>OY728156.1:243291534-245791534 GCA_963277665.1 Viscum album | reverse complement strand
TAGATTGTGATATGAGAAAACTGTATCTTCAACCACACAGATCGACTACACCATGTCGGAGCAAACAAATCTGATAAAAGAAACCTTCTCTCTGATACCAATTGTTAGGGCCAATAGGGGCCTATATACCCTGAGAGGGGGGGTGAATCAGGGTATGGATATTCTTTTTCAAAGTTCTTCCTACCCCACTGGATCTTGACCTCTTTATTACAAGGGTCACTTTATTTGCTCTTGTGTGTAAACTATGATCACTTCTTTACTTCTTTATCTAATGATGATGCTTTGAATGCAATTCAGGGAAAAAAACAGGCAGACACAGAGATTTTTACTTGGTTCACCCTCACTGGGCTACGTCCAAGAAGCATACGCCGAAAAGTTGTCGGTCGTACCAAATTCCACTAATCTTCACTAGATGTGGATACAATGTTCGGGCTGGATCACTTCTATGCCCAGGCTCACTTCCTTTACAATGTTTAGGGTCAGCTCGCTGTTTTCCCAAGGGTCACTCGCTGTTTCTCTCTCTATGGCTCACTGCCGGTGGAGAGGATCACCTTCTTCCTCTTCCTAAGCTCACTGCTCTGTGAAGGGAATCCATTCACAGTTTATAGACCTGTAGGTCTCTTCATTTTCATGAAGTAATGCATCCTTAACTGTAGATAGATGCTCTGTTAGAGTCTAACATTCATCCACTGATGAAAATCCCTTTACCCCTGAACCACTGGACAATTCACTTTGGAAACACCTTCGCAAAGCACCCTACTTTGAAAGGATCCCAATTTCGCGAAGCTCAAACAAGTCTTCACGAAGCTCCTGCCTTTTCGCAAAGCTTTATCGTGAAGCACTCTCGCGATGAACAACCCTTCGCAATGCTTAGTCCGTCTCGGAGCTCCTGCCTCTCCGCGAAGCTCACTGAGCCAACGCAGGGCACACGCCTTTCGCGGGGCTAGAATAGCCGCCGCGAAGCTCCCCTTTCGCGAAGAACATTGCCTTCACGAACCACCTCTGCGAACCGAGAGTAATGGATTTTCTCTGAAAAATCTCTCTACTTCGCTCGAAGGGGTCGACCTCTATTTATAAGCGACTCCACCGACCCTCGTCCCTTCCACGCGAAGTCAACGCCACGTCATCTCAAATCGCGAAGCTCCAAATATTCCGCCATTATTCTGTACAAATCGCGAAGCACCACGACACTTTTCCATTCACGAATCTTGACGTAGTCACGAAGAATCACCGTCAACATACCTTCGCGACTTCGCCGCGAAGCTCCCTCGCGAAGCCCTTCTCCGCCGTGATGCGCTTCAGCCTCTGTTGTTTGCGAAGCTTGACGTAATCGCGAAGACTCACCGCCTCCATTCTTCTCGTCTTAGCGATTTCCAAACCATGAATCCTATCTTCGCAAAACTCATGCCTTTTCCATATTAAATTATGATCTTTATGGAAATCCACTTTTCACGATGCTCACCAAACTCCAAATTTTGGACCCCAAAAATTTGGCAAACACTGGGAAACGGTGCCACCTTGTACTGCTCTTTTGTACCGCCTCCAGATCATCCTTCCCTTTGTCATCATTCTTTGTCAACAAGGATTGTCAACAACGTCTTGGGAACTCGACAAATATCCATGAAAACCTGCTTTGTCAACAAACACAATCAACCCAAAAATACTGCAATGTTACCTTGAGGGATTTTTTCCCAACAATGTGGAAATTATTTGGGTGGAAACACAAACCATTATGTGACAATGGATTCGGTGAAACCTACATTGTCTTGTTAGTGAATATAAAAAACAAAAATCAATAAGAGTAAAAAAATAATCTATATGGGATTTTATTTTTAATGTTTTTATTATTAATTTCATTTTAATTAACATTATATTTCCAACTCTAAATAACTGTCAAACAAATGGAACCATATTTCATCATTAGGATTCAAAATCTAAATGAACATGGGCATTTCATACATTTTTTTAATTTATATGCATAATCAAATGTTATAAATATAAAAAAATGAGTGTTATATCTATGTACATTAATTGAAATTTTTCGACCAATATTGGAAGATATTATAGTGTTTATGGATTTAATTCACATGTTTATGTGGAAGAGATACATTTCTCTAAGAGTTAATTAGTTTCCTATGATATATATCTTTTCCATTATATTTTGTATTATTTGAATGTAATGAAATATCATAGGTTTTATAATTATACCCACCTTGATATTGGATATTAGAAATAACATTTTGTTTTAAGTATGTTGGTGGTTCTCATATATAATACAATTTCAATGATGTTTTTTAATGGACCTCATATGTCACGACCCGTCCTTGGGGCCCATGTCATGACTACCCCAAGCCAGCCTTCCATAGGCCAGGGGCTAGCGACTAGCACCAAAGGCATAAATCCCGATAAAAGGGAAGGCATTGCCTTTTTTATAAATTAAACAAAAACACAACAGAGTACGCAAGTGAAGTAAGCACTATGTAAAACTGGGTACAAGGTAAGTGCTGAAAAGTAAATGGACCAGTATAAAAACCCAATTGAAAGTACAGTACAACTGAAAAAAATACAACAGTAGTAAATAAATAGGTAGCACCGAGTCGTCCTCTAGAAATCCCACCTGAAGGGTGGGTACAGATAGTCTCCTCAACTCCTTGGGTCCAGTCATCTGCTCCGTGTACGTCCCACCAGGTGGTCCACCTCCGGGTACCGTCCAGCTCTACAAGCCTCCACCTCGATCAGTGATGTCTGTCGTCTGCATCCAACACAATGTAGTGTGGGCATAGCCCGTGCTGGGGTGAGATAATGATACTCAGTAGGGACCCCGAGACCTCCAAAGGTCTCTCAGAATCCACGAATCATAAACCACAAAGGAAAGATACAATCACAAAGTATCAAATGACTCTACTTAGGTATATGCCCATACATATACCTAAGTCATCAACTATAGTTCGTCTCCAACACTCGAGCCCAAGCACAACCTAGTCCACACAAGAAGACAAGTCAATCACATAGATGATAATGATTGAAAATCAAGACTCAGCTCACCCCGGTATACATCTTTCGTATGGCGATAGAGATGATCAGATGTAGTCACTGATTCATCTATGCTGTCGGACCCACATAGGATACAATACCAGCAACTCTGCCAGACCCACACAGGATACAAGTACATAGGTCAATACTGCCAGATCCACATAGGATACAAGAATAGTAGTCATTTCCTTAGAACCCACGGAGGATTCGAGTATGGTAGTCGTCGCTGTCGAACCCACGGAGGATTCCAATACAGTAGTCGATGCAGTTGCAGCCAGCTCTAGAGATCCCACACACATCATGCTCGATTCAGGGAGGGTATGATCCTCGAGAAAAAGAGTCGATAGATCATCTTTCATGAAGTTCATAGTTTATATATCCCAAAGTTATGTCTCGTTAAAATAAACCCAACGCGACAGACGGTGCGTCAATCGAACGCCCGGTCTAAGAGTTATTGGCTTTTCTGTCCTAGGGGCCCGGTTGGTTTTTAAGCTAAAACAAACCCGACCGTACTCCAATAGTGTCCAAACCTCAAGAGTAGTAAGCCAAAAGGACCGTCTCATCAAGAGGAATTCAACGCAGTTGACGACACGACAAACAGACGTTTGGTCCTTAAGTTATAAGCGTTTCTGCTCCAAGGGCCCGGTTGGTTTTGGGTTCGAACAAACATGGTCATACACAAACATTTCTGAATCCTTTAGTGTAATATACCGAAAAAATCTTAATCCAAGTATTCCTACGCAACTGACGGTGCGTCGATCGGAGTTCTGTATCTTGAGTTATGGGCAAAAGACCAAAAACTGTCTGAAGTGGGGGGTATGGGCCCGACCCGACCCAGCCCAACCCCCCCATGCGACCCGACCTGGGTCCGGGTCCGGCCCGGGATGGCACGGCCCGGCCTGGCCGGCGCGGCTCGGTCTACGCGACCTGCCCCGGCCCGGCCGGGGGGGGGGGGGGGGGGGGGTGGGTGTGTTGGCTCGGCCAGTGAGCAGGGCGGGGGGCGCGGCCCCCGCTTTCCGCGGACGTGGTGCCAGGGTGGCACCGCTGGCTCCATTGGATCCCATGAGATGGCGGGATCCCGCCCTCACCACCGCGGCTGAATTCATGGTGGGCTTTTGCCGGCGGTGCATCGGGGCACCGTCGGGGGCTTCTGCGGGCCACCAGAGTCATTCCAGTGGTCCGATTTTATTCAAGTCTGCACCTACGGTCGTCTCGGGACCTGTACATCACTGTGAAGCCCTCCAATCGCCATTTTGGTCCCGCTTAATTATCGCCAAATATTCCATGTATCAAGAACAAAATAGAGGTAGGTTCGGTCTTGTTCGTTAGTCCGTACCCACCGCGTTAGTGGTTCAAAACATCACCCAATAATTACACGCCATGCCGAGGGTATAGATCACATAATGAAATATAAAAATTCCCCTACCTCAACAATTGAATATGAACATTGGTGTCACGGTAGAAGAAGTTGCGGTAGACGGAGTCACGGAGAAAGGGTTCGTAGGGGTCATCGTAGTGTGTCGAGGATGAAGTGGTATCTCCTCTCTTGTTTTGGAGAAGTGGATTGGTGGCATGTAGTTTCTCTTCAAGGAATCGGCATTCTTCATCGTTCTTCGTCAGAGGTCGGCGTTCTTCCAAAACCTCAAGAGTTCTATCGATCTTCCTTGCACAACAAAAGCTCTCCCCCTTAATAAAATAATAGGCTCCTCCTATTATTTTATTACACACGTAAAGAAACTCTCCCAAAATTAAATCACCACATTAAATAAAACCTGTTGAAAATCAATTAATGAAGGGAGAGGGAAGGTCCACATTTATTAAACGCGTTGGAAATTAAATAAAAATGGGGGAAAGAGGAAAGATCCTCATTAAATTATGGGTTGATAAGAATTAATGGAGTGAGGTGGAGAGATTGGAATTTAATGGGGGGTTTCCAATTTAATGAGGGGTTTTTAATGAGTTTAGGGGAAATTAAATAGTTGGAGCTCATGTGGGCCCCACCTCTCTAACATCCACACTTGGGTTGTTAGGTGGCTGTGGGACCCACTCTTAACTACCCATGGGAAGAAATGACCTCCTTATAAAATAAAAAAAATTCTGAAATTTTTTATTTACTTCTTAAATAAACCCGCAATAATTAACTTCTCCTCCATTGAGAACGCAAGTACGGTAAGGATCATGTTAAGGAATTACCGGCGTTGCGATTTCATCGGTGCCCTCAGAATTTAATTTTGAGTACCGGTTCAAAATATTGAAAAACATGCTTATTCATTTACTGAACGTACCTGAGCTAATCATCGAAAGTTGATTCCTGGCACACCGGGCCTTGGAATCAAGGGTCGTCAAAAGACACAGACTCGTAAAATTCCAAGCATTTTAAAAAAAATTCCTTGAAATTTCTAGGTCTTTACATTACACCCACATCAGGGCTTTATGTCCCCGTAAAGCTACATCATAAACTAGGGAAACAAATGACGGTACTGAGCTCGCATCTGAGCCTCCTGCTCCCATGTGCTCTCCTGGAGGTTCCCGTGTTGCCAATGAATGAACACCAGAGGAATCGACCATCCACGTAGGACCTGCTCCTATCGATCCTTGATCCCCACCGGGACCTCCGCAAAGGTCGCCCTGTCATCGATGTCCAGCTCCCCGTGGTCGATGATATGCATCGGGTCGTGCACATATCTCCTCAGCTGAGATACATGGAAGACGTCGTGCACCCGGTGCAACTGAGGTGGAAGGGCCAGACGGTAAGCCACCTCGCCTACCCTACTGAGGACCTAGAATGGTATGATGAAGCACAGAGACAACTTGCCACCCCGACAAAATCTCTGCAATCCACGTCGAGGTGAGACCCGTAAGAAAATGTGGTCTCCATCCTCGAACTCCAGTTGTCTCCACCTCCTATCATCATAGGACTTTTGTCTACTCTGTGCAGTCCTCATTCACTCCTAGATGATTTGGACCTTCTCATTCATAGCCTGAACCATCTCTGGTCCTATGAGTGCTGACTCCCCAGGGTCAGTCCAGCATAGAGGTGATCTACACGGTCGGCCGTACAGCGCCTCGTATGGTGCCATCCCAATGGTCGAGTGGTAGCTGTTTATGTACGTAAACTCCACCAAGGGTAGGTGATCCTCCCAGCTATGACCAAATTCAAGCACACATGCATGGAGCATGTCCTCGAGTGTCTGAATGGTCCTCTCTATCTGGTCATTCGTCTGAGGGTGAAAGGTAGTGCTCAGGCATAGCTGCGTCCCAAAAGCCTCCTGCAACCCCTTCCAAAGCCTAGAAGTAAAGATACAGTCTTGATCAGAGATGATAGAATATGGAACACCATGAAGCCGTACGATCTATTGAATGTAGAGGCATCCCAAGCTCTCTACTAAGCCCTGATCTCTGATCGGTAGAAAGTGGGCCGACTTGGTGAGTTGGTCTACGCTCACCCTGATGGTGTCGTGTCCTCTGGATGTACGTGGGATCCCCGTCACAAAATACATGGATATCCCATCCCACTTCCACTCAAGAACCTCTAAAGGTTGTACTAATCCTGCCGGTACCTGATGCTCTGCCTTAACTTGCTGGAAAGTGAGGCATCGGGAAATGAACTCGGATATAGCCCTCTTCATACCCAGCCACCAGTTCTGTCATCTGAGGTCCTAGTACATCTTCGCTACTCTAGGATGCACCGCTAGTGGGGAAGTGTGAAACTCCCTCAGCACATCCTCCTACTATGAAACTAGTACAGTGGTACGTCCCCTGAAGAGGATGACATGCTCTCCCCCTTCAGAAAGTCCATCAGGTGCATGTCCTGTGGAAACCGGAGCACGTTTCATCTCACAGTCAACATCCCCACGATGTGCCTCTCTGACCCGCTAAAGTATTGGAGGAGTGAATGTGAGGGACTATAGATAGGCTGCCTCATCTCTATCCATGAAGGATATCTGCAAAGTGGCAAACTGCTCTGTCGCCTCTCCAAGTAGTTGAATGCCTGATCTCCTACTGGGAGTATCAGCCACAACGTTCCCCTTCCCAGGAATATATAAAATATAAATGTCATAATACTGGAGGAACTGGATCCATCGCTACTGCCTCAAGTTATGGTCATTCTACGAGAAAATGTACCTGAGACTTTGGTGGTCAGAGTAGACTGTAAAGCGCTCTCCCATCAAGTAGTGCCGCTACATCTTCAAGGCGAAGACCACTACTTCAAACTCCAAGTCATGGGTAGCATAGTTCTGCTCGTGCTGCCTCAACTATCATGAACCGTAAGCGATAACTGCTCGCTCCTGCATCAGGACGCACCCGAGTCCGGTCCCTGATGAGTCTCAATAAACTACATATCCTACGCCCTCCTCTGGTAGCCACAAGATGGGCGCACTGGTCAATCTCCACCTCAGCTCCTGAAATCTCCACTAACACATGTCTGACCACATGATGGGTTTCCCCTTCCCCGTCAAAGCTGTAAGTGATGATGCAACTCTGGAGAAGTCTAACACAAATCTCTGATAGTACCCAGCCAGACCCAGGAAACTCCACACATCCATCACGCTCATGGGTGGCTCCCAAGAAAGTACTGCCTCCATCTTCATGGTATCCACTGCAACTCCTGCCTCATAGATGACGTTCCCCAAGAAGTGAACCTCTCGAAGCCAGAACTAGCACTTAGAGAGCTTACCATAAATCTGGTGCTCTCGGAGTGTATCCTGCACAACCTGTAAGGAGTATGAATTCTCCTCCTCAGTAGATGAGTAAATCAGTATGTCGTCAATGAAGACTACGACAAACCGATCGAGGTAGGACTGAAAGATCCTATTCATGAGACTCATGAACACTGCTGGAGCGTTGGTCACACCAAAGGGCATGACCAAGAACTCATAGTGGCCATAACGACACCTAAAGGACATCTTTTTCACATCCTCGTCCGAAAATCAGAGCAGATAATAGCCCAACTAGATGTCTATATTTGATAACCACCATGCCCCCTTGAGCTGATCAAAGAGGTCTTCAATCCCCGGAAGCGGATACTTGTTCCTCACGGTCACCTGGTTCAGGCGACGGTAGTCGACACATAGTTGCATGCCCTCATCCGCCTTATTAGTGAATAGAATTGGAGAAGCCTAGGGTGAAACACTGGGTCGGATGAAACATTTACCCTCTAAGTCCTCCAGCTGTACCCGCAGCTCAAGAAGCTCAGCGGGAGCCATCCAATATGCCGGAGTAGATATCGGTGATGTCTTGGGGTACAGTTCTATATAGAAATATACATCCCTGTGAGGAGGTAGTCCTGGATCATCATTAGGAAAAAACATCTGCATACTGATCCACCCCAATAGGAAAACATAGACTCCGCACGTCGACCATTCCGAGGATGAGACTAGACAACTAATGTGTGATCGGCTTCCCTCTCCTCTGCGTGAGTCCATCCTGTGCTGTAAAGGTTCCCTTCTCGCCAGTGAAGGTGAACCTCTTCCCATCCGCGTGGACACACTACACCTTGCGCCTAATACAATCAATCTGAGCATCGAATATCGATAACCCGTCCATACCCAAGATGACATTGTAAGGCCTCGACGCCGCTACAAGAAGATCCCAGCCAAAGCTCTCGCCTCCTAGAGTAAGCTCAGACTACCGGCACCAGTGCGTAATCGTCGAGTCTGCTCCCTTAGGAGTCTATAGCCGTAATAATAAAGACAACGGCTCCGTCAGAATCTCTGATCTTCGAACAAGGGCGACTGCGATAAAATAATGGCTCGCACCTGTGTCTATAAGAACTGCAGCAAGGGTGGAGTAGACACTGATAATACCTCGAATCATCTTAGGTGCACCGTGGTCATAAGTCTCCACTTCCTAAAGCTAAGTCTGCCTCTGCCCACCATCTCCATGTGGTTGGGGTGGACCTCTTATGGGTGGTGGTGGTAGATCCTCGAAGCGTCGTCCACCACCCGCTGCTCGGCCAACTCCTCTGCCTCGCCTGCCTGCTACCTGCGGACTACCATAGTCAAGCCTCTGCCTCTTCCTGGGAGGTCCCTCCACTGTCTGTTGCTTGTCTTCATGGAGGGTCGGGCAGTCACGATCCATGTGGCCCTAACCGCAGCATGCATAGTAGTATCTTCTCCTCATAAGGCTGGCTCTACGCCGTGTGCCCCGCATATCTGAACCTGTATCCTGAGGTCGCCCACCTGACGGCCTTGTCCGTTTGGACCCCTGTGACATCTGTCGACTATCGGCTGCAGAAGACTCCACTTCGTGCCGTCCTGTGGTGGGTCTTGCTGCCGGTGGCTGCTTAGCGAGAAATCTATCCACTAACAGGGCTCACTCTAGCACCCCCACCTACATCAGGATGCAGAGGGGAATCTTCAAAGCTCTGATCTCATGCCTCGGTCCCTACTAAAAGGTCTGGGCCCCGAATAATGGGTCCCAAACCATGTCTGTGGAGTAGCATGAGAGGCCGTTAAATCTCGCCGAGTACTGGGCTACTATCATGGTACCCTGCCGCAGCTGTAGTAACTCCTGGATGTGCACCGCATGGAGTGTGGCTGGAACAAACTTTCTGTGTAAGAGGCTCTCGAAGTCCGCCCAATGTAGAGATACCTCATCGTGCACCTGGAGCATCGGGCTCCACCATCTACCTGCTGCTACGTGCAGGAGACTCACGGCAAGGATCACCATAAGGTCTGATGGTATCCCTACCAATATGAAGACTCTGAAGATAGCCTCCATCCAATCCTCAACTGCTTGAGGATCTGTATCTCCACGGAACCTTGGCGGCCTCTGCCTCAGAAACTCATGAAATGCACTCAGGCGGCATGCACTCTCCGCCGCTGGGGCTAGTAGCATCGGTGGCTCAGCGGGTAGTGGTACCTTTGGTGCCTCCGCTGTAATGGGGCCCTACATCGATTCCTCATCGCTTGGTGGGCTTCCATCCCGCACGTAACTAGGAACCCTGGCTGGCTGCCTTCATGGGGCCATCCTGAAAAGAAACTGGTTCGCCACTATCAAACAGTATACATGGTGAGCTGACACAAAGTAATCACAAAAAAAACTTTTGAAAGGAAACACACATGCAATCAGTGTCTTCATGGACTGAGTCGGAAATCAGAGGTCAGGGTCCTGGTGTATGGATACGCCGTCCACCGCACTAACACTCGACTCCCTGGACTAAAAACCACACTCAATACTCTTAACACTATTGCTTCACAGAAAGGAAAGATCAGAGTCCTGAATTCTGCGGTATAACCGACTCCTTTGATACCAATTTGTCACGACCCATCCTCAGGGACCATGTCGTGACAACCCCAAGCCCGCCTTCCATAGGCCAAGGGCTGGCGAATTGCACCAAAGGCGTAAATTCTGATAAAAGGGAAGGCATTGACTCTTTTATAAAGTAAAAAAACACAACATAGTGCGCAAGAGAAGTAAGAATCAAGTAAAACTGGGTAAAAGGTAAGTGCTGAAAAGTAAATGGGCCAGTATACAAACCCAACTAAAATTACAGTACAACTGAAAGGAAAGTACAATAGCAGTAAGTAAAATAGTAGCACCAAGTCGTCCTCCGGAAATCCCACCTGAAGGGTGGGTACAGATAGTTTCCTCAGCTCCTCAGGTCCGGCCGTCCACTCTGTGTACGTCCCTCCAGGTGGTCCACCTTCGGGTACAGTCCAGCTCCACAAGCCTCCACCTCGATCAGTTATGTCTGTCGTCTGCATCCCACATAATGTAGTGCGGGAATAGCCCGTGTAGGGGTGAGTAAACGATACTCAGTAGGGACCCCGAAACCCCTGAAGGTCTCTCAGAATCCATGAAGGATAAACCAAAAAGGAAATATACAATAACGAATTATCAAATGACTCTACATAGGTATATGCCCATACAGATACCTAAGTCATCAGTTACAGTTCGTCTCCAACTCTCGAGCCCAAGCACAACCCAGTCCACACAAGAAAACAAGTCAACCACATCGATGATAATTATTGAAAATCAAGACTCAGCTCACATAGGTATACATATTTAGTATGGTGATAGAGATGATCATGTAGTCACCGATTCATCTAAGCTATCGGACCCACAGAGGATACAAGACCGGCTAAGCTGTCAGACCCACACTGGATACAAGACCAGCTACTCTGTCGAACCCACACAGGATACAAGTACAGAGGTCAATACTGTCAGACCCACATAGGATACAAGAACAGTAGTCATCACCGTAAAACCCATGGAGGATTTCAGTATGGTATTCTTCGCTGTCGAACCCACAGAGGATTCCAGTACAGTAGTCGATGCAGTCGCAGCCAGCTCTAGGGTTCCCGCACACATCATGCTTGATTCCATGATGGTCCGCTCCCCGAGGAAAAGATTTGATACATCAACTTTCATGAATTCTAAAGTTGATTTATCCCAAAGTTCCATATCATCAAAAAAAACACAATGTGAAAGACAATGAATCAATCAGACGACCGGTCTTAGAGTTATTGGGATTTCCGTCCCGGGGGCCTGGTTGGTTTTTAAGCTAAAACCAACCTGACTGTAATCAAACTACATCCAAACCTCAATCGGAGTAATCCAAAAGTACCATATCATCAAGAGAAATTCAACGTAGTTGACGGCATGTCAAACGGACGTCCGGTCCTTAAGTTTTAAGTGTTTCTGCTCCAAGGGCCAAGTTGGTTTTGGGTTTGAACCAACCCGGTCATACACAAAATTTTCCAAAACATCGATTGTAATATATAGAAATGACTGTCTCGATCCATGGATTCCTATGCAACTGATGGTGTGTCGATCAGAGGTCTGTAGCTCAAGTTATGGGCAAAAGACCGAAAACGGTCCGAAGTGGGGGGGCTGGGCCCGGCCCAACCTCCCCTAGGTTGGCCCGAACCGAGTCGACCCAACCCGGGTCCGGGTCCGGCCCGGCCAACGTGTCCCGGTACGCAAGACCTGCCCCAGCCCGTCCGGGGGGGGGGGGGGGGCGCTGGCTTGGCCAGCAAGCCGAGCGGGGGGCGTGGCCCCTGCTTTTTGCGGACGCGGCGCCAGGGTGGCACCGCTAGCTCCCCTAGATCCCGCGAGGCCGCGGGATCCTGCCCTCGCCTCCACGGCTTCATCCGCAGTGGGATTTTTTCTACTGCGCACCGGGGCACCACTTTCTCCTCATGGGCGGCTGCCACCTTTGGCCGCCAGCACTGTTGGGGGCTTCAGCGGGCCACCAGAGTCATTCCGGTGGTCCGATTTTACTCCCCTCTGCGCCTGCGGTCATCTTGGGACACATACATCCCTGCCAAGGCCTCCAATATCCATTTCAGTCCTACTTCATTGTCTCCAAATATTCCGCGCATCAAGAACAAAATAGCGGTGGGTTCGGATTTGTTCGTTTGTCCGTACCCACTGCGTTAGTGGTTAGAAACATCACCCAACAATTACACGCCATGATGAGGGTATAGATCACATAATGAAATATACAAATTCCCCTAACTCAACAATTGAAGACGAAGATTGACGTCGTGGTAGACGTCTTCGCGGTAGACGGCGTCGTGGGGAAAGGGTTCGTAGGCATCGTCAGAGTGCGCTGAGCAAGAAGCGTCGTCTCCTCTCTTGTCGTAGAGAAGAGGATTGGTGGCGTGTCGTTGCTCTTCGAGGAATTGGCATTCTTCGTCGTTCTTCATCGGAGGCTGGTGTTCTTCCAAAACCTCAAGAGATCTCTCAATATTCCTCACACAACGAAAGCTCTCCCCCTTAATAAAATAATAGGATCCTTCTATTATTTTATTACACAGACAAAGCAACTCTCCCAAAATTAAATCACCACATTAAATAAAACATGATGACAATCAATTAAGGAAGGGAGAGGGAAGGTCCCCATTTATTAAATTCATTGGAAATTAAATAAAAAGGGGGTAAAGAGGAAGGATCCTCATTAACTTATGGGTTGAAAAGTATTAATGGAGTGAGGTGGAGAGATTGGAATTTAATGGGGGGGGGGGGTTGCCAATTTAATGGGGGGTTTTAAATGAGTTTAGGGGAAATTAAAAAGTTGGGGCTCCTGTGGGTCCCACCTCTCTAACATCCACACTTGGGTAGTTAGGTGGTTGTGGGCCCCACCATTAACTACCCATGGGAGGGAATGACCTCCTTATTAAATAAAAATTATTCCGACAATTTTTATTTAATTCTTAAATAAACCCCCAATAATTAACTTCTCTTCCATTGAGGACACAACTACGATAAGGATCACGTTAAGAAATTACTGGCATTGCGAGTTCATCGTTACCCTCAGATGTTAATTCTGAGTACCAGTTCAAAAGATAAAAAAACCCGCTCGTTCGTTTACTGAACGTACTCGAGCTAAACTTCGGAAATTGATTTTGGGCACACCGGGCCTCGGAATCAAGCGCCATCAGAAGCCACAGACTTGTAAAATTCAATTATTTTTAAAAAATAATTCTTTGAAATATCTAGGTCTTTACATCATATATGTCCGTGAAATACCCTGACTTAATGGAAATATTTAATTTAAATATATTCCCAAGATATTTTATGTCATGAGTTTTATATAATTAGGAAAGTAAATTAACCACCCAAATCCATGTTCTATATATCAATAAACATTTGTTTCCACTATATAATCAATTCCTTAATCTATAAAAAGCCTTCAAGATGACCAAAAAAAATTCACATAATAAAATATTTTATATATTTGATACTTTTATTATCTTTATATCCATGGTAATTGAAACATAAGGATGTGGTGAGCTCAAAAACTCAATAAGGTAATAATTTCAATAAATCAAATGGGTATGTTAATAATATTGTGAAATAATGATATAAGGATACCAATATTTTATATAATTATCATAGGATCTTAAGAATGCAACAAGTTCATCAAAGATTCATATCAATAAAATTATACATTTGGAACATATTTTCATTATCTTGAATCTTGTGACCATGAAAAACATTGTAAATATCCTAGATAAATGAGACAAAAATAAACCTAGAAAATCACTTAATAGAGTATGAATCAAGACCTATTTCCCGTAGAATAGTTTTATATGGATAAAAACCTATGTACTATCTTTAGGCTTATTCTATGACCCTTTTACCTCATTATGATTTGGAAATAAATTGGTCATCTTTTTATTATTAGTTTATAACCCATATCCCCTTTAGCCATAGGATATAACTCGTGTACCCCTTTAGATTTGGGGAATAACCTATACATCTATTTACATATGGGTTATAACTTGGGTACCTTCATGAGATCATGAGATGTTAAACATTAAAAAATAAATTTGAGGATGATATAGGACCTCACCCATCAATCAACATTACACATGATAATTACATGAAAATAATCATTAACTATATCATAAAGAACCCATGGATAGGAATATGGGATTCACAATATTTCATATAGTGTCAAAATAATTAACATTAAGGATGAAAATGATTGATAACTAATATTAAGTCACCAAAAAAGTGTATTTCTCTATAGAATTTATATTTTTTCATGAAAATCAATTTAAGATGAAATAATACATTTTATAATATAAAAACCATAAATAAGTATTAAGGAAATGTTGTGAACATTTTCATAAAATAATATGCTTCTATTCAAATTCAATAGAAAATTTTGGAAAGGTTAGGTGAAGAATTTGAGAAAAGATTATTTAAAATGGTTCTTTAATAAATATTCCCTAATAATATATAATGGGTTTTAAAATTTAATTTCTATAGAACATGAATCATTTGATTATGAATGGCAAGGAAAACCATTTTAATATTTTGAAAAATCATTGTTTAATGACCACATTTTAAAAAGAGTAATAAAACATTATGTTGGAAAATAGTAATGAGAAACATGATGTTCACATTATTTAATACATAAGAAGTTTTCAAAATAGTATATGATAATATTTTTAGGAAGGTTAAACATGGATATGGAAGAGAAATCATCACTTAATGGGAATATTATTTATTCAAATAACATATAAAGTTTATAGAAAAGAAATTATTAATGGAAGGGGTATTATATGAAAAAATAATTTACTCATTGAGATATTAGAGGGAATATATTTTGAATTTTTAAATGTATAAATATATATAACATAGAATAACTATGTTCAATATGATTTCTTGTAACTCATTGAAATAAGTTTGAGTTTCCATAATCCATTTTATAGAATGTAGTTCATGAACTAAGAAGATTTGGAATATTGATTTATGTGGTAATAATTTGAATATCTATAAATAATATAGAAATTAAAACATAATATAATCGTAGTATAAAATATATCCAACACAAATGAAATAAGTTCTATAAGAACAATTATAACTCTTTAAATGGGAAATGAGTTAACAAAAAAATTAGAACATGTTGAGTATTTAAACTAGATCCTATTGAAAGATAGATCCAAAAATTGACATTAAAATTACATTATTAAAAATAATATCATGATACAATACCTAAATTATGATTTATATACACCAAAAAAAGTAAATTAGATTTATACTACAATACAGGTCTCAAATAGGGGAATTTGAGATGAAACCCCTTAATTTATATCATGGCTTCGACAAATTCACTCTAAGCTCCTATATAACAAACATAAAAATAGTAAAATTATTCTAGAACCATATTAATAACAAAAAACATTTATACTCTTCTTCTATAATTAATATTTATATGCATATTAGTTTGTTTTAAATAATTTCACTACATTTGATATTTATAATTATGATCATTTATACTTATTTGCTAATACCAGGGTTGTTATTCATTATTCATCAAAAATTAAAATTTCCAATATAATTAAATTTAGTGAATCTTATGTTATATAATACTTTATGAAGATTTTAATCCCTTAAATATGGATTAAATTTATCATCTTTTAAGATGAAATTAAGAATTATTATGTTACATGTATTCTTAATGAACCAATGGTTTTTTTGTAATTTATATTTTGTAAATTTAAATAACCAGTAAATAAGAAAAAATCCATAATTTAAAAATTTATAACATATTATACCACTATTTAATTTACCATAGTAATATAAGTTATAATTTTATCACATATTTCAATTAAGTGGTAAAACTGACCCAAATATGAAGAACCCATGATTAACAGATGATTATGAGGTGGTTTAGGTGTCATATCATTACACAAGAAAAGTAATGTTGTTATGTGGTGTTCGTTGGTGTGATTTTCATAATTTTTACTAATAATTAGAAGAATAAAATTTATATAAATATATTACTTAGATTGAATAAATTATGATCCTCTTAGTTTGACAATTTTTTATTATTAAATTTATAAGGATTTTTATGATTATATATTTAATTAGATATAAAATTTGATAGAGTAGAAAATTTATTTTTTAATAATATATATATATATATATATCAATAAGAAAAAAATTTATAACCATCAATGTAATGTTGTAATGAAAAACAGAGTGCACCGTTCTGTAGAGACAGTAGTCTGTACGTACACATGGGTGACGATTTCATTTTCTTAGGATGGAAAAGAGGTATAATATGCTCGATTATATCAGAATACTATAAAATTAATAAATATAACAATTACAAATTAAATTTACCTTTTATCTACACATTTTATTATGTTAATGAAAATGAACATGTTTCTCCATGGAGGTTGTTGTCTGCATGTATGCACGATTAACATATTTTTTTCTTAATAGAAATGGAAATGGAGGATAATGATTTCACTGATATTATAATAACATAGAAGTATTTTAGTGATACTAATGTTATTATTTTAATATTGTGTTACTGAATTTGGTGACTAATAATAGAATACAATGAAATAAAAATGTGAAAAGAGTGGTTATAAATTTATACTCCCTTCTTGTATTATCTCCTTTAATAAGGGAGTTAAAACATTGAGTGACTAAATTTTGATAATACTAGAACAACTATAAATTTGGTAGTTGTATTTAGTATATTGATTTAAAGATTATGGGATTACTAAGTGGGTTTTAGTGTGAAGGGAATTGAAGAGTGGAGCTTCCCTTTTATAAGTGAGGAGGGATGACAGTTTTGCAAATACTATAAATTTTTTCATAATGGAAAGTAAATGTCAATGATAGTGAGTTAAATATTAATAAATAATGGGGTGTTAATATATATGGTTGATAAAGGAATCCACCAGTCATTCTAATCAAATTTTTAAACATAGTTTCAACCCCTTAATATTATTTGTTTCACTTTTACCATATAATATTTTACATTATAAAGTAGTGTTTACTTACAATATCTTATCTGTTATATCAAAAAATTAGTCCTTATTATTTTTTTGAACTAGTGATTAAAATTTTTAAATTAATTGAATATGATTAATTTTTTAAATGTTATTAAAATAAATTTTAATAAAATAAATGTATTAGTTGTTACTTTTTTTGGATAAAATATTACTGAAGTTCTAAAATTTCAAATGTATTTTTTTAAAAAAAACATAAATATTTTCAATTTTATAATATCACTTATAAAATAATTATTTCATCAAAAACATGGTTTGAAAAAAATTTAGTTCATATTTATTATATAATAATGTCATAAATGTTATGGTATTCATAAAGAAAACCTTTTATCCTATTCACCTAAAAAAGAAATAATTTTATTATAATATTAGTATTACAAATTTATTATTTTGATTAATATAAAACTCTTGTTTATTTTATAAAAATAAATTTAAAATTTTTTTGAATTTATTATTGTAATAAAATCATGAAATATATTTGAAAACCATTCATATAAAAAGATAAAATTTTAAAAGGTTAAATATTCATTATTCTTATTTTGTAAAAATTTCGAATTATTTTATTTCCAAAATATTATTCATAATATATATATATAATATTTAATCATAATATAAATAGTTAATTTATAAAAAATACGATTTCATAAAATAAATATTTAATTATAAAATTATTATTCCATAGTTCTTTTAGCTATACTAAAATAAATTTAATAGTAATTAAAAGTAGCCTTTATTTTATTTTTACACCTATTTCATATTGTGGATACTATTAGACACCCATAATAATTCAATTACCTCATTTTAGTGCCATTCATAGTTGTAATATTTTTATCTAAATGCATCTTGATTTCTATTTATGTTCAACGTTTCTTGGGGAGAGTTCTATAAAATATATTCTTTTATTATGGAACATAGATAATGAAATATCATGTGGTTATATTATATCCCCTTAAATAAATTATCCCCTAATTATTTAAATAATTAGTCAATCATTAGTGTAGGTGATAGAATTTTTAACTTATTCATAATTTTTGAAATACCTTAATGTGACATTTACCATACTCTCTCAGTCTATATCAAGTTACTTATCTTTCCAAAACTGAAAATTTTCATTCATGAAAGAATGTAACATAAAATGTATATACATGAATCATACATTTTCTATAACACATCTTTTACAATACTAACAAAACCTCTAAGACATTAAACCAAAAAATGTCACATTACTTTAAAAATTAACTCTTATCATCAACTACTAGTTTATATATTCACACACTAGTGTATATATATCATCATAAAAAAATTGGTAAATATCATAAAAGATACCATGGATCACTGTTTTGTTAAATCAATAATAAATTCCCTCAAAATCAATATTATTTAACTTAATTTTATAAAAATAGACCAACCCTTTTATTACCTCAACATGATGTACATATTAAACAAAAATTTTATACAGACCTCAATAATACATTCTCTAATTATTTTCCCCAAAATAGAAATTTTTTTAAAAAATAACTATTTAATGAAATTAATATTATTTAATATAGGGCTATAAAATTTATTAAATAATAATCCTTTACAGTTTAACATATTCCTCTTAAATTTTAAAATATGATAAAATATCATTGATAAATATAACTCATTAATGAAATGAGAAAAGGTTATCATTACAATATATTAATTAAAATATTATCCTCTCAACCTTATGTAAGTCTAGGAAACTCATATTTTTCATAATTACAAGCATATAAAATTATTCTCAACCCTTTAATTGTATTCCTTATTCTATTTTATGATATAGTGGTTTCAAGATAAATACTTTTCTCTCATTAATTTTTTATCTTATTTCATCCAAATATTAAAAAAGAAAAGTTTATTATAATATTTAAAATATAAATATAAAAATATCAATATGAAGTTGTATTTCCTTATGATGTCTTCATATTTATCATATAATAATTTTGATTCAACTTATGACTCTCTTTTTTCGATCCTTGGTGATCCAAGGTAATTTAAATATTATGTTATGTCACATAATTAGTTATCATCAAACCCTAATCTGTCATAATAGTCAATTAAATATAATTTTAAATAACCATAGCTTTACACCATGGAGTGTAAAAATAGGAATATCAAGGCCTTTTGACATGAACAATGTGTTGATTGAGTCGATAAAAAACATGAAACTTTAGAGGTTATTACTCCTAGGTGAATCAACGTTAGATCCAAGATCCACTTAAATGTATTCTGATAAGGAAATAATTATGGGGAAAACATCATTCTTATAGATACACAAATCATTTAGTATGTCATCCAAAACAAAAAATTATCCATTAAAATTTTAAAAGTTATATTATCATTTTTTATAAAATTTTCAGTATTAACCTAAATAACCTAAATATTTATCTACATCATTGAGATTAGTTTAAACCAAAATATATCAAAAATTTATTAAATTTTTTACCCAAAATTTATCTTTATCTGATAACATACTAATCTCTAAATATATTTAAATACAACTATAATTGAAACTTTAACAACCCATATACGGGAATATATAATTACATGAATTAAAGAAGATATTTCATGAAAATATATTTTATAGACCATTTTGGTTTAGTGTTTTAGATAATTAATACAAAATATTAACAAAAACCCCCATGATCATTGTTCCAATATACATTTTTCTAACTCTATTACCAATTTTTTAACCCATAAAAATAATTTATATAACCTGACATGTATCTCATTCATAAATATCATATATGTTTTCGATGAATATTCAGTACATTTAAAAAACACAAGCTCGAGGTCCTTAGTAGTTTAGTGTATTTGTTGACTAGAAACACAATATTTTTATTACATTAATTATATTAAAAACCCCAAGAAAATATCTTCACACAAGGTATTTTTCTTATAAATACCCTACCTAAACCATTCTTTATATATTTTTGGTGAAAACATAACAAAGTGTGATCTCATATACTCAGTAAGGGTTAACATAGGAGAAATAAATATAGGATCATACAAAATTAAAATATAAGAATAAGGGTATGTGATAATGAACCCAAACAATTGCGTTTATACCCAACCTATCATCGATCATAATCATGGTTCGTGGCATAAAACTTTATCATTATTCAGAATATGGTTCATAAGAGTGATAAAGCATCAAAAATCAATCATGAACCATAAGATCATGTCCTAAAATTGTGTCACCATAATAAATATAGAAAATAATTTCTTATATCAATGATAACTACCAAGATCCTAAACATAGTGGATTAGGACATACCACATGTTTCCTATTGTAGATCCTGATGAACCAATTTTCTCGTTGTGGACCAGGATGCACTAGTTTTCCATAGTGGATTTGGATGCACAACTTTTTAATAATCAATCAAGCCCATTGGATTGTTTCCCAATATTACCCATGATATATAATTCTTGCCCAATACTTTAGAGGGATATGTATCTCCCACCCATCTTATAATGAAACCATACTTATGTTTTACACATTATCAAAAAACATTCATCATATCATGACTTCAAAACCCATATAAATAAAACAAGTCTCATAAACATTTCATCTATCCCCCATAACATAACCCAAGAATAAAAAATAAGGTTAATAAAAATTACATTAATATAAACATTAATCATCCAGAGAATGAATAAGGGTGGTATGATTCAGTATTATCCCACATAAATCATAAATAACATAAACGGATTCCATCATTGATGGAAAATGCATCTAAAAGATCACTCAGAATATTTCTGGGGAAATATATACCATCCAATTCCAAAAAAATTAATACGAAAGAAATTTTTGAAATCCTTCTTTTTAAAATTAACATTGGAAACATATAATGTAGTCTTTAAAAATCATTTAAAACATTTCTCCTGGAAAATATTCTATTTTCTTTGAAAAAACATTTTAAATTATACAAAATTTTCATGATGTTTTTCTATAAAAATAATCTTGAAAACATATAAATTAATCATCAATGAATGTAATTTTCATGAGAATAGAAAATTACTTTCCTACCAAATATAATAAAATAATTATTTAATTTATATTTTTTGCTAAATACAAACTGGAATTGTTTGGAAAATGACATGAAGACTCCATTGAAACAATTTTGAAAAAAACTAAAAAATGGGTATAAAATTCATTATGAAAATATTTAAATATTTTTTTAGAACATTTACAGAAAACATGGTTTTTAGAAAGACACGTTTTTAACTGAGGAGTGAAATATATATAAATTTCCATTAAAACAGTATTTTGGACTATTGAATACATAAATAGTGGAAAATGAAGGTTAAAAAAATGCATTATCATGATGTAATTAGAGTAGAAGATAAGTGATTAGTTTTTGGAAACATGGATCACAATTTTTTATCATTATAATTGTAGTCTTAGACAATCCAATTAAATAATGAGACTGTAACATAATATCATTACCACTTTGGTATCACTGAACTATAAGGAAAATGAAATAATAAAATTAAATTAAAAATAAAATATAATGAAAATAAATAAATTCAAGATATTAAATTTTTTAAAATGTATTTATAAACATATCATTAAATAATATAGGTGTATAACATAACATATATATCATGGAATTCAATTTGAGCCAAAAATCTCTTACTGCTTCTTTACGTTTTAAATAACAAAACCAATAAATGTAAGATCCAAAAATGGATATGTAAATAGAAATAAATTTAATTATAATAATCCTAGAAAACATTCATTGTATGTATATACCCCATATAAATGAAATAGGTGGTGAATATGGAATATTTCTCACGAAAGTAAAAAAGTGAGACGAAAATTTGTTAGCATAATTCTCAAAATCCTTTGTAAGTGATTGAACCTACTTTATAATAATATTGTGTTTATTAAACATTTAATATAAAATAATATATATATATATCATACCATATATATTTTACTTGTGACCTTTTATTTCCCACTCTTTAACAATTCCTTGTTAAATTCATGTTTTAGGTAAAAACTGTTTTGTTTTTTGTATATGTTTTGATATGTTATTTCAGGTTCTATTCGTTTGATAATGGTTATATTCTATCAAGGATTTTAACCATGATATAAATATCATATATATTCAGTATACTTGTAATTTTATTTATCTATTAAAATTTTATATAGAAAATGAAATACAATATTCATAGAGATGGTATGTTATACGTATGTATAGAATTTGTTTCCATTTTCTAAATGGAAAGGTGGAAATAAATGTAAATATTTTATTAAAAATAGGGAATAATTTTCATATAATTTTTATCACATATGTTCATTAAATCCATCCTTATTACCTTCTATGTAATTTGATAACGAAAACAAATCAAATCGCTTTGTGAGGTTGTAATTCACCTTATAAACAAGCGATGCTATCTTATCCATTTGAAATGGAAAGTGAGAAGTAAAATGTGATATAATGATATAAGATTTGTAGTAATATCATAAATATAAATTATAAATTATAAATCCATCACTATATCAATCAATCAAAGATAGTGATAGAAAATTAATAACATCGTTTCGCGAGGCTGTAGTTTGTCGTACACATGATCGAATGTTTTAGTTTAGTTTTGATAGAAATGGATATGGATATATGTTATTAATTTAACATAATAAAATGTAACTATATTGGATATAATAGTTTTTTAATGTTATAAGTGTTATTAACTAATTTAATGTTGAAAAATGTGAAAGAAAAAGAATGATCTTAGTGAAGACAATTACCTTCACTTAGAATCTTGTCCTTTGGATTCCTTATTAAGGACCCAAGAGTTGGAATTTTTGGTAGAACGTTATCTTTAGAACATGGATAATTATGTTGGACGTTGAATTTAGATGTTTTTTCCAGAAATATATGGAATTATAGTTGTGAAGAATTCAAGGGTAGTGGTTTCCTTATATAAGTTGCGGAAATTTTTTCACTTGGAAACTACTTGTAAATTTCCCAAAAGAATTAAATATGATAAATTAATTACCCAAAAAAAATCATTCAAATGAAAACATATTCTAACATGTGAAGGATTAATTTTAAATATTTCTATGAAATAATAATTTTACATGTTTTATAGTAATTTAAACACTTATCTTATTTGTTTAACCCCCAAATAATCCCATTTTACCTTAACAATGATAATTAATTACTAATTAATTTCACTATTCATTATAGAAAAAAATTAGATTTTAATTGTTGGATAATATTAATTATTATGATTCCATATATCAAATCTCTTTTTCCAAATTACATAAACATTAGTGTGGAAATTTAAAAATTAAATTAGTCTTACAGACGCGATGAGAAAGTGATATTTTCAAATTGAAAATATTCATAAGTTCAAAAAATATATCAAAATTCAATATGAAATTTATATAAATTTTATAAATTTTATTAATAGATATAAATTTGAACTAATTTTACCCTTAAATTCATTTTAACAAAATTTTTATAATTTTATATGCTTCAAAAGAACTGACAATTCATAATAAAAACTTTTATTTTTAACTATTCATCAAAAAATTTATCTTATTATAAAATTATGAAAAAATCATCCTATGATATCTTTGGAATTATTATTTCAAAAATTAATTTCATTTTTTGAAAAAAAATTTCAAAAATTGTAAAAAATTAATTTCAAAATAAGTGTACAAAAAAAGAATAAAAAGTTTTTATAAAAATAGAGTATTTAAGAGAAAAAATTGGATTAATTGTTATATATTTTCAATAAAATAGATAATATTAATTGTCAACATTTTATTGAATATATAAAATATAAAATTCATCAAAATTAGTCACAAAAATTCTTTTGTTTAATTTAATTAGGTAAAACTCATTTATACACATAAAATAATTTGTTCAGAAAAAAGTATTCCTTTAATTTCATATGGATTTTATTTTCATTTAAAATTATTTGGTCACTAAATATCTCATTATATTTACATGTTTAAATAATATTTATTTAATTTATTTAATCTTAATCATACCTTACATCCCACTATATAGGTGATAATTTTTATATTAAATAATAATATTTCAATTGTATGTTACATTTTGTTTAAGCATGGTGTTCCATGTAATTCAATATAAAATCAATGTATCCTATAAAACAAGATGAACTTAGTGTTGTTTGTAATGTAATCTAATGTCGGTGATAATTATAACAAAAACAAACAAGTGATTAAATTTATTTTTAAAAAATATTTCCCAAAATATCGAGGTGTTACATTCTACCCATATTAAAATTAAGTTCACCATTGAAATTAATCAATCTTATATGATCAAATGAGGATAATTATACCTCATTGCATCCTCAGGTTCTCACATAACATCTTTAAGGATTTATTTTTTCATAATACATTGAAATTTTAGTGGTATTATTTCATATAATAGTATCTTTTCTGTAATGTCACAGACCTATCTGGTCCATTCCCTTGTATAAATATAATTGTTGAGGTGTTCTGGGAGACCAAGGAGACCCATCCACAACACTTTACCAAATTTCTAGTTCTGTGAATAATGTTTCCAATTTTATGAACAGTGTCGTGGAAGATCTACAGTGTCACGGTGTCACAAAAATGGTGAGCCTGCAGTGTCACAGTGCCAGATAAACTGTGAGTCTTCAGTGTCATGGATACACATAAACGATGATTCTATAGTGTCAATGAAACAAAAGATCTAAAATTTCATGAAAGATCTACAGTGTCATGGTGTCACAAAAACGGTGAGTTTAGAGTTTCACAATGTTAAAGAAACATAATATCTATATTGTCTCAGAAGATCTACAATGTCACGATGGCACAGAAACAGTGATCCTATATTGTCGCGGTGTCATAGAAACTGTGAGCCTATAGTGTTTCCAAACCAGTAAGTCTATAGTGTTTCCAGAAATTTTTCATATTTCTTTTTCCAAATTTCTAGATTATTTATAGTTTCATCTATTTAACATTTTATATAATGTAAAATTCATTCAAGGCCTTGTTTTAAGTTATTTAAGGACAATTAAAATTTCATAACTCCTATATTAACTTTTATAAGGCTCGGTATTCCATTACATGGTTAAACTGTGTGGTTTAATGTGATCAACTTTTAAAGGAAAATCTAGTGTATCTTAAACTACTGCTCTATTAAATCTTCTAAAGGGATAAGATATCTTCCTCCCTTATTCATCCTCCTTCTTCTCCAGTGCAAGATGCTCGAACCATTACTTATTTCTGGTAGGAGTTGTGAGATCAAACTTTCTGTCTTGGATTGGTTCCCCATGAATTTCTTCAGGCAGCAAGTGCACCCTCTGTTTTTGGTGAAACCAAGCTCTATCGATCAGTATTTGATTTAAGGTATGATCTGTCATCATTATTTTGTATTCATCTACTTCTGTTTCTCCTGCCATTTTATGGAATGTTATATCCATGTTCTTACTGGACTTTTCTGGGGTTTTAGTTGATGTGGTTGTTCCATGACATCTTCGGGTGGATGTAGTTGTCACGGGAGGAGGCGATCTTGATATGTTGTGTAGATTGTTCTCATAAAAAGAACGTTAATAATCTTTTAAGGAAGTGGATTTATTTATTCTCTTTACTTTTATATGAAAATGTATAATTATCATGTTTTATCCACCGTATAATAATTTAATTGACATAATATATATTGGAACTGTATAAATAAATTGATATCGATCGAATGTTATTGCATCTATTTTTTCTAGATATTGTGATATCTCTGTTTGAATTGTTTAACTCTTCGTTCTTAGGGGAAATTTGTAAATAACATAAAACTAGAATTAATTGATAATTGTGTGGCTAATGATAATGGGGAATGTAAATTAATATAGTTCTTTTTGTTGTAATTTGATGTTAATAAAATTGATATAGTAAGCATGTTTAATTAATTATGATAGATTACTATTTAGTTTTCCTGTATTTGGAACCTGCAAATAATAAATTTCTTATTTAATGATTGATTAAATAACTGATTGTTTAATAATAGATAATACCACATAGGGTTTTTAGTTACCCTCTAGCTTGTATAAGGGATAACAACCCAGTTCATATGATGTTGTTTCCTGCATCTTGTGTTGTGATGTGAGCCTGGAAGGCAGTTGTGATATGTGGGGGCCAGGAAGGCCTATTAGTTGTGGTAGAAGTTCATGCCTAGATTTTCCAGATGCATCGGTTTATACATGTGGGTATTAGGAAAAACACTGGGGATGATGAAACAGGTTGGATGTGAATGTTGGTATGCTTACTGTTTCTTATTGGTTGTTTATCTACATTACTTTTCCTACTACTCAAGGAATCTTGTTTGATTACCCTTTTCCAAAAGGGTAAAATATGCATGGGTTATGTCATGTGATTTCCTTGTTTAGATTCTCGAGGTAGGATGGGTCTATGCTTTTTCTATAGGTGGAAAAGACTCTACGGGTAGTTCATCTACTCAACGTGATGAGCCCCCTTTTGTTTATTAGCTTAGGATGTTTATATAAATTTCCTGGGAATATGGGAAAGTAATGATATTAATAAATTATTGAATAAATGATGTTAACCCATGGGGTTGGAGTTTTCTAGGATGCAAAGCTGAGATGATAATTTAATAAAACTGTGGACTTTGGGTATGTTGTCAAGGAAATATAACGTGGAAATCATTAATAGTTAATTAATTTTTAAAGAATTAATTAATGTAATGTTCAACTGATGAATAAGAGAATTATGTAATTTAATAAACCACTTTAAATGGTTTTTTAATTATAGGATACCTAGTCTTAGATGTGGAAGCTAGGATCCATAGAGACATTAGTTATAGTTGACACTAATACTATGTTATGCCCATAGTGTGGTTGTGAGATATAGTATATTTTGTACTTTTTGTGTTTCTATACGCTACTCCACTCTTTCAATTATAGAAACTAACACCCCAGGGATTCTGAGTCCTGGGGGGTTTTTTCCCAAACATTCTTATGGGAGGATGGATGGTTGACAACTCCCTTTGTCTCCGCTCTATTCTCAGGGTATTTACTTGTGTTGGAAGGAACAATGGTTGGTTTTAGCCATATATGTGTATAGAGGGCTGTAATGGATTCTGGTTATTCACACACATATATTTTAGATATATTTTGTTTTGGAAAACTATAAGTGTAATGTGTATAGGATGTGATGGCTTGAAGATCTTTACTCTTTGTATGGTTTGTAATGTATTGAGGTATAATTCCTGACATATTATGCATGTTATGTGGGATGTGGTGGCCCCAAAAACTACCTAGTTACCTTTATTACATGGATGTGGTGGTTTTGTTGCACAAGGAGCATGTGGTGGTGCTTCGACTATGTTTCTGCAGGCATTCATTTTTAGAGAGCGATTCTTAGGATGTGTGGTATTAGGGAAAAGTGTAAAACTGGTGGGGAAGTATTAGTAGGGTACCCTTGATATTATTAATTATATTAAATACTTTATTATGCGTTACTTGGTGAGAGTATCCATGGTGGGGCTGGGAACTTAGTATATCGTTTTAGGTGACGATTTAGTTTAACTTGTTGTTCACTATGATTTAGCATGCTTTCATTAATTTCGCACAAGAGGCTCCAAGGAGGATCCTACTGAGTAAACTGTTATACTCACCTTATATATATAAACTGTTTTTCAGGTCACATGGAGTAGGTGGGAGATCAAGCTAGTTTCTACTATCTTGGGGTTGACGGAGTTGGTCGGGCTTGAGGTTGCTGATGTTTTTACTTTCCTTTGGGTATTTGTTTTTCCCCTTTCAGATATAGTAGTTGTGAATGACATTACATATTTGTACTTTGTATTTCATTTATATTTCTTTCTGAGTTGGATTTGGTTGTTTTATGTCATATATATCTTTTTTCCATGTTTCTCTTAGAGGGTAATACCTCCCATTTGTGTGTTTATTATACCCTCAGTGTTATTCATCAACCCAGGGCCTATTTGAGGCAGGACTCGGGGGACACTATATCCCTTCTCACATTTACAACCTCGGAGGGGTACACCTTCTGGGGACGCGGTCATGAAAAAGTGGTATCAGAGGTCTGGTTGAGGGATTAGATGGAGTTTGGTGTTAGGAAAACTTGAGGTTTCATGGGTTAGTAGGGAAACTGTGTCAGTCAAGATTAATAAGTGATGTAAAAACTAGAGACCAGCCGATACATAGGCCTTTATGGCCCCAGGGATTTTATTCATCGACCTTTAAGTTTACAATGGCTACTAAATGAGGTTGTACTTGTTTCAAGGTTGAGACCACGGAAATTATCATGAATTATTCTTATTTTCGGCTATGTATGAATGGGAATTCCTTGGGATAAGTTAACCTAAAATGAATAAAAGAAAACAATTAAATAATTAGGGTTGAGTCTTAAATATTCAAGGTTTAGGAGATCTAGTTGTTTGTTTTTTATAGGTATGGCTCAAATTTGACGTCCACATCAGTATCAAATAGAAAATTTCCAGTAGTTTGTTCTAGTATATCACCACAGTGTTGAGGTTGATGATAATGAAAAATGTATGAGGACACTACGAGGGTTTCAGTGCCAGAGTCTGTCGAAGTACAAGGGCTTTGTTTTAGATGCAATCATGGAAAACTGGTTAGAGGCGGTTGAAATAGGCTTTAGTTCTATTCATGCTCATAAGGAGCATTTGGTGTCCTCATTTGTGATTATTCTTTTAAGAGTTGTGAGGTAGTGGTGGTTATTGTTCCTCAAGGATCATGGGGAGTTATAAATCTCATTGGAGGAGTTCCAAGACATGTTTAGAGTCTAGTTTCTTTATTTGACCTCGAAGGAATCTAGTCTCCAAGTTCATCTTACCCTTCGATAGGGGAGATTTGGTGTGTGAGAGTTTTGAATCCATTTCAAGAACCATTTAGAATATTATTCAGACTTATTTCCAGATGAGGAGGCTAGGGTGAGGCATTTAGAGGAGGCTTTGCATCCATAGATCCATCGTCAGGTTACCCCATTTATGCTAAAGACATATCTTGAGGTGATGGAGAGGGAATATTTCATCGAGAGGACATTGTCCAGAACCAGATCATATCCATAGGGGAGTCTTCATGATTCCTCTAAAATTAGGATTTTGGTCTGGGGTTCTCGATTTTCTGGAGAGAATAGTTTCGGTTTGGTTAGGGGTAGGTCCTAGCCATCAACATCTCATTTCTCTAAGGGTAGCAGCACTCAAGAGTATGCCAACAGATCTTGTGCATGTTTTTTTATATAGGGAGAGTTCATCAATAGCAAGACTTCCAAAACATTCAAAGGAGTCATCGTGAACCATGATTTCCGCTCCGTGTTCCTCTGTTGAGGCAGTTCTAGTCAAGGCAGCAGCAGCAGGTTGCACCAGCTTTGGATCAGTAGAGGGTCGATGGGACAGGCAGAGGACAACCTCATGATGCTCCCCTTCCTTAGAGAGTAGAGCGTGACCATGGTGGTCATCTTCATCAGGGTCAGAGAGGTCGTGGTGGAGGATGTGGTCAGCTCCATGCTCTAGCATTGCCAGCTCCAGGTGAGACTTCTGTCATACGAGGTACCCTTTTCTAGTTTTCTACCTTGGTGTATGCCTTAATAGATTTTGGAGAGACACAGTCCTTTATATCACCTACCCTTGGACATTATTTGGGACTTGACGTAGAGAGGCTTCCATTTTCCTTGGTGTTGACTACGCTAGTTGGAGGTTGAGCTGACTTGTTTGAAGTATGTAGAGATTATAAGCTAGTGCTGGGGAAGATCCTATCTTGGGGAGATTTCCTATCTTTAAGGATACAACCATATGATGTAATCCTCATCATTGATTGGTTTTATTCAGTTCCAGCAATCATGGATTTCTTTAGGAGGCAGTTTTTGTTCTTTTATGTGGATGGAGAGCTAGTGTTATTAGTTGGAGAGTGAGACCCTTAGATGGGTGAGAGGTTTGTTTCATCCTTATCATCCTTGATAGCTAAGCTAATGCTATGTTCATCAGAGGTTCATCAGTTTGTGTTACCTAAGGTCCTATAAGAGTACCCTAATGTCATTTCAGAAGAGGTTGTAGCATTACCCCTCGATAAGAGATCGAGTTTGGGATTGAGCTACAACCAGGAGAATCTCCGATATATATGACTTCATATTGGATTGTCCCTTTTGAGTTTCAAGAGCTACGTATACATCTTGATGGTCTATTATAGTGTGGTTTTGTTCAGCTGAGTGTGTCACCATGGGGTGCACTGATTTTGTTCATGAAGAAGGCTAATGGGAGTTTGCAGTTGTGTATCGATTATCATCACATAAACAAAGTGACATTGAATAATTTCTATCCTCTTTCGTGGATTGATGATTTATTCGATCACTGGAAGGGTTCAATTTGGTTATAAAAGATTAAATTAGAGTTAGGATATCATCAAATTCATGTGAAGGATGAATATATCATGAAGATTGATTTTCATTGTCGTCATGGGCATTATGAGATCACTGTAAGGTTGTTCAGTGTGACAAATTCACTTGGTGTGTTCATTGGATTGATGAACGTTGTGTTCTGTGAGTTCCTAGATATGTTCATGGCGGTTTGTATAGATGACATCCTTGTGTACTCCATGTCTGAGGAGGATCATATAGATCATATGCACACCATTTTGGGAGTTCTTCGTTAACAATAGTTGTTTGGGATGTTGTTGATGTTTTTGTTTTGGTCTCAAGTAGTCTGTTTCTTGGGGTATGTTTTGTCCCAGCAAGGAGTAGTTGTGGATCCATCAATGATAGAAGGAGTTGTGTCTTGGGCATCCCAAAAGATAGTCATAGAGGTGCGATGTTTCTAGGGTCTTGCAGTATACTAAATGAGGTTCATATCTAATTTCTCTCAGGTTGTGACTACTCTAAAAGCATTGACCAAGAAGGATCAAGGGTTCATGTGGACTGATCATTATTATGAATCTTTTGAGTATCTGAATGAGAAGTTGGTAAGTGCTCCAATTAATTTTCTTCAAGGAGAGGGAGTTCAGTTTGATGTTTTCTTTCATGCTTTGCATCTAAGGTTAGGCTATGTTTTGAGGCTATAGAGATCGGTTGTTTCTTATAGGTATCATTATTTTCATTCCCTTGAATGTAACTATTCCATCCATGATCTTGAGTTGGTAGCAGTGGTGTTTTCTTTGAGTTTGTGGAGACATTACATCATTTGTGAGTTCTTTGTAGTTTTTACCGATCATAAGATCATGATGTATGTTTTCTACTAGCATTACATAAACTTGAAACAATATTGGTGGATGGAATTATTACAGAAATATGAAGTTGAAATATCATATACACCTGATAAAGGGAATGTCGTAGCTGATGCATTGAGCCAGAAGCCACGTAGTGATACAATGTGTGAATCTGGTGATTCCTAGAGAGTAATGGAAGAACATTCACAATTACATCTCTATATGGGATAAATTAGGGGGTGAAGTTGTCTTTTTTAGATGACAATGTAGTCATCTTTGGTGTAGCATGTGGAAGAGTACCAGTTGGGGGACCTAGAGTTGGAGGTTTGGAGGGACCTTGTTGTTTGTGGTGAGGCCCCCGATGGTTGGTATGAGGATGAACAACACAAGGTTTTGTATCATGGAAGGATTTTTGTTCCTATGGTGATGTGTGAGATGGCTCGTGGAGAGTTCCATAGTTCACAATTAGTAGTGCATCCTAGTTTGACAAAGTTGTACAGAGTCTTGAGGAGTAGGTTTTGGTGGCCTAGGCTGAAGCATGTAGTTTCGGAGGATGAAGCCAGTGCGGGATAATCCGAAATAATATGCTAATCAAAGGAGGAGACCTTTAGAGTTTTATGTTGAAGATCATGTGTTTCTGAAGGTGACACCTTATCAGTGGAAATAGAGGTTTAGTCTTGGGAGTAATATTTCTCCCTAGTTTTTGGGCCTTTGAAGGTGTTGGATTGTGTTGGAGCCATGGAATATCGAGTATCACTTCCCCCAAAGATAAACTATATGCATGATGTTTTTTATCCGTCATAGCTCCATTGTTATCTTCATGATGTCTCTCACGTCATTGATTGGGGATAGATAGATGTCGATGATGATGCGACCTTTGAGCAGCGACCTGTAGAGATCCATGAACTCTAGGAGAAGCTATCGTGTGGGAATTATATTCTATTTTTTCGTGTCTTATGGCGACATAGTGTCATTGAAGAGATTAAATGGGAATATGAGTTGTAGATACGTGATCAGTACCCTAAGTAGTTTTATTTTTATCTTTTTCCATATAAAGATGTTTGTTTTGTGGGTATTGACCTTTTCTCTCTGTGAAATGGATTCCTTTTTTTGTGATCTACTCTCTGTTGTGTGGCACCTCCCTCAAGAGAGTGTTTAGGATCTTTTTGTGGTTGTTGCGAGGTGTCACATTATTCTTTTGTTGTGGTTCAGCTCGTGTGGTGGAAAAATCCTTGAGGGGTATATTGCGGGGTGGTTGTTGGGACAAACCCTTTTCTATTTCTCTCTATGTTGGTTTTGGATTCTCGAGGATGAGAATATTTTGAGATGTATATAATTTTATGTCTTTGACCCGCATGGATTGAGCCTATGCGTGTTTTCGAAGAAATAGTTTCTAATAGAAGGCTTGGAGGAAGTTTATAGGAGTTCGATTATGGGAAGCTAGAAATACGAGGTATACAACCTGACCAAGGGGGATGAAACGTGTATCATTTGGGTTTCAGAAATATAAAACAAAGTTCTTAGGTGACACATTTTTTAGTGTAATTCGTGTCGAGGAGGTACATGACCTGACAAAGAGGTACATTTTGTGTACTTCCCCACTACTGGGTGTTTTAAAGACACCCAGCCACTCGGGTTTTTTGAACCCTATGGATTATGCACACCTCCTCTTGAGCTCAGATGACCCGGACACCTCCCTCTTCAATGTTTGGGGATTCCATTATCCTGGATCTGTTCCCATATACTTTTCATTGTTCCGTCTTTAATCTAAGGTTAGATCCACCTCCATTATCTGGTTTTTTAATTTGTGTTCTCCCATTTCTCATTACCATACTTTGGAATTTGATCTCCACGATTTTGAGGGAGTTTCTTTTGGTTTTTGTTGATGCGGTTGTGCCCCAACATCCTTGGGGTGATGTGGTTGTTATGGGGAAGGTGACCATGATCCACTGTATTGATCCATTCTCAAGAGAAGAACATCGGAAACCTTTTGAGGTAAGGGATTCATTATTCCATATTATTTTACATGAATTATAATGTGTTCATGATTCATCCCACTGGATCACAATGGTATTGACATAATAAATATTTGAACTAGATAAATAAATTGGTATCGATCATATGTTATTGGCTCTTGTTTTTCTATATAGTGAGATATATATTATTTCCTTGTTTAGCATGTCATTATTGATAGAAATTGGTAATTATTGTAAACTGGGATAAATTGTAATTATTTTTCAAAGTTAAAGAGGTATGTAAATTAATATGATTGTTGTTTTTGTAATTTGATGTTAATCAAATTTATGCAGTAAAAATGTTTAATTAATTTGTGATAACTATGATATCTTTCTATTTAGGATTCCCATACTCAAAAACTAAAAATAATAAATCAGTTAATTATAGAGGGATTAATGAACTAGATATTTGATAAATGATAATTCCTGGTATGGTTGTGAGTTACCATCTTACATGTATGTCATATTTCCTTGTGCTTTGGATCCATGAGTGATCATTATGTATGAATGCTGGATTCCCTTTTTAAGGGCCAAGATACCTATTGATATGATATTTGTTTTATATTGCTTGTGATATGATGTAATCCTATATGGGTGATGAGATATGTGGGGGAAGGGAGGCCCACTTGTTGTGGCAGTAATTGACACATAGAGTGGCATGATGCATCAGTTAATGCATGTTGGGGTTGGGGGGCACTAGAGATGACGAAACGAGTTGGATGTGAATTATCGGTTTCTTCTTGAATCTTGTTGGTTGATTATCTTCTTTACATTCCCCACACCTCAAGGAAGATATTCTTGCTTACCCTCCCTCCAAAAGGGGTGAAGATGTTTGGGGTATTCCACAAGATATTTATGTTTAGATTCTCAAGGGAGGATGTGTCTATGCTCTTTCAATAACTGGAAACGACTCTACAGGTAGTTCACCAACTCACAATGATGAGCACTTTGTGTTTGCTGGCTCAGAATTTATTTTATATAATGCTTAAGAATATGGGAAAGTGATAATGTTGTAAATAAATGATTGAATAAATGATGTTATCCCATGGGGTTGGAGTTTTCTCACATGCAATTCTAAGGATGAAATTTAAAGGAATAGTAGAATTTAGTGTGATGCTAATGAAATATAATGTAGAATTAATAAGGCTTAATTAATGTTTAATTATTTAATTAACGTAATGTGGAACTAATAAAATGTAAATGAAGTATTATAATAATTCTATTTAAATGGTTTTGTTCTTGTGGGATACCTAGTATTAGCAGTGGAAACTGGGATTCTGAGAGGCATTAGATGCAGTTTAGTCTAAGACTAAGTTATGACTATAGTGTGGTTGTGAAATATAGTATATCTTGTTCTATTTGTGTTTCTATAATCTGCTTCACCATATCAGTTTGATCCATGGACACCCTAGGTATTCTAATTTCTAGGGTGGTGTTTTCCCCAATATTTTAGTGGGAGTATGGAGGGCTGACTACCCCCCTTTGACCCTACACTCTTCTCTTGGTAGTTCCTTTTACTAGTAGGCACAATGGTTAGTTTTCCCCATATATGTCTATAGAGGGTGGTAATGGCTTGTGGTTATTCACACACACATATTCAGGATATGGTTTCCCATGTACTACTATAGGTGTAACATGTTTAGGTTGTGATGGATTGAGGATCCTTACTCGATGTATGGGCTATAATGGATTATGGAATAATTATTGATGAATGATACAGTTTATAAGAGTTGTTGTGGATCCTAAAAACATCCTAGTAGCTTTGGTTAAATGGATGTAGTGGTTGTGTTTCATGAGGTAAATATTTTGGTTCTTCTCCTAGGTGTCTATGAGCAAGCATTTTTGGAGAGAGATTCTTAGGATGTGCGACATTGGGGAAAAGTGAAAAACCAGTGGGAATGTGGTAGCGGTGTACCCTTGATATTATTTATTATATTATATACTCTTGTATGAGATACTTGGTGATAGTAGCCATGGTGAGGTTGGGAATAAAGTATACTTGTTTATCTGATGAGTTAGTTTCACTTGTTGTTCATTGTGATTTAGCATGCTTTAATTAATTTTGCATGAGGGGATTTGGGGAGGATCCTACTGAGTATATTATTATACTCACCCTATGTATAGGTATATAAACTATTTTTATGGTCACATGGAGTAGGTTGAAGATCAGGATGATTATTTCTAGCTTGAGGTAACATGAGTTGTTCAGGCATTATGGTCACGGTCGTTTGTATTTTCTTCTAGTACTTGCAATTTTACATTTCAGATGTAGTTGTTTTTTCATGACATTACATATGTGTACTTGCGATTTATTTTATATTTCAGTCTGAGTTTTATTTGGTTGGTGTCTTTCTTATCTATCTATTTCACATGTGTTCTCTTGTAGGGAAAAACCTTAGATCTTTTGTGTTTACTATACCCTTGGTGCTAGTTTCCAACCTAAGGCCTACTAGAGGCGGGATTCGGGGGATCACTATCTCTCTTATCACATTTTCATCCTATGATGGGTACACCTTGTGGGGAGGGGGTCATGAAAAACTGATTAGTATGAAAATTTACGAAATTAAATCAATTTTCTAGGGAAAACATGTCATCCCATTAAAAAGGCTTCTTAAAACCACATTAACATGAATTTTAAAATTATATATGTTTCTAGGGACATCATTACCATATCACCCTTACATTCACCATTATAAATTGAATAACCATAAAATCAACTTACATCTCCAAATTACCCAATGAATTGGGGGGCTTTAATGGGTCTCACAATTCATATAAGATATATCTTGATCACATTTTTAGTAGATATATTGGGTTTCAACCATTTATAAATTCTATATCAGGATCACCCGTTTTCATGAGGTATATTGGCACTCAACCCTTCGTATTAGATATATCGAGCTCACCGATGAGCTATAACATGGATTAACCATTTATAAATAATGTCCAAGGACCAAATCATTAATAATTCTACAAAAAAAAATTTAAACCCAATTTTACAACACTTTCTGATATCAAAATAAACATTTCATGTAAAAATAAATTTTAAAATTAAACAATCTAACACATAATATATAAATCATATTATTTTGAAACAATTATAGAAATTATAAAGGAAACATTAAATAAATAAAGTGTCCTAAAAGTGACAATTTTTATTCATGTTTTATATGTTAAAAACACTCATATTGGATTTTTTAAAATTTTTTTAAAGAGTAAATGTAAAGGACATTTTAAAAATAAATTCCTTTACATAAAACCATAAAATGATTCCCTTTTGAAAACATCTTTGATAAATTATGAAATTCTAAAATAATAATATTTATTTATGTATGAATACATTCATAAAATCATATTAAAATCATGGACATTAATGATAAATATGAAGAAAATAATTCATTGTGACATTTAAAATAATGTTTTTTTAAAATGTCCCTTATTTTGAGTCAGGCTTATCACGTACAAACATTGTATTCTTGATTAAAAAAATATGGTTTTTTATTGACCATATTGAGAAGTGTATTAATTTTTTTATTCATTTATCCAATGTATTATCATCTTACAATAGTTAATTAATTATTCATGTTTATGTTAGACATTTTTACAATATTCCGTACTTGAGTCCAAAATGAATCTGCTATGCTATCAACTGTTAAAGTGTTTATAAGAACATCATCTCAAGAATAATAATCATGAAATAATAATTTTATCACATTTTTATCTATTTACTTAACGTAAGTCATTAGAATCAATTTCACATTGAATATAGACAAAATAAAATATTTCAATATATTAAACATTTTTTACTTTAAAAACTCATTTTCTCACTCCATCAATAGGATAAATTTTAAATTAAAAATAGATAATTAAAAGTTTTAAATTTTGAAAAATTGATTCTATATTTCCAATAATAATTTCTAAATTTATTATATACGTTCCTTTTATTTTTTGGACATTATGACTAGTAACTTTAATAATATTTATTTACATAGTTATTGGTAAATCTGGTAATTAATGATAAAAAAATATTATAAATATTATAAAATCATCTTGAAACTTATTCTAATTTTACTAGATGAGTTATTTTAAAAAAATTGTTTTGAAATTTTTATGATCTCTTGGAACAACATGGATGACTTTAATCCATTTATAATATTTAATTCAAAGAAAAGTGAATTTTATCTTACCCCTGTTTTTAACAAGTGAAATATTTATAATATGTGGTTATATCTGAGTAAATTTCAACTATAAATAGTATTTTGAAGAATAAAATATGAATCTTCATCTTTTTGGTTTTTATAATTTTTATGAAATAAATAATTACCATAAAGGCTTACACAATTATGATGCAATAATTTTTCTATTAAACGAAATATCAAATAAATGATATTAAAAATATTAAAATAAATATAATTAGATTTAATTAATGCCATAAAATAATTTCAAATATGTAATTGAAATGTTATTGGTGATTTAATGGAGTTGGTTCTTAGATATCAATTTGTAATGATATTTTGAAAAACTCAAAAAATGAATTGTGTCAAAATTGACATTAATGATACTTTAAAATAAATAATATTTTATTACAGGATATACAATTAAAAACAATCTAAAATATTACCAAATTATTGGTATAGGTATTGAATTTTTAAAATGGTTCATTCATTTGTCAATTTTAATTTTATTTTAATTATATTAACCATCAAATCATAAATTACAATATATCACATGAAAATTTAAGAAGGATTAGTAAGGGATAAATCTAAATGAAAAGGATTAAAAAATAGGCCAAATTTATATAATTTTCTTTAGTTGAAAGAATATCAACTCGTAATCACCTTATGTTTTATATAAATCAGTTTAGATTAGTTTGAAGTATAAAATTAATTAAATTTTAATTTAATATTTTGATGAATTCTAAGAGTCCCCCTCCCCCTCCTATAAAAGAAAACCCATTATTATATTTTCTTCACATATTAAAAAATATTTGATTCAAACATTTTATACAGAAATACCTTCCTATAATTCCTCCCTATATTTTATTGCTCTTATTTTTGGAATAACACTCACTTTAGAGGTGTTATAGTGTTCGTGATATTAGTTTTACTCATAAAGGTATCCTTTTAATTATGTTTTTTTTATTCTTCAAAATACTTCAAATATGATTCATCAATAAAGAAATAATAATTCCAGTATCCATAATATACTAAGATATTATTATGTCAACCACCTAAATATTCCCCAATTCCATCATATTTAAAAATAATTTTCATTTTTTGTACAAAAAACAACCACGTCAAATACTGATAAAATTCATTTTCCCAACAGTCTCTAAATACTGGTTACAATGACATAATTATCATTAATATTTATTAATTTACTATTAGAATAATGGTCTTTTGAGAAGTAAAAATATAGTTGATTTGAATTAATTCAAAAATATGTGGATTAAATTTAAAGGGGGCGGGGGTAGAATGTAATATACCATGTATAAAAAGAGAAATATTATATTAGATAGAATACATCATACACCACATCGAGCATAAATATACCACTAAAGATTACTATTTAAACAATTTCATTATCATACAGCTGTTAGAATAATGGGTATGAACATAGTTGACTGAAATATAAAAAAATGGTTTACACATGTATATATAATTCTTTAAACAATTAATTATAAATTAATTGAAAATCCATTTTAAAATAAAATGGAATGTTTTTCCAAAAAAAACTATTTAAATGTAAAAAAGTCTGTTTTATACGAATAATTAAGAAAGTCACAATTTTTGGTTTATATTAATGATATATATATATATAAGATATTAAATATAATTTTTATAAATCAACTTATGTTGTTTTTATAAATTATATAAGAATAAATCCAATTTTATTAATAGAATAATTGTTTTTCTGTAAATGTGGTATTACTATATTATTGATAGTGCACTTATTTTAAATATCAATTTTGAAAATTTTAAAAATTATATATGAAAGAATAATCTTCTTCTTTAAAAAAAATATTAAAATTTACTTTGATTTAATTTTTTATACATTTTCTCATAAGTATAATCTTTTGATGAATGTTGAAAATATACTGCATATTAATTAAAAATGGAATTTTTATTAAATTTATATATAGTGTTAAATTATATTTTTGTTTTTTAATTATAATTACATAAACTTTTTTTTTCATTTAATCTGAAGTTTTTTATAGGAAACAATTCCACATTTATATATGATATAAAAAAATTTCAATCTTTTCAAGGTTTTTACTTTTAACCCTCATTTTCTCATTCCATTAGAGGGATTATTTTTAAATTAATTTTATCCAATTATCTATTTTGAATTTTTAGAATTGCATTAAATATTTGGAATTGGAAGATAAAAATTTAGTAAATAGGCCCCTTTTATTTTGGATCAAAATATTAATAGAAACATTAAGAGTTTTTTATAAACTATATTAACGGTAAATTTGGTAATCAAGGATAAAATTATATTAATAATATTATAAAGTTACCCTGTAATTTGAACTAAATTTACTGTATGAGTTATATTAGACCAATATCAACATTGATATAATTTTATGAGCTCTTTTAGACACTTGAATTAGAGTATGACTTTAATAATATTGTATTTAAAGAAAAGTCAAGGATGTCATACTCATATTTTTTATAAGAATAATATTTTTAAATTATGTTATACAGAGGATATGTTAGACTATATATATTAATTTGAATATTAAAATTTCTATCTTCGTCATTGAAATTTATTTTAATTTTAAAAAAATAATTATTTACCTTAAAGTCTTATACTATGATAATGAAGTAATTGGTTAACTATTGGAAATATCAAATAAAAGATAATGAAAATGTTAAAAGAAATATAATTTAATATAATTAATTTCATCCATGAATTTTTTTAGATGTCATAAACATGTTATCGATTAGATAAAAGAGTTGGTTTGAAGAGATCATGTTTTTATGATATTTGAAAAATGCATGGAATGAATTGTGTGAAAATTAATATTAATGATATTTTAAAATAATTAATATTTTAATAAATGATATAAAATTAATAAACATATAAATTTCTTCCAACTGATTAGGATAATTATTCAAATTTCTTCAATGACCCATTTATTTGTCTTTTTTTCATTTTATTATAATTATATTAACCCTCAATGTTTTAATTATATAATATTAGAGTAAGAGGTAAAATTATTAAATAAGGGTTAAAAATGATGAGGATTAAAAAAAATAGAAACATATATAATTTTAATTTGATCAATTTATTTATTTAGAATTAATCCTAGTTTAGAAATAAATTAGTTTGGAGATTTTTTAATTCAAAATAAATTTATATAAATTTAATATTTTTTAGAATTCCAAGAGTGCCCCTCTGCTCTCTTATAAAAGGGCACCCCTACTTATCTTTTCAGAACACATTAAAACCGATTTGGATCAGAAAACATCCACTAAAATCAATTAATAAAATACCTACATATATTTAAGGGGCCTTATCTTATACATGACACCCTACATAGATTTGTTATGGTGTTAATTAATGGAGATCGTCCAAAGAGGTGGTATCGTTTTTAATTAAGTGATTGAATTTTATTTCTTCATCCAAATAATTAAAATCATTATCAACCATGATGAAATAATAAATATGTTATCCAAAATATAAATTTTTTTATTATTCTAATTTCATTGGAATCTACTTCACATTGAATTTTGATTTTAAAACATTTCAATCTTTTTAATGTATTTACTTTTAAACTCATATTCTCATTTAGTTAATGAGGTTATTTTTTAAATAATTTATGAGATTTCTATATTTTTCAATATGAAAAATGGATTAAATATGTAGAATCAGAGGTTATAAATATATTAAATATGTCCCTTTTAATTCTAGAGAATATGAATAGTTACACTTGTAATTTTTTTACTATGGTTAAGGGTAAAATGAGTAATTATGTGTAAATATAACATTATAAATATTGGTAAATTTACATAAAACATACCAAAATATTACTTTATTAATTTAATTATATGCTTAACCCATGTGGTTCGAAATTTAATTACATAAGGGACACTTGTCCTTGATAATGACCTGGATATTTTTAAAATTGTAGAGAGTGACAAAATGTCACACTCTTACGGTTAATAAGAAATATATTTTAATATATTTATAAATAGAAGATATGCTTGAGTATATATATTATTCAGAAATATAAAATTTTCATATACATCATGAAAATTTATTTTTGACTTTTATTTAAGATATAGTTATCATAAATAATTACACAATGATGATGCTATAATTATTCAATTAATGAGAAATATAATTAATTGATATTAAAAATATTAAAATAAATATAATTTTAATTAAATATGGTGACCAATGCATTTCTAGTTTAATATGACATATTATGGATTTAATTCATGAATTTTTTTAAAGTTATCATTCCGAATTTTTTTCATAAAGGTAAAATAATGAATAGTTTTAAATTTGACACTTATGATATTTTATTAATATTATATCTTATTAAATTATATAAAAATTACAGGAAATATTATAAAATGTAAAATGGGATTAGATATGATCCAAAATTACATAAATTGGACATTTAGGATAAAATTAAAACTTTATCTATAAAATTTACATCATATTGTTATTGAAAAATTTGATATCATAGTTAAAATTAAAATGGCCTAACTAAGCATTAATCAAAATTTTAATGTTAAAAATTATACACAAACATGTCTAAAATATCTTTTTTATGGTATAAGATCCTTATCTAAACTGATATTATATTGAATAGCCATTTTGATGTATTTTTATTGGTATTGATTTTGTTATAAATTGATTTTTGTAGAAATTCCAAAATCTCCCCTTCCCTCTCTTGTAAAATGGAACATCTTATTATAATTTCCTCACAACTCATTACCTATCTTGTTTGGCCATAATCTATAGAAATTTCCTCCCAAAAACCATCCCTTTATCTTATAATCCTTACATTGTGTTGGAATCGACCCAATGATGTTCATTTGTGCATATCAAAAATGAGAAACCCAAAGAATATGTAACAAGCATCAACGAACATTTTTGCCTTATTTTTTCTTAAACTCATTAAATTATTTTTATTTAATTATTATATAATAACATAAGTATACTAAATATAATGATAATTTTTTTATTAATGGTTCTAACTATATTCACACACATTAACATATATGGTATACATTATCATCATTTGTGTGTTTGATAGAATTCCTCCTTGCAAACTTATGACGTTCATTTTTTCATTTCCACCTTTGAAGGATGGGAATATAAATATTTTTTTTTATTTTTTTTATTATATCTATATGATATATATGATTTATTAATTCTAATTTGTATATTATATACGTCAAACTAAATTTATCATATCATCATGGATGAAGAACATTTTAAGGATGTAGAAGAAATAACGAGAAATAATCATTTAATTAAAAATGATTCATTTTCTTAGAAAAACATCTTTGATTAAAATCATTACACCTAAAATATGATTGTTATGCCTTAAAAAAGAACCCTAGAATGTGGGGAGTTATTCCTTTAAGGGATTTGGGTTTAATTTTTTCAAACCATATTGGTATTGAGGTGTGAATAAAAGAGAATAATGAGTGCACTTTTATTATAGATGAGGGGAACTCTTGGAATTCTTCAAAATATTAAATATATATTAATTAATTGTATTCAATAAATGGATAGAAACTGATTTAAATAAAAATTGGATTATTATGGTTCAAAATATCTTCATCCAATGAAAATTAGATAAGTTTTAACTAATTTATAATCCTTTCCTTTTACTTTTACATTTTGTTACCTTTTTAATTATTACTATGATAAAATGTAATTTAAACATCGAGGGTTAGTATAATTAATATAAAATTCAATCCAAAAAAATTATGAGTTATTAATGAATATTAGAGAATTATTCAATTCATTTGGTAGAATTTTATATTTATATTAATTTAATATCATTTAATAAATATTTAATTATTTTAAAATATAATTAATTTCAATTTTGATAGTTTCCATTTCTTCAATTTTTTAAAAATATCATAAAAACATGATATCTTCTGAGAAATTTTTTTAACTCATCAATAAAATGTGAACTCCATATTGAAAATTATTTGATGATATTATCTATATGAAATTATGTTTATTTTACTATTTTTAATATCATTTATTTGACATTTCCTTTCATTAAATAATTAATGAACTATCATTTTGTAAGAAATTAAGGTAATTATTTATTTCATAAGTATTAAAAATAAATTACCGTGATCAATAAACCCAATTTAGCATTCAAAAGACTATTTATAATCAAACATGTACCCTATATAACCTCACACTTAAATATATCACTTGTTGAAAACAAGATTATGAAAAATTGATTTTTCATTAGACTAAATACTATAAATGGATTAAATTAATCTATATTTATCCAATTGGTCATAAAATTTTCCCAATGATTATTTTGGTCAATAATAATTCATCCAATAAAAGTATGACTAGATTTTGGGTAATTTTCTAATATTTATAAAACTTTTTTTACATTAATTTACCAAATTTATCCTTAACAGTAGTAATAAAAATATTAAGAAATTTAAAATTACTGATTTTAAAAAGAAAATTTAACTATTTTTTAAATTTTTAGCTTTTTATTCCAAATAGATAATCCATTTTTTAAAATTCAAAACAAATTCAAGAGTGTTCCTCCCCTTACATATAAAATGACATCCATTCCTCTATTTTTTATAACTTAGAAACTATTTAGTTATTATAAGTTATACCCTAGTATCTTTCTAGAATCAGTCCCAAACATTTAGAGATCACATTTTAGGAAGAAAACTAACCTTATAGGTTTTAAGGTGTTAATCATTAGAGATTTTCTGAAGAAAGGGTAATGTTTTTAATTAAGTGTATTGGTTTTGTTTCTTCTTCAACATACAAAAATTATTCTTCATCATGGGTGGAATAATAAATTCAATATGATCAATATATCTATATGTTATTATTTTAATCACTGAAATTCATCACTTCTTCTGCAAAATGGAAAAATAATTATCATTGGTGTGTAAAGAAAATTTCTCTCTGGCGGACCGATATAAATCATTTTCCATAATTATCTCTCAAGATTAGGTATAATGATGTAATTAATTTTTATATATGATAATAATGAAATATTTATCATTATTAATTAATATTATATCATTTGCATTCTTACCTTTCCATTCACATAAAAATGATGATGTCGTTCACACATATGTGAGAACTATCACCTACACAAAATGATGTGATTTATATTAAGAAGCAAATCACAGGGATGATATATATATATATCTAAATGAATATTTTTATATTAATTATATTAATATCATTATGTATTGTTAAAATAAGGCTTACATTCTTTCCATAATGATCATTGAAAATTGGAAATGTTACTCAAGTGTATATACGGCTTAACGTCTCCAGGATCGTAACATAGTTCATTTTTCGTATCCATATATAGTGGATGGATTTAAAATTATAGTTGATGAATAGAAATTGTTAATATTTCAGGAATATTATTTTTGAGATGATTTACTTATTAAACCTTTGACTGTTGACATTATAGCATATTTATTTTGGACTCAACTGCCAAATATTATCATAACATCTGATATGAGCATGGATAATTATGTAATTGTAATTAAAAGATAATAACTAAAAAAAGTAATAATAAACTTTAATAAACTTCTCAATAAATTAAATAATTATCTTAAGCTAATTATTCCTATATATAATGATTGTATGTGATGAGATAGACTCAGGTTAAAGAAATAAACCTTATTTTAAATGTTTTGAATATTTATTTTTTGTATCTTTCTCAATCAAGTCCATGTTATTATAATTGTTTTTATTATTGTATTCAAATGGACATAAATATATTAAATTTTTTATTTTAGAACATATTAGAATTTTTTTATAAATAGTAACTTTTTAATATTTTATATAATGAACTTTCTTTTAAAAATATCTCTTAAAGTTATCCTTTCAACTATTTTTTCATAAAAATAAATGATTTTTTGTAAAAATATATGACCTGAAAAAAATTTCCAACATTTATTATGATTTAATTTTTTAATGTTTCCTTTGTAATATTTTTTAGTTCATTCCAAATAATGTGGTTTATTTATTATGTGTGTGGTTTTTAGATTGTAAAACTATGTTTACATGAAAAAGATATTTTGATATTTGAAAGTGTTTTACCCATGGATTTAAAAAAACCTTTCAATTGGTTTATTAATTATTTAGTTTTTGGAAATTATATATAAAGGTTTAAGCAGAATTATATCTCACATGTTAGCTTTATATAGCTTATATGATGGGTTGAGTCTTAATATATATATCAAAAAAATTACAGAGCCCGATATAGCTTATATGAAGGGTTGAGCCCGAATATAGATTACCGTAAATGGGTGATCCTGATATATATATTATAAAGGTTTATCCCCATTATAGATTTCCAATGAATTTGGTACTCCAAATATTTAATTAGACCATATGGTTTTTCTATTTTTACTATTAATGTATGAGTGAAATTGTAATTTTGTCTTAGGAAACCTATGTAATTTTTCTATGCATGTTAAAATGTTTTTATGAAAAAAAATTTAATGGTTTTTCATGTCTTCCCTACACTATCTATTAACTTTATTTATTTCCCTTATGGATATTTTTATTCTCATCATATTTTTTTAATCTTTTTCACAGTTATTAGGATTGGTAGGGAAAAATAATATGGTTTGATTAATGTATTGAGAATGTGTCCTAAAATGAAAACATGTTTTATTTTTAAATGGGATACCTTGGCTGAAAAAAATTGATACTTAGAATAAGTGTACAATTGTAATGTTTTTGTATAATTTGAAATATTTTGTCATAATTATCTAATACTCTAAACTAAAATGATCATTGAATGTGAATTCTTCATTAAAGATGTAGAATATGTAATGTTTTATGTCAGATCCTTAGAGTTGTTGTAGTTCATACATATGCACAAACGAAATTAAAATTTTATGTGCATGGAAATGTAAAAATTATAATGATATATTATTAAATTATAATTATAAATATTCGATTAATATCAGATAAAAATTATTTATATCGTTATAACCAACATTTAGAAACAGTGATGGAAAACAAAATATATCGGTCTGCAGGGTGATAGTTTGTTGTACACACAAACAATAATTTTCTCCCCATTTAATGGAAGTGGAGATGGATTTAATTGATTAAAATTATAAAATATTAGTTTATTAAGGATACTAGAGTTATTACTTCATCATGGATGGAGAATATTTTAATTATATGGACAAAGAAACCAAACAAAAATATTAATTAAAAATGATGCATTTTCTTCTGAAAATCACTTTTAATTAACAAATTAATAGCTATAAGGTGAGTGTTATTCAAAAAATAAAAGCTCTATAATGTAGGTAGGGATTAAAAATAATATTTAGGAAGAAAATGGCTAGACCATATTGGTTTTGAGGTGTGAATAAAATATAATAATGAGTTATCTTTTATAGAAGACGGGATGGGCAGTCATGGAATTCCTCGAAATATTAAATTATATTATTTATCAATATAATCCTTATAGATATAAAATGACTTATTTTTAATATAAGATAATTATAGGTAGAAATATTTTCATTCAATGAAAATTAGATTATTTTTGACTATTTTAATCATTATATGATAGATTTAACCCTTATTTATCATTTTTTAATTCTTATCATGATTAAATGTAATTTACACATTGAGGGTTAATATAATTACTCTAAAATATCCAACGACCAATAAATGAGTCATTGATGAAATTTTGAGAAATATACCAATCAATTGGATAAATTTTATGTTTTAATAACTTTATATCATTTAATAAAATATTATTTATTTTAAAATATATTTAATGTCAATTTTGAAACTATTAATTTCTTGAAATTTTTAAAATATCCTAAAAAATGATATCGTTGAACCAAATTTTTTAACTCAATAATAACATGTCAAACCCAGATATATAATTCGTGGATGAAATTAATTATGTCAAATTATATTTATTTTATTATTTTTCATATTAATAATTTGATATTTTCATTAATTAAAAAATTAATGCCTCGTTATTGTGTAAGTCATTAAGGTATTTATTTACTTCCTAATAAATAAAAATAAATTACCCTGATGAATATAAAAATTATATCTTTCAAACTATTATTTAGAGTCAAACATGTCCCCTATGTAACCTTATATTATAAATATTTCACTTGTTGAAAACAAAATTTTGAAATTTTGACTTTTCAATGAATCGAATGTTATAAAAGTATTACAATCATCATTATTTCTCTAAGAGCTCATAAAATTATCCCAATGATAATTTTTGTGAACAATAACTCATCTAATAAAATTTTGACATGTTTTAGGATATTTTTTAAAATTTATATTATTTTTTACTTGTAAATATCTCAATTTACCCTTAAGAATGGTAGTAATAAATATTACTAATGTTACTATTTATAATATCCAAATATAAATGGTATTTATTTAATAAATTTGGAAATTATGAGTAGAGTTATCCTACACATGATCTAGAGCTGGCTACAGTTGTTTTTTCTATGAAGATACAATGGAACTATCTTTATGGAGAGAAATGTGATATATACACAGACCATCAATGCTTGAAGAATATTTTGACACAAAAGGAATTGATCATTAGACAGAGGATATGGTTGGAACTTCTAAAAGACTGTGATTGTCCAATTCCTTATCACCCTAGAAGAGAAAACAAAGTTGTTGATGCATTAATCATGAAAGACCTAGTTGTTCTTTCCATGATGAGGATTCAAAGAGATACTTTGATCAATGACCTTGTAAACCTATACATGTGAATTATAAGGTAAGGTAAATCATAAACCCTAATCCAAATGATTTCTTATTCATCATTATAGGAGAAGATCAATAAATCTCTAAGATATTATCTTTTGTTATAGAAGAAGTTTGAGGCTGTGAAGGACGAGAAGTTTCCAGAGTTCAATATTGATCAAGAATGTGTACTGAAATTTCATACAAGACTATGTGTTCCATCTATTTAGGAAATAAAGAAGGAGATGATGGATGAATCTCATTGCTCTACTTTCTCTATACATCATAGAAGTAAGAAAATGTATAGGCACCTTCATGATCATTATTGGTGTTATAATATGAAAAGGGAGATTGTTGACTACACATAAAGGTTCTTGGTATGTCAGCAAGTGAATGAAGAGAGACAACTTCCTAAAGGGGTATTGCAACCAGAACCCATACAAGCAATTAAGTGGGACAATTTCACTATGGACTTCCCCACAGGTCTCCCGAGAACTTCAAAAGGAGACAATTTGATATGGGTTATTATGGACCGTATCCCCAAGACTGCCAATTTTATCTCCATTTGGGAAGATTTATCTCTTGATCAAATTTCCATGATTTACATCAAGGAAGTGATAAGGCTGCATGGATTTCCACTTTCTGTCATATTTTATCATGATCTAAAGATCACATCCAAATTCTAGAGAAGTATTCAGCATGCTCTGACCATTGAATTGAATTTTAGTATGGCCTATCACCCCCAAAATGATATCCAATCTAAAACGACTATTCAAACAATCAAGGATATGCTGAGAACATTCTCAATGGAATTTAAAGGTGGATGGGTTCAATATCTCTCTTTAGTTGAGTTTCCATACAATAAAAGCTTCCAATAGAGCATTCAAATAGAACCCAATGAAGCTCTATATGGTATGAAATGTATAACTACAACATGTTGGAATAAAGATGGTGAGATAAAGCTTCTTGGGATTGATCGTGTTCAAAAGATGACAGAAAAGTCCATGCCATCCAACAACACATTAAGACTGCTAAGAGTCGAAAAAAGATCTATGTCGACAGCCAACAAAGGGACTTGGAGTTTGATGTTATTGACATAGTCTTTCTGAAAATTTTACCTTAGAAGAGAGTCATGAGGTTTTTGATGAAAGGGAATCTCATCCCAAGGTATATTGACCCCTATGAAATCTTTGATCGCGCAGGATCAGTGGCCTACCAGTTTTCACTTCTTCCAAATATCACACATGTTCATGTTGTATTCCATGTATCCCTCTTGAGGAAGTACATACCTGACCCTTCACATGTACTAAATCCAGAGGTGGTATAACTAGAACATGACCTTTCTTATGAGGAGCTGCTGGTGGAGATCTTGGATCATAGAGACAAAGTTCTACACAACAAGACTACCCACCTTGTTAAGGTGTTGTGGAGGAACCATTAACTTAAAGAAGCCACGTGGGAACCAGAAGAGTCTATGAGGTAGAAGTACCCACACATTTTCTCTTCTTAGAGTATGAGTTAAATTTTTGGGGAATAAATTTCTTAAGGGGGGAAGAATGTAACGACCTGAACTTTTGAATAATATTTGTTTCCTAAATTTGTTTGTTATTTCATTGTATACTCCACAAAACTATATCCTTTAATTAATGAAATGATACCATTGGGTTTTGACTGTTATATGACTGTTGGATAATGTGTCCATTGGAAACTAAACTCTTAACATTACAGTTATTTATTATAAAAACAAGTGATCTTGATTATTTAATACTGGAAGAAGAGTCAGTGGCCTCATCCAGTAGACTCAGTCCGTACGAAACCAATATGCTAAAGCTTGGGAAAGAGGTAGCATCTCTGGGCTTTGCTATGGACCATGCCCATGTTGAGCTTCAACATGTCAATCTTGAATGAAATCGCCTAAGGGAGAAGTTCAAGTTGATAGAAATCACCATTGGGCTGTGTTGTCTGAGCTGGCCCACGATTTTATCACCAAAGCACACCTTACACTTAGGTCCTATGTAGGCATTATAAGGGGCTATATAACAAATACTTAGGTAATTTTGGTAATCCCTTCGTATAAATAAAATTATTATTTCATATTTTGGTAAAATTTGTGATTTTTAAATGTTCAGATAAATATAGGATGAATATTAATTTTGAATTTTGCAAAAAGGGTATTTTAAAATATTCATGTAAAATTTAATTAATTAATAATGTGAAATGATTTTCAAAAAATGGTCTTCTACAGTTGTAATCAGTAAGAAATTTATATTCTAATAAGATCAACTTTATTTTTAGTAAATATTAAATTATTAATAGTAACATAAACTTATGAATAGTAATGAATATTAATAGAAAAAATAGAAACTTCACCCATGAATGTATAAATACAATTTAAACATCTTAAAAGTGAAAAAACTATCATAGTATAAGATTTATTATTTATTTATTTCATAAATACTTTATTTAAAAATTTATAATTAGTTTAATAATTTAAAATGGAAATGTATTTTCATAAAATATAATCATAAATTTTTACATTATTATCTTATGGTTATATGATAATTTTATGGGACCTTGATTACTTTTTCTAGGTATTACAAAATAAGTTATTATTTTAGAGTTGTTTTTTTTAATAAATAATGATTTTATTTAAATTAAAAATTAAAAATATTTAGAAAATTATTTCCCTAAAATGGATTTTATTTTTGAATTCAGATCATAAATATTAGGTTTGGGTGAATTTATGAGATTTTAATAAAATATTTTGTTTTTCAGTGAATAGTGAAAATACAGTTTTAAGTTTTGGGTGTTTAATGACATCAATAATTATGTAATAATGATGTAATAATACTGGAATACTTTTTAATAGTAAGATATTTTATGAGGTGTCCCATGTGGCCAATACTATGAGCAAATACCATCGTCAAGCCCATGGTTTTGAAAATACCACCGATGAGGTGTCCCTTGGAAATTTATTAAATATTCCATCACTTATCCTATAAATACCAATACATTAATTCATTAATTTAATTCCAAATCCTCCTAAACTAAGATATATTCTACTTACCTTCCATATAGTCCTCCCAAGGTTCCCTCAGGCCCCCCAAGGTCCCAACATTCAAGCTTTCGAATTTACTCTTCAAGGTAAGGGAACCTTTCACCATCCTCTTTTAAGTCATGACTTCCTTTATGTTATGTCTTCTAGTTTGCATTTCCTTAAGTGGGGGTATGTTATTTTATATCTTTATCACTATCCATTTAATTTCCAATTGATTAGAGACCCTTTCCTCTCTCATCATGTTATTTTTTTGAATTATATGTGATGTCGTTTGGCTGCCCATTTTTTGTAAAAGAAATTGAATTTTTTCTTTTCTTTAAAGTTTTTGTTTCATTTGGTGTGTCATTCCACACAATTATATTATTTTTTTATTATTTATCTCTAATATAAATTATTCATTTATTTATGGCAGACCCTTTTCCCCTATTTTTTTATTATTTTATAAAACCATGTTATATTGTTGTTATGCTGCCGTAATTTTGTCTCAAAATATATCTCTCTTTTTCTCAAGAAATCCTCCTATTTTATTTATCTGAATACAAAAATATAATTTCATTTATAGAGGTATTCATCAAGACATAAAATTGATCTATTTTTTTCTATCATTTACATAGTTGAAACCCTCTCTCTTTTTCCAAGGTTTATAAAAGACATAACGATCATGTTTCTAAGAACTTTTAAAACATCACAATTTTAAAGTTAAACCCCTTAAGTTTACTCTCTATGGGTTATTTATGGAATTTTTGATTATGATCTATCTGGGTCACATGAATATAAAGACATATTAATGGTGTGCCCTGATATCACTCCAATACATTGGGTTAATAATTTAATCTCTAGAGATGACAAGTTTCACTATACCTTGGTGAATAACCTTGGTAATTTTTATGACACCTTGGGGATGAACCTTGGTGATATGTTCAAGAATGTAAAAATTAAATGTAGAATCCACATATTCAAGTTATGATTCATGTAATTTTTGTTATGATATTCCTATACTTCCATTTCTCATGTCTTTATGTTTCTCATCATGTTTTTATTGAAATCAGAAGTAAACTGTTTCCCTTGATTCACTTATTGGGCCTACAGCTCACCCTTTCCTTTTATGTATGTCTCCAGGTTATGAGATGCAGTAGTTTTACATAGGATGAACTTTTTAAGAATCTTTTCAAGGGGATTAAAATAATTTTTTATGTTTTCATGTATTATGTTCTTGGTTTCCAAGACACTAGATTTAATGATCATCTGAATGTAAAATATAATGAAAAGTTTAGAAATAAAAAGGTGGGATTCCATAGAGATGGGATAGAGGAACATGATAGATGCACGACACTGATCCTATGAGGGGTTGTGTGGGTGCATGACCTATGGTATGGACTAGAGGCCATGAATGTGGGAGATTCAATACGGATAGTGGTCCTTGGAGTTCAGGTTATCGTAGAAGATATGGATTAATGAAGCTCATAGGTTTGAACTGGTTGGGCATTAATGGATCTCAGTGGTATCACAAAGGATGTATGTTCATGGAGCTTAGGTGTGTCCTGAATGATGTGGTTTAGTGGAGCTCAGGGATTTTGTGATGGTGCTCGAGTTTCATAATAGTATTCCTAGTGAAAAGAGGGCTCCAAATGTGTGAGGAAACACTGTTTCGTGAAACTTTGGAGACTTTTCCAAAGTGCATCTTCATGGAGAACCCTTATTCATAAAGGATTACCCTTGGTGAAATGAGGTCTATGAATTCATGAAGCTCGTTAGTTCTTTGTGAATTTTGAGCACGATTTCACAACATAGTGTCTCTTCTTCACATTTAATGAATGAATAAGTGTGGTATTTATAGGGAATGAGTTTTGAAATCATGGGAGGGCTTCATGAATAATTATTGGATTTATTAGTTGGTGGGTCTTCACGAATCCAAATTTCACTTTAATGTAGATTATCATCAACTCTTTATCTGTTCACTAAGGAGCTTCAAAAAACTAAATGTTAATGGGTACAAGTTACAGTCAGAACTCTGAAAACTAAAAAAAAATAATGGTAACTTCATGACTACATCTTCACAAAAAAAAATCATGAATAGACCATTGTGAATAGGTTATGTGTGAACAAGATATCCACAAATCTTTTGGTATACGAGCATCAAATAAACATAAATTATGACTGATAAATCCATTCGGGCTCTACAACATGTCAAATAGATTCATGAAAATGATCTATATTCTGAGATATCTTTACTAAACATTTCATCCCTTCATGGATGCATTTATTGGTTCCAATATATTCCCCCTCGGAATGGGGCCCAATGAGGATGCGGAGGGTGATGCAAAGTGTTTACTAAATAAATCACTAATGAAAAATTTTACTGTGGGGTATACTATTCCTTTATTGGAAATGTAAATCCAACACTATTATGAGTTTACTAAAATAGATTTACCTTGAAAGTAATCACATTTTGGAGCATCATGATCACAAATTTTTTATGGTTGGAAGACAGGGCCATCTGAAAACCTGATTTTTATTTCCAACATGTGATAGTGCACGGATGGGGTAACTATACAAAAATTTAGTTCTACCAAAACAAATGGGAATGGGAGAATGAATCACAATTCCCAAAATAAGTAAGGAAATTAGGTTGGTTTTAGGATACAGTTTAACTTTTTACAATGTTTGAAACACATCATACACACTGAATATCATGGAATGGGGATAGAAAAATGAAGGTCGACTGCTTAACATGTTCGAAAAATGGAACCTGAATTAGAATTTCATACAAATACCTTTAGGTTATTATACCCAGATGTTTGGTGAGATATTTTTTCCATTCATCATGTCATTAGGGGGTCCCTTAAAATATGGAGGATGAGTATGATCCAAATGATGGAAACACGGTGTGTGGAAATGAAGTGATGGGATGTTCAAATTGATTACAACACTCCTAGAATTATGAAACCACAACATGGATCACATTAGAAATATGTATTAGTATAAATGAAATTCAAACTCATATTCTTGTGGGAGAATAACCTCAGAAGTCTTAATATGGTAAAATGAGCACATTGATAGATAGTCGACACTGGACAAAATGGATTCATGGGTGAGGGCCTCAGATGCCTTATAGTTTTATTTCACATGATGTGGATGAAAAACATGTGGTTTTACATCATACATTGATGATGTTGGATATGAAATTTTTTGTTTTGTGGTGAGAAAGATTCATCATACAGTTTAACATCATGTTATCTGAACACATCCAACAGTTTTACATCATGTGATTGGGATGTGGGATGCATGGCGCTTATGCGTGGATCCACCCATCATTTATTCCACATAACAGATCAAGAAAGTATCTCAAGTTCATTTCATAAGGTAGATCAATAGTTTAAAATATGGAAAAAATTACATTGTAATATAATGTGAATGGTACCCACCCGACTGTGATAGTTGAGGATAAAAGAGGGTAAAATATCAGGAGATCTCACACATAGAAATAGAATATAAGGTGGGTCTCATATAGTTTGAGGTTATATTTCACAGACCAGGAATCTATGATTATAGTTATAGAGTTTGGAATAATTTAAAATAGTTTATGCGCATAATTATTTTACAAAGGGGTGTATATTCAAAGAATTTGTGTGATACTGAAAAGGTTACATGACGTGAAAGGATGAGCCTATGAGGAAACCTAAAACAACAAAAAATACATGTATGAAAACTGACCATTGTTTAACATCAGGATGCATGATACATTGTTTTCAATTTCAGGATATAAAACATTGAGTAGTAAATAACATTTTATGTTCATAGAGTTCTGGCCCTGAGGTTCTTTAAAGTCTTCAATGTGGCATGAAGGAATAATATCCCAATGTTAATATATGGAGGATGAGGTACATCATTCCTTGTGAATCATATGGGGAAAGGTTCCATTAGTTTAAGGTCATGATTCTACGATAATTGGGGAGAAATTGATGTTATTAATATTTTAATGACTTATTATATACCCCCTTTACTGATTTTATATGCAATGTGTATAATTTGTGTGAAATATTAATGTTTTAAAACTATGTATAATTTTTGAGCATTTTTTGAAGTAGTCCAATTGATTCAGTTTACTGTTTTATTTTTAACTCTCACCCTACTAATTAACATTGTGTGGTTCTTATTTTTTAGGATTCGTTATTCAATTTCTCACATATCATTAGAAGGAATCATGAGCCCATTCTTCAATTTGAAGGATCATATGGTCGACATAAAAAGACCCAAAGAATTTGTGATGACACTGGACCATAAATAATGATTGAGTTATTGGTCTAAATAAATAATCCCATATTTTCTGAAACTCCACCATTTGATCATTATTATCCAAAATAATCATGAATAAAAATTTGAAGGTCCAACTACAAGAACAAGGGGTCCAAATAATGCCCTTAAGTCCAACCCACCATTCTGGCCAGGAATTACAATCCTGACACTATTAATGCAATATCTCATGATGTAATCATCAACTCGAGCTAAGATTTTTTAGTGTGAAATAGGAGATATAGTCTTCTGACATTGTTGAATAAATAATTCGTCTTTGAAGGCATATTCTTATTCACAAAACCTTTCACATTTTGGACTTCAAAAAGATTGGATTGAAATGGAAAAATTAAAATTGTTTAATCAACCGGCCATAACATTGGCTTGGTAGGTCAAAATCACTCCATATTTTTATAGTGGTCGTCCAACATTATTATATACAACTTTGAAGGAGAAGATATCTCTAGATTCAGCTATCTGGATGTCAAAATTATCGATCCATGTGGAGGGACAGATTGGGAATGCAAACAGTCCACTTCCTTGGGCTATAAATGCATCCCCCTCTTCTCCTTCAAAAGAGTTGTCATTTCAGAAGAGAAGATCAAATATTGGCATGACTAAAGCCTTTCCAAAGTCTTATAAGGACTTACTATACTCAATTTTTCACCTGAGATACCCTTCCCCCTCTCTTTATTTCCTTTCACTTTTGTGGTGTTCTTTGTTTGTAATCTTTTAAGTATGTGTTTTGTAATTTTGTTTTAATGAAATTTTCTTCTTCAATATCTCTTATTCTCATCCACCTTAGGTAGTTTAATATTAATATTCTTAAAATAGTTTAAATACTGTTGAATACCCTTCTCTTAATTTGCTCCCTCATTCAATCGAATGTTCATTTTTTAATTTCTATCATTGTTCGTGTGTGTGTGTTCGACGCACCACTCTTTTATTATCCCTTTATTTTTCTTAAATTTTTAATTTATCTTTATAATAATGATAACCATATTATTAAACACCCAAATGGCTGAGTAAATATCTCATTGGGGTGAGTCAAAATTTAGTGATGTTAAGTGATTGAGAGTATTTGCTCAATGAGTATTCGTTAATTTAACATTGTGTATGTTGGACATAACATGTCATGGATTAATGACATATTTTTTTTAACATTTAGTTTACATGGATTATTGGAACCATATTTACACTACCATAAACATGTAATGGGAATGATTAGAACCCTATCTTAAGCTAAGTCTTGGATTAAAGCCTTAACACTTAAGAATTCCAATCAATGTTATCTTGTGAAGTGGGTGTTAATTTAAATAAAATATAATGAAAATCCCAAGGATATCACAAGATTAACTCCCTAATAATGAACTCACCCTAATATTTATCAATTTATGAAATCAATTATATTCAATCAATCATTTTAATTAAGATCTACAAACAAACCCCCTAATCAAAATACAATCAACTAAAAACAATAGACTATTTAAAAAGTATCATCACCGAGGATTCGACCTGAGTGCTGCTATACACATTAGCAGAGCATCAAAACTTTGACCGGTTGATAGGAGACAATAGGCCACACATTTAAAATGGACTCGTTTCCAGGTATGGTACTTTATGTAGTCATTAGTTTTTGGTTATTGTAAAAAATACCCAAAAAAATAAAGTCTAAAAAAATTGAATAAAAAAACACAAAGAAAAATCTGCCTTCCTCAAAATAATCATAAACAGAAAACCCAAAGAAAAACCCCAAATTCCTCTTTCTTACAACATATTTCTGAATTCCCCGTACCCTCCAAAACAATACCTTGGTTTTGTTTGACCCTAAAATTGAGAGAACACTTCACCAACATATGAGTAACATAAGAGATAATCAAATAATTCAAGAACCATCCCTTATACAACCAATTGAATTAGATATGGCCAATCCTAGGGTACAAACACTTAAAGAACTTTCTTCCCCTTATATAAATTACCAACCACTTGGTATTCAATATCAAAACATAGAGTCTGACTTTGAACTCAAATCGGGTTTGATTCATCTTCTCCCTTATTTGCACGGGCTATCCAATGAGGATCCACATCGTCATCTTAAAGAGTTCCAAGTTGTGTTCTCTACCATGAATCCTTAAGGGGTTTCTAAGGAACAAATCTAACTTTGAGCATTCCATTTCTCCTTAGATGACACTTAAAAGTCATGGCTCTTCTACCTTCCTCCTTATTCCATAACCACATGGAATGACATGAAGCGACTCTTCTTAGAGATATTCTTTCATGCTTCTCATACTGCTTTTATCTAAAAGGAAATAAGTAGTATCTGTTAGTTCCCAAGTGAAACACTCCATGAATTCTGGTAGAGGTTCAAAAAGCTTGTTGCAACATGCCCACATCACCAAATCCTTAATCAACTCTTGATCCAATACTTTTATGAGGGGTTATTAGATCTGGAGATAACTATCATTGATGCTGCAAGTGGCGGGGCTATTGTTGATAAACTTTTGCAGCTGTAAGAGATCTCATAAGTAACATGGCTGCAAATACACATCAATTCCATACTAGAGCACAGGCTCAAGTCAGACCAGCCCAAGATAATTAATCAATTTAGCCGAACTAGATGACCGAGTGGATGAGTGAACTTACAGGTCTTGTGCGACAACTAGCTCTGGCTACCAAATCCCCAACCTCATATTCATCACAATAAATGTTACCTGGACCTGTCAAAAACTGTGGAATCTGAAACTCTTCATCTCATCCAATAAACACATGTCCACAACTTCAAGAGGATCAATCTGATTCATCTGGACCAATAGAGCTCAATGCAGCATATGCTTAGCGGAACACCAACCCACAACTATCATGTCAGTTTGTTAGAAACTTCAACCAACCTCACTCTGAGCCCTTCTCTTCTACCTATAACCAAGGTCGGAGGTATGGTAATCCCATCTCTCATCCCCCTCAATTCCCCCCTCAAAACCCAAACTAGTTTCATTTTGGGAAAGGTGTTGGTTATTTCCAACAACCTTATCCATTTATTCCTCAACCTCAAAGGAATAATCCTCCTCCTGGATTCCATTATCCTAGTGAGCCTTCCTAATTCCAAAACCACTACAATAGATTTCCCAAGAATCAAAATCTAGGTAATCCCAATCCGGGAAAAGCCTCTTCTTTTAAGCAACCATAGGAAAGTGCAGTAGAAGATCTTTCCTCCTTCACCCATTCTAGCCTCAAGAACATTGAATCCCAAATCGGTCAACTTGCATCCCACCTTATTCAAAAGAAACCATCCAATTCTTCCCAACTTCAAGCTCAACCATTACCCAACCCCAAGGGTAATGTAAGTGAAATTTCACTTAGATCAGGAAAGAAAATTGTTATACCTAAAGATAAGACATATAAACCACCTTTAAATGTTGACCTAGAAAATGAAATGAAAAGTAAACTTGAAAAGGAACCTGAAACCATTCCATCACCTCCTTCAATTCCACTTAAGAACCCAATTCCTTTTCCTTAAGCTGTTTTTAATCCAAAGAGGCCCTTTAAACCCGATCCTGAAATGCTCGACATGTTTAGACATGTTGAAGTAAAAATTCCCCTCTTAGATTCCATAAAAAAAATTCCTAAGTATGCCAATTTTATGAAGGAGTTGTGTACCCACAAGAGGAAACTTAGAACCTTCCAAAATGTTTCAACCCAGCTGTCTATTCCCATAAAGTTCAAAGATTCAGGGACCGTTACGATTCCATGCCAAATTAGAATTTACAAATTTGATTATGCACTCATAGACCTATGAGCCTCAATTAATGTCATGCCCAAATCCATATTCTCCATCCTTGATTCGGGTCCCTTACATCCAAGAGGTGTTGTAATTCAATTGTCCAATCTAAGCCCATCCAATCCTGAGGGAATAATTGAGGATTTCCTTGTCTGAGTCAAGGATATTACCATCCCTAGTGATTTCTATGTCCTTGACATGGATGGTGAGATGAACTCCTCTCGATCTCCCCTAATTCTAGGAATACCATTCCTCATGACAGTTAGAACTAAGATTTATGTACATTTAGGCATCTTATCCATGGAATTTAGTGACCAACTGGTCAAATTCCACATTTCCCAAGCCATGCAATACCCATTTGAGGATCACTCTTCATTCTCAATCCAGTCTTCTAAGGACACTACTAAGATTCAGTTGAACCACATTCCATCATGTTCATCCTTTTCTGATGATAAATGATCTTGTGAAATCTGCACCATGAATAACCAAGTCATTAATGGTGAAGTTAAAACAGACCTCTCATTCATAGACTCCATCAATATAGAGGAACTCGAAAAATCTCTTGAATCTCACATCAACTCTGATCTCTACTTCTCCACCATAGACAGTATTAATAAGAATGAATCTGAAGTAATTGAAGTCCCTTCCTCCATTCCTAAGTTTTCTAACCCACAAATGAAAGATGAGACAGATCTAAGACCTCTTCCTAAACACCTGAAATATGTATTCCTTTTCCATGATCACTCTTATCCTATCATTATCTCTTCTTCACTTACTAAAACTATGGAGTCCAAACTTGTTCGAGTGTTAGAGGAAAACAAAAAGGCCTTTGGGTGGATCCAAGATGACATACCAAAAATCAACTTTTCCCTTTTCATGCATCACATCCATCATGAGCAATCATTCAAATTTATTAGACAACCATAAAGAAGACTCAATCCACTCATACTTGAGGTAGTTAGGGAAGAAATAACCAAGATTATTCGAGATGGTATTATCTACCCAATTTCTGATAGTGAATGGGTTAGTCCAATTAAAGTTGTACCTAAGAAGGGTGGGACAACTGTTGTCACAAATGAACATGGAGAGGTAGTCACAACTCGAGTGAAGAACAAATGGTGTGAGTGCATTGACCATAGGAAATTGAATGTTGAGACAAGAAAAGATCACTACCCTCTTTCATTCCTTGATCAAATGCTGGAATGATTAGTCATAAAGTCACACTATTTCTTTCTTGATGGATACACTAGCTACTTACAAATCCCAATCACACCTCAGGACCAAGAAAATACTAATATCACATGCCCCTTTGGAACATATGCATATATAAGAATGCCTTTTGGCCTTTTAAATTCTCTTGAAACATTCCAGATGTGTATGATGAGTATCTTTTCTGAATTAAGTGAACACTACATGGAAGTCTTCATGGATGACTTCACCATTTATGGTGAGTCATTTGAATCTTGTTTGAATTCACTATCTATAGTCCTCCAAAAGTGTGTCAAGTGTAACCTTGTGTTAAATTTTGAAAAATGTCACCTCATGGTTACAAATGAGATTGTTCTAGGGAACATAGTTTCAAAAGATGGTATTGTAGTCGATCCTTCAAAAATTGAAGTGATCCAATCACTTCCTCAACCCACTTCGATTCAAGACATTCGTTCATACCTTGGTCATGCCTGTTTCTATCAGCGATTCATCAATAAATTAAGTAAAATTTCCCTCCCACTCACTCGGTTTCTCCAAAATGATGTCACTTTCCATTTTGATGAGGTTTGGAAGAGATCCTTTATTAAACTCAAAATTGCTGTAATATCCGCCCTAAGAATCTAACCCCCAAATTGGTCCTTACCCATTGAGTTGATGTGTGATGCATCTGAAAGAGTCGTTGGGTCTATTCTTGGTCAAAGAAGAGAAAAAATTCCTCATGTCATCTATTATGCCTAAAAAACATTGGATGAAACTCAATATCACTACACTATCACTGAAAAATAACATTTAGAAGTTGTTTTTTCATAGATAAATTTCAGCCTTATCTCTTAGGTTCCAAAATCATTATCTTCATAGACCATTATTCTATAATGTTTTTACTAAATTAAAGTGATTCCAAAACCAAGGCTAATAAGGTGGATCCTAATAATCCAAGATTTTTACATTGATATCAAAGATAGAACAAGAAAATAAAACCTTGTGGATGATCACTTGAGTTGAATTTCTAATGCTTCTACTTATGAAATCATTGATCCGGAATTCCCCACTGAGTACATTTCATCTCTCCCTCAAAAGTTACCATGGTATTCCCCAATTGTAAATTACAAGGTTTCTGGTGTTTTTCTTTATCTTTTTTCAAAATCAAAAAAAATGAAGTTGAAAAGTGATTGAAAATATTATTTTTGGGAAGAAAATAAACATTGGAAAACTAGGGCAAACATGGTAATTCGAAGATGTGTTGATGAAGATAAAAATTCCTCCATCTTAAAATTTTGTCAATCACTTCCCGGAGGTGGCCATTTTGGACCATAAAGGACCTCCATAAAGGTCCTAGACTCTAGATTCTTCTGTATTTATCTCTTCAAGGACTCACATGAGTTCTGTCAATCATGTCCCACTTGCAAAAATTTTGGCACAATTTCAAAGTGAAATGAAATTCCCCGAAAGCCCTTAATATTCTGTGAGATCTTTGATGTTTGGGGTATAGATTTCATGGGATGATTCCCCCCTTCCAAGGGATTCTCATAGCTTCATCTTGCAGTTGATTATATGTCTAGGTGGGTTGAGTCCAAACCCACAAGAAAGGATCATTCACATAATTTTATTGAGTTCCTGAAGACACACATCTTCAATCGATTTGGCACACCACATACCTTGATAAGTGACATAGGAACCCATTTTTGTAATTGAACCATGGAATCTCTTTAGAAAAAATAATGGTGTTGTACATAAAACATCAACTGTATATCAGCCTGATACAAATGGCATGGCTGAGCATTATAATAGAAAAGTTAAAAGAGTGCTTGAGAGAATTGTAAAACCCTCCAGAAAATACTGGCCTGAAAGACTTGGTGAAGCACTTTGGTCCTATCGAACTGCCTATAAAACACCCATTGGGATGTCTCCTTTTAGGATAGTTTTTGGTAAATCATGTCATCTACTAGTTGAAATCCAACATAATTCTTTTTGGACAGTGAAAACATTTAATTTTGATCTTGAAAAATCCAGTGAAGACAGATTGTTGCAATTGGCTGAACTGGAGGAGCTTCGACTTGATTCTTATGAGAATTCCAATCTCTACAAAAAAATCTACGGTACTACATGATAAAAACATCCTGAGAAAAGTATTTCATGAAGTTGAAAAGGTAATACTCCTCAATTATCAATTTCGGCTTCACCCAGGTAAGCATAATTCTCGTTGGGAATGTACTTTTGTTGTTACTAATGTTTACCCATTTGGTGCAGTGCAAGTCCAAAACCCCTCTTCCAAAAGGACATTCTGGGATAATAGACATCAGTTAAAGCATCACCATGAGAGGATGCACAATCCCGGATCAACATCGACTTCCACTAAATCCCCTACTTATCTGGTCAACCTAACACTAGATGGAGATGGAAACCGACCAAATTCAAACCAGGGGGAACCTCTTTCCCTTTAACGATCTCTATATCTCTTCTTCTCTCTACCTATTTCTTCTTCTTCCTCTCTCTTTAATATTTTTACCACATTCTTTATCAAAACCATTCTTTTTCATTTTTTGTTTTGTGTGGGTGTGTCTTTATTAAAAACTAAAAATAACCTAAACAAAAAAAGCATCATAACTAAAAAAAATATACAAAAAAGTCAAGAGTCATGATTACTCACCTTCCAATTTTAAAATTTTGGCCAACCATTTTGGGGAGTTAACAGACATGTTTTCATCTAAAATATTTTTTATTTTCAACATGAAATTGGATAAATAATTTTGTGTCAAAATCAACAAATTTTGAATGCTCAATTTTTTATTTGGAAAATGATTTTCTCAAACCGTGATGAACAACATTTTCTTTCAAGAAAAGGCCACCTATGACCGTCTTTTAAAAATGGGTGTTTTCACCCCCATTTGCGAGTCTTGAGTTTGTGGACCTTTAAGCTGAATTTCTTACTTTAGTGTTCATTAATGTGATGGAGGAATTTTCTGAACCACATGAGAATCAGAATAGCCAAATATCCTCTCATTTCCCTTATATTAATCCTCCTTTTGAAAGCCCCTTAGAGACTATGAAAACCTTTTCTTTGATAGCCACATTACAATCCCAATATCGTTTCCCACCCAATATCATCATGGATTTTCATTGCATAATTTTTTTTAAATTTAAGTGTGGGGGTGGATTTCATTTTGGGTACCCTTTTTTGATTTCACTATGTTATCATATTCTTAAGGGAAGGCATCCATTTCAGTGTGGGGGAGAGGTTGTCATTTAGGGTGTTTTTTGGAATGTAATGCACTTTAATTTATGTAATTTTGTAAATGTTATTGACAAGTGTTGAAAAAAATCAAAATAAATCAAAATAAAAAAATTGGGTTGTTTCATGGGTAGGTCAAAAATCACTCTTCCTCAACCTTTGATCAAGTAATAACTATTGCAATTAGTGTCATTATAATATCAATCATGGGTTGGGATATGAGTGTGAGATCTTTTCCAAGTTCAATTTTCGAAAAAAGAGAAAAAAAAAGAACAATTGCATTATATTAGTATGTCATTGGGAGAAGTTTTGTGGTTATTAAATATTTAATCTCCTCATCCCCTTAAAATTTTCATACTCAATTGTGTATTTCTTAAAAATCATTCCCTTGTAAACTTTCGTTTTCATTTCCTTCCATGTTTTATTTCAAAAAAAATGTGCATTGCTTTTTCTATGTTGGTGTTTTACCCCTCTTCCTCTCTATCTTGTACATTATATTCCTACCATCCCATAGCCACATAAAAACCCCTTAAAAATACCTCTTGATTCTTATGGACATTGGATATGGATTGTAAGCTGGGAGCTCTTTCAAACTCTATGATTTTAACTTTTAATTGGTGAAAGAGTGAACCTCCACAAATGAATTTTATCATCTTGAGAGGTGTGAGTTTTGAGTGTCCAAAGTTTTCATTTCTAAATTTGAACATGAAAAAATGAACTATTTTTTGAACATTTTTTTTGTAACAACTTGTGGTGGAATTCAAAATGGAATAGTGAAATTGTCTAAACTTCCCCTGATTGGAGAAAACAAAATTTTACTATTTGTTGGTGAGTGAAAATGATTTTGTTATGTTTTTATATTTGTTTCACATGAGTACATGTACAAGACTAAGTGTAGGGAAGTTGATGTTATTAATATTTTCATGAATTATTATATACACCCTTTACTAATTTTATATGCAATGTGCATAATTTCTGTGAAATATTAATGTTTTAATACTAAGTATAATTTTTGAGCATTTTTAGAAGTAGTCCAATTGAGTCAGTTTACTATTTTATTTATAACTCTCACCATACTGATTCCAATTGTGAGGTTCTTGTTTTTCACGATTCCTTATTCAATTTCTCAAATATCATTAGAAGGATGCATGGTCCAATTATTCCATTTAAAGGCTCATACGATCAACACAAGAAGACCCAAATAATTTGTGATGAAACTAGACCATCAATGACGATTGAGTTATTGGTCTAAATCCCAAACTCCATATTTTATCAATCTCCACCATATTTTCGTGATTATCCAAAATAATCATGGATAAAAATCTAAAGGTACAAATACAAGAAGAAGGGGCCCAAATAATACCTTGAAGTCCAGCCCACTATTCTGGCTGGGAATTAAAATCTGGACACTATTCATGTAATATCTCATTATATAATCATCAACTAGAGATGATAATTTTCAGTGTGAAATGAGAGATATATTCAGACGACTTTATTGAAGAAATGATTTAGATATGAATTCATATTCTTATTCAAAAACCCTTTTACATTTTGGACTTCAAAAATATTGGATTGAAATGGACAGATTAAAATTGTTTAATCAAACGGCCATAACATTCTCTCAGTATGTCCAAATGACTCCTAATTTTTAGAGTGGTATGCCTACATTATTATATACAACTTTGAAGAAGGGGATATCTAGATATTCAGCTGTCTAAATGTCCAAATCGTCGAGCCAAGTTGAGGGACAGATTGGGAATGCAAACAGTCCACTTCCTTGGGCTATAAAAGAATCCTCTCCTCTCTTTAAAAGGAGTTGGAATTTCAAAAGAGCGGATCAAATATTTGAATGAACAAAGACTTTACAAAGGCTTGGGAGGACCTTCAATACTCTTGTTTTTACTTGAGATACCTTTCCTCCTCTCTTGGTTTCCTTTCACTTTTGTGTTGTTCTTTGTTTGTAATCTTGTAAGTTTGTGTTTTGTAATTCTGTTTTAATGTGAGTTTCTTATTCAATATCATTTTTCTCGTCCACATTCTATAGTTTAATATTTATGTTCGTAAAATAGTTTAAATACAGTTTAATCCTCTTCCCCTCTTTTTCTTTCTCATTCAATTGAAATTCCGTTTTTTAATTCTCATCATAGTTCGTGTTTGTGTGTTCGACACACCACTCTTTTCTTATCCCTTTATTTTTCTTATATTCTTAATTTATCACCATAATAATTATAACCATATTATTAAACACCCGAATGGATGAGTAAATATCTCATTGGAGTGAGTCAAAATTTATTGATGTTAAGTGATTAAGAGTATTTTCTTGATGAGTATTCGTTAATTTAATATTGTGTATGTTTGACTTAACATGTCATGGATTAATGACATATTTTTTTTAACATTTGGTTTCTATGGATTATTGGAACCATAAATACACTACCATAAACAAGTGACGGTAATGATTAGAAACCTGCATTATGTTAAGTCTTGCATTAAAGCCTTAACACTTAAGAATTCCAATCAATGTTATCTTGTGAAGTGGGTGTTAATTTAAATGAAGTATAAAGAAAATCTCAAGGATATCACAAGCTTAACACCCTAATAATGAACTCACCCCAATATTTATCAATTTGTTAAATCAATTATATTCAATCAATCATTTCAATTATGCTCTGCAAACAAACTCCCCTAATCAAAATATAAGCTACTGAAAATAATCGACTATTTAAAAAAGTATCATTGTCGAGGATTCGACCTGAGTGCTGCTATACACACTAACATAGCATCAAAACATTGACCAGTCGATATGCGACAATCGTCCATTCATTTCAGGAATATTTGGAAGAAACATGAGTAACATCAATGAAATATTAAACAACATTAATGGAGGGCATAAGAGGCTACCTGATGCCTCACAAATATTTTTGAGGAAATATGCACATTTTTTATTGTCTGGATTATTAGACAAGAGGTGGATATATGAAGTGAGGCAGTGTAAAAAACTATATGTGAATGGTCCATTTTTTCCAAGAACCATCAATGTTGTGGGTGTATATCTAAATTTTAAAAATGATGTAAATAAAAACAGATAAAGACTCAAATTAGTGATTTTCATTGATAAAATTACCATGTTGGATTCAATACTCTAGGACCCACATCATAGTGCATTTGAGAACCTAAATTGGGTGTGTTGGGAAGTATGATTTAAACCCAGGTGTTGAAAATTGTTTAAGTTTATATTGGATGGACCAAGAGGTAAATGAAAATAGTTGTGGGTAGTGTCAAACCACAATCCCAAGATGACTTGGTCATTATTTAAGGTCATGATGCTTAGAAAATAGAGACTCTATTAGTTTTAGGTCTTAAATGTTGTACCATGAGGTTCATATGACCTCAATGTTATACCCCAAGGTATCTCAATTTTAAACATGGTTAACTGTAAAAACACACTTATCGTAGGAGGAATGTGGAATCTAGATTCGGTAACACATGATTCATCTCATATTTTTCATACAAGTAATCCCAATTCGAAATGGGTTAAATTTCAATCCCATACATATCATATGAGGAATCCTGATTTCTTATGGGTTAAATATTTTGTTTAAACTCATGTATTTAGGACGTTGGATTTTTTTTATTTCATATTTTTTATATAGAGCATACCAATTTCATGTAGGAAAAGATTATCTCTTATTAATATTCATCGTAAATTATATGTCATAGGACAAAATTTTTACAGCATGTTCTATGGATATGGGTAAGACATGCGCATTATACTATATGTTCTTTTCTTCCAAATATCAAGATATGAAGTCATCTCATCTCGTTGATAGTTCAAGGTTAATTAATGGTTGTTGTTCTTATAAATGATTCCCAGGGGACACTATGGGTTGATAATTCCACATATTACACATGTTTTCAAGGTTAATTTTTGACTGGGTCTGAAGACCGAAAGTCTAGGTGTCCCTATGTATCCAATGAGGATGAGAATCAAGACAAACATAGTTCTTAGAATATGATGTAAAGGCTCTGTAGAGAAGTGGTGGTGGATAATACCATGTTAATGATGGTATAATGAACAGAGCTTTGGGTCATAGGCCTTGGACTAGGGATCCTTGTTTGAGGTCGTAGATCTTAGACATGCACTAAATAGTTTAAGGTCATAATTCATGGACAAAAATAAGGGGGATACAAGGATGATTGTATAGTTAAAAAGAGTTAAAAACAGACATGGATGAGTCCAATGGGGACCCACACCACAAAAATTATTTTTGGATCCAGGTGCACATATTTTATAGTCATACGGTTTAGACCATGTGATATATTTTAAAGTCATTTAATTTGGAATTGAAGGTTGTTTTCATTAAGGTTATATGTGTGGAATGAAATACATATATACCAATGTTAATTGATCTAGTGAGTCTTGTGTACCACCCAAGAACCATGAGGAAATAGACACTGGGTTTATGGTTGTACTTCTTGTATAAGGTGAAAAATAGTGTAACATCATGATGCTTAGACTGTAGCATCGTTGGCCTCAAGGGTATCTATGTGGTATGGGAATTCTAGAACCCGGTGTGATTGTGTTAAAGGAGGCCTACAATACATATTCATAATATGAAACAATAAACACATAGTTTATGTTAAAAATTATTGGAACTTAAATGGGGACAATAAGATGAAGGGTTGATAATTTTGTAGATATTCCAGAAGATGAGTATTTCGTGTGTTGATATGTATCCCATGAGGATGGGAAAGAATCTACAGGTAGTTTTGGAATAGAGTGCTCCAGAATTCCCAACAATGGTAGGGGTAATCTTTTACATTTAGGTAATTAAGTCATATCATGGTTTTCATGGAGTATCCCATGTTCAGTCCATACTGTAACATTTTTTGATCATCCCATGTTTATCAAATGGGGATTCTCGGTTTTGTTGGGGGTAAAAGTCTTCACTCAATAAGAGGAATAAATTTTTTAAATAGGGTAACTATCTAAAAATTAATTTCATGAGGTATCATGTGTTTTTTTCTAGGGTAAGGTTGTATATTGACATTATGTGATCAGGACCATTGGATTCTTATTTTAAATTCATAAAACTCTGACTATATTTGCTAAAAATAGTTTAATTTCATAATTCATGGACCAAGGGGATCATATAATATGGTCATAGGCATTGAACCAATAGGGTAAATATCATCAAAGGGATACAGATAGCGTGATTGTGTGAAAAAAATGATGTGAATGGGGACATGAAGGCCCACAAATATACAACATATCCTAGAGAAATCACACACATAGTTTAGGGTCATTATGTATGGACATAGGGTGAAACATAGTTTAAATTCATGCATCTATGATGGAGGCTCCTAGTTTAGGGTCCTAGAGTTTTGACCAAAGGGGCAGAAAATCAATGTTGAACAATGGTATTTTAGAAGAGTTAAAATGATGATGTAAATTAGTTCGAAGGAGGGCCAATGTCTTGCAAAACATTCCAATGAATGGTGAGATATAGTTTAATTTCATGATGTTTGGACAATGAATCATAGCTCAAACTCATATATTTTGAAACATTGGGTATGACAATCTTATATGGATACAAGTAGTGTGGAAGACTGTATAACTCAATGTGAATTAGGGCCATGGAGGCATAATTCAACACAATGAATCCCTAAGAAGACTCTCATGCTATTTAAACATGTTATTCCTTGACTATGGAGAGACTATTAGTTTATTTAATTTAATCATGGACCAGTTACATAGTTTAAATCCATGTGATTGGAATGTTTTACTATAGTTTAACATCATTATACATAGCCAAGGGACCTTAGTTTAGGTTCGTAGATTTTGGACCATGATCTTGTGTAGTTCCTCTATATCAGTGCACATCCTACCAAAACTCCTAATCCGACAGGAGTTATACTCAGTGTCGGAAAAGGGTGTGGTTAGAGAATTTCACTTGCACATGGGAGATCATAACAAGGTAAATTAAATTTTGGGTTGAGTATATCCCAAAAATACTTACATGACTACATGACATGCACATAAGCATAGAGGGGTAACACTAAGAGTGTCGAAACTCCACCAAAACAAAGGGATGTGGAATGGAGATCCATTATGTATTATGATATATGAACCAAAAAAGGGGGACTAATGGGAAGTGATCAACTATTGTCCATATTTGAAACACAAGTTCCACAACCACACCTCTCAAGAATGGGGAAAGGAAATACAGGATCAGATGTTGAGCACCTTCCAAACACAGAACCCGGTGTTTGTTTCCAAAGATCCATTAGAGAAGTAGCCTAGAATGGTAGGTAAGATATTTTTATAGGCATCATCACCATTATGGGTCCATTTTTATTTGAAAAATGACGGAAATCCAAACCATGAAAGACACAACATGTGGGGATGGAATGGTGGAATGTTTTTTTGTGGAACAGAATGCTCTACGTTCTACACCACAATGCATTTGAGCACGTCAATTGGGAAAATCAAAAAGAGGGAGTCAGACCAATTCTCCTGGATGGAGTTCATGGTATGGGACAAGGATTGGAATAGTCACATTATTGAGGACCCAGGTGCTACTAATAGTTTAAGTTCATATTACATGGATCAAATGTGAACACTAAATAGATATGTGTAGATTGGTAGAGTGATAAACTTAACCCATTTGGAGGGACAAGGAGGCCCATGACCACACAAAACATTTCATGGGGAAGAAATTGAAAATAGTTTAAGGTTTTACCACATGTACCATTGAGAAAATACTAGTTGAGAGTCTTAAAGCGTACACTAATGAAACAGTTCAACATAAATTGATTGAGAAATTTCATGGATTTATTTTACGGTCACATAGCTTTTACGCTAGTTACTCAATTATAGGTTACGAAGCTTTGATCAAAATTGAGTATAGTTTATAATCTTGTAACCAAGATGTTTTTCTCATTTCATATCATCATGAGTCCAATATGAGGGGTATCATGGAGTTGAACATTGTGAAATTGGGAAACTTGGTTGCAATGATTGTGGTTGAAGATAAATGGTCATCTCTACCCCACCATGATGGTCTGGGGTCCTTGAGAATATGGGGGTAATCCTTTTATTTAATTATATTAAAATTCTTCTAGAATATGAATAAATTTTATCAATTAATTAGATGGAAAATTTCACAATGAACCATCTATGTGTCAGCATTGGAGACACATGGAGGACCTCTGTAGTTGTCGATGGAACAAGGTGCATAAATAGTTGACCTAACAGGTGGTTGGGATCTCAATCTTGGTCATATGAAAACACTTATCCATGTAGAAATCTTGGTGACCTAGTGAACTACAGGCGTTCCGTGGACCATAAGAAATTTTAGAGATTGGTCATCTGGGGTCGAGATGATAGGATGACCCCAGTGTTGGGTTTCATCCCCCAGAAAAATTCCTCATATATGGATAGATAGGGCGATAGAGCCCAAGAGGCATAGAAAATGGACCATCCATTTTATTGGGATATGGTTTCCATGAGTCATTTAGTCATGGGTCATTATTTCAAAAGAGCATTGGTGCCTTGAAGGAATGGGAACCTGTAATGTTGATATGATGGGGAGATGGAACCCTATATAAAATCCCTCTTTTTTGGTTTCATAACTTTTCATTATGTGGGAATAAATAGAGGATATTTTCATGTTTTGTTTCTTTGAAAAAATGTACATAATAAATGAAAACAAAAATATTTATTCAAAATCCACATAAAATACATATACATGGGTAAAACCTATTTCATATTTACTAAATCTCATAACATGAGTACATACATCAAATGAAATTGGTGTGCATCAAGCCTAATAAGGGAACAAAAAAGGAAGGTGTATAACATGTGAACTTGAGACATATCAATATAAAAAATGGATCTTAATGATAAGGAATGAGAATGATACATATCATATTAATAATAAAATGAATCAAAACATGGAAATGTGGCTAAAAAAATTAAATTATTCATTCATAAGAATATCATCATGGTTAATCACTAAGGTGTCGTAAATGAAAATTACCAACATTATTCACTAAGTTATTAGAAAACATGTCATCTCTATTGATTAAATTATTTACCTAATGCATTGGAGCACTATAATGGAATAAACTTAAAATATATTAGTTTCATGTAAGATGCATGGATTGTAATTATTTATTTCAATAATAAAATACAGATAATATGGCCATACAAAAGGTATCTTTTAAAAAAATATGGGTATATAAAAGGGATTAAATACATGATCATAATGTCATTTCTAACTCATAAAGGAAAAAAGGGTTTAATAAATCTAAATACCTAAATAATTGAAATAATTTCTACATATACAATAATAACTCATAAAAAAATATAGGTTCCATTACCCATACATAGAAAATGAGAAAATTTTTCAAGGAGCAGAGAAAAATTTTGAGAATTAAATTTGGCAGAAAGACTGGTAAAAAATATGGTTTTCGAAAATGGTAAAATGATAGGGGAAAAGGGTATCCCATTAATAAAGGGCTATTATATATTTAAGGGGATAATATAAAGTGGAAATACTTTTTTTTAAACTAGAAGACTCTCCACAAAAAGGACTCTTGAATGGAAATGGTAAGTTGTGATTTCCTCAACATTGATGAGTTGTTACTAAAAAATGAGGATGGAACCTCAAGGGAATGATGATGCATTGGAGGGAATAATTAGGAGGAAAAATCACCAGAAATTCGTGGAATATGGATTGGAAGATAATGAAATGGACAAATGAAATGATATTTATAGAAAAAGTGGGGGAATTTTTCATTACTTTCTTAATATAGGAATTTGAAATCTATGTTGTGAAAAAGGAAACACCATTGGCTAACCCATGGGTTTTATCATGGTTATAGACATTTGTGTCACATTTTATGGTACATTAATCTTCCAAAACAGAACACTATTTTTAAATATATCGTTTGGCATGCAAAATTAATGATTGCACAAAGTAATGTTTAAAAAAATCATAATTTCTATTTTATACATTACAAGGTCTATTTTATGTTTAATAATTTAAAAAAATATATTAAAATAATTAATATTAAATAAATAAAATATTTTAGTTCTAAAATTTTGTTTAGTTAATTATAACATTATAATGACATAAATATGATGTCATAAAATATATTGAAACCCTAACAATGTGTTTTTTCTATTCATGAAAAAAATATCGTATTTTTCATAAAATTCACATAAATTGACCCTAAATTAATATATACATGCTAATTTAAAAAAATATATATTTTATTAGTAATAATATATAAATAATATAATTTTAAATTTATAATATAAAAATCATTATATATTTAAAAATAATTGTTTTTAAAACAGAATCAAATTCTTGAGAGTTATCAAAAAATTCCTATGCATTTATAAAATTATTTCATCATATATTATTTAAATAAAAGTGTTTTCATATAATATTTCTTTAAAAAAATCTTTTTATAATAATTTGGATTATTATAAAAATTGTATATATTTTCACGAAAAATACAATTATGTTTTATTGGCATCCAAAAATTAAATTTTCAATTTAATCTCAATTAAAGTAATATTTCTTTAGAAAAAACTATTATTAAAAGGTATTTATGCAACAAAAAGTTTATGTAACTATGGTCTGGACATGTAACACCTCATTACACCTACATATTCCCTAAGGGGTAAGGTGTGTGATTGTGGTAGTTTAATGGGACACCTCATCTAACATCGACTGAGTGGTAATCTCCAATAACATGAACTTATCCCTTAATAGATTTTGTTCAAGACTAAATTGTTGAATATAGGATTGGGATTGGTAAAGGGAGAACCCCAGTGGTGATACCTCCCTCCAATGTTCTGAAAAATTGGCCTCAAATGACATAACTCAACTATTTAAGGAAATTGATTCTCTTTTCCATATCAATTATCATGTTCCATTAATACTTATAAAAACTAAATATAATCATAAAATTATAATCTATGGACATATTTTCCCATTTTAATATTGAAAATAGTAATATAATGGTTTAATCCCAATAGTATGATATCTCTTTATACCTAATAAATACAAATTCATTCTTTCATTCATAATACATTACGAATTCTCTTAAGGTTATATTTTTATTTTCATGAGATATTAATTTGTTTAAAAATATTTTTTTTTACTTCTATGTAATTATTAGTGGGGGATAGGATTCTAGTAGAATATATTGATTCCAGCCTTATGCTTTTAGTTATTTATTTTATATTTTTTGTCTAATTATAATGTTTGGAATTTTAGTCAGTTCCATAGATGAAAGATTTAGTGATCTTTATTAATGATTTGTAATTTTTGGTTTATATTTATTTTTCATTTGTATAATATTATTTAATATGTAATAACATTTATTTAGGAAACAAATATAATTTAGAAATTCTGGGTGTTTACATTCTCCCCCCTTATGAAATTTAGTCCCTTAAATTTCAACTCATTATATCGGTCGAGAAAACTGGGGGTACTTCTTTCTCTTTGCATCCTCTAGATCTAAAATGTCATCCCCAGATTTATCATTCATATATATAAGTTTTACTTGTTGGTTAGTCTTATTTCATAAAACCTTGCCTCTATAGTACATGATATCCATCGGTTAATCTTCGTAAGTTAGGGAATGTTTCAGTGGTACCTCCTCAGATTCAGTACATGTGAGGGATCATGCATATACTTCCTCAGAAGAGATATCTAAAATAAATCATGAATGTGAGATATATTTTATAAAATTGAAATCCAAAATTCCACTTCTTATATGCAATCAAGGATTTAATATGGGCCAATGTATAGATGTAAAAACTTTCATTTCTCTCCAAATCACACGATTATCTTCCCATGTGATATTCAAAGGAAAACATCCTCCCAAAAATCAAACTCCATGTCCCTTCAACTATTGTAATCATAGAACTTCTTCTTCCCCTGATCAGCCTTTATATATTATTGAATTAAATGAACCTTTTCTCTCATCTCTTACACATTATCGGTCCTAAGAAATTTCCTATCACAAACTTTATCCAAAAACGTAGTGGTTCTAAATAAATTTCCATAGAGGGATTCATGCGGTTCTATTTGAGTGCTTATTTGGTAGTTATTTTTGTATGATAAAACAACTAATGGGTTGTATTGATCAAATGAAACATTAAATTCCACTAATCAGGATTTCATCATTTCTTCAAGTGTATGAATAGTCTATTCAGATTAAACATAATTTTTTGGAGTGATTGGATAAGTATACTGATATTTAGTATTCAGATCAAATTAAATAGTTCTCCAAAATTTAGATTTGAATCATGGATCATGATCATAAATGAATGAAATTGGTACCCCATCTACCCTTACCACATCCTTTACATATAACCTTGAACGTTGGTAAAAATATAAATCTTCCTGAATAATGGTGAAATGGTTAGTCTTGGTGAGATGATCCACTGTATAAAATATCACATTATTTCCTTTGAATGTTATTGGGAGACCAAAAATGAATTCCACAGTGATATTTTCCTACATTAATTTTGGTGTGGGTATTAGTTGTAATACCCCTTTAGGAATTTATCGCTCTACCTTCACTTGCTCACACACAAAGCACCTATTAGTGTAGTAAAAAATATCCCTTCTCATATTATCTCACAAATTATGACCAGAATGTTCCTTATATATTTTAGTTATTCCAGGATGTATAAGGAATGTAGATCTATGAGATATATTTATCAGTTATTTCAATATTACTGCGATATATGGGACATATATCCTTGTAATAAATTTTAGTAAACCTTATTGATCAATATTGAACTCCGGAAACTTCCCATTCTTCACAACCACTATCTTCCTATATTACAAAAGATCTTCTTTCTGAGATTTATTGATCAGCCCATGTATTTATGGTTGGGAAATTATTTGGGATATGGTTGATAATTTCCCTTCTCATATGATTCCCATGTATAATTTTACATGGACCTTGATTAAAGGATCTCCAAGATTCCTCATCATCTCTAGAACAATAGTGCCTTTCTTACATAATGAATCATCAAATTTCTTTCGCTTCCAATGTGATCATGAATTGATCAGTCTTAATCTTTAAGATGTTCCTATAATATCTTATATATAATATTCAATTCTTTTTTTGTTAATATATACTTCATAAATTGTTGTTCTATGTATATATCACAATTATCTCCATAAATAGTATGCCTCCATAATTTTAGAGAAAAAATGACTACAGGTATCACCAAGCCATGCATAGGATAATTATTCTTAGGATTCCTTAACTATCATGATGCATAGGCAATCATCATGTTATCTTCCATGAAGAATCACCCAAGACCCTTTAGAGATTCATTGCTATAAATAACAAATTCTACTCCGACAGAGGGAATAATTAAGATAGGTTCAGTAACCAATATCTTATTCAATTTAGGGAAACTTTCTTCATAATAATTTTTCTAGATGAACTTATCCCCTCTTTGAGTTAAATCTGTTAGTGGATTATAAATTAATGAAATTTTTTCCACAATCCTCCTATGATATGAGGTTAAACAAAGGGATCTAGGAATATTGGTAACTATTTTTTAATGAGGCCACTTCTCTATAGACTTTATCTTCGTAGGATCTAATGTGATTCCTTCATTGGTTAAAATATTCCCCAGGAATGTAAATTATTGTAAATAGAAATCACATTTTATAAATTGTCCAAAAATATCCTCATTCTTAAGATTTTTCAAGATAACCATTAGATGACCCTCCATATCCATGAGAGTTTTTTTTATAATATTATAATTCTATCAATAAAAACTACAACAAATTTATCATGGTAGTACATAAATACTATATTCATAAAAAAATATTGAAGATTAATTATTCAAGATGAAGGGAATAAAAACAAACTCATAATTCTCATATCATTTTTTGAAGGTAGTATTTTGAATATCTTCTATATTCACCCTTAATTAATAAAATCTGTGGTACCATTAAATTATTCATAATAATTGCATAACTTCATTCCTCAACCACTCTTCATAATAACGATAAAACGATCTTCCCAAGTAGACACACTTGGTTACACAAAACCCTTCTCCAGGAGACCATAATTTTTTCGATAATTCCTCTAAACATATATTTTCCATTCTATATAGGGTATTTGATATCTATTAGGATAAAGGTACACATTAAATGGATAAATAAACCTTTATTTCTTGGGTAGGTCCATGTACTTCTTAATGAAATAAATGAATATATTACTAAATGATAGGAACGTTATATATCATTATACAGTCATTTATTTCTCCCACTCCACTGACTGTCTCCATAAAAATGTCTAGAGGAGGTCCTTCAAGGAAAATATCATTTTGAGATATCTCTCCTTTGAAAATGTTTGTATGTTGTCCATTCATGTGAACTAAAATTTATTTGCTCCTATAATTTTCTAAGCTTAAAAAAATTGAGAGCCAGTGCATCCCTAGAGAAGTGTCAAATTCTACCATGGGAATGACTACTAGATTTTTAATGGGATTCTACTATCCAAGGATAATACTAGAGTTTTTACAAACTATTAATGCTAGAAAAATTCCTCCAATAGTCTTAGTTAATAACTTTACTTCTAGAAATTCATGGATTGATTATATATTATTTAAAAAATAGTATGACATATAAGAATGTATAAAAAAGAATAAAATAATTTACATGCTAGATCCGAGAGCACACTGAGTGAATCTTTAACAACATCATTCAGAATCTCCAATTCGGTTGTCATGATAGTAAATGTCTGACATTTCTCCCATGGAAAATGTTAAGGTTTATGGTGTTTCCCCTCTAATATCATCTAATTTTGATATTGATTATCAATGTAACAAATCCATTTACACATGAATCATTAAACATCAAGATAGTTATAGAACATCTTCTATTTTCGGAAAGTGGTGATAAGTTGAATCTTTATCACACTACAAAATTTCCAAGTTGTATTCTCATCTTTTCCACACATATAAAACATTACAGTACAAGGTGAGTTGTTCACAAAATAATTCTTCCAACATTTGTTGCATGTTGAAAATTTCCCATTATTTCATCCTATTATGTGACCAATGTACATCCATGATCTTCGATCCTTTGATCCATTATTTTTATTTGATCTATGTGACCGCTGACTCTCTTTGAAATCCATTTCAAAATTTATAGAACCCCACACTATCTCTTCATAGATTCCACAATCATGATTTTCTATAATCCTGCAAAGATGGGGTGTTTTTCCGGCATATAATAAATCAGCCAGTCCCTTAGGATCCATAATGAAGATATAGGATCATCGAGAATATATTTTAATTATAATTTTATAGACTCCCATCGATTTTTTTTATTTCTTACTCTACTATAAGAATTACCTCTCTATTTTGTTCTCATTAAACTGGTGAAATAGTTATTGGTAAATATTCCATTGAACTCTTTCCACTTCATATAATCTAATTATCTTATTGGATTTGTGTTTTTAATCATTTGGCACCATTGGTTATCCTATCATTCTAAGAAGTAAACATCCATAGTTACATTACCTTTCTATGAAAAATAGAGTACAAAAAATAACTTTTCTATAGATCTTATCCATTTTTCAAAAATTAATGGATCGATAGATCCTCTGAAATAAGGTGGTCATTGACACATGAAGGACTCAGTGGAATGTTTTTACCTTCAATGAGAATTCATTCTATTGACTTGATACAAGTTATTATTCATAACTCAAATTAGTTGATTTATCATCCTCAGGATGATTTCCATTACAGCTTCTATTATAATGATGTCTGTGAATCATCTGTTACACTCATAATTTATATAATTCCCACTATTTCATGCCATTTTTCATAAAGAATAAAAAAAATAGTTATAAACATGTTACATTTATGAATATTATATTTCTAAAGAGATTTTATGTTTGAAATCAATATTTGTAAATATGTTAATAATTACTTCTAGTAAAAATTACATCTCTTTATATCCTTCATAAAGGTTCACAGTAATCATTTGATTAACCAATATTATCCACCTTGGAGGTCAAACCAATTTCACAAGAAGGGTCATTGTTGTGTGCCATTTTTAGTTCTAGTCTATCTCAATTTGGTGTTTTGGGTTTTCACACCTTGAAACATACATTATAGATCCACATCTACATGTTTATGTCCAGAAAAAGATTTAGTTGATTGGAATCCACTAATTTAATACATCAATTTAATATAAAAAAATGTTCTTGTATATATAAATTCCCCTAGGGTTCCTTATATTGTTTTGAAGATATAATTTCCACAAATAACTAGAATTTTCCTTTGATTCCAATTATGAAAAACCACTGTTTTGATTAAATAACATTTCATTGCATGTTTCAAAATAGAGGATCATTTAATGTTTAGTTTCATGGAATAATTATACCTAATACATGAAAACATAAATCATTTTTCTAATACCACCTGAAATAAATCACTATGGGTTCACCCTAAGTTATATTTTCTTCATATCATTACTTAGGGACATGCATCGAAGGAAAGGTCAGAGTATGACACCCAATAATGAAATAAACAGGAGAGATATATAGTATGAGGTCTTCATACATATCAATAAAAACATTAATCATAACGAAAATGATTGAGAAATAGGAATTTCATAATTATAAAAATATAAATAAAAGCATGGAAATATGGATAAAACATTTAAATTAGGCATTCATAATCATATCACCATGGTTAAACATGAAGGTGTTATAAATTTTTATTACCGAAGATATCACTAAGGAATCGAAAAACATGCCATATCTAGATATTTAATTATTTACCCAACGCATTTCAGCACAATAAGAGTGAACCCTTAATATGTATCAGTTTCATGTGATCCAAAGAGATCATAACAAATAATTTCATTAATACACTAGGGAGAATAAAGATCATATTTCTTAAAAAGAATCTAGATAAACAAAAGATCATAAATACATGATCATAACCTATTTTTTATGCAACTAATGGAAATAGAGGTTTTATAAATGTAAATCAAAGAATAAAATAAATCATTTTTACTTCTAGGTGACTGTCACTAGAAATGATAAAATGAGAGGGGAAAAGTATATCCCATTCATAAAAGACTCTTTCTTATGTAATGGGATAATATAATTTGGAATAAAAGGTAATTTATAGAAAATTGGATGAACTACCACAAAATAACTTTTCAATTGAAAAGAGATGTGGAGATTTAACTTGCCATAAAGATTTGTTCATAAAAGATGAGGATGAAAACTTATGAGATTAAGGACACATTAGGGGGAATACATTGGAGGAAAAATCACTAGAACATTGTGAAGGATTGATTAGGAGTGAAAGAAAATGGAGAAATGGGTGGGTATTTATAGAAAAATTATTGGAATTGTCTAATAATTTCTAAACATATTCTTTGGAAATATTTGTTTAGGAAAATGAAAAACAGTTGGCTTGCCCATTATTTTCATTATTGTTTGGAAATTTTGGGTCAAATTTTATAATAAATTAATATTATAGAACCTAAAACCCTTATTTAATACTTATTTTGGTATATAAAATAATTATTACACAAATAAATGTTTTTAAAAATCATATTTTACTTTTTAAACTTTAGAAGGTATCATATAAGATTAAAAACTGATGAAAATCTATAAAAATTCATAGTATTAAAAATATTAAATATTTTTAATTCTGGATTGTGTCTAATTAATTTTTACACTATTATGAATAAAATTTAATTCCATAAAATATACCAAAACCCTAAAATGTATTATTTATTTTCTGAGAAATAATATTTTATTATAGAAAATTCACCAAAATTCACTCTAACCAAAATATGACATGCTGATTTAAAAAATGATGTCTATTTTATCTGAGATATTATTTAAATATGATTATTTTAACTTTTAAATATACTAAAATATTTATTTATGGAATAATATTAGTTTTAATGGCAAATATAAATTTCTGACCCCTATAAAAAATTTACTAAGCCTTTATGAAATTATTTTAAAATTTATTATTTAAATAAAAATTATTTAAAAGAACTTTTCCATAAAACTAATAATATTAAGAATACATTGGTTTATTATAAAAATTTTATGTAGTTTATAAAAAAATCATGGATGTTTTTTCATCAAAAAACCAAAATATAAAATTTATCTCAATTAAACATATATTTTATTAATAAAAACGATTATTAAAAGGAATTGATGGATTTTAAATTTTATTTATACAAGGTAAATTATGATTTATGTTAGTAAATTCTATACATGCTAAATATTATTACACATGCATCCACCCTATGGGTAAGTTGTGCGAATGTGGTAGTTTCATGGGCTGCCTCTACTAACATCGACCGAGTGGTAATCTCAAATAACATGAACATATCCAATAGGATATTTCATTCAAGATTTACTTATTGATTCTCAACCCATTATTTTTCAATGGAGAACCCTTGTTTCGATGCCACCCTCCCTTGTTCTGAAAAAGTGGGATTCCAGTGGCATGACTCGACTGATTTATGTTATCGATTCCCTTTTTTATCAATTGTAATAGTGAACCTAAATTTCTACCCGCATTATTATATAATTTTAATCATAATTAACCATCAAATTACATGTTAGGTATTGTAAATTCTAGATCAATTGGATGATTAGTTATCTAAAAATAAAAACATGTAAATAAAATAGAATCTATTTATTTTAATAATCCATAAAGATCTCCTCATGTCCACTGATATCCTAAATCTAAAAAGGATATCCTAGGGAATATATGAACAAAGGTATGAGCAAAAAATACCTAAAAGGGTATAAACATAGGAATAAAGAAAATCACATTGGTTAGAAGGCATAGCATAAGGACATAAAATGTCATGGAACAAGATTAACCATATGGAAGCATATCTTGTAGAGAATGGGGATATGTAATAATGGAATAATAGGAATGTGTAAATAACACATAACATTACATAAACATGATCCAAGGATAACTACCAATACATTTTCACATGGCTGACAAAGTCCCACAAAGGAATCATGTTCAGTCTATGTCCCAACTTTACATATTATGAGAATAAACATTACCCAATTTATTATAGTTATATATAGGCGAAACCATAATAATTTGTTCTTTCATATTTTTCCCCATAATTAATAAATCTCAATGGTTATCCATTGAAAGAATTCGGAATCATAGTCAAGGCGCAAGGTATAAAAAAGGTAATATCATAATGATGTCTATAAAAGAATGAATATAAATTATACATGGAAATAATAAGAGAAAAAAGGTATATATCTTGATAATTTCTTTCAATATTAAGTTAATACACATAAAAATATTGTTTAATATAAATTATAAATTAATCATTTTGGTGCAGTTTAATGAAAATATACCAGAGAATTTATATCAAATTATGAATATTTATTCTAATAAAACCAGAAATGAACCAAACTAAATTTTAATGATGTAATATTTTATTTTATAATAATAATGGTTGATTAAAATATATTATGGATTTCAATTGAAAATGTGTAAGAAAATGGGAAGTTCTATTTAGTTGGGCTTTCTCTTCGGGAAGAATTCAAAATGGATTCATTTTAAAACATGTATTCCCCCATCAAATAAGGATGATGTTATCAAAATACATGAGTTTAGAACATATACACATAATTTATAATGATTAAAAAAATAAATAAGCATTATATTAAGGTAAAATAGTGGGAAAGAGTAACAAGAAGAAAAATAGATGTTCTTATAGAATCTCATACCCTATGTCTGGTTGTTTTTTGCACATGACCGTAGTGTCCTTGATAATCAAATTAAATACATTAACTAATAAAATCAGGAATTTTATCCATGTATTTAATTTAGTATAATTTTATTAAGTGTGTTTATATCCTTTTTTATGGTTTATGAGATTCAATTTCATCGTTCTGGAGCATTGTTTTCTTTGGTTTTCAGGATGGTTTTAATTGTATACTAATACAGAAAATCTTTAAAAATGAGAATGGTTGTTCTGAATTGACGTTATATGTTATCAATGAAAATATTATATATTAAAAGGTTATATAATCTATAATGTTGTTTTTTGAGAGTATGAATCAATAGATATGATGTTAGTGATAATTGTTTAGATTATTTTTTGTGGATTTTCGATCATCATAAAATAATCTTGTTTTATTAATTAATATTATATATATGTAATGGTTTAAAAAATTACATAGGGCTTAAAAACTATATTATAAATTTTTTATCCATACTTTTTTTATGATCATCCATGAATTTGGTATACGAAATTGAAAAGTCAATGTCCTGGAATGTGATAAATTAACACATAACATGCGATGTTTTATTTTTCGGAAAAATGGGAGGATAAGAGTTTTGAGGATGAATTATTAAATTAACATGATAAAAATAGTGTATATATAATATATTGGATTTTATACATTACATGGATAAAGGGAGATGTGGAGAGTATAAGAAAAGAAAATAAATTAAATAATAATGAAAGAGATTTCTATATCTAGAATTTATCATCATTTTGAAAATCCTTAGGGAAAAGGGTTGATAATTTTTTGAGACCAAGGTATCTTGGACATGGGAGAGAGGCTTGGGAAGTAAATTGGGCAGAATTTGGTCAAGTCTTAATGCTTGAATTGTGGGCGCAGAAGGGGTCGTGATGGGTGGTATTTATAGTGGACGAGAGGGGTGTTTATTGATTATTTTATTCATTAGTTTATTATTTGGATAAAGACTATGAATAACGTGAATTCAAGTTACTAAATATAGATACTAATTCATGTGTGTTCGATGAAGTGTACACCAAAATCACCCATGACTCAAGAATGAAAAAAAAATCAATTATTTTTCTTATAATGTAAATTATCATATTTCACTATTCACAAAAAATCAAATATTTTTGAAAAATTAAAAACATTCATTGAAACCATTTTTCAATATGTAGAATTCAATAATGGACTCGTTTAATTAAAATAATTTTTTAATGATGATAAATTTACTTTTTAATTAAAATTCATAATGTACTCGAAGAATACCGATTTTAAAATTATAACTTATTTTATAACACTTTTAAAAGATAATTGATGACCCAAAAAATTATGTAATAATAAAAGATAAAAAAATCAATTTATGAATCCATTTTATGAAAATAAAATTTATTTTAAATTATTATATTAATTATAAAATTATAAATAAACATTCATGGTTTATAAAAAACCAACACTTAATTTTTCAATTTAAAAAAATTAATTTACTTACACTATGATATAATTATATAATACATTATATTTATATGATGCTGAAATTTTATTAATACATTCATAGGTGAGTATAATATATTATTAGTTGGGTTACCATTCTTAAGGTACGTATTACTATTCAATAGGTTATGTAATTATTCAATTGGTTTGGGATACTTAATTTCTTTAAATTATTATTTTTTCATTCATTCTTCATTTAAAAATATTTTATTGTGTTCTATATGTTATTTTATGTGATATATACTATATGATATAAATATGAGAAGTTAATTTTCATGGATAAAATTTTGGTTCAGTACATTCTACCCCCATTCTGAAATTTCACCATAAAAATTTCATTTTACAAAGTATGGGGAAACAAGGTGAGGGTACATTCCCTTCATTGCTTCCTCTGGTTCCAATGTTTCCTCTTGACGCATATAGTTCAACCAAAGTTATCTCACCATGTGAGTTGTCTTTTTTTCATAAAACATTATCTCTATGATCCATGATATTCACAAACTACTCCTTGTAAGAGAGATCATTCTTGAACTGTACCACATATGAATCTAGTACATATGTGGGATCAAGTATATTCTTCCTTAAGAGGGATATATAGAATACATCATGTAATTGGGACATGGTTGGTGGACGTTCTAGTTGATAGTTCAAAACTCCATTATGATCATGAATATTGAAGGGGCTGACGTACCTAAGACTTAGCGTTTTCCACTTCACAAATCTCATGATCCTCTTCCATTGAGATATGCAGAGGAATAACATGTCTCCAAATATAATATCTAGGTCTCATTGACAATTTTATACCAAACTCTCCCATATAATTTGTTCTACCTTTATATTCTATTACAATTTTATCAAATTTTCTACCATTTCTTCATCCATTTTAGTTCCAAGAATCTTAAGGTCACCGATTTCATCCCAGCATGCTAGTGTTTTTCATATTTTCCCATAATAGACATTGTATGGAGTCATATGGATGCTCGAGTGGAAACTTTTATTGTATAAGAACTCTAATAGAGGTGGATGTTGGTCCCATCCTTCTTTTATATCCATATAACATTCACTAAACATGTATTCTAGTTTTCTAATTTTTCGTTTATGCTAGCCATCAGTTTGATGATGATACGCCATATTGATATTCAAATCAGTGTTCAGATCATGTTAATGAATTTTCCAAAAATTATAAGTGAAACATAGATATAAATTTAATACAATAGATAGTGTTACTCTATGCAGCCGTATCACAACTCTAATGTAAATATGTGCAAGATGATCAAGGGATAATTCCACTCAAATTGTTATTAATTGATATGTGTTTGTGGGATGATCCCCAGCAACCCATATAAAATTATGTTCTCTATATGTCTTTATAATTTCAATGAAGAATTCATTGGTGATATTTTCCCATTTCCAGTATGGGTAATGGTTTCATCATGCACATAGATGTTTTCATTTCATCATTAACTTACATAAATTACGAGAACATTGACATATATTTAGCGATCTTGTACTTCATATTTTCCCACCAATAGTTGTTTTAGACATCTCAATAAATATTTATGATCCCTAGTTGAATATACAAAGGATGGGAAATGTGAATCATTCAGCCACTACTAATTTACCTATTTATTAGATGGTAAACATGTTCATAACCCAAATTTCAAAACATATTCCTAATCTATTTGAAACTATAGGTTTTTCTATTTTTGATATCTTTCACATTTTTCTAAATTTCTACATCATTTCATTGAGAATACTTTATTTTCTCTACAAGGGATGGTCGAGATATCATTTGAGAAAGGATTAATGAATTTCCTTCCTTAATTATTCCCATTTCCACCATTTTCAAATTATAAAGGTTAAATCACTCTCAATTCTCATCATTGATATTTTTTTAAGATCATTTCAACATAAAACATCCTCCACCCTATTTTCTTTACCAGGATGGTAATTAACTGAGAATTCATAATCCTTGGTGATATCTAATTATCTTCATTTTCACATATTAATCTCATTATATGTGACTGTATAATTTAGAATCTCATGATTTTTATATATCTCACACTTCTCCCCATATGATAATTACCCCCTATTTTCAAAACATAATCATAGTTTCCAACACCAGATCATGCATGGGATAGTTTTCCTAATTAATTTTCAACTTCCTTGACGCATAGGCTATCATATTATCCCTATTCATAAGTACACATTAAAATACCTTATTTGATGCATCATTATAATCCAAAAATAGTTCCCCACTTGTTGGTAGTGTGAGCACTAGTTCAGTGACACCCTCTTTTTCAACTATATAAAGTAGTGTCCACATTCAGTAGTCCAGACAGACTTTTCTATCATGAAAGTCATCTTGGTTAGTGGGTACACCAATACCTATATGTTCTTCACAAATTTTCTATTATATATAGCTAAATAAAGGAAACTATGGATCTCTATTATAGATTTTTTCAAGGACAAACTTCAATTTCTTCTTTCATAGAAGGTTCCACATGTATCCCTTTGTTGGTGATTACATTACCAAATAATGATACTTCCTCCATCAAGAACAAACATTTACATTAATTTTAATATATTTTATCCCATCATAATGTATTCAACATAGTATTCAAATTATTCTCATGTTCCTCCTTTATTTTGTGGTATATTAGAATATCATTATTAATGACTACCAAAAAAATTTCATTGTAATAGTTAAAGACTCTATTAATTAAACACATAAATATTATTAGATAATTAATGAATCTTAAGGTATTTAATATGAAACCATAGTTTTCATACCCTATTTGAAATTAAGTCTTGGGAATATATTCCTTCCTCGCCTTTAATTGGTTATATCTCGAATGAAGGTCCACCATAAGGAAATACTTGGCCCCTTGTAGTTTATAAAATAATTAATCTATTAATGGAAGGGTATAAATTTAGTATATTATGATTTTTTTGAGCTCAAGATAATAAATTTATAGGCACATTGATCTATCCTTATTGAAAAAGAATACTGGTGCACCCCATGGTGAAGCACTCGGGCGTATAAAAACATTGTTCAGATTATATTGTAACTACGTCTTCAGTTCATCTAGCTAAACGGAGGTCATTATACAAGATTTATATGATAATGGAAAATATATAGGAATACATTCAATTGATAAATCAACCTATTAGTCATGTGGATGACCATGTAATTCTTTAGGGAAAAAATTCATTTATTCTCTCATAACGGTCATGTCTTCAAGAATGATTCGATCATTTTTCTCAATCCTTTGAGATAAATATGATTAATAATAAAGAAATAATATCTTTAATTGAGATGATTATTCTCATGGAGATTGATCGTCCTCCTGACACTTTTATATAATTTGAGTATGCCTCAGGATATATATTGTGATATACCTTTTTTGCTAGTCCATGTTGTTTTTGTATTAATATATAAAATCCATGCCCAATATAGCATTGAACTCCACCAAAGGAAGTAAGAGAATATTTTATTGGAGGTCTAGTCCACAAAAACTAACCTAAAAAAAATTTATACATTGGATGAAATAATTTCCCCATTTATTTTTCTCAGATATAACTAATCCTCGAAATTTTGTTGGGGTTGTTTTAATAGTTAAACTAAACATGAATGTTATGAAAGAATTTATAGAACATAAATAAAATAGTGTGTTTTATATTCATGAATAAATAACTTGGGTACATACCAGAACAACATTATAATGTTCAACCTCAATGTTAGTGATTGCATTTTCCCTTCATTAATATCTCGAAGGATTTTTTTTGTTTATTTCCTCCAACAACCATTAGATTAGGTCAATTGCTTATTTAATTCCCATGTTCAGTGCAGGAAAAGAACTCCACTATATGATGATTTTTTATTTTATCGTTACTTTCTTCTTAATAATTCAGGAGTTTCATCATATCCACTCTATATTTATTATCCATATGCTCCTCTCTTACACATTTTTAGCATCTTTGGGATCCCTTTAATAGGTTTTTGGAATGCTTCTTCCCAAATTTTTGACGTGTGAGATATTGTATCTTCTTTATATCACGGTGTTTATCTATTTATCCTACCATATTAAGATAAATTCCCCTATTTTACCCTAGTCTCACAAGACAACTAAGATACATTGATCTTCATTTCAACCTTATGGTCACTATGGAGAATCTCCTCATAATTGTGGAAGTCTTGAATCACCAACTCTTTTTTTAGGCTCAACTTTATTCTGCTAAATAAATCATCCAACATGATATTGGTGTTCATGAAAAATTCATAGGTGTATCTTTCAAGGCCTGTTATGTTATCATTATACACCCTGATATACCCATCTCCCATTTACTTCATTCCAAGTAACTCCATTTCCATCCTATGATAGAGTGTCCGAGGAAAATATTTATTGAAATGTATTTTATTAAAATCTTCTCATTCCAAGGACTCCATTTCCTCCTTGGAGATTGTGTTCTTGATTAGTACCCACAAATAATCATCTTCCTCATAAAAATGTTATACCACCTGCACAAAATTCTCTTATTCTAATAAATATATGATATAGAATATCTACTCAATGGAGTTATTCCATTGTTCTGTGATGACAGGATCAATAAATCCACAAAACATGAGTGGTCTTTATCGCATAAATTATTTCCCCAGAACATTCTTTTGATATTTTTCCATGTGATTCATGTTATTATTTATAGCTTGATAAAGTTGGTCAAGTTATTTCATGACGATTCTGAAACCCCTTCACATCATGTTTGGCATGTCATTAGGTAAATCTTCCAATTTCCTATCACATTGATTTTTGGAATGAGTTCTTATTTTTTCATCCATTAACTACAAAGAAGAAATTAAAATTAGCGGTCCTTATTAATAATCTAATAAGAATATTTAAATATAACATCAAACATAAAAGGATAAACTTATACATTGAAATCATATCCTAAATTGTGATACCCTATGTTTCAATCTATGATATCCATGGAGATAGAATTATCCCAAGGGTTTGTAAAAAATTTCACTGGTCCTAATCTAATGAAAAACTAAACCTTTCTCTGATTCAAACTATTGAGATATGAACCATTTACACATATTATTAAATAATTTTAAGCATAACTAACCATCACATTACAAGGATCATAATTTCCAGTATCTTTGGATGATTAGGTATATAAAATTGAAAACCCATAAATAGAATAAAACATATTTATTTTAATCATCTATAAAGAGGTTCTAACCTACATTGAGCTCCTACATCTAAAAAGGATAACCTAGGGAATAAAATAACAAAAGTATGAGCTAAAATGACCAGTAAGGGTATTTAATTTTGAATAAAGAAAAAAACATGGGTTATAAGGAATATCAAAATGAAATAAAAAGGCATTGAACCTGATTAAACTTAAGGAATCATATAATATATATCAAGGGGACATGTAATCATGGAATAATAGGAGTGTGGACACAACACACAACATGACATAATCTTGATTCAAGGATAACTTCTAAGACAATTACACTTGGATAACAGATTCCCATAAAGGAATTAGGTTCACTTAAAATCCCAAAATGATATATCTTGAGACTAAACATTACCCATTGAATTTTATTGATATATAGGGGAACCCATCAAAACATGTTCATTAATATGTGTTCTACATAAAGAATCAATCATAAGGGTTACCCATGGAATGAATTGGGTCTTATAGTCAAGTCATTAGGCATAATAAAATGGAATCGCATAAAGGAGTCCACGAAAAGAAGGTATTTAAATCACGTATGGACATTAATAAAACAAAATATGAAAATATGAGGATAATGTATGTCAAACTGAAGTGAATACATGTAAAAATAGTGTTTAAGGGATATTAGAAATAAAACATTACCGTATGTTTTAATGAAAATATTAAAGATTATTTAAAGAAGAATATGAATATTTGTTTTCATAAAACCAACAATGAAGAAATATGGTTTTTCATGAAAAAAATAGTGCTTTTTAAAATAATGGTGGATTAAAATATATTTATATGTCCACTTAAAAATCTGTAATAGAATTAGAAGTTCCATTTAATCGGGCTTGCTTTTTTAGAATATTTCATAAGGGAGCCTTTTTAAAACATATATTTCCCCCTCTAACAAGGATATTATTATCTGGATTAATAAGTTTTGAACATAAAAAATACTTTATAAGATGTAAAAAAATATTCATTAAATTATTGTAATGAGTGGTAAAGGGTAACCCGAATAAAAAATGGAGGTTCTGGTAGAATCCCTTTCCTTGTGTCTGAAAGTGTTATAAAATTGATCACAATTTCCTAGGGAATAATATTAAATACATTAGTTTATTTTTGATGAACCATTTATACATGATTATTATTTATTATAATTTAATTATGTTCATTTATGGCCTTTTTTATGGGTTATGAGATTAAATTTCATCATTCAGGAGCATTGGTTTCTTAGGATTTAATGATCAGTTTACTTGTAACACATACAAAAATTCATGTAAAATGAGAATGTTTTTCTAGAATTGATGTTATATGTTGTTAATAACCATCTATGATATTAAATGTTTATATAATCCATTTTGTTATTTTGTGTGAGGATGAGTCATTAGGTAAGATGTTGTGGGTAATCCTTTAGATTATTTTGGTGTTTTTTCAATCACAAACAAGTTTTATTATATTAATTATTATTGTGTATCCATAATTGTTCTAGAACATTAAATAAGATATAATCAATATATTATAATATGGATTAAAAAAACTATTTTATGATCTTCCTTGAATGGGGTAATAGATATTGAAAACTCTACATCATTGAATGTGATAAATTAACACATCACGGATAATGTTTTCATGTTGAGAACAAAAAAAATGAGTACAAGAGGCTTGATGATGAATTATTACATTGACATGAAGAAATTATAGTATATATAAATTTTTTTTATTTTTCATGTAACTTTATAATGGATGTATAAGAGATAATAATAAATGAATTGAAATTTGAAAAGAAATTATAAAAAAATGAAAGTGGGTTTTACATCTTGAATTTATTATCATTGAACCCTCTTAGGGAAAATGTTTTGGTATTTTGTTGAGGAAAAGGGTTGATAGAAATTTGGGGGTGGCTTCGGAATAGTATTAGTCTTTATTTGGATAATGCTCAAATATTGATAGGTGTGAGGATAATGGGTGGTGATGTGTTGTATTTATAGTGGAGGAGAGAGGTATTTTTTAATTATTTTATTCATTTTTATTATATTTTCTCAATACTATTATTAGTGTAGATTATTGTGACTAAGAACAATAACTAATGACTTTTATTTCCAAACAATGGCCACTTAAATAATCCATGACTCATGAAGGACTAAAAAATGCATTTATTTTCCTTACACCATAAATTATCGTATTTCACTGTTCACCAAAACAACAACTATTTTAGAAAAAAATAAAAAATTCGCCCATACCATTTTTTTACCTGAAGAATTCCTAAATTTTATCCATTTTATAAAATAGGATTTTATATATGATAAATTTGAAAATTTAATTAAAATTATCATTTCCAAGAAAAAAAACCAATTTTATGATTTAAACTCATTTATAACACATTAAGAAATTAATTAATAGCTCCAACAATAATTTTATAATCATAGGAAAAAATATCAATTTATTACCATATTTAATGAAAAATAATTATTTTAAATCATTATATTAATTATAAATTTTAAATAAACATTTATGTTTTATAAAAATAGGAACACCAAATTTTTCATTTTCAAAACAATTATTCCCATACAATATGATATTTTTATATGATATTTTTATTTATATGATTCCTAAATTTTATTTTTACTTTGATATGTGAGGTTACTATTCAATTTTATGTGTAACTATTCTTGTAGGTCACATTATTATTCTATAGGTCATGAAACTATTTCATTGCTTTAGGTTTCTTAATTTATATATATTCTTCTTATTTCATTCATTCCACATTAATAATGTTTTTATTGTGTTCTATATATGATTTTGTGTAATTCATAATATTTTAAACTATTATAATATTTGAATTTTCAATGATAAAATATTTGGTGCATAAAATTATCCTTTGTCATTATACTTATAAAAACTAGCTATAATGGAAAAATTTTCAAACAAGCGTATTGTTTCCAACATTCATACTCACCAATGGTCATATTGACCCATGGTCATATAATGGTCAAATATCAACATTACATTGATATTTATACCCTTTAAATACCACTTCATTCATTCATAAAAAATTTATCACAAATTCTATTAATTTTATAATTTCATTTTTATAAGATGTGGATTGGTTTTATAAATTTTTTTATTTCCTAAGAATTAGTTGTGGAGGTGATGATTCTAGTAGATTGGAGTGATCCTTACTTTACCATTTTAGATATTAAATTTTATATATTTTTTCAAATTATAATGTTTGACATTTTAATGGGTTTCATAACTGACTAATATAAGGATATTGATTAATGTTATAAAATTATTTGGTTTCTATTTTTTTGTACGGGTATAATATTATATAATTTGTAAAAAAATTATTTAGGAAAAAATACCATATATAAATTATGGTTTGTTACACCTGATAGGTGTAGATGCATAAAATGTGAGCATGAAGGGGTGATGAAGCCTGAGAGGAGTGGATTATTAGAACCTCAGTTCGACGGAACGATGTTTTCTAGGAGGAGTGGAATCCTGGAATGTTGTTTCGATGGGGTGATGGTTCCTAAAATTCATGGATTCTTAGAACAATGATTGGATTGGGCGATGATTCATTATAGGAATGGAATCCTAGAACATCTATACAATATGGAAATGGGAACATTGAGGCATTGAATCCTTGAATGTTGGTATGATAGGGTGATGGTTCCAAGGAGGCATGAAAGCCTGGAATGAAGATTTGATGAGGAAATGGTACTCAGGAGGCGTGGAAGACTGGAATATTAGTACAAAGTTGTGATTTCACCTAGGAGGTTTGGAAACATGGAACGTCAGCATGATGGGGTGGTGATGCTTGTGAGGTGTCGAATCATTGAACATTGGTACAATAGGATGACGATGCCCAAGAAGAATGAAATCTTGGAACATTAGTATAATGGGGTGATGGTTTTTGGTAGGCATGGCATCATGGAATGTCGGTATGATGGGGCCATAGAAATCTTGTGGAATGGATGAATGGAATATCAATATGATGGGGTGATGGATCCCAGGTGGTGTGGAAGACTAGAACATCAGTACAAGGAGGTGATGGTGATTGAGATTCATTGATGACTGGAATGTCAGTTTGATGATGTGACGTTACCGATGTTGTGTGGTGGACTAGAATTTTGTCATGATGGGGTGATTGAACCCAAGAAGGGTGGAAGCCTAAAACATCGGTATGTTAAGGTGATGGCCCCAGGGAAGGATGGAAGCCTATAAAAATAGTACGATAAAGGTATTTCACCTAGGATGCATGGAATCCTATAGTTTCCACATGATGGTGTGAAGGCACCCATGATGTGTTGAATCCTAGAATTTCGGTAGGATGGGTGATGGCTATTGGGAGGCATGGATGCCTAGAATGTTGGTAAATGGGGGAGATGGTTCCAAGAGGGAGAGGATGCCTGGAATTTTGGTCCAATGAGGAATGGTTCTTAGGAGGCATGGAAGCCTGAAACATTGGTTCGACTAGAATATGGCACCTAAGAGGAAATGAAGCCTCGAACATCAGTTCGATTGGGATATGGAGCTATAGTGTCATGGAAGCATGGATTGTTAGTTTAATGGGGTGATGAAATCCTAGAGGCATAGCTTCTAGGAAAATCGGTACGATTGGGCGATGACACCTGAGTGACATGAAATCCTGGAATGTTGGTTGAACAGGGGGATAACACATGTGATATGTGAAAACCATGAACACTGGTTGGATGATTTGATGGTGTTTAGGAGACGTAGAAGTCTGAAACATTAGTATTACTTAGATATAGTTCCCTAACGGATAGGAATGATGGAACATTGGTATGAAGGGATGATGTCTCCCAAGAGGTTTGGATTCCTTGAATGTTGATTCGGCGGGGAAATGGTGCTGGTGAGATATGGAATCCAATAATGTTAGTATGAAGGGTTGATGCTTCCAAGATGCATGAAAGCATAAAATATTGGTTCAACTAGGCGATGGTTCCCATGAAAAATTGAATCTCTGAACATTTTTTTTGACAGAGTGATTATTCTTGAGTGGCATGGAATCCTGGAATGTTAGTATAAGGGGGATATCCATGAGGTTTGGAATCCAGGAACATCGATACAAAGGGGTGATGTCGCCCGAGAGGGGTGGATGCTTGGAATTTTGGTATGACAATGTAATTTTTCCTTAGAGATGTGTAATCTTGTAACAACAGTTTGATGGGGGTGACGACACCCAGAATTCATGGAATCTTAGAATGTCAGTATGTTGTGGTAATGGAACCCAATAGGTATGGTTGCATGGAATTTCTGTGTGATTGGAAGAGGGAAATTGAGAGGCACGGAATCCAGGACGTTCAGTATGACGAGGTGGTGGCACACGGGAGGCTTGGAATCCTAGAACATCGATACGATTGGGAGTGGGATCCTAAGAGGTATGGGATCCAAGAATTTTTATTAGATTGGGTTATAGTGTCCGAGAGGTGTAGATGATGTAATGTTGATCCAAAGGGATGATTGTGTATAGGAGGCGTCAAATCCTTGAACATCTGTTCGACGGCGAGATGGCACCAGGGAGGTATGGAATCATGAAATTTTAGTTTGACGGGGAAATGTTTCATAGGAGTCGTGGAAGCCTGTAAAGTTTGTATTATGGGGTAAATATCTCTTAAGAGGTGAGGATATCTAGAATGTCAGTATGATGGTGTGATGGAACATTAGAGGCATAAAATCCTGATATTTTAGTACATTGGGGCAATGAAAGCTAGGAGTTGTGCAATCATAGAATGATAGTTCAAGGAGTTTATGGAATGAAAGAGGTGTAGATTCTTGTAATATCAATTAAATAGGGTGATTTCACTTAGGAGGAGTTGAATCCTCTGATGTCGGTTCGACAGGGTGGTGGCCCTGATGAGTCATGGAAGCATTGAACAATGATTTGACAGTTTGATGGTTCCTGGGAGGCATGGAATACTATAATGTTATTTTGACTAGATGATGGGGCCCAGAAATCAAAGAAGCCTTTAATTTCAGTATGATAGGGTTATGGAACCTGGGAGGTATGGAAGCCTAGATCATCAGAATGATGTGGTGTTGGAAATTGGGAGGCACAGAATATTGGAGTGTTCGTATGATTGGGTGTTAGCACCCAAGAGGTGTGGAAGCCTGAACAATTAGTACAATATAGAGATGGAGTCTGGTAGTAGTGGGATCATGGATCTTCAGTTTAACTTAATGATAGCCCCATAATATTTTTATGCCTATCATATAGACATCTCACAATATAGAATTACAAGAGTTTGGATATGATCAACCTACCCCTGGATATTATTTTTTGGTAAAATTAATGTCTTCATCTTGGGGATGACCTCCATTTTAGTTGGAAACAAAGTGTGGTGGTCCTATGTACTGGTTGTTTATGTAGCGTGGAAGACCTACTCTTTGGTTACAGATATTTCTAGGAGGGAATCTATTCTAGTCATTTATGAATTGGGGAAGAACTCCTATTTGGTTGGAAGTATTTTTGGGATGACCACCTTAATTACTTTTGTTGGTGGTGTGTAAATGACCTCCATATTGTACGATGATGTATATAGGTTAAAACTATTTTCTTATTGATGTCAGTGTAGGGAGGACATGGACACTATTAATGGTGGTGATAGTAATTATTAGGGACATAAGACCTTTGTATGTGGTGGATTTGGCCCCAATCTCGATTAGTAGAAGATGGATCCCTATAAAAATATTGTAAGAAACTTGTGGAATGTGCCAGTTGTGGTAGGGTAAATTGGATTTTCTAAAAATGACTCCAAGTAATAAATGTTGTTGGTCAGTCCCTACTTTCGGTGCCATATCTTCTAGTTTGGGGTTAGTTCATTGTTTATAGAGTAATATCGTTCATCAACCTATTTTATTGGACAATGTAGGCATTTACATGAGCTAGTGGGAGCACACCTAGGAAACTCCAAAGTGATGGTTAATATTGGTGTGTCTCTAACATCCCCACTTCTTTTAGGGCATGGAGTGAGTTTTTGGAGTTCTTTGATGAAAAGATATTGATGCAATACTCAATTGGAAGGGGGGGTCCCTCTACATGACCCATGATGGAAGTGGTTTCTAGAGGTTTCAAAAAAATGGGGGTTGGTTTCCTCAACACAGCCCATAAGGGTGGAGGTTTCTATGAGGAATCAATGAAATGGTGGGTGGTTACCCATGTGTGGGACATGAGGATGGCATTTTCGGCGAGGCGTCGATGGAATAGAGGACGTATCACCCTATCTGGCCCATGGGGGAAGAGATTTTAGTGATCCACCTATGGAATGTGGGGTGTTTTCCCCTACATGACAATGGATGAAGGTAGTGTCAGTGATGCACTGATATAATGGGAAGTGGTTTCCACTTTCCCTACCCATATAGATGGTAGTGTTAGTGAGGTTTCAACAAAATGGTGGGGGAGATCTACCCCTGAGTGGCCCATGAGGATAGAATTTTTAGTGGCATTCTAATGGAAGGGGGGTTCCCACTGCACATCCAATGAGAATGGTAGTTTCAATGAGGCCTCGATGGAATGGGGTGGGGTTTCCCATGAATGGACTATAAGGATGAAAGTGTCTATGAGGTGTGCAAGGAATGGGGTGGTTTCTACCTATGTGGTACAAGAGGATGGTAGTGTCGTTGAGTCTTCATTGCCTCCTAGTCTTCACCAAGCCAATGCCTGTCATCCACTAACATAAAAATGAGAGGGGATTCACTTGTGTGATGCCTTGATCTGATAGTACTCTAAATTTTTCATCTACTCACTATTAAAGGAGAAGAAATTCACATTGGATTCACCATATTATGTTAAAATTATTTCATAGGGGCCCACCTACACATCATAATGGATTCTTGTAATGGGTTTCCTATTACCCCACATTCCTGCTTTTCAATGGTGGGTGGATATCATCACATTCATCGATTATGTCTTCTTCGTGATCAAAATGGGGTTATGGGATATCGATTCATATTTCCATTGATTCCTCATTGGAGATAGTTGAATATTTTTTGTCTTCCTATTAAATATAAGTAGTGTTCTTGTAACTCAATCCTGATGTCATCTCTTTTTGGATGCTAGTTTATTAAATAGCTTCTATCATGAAATACTACTTTCTTCTTGACTGGAAAATAGCCTTCAGTTAAGAGAGTTTTCACATTGTAAATCGCTACGCATATCTGGACACATTGTGAATTGGTCAACTATATCTTTTCCCTTGGGATTTCATCTCTTATGATGCATATTAAGGCATAAAACCCAAGTCATCCCTTGTCGATCACCTATTAATGATTCCAGGGGAATAATTCCTTGAAGTATTTTTACCTCAGGCTTCCCACATGAATGAATGGGGGTATTTGTTGTGGTTTAGGTACCATGTTCAACCTCATGTGGAGAAATATCTGATCATCTGGTTTAATAAGGATATAGGAAAGATTATAACATTTTGGGGAGATATTCAGATGGTTAATGACTTATGTGGATAGGTTGGGCATAGTTTTAACGTCTTGTGGGGATAGAAGTTGAATCCACATGAGGTAAGATATAACACTTGGGTTGATGGATCAAAAAAACCATGAGGTGGATCTATAAGTTTGATTAGAACCCCTCTTGAGGCCAGTCATGAATGTTTGTCTCTAGGAGGGAAGATGTAAGACCATGGAGGATGGATTGGAATGCCCATTTAGGTAGATTTGGGATGTATGGATCTGAATTCTTCTTGATACAGATGAAGGAGGTTCATCCCTAATATGGAAGATGTCACACTTGGGATATTGAATTGGAACACCCCTTGAGGTGAATATAATATGGAAGGATCAGAACAAACCATGACATGGATCTGGGAGGTTCATCCTTAGGAGGGAATATTTCATGCCTGGACAGTTGTATTGGAACACCCCTTGAGGAGAATCTGATATGGATGGATCATAATTCCCTTTGATATGGATCAGGGAGACACATTCCAATGAGTCAGAATATCACACCTAGATTGTAGGAGTATAACACCCCTTGAGGATAATTAGGGATGGATGGATAATAATGCCCCTCATGATGGATCTGTGTGGTACGACCCGATGAGGGAGCACATAAGTTTATAATTTATTAGTATTGAACCTCAGGGAGGAATTCTATGTACCCTTATTCGATAACATGGATCAAATCCCACATACTTTGAGGTCGTAGATTATGATTGTTTGAATGGATCAGTCCTTGTAGTTTAGTGACATGTGGTAAGGATTCTCATGTCGATAAAGGATACTTGAAGAGGGATGGTGTGGGGATTAAACATTTAATCTACCTTTCACATGTTGATTTCCCTTGGTTGGAATCATGTAAATATTACACATTGATCTACCTAAGGCTATTAGTATTAGCTATGATGTGGATGGGGCTAAATCTATAGAGATTCCTATTAAGTATTCTTTGTGTTAGGTTATGAGGGAATCTATTGATCATTGCATGAGGTATGATTGCAGTTTAACTACATGTGAATGGATGAGGTGTATGGGGATTATGCATTGAGTAACCCATTATGTCTTCCTCGCATCAAGTCTTGAGGGTGTCTAATTTCCATTTCATGGGGTAAGATTATAGTTTAACATCATTTTGATGGAGAAGGTGGGTTGGTAATATTCATTGGATATTCTCATTATGCCTTAATCATTTCATGTAATGGGGTCATCCCACGTCCATTTCATAGCACATGATTATAGTTTAATGTAATGTGAATGGATTAGGTGCATGGGGATTACACATGGAATATAACCAATATGACATCCTCATGTCAGGTAATTGGGTGAATCCTATGTCCATTGCATGGTTTAATATTAGACTTCTAGAAAATGTGTGTGACATAATATTATGGTTTTCAGGTATTCCAAAACCACTATTTTGATAATTCTTTGGTAGGGTTTCATTTGGGGTAGTTTAAAGACTGATTTTAAAAAGTTTTTAACATTCTGGTGATGTGCCTGATTGGCAGACAATTTTCACAAACCATGCACCCTACAAGAGAAACCCGTGGAAACCAATATTGTGAGATTTTACATGTTTGGTGAACGATTTGACATACCATGCACACACATAAATGTAACCATGCCCCTAGAAATAAAGGGATCAGTAAAAGGGATCACAGTTTGTCCAAACGGTAATGATATTCTCTGATATCCATGATTATTTTATTTTTAATCAATATTTTAATTTTAAAATTCCAGAAACACATCTTTATGGACACTAACAGGCCAGTATGACCCCAACCCGATTTTTTCTTCTTGGAGGATCCCATGAGTAGTTAATGGAACACCTACATACATATTCATGTGAATTAAATCTAGGTGAATGAATTTTGATATTCTCATAGTAGGTTTCATCTTCCTTTTATCTATCTCCCACTCTCTCTATTTTCTTACAAGGATTTTAAAGATCTCTTTATTGGTAAGAGGATGTAATCCCCACTTTTTGAATCTTAAACTGAGGTTTAATTCTTGGTTTCAAATTTTCATAGTTCTTCGTAGGTTAATCTCGATTATGGATTTTTTATTCGAGATCCCAGGATCTGGAGGTTGTAGGTTATATTTCAACTGGCAGATTTCATTAACCCTAAATAGTATGATTTGTTTAAATTAATTTTCATATATCATCTGTGATTTTATTCTTATGATATTGAATAGATTAAAACCCACTTCTTTTAATTAGGGGGTTTGTTTTTGTAAATTTTATGTTGGCATGATTTTTTGTGAAAATATCAATTCCATTGAATAGGGGTGTATTTGTGAAATAGATGAAATTTGGTGGAATTTAAATTGTTGAATTCATATATTTGAAAATGATGGATGTAGTTTAAAATAAAATTGTTTAATTTAATTTCGGAATTCGAATTGTGGAATAAATTTTAAATTTGTTTTTTGAGAAAAAAAGGATTAAAATGTTGTTGATAAAAAGTATTGGTTTTTATCATGGAAAATGACATGTTTTGATTAAAAATCCATTTTGGGGTTTAAAATGAAAATTATGTTATTCAAAATGAATAATTATAGTAATTTTATTTAAATAAGACTGAAATTAAATTTCTCATTGTTGATTGGCTATTAGAGAAAATACAAGAATTAGGTAGATAGTGAGTTATTTGGAAAACACACTATGATTTGGAATGTTCTAAAACCTAAATGCAGAATATCATATCCATGATTGGATGTTGATGAAGTCATCATTATTCATACCAAATGGATGTTTGAATACAAATATTTCTATGTCACCATGAGTGTGTGGTGTCCCTTAGTGTGGAACTATCAAACCATTAAAAATGACCATCTTTCTCTCTTATTTGTATTTGAAATATATATTCCAGTGATTATTGTGAACTACTTTACAATATTATGAATTTCTATAAACTATTTTATATAAAAATTTTGTAAATCCATTTGTTTTAAAGTATTTCACTTGTTTTAAATACATATCCTAACTTGTTTTAATATGTTTCTAAAATTAAAATCCTATTTATTTAAAACTAAAACCTATTTATTTGGTTAATTTAATGTGACTTATTTTATCTAATTCTTTGTGAGGCCCTAATAGAGTTTTATCTCACACCCTACCAGTGCCTTTGGAAGCCTGTAGATTATATCCTTCTATGTTTGAGCATGGTTAATGAACCTCATGGAGGTGCTTCCACCTATTGATCTATGGACATGGTGAGTTGTGTTTGTTAGGAATTCAGTAGATTCTACTATTTTATCGTAATATTGTTTACTACATTGGGTTTTTACACCTATTTGAAATCTGGTAAATATAATAGCCCAGTCTTAACATTCATAGACATTAATTTAATTATTTAGAATAAATAAAACATTACAAAAAGAGATTCCCAAAGTCTGTATTATTTTAGTGTCTCAGGAAACTTAGAACAAAATTCTTAAAACTTAGTGAAATATCTTCAATGTTTCTGAAAAAGATTGTCCCCTTTGTGTTTATATTGAAAAATCATTCTTCATAACATGGGGAAGGAAAAAACATGAATGGTGTGAGCTAAAATTCATTGTAAGGGTAAATAATTTAAACGTGTAATCGTATCATCAAAATAATGGTATGAGAACATGATATTGATCATTAGACGATCATTCCATGCATATCAAATATCATAAACATGGATCAGGGAATAAATATTTTCAGTTTATAATAAATAAATCATAATGAATTTAATAACAATCTCTATGAAATAATAATACAATAATAAGACTTGGCATTATGGAAGACATATAAGCATATAAAAAACCATATGTCAAGGTAGCCCACCAGGGCATTTATTACATGTTAAGAATGGGTTAATCACCCATTTACACACTTCGAGCTTGGGATTATCTACTATGTAACCTATTGTTTTTATCTTGGTATTTACTCACATGTACCCTCTTGTTTCGGGCTCAGGGTATCTTACCGTGCACCCTCTTGTTTCTGGATTTGTATTCCATCCTATTTAACCTCTTGTTCCTGGCTGGAGATGCCCTCCGGTGTACTATTTGTGATCATAAAAAATTTATCTTTACCCAATTAATTGGATGGAGATATAGGTCATACCCAACTCATGATTAAATCTTGTATTCATGTACCACAAGATAATAAAACATTCATCATATCATGACACAGAAAAAATAATGGGTTTTATAAACAACCAATCATAATCCATGCAATGAAATGGGTATCATTTAAATTTCATCACATCTTCACATATGGAAAATATATAGGATTCATAACCATTTCATCAAAGCATAACCCATGAAAATAAGTAGTTTCAAAAGTATATAACTCACTGAATATAAATGTGTGTCATAATTACCAATCCATCAAAATATAAGCCTTTAAATATTGGATATAAATATAACCTTTGGATAAATTCTTATAAGGGAATGAGTATCATAAATGAATGTCATATTCAATGTAAAATAACCTATTTGGAAATTTTTTAAAAAAATGTTCAGGAAATTATCTTTTCTCCTTTGAAAAATGTTCATTAAAACATAAACACATTTTATAACCCGTTTTCTCGAAAATAAACATGAAACCATGTAAATAATTATTTGAAAACCTTTTGTAAACCTTTTTCTTTGAAAATATAAAGAGGAATTAAAATAATTTGGAAACCCATTTATTTGAATATATTATTCAAACTTCTGAAAAAGTCTTTAAAATCATTTCAAATACATTTTATTTGAAAACATATAAAGAAGCTTAAAAACATTATGAAAACAATTTTATATTTAAAAATACATTGAAAACATATAAATCATGAAAATGTTTTAAAAAAAATCTGTTAATATTATGTTTAAAAAGTCATTCATAAAATTTACCCTTTTAAATGTGAAATGTGAACTTCGTAGAAATGATGACGAGTAAATTTTTACATGTCATTTGAGGTAAGTAGAACATTCCGATTTCATGGTAAATGGTTAGAAAAATTCATTATTCAAAAAGAGACAAATGAATTACATTGAAAACATTAGTAAAAGAAAAAAGGGTAAAATAGAATTTTAATGATTATAAGATAATATTATAATATTCTTGGAATCCCTTTTTAGAAATCATGGTTTTGAAGGAACACATATTTCTAACCGAAGATAAGGTAAAGTTGGTCTTTCTTAAAAACAAATTTTTTACTATATTGTGTACCAAAATTAGAAAAATGGATCCTAGACATAAATAAATCATGAATAAAAAGAGGATAAAAAAATTCATGATTTTTTTAAGATAGGGACCAAATCATTTTATCAAGTGAATAATAAATATAATTAGTCTCTAAAATTGATGAGATTATGTCAATAAACTCTTACCACTTGGTAACTTTGAACCATAACTCACATGTAATAAAATGAAGTTACATTAGGATAAAAAATCATGAAAATGTGGATATTAAATATATAAAATTTACAAGAATTTATATAAATATCATGAAAAAATATAGGTGCATAATATGGAATGTGTCTCAAATATGGGAAATTGAAATAAAATTATTTTATAGATATGGTATATTTTAAAACAAAAATACCATGAAACATAGATCATAAAATAGATATGTAAATACCCTTAATTTTAAGTAATAGAATCATTTAATAAATTGATGGTCAATATTCCCAACACAAAAATTTAATTGGTGGTGAATAAATCACGTATCTAATGAAAATACAAATTGAGATGAAATTCCCTTACCTTGTTTCTTGACTCTCATCATACTCGTACAAAAATCTTGTATAATATATATATGTTTGTTATAAATTTATCACAAAACCATATATTTATATGAAATACCATATATGGATTTATTATTACCTTATATTACCCACTTGTTAACAATTCTATGTTAAGGTTTCACTTCAAGTAATATCTTCTCTTTTCTTCACATCTGTCTTAATTGGTTAAAAATTCGGCACTTATATTTATTTATGGATATGAAGAATCAAAAATAAGATATAAATATAATTTATATTCATAATATTTTCATTATAATAATCTATATGATATATAATTATGAAATGTAATACACCGTTCATGGATAGGGTAGGTCGTATGTACGCATTAACATTTTTTCCATTTTATTTTTGTATTGAAAGAAAGAACGTAAATGACATATATGTATGTATATGTATATGTATATATAATTACTAAATTTGAATTATTATATAATATATATCATACAAGTAAACTAAACACATTCTCAATTAATTCCATGTAGTGTGTGGATGAATCATATCACTTTTACGGGTGGTAGTCCACACGTCCTCAAATGAAATTATAAGGTTAGCTCCAACATGAATGTATGAAGATATGTGATGTAAAAAAATTATTATAAATGAAATTATAAATATCATATATATATATATATATATTATAAATTGAGTTTCCACCACAATTTTCAACGTGAGAGGTGGTAAAGGAAGAACAAACAATCATCGTTTTGTGAGGTGGTAGTTCACCATACATATAAATAGTGTGTTCATTACCCATTATATGAAGGTTGGTGTAAGGTTAGTTAGAAACCTTATCATAAAAAATCAAATTATATTGAGGATACTATTGTTTTTAAACATGCATGGAATAATATTATTTTTGGGAGTGGATAAAGAAAATAAATGAAATGAGTGTGAGGGAGGGTGTTACCTCTTAATCAGTTAATCTTTTTGGTTTGCACCAAAGGGAATCATCGGAATACATTATTCTTAAAGGGAGGCCACAATAATGAATTTAGGATTTTTGAAAGGATATATAGGTAGATATTTTTTGAACCTATGTGTTTTTTAGGTGTGATGATGTGGGAGGAGTGAAGGCCATTTAAAGTGGAGGGGGAGTGGCACTCTTGTAATATTTAGAAATATGAATTACATACATGTTTATAAAATTTAAATTGGATCCAATAATGAATAAAAAAACAAAAATTAGTATTGAGATGATATATGAATATAAAATGGCTTTTGTACAAGTGTCTAGGTCATTTCGGGTCTTAAATTTAAGGTTTAGTCCTTAGTTAAGCTTAATTTTACCTTAATCAATGTAATTTGTCACGACCCGTCCCAGTGGGGCCCACGCTGTGACTCCCCAAGCCCGCCTCCAATATTCCAGGGGCTGGTGACTAGCACCGAGTAGGCATATTACTAACATGGGAGGCATTTCATAAGTACTTGTACACACGCACACATCTTCAAGCCTACAAATGCTGAAATGTAAAAAACACTAAGGAAAAAGAATGCATGCATACAACTAAACCCAACGAACAGAGTATGACGAAAGGTAGAGTACTGTAAGAGTAAACAGAGCCAAAATAAAATTCCACCAAAAACAAACAAACAAGAGTCTGAAAACTGCAAAGTCCAACCTATAAGCACAAAAGGTAATTGGACTGTTGCTCGTAGCCGTAGGAATGCCTCGGCCTGTTGGGAACTCAGAAAGATCAATCCTGTCTTGGTCCACCCTGGACTTTGTCAAAAGGCTGGTCGTCTGCACAAGACACTAGACGTGCGGGAAAATCCCTTGGAGGGGTGAGTATAACAATACTCAGTAGAGGACGCTGAAAACCACAAAGCAATACAGAGTAATGTTACAGTCAGCTATGCATAGTATATGTCTGAAGAACATATAGAACAAACCACATATACTCAAAAACCATACATGTGGTCTAGAGACAAGTCACACAACCGCATACCCCCATAAAGGATTCTGTTTGAATATTCCGTGATGCATTCATTCTGGGAGAACACACTCCATGAGTCTTATAGCTCTGATGACGTCCGTCCGAGAAGTGATGTTCTTTGGGAACCGTCACGAGAGATAGCTACACTCATTACGGGAGACACACTCATGAGTGGAAAGGTTACGATAGATAGAACCACTCATTACGGGAGACACACTCCTGAGTGGGAAAGATCATGATACAGAGATGATGATCACTACTAGGGCCATGGAAAATACCGCAACTCATCCGGATTCACCAGTTAGGTCATACACTAGCTAGGTAGAGGATCAATGCCCTGTACGGTTGCTCACGTTGATGCCTGACTCTACCAAGGGTCAAGAATGGATAGAGAATCTCGATCTGGGCCTCTCGGATGGATGTCTGACTCTATCACAGGAATTCATGCTGAAGGGATCATACTCCTGAGTGGGAAATGATTCCTGACCTTTAGGGGAACGAGAAGAAGGGGCACTGAACCAAACTAAATATTTCCAAGGTACGATGAACGAAAAGACCATGTCGTTTTCCAAAAAGTACACGGCGTGTAGAAAAGATACACGCTATGTTGTATGAACCCAGGTATTGCCCGTGCACAACAGCTCGTTTCATAGTCTGGTCGTGTATGAAAAACTAAGTACACGACGTGTAGTATGGTGTACACTCCGTGTCTGGGTAACTGGGGTTGGCTCCGTGTACTCTGGCCATGTGCCCGTACACGATCATCAACCTGTATACTCCAACCCGTGTAATCCGCACATGGGGTGTCCCATGCTGCTGGCCTCACCGGGCCGTGTGATGGAGTACATGGTTGTTTACTCCATCCCATGTCCGTGTATCCCCTAGATACACGCCGATTCCCGTGTAGCCACATCTACCAAGTTATACACGCCGTGTCGCCTGAAGTCGTGTAGATCATCCCATGTCCGTGTACTACCCAAAGTACACACCGAGCTTCAGGGAAGGATCCACACGCCGTGTGACCCGGGTCACATGTCGTGTGATTATTCTCTAACCCAGAAACCCTAGCTGCCGCTGTCAGTACTACACGACATGTTCTTCGGAGGTACATGCCGTGTATGTTGGAAAATTTCCAGAAATTGCGCTCTTCGTCGGCGTGCCTCCCGTGCTGCTCTGATCGTTGATCCATCCATCCGATCACTATGAAACCTTCAGGTTTTGGTCGCTCTGATTCCACGAATCTGCTTCCTGTGTTTTCGGACCTCTGATCGGCTCCGAAAATGTGTTTTGATCTTCCATCATGAAGAACGCTCGAAGAACGCTCTTTCCGATCTGGTCTGATTCGTCATCCGCCATCGTCGCTGCACCTCCACAAGGTCGTTGTAGTGTCAAACCATCGATTTGGGATCGTTGCGTCACATAAAGGATGCACAACAATCCGTTGTTCATCACCCTACGAAGAACATGAAAAATGCACAAGGAAAGAAGGGGGAAGAAATCCAAATAAAAAAATTGAGGAACGAACCTCCGTCGTCGTTCATCACGGTGTTGATCTGCTCTCGTTAATAGGCTTAAATAGAGAAATAATAAATAACAACATAAAGCATGGATAAATTCCCCAAAATCATCACAAAAAAATCCCTCCCGCAATAATGCATGAATCCACAGATCAACTTGTTCGTGGTTGATCCGCGTTCATGGTTTAAACTCAAAAACGGAGAAAGGAAATTGAAATAAAAAACCCCTACCTTTTGAAAGGATCGATTATTGATGAAGGTGACACGCTGTCGTTGTCGTCGATAACCTTCAACATTGTTGGCGTAGCAATTCTTGACTTAGATCTATCTTTGTTCGTCGCCGAGATTTTTCTCCAACGCACCGCGGATTCGGCAGAGGTTCCTCTCAAATGATTCCAATGTTCAACAATTTTTCAACCATTTAAAAAGGGAAACAAGATTGGCGGTTAATTATGTGGCTATAATAATGACTCCTACTTGCTTAAACTTGAGTCATTATGACACAGCATTTAATTAAGGAAAAAGCTTCCCTTTTACCACGCTTCCGTGGTTGTTTCCATAAAATAAAATAAACATTTAGATTTTTATTTTATTTTAATTTTTTATTAAAATGTCCGAAAATTAAATTTTTCCATCGACCCGCGCAGGTTGAGGTTAGACTCATTCTTAGGTAAATTCGTTGTCTCATACGTAATGGTGTGCTCAGATTTTTAATCCGGGAATCCGTTTGGAAACTGCCACAACCACGCACAAGTGCCAACTCACTTAACTTAAAAAGTTCAAACCACCATTCTGGGCCCACTAGACCTCGGAATGATGTGTCATCTTCACACCCGGTCTTGAAATAATTACATATAATATTTAAAAATAATAAACGAAAAATCCGAGACATTACATTCTCCCCACCTTGGGTCTTTACATACCCGAAAAGCCAAAACAAGGTCTACTCAATAAGATATGGGTACTGGACACGGATCTGAGCCTCCTTCTCCCATGCGCTCTCTTGAAAATTCCCATGCTGCCACCAGACGCGGACCAAGGGAATCGATCTCCCATAAAGGATCCTCTCCTGCCGATCCTCGATCTCCACCGGGTACTCAGAAAAGGTCACTCCATCCTCGATGTCCAGCTCTCCCCAGTCGATGACGTGTGATGGGTCATGCACATACCTCCTCAGTTGTGCCACATGGAAGACATCATGTACCTGATGCAACTGTGGCGGTAGAGCTAGGCGGTACGGAACCTCGCCAAATCTGCATTGAATCTGGAATGGTCCGATGAACCTCGGAGATAGCTTGCTGCCTCAGCCAAATATCTGCAACCCTCATCGAGGTGAGACCAGAAGAAAGACATGGTCTCCATCTTTGAAATCCAGAGCTCTCCGTCGCCTGTCAGCATAAGACTTCTGCCGGCTCTATGCAGTCTTCATCCACTCCCAGATGATCTGCACCTTTTCTGTGATGGCTCGCACTAACTCTGGACCCATGAGTGCTGACTCTCTGGGGTCGGTCAAGAAAAGCGGTGACCGGTAGGTTCTCCTATACAAGGCCTCAAACGGTTCCATACCGATGGTGGAGTAGTAGCTGTTGTTGTACGCAAACTCCACCAGTGGTAGGTGGTCCTCCCAACTGCGACCAAAGTCCACGATACAGGCTCAAAACATATCCTCCAAAACCTGAATGGTCCTCTCCATATGACCATCCGTCTTGGGATGAAACGCTGTTCTCAAGCGTAGCCGAGTCCCAAAAGCCTCCTACAATCCCTTCCACAACAAGGATGTGAAGCAGACGTCACAGTCTGAGACTACAGTCGACGGAACTCCATGAAGTTGAACTATCTCTTACATGTAGAGGTGTCCCAAGCTCTCTACGGAACTCTGCTCCCTGATAGCTAAGAAGTGGGCCAACTTGGTGAGTCGGTCAACGATCACCCAGATGGAATCATGCCTTTTGGACGTCTGTGGTAAGCCCGTCACGAATTCCATCGATATTCCATCCCACTTCCACTCTGGGACTTGTAGGGGTGAGCTAATCCCACTGGAACCTGGTGCTTAGCCTTCACCTGCTGGCATGTGAGGCATCGATAAAGGAACTATGTTACTGCCTTCTTCATGCCCAACCAGCAGAACTGCCTTTGTAGATCCTGGTACATCTTTTCCACTCCAGGATGTACTGCCAAGGGGGATGTATGAAACTCCCTCATGACCTTTTCCTAGATTTCCACTGGCAGAAAATTGTGTCCTCTAAAAAGGAGTACCTGCTACCCACCTTGTGAATATCCATCAGGAGCATGTCCTATGGATAACTGAGCACGTAAAGACACATAGTCAACATCCCCAAGTTGTGCCTCCCTTACTTGTTGTAAGAGTGGAGGGGTGACAACCATTGATGGTAGGTAAGTTGTATCCTCTCCATCCATGAAGGATAATTGTAACGTGGCTAACTGATGTTTCGCCTCACTCAACAGTTGTGAGCTCGACCTTCTGCTAAGAGCATCTTCCACCTTGTTACACTTTCTAGGAGTATAGATGATCTCAAAATCATAGTCCTGGAGGAACTATAGCCAATGCCTCTGCCTCAGATTCAGACCCTTCTGTGAGAAGATGTACTTGAGGCTCTTGTGGTCAGAGTATAAAATAAACCACTCGCCCATAAGGTAGTGTCTCCACATCTTCAATGCGAAGAATACCACTGCCAACTCGAGATCATGGGTCGCATAGTTCTTCTCATGGGGCCAAAGATGGTACGAACCATAAGCAATCATTTCATGCCGCTGCATCAAGACATAGCCGAGCCTGGTCCCTGATGCGTCGCAGAAAACTATATACTCGACACCCTCCTCTGGAAATCTCAAGACTGGGGCGCTCATCAAACTTTGTCTCAACTTCTCGAAAGCCTTCTGGCGCTTTTTTTTCACACGAAGGGTTTCCCCTTCCTGGTCAAGGTTGACATAGGTTCTAATATCTGGGAGAAGTCAGGAATGGATCTCCGGTAATACCCTACTAACCCAAGGAAGCTCCGCACCTCCATCACCCTCCGAGGTGGATACCATGCTAACACAGCCTCCACCTTGGCTGGGTCCACAGCTACTCCATCTGCTAAGATGACATGTCCCAGAAAGTGGACCTCTTGAATCTAGAATTGGCACTTTGAGAGATTCCCATAAATCTGGTTCTCCTGAAGTACGTTCAGAACCATCCGTAGGTGTCTCGCGCGATCCTCCTCTGACGCAGAGTAGACAAGGATGTCGTCGATGAAGACCACCACGAACCGGTCCAAGTACGGTTGGAAGATCTGGTTCATCAACCCCATGAACACTACGGGGGAGTTCATCGGTCCAAAAGGCATCACCAAGTACTCATAGTGACCATAGCTGAATTTGGAAGTCGTCTTTGGTATATCCTTATCCTACACTCGTAGCTGGTGATAGCCTGATCGAAGGTCAACCTTCGAGAACCACTGTGCCCCTCTTAGCTGATCGAAGAGGTCATCGATTCTCGGAAATGGATACTTTTTTCACCGTAACCTGGTTTAGGCGCTGGTAATCCATTCACAGTCTCAAACACCCATCGTCCTTCTTGGAAAACACAACCGGGCCGCCCAGGGTGAAACGTTGGGTCTCACGAAACCATTACTCTACAAATCCTCCAACTGCACCCTCAGCTCGTGAAGCTCTGTGGGAGCCATCTGATATGTCGATGAGGAAATTGGTGTTGTCTCGGGGTGTAAGTCAATGCAGAAGTAAATTTCCCGGTGGGGAGGTAATCCTGGAAAATATTTGGGAAATACGTCCTCATACTCCGCCACCACTGCTGGAAACTGAGAGCTCACAACATCTACTCCTCTGATGGTAAGGCTAGCCAACTCATGAGTTATCGGCTGCAGCCTCCTATACATGAGCCCATTCTATGATTCCTGGGTTTCTCTTTCTCCGATAAAGAAAAACCTCATTCCATCATGGTGGACACACCGCATCCTTCGGCTAAAACAGTCAATCTGGGCATGGACCGAAGATAACCAATCCATACCGAGAATGACATTGTAAGGCCTCGACGCTTCCATCAAGAGGTTACAACCAAAACTCTCACCTACAAGGGTAAGATCACACTATCTACAAAGGTGTGTGATCGTTGAGTATCCTTCCATAGGTGTCTCCAAGCGTAAGGATCGAGTCAACGGTTCTACCGGAATCTCGAGGTTTCATACAAGACATGTGGCTATAAGGGAATGATTGGAACATGTGTCTATGAGTACAGCAGATAAGGTAGAAAAGACACAGATCATACCTAGAATCATCCTTAGAGTCCCAGGGTTGTATTCCTTGAACGGATGCAGTTGTCCTCGCCCCTGTCCCCCAGCTCCCTAAGCCTGGTGCGGACCTCCTGGGGGTGGTGGTGGAAGTAAGTCGAAGCGTCTGCCACCACCTAAAGCTCTCCCTGCTTTTCTTCCACGTCTGCCGCCTGGCGGGTCTGCCTGCTCTGTTCTCTGCCTCTGCCTCGGTTGTCCATCCACTGGTTCCCTGTCAGCATCTCGACGGGTCAGGAAATCTCTAGCGAGATGTCCCCTTCCATCGCATGTGTAGCATCGCTTATCTCTAGGCTGACTGGATCCAGACAGAGAGCCATGGACTGTCGATCCCCTATCATGGGTCCTCCTATGACGTTTCCCACGTCCAGATCCCTGTGTCTGATGTCGGCTCCCTACTGCCGGGGTCTCTGCACCTGTCTGCCTGCTGCTGATTGTCGGCGGTTGTCTTTGCTCTGCCAAGAAGCTCTCGACCACCAAAGCTCACTCAAGCACTCCAGCATAAGTCGATATTCATAGAGGCACGACACTAGATCAGATATCTCATTGTAAACCTATCTCAAAGGTCTGAGCTCTGATGTATTGATCCCTGACCATATCCATCGAGTACCGGGCGAGGTTGGTGAACCTTGATGAATAGTCAGCTACTGTCATACTGCCCTGCTGGAGCTGGAGAAGCTCCTGGATGCACACAGCTCTCAGCGTAACTGGAGAGAACTCCTCCCTGAAGAGTCTCTCAAACTCCATCCAGGAATGAGTCTCCTCGTTGTGAGTCTGTGTGGTCAGACTCCACCATCGTCCCACTGAACCCTGAAGAAGGCTCGCTCCTAGGATCACCATCTGGTCTGCTGGTGTCCTCACGAGACGGAAAACTCTTGGCACCGCCTCAAGCCAGTCCTCAGCCTCCTAAGGGTTGAGCTCGCCTTGGAACCTGAGGGGTTTCTATATCTGGAACTCATGGAGCACGCTGAACCTACGCTCCTCGTCGGTCGGTACTGCAGGTACCACTGGCTGCTCCACTGGTGGTATAGCAGGTGCGCCACCTGGTGGAAATGCCTGGGGAACTGGTCCTTGTATCAAAACCTTATCACTGTGGGGGTCATCCTCGTGATCATGCAGCTGAATCCTAGCGAGTATGCATCGTAGAGGCATCATGTAAAGAAACAAGATGTACCATGGTCAATGAGTATATCTGGATAGCTGACACAAAGGACATTGAAAACACAACCCATTCCTATATGATGCATGTACCTTTTTTTCCCCGCAACCAGGGTTTTCATGTACCGAGTCGAAAATCGGGTTATCAGAGTCCTGGTGTATGGATACGTCGGCCGCCACACCAACACTGGAGTCTCTGGCCTAAAAGCCGAACCTGAAACACTAACACTGTTGACCCAAACCAAAACTCACAGACTCTTGGTCCTAAGGTAGAACCGACCACCTCTAATACCACTTTGCCATGACCCATCCCTGTGGGGCCTGTGTCGTGACTCCCCAAGCCCGCCTCCAATAGGCCAGGGGATGGTGACTAACACCGAGTATGCATCTTAATAACATGGCAGGCATTGCCTAAGTACCTATACACATGAACACATCTTCAAGCCCACACATGCTGAAATGTAAAAAAACACTAAGGAAAAAAGAATTCATGCATACAACTAAACCCAACCAACAGAGTACGACGAAAGGTAGAGTATTGTAAGAGTAAATTGGTCCAAAATAGAAGCCCACCAAAAACTAACAAACAAGAGTATGAAAACTGCAAAGTCAAACCTGTAAGCAAAAAAGGTACTGGGACTGCTGCTCGTAGCCGTATGAATGCCTTGGCCTGTAGGGAACTCAGAAATCTCGGTCCTATCCTGGTCTTCCCTGGACTCTATCAAAAGGTTTCTTGTCTGCACAAGACACCAGACGTGCGGGCAATTCCCGTGAAGGGGTGAGTATTAGAATACTCAGTAGAGGACCCCGAAAACCAAAAATTAATACAAAGTAACGGTATAGTCATCTATGCACAGTATATGTCTACAGAACATATAGAACAAACCAGATATACTCAAAACCCAGACCCGTGGTCTAGAGACAAGTCACACAACCGCATACCCCAGTAAGGGATTCTGTTCGAAGATTTTGTGATACACTCATTCCGGGAGAACACACTCCACGAGTCTTAAAGCTCTGATGACGTCCGTCCGAGAAGTATTGTTCGTTGGGAACCATCATGAGAGATATCTACACTCATAATGGGAGACACACTCTTGAGTGTAAAGGTTACGATAGATAGAATCACTCATTACGAGAGACACACTCCTATATGGGAAAGAACATGATACAAAGATGAGGATCACTGCCAGGTCCATGGCGGATACCGCGACTCATCCTGATTCACCCGTTAGGTGATACACCAACTCGGTAGAGGATCAATGCCCGGTAAGGTTTGTCATGTCGATGTATGACTCTACCTAGGGTCAATAATGGATAGAGGATATCGATCTGGGCCTCTCAGATGGATGCCTGACTCTATCACAGAAAGTCCGGCTGAAGGGATCATACTCCTGAGTGGGAAATGATGTCTGACCTTCATGGGAACAAGAAGAAGGGTACTGACCCAAATGAAAGATGTCCAAGGTACGGTGAACGAATGGACCATGATGTTTTCCAAAAAGTACACGGCATGTAGAAAAGATACACGTCATGTTGTCTGACCCCAGGTACTACCTGTGTACAACGACCCGTGTCATAGGCTGGTCGTGTAGGAAAAACTATGTACACAGCATGTAGTATGGTTTACACACTGTGTCTAGGTAATTGGGGTTAGCTTCATGTACTCTGGTCATGTGCCCATACACAGTCACCAACCCGTGTACTCCAACCCGTGTAATCCGCACACGGGGAGACCTGCACTACTGGCCTCGCCTGGCCATGTGATGGAATACACAGTCGTGTACTCCATCCTGTGTCTGCGTATCCCCGAGATACACACCGAGTCCCACGTAGCCGCGTCTGCCAAGTTGTACACTCCGTGTCGCCTGAATCCGTGTAGATCATCCCGTTTCTGTGTGCCAACAAAAGTACACGTCGAGCTTCGGGGAAGGTTCAACGTGTCGTGTGACCAGGGTCACACACCGTGTGATCCTTCTCTGACCCCGAAACCCTAGTCACCGCCGCCAGTACTACAGGGCGTGTTCTTCAGAGGTACACGCCATGTATGCTTGAAAATTTCCAGAAACGGTGCTCTTCGCCGGCGCGCCTCCCGTGCTGCTCTGATCGTTGATCCAGCCATCCGATCACCATGAAACCTTCAGGTTTTGGTCGCCCCGATGCCACAAAGCCACTTCCGGTGTTTTTGAACCTCCGATCGGCACTGAAAAAGTGTTTTGATCTTCCTGCACGAAGAACGCTATTTCTGATCTGGTCTGATTCATCGTCTTCCATCATCGTCGCACCTCCACAAGGTCGTTGCAGTGTCGAACCTTTGAATTGGGATCGTTGCGTCGCAGAATGGATGCGCAACGATCTGTTGTTCGTCACCCCACAAAGAACGTGAAGAATGCGCGAGGAAAGAAGGGGGAAGAAATCCAAATAAACAAATTGAAGAACGAACCTCCACCATCGTTCGTCACGGTGTTGATCCACTCCAGTTAATAGGCTTAAACGGAGTGAGAATCAACAACAACATAAAGCATGGATCAATTCCACAAAATCATACCAATGAAATCCCTCCCGCAAGAATGCATGAATCTGCGGATCAACTTTTTCGTGGTTGATCTGCGTTCGTGGTTTAAACTCAAAAAACGGGGAAAAGAAATTGAAATAACAAACCCCTACCTTTTTAAAAGATCGATCGTAGATGAAGGCATCACATAGCTGTTTTCGTCGAGATCCTTTAACGTTGTTGGCATAGTGATTCTTGACTTTGATCTGTCGTCATTCATCACCGAGAGTATCTCCAACACGCTGCGGATTCAGCAGAGGTTTCTCTCAAACGTCACCAACGATCAACAATTGTTCACCCCTTTAAAAAAGGAAAAAAGATAGGCGCTTAATTATGCGGTGATAATAATGACTCCTACTTGCCTAAACTTGAGTCATTATGACACAGCATTTAATTAAGGAAATAACTGCCCTTTTACTGTGATCCAGTGGTTGATTCCATAAAATAAAATAAACATTTAGAATTTTATTTTATTTTATTATTTTATTAAAACGTCCAAAAAATTAATATTTTCCCTCGACCCACGCCGGTTGAGGTTAGCCTCATTCATAGGTAAAGTCGTTGTCCCGGACGCAACGGTGTGCTCAGATTTTTAATCCGGTAATCCGTTTGTAAACTCCCACAACCACGCACAAGTGCCAACTCACTTAACTTAAAATTTTCAAACCACCATTCCAGGCTCACTAGAACTCGGAATGATGTCTCTTCTTCACGACCGGTCTCGAAATAATTCCATAGAATATTTAAAAATAATAAATGGAAAATCTAGGACATTATATAATTATTTTTAAAAACTTTCACTAATCATTTTCGTCCAAAAATGTTGAAATTGTTTGATGTTAGAAGTTATACTGATTCCAAATATTTAATCCATTAATTCAAATTCCAATCCCATAAGTGGAAAAAATTAGTTTAAATTGTATCCCGCTGATAGGATGACACTATACGGTTTTAAAGTAAAAATGATCAAAAAATTTCTATGATTTTATATTAAACATGAAATTGAAATTGATTCCATTTATCTAAATTTATTATATTAATGATAATATTATCTAATAATACCTTTAAATAAATTTGAAATGTAATTTACCCATAAATATAATTTAGATGAAAATTTTGTTTGGAATAAAAAATCAGTAGTTTTTGTTGTTCATCAAAAAATGAAACATCACATAAAAATAACAACAAAATATCTTAAAATAATTATTATGATCAAATTTCTAATATTATGTTTATTTTTATCTATTAAATATATAAAAGTTACAAAAATATTATTTAAAATGCTTTCTCTATTAAATGGCGGTAAAAATGTCGTAATAAAAATATATAATTTTAAGCATAAAATTATGTTTGTTATTATCTTTTATATATCAAATATATTAGATGAATATATAAATAATATTTTATTGAAAATATAACATATATATGACATTAATATCTCCCATTAATTTAATTTATTGATTTAAATAGCTTTGTGACCATAAAAATACTAATATTTTATTTTATATTAAATATGGATTTATATTCATTTGTAATTAATTGGTAACATATGAATTAATATTATATTTTTATAATACCCATACTTTCATATGTTAGTTAATAATATTCCTAAACCTCAACTTAATGACAATATTATATCACATTATATTAGAAAATTATATTTTTTACAATATTTTATTGTTTGTTAACACTTGGTCTTAAATGTTACACAAGACATCAAGGATTGTCAATCTTTTGTGTAATGTATTCTAACCTTGAGGTTCAATGTAGATTAAGTTTAACCATATTTCAAGATTTGTTCATGATAAATTGGTTTTTCATATAATTCAAGTCAAAATTTGTTCATTAATATAAATATATATAATAAATATTTTTAGTATCGCATGAAATAGAACATATAAACAATAATAAATTAATTTGAAAAAAATAATGCCCAAAATATTGGGGTATTAATGTACACTTATCCCTATTGATTTTTTCATATATTTATTGTCACTTTTTCATTTATTCAATAATTTTTGGGGGAAAATAATTTTACCTTTCAATTTGTTTGATGCCAGTTGCTAGCCTCTAACCTGTTCGGATTGAGAACGCCCTTCGGTCTGTAGCAGGATCAGCTCACTTATTGGGTTACCAAGGTACTATGGCTAGTTCATGAATAAAGTATTATTAAAGGAAATTTTGTATTTCATCTTTCCTTGATGTCATTATCAAATTGTGTAATATTTTTGGGACATGATAAGTAGTTTCAATTGAGTTCTTGGACATATATCACCTCAATAAACATTATGTAATCAAAGGTGGTTTGGGAAAGTTGTCTTTAAGAGTATTCTATGTCCTTTTCATGATTATTATTTGGATATATTGAAATCAAATTCTTATTTTCATATCCATTGGCATTTATTTCCCATGTTTCTTTGCTTGAGTGTTGGTATGATGTTTTCCTTGTTGATTTCTGATGTTTTTTAGCATAATAACTATGATAAGACATCTGAATTAAATACAAGGTAAAGCTACTAGAGTACCATAGTGATTGAATCATCTTATGGTTATGAATATGGTTGAGGTTATTGTTTTTAATGTCTAAGATTTGGGATAGAGACCTGCATAAGATCTCATCTAGGTTCGAGCTGTGAAATCTCAAATGGATGATATCAATAATCTTTCTCAAAAGCTCATTTCAAGGAGACTTCATCATTAAAACACTCAAATGACCCTCATGATGTAGAGGAATGGTTTAGCTATATTGAAAAATTTTGGTTGATTTCTTAGAAGACACCATACGAAATTAGGGTGATGTATTCTAACTTTATAATGAAGGGATTGAGTAGAAGATAGTGGGACAAAATGGTGAATGAAAAGAATCATGTGGTCTTATAATTGAAATAAATAAATTTTCTTTTCCCATAATAGTTCTATCCATATATGATGTTGTTAGCTATGGGTACTGAGTTTTTCAAACATGAATAGGCTGACAAGACTGTGAAATAATATGAAAACCATTTTTCTGAGCATGGGATGTTTACAACTGAGATAATATCGAATGATAATATGAAGTATTGAATATTAGATTTGGGACTACGATATGTTTTTATTCATTGAATTTTATTTATAAAACTACATTCATTTTGATAATTTCCTATAAAGATCTTTAATTATAAAAATGGACCTTATTGTAATGGTATGGTTTTCAAGAGATTATTTCTCTCCCAGTGGCAGTGCATGTTCCTTAAAAGAAAAGTAATAAATATGGATTATCATGGTAGATATCGATATTAGCATTTTTATTGACCTCCTGTAGTTCCTAATGGATTCCCTTTTATTTTTTTTACCAATGTGTAAAGATAGTTCATTCATTGAGGGTATATAATGAGTCACAAAAGGTATGAAGTTCCTGTGGACGCTCAGGTCACTTGAAGATATTATGCCATGTTTATTATAATACACATAGTGTAATAACATCATCATCACCTTCTTGAACCACGTGAAAACTATATTCTTCAAGTAAAATTGGGTTCTAGAGATATTCATTAGGAACAAATCTTATTCACACAATGGAACTATCTCGAGAGGAATCATATAGGGGTCCAATGACTATGGGAGGTACCATCACTAAAGATTCATCATTAGTGACTTATTTATTTGATAGATGTTCATATCATTTTTTATTCATAATCATATTGTTATTTTGGTAAATCATCCTATGATTCAATAATATTATGTAATGTATATTACTACACCTCATGGAATTTATAGAGAGCAGAGTATTTATAAACCTGTTTTTGTTCAATCTCAATCAGATGTCATCCTTTCTTTTTAGTTTCTTGGTTCTGTACATGAAACCTATGGACGTGATTTTAGAGATGGATTGGATCATTTTCAATATATATTTTAGTGATTTTTATCTTCTTCTGGTACCATTTACAATACCAGATGAGGGTTATGAAATCATTCATGGAGAATGTGATCCATGGTGGAGTAGAGACAGACCTTCTTATCCTAGGTTATAGAAAATAATATAATTGTTTTATTTTTATCTAGAATAAGAATCTTTGAATGGTGGCCTCCCTCTAATAGTTAGTGAGTTCCTTGATGTGTTTCCTTATGACTTCTCTTATATATCCCTAGTTAGGGAGGTAGAGTTTTCTATTGATTTATTGCTTGTTAATCAGCCAATTTATGTTACATATTACCACATGGGACCAGTTGTAATGAAAGATATGAATGATTAGTAAGATGATCTTCTAGAGAAATTATTTCTGAAATAGAGTATATCACCTTGGATGGTGCTATTTCTATGTTATACGAAAGATGATAGTTCACTCCTCCAGGCTATTGATTACCTAAAACTCAATAGAGTCATGATAAAGAATAAGTCACTATTTCAAGGGATTGAAGATATATATGATCAATCAAAAGGGGTTAATTGGTAATAAAATATTGATCTTAGGTCTTCAAACCATATGTTTCAAATAAAAGAGTCTAAAATTAATAAAACATCCATTTAGAGGAGTTATAACCATAATGGGTAACTTATCATGCCCTTTGGTTTTACCAAGGATTCTTCCATTTTCTTGGATTTCAAGAAAATTATTTTCCAGGAGTATCTCAAAAAAAGTGTGGTAATCATTGGGGATGACATCCTAGTTCAATATATATCATAGGAAGTCATGTGCGTCTTCTGAGAGTAGTTATAGAATTGTTGAGAAATCACTGAATTTGTTCGAGGGATTCGATATGGGATTTCAAGATTTAGGAAGTGGTCTTTATATTGTCCATTTCTTTAAAAACATAGACATTGCATAACTTTTGAGAAATTAATAAACAATATACAAAAGGAATCCCAAATATTGTAGCTTTTATAGTGCCTTTGGAAATATGGAAACATAAACATGGGTACATAAGTGAGCTACATTATCTCTCAATAGGTTTTTCATGGATACTACCATTCTAAGACACATCAAACATAACACATATGTTCAAACCTAGGAAATGAAACATAAAAAGGGGTGATCTCAAATTCTCAGTAAGGGTAAAAAAGGGGGACTTGTATGAATAAACCTGAGAATAAGGGTTTGAGAACATGATCATGAAATTAGAAGATCTTACCTTGAAAATCAAATATTAAATACATGAATCATGGAATAAAACATGGTAGTTCTTAAGACATAAATAAAAATTAAGTAACGGAAATATGCCATGAAATCATAACATAGGGGTAAGACATGGAATTGTGGAAACACATAAGCATATACTGATTTACATAGTTTCCAAGACATTAATGGAAAGTCCATTTTAGAGGAAAAATTCATTTATTGAACCTGGTGAACCCCCGTTCCAAACCTATAATACTGAACTAAGAAAACCGTAATTTGAGACCTGTATTACTGTAGCAAGTAAACCTCTATTCCAGCACTATATTACTAAATTGATTAAACCATCATTCCAGCCTTGTATTATTAAATTGAGTAAACCCTCATTCCATCCATGTATTACTAAACTAAGTATACCCTCATTCCAGTCCTATATTACTGAACTTAGTAAACTATCATTCCAACCCAATCTTACTAGACCAAGTAATCCCTCTTTCTATCCCAGTCTATCTCATGAGATATAAATCATTACCCAATTAATTTTTGGGAGATTTGGGTCCCACCCATCACATAATGAAAGCATACATAGATGTTCCAAAAGATCAGAAATAATCATGTCATAACCCGTGAAATGAAATAGGATCAAAAAAATTTAAACATATCAAAACATAGTGAAATGTACAAGTTTCATAATAAATTCATTATAAACATAACCCATGAAAAGAAGTTGGTTTCAAAATCATATAACCCATGAATGATAAATGTGTTTCAGAGACATATTACCCATGAAGTAGACATGGGTTTCATAAAGACAATGGTATTAATCATAACTCGTTCATATAAATGATATGCATGAAACCATTAGATCATTTCCTAGAAATTAATGAGTAACATCTATATATTTCATCTTAGATGGAAAATAATTATGAAATATACTTGAAACAATTCTTAAGAAAAATATCCTTTTTTGTTTGAAAAAGATTTTTAATACATAAAACCATTTGAAAATATTATTCTCAAAAAATAACTTGAAAATTTATAAATAAGACATAAAATTATTTTGAAAACTTTTTTCCTTGAAAACATATAAAATAAACTTCAAAACATTTTAGAAATCTCTTTATTTTAAAAACACTTGAAAATGTTTAATGAAAGCATGAAAATGTTTTGAAAACCCTTTCTTCAAAAATACATTGAAAACATATCAATAAATCTAGAAAATGTCTTTAAAAAAAATTTCATGAAAACTTATAAAGAAACATGAATATGTTTTTAAAATAATTTATTTATAATCACTTTGAAAACTTATAAATAAGACTTAAAAATATTTTGAAAATAGTTTTCCATGAAAATAGTTTTCCAAGAAAACCTATAAAAGTGGTTTTAAGTAACATTGAATACAACTTTCCTTTAAAATTAATTTTTGAAAAACATTTTCAAAAAGAATATCCTTTTTAAAAATTAAAATGGAGCTTCAAATAAATGAAAGTGGGTAAATCCGTACATGTCACACGAGGTCAAAAGAATATTCCATTGGCATAGTAAAAAGATATAAAATGGACTTCTTTGAAAAGTAAAAATAACATTACCTTTAAGATATTGGTAAAAAAAATTCTAAAAATTAATTTTAGATATTATATAGTAATGGTATAATAATATTGGAAATCTTGTTTAGAAAATATTGATTTCTGACCAAAGAGAGGGTAATGTCGGGCTTTCCTAAAAACAATTATTTACTAAGATATGTACCAAAGAGTATAAAATGGTACCAATACATGATAATATCATGAAATAAAATAGGATAAATAAAATCATGAAAATTATTGATATATTTATCATAATATTTCATCAAAGGAAGAATAAAAAAACAATCTCAAAAAGCAATGAGATTACCTTAATAAACTCTTATAACATAGTATGTTGGGATCATTTTCTACATGTATGTGAATGAAATTAAATTAATAATATAATATAATGTATTATTTTATTCATTATATAGTATGAAAAATTGTAGTACATACAATCAAAAAATACTTTTGGTGCATAAAAAACATGAGTCTCAAAGAAGAAAAATTGAGACAAATTTTTTTTACTGATTTGGCAACTTTTGAAAATTAAAACCCCATTAAAGAAGGATAATCAAATGGGAATGTGAATACCCATAAATGTAAGTAAAATAGACATAGAATACAATAATGGATATTAAAATAACCACAAAAAAATTAAAGTGGCTAAAATAGCTAGTATCTCACCGGAATTAAAAGTGAGATGAAATCCTGATACCTTGTGTCTTGACTCTCCCCATACTCATACAAGATTCCTTTATAAGAAATATATGTTTATTATAAATATTTTTTAGAAGAATATTATTATATATTTTACCATATATGGCATTATTATATCCTTATATTATCAACTTGTTAATGATCATACAATAATGTTTTACTTTATGAAATATTATCTTTATTCTTCTAATGTGTCTTAATTTGTTATATTGTTGATCCTTATAGTTATATCATGATTCTAGAATTTATAAAATTATATTAAAATTAGGTACATCTAGTATAAAAATATTATACTAACATATATCATAATTAAGAACATAATGAAATACACCATTATGCAGTAAGTCATACGTACTCATTAACACTGTTTTAAATTTTTATTGTCTCATTGAAAGAAAGTCTATAAATGAAATATGAAAATATATATATGTATGTATATATATAATTATAATAGTTTCATTAATATATCATTTATATCATATAATTTTATTAAAATCATCTTTAATACATTCTATGTGGTGTGTGATCAAATCACATTGCTTTGAGGGAGTGGTAGGTCATACTTCCTCAAACGAGATTATCGTAATAACAACCAATGGAAGGTAAAAACATGTTTGTTTTAAAATGAATAAATAAGAATAACTAAATAATAAATATAATATATTACATATATAAATACATGTTTTGTCAAAATGGACACCATGATAGGTGGTAAAGGAGAATGAACAATCATCGTTTCGTGTTATAGTAGTTCATCGTACATAGAAACATAATGTTCTACATCCATTAGATGGAGGTGTGTGTAATTATAGATTATAAAAATTGCATAAAAACATCCATTTATATGTAGTATAATATTTTTTGTCAAAAAAATGGGAATAAATATAGTGGAGGGCGTGGGGAAGGAAAATAAAGGAATGAATCTTGAGAGAAGATGTTACCTCCTAATCGGGTAACTCCTTTTGATTTGTGCCAAAAGTCTTTCTTTATAGGGTTTTTTTTCAAAATGAATTATTAAAGGTAGGAGGTATTATTTTTTTAGTATTATTGTGTAGATATTGGTTTAAATTAAATGTTTTGAGAGGTGTGAGTAATGGGTAGTGGTTGCCTTTTGTAGGGAAGGAAAAATGACTCACATGGATTGTTTAGAATCAAGTTAGGTGTGGACATGTTATTAATTAAAAAAGTGTTAAAATACCAATAACAATAAATAATTTAAGGTTTATATCCTAAATATGGGAATCCAATTTGTGTTATATATGTTTATAGTTAATTTGGGACCTTAATTTTAAGGTTTAGTCCCAAATTAAGCTTAATTTTTTCTTAATCTCTATGATTAATTTTAATCACTTTTAGTAATCATTGTGGAAAAAAATTAAAATAATATTATTTGAATATAAATATTAGACTAAATAAAATTGTTTATTTATGATTTTTTAAATACAAATCACATAAGTGTAAAAATTAAGATTAATGTTAATCTGGTAGAGGGGACAAATAACGGGATTTTAATGTTGGAAAAAGTTCAAAAGCTTGTTAAGATTTTTTATCCAGTTTCAAAGTGAAGTTTATCCTAATTAATTTCATATTATAAGTATATTTAATATTCATATAATTTGTCAATAAAAATTATTTATAATATCATTTACCATTAATATTTAATTATACAAAATGGAGGCTTTTAACTAAAAAGTAGTAATTTTACTATTCATCAAGAAATGTAGTTTCTCAGAATAATACCAAAAATTCACCCCAGGATAATTTGGATGGTGTGAATAAAAAATTAAGAATATTATATCCAATTCAATTTCAAAAAATTTCTAAAATTACTTTTATTATTAAAATTGATTCAATCAAGAAAATAGTATTTTTATCTTAGAAGACATTACAAAAATATAATCTTTCATTATCAATATATATATATATATATAATACATGAAAAATATTTTTTATTAAGTTTAATGTATAGGTTATAATTATATTATTTCAATAATTAATGTAATAAAAATATATGTTTCATAGAAATTCAGTGTTGTGTGCATCGTATACCAAGTCGTTGTTTCTTGTAGTGCAAGCCAAGTTGGTATTGCATGTAGCACAAGCCAAGATGGTATTGCATGTGAAAGGAATGTTCTAATTAGTGTATTAATATATATAACTATCTCTAGTTTCATGTGAAATTAAAAATATTGAAAAGTTAAATTAGTTTGAAAAACAAATTCTAAAATTCTTGGGGTGTTACATTCTACCCCCCTCAAAATGAATTTATCCCTCATAATTCGTATGGGACATAAAATGTTTAATACATGAATATTTAATTCATAGAAACCCACATCGTAAAAATGGATATTATAAATCCATTACAAATGGAAATTTGGAACCATAACGGTTACCCAAATTAACATATAATTTGGTTTCTACATAAGAGATCATAGGTTGGGAGTGGAGATTGGAAATAGTGGAAAAGAAAAAATATTAATAGGGAGTTATTTATGTCATCAATCACAAACAAGTTAATTATACGAAAATTTGAGGTTCTAAAATTCATAAATCTATGATAATTTGAAATTTTGTCACCTTAGTGGAAATTTAGGTACTAAGATAACAAATTTTTCAATCACTTTAAAAACATTGAGTAATTCTTGATAAACTTCTATAAATAAAATTTCATTCTTCGGTTGTGATTTAAAAATTTTATAATAATGTCATCACATCATGTAATGAATGTCTAGGGATTAACATTGATGAATAAAGCACTAAAATAATCTTCCAATGGATTTAAGTTCAATAGATGTATAAAATGTCTAAAAAATTTTCTCTTAAAATCAACATGAATTAATATATAAACAAAAAAAGTAACACTAATAGTTCATCATAAATATTTATTCATTGAAAATCAATAAAAATTAACCAGGAAATCACATAGTATAGTGGTAGGCATAAAACCCTTATCCTCCTTCAATCATGGGTTCAAGACCCACAACTTTTCCAAACATATTTGGTTGTCACCCGACATACATGACCTCATTTTTTAAATCAGAACTAATATAATATATAATATGGTGTTCCTTGAAATAAGTTTTATCACTAATTATTCTTTTAACCATGGTTTTCAACACAAACTCAGTGCACAAATACTTCCTCGAATTTTTAACATATACTTTGCATGAACAAATAACTTTATATCCCTTGAGAAAGATGAAATTTGAATACCTTAGAAAGATAGTAATGCAATCATTTAACATAGATTCCTATGTATCCCAAATTATCGCTTGGTTGTAACTTTCCACACATGTTAGTATCCTTATTTTATTTTCTCTTTAAACCTGGTAACAAACTAAATTACTTTAAATAATTTTAGAAAACGTGCATGATTCATCATTCCCAAGTATACTGGATTTACTCCTTGAATCCATAAATGTTGCAATCTTCATTAGTGGTAGCATAAACCACCTATAAAAATTTCCTTAATTAGTTCCAAGGTAATGAGTCATATCCACGTAAATTATTCATGTCCCATGTATCTTTATCTCTAAAAAATTTTATTTACTTATGAAACATGTTATGGGTTACCTTCCCTTAGTAAAATTGTTAACTTTCATGAGATAACCATTCTAGTCCATCATGGCCATAAAACATATTCATGTAAATCATTATGAAATCATAAAGTGGACTATCCATATATAATTCACCATTCTTAATTTTGGAATCTAGATACATAAATACTTCGATCACTTCATCCTTAATCAATTAACAATGCCACCCCATCCTATTACACAATATTTTCTCTCTCTTAAGATTTAATGTGTACTCTCATAATCATTAGAAATGCAACCATTACTCACGCCACCTTGTTGATTCTCTTCAAGAACTTTTCTCTTGGGATATTGAGTTATATAATGACAATTTATTCCACACTTTAAACAAAAAACCTTGTATAAATACATAGGAATGAAAAAATTCACATCCATTACATTAAAAAAACTCTTCATTTTTCCCTTACAGTCACATGATTTTTTACCTTCTCTTTAATAGTCAAAAAACCTTCTTGTTCCTCTAAGAAATTCTCTTAGGTGATTTCTTGAACATTCATAACACAAATGAAACTGAATACTCATTCCTCAATTCTCTCCATTACCCAAAATCTTAGCAAACTCCTTATTTTTCTTCCTTGGTGAGTCCAAGAGTTAGTTAAGGTAAAACCTTTTAATCTTGTTCCTTGAAAACTTATTAGGTCAGATCATTACATATTTCAACCCAATGATCATCCCACCTAACTGATCATCAAAAAATACTTCATCACATTAGATATTAAACCAGTTTTTTTTGGTTCCCTCCATTAAATATAATGAGATCCATACTGTGAGGATTATATTTTGTAGTACAAAACCGTATAGTCATGAAAATAATTACTTATAACATATCTAAATCATGAAATCTTCCATAATTTATGACACCATGGGTTTATACTAGGTTATTCATAGCTAACGTTTATCTAAATCCTCTCTGGTGGTTCGTGAAGAGTTTGTGAATTTTTTGAAGCAACTCCCCCAGGAGTGTCAAACTTGGTGTTTAGAAAGGCTTGTTGTCATGTACTAGATTACTCTGAGTCATGCCCGAAACTTCATGTGATATTTTTTACCCATAGGTATATCAATGATAGAGCCACATCTACTTTTAGTATCCACATAGGGATGTATTGTATAGAAGCCACTCAATCGATCCTTTACCAAAATTCCATGACATTTTCACAAACATTAACTCATACTTATACATATACTTAGATAAATCCCTACACATATCCTTATAAATAAACCTAGGGATCCCACCAAGATTATTTCATCATAGTTTCAAAAGGCTAACTAAATATTTTCTCAAATACCAACTATAGTGACCACCGATTTACAAAAAATAAAAATTACATAAATTTTTCAGAATACATAAATATTATAAAAAAATAATCCCAAAGATCATAGATTTTATAATGCTTTAGGAAACATGGAAACATAGACACCAGTACATAAGTGAGCTACACTATCTCAGACTAGATTTTCATGACTAGAACCTTTACAAGACACATCAAACATAATACATATTTTAATAACATGGGAAAGGAAATGTAAAAAGGGGGGCCTTAAATGCTCATTAAGGGTAAACTTGGGAGACATGTAAGCATAAACATGGGAATAAGGGTATGCGGACATGATCGTGAAAATAGAAGATCATACCCCACATATAAATGTTAATATATATGAATCAAGCCATAAATCATATCAGTTCATAAGACATAAAGAAAAAGAATCTAAATGACTAAAGCCAGGAAAGCATAACATAGGAGTAATACATGGAGTTTCAATAACACATAATCATAAATTGATTTATACAGTATCCAAGGAATCAATGTCATGGCCATCTTAGTGGAAATATTCCATTACAGAACTGGGTGAACCCCTATTCTAGCCCTATATTACAGAATCGAGAATACCCTCATTCCATCTGTGTATTACTGAACTGACTAAATCCTCATTCCAGCTCTGTATTACAGAATGGGGTAACTCCTCATTCCAACCCTATAATATGGAACTAAGTAAATCATCATTCTATCCCTGTATTACTTAATAGAGTAAACTCTCATTTCAGACCTGTATTACTGAACCATGTAAACCCTTATTCCTGGCATGTTTTACAGAACTGAGAAAACCCTTGTTCCAGCACTATATTACTGGATTGAGAAAACCATCAATCCATCCTTATCTATCTCACGTGATATAAAACAGTACACTATTCATTTAAGTGAGATATAATTCCCACCCATCACATAATGAAATAAATCATAAATGTGACACATGATAAAAAATAATACTATATTTACCCATTAAATGGGATGGTTATCATAACCTTGTAAACATATCATAACTCATGAAAATATACATGCTTCATAATCATTTTATCACAATCATAACTCATCAAAATAAGTGGGTTTCAAAATCATATAACCCGTTAAAGAGAAACATGTTTCATAAACATATTAACCGTGAAGGAGGAATGAGTTTCATAAAGACCATGGAATTAATTATAACTAATTAATATAATATATATGAATGTAACTATTAGACAATTTCTAATAAATTCACGAGTAAAATCAATAGATATCATTTTTGATGGACGATAATTTTTAAATATACTCTAAATAATTTTCTTAAGAAAAATATCATTTCATGTTAAAAAAAGTTATTTAAAACATAAATCCATTTGAAAATTATTTTCTTAGAAAATACCATGAAAACATATAAATATTACATGAAATTATTTGGAAATATTTTCTCCTTGAAAACATTTAAAATAATATTCAAAACGTTTTAAAAACCTTTTTCATTGAAAGTACCTGAAAACGTTTAATGATAGCTTAAAAACGTTTTGAAACGCATTTCATTGAAAAAATTTGAAGAATTATATTGAAATATTTAAAACTTATTGAAAATACTTTTTTGTGAAAACGTATAAAGAATATTGATTTTTTTTTGAAAACCATATCATTGAAAACACGTTGGAAACTTATATATAAGCTTCAAATAATTTTGAAAACATTTTTTGAGGAAATCATATAAAAGAATTTTAAAAACAATTTTTAAAAAAATTATCCTTTTATATTAATTATTAAAAACAATTTCTTAAAAATTATCCTTTTTTACAATACAATGGTAGCATCAAAGAAATGATGGCGGGTAAATCTATCCATGCCGTACGAGGTCAAAAGAACATTCCTTTTATATGGTACAAAGGATAGAAAACAGCCTTATTTACAAAACATCATGAATATTTGATTCATGAGATTGGTAAAATACAAAAAATGTAAAAATGTATTTTGGATATTTTTGGGGAATTGTATATTAATCATGGAAACCCTTTTTAGAAAACATAGATTTCCGAAAGAAGAGAGGGAAATGTTGGTATATCCTAAAAACGCATTCTTAACTAACTTATGTTCCAAAGAGTATATAATTTTAATAATAAATGAGTATATCACAAAATAATATAGGATAAGAAAACTAATTAATATTATTGAGATATGTATTATAATATTTCATCAATGGAAGCCTAAACATAAACAATCTTGAAAAAAAGTGATATTGTCTCAATAAACTCTTATAACTTGGTTTCTTGGGATCATGCTCTCCATGTAAGGAAATAAAATTACATGAATCATATAATATCATGAAAAAATTTTATATTTAAGATATTTCATAAAAAATGGAAGAATATGTTCCTTGAAAAAGTGTTTAGGTGCATAACAAAACAAGAGTCTCAATGAAGGAAAACTGAGACAAAACGTTATTACCGATTTAGTAACGTTTGAAACTTATACACCATGAAAGAAGTATCGTAAAATGGGAACATGAATATCAATGAATTTAATTAAAAAATTCATATAATACAATAACCTTAAGCACATACACCACTCAAAATGAAAGAGTGGATAACATAGATTTTATCTCACTGAAATTAAAAATGAGATGAAATCCCCTTACATTTGGTCTGGAATCTCTCCGTACTCATACAATCTTCCTGTATAATAAATATAAGTTTATTACACATATTTTATAAAATAATAATATTATATTTATTACCATATATGGTTTTATTATATCCTTATATTACCCACTTTCTAATGATCCAATGTTAAGGTTTCACTTCATGCAATATTCTCTTTGTAATTCACATGTGTCTCATTCTGATATATCAGTGATCCTTATAAATATATCATGATTCCAAAATAAATAAAATGAAATAAATATCAGTTATATCTAGCATAATAATGTTATAATAATATATATCATAATGAATTATGTAATTGAGTACATTGTTCATGGATACGGTAAGACGTATGTACGCATGAACGTTGTTTTCCATTTTTATTATCGTATTGAAAGAAATTATGTAAATGATATATATATATATATATCATTATTAATGTTTTATGAAAATAATATATATATCATATCAGTTCATTAAATCCACCCTTAATACATTTTTTTTGTGTGTGAACGAATCATATCGCTTTGAGGGGCGGTAGTCCACACTTCCTTAAATTAGATTATCATGATAACACCAAATGGAAGGTAAAAAGATGTGTGGTTTAAAAAGAATAAATAATATTAAAGGAATAATAAATTTAATATATTACATATATAAATATAGTTTCCAATATAATGGCCACCATGATTGGGGGTAAATGATAAATGAAAAATCATCGTTTCATGAGGCAGTATTTTGTCGTACAAACAAATTATATGTTCAACCTCTATTAGATGGAGGTGTTTCTAAGTTTAGTTCAGAACCTCTTCATAAAAAAATACTAGTTTATGGATGAGACAGTTTTCTTCACACAAGGATGGAATAAAAAGAGTGGAGGGATGGGTAAAGAAAATAAAGGAATAAAGCTTGAGAGAAGATGTTACCTCTTAATTAGGTAACTTATTTTGGTTTGTGCCAAAAAACATCCTTGATAAGGTTTCATCTCAAAGGGTGTTTTCAAGGTGTATGAGATAATTTTTGGGAGGATACATGGGAAGATATTTTCTGAACTTAAAAGATTTTAGGGGGGGTGAGGAATTGGTGCAGGTTGTGGCATTTTAAAGGAAAGTAAAAGGACTCACAAGAAATGTTTTCAAACAAATTAGTTGTGCACATGTTCTTACCTAAACATAAGTCTCACCATACAAAACAATATAAGTAATGGAAGTTTAATGGCCTAAATACTGGTAAAAATGGATGTTAGAAAAGTTTAGAGGTCATTTGGGCCCTTAATTTTAATGTTTAGTTCTTAATTAATATTAATTTTTCCTTAACCACTGTGATTAATTTTAATCACATTTACTAATAATTTTTGTCCAAATTTAACATGGTTTTATTAGACTCTAAATATTAAACTTAATACAATGATTTATGTCATATTTTTGAAATTCCAATCACAAAAGTGGAAAAATTAAGATTAGTGCGAATCCTGCAGACATAATGAAATAGCGAGGTTTTAAAGTAGGAAAAATATCAAAAGTTTTTTAATATTTTTTATTCAGTTTCAAACTGAAGATGATCCTAATGAATTTTATTTTACTATTATATGTAATATTCATCCAATTTTACCTTAAAAAGTTATTTATAATTAATAATTAATTATAAAAAATGACAGTTTTAACTAAAAAGCACTATTTTTCAATATTCTTCTGAAAATGATGTTTCTTAAAAAATTCCAAAAATTCACTTTAGGATAATTTAAGAGTTATTAATAAATTAATTATGTTTAATTTTTCCAATTAAATTTCTTAATGTTTCTAAAATTTCTATTATTATTAATAGAGATTCATTCAAGAAAAGAAAATTTTAACATAAAAGGTTATTACAAAAAATACTATCCATAATTATCAATATGTTTTATTTATATAATTTAAAATTTTTTGAATTTTTTATTAATATGTATAATGGATATGTTATAATTATCATATTTAAATAATTAAAATAATAGAGAGATATGTTTCGTAGAAACTCAGTGTTGTGTGCATTGTACACCAAGTCGGTGTTGCTTATTGTTCAAGCTAAGTTGGTGTTGTGTGTAGTGCAATCCAAGTTGGTATTGCATGTGAAAGGAATTTTTGAATTTTTCTCTTAATATATATATATATATAACAATTTACAGTGTCATTTAAAATGGTAAATTTTCAAAAGTTGAATTAATTTGAAAAATAATAATTCTCAAAATCTTGGGGTGTTACAATGTTATTGAGACCCGGCGTGTCTTAACATTTTATATCAGTTGATGATAAGATGGTGAAGGTGGTTACAACATGGAAGAATCCAAAAAAAATTCAAGAGTTATATCTTATGGGTTTGGGCGGCATATTGTGATCGATACATTATGGACTTATCAAAGGTTGATTATTTGATGTCTGCTCTAACTCAAAAAGGAGTAATGTTATCTTGGGATGAATATTTCATAATTCTATTTGTGATATGGGATGTGTTTTGAAGACTACATCGGTACTTTCTCATCCAATGTTTGGCTAGGGCTATGTTGTCTTATGTGATTCATCATGTCCTAGTTTTGGTAGTGTCCTTATAAATGGTGATAATTTCATTGTTAATGGAACTCATCTCCTTTGGGAAAATGAGAAGAATTATCCAACCATGACCTTGAACATGCAGTTATGATGCATACACATAAGAGTTTTCATAATTACCTTTATAGATTAAGGATTACCATGAATTCATACCAAGATATTGAGTTATATATTCTCTAAAAAATATTTGAATCTTCATTAGAGGTTTTGGGTGGAATATCTATAGTCTTTCAATTTATAAATTTCATATACCATGGGGAAATGGAATGTTATTATTACTAATTTGAGGAGAAAACATCTAACCCGTTCCATGAAATAATATTCAAAAGACTGGAACATGATGGATCTCATTACACAGTTATAAATTATAGTATGGAAATCAAGGGATGTGCTTTCTTATTCCAGTGTTCAGTTGAAATTATCTCTTCTAGAAATGATTTGTGAGGACCAGAATATTGATGATGAGTTTCGTAGAATTATAGAATCCCTTTATGGTGGGGATACCATTTCATATTGTTCATTCTCTAAAGATGGAATTATATTCTATCAAAATAACTTTGTTGTGTAACTAGTGATATGAAATGTTGTGATGTTGGATTGTTATAATTCCAAGTGGGATGTCCATCAGGGAACTAAAAAAAATTTATATGACATGAAATGTCTATTTTGGTGGATATTTATGAGTTAAAGAATTGTTCATTTTTTCAGTTGTTGTTATACAAGACAACTCGTCAAGGAAAAGAACCAAAAACCTTTGGGTTTTATTCAGCCACATTCTATACCTACATAGATGTGAGATGATATCTCTATGTAATTTTTGGTTGGGGTTCCATATACATAGTGAAAGAATAATTTGATATGAGTTTTGATCGATCACCCAAAAAAATTGGCTTACATTAAACCAATTCATGATCCAAAACAATTGGGTAGTTTGGGAATCTCTACGTGAAATTGATTTTAGTTTTCATGGAGTTCCATCTATTATAGTCTCTAATAGGGAACCATGGTTCACTTCCCAATTTTTTAGAGGGCTTTTAGAGTCACTGGGATCTCAGGTCCATTTCTGTAAGGAAAACCTTCTCCAATCGGATGGATAGATATAAATAGCTATACAAATTCTTGAGGGCTGGATATGTGCAAGAATATTTGTTTTTAGTGGATCTTAGGAAAACCATATGGGAGTGTTTTAGTTTTATTATAGTAATAGTTACTATTCTACGATCAAAATGGATTCTTTTGAGGCCTTGTATGGTTAGCCTTGCAGAGCACTGTTGTGTTGGTCAGAGTTTGATGAAAGTTACTTGGTTTTACCAATCATGGTTCGAGATAAAAAAAACATACATTGGGTTCATCAAAGGATGTAGGCAACACATAGTTTGTGTAATTAATATGTCTATCATCATTGCATACCATTGGAATATTTATCGGGGGACCATGTGTTCTTAATCTTTTTTGACATGGCTGGGTAATTTATGGTGGGGGTGCATTGGGAAACATGATCCTCATTTTGTGGGACCATTTGAGGTTTTAGAGTAGGTGTTAAATTTTTCTTATAATTTATCACTTCAACACACTATTGATGTCATTAAATAACATGTTCCATGAATCTCTGATAAGAAAGTACTTATCAGATCCATCTCATGTTCTATGATAGAGATATATTGAGGCTGAAACTAATTTATCCATGACTATATGACCAGTCCAGATAGTTGATTCAAGAACTATGTTATATAATTATATAATTTTACTTTTGTTTTGAGTGATTTGGAATCATGGTTATGATTTACATGATATATCGGAGAGGGAGGAATTCATGACAGAGCAGTGGCCTCATCTTTTGGGAATGGAATCTTCCGAGTAGGATTTATGAAGATAGAAGGTTTTAATAGTGGGAAGTTTGTAATGACCTTTTAACTTTTTCATGTATTAAAAAACCAATAATTTAATCATTATTTTGTTGGGCTTTATTTTGGGTATTTATGGGAGATATTTTTGAAATTTTTTAATGTTTTAGGGTTGTTCAATGCTGGTGCATTGTTTTCCCAAACTGTGCACCCAGCTTGAGAAAACTGTGAAAACCAATGAAGTGGGGTTTTGAACAGTTGGCACATGGTTTGAAATAAAAAGTTCCCCCATATTAATAATCATGAACATGGAAATAAAGATATTATGACTAGGGAATAGGGTTTCTCCAAAATATAAGGATTTACCTAGCTAACTGTGAATATGAGATTTTTTAATACATATTTTAATCAAAAAAAATTCTGAAACCCTTATTTTAGGACACTAACCATCCGTTATAACCCCAAAAAAAATATCCATAGAGGATCTTGTGAAAATTTCTTTCCCCCTCTACAACCCTCTATAGGTGAATTAAATATAGGAAAACAATGTCTAATCTTCTCCTAGTAGGATTCTTGTTCCCATTATCTATCTCCCACACTCTCTCTTTCCCCCCATGGGGGTTTATAGATCTCTATGTTGGTTGGATGATATAATCTCCAATTTTTTGAATAATAAACTAAGGTTTTATTCTAGGTTTTTGATCTTCACATTTCTTCTTTGGCGAATCCTGGTTAGGGATTTCTGACTCGAGATCCCATGACCCTAATGTAGGTGATTCCATTTATATTGGCCAATTTAATTAACCCTAAATTTCTTGATTTGATTAAATTTATTTTAGTTGAATATGTGTGATTTGATTCTTGTGAAAAAGTACTATTGAAAACACCATTCAATTGAATTAGGAGATTTTTTGGAAATGATATCCTGGAAAGAATTCGGTACCCCCCATGCACAATTTCATTGAATTGGGGTGTGTTTATGAAATTTATGGAATTTTGTGGAATTTAAATTGTTGAATGTTAATTTTTGAAATTAAGGGAAATGGCCAAAAACTAAATTTTATAATTTTAATAAACAAATTTTTTTGATGAAATTTATTTTAAATTGGTATTTGAGAAAAAATGGTTTAAATTTTTTTTGATAGAAACTGTTGGTGTTTATCTTGAAAAAAAGGAATGTTTTGATTAAATCCCATATTTTTGTTGTTGAATTGAAAATTAGAATATTTGAAATAGTGATTGTGATGAGTGGTATTTTAAGAATTAATAAATTATATTACTCATTGTTGATTTTTTATTAGATCACATGAATGAAATATATAGTTAGAGAGTGACTTCGACAATAGTATTAGATTTATAACATTATAAAACATAAATTCAACACATCACATCCCAACAGGGGTGGTGATAAAGACTCCGTTGGCCATACCCAATGGATCCGTGTACCTGCATTTTTTTGTTTCACCTTGAGTATGTAGAGTCCCTTAGCCTCAAACAATCATACCTAAAGACTTATGACCATATTTCTTACTTGTTTGTTTTCAAATATATATTCCATATAATGTTATATACTTTTTTACATGCTTTCTAAATTTATATAATTTTTTTATATAAATTTTTGTTTAGACGTTTCCTTAAATTATTTCTATCTTTGGAAATGTAAAGCATGGTTCGTTTACATATGTTTCTAAAATATCATACCTATTTATTTAAAATTGAAAGAAGTTTATTTAATTAATTAAATTTGGAAAATTTTATGGAATCCTTGTTGAGGACCTGCTGGAATTTCATCCCACACCCTACCTGTACCTTTGGATATTTTTAGGTTATCTCCTTACAGGTTCGAGTAGGGTTAACAAACAACTTGGAGGTTGTTCGATCTATTGATATGTAGACTGGTTGAGTAATGTCTATTGGATGTTGGGTAGTTTTTCCTATTTTCCTATAATTTGTTGTAGTAAATTATGTTGTTAAACCTATTGGAATTTTCAGGAAATTCTCCCCATTGAGTTTTTCTTGTACGAATATTGACTTGATTGTCTTTTATTACTTAATTATTAGGAAAATATCATTTCCAATTTAATTTTTTTATGATTCCAGGTTTTAGTCTCTAAGATGTGGGGTTTTGGAAATTCCTTCAGGACATATCAATACCTAGTTGGTTATTAGGTTATCCAGGGTACCTAGGATAGTTCGTGGTAGTGTGATTGGATATGGTCTTTGGGGTTTGTGCATTCATGTATCATGTTATTTCTTCCTTATGTCAAGTCATGTTGGCAACACATGTCCATTGCACGGGGTAAGATTATAGTTTTACATCACATTAATGTATAAGGTCTATGGGGAATATGCATGGTAGCTTTACGTTATGCCTTCCTCATGTCATTTTATAAGGAAATCACATGTCTATTTAATGGGGTATGGTCAGAGATTAATTTCATGTTAATGGATGATATTCATGGGGATTTTTCATGGAGGATTCCTGTTATGACTTCCTTATTTGAAGCATTTTCAGGAATCCAATTTCCATTGCATGGGGTATGATTACAGTTTAACATCATGTGAATATATGTGATGCATGAGGCTTATTCATGGAAGCTTCTCATTATGACGTCCTCATGTCATGTCCTGAGGGCATCCCTTCTTCATTTCATGGGGTACGAATACAGTTTAATGTCATTTGAATGGATGATGTGCATGAGGCTTATGAATGAAAGATTGACATTTTTCTTTTCCCATGTAATGTTAAGAGGGTATCCAAAGTCCATTTAATGAGGAAATGTTAATGATTAAAATCATGTGAATAGATGTGGTGTGTGAGGATTATGCATGTAAGAAGATCATTTTCCCTTCCACATTTCATGTTAAGAGGGGATCTCATGTCTATTGCAAGGGGTGAGATTAATGTTTAACATCATGTGAATGAATTAAGTGCATTGAGACTTTTCATTGAAGATACCATTTATTCCTTCCCCATATCACGTCATGAGGTTATCCCACATCCACTACATGCTGTGAGATTGTAGTTTGACATCATGTGAATGGATGAGGTTTATGGGGCTAATGTATAGAAGATTCAAGTTATGTCTACCTCATTTCAAGTCATGAGGAAATCCCCTGTCCATTACATGGGGTAATATTACATGTTAACATCATGTGAATGGATGAGGTGTGTGGGTAATATGTATGGAAGCTACCTATTATTCCTTTCTCAGGTCAAGTCATGAGGGAATCCCATGTCATTTTCATGGGGTCAGATTATATTTTAATGTCATGTGAATGGAAGAGGTGTGTGGGGATTTGGCATGGAAGCTTCCAGTTATGCCTTCCTCATGTCATATCAGGAGGGAATCCCTTGTTAATTTCATTGGTTAAGATTATTATTTTATAACATTTGTATGAATGTGTTGTCTGGGGATTATACAAGGAAGTTTCCCATTATTTCTTCTTCATGTCTTGTCATGAGGGAATACAATGTCCATTTCATGGGGTAAGATTACAATTTAATATCATGTGAATGGATGAGGTGTGTGGGGATTATAAATGGAAACTGCTAGTTATGCTATCATCATGTCACGTCACAAGGGTATCCCATGTCCATTTCATGGAGTAATATTACATTTTAATGTCTTGTGAATGGATTATGTGCATGGGAATTATGCATAGAAGATTCCCATTATTCCTTCTGTATTTCATGACTTGAGCGAATCCCATAACCATTGCATGGGGATGATTACAGTTTAGTTCCATGTGAATGGATGAGTTTTTTGTGTCTTATGCATGTAATATTCCCATTATGTCTTCCTCATGTCATGTCATGAGGGTATACCATGTCCATTGACATGGGTATGATTACAGTTTAACATCATGTGAATGGGTGAGATGTGCGGGCTTCTGATTTGAAGATTCCTGTTATGAATTAATCATGTTAAATAATGAGGTAATCTTATGTCCATCTTATGGGGTATAATTACATTTTAATGTAATGTGAAAGGACTTGTTGAGTTGTCCTTATGCATGGAAGCTTCCTGTTATACTTTGTTCATGTGATGTCATGAAGGCATCCATTGTCCATTTCATGTGGTAATATTACTCTTCAACATAATGTGAATGAATGAAGTTAATGGGGATTATTCATGGAAGATTCCAATTATTCCATCCTCATGTGAATTCATGAGGGAATTCCATGTCCATTAAACAGGGTAAAATAACAAGTTAACTCGATGTAAATAGATGAGGTCTGTGGGGATTATGCATGGAGTATTCCCATTTTCCTTCCTAATGTATAGTCATGAGGGCATCCCATTTCCAAATCATGGGATAATAGTATAGGTTATAATAATTTGATTGGATGAGGTGTGGGGGGGAAAGGATGGAAAAATTCAGTTATGCCTTCCACATTTCAAGTCATGGGGGCATCCCATGTGCATTGCATGGGGTAAGATTACAATTCAATATCATGTGAATGGATGACGTATTTGGGGATTATGCATAGAAGATACATATTATTAATTACTCATGTAAATTCATGATGGAATACCATTTACATTATGGGGGGAAAGATTACAATTTAACATCATGTGAATGGATGAGGTTCATAGGCCTTAGGAATGGATGATTCCTATTATTCCATCCTTATAACAAATCTTCTTGTTATTTCACATTAATAATTAAGTTATTACATAAAATTACACATAATAAAATCTGGAAGATCAATATTTATAGTGTATCAGGGAATTAGGTATACTTAATAATATCATGAACATGGGATATAATAAAATTACTCAAAACATCATTAACATACTACTAAATTTCCATGACTTCTAAACCCACACAAGATTAAATGGAGACACACATAAGAATGGGGTGAGAAATAAAGCCCATTATGTTAATAAACATGGAGTAAGGTGATACATGTTGGAAAATAGGCATATCAATGGGGAATAAAAGGTGTGATAATCATTAAAATGAATAATAAGGCATGGTATAGCATGATAATCATAACATGGGAAATATGGATGAAACTTACAACCCTACATCATAATCATTAGTCAAGGATAACTACCAAGAAATCATGATTGAAAGTTTCACATAATAGAACTAGGATTAGTACCTATCCCAAAATGATATCTCATGAGACTAATAATTTCTCAATGCAATGAATATTTATATAATTTCAGCGGCACCTGTCACGTTAATATCATTCTCATGATTAAGTGGGACACATAGATCATACAAAAAGGATTCATTTTTCATCATATTTTATTAAAAAATCAAGGAGTGTATAAAAAATACATGTAAGTACCAATTAAGATAATTATATGTGTATAAATGTGAATAACATTGATATGAAATTAGTATTGTATTCACTACACCTTTGTTTTGGAATGTAAAAACCACGGTGAGATTTTAGTAGCCTAACGACATCACATTTAAATTTATAAAGTTTCTTGATGATAGATAATGGGGTATCTCATAATTTGGAGACTAAATGGTTAGTAATATTGACATGGAAGTACATATCCCAACATTATTAATTTTAAATAGAAGTCATAAGATAATAAACAAATTTTAATAAAGAAGAGAAGTTGAGGATAACATACTTGAGTGTGTGAATCGAAATGCTTGGGAGGAGATTCTTGAGAGATATAAGGAACCATGGGAGGAATATAGAGAGGGTAGGGAAGATTAAGGATCTAATTAAAATATCTTGAGTGAATAGAAATGGGATCTTTGTTTGGGTTTATATAAGAAAAGAGTGGGGAATTATTTATTATTTAGGTTTTCTATATAATTAATTAACCAATACCACAATAATATTCAAGGTTTGTTTCCCACGGATTCTAAATGATGGGAGTGGTTTTCATTATTTCTTTTGGAAAGGGGAATAAAATAATAAAACAATACCCTTTAGTATCTATAGGTGTTTCATACTCTTAAAGAGTGGATTTTAAAACCCTAAAATATATTATATGTTTTTTAGGATTCATTTTTCCTTTATAAAATAATAAAATAAATTTAAATATTTTTATTTTAAATAGAAATAATATATTTTGTCTTTTATTCCTTTTATAATATCTAGTACATAACTTATGGATCATTGTGATATCATTATACACAACTCATATATATACAGTGTTTAATTTTTACCTAGAAATTCAGTTGTCTCTACAAATTATGAAAAATTCGTTGTTGGATAATTTATAAGTTATGATTCCAAAAATAACTTCCATTTAATCAAAGTATTTTTATAAGTATTTTAATTTTTTCTTTTAAAATAATAACTATCATTTATTGAGAACTATTAGGGGTTTTTGATAATAACAGATTTCCACACATTATAAAAATTACATTTGACTTCATAAAAATTATATAATATTTTATATTTGATAAAAATTATTTAATAGTCAAATTTTATTAAAATATTCTTTATTTTGTAAATAAATTTATTTATTGAAGTAAATTCTTTAATTGAATTTGAATATTCACAAAAAATTATTATTTTTGTTTTATTCTATCAAAATATAAATATTTAATAAAGTAACAGAAATATGATGAAAATATATTCATTATTAAATATAAAAGAATTTAAATACTCAAACTACTAGGGTCTTGATAAGGTTACCTTTACAACTCTAAAAAACACCCTAAGAGTAAGGTGCCTGGCTGTGAGACATTTATGGGGTGGTTCGATATACATGGTTTGGGTTGTGATCTCAATGGGCTTGAAGTTATCTTATAAATGTTTTTTCTCTTGCTTATGTTATTGGATATTAGCTTGGTATTGTAAATGGGAATATCCTAGAGATTATATCTCCCTATAATGTTCCAATAAATGGGATTAATATGGTACGATCCTACTAGTTGAGGCCATCACTTCCTCTCTCAATTTCAATTGGATTTGGCCAAACCATATATTTATAATAGCCATGTTATCACTATGGAATGGTCAGATTATCAAAATTATTTACGAATAAAAGTCTTTTAAAAAATATATAATAATACCGAATAAGTTCATCTGTTTTATATAACCATATAACATAATATCAAATATAAATAAATCATAATCATGAATTTTATTTATAAAAATTCAGACCATTACAATCTTCCCCCGTTAAGAAATTTATCCCTAAAAAATTTCTCTTCCCACCCCAAAACAGATGAGGGTAACTCTATTTCGTCATCTCCTCTAACTCCAATATTACTTCTTCAAACATGTGTTATCTTTTCATCACTTTGACCAGGTTAATTGTCTTATCCATAGAACATTGTCTCTATGATTTGTGATCATCACGATATACTTTTCAAGGGAAAGTTCATTATCCAATGGTATAACCTCTAGATTTATTACATGTGAAGGTCTTGGTATATACTTTCTCAATATAGATACATTGAATACACCATCTACATAAGATAGGTTATCTGGGAGTGCAAGTCATTTGGCCACTGCTCTGATGTGATCAAGGATCTAAAAGGGGTTGATGTATATTAGATTATACTTTCCGATATTCCTAAATCTCATCACTTTCAACCATGGAGATATTCATAGGAATACCATGTAACGACCTAATCTTTCATAAATGGAAAATCCCTCTTGATCTTATTAAATGTCTCTTTATATAAAACATTTTTATAAAATGTCAACTTCATTGGTTTTATGATAAGAATTGTGACTGTTACTTTTATAACCGTTGAATAGTGATCACATGATTAGTATAAATATGGGACTTTAACAAATCCAATTTACTCAGACAAAGGAAGTGATTGCCTCATCTAGTATAATTGCCCCATACGAAGCCCATTTGTTAGATCTCGGGAAAGAGGTGGCATCCTTGGGATTCGCTCTTGACCAAGACCAAGTTGAGCTTCACCATGTCAAGCTCGAAAGTGACCGTCTACGGGAAAAGTTGAAGTTGATTGAAATTACCACTCGAGCGATGTTATCCAAGCCACCCCAAGATTCTGTCACCATCTCACACCTTACCCTTAGGTCTTATGCGGCTGTTTTAAGGGGTTATGTAACAAATAAGTAGTACTATGTTCATGTACATTATTGTTTTGTATATAATAATAAATATAATTCCTAGTCATTTTTGATACATTGTAAATAGTTTTTAAAGTACAAATGGTGTTTTTAGTTATTATTTAATTAAGAAATCTATTTTATTAAATTAAGTGATTTTTAAATTAAATAATATTTTAATAAAATAATATTATTATTATTAAATTAATTTTCATTAAATATAAATGATCTTATTATTTTATGAATGCAATTAAAATTTTTATTAAGGTTTGAAAGCCATTTCTGTCAAAACCCGTGAATTTTTTATACATGTCGGTTTTTATTTTAAAAGTGAAAATTCACATATTTATAATATTATTTAGATAAAATAAATGTTATTTTTGGAATCAGGATGTCTAAATTATCCAACGGTGAATTTTTCATAATTTTCTGTGAATGTCAAATTTTTGGGTAAAAATTAAATACCGTTTAAATATATAATGTGTTTTATGACATCATAATGACCCAATAGTGATGTAATAAAATACTATAATCTTTATTTTCGGCCAATATATTTTTTAAGATTAAAATAATGTGATTTTGGGTTTGTTTTACTTACTTTTCAAAGCATGAATGGACCCTCAAGACTTATTCAACACTTTGCCTTTTTAAATTAATTTCCTTGGGAGTGTGACTCACATCCACATAAGCAACATTATTATTTAAAGAATTTCGGACTTTGGAATTATAAAATATTGTTTTCCTCTTCCCTTTTTCAAAAACCATGGGCAAAAACAATGGGATGGTTTGTGGTTTGGATTAATTTAATATAAGAGGTCCCAAACCTAAATAATAAAGAATTCCCTCACATTTCCTATATAAACCCACCCAAGCTCCCACTTCCTCCTCACTCAAAGCGCTTGGAGTTCGTCCAACTTATGCCCTAATCTCTCTAGAATCCTCCCAAGGTGCCCTAAGCTCCCAAGAAGCCTCTCATAAGCCTCTCTCTAGCCTTTAGAAGCACACTTCCAAGTAAGGGTTTTTTCTTCCTTTCTCATTTTTTTCCAATTTTCCTTAAGTTGTTTTGCCCTTTTAATTTCAATTATAAATGTTGGGGTATGGTTACACACCTCCCTCATACTTCCCTCTTTATGTTTTAATTATGGGATACCCTTTCTCTCTCATTAAATGCCTCCCATGTACACCCGTTACTATGCCAAAATTCTGAAAGGAACTTCTCTCTCCTCTTTTACATTTAAGAAATACTTTTGTATCATGAATCTAAATTCCATTACAATTGTTGGGACATGTATCTATATAACCTCCTTACTGTCCATTACATGTAAATATGATGAGGAACTCATTTCTCTCTCATCAACCATTTTTATGAATTCTTATTTCACGTCATTACGCTGCCGAAATCGCACCAATTTTCTAAGCCAATGTCATTGTCTAGTGAATACCATGCCCATTTCTCCCTCAAAGGAATTCACCTTTATGCACATTTACTTATTGATTGTAAAGTTTAATGTATGAATTCCACATTCCTTTATCGTGGAATAAATGATTATGTTTTGTGAATCCATTTTTTATGATCCATGGGGCACACTTATGCATGAAATGAAATGTTTAAGAAGGGTGCGCCCTTATAGCACTCCAATGCATTGGGTAAAGTATAGTTTCATGATACTTTATGTGCATTGAGTGTTGACTCATGCTAATTAAAGTTCAATGTTGTTTTACTCGTGCTTTATGTGTAATGAGGATTTAATCATGCTCCATGTGCAATGAGCCTTGGCTCATGCTAATTCCATGTTAAGTGTTGTTGCCACATTTCCATGTTATGATTATCATGCTTTATCATGCCTTTATGTTCATGTTTCTTTTATGCTCTATTGATATTCCTATTGTCTAACATATATTGTACTCCTCATTTTATTCCATGTGTACTCCCTTACTGGGCTTTATAGGTCACCCTTTTCTTATGCATGTCCTCAGGTTATCCCATGCAATGCTATGTACGAGGGAATGTAGTGGTCATGTAAAGGAAGTTTTCAATAAAGATGTTGTATTTCATGTTTTAAGTTTTTATGTAATGTTCCTAAGACCCAAATACACTAAACCTATCGATCTTATTTGTGCGTACTGCACACAGGCTTCCAAAGGGAGGCTCGTGCGGTGAAAAGCTTGGAAACGTCTGACTAGATAAATTCCATGATAACTCTCCGGGCTACATCACGCTCAAGGTAATCGAGGGGAATGATGCGATTGAGGAGACTGAAATTTAGGACCTAGAACATATATGCCACACTAAGCTGGCCATCTTGGGAAGCTATGAGGAAGCACACTCTGGCAGAGAAGTTTTGCGCCAGAGAAAAACACTGAAAGAGATCCTCAAAGTATCTTACCCTTCGCCTATAGTAGGGAAGTTGAGCAGTGGCGATGAGATGAAAAACATGATCATCCTCCTGACAGGAACAAAGAATCTCAAGACCATTCGCTAAATCGAGCATACGTTGGAAAGAGCCTCGCAGGTGGAGAAAAGATGGATAATCCATCATGCATGTCCTAATCATAATAACCTCTACTAACTCATCAGATAGTGATGAGATGTTCTCTTGACCATCCATCTGAAAAAAAACATACGAAAGGAAGAACTATGTGCCAACATTGGTATTCCGTTAACCGAGCCAGATCCCCTTTTTCGGTAATGTTGTACGTCTGGGGTTTCTGTTTTTATTTTTATGAATAGAATTGTGAGGACACAATTCTTTGAAGGGGGGAATAATGTAACACCTCGTCTCATTACAATCCTTATAAATAAAAATTATATGTTTAGTGCCATTAAAGCCTTCTTTAACAAAACAAAATATAAAAGGTAAAACACGTAACTCTTTTATTTATTTAATTAAGAACATGACACTGAAGAGTCTTACAACATCCGAGTTACAAGAAAAATCTCACTAACCATAAATTCCAAACAAAAACTCTTGAAAGATCACCGGTAGACTAACCAAGATAAAATCAAGCCCGACTTCTTAGTGTGGATCACTAGGATCCATCATAAGCATCAGGATGGCCAATGCCACGGCGTCCGTGCTGAGTACCAGTGTAATGTAGAGAACCATCCTTAGCTGACAAACTGACTTCAATATATGAATACCAAGACTTCATATATATAAAGGTTCCACATTGCCGTTGTTTTTTTACCGTTGTTGTCTTTTCAAGATGACCATTGAGATATAAATCTGATGGCCTTAAAGGTCTTGATAAATACAAACATAATAATTAAGACTCTTTTATTTTAAATAATTTTTAATGAATCTATTTTATTTTTGATCTATGTTCTAAAAAAAAGAAAAAAACAACATAATTATATATATCTACACATTCTTCTTTTTTTTATTTCTATGTTTTCATATTAGCTTAATTATATGAAGTCACCTTACTTTATAAAAATTTTGTTTTTATTCAATGTAAAATGAAAGTTTATTATTTTGAAATTTTGGGTAAAACAATCATTTTGTTTTAATAACATATAGATATTAACATGAAGATGTAAATTAAGATAAATGACAATAAATAAAGGATAAGTGAAATTAAATTATATAATTGGATAAATTAAATAAATAGAAGAAAATGATAATATAATTTATGTTTTAGGTTGGGGTTAATAGTTTAGTATCTAGGTGTATTAATAACCTTTGACATAAATATAATAATACTAGTTTAATAATAACGTTATATTAATAATAATTTTTTTATAATAATTTTGATAAAGGAATAAAATAAAGAGAGAAATAAATATATATTATGTTAAAATGTTAAAAATGAAAGCCGTTTTTTTAAACATCGCACTGTGCTTAGTCATCCAATCTTCCCCTTCCAATCGCGACCATCCATTCTTTTTAATGTCGCACTGTATATGAGTCGTTCGATCGATCTGCGTTTGATCCTGGCCATCCAATCCTTTTTGCGTCTCTCTCTCTCTCTCCCTACGGATTCTTCTTCCTCGCGCGTGTGCCGAACCAGTAGGATAGGGCCTCGTTTACTCCGCCTAAGCCAACAGTGGACACCCCTCTTTCCACAAAGTCAGCACCGCCTAGTTATTGGTCTATCTCAGATACCCAGTCGATGTCTCCCCGATCAAAGAGTCCTCTGTTTTTTTAAAAAAAAACCTCGGTTTGCACCGAAGGCAAGGGGAGTTTTTGCACCCGGTTTCTTGAATCTTCGACCACTGGTCCGGCGTCGCCTGCTTCGCCTTCTTCTCCTCTTCAACCATAGGTAAGGGACAAGTTTTGTTTTTTTTAAGCTTCGGTATATATATATATACATGTTATATATATATATATAGTTATGGGTATATACATCCGGTGCATACCCAGCCCTTAAGAATTCCCCTTCTAGCTTGGAGAACCAAATAGGGGTAAAGGAAACTCCTCTGCTTCGTTCCCTTCAGTTTCGATAAGCTATACATGTTTATATACACTTTTGATATAAATATGAATAGATATATACAAGAGCATATGAACCTATTTATACCCATTTTTTTCTTCCTAGAATCGAACCTGAGTAGGGGGGGTCTTCTTGTTTTAATTCTCAACTGCTTTGGTGAATATACACGGTTATATATATGTATATACACTTCATGAATATGTGTGTATAAAGGCCTTAAGAACCGGTTATAAATGATCTCCTCTTCCAAAACTCAACCGGGTTTAAGGAAGTTTTTTTTGGGTTTGTTTTATTTCGATTCTAATGGTTGCTTTTACTTATATACATTTTGTGTGTAAATATATATGTATTCACACATATATAAGATGATACATGCATATTTACACATCCCTTATGCATGTATATAACCCTTGCTTCACTCTGCCTTATGAAAAATGGAGAGTTCGGGTAATTTTATAAACATGTAAGATTTTACAAGTACATGGAGCACATAAATATATATGTACATGTGATTATATAGATGTATATGTACATCTATGTGCGAGCATAAGGGATGGTCTTGATTACTTGGTTTAAAATTTATCGCAATATAACATGATGATTTATAAAAATTATTTTTACCCATTAAGATTATTATTTCAAGAATAATACAAAGTAATTATGTATATACATGTTTATGTACATGATAGAGTTTTAGGATAATTTTGGTATAAAAATAGTTCTTCCCACTGAAAATCTCATTTATCAGCGTTTTTGAAAATTCATGCACTTTTTGTGAAAATGTGCGGCGTGAACCCCTTAAGAATTTATATGTGGCTAGGTGAATTTGTATTCATAAGTTCAGTTTCCAGTACCCTATTTCAATTAATTATTATCAGGACTTGGTTTACGTTTTTGACACATATAATTTCAATTAATTTTAATGGATTCTAAGCCAACATGTATGTTGCACCAATGGACTGGCTTAACCAGCAAAGTTATATACCCTCGATGAAATTTATACTTGTAAAGAATGAGTTTCTGCAAGTTTTAAAGAGATGAACTGTGAATTTATGGGTTTTATTTAATGAACATGACATAATTTTACATGGAAATCCATTATGTTCATTGTTCCAGTTAATTTTTCATGTACAAGAGTAAGTTGATTTCATTTATTTACATTACTGCTTAATCTGAAGCCAAAAACCTAGTTCTTTTTTACATTCACGTTATGATCCACTTCAAGTTACGAATATGTATGTGAAAAGGGGGTTGATTAAGAATGTATGAATGAAACCCTATGAATGAAAGACCATGTCAAGATATGTGAGGGATGTTTTGGACTTAAATTTTTATGGATGGGTGCGCCCGGAATTATATAGCACTCCAATGCATTGGGTAAAGTAAGAGTCTCATGAGACGTTATGTGTGACGGTCTTGGCGGTTAGCCTTGGCTTGTGCTTTTATGTGCGACGATCTTGGCGGTTAGCTTTGGCATGTGCTTTTATGTGCAACGGTCTTGGAGGTTAGCCTTGGCTTGTTCTTTTATGTGCGATGGTCTCGGCAGTTAGCCTTGGCTTGTGCTTTTATGTGCGACGGTCTTGGCGGTTAGCATTGGCTTGTGCTACTATGGGAAACGGGATTGGCAGTTTGCCTTGACCCATACTAAGTTATGTTTTAAGGTCATAACACAAGGTCTTGACAAAGTCCGACATTATACATTCCCTCTGCACGTGATGATAAATGGTCAACCAGGGGTTATTCCAACTAACAAGACATCCCCTAGTTGAAAATTCCCTTGACTATGAGAATGAATTTATGAAATAAGAACTCAACACATGTGGTATGCTATTATAAGATCCTTATATTCCAATGTATCACGGTATGAATGTCTTCCCTGCTTATACTCAATCTTTTAGAACTGAAATAATTTTGGTTGTAAGTTATGCATCATCTATTCTTCACATGCTTGCGCTCTCTGATTCATGTCTTCTTTTAAGATTGTTTTAAGTATGTACTTCTTCTTTGTGCAACTGGTTTTCAAAAATGTAGGATTTTCATCTTTTAAGAAAATATAATTCTTTGTTTTCAATGAAGTGTTTTATTAGCTTTAAAAGGGATGCTTTGAGGAAGAGTTTTCTTAAAACGTTTTTAAAACCCCTTACTGGGCATATTTTCTCACCCTACATTTTTGTTTTAAATTTTTCAGGCATGGTTTGTACTAATGATGTTTATCAAAAGCAGCTGGTTTCCCAGAACCCTGAGCCTCGCGATCTTCTATAGTAATAGGACATGATATATTGATTATAAATGTTGTGATGAAATGTTAGTATATCATGTCTCATAAGGAACCCAGGGATCAGGGTCTCTACATACCATGTCTCTAACATCAAACACTAGGTGTTGTCTATGATTGTAAGAATATCTAATATTTTGACTCTAAGCATCCTAGATGTTCTACTGAATAGGCCTAACTATTTCTAAAATTTCATCTACAATTTAATGACCTACCAGTTTTTTCTCCCAAAATTCATTAAAACATGTATGTGTACTACACCTCTTCCCATAAAGGGCATCATTGTGGTCCATATAGTTTCTTTAGTGGAAATTTATGTAGTATGATAACTCGACCATAGGAATATGATGATCTAACCCTCTTTTAATGTCTATAGAATATTCTCTCAACAAGTATTCAAATGAATAATAGTCATCTCATAATGGTCATTGGTTTGAGGATGATAGTTCATACTGAAGTTCAACTAAATTTTTATTGCATGAAGGGGAATTTCCAGAATATGGAGGTACATATTGGATCTCGATCGAATATAATCGATTGTGGTGCTCCATGCCATTTTAAAAAATTTAAGATCTATATCCATGAATGTTTATCTAGTGATAGATACTCTTGAATCACAATGAAGTGTGTAGTAATTGTAAGAATATTCACCACAAACCCATGTAGTATTAGTCCCTCTTGAAGTCTTTGGAAGACCAGTGACAAATCCCACAATGATGTTTTCCCATTTTTATATAGGTATAGGTAGTGGTTTCATCATTCCCACGGATTTGTTTCATTTATGCCTTCACTTGTTCATATATAAAAAATCATGATGTATATTCTGTGATATCCATAGTTGTAGTTTTCCACCAATAGTGTTATCAGTATCGATACATCATTGTTCTTACAAGATGTATAGAGAATGTTGAGTTATGTACATCATCCAACAACTCCCTATTTAACTCTTGATTTAATGGTACACATAATCTTAACCCAAATCATATAAAACCTTATACATTAACATTGAAGTCCAAGGATTTTTCTATTTTTAAGATTCCACTTTTTTATGAATTCCCAAATCATATATTTTATCATCTATTAACATCTATTGTATAAGTGGTTGAGAAATCGTTTTTGAAAGGATTTATGATGTTACTTCTTTTAGTACTCCCATATCTATTCTTTTCAAATCTAATAACAGTGGATCCTTATCAATTATAATCAATTGAAGAATTACTGGATCCCTTTTACTTATAGAATCTTTCACTTTATTCTCATTTCCATAATGGTAGTGAATTGATTAGTTATAATATTTTAACAATTATAAAGATATTTTTTATGCATTATCATATCTTTCTATATTAATATATACTTGTGGATTTTGTGATATTTATATATTTCACATTTTTTCCAAAGAGATAATGAAGTCATATTTTCAATGTAAATATTACCATAACTAACACCAAATCATGAATTTTGTAGTTTTTTGTTTGTGAAATTTCAAATACCATGATGCATAGAATATGACATTAGCATTCTATGTTAACATACAAACCAATCCCTTCTTCAAAGAAATACTGAATAATATGAAATTTTCTACACATGTGGGTATTGTGAGCATGTGGGTAATGATAATCCTACTTTCCATCTCAATTTATCCCTTGTTACATTCATCATCCCATATAGATGTGGATTCATTTTGACTAATCTTGGTTATGGGGTTTGAAAATAATGATTAATGTCTCACAAATCAATGAAAATACCCATCTAATCTAAGTAAATAATTGATATCTATCATAAATGTTGGCCTTAAACATCGTCCAATTTATTTTATCTTTGAAGGGTCTACAGAAATCCCATTTCTTGTTGTTAAAGTCCCCAATAAAGAGACTTCCTTCAACTAGAAATCACATTTTCTTTACTTGAAATAAATATCCTTCTTTCTCAGTGTTTTTAGCATAGCTCTCAGATGCTCTTCATGATCCTCCTTGGTTTTGAAGAATGACATAATATCACCCTTTAATACTATTGAAAATTTGTCTAGGTAATATCTAAAGACTATATTCATCAGGTCCATGAAAATTTCTAGAGAATTTATGTATGTGGGATTCATTATTATGAAATCAAAGTTCTTGTACCTTGTATAAAAAATAGTCCTGGGGATATCCTCTTTCTTCACACTAACTTGATAATATATCGAACATAGATACACCTTGGAGAAGTATTTTTCTCCATATATATGATCAAAAAATCATCAATCCATTGATTTGGATAAATTTTCATTATCATGATATTCTTATTATAATAATAATTGATGAAACGGTGCATTGAACTATCCTTATTCTTGAAGAAGAGGATTGGTGAACCTCATGGTGAAGAACATGGGTGTGTGATAACCTTATCCAAATTATCCCACAGTTACTTCTTCAGATCCTACAGTTACACAATATCAATTCAATATGGAGTCTTTGATTACTATAACACCCCATGTATATCCTCAATTGAATACTCAACCTCTTGGATAGGAAGAAGATCATCCAATTCTTAGAGAAACCCATAAACTTTTTACACCGTAATTGGAATGTTATCAAGGATGATTTATTCTATTGAATCAACCATTTGAAGAAAATATTCTTTCTCATGGGAAGTTAATATCAATTCCTGAGATGTTAGTTCCAAAGAAGTATCATCCTCTATCTAGCACATGTATAGAATTAGGTGTGATTCTCAATACAAAGAGTGATTTACTTTTCATGGATTTTTCTGTTGGATATATATATATGGAAAGGAAATACATGCAGATAACTGCATAAAATTCCATAAAGGTGAGTATGATAAGGATATCTACAATGTTCATCCTACATATATTGATAGGGTGAGTATTTTTATACTTGGGATAAATAATTGCCCCATTTATCATTTTCACCAAAAACTCTACATTCATGCTTTGTGGTGGTGTTTGAATTATTCTACTATAAATTTTTGATAGGAATTAATTCATAGAACCATAATAAAAAATTATGTCTATAGTCATTTAATGATTAACTAGTGTACCTATCATCACTTCATTGTCAGGATCCATCTTAGTGATTGTGATGGAAAAATATATCCCTTTTTTGATATAGGTTGTTGGTTGTCTTCGAAATTCATTGGCATAGAGCATTGGTTTTAAAAGTGCCTAAGTTTCTTAAATTTAAAGTAATGAACTATGGGTTAAGGGTTTAATAGAGCATTCCTTTCCTTTATCACAGTAGTGGGATACTCATGATATAAATCGCTAGATAGGTAGCCTTTTTTCTAACACCTAAAACATTTCCTTTTACACATTAAGAAATTTTCATGGTGATTCTTTCCTCACTTTTAAAAAGTGGGATGTTGAAGTTTCTCAGAATCATTAGATTTCTCCATCAGACCGCAAGAATTAAACACCACTTTTTTATTCTTATCCCTATGATACCATTCATACTCACAAATATTTATTTCGACATTGAGGGAACATCATACAATTTCCTCATAGTTAATGATTTCATAGATCTCTATGGATTTTCATAGACTAGGATTTAGCCCACTAAAGAATTGTTATACCTCATATTTAGGGTACAAACAATGATATAGAAATATCTTGAAATTCTACTATTTTTTTCTTGAAACACCCCAATAGATTCGACATACTTTTCTTGAGGAAAGGGGAACCCCTTTCCATTTTATATCAGAGAGTGTGAGGAAAATATATACCGAAAAAACATTTTCTATAATTCCTACCATCCAATAACTTTGATCTATTATATATGATTCAAATTATTGATCAATGTTCACCATTGATCATCTTCTCCCTCTATATGATAAACAGTCAGTAGAACCATTACCTATTTTGAAAATTGAAGGATCGAGAAAATATTCACAATAGAGTTGAACCATTGTTCCATGATTAATGGATTGGATGATCTATTAAAAGTTAGAGTCCTTTGTAACATAAATAACTCAATTATTGATTTTTATTTGTTATGGAGATTTGGGAAATCCTCCTGATCTAGTTTTCTATTAAAAACCTTAGTCTTTTGAGATATTATTATCACCAACTTTGCGATTATCGCTCCAATTAGTTTGGGAATCTCATTGGGGAAGTCATCACATTTCTCATCACATTGAATTTTTACCTATTTCCTCCCATTTTTGGCCATTGTATAGAATAAAAAAATTAGGGATGAATATTTTTAAACAATTAACCACATTAATGGAAAATTAATAATATTAAATGGATAACTTATAACAATAATTTATTTCCTTATATAATGAATTTCTAGGCTTCAAATTATGTTATCCATGATCTATTTACTTATGTATATTCTTATGGGATTTTTTTGTTCCCTTAATATGGGTTCTTAATAAGTGTATGAATTTACTAAATAATATCCCTCGATAGGTTAAAAATATGTGTACTGTAAGGCCTGTTTTCATACCATGTTACGCCGAGTCAAGCCTGATACACCTTGTCAGTATTGTTACCCCTAGGTTCATATGTTCTAAAACAACATCCACCATTAGTATAAAAATGGGATGAATTTAATTTATAAAAATAATACATTGTACTTACCAAAGTTTAGGTACATTTTCTTATACTTTTCTAATCCCTGAGGCTTTCTCTAGATTTTTTATCATAATCCCAAAAATAACTAAACTTTTCATATGATACCAACTATAACAACTGTGACCATTATTTCACATTAATACTTGATTTATTACATAAACATATACATAATTCAACCTTGAAGATCGATAAGGCTAGTGTATTTTGGAATTATGTACATATCATAGCATATTGAACATGGGATACAACAACATTGTTGAAAAATTATTTGTCATACTTCTAAAATTATATCGATTTTAAAACTGAATGTGATAACCAGGAGACATACATAAGAAAGGACTGATATATAAATCCCATAAAGGGAATAAACATGGAATATGGTGATTAATGTTAGAAAATACAAATATCAATGGGGATTTAAATTTATGAGAATCATAAACATGAATAATAAGGCATGATATAGAATAATAGTCATAACATGGAAAATATGACTACAACTTAAAACACTACATCATAAAAATATGTCAAGGATAACTGCCAAGACATCATGATGTAAAAATTCCCATAATGTAATTAGGCTCACATAATTTCTAAAAATGACATCTTATGAGACTATATATTACCCAATTCATTGGAGCGCTTCATAATTTTGTGGCCACCCGTCACACTCATTTTATTCTCATGATTAAGTGCACTATATAGATCATACAACATGGATTCATTCATCATAATATTTTTTCCATGATCATGTAGTGATTAATAAATATATTTTTATCCTAAATAAAATAAGTATATGTGTATAAAGTTAAACACCCTTGATAGTAAATGGATATTGGTATTCACTACACAATCGTTTTGTCATGGAAAAATCATGGTGAAATTTCAACAATATAATGACATCAGATAAAATATTATAAACGGGTTTGATGAGAAATAAAGGGCTCTCTCATCAAATGTAAATTTAATGAAGATTAATAGGTACATGTAAATAAATATCTCAACATTAGTAATTAGAACTATAAGTCATAATATAATAATGAAACTTGAATAATGAATAGAAGTTGAGGATCCCTTACTATAGTGTGTGACACAAAATGCTTAAGAGAAGATTATTGACAGCTTTAGAGAACCTTGGGAGGACTCTAGAGAGGGTTAGGATTTGTAAAGATGATATTTTTTTTGAGTGAAGTGAAATGGGAGCATTTGTGGGTTTATATATGAAATGAGTGGTGATTTTTTTATTATTTATGTTTTTGACTCTATATAATAAAATAACCAAAACCAAAAATTGTGCCATGATATTTTTCCCATGGATTCTACCAAATGATAGTGTATTTAATTATTATATATTTCCTAGGACATAAAATAATAAAATAATACCATTTCACATAAGGAGGGGAGTCATACTCTTAAAGAAACAATTTTAAAACCATAAAATCTATAATATGTTTTGGAGGATTCATAATAGAATTATAAAATAAATAAATTAAAATTAAAATCCCAATATTTTTAATTTAAAACAATTTTTTTCTATGGATCCATTTTATTGTATTTATTATGTCACATTTGGGTCATTCTTATTTCATAATAGATGGAGTATTTTTATAAGATTTTTAATTTTTACCCAAAAATTGACTATCTCTGAAATTTATGAAAAAATCAATGGTGGATAATTTAAACCATCTGATATCCAAAATAATGTTAATTTTTGAAATATAATATTTTTAATATTTTAATTTTCACTTTTTAAATAATAACAAATATTTATAGAGAAAAGTTGGTTTTTTTGACAATGAGAGTTTTCGAACCATTATAAAAATTATATTTGAATTCCAAACAATTATATGATCACTTATATTTGATAAAAATTATTTAATAAATATATTTTCTTGAAATTTTATTTACTTAAAAAAACCATTAATTCATAAAAATATATTCCTTACTTTAATATGAATATTAACCAAAAAAGTTGTTTATTTTTAATTGTATCAAAGTAGAATTAAATTATAAAGTGGGAATAATAGGATGAAAATATATTCATTAATATTAATAAAATAATGCACATTATCATACTAATGGGTTTGTAATACAAATCCCTTTAATACACCATAAAACGCCCTAAGAGTAATATGTGCGATCGTGAGACTTTCATGCGGTGGTTTGACGTACTTGGTTTGGGATGTGATCTTGATGAGCTTCAAATTCTTACATAAATGATTTCTCTCGTGCTCAAGTTTTTATATATCATATTAGGCTTGGATAAGGGAAAATAATATATGTTCTATCTCCCTAATAAGCTCTGATAAATGGGCTTCATGTGGTATGATCCTAATGGTTGAGGCCATCACATCCTTTTTATGTTCTAATTGTATTAGTTAAAAGATTAAATTTATACTAATCATGTGATCACTATTGAACATCTATTATATCAATGATAATGATGCTTGAATGTATTTTAAATACGATATAATAATACCAAATAAGTGAATATGTTTTTTATTTCCATAATACATAAAAATACATTTAAATAAATAAAAAATGGAATTTTATTTATAACAGTTTGGGTAGTAACATTCCCCACATCCATTCATGAGGGAATCCCAGGTCTATTTCATGGGGTAAGATTATAGTTAATCTTCATGTGAATAGATGATATGTGTGGGGATTATTTACGTATTCTTCACATTATTGTCTCCTTGTGTCGATTCATGAGGTAATCTCATTTCCATTACATGGGGTAATATTATTGGTTAATTTCATGTGAATTGATGAGGAGAGTGGGGATTATCAATTGAAGATTCCCCTTATTTAATCCCCATGTTAAATCATGAGGTAAACCTATGCACATTCTATCGGGTAAATCAACGGTTTAACATCATTTGAATGGATGAGGTGTGTGGGGATTATGCATAGAAGTTTCCCATTATACCTTCATAATGTAAATTCATGAAGGAATCTCAACATGTAGATTAGTCAAGGGATATTATTATGAAATTCATCTTATAATGAGGCCCATAGTGGCTACATGGGAGTTAAATATTTGGGTATGATACTCTAGGGATTATCGTTCGTCATTATCTTGTCTTGTTATGATGTAATCGTAATCTTGAAGGAAAAGGTGTACTATATTTTATCATAATGTAGTGAGGAATTATAGTTTTAAGATACCTTGAAATGGTTGTTGTGGGATTTAATTTTAAGTATCCATTTCTGGATTTACCAGACATTACAGTCATGTGATGGAATTTTAGGATTTTCTTGAAGAGTGTATCGACTCAGGGTACTCATGTTATCAAGAGAATCCAAGAGGAGAAACTCAACCTATAATATGTGGAATAGTCTAAGATGGGTAGGTATACTCATGGAATTTTAGAGAATGTAGAGGATAATCTCTTCTAATGTCAGTCCAGGGGTGGACATTAGGGATATATAAGGTGAATCAAAATATTTTATCAAAGCATATTAAAATGTTCACGATTCCACTAACTGTTTTCATTGGAATTAGTGATGGTAGAAAGGATTCCATGTATGAGGGATGATACTACATACTAAAACTATGACCGAGAGAGGTGTGGAAGTGCATGATCTCTATTAAGGACCAGAAGGCACGAAGGAGGGAGCTTCGAGAAGGATAGGGGTTTGCATATCTTATGATATCGTGATGGATTTTTTTTCATAGTTCTCAAGAGTTTCAAAAGATTTTGGCTTCAAGGATTTCAAGGGTCTGGTTAAGGATGAGGATTCATGGATCTTAGGGGTCTCGTGAAGGATGGGGCTTCATAGAGCTCACGGGTTTCATGATGGTTGGGTTTTTGCCGAGATTAGGGGTTTTCTGAAGGCGCTCAAAATTTGTGAGGGTATTCTATGTGAAATTAGGCCTCTAAACGGGTGGGGAAAACATTATTTCTTAAAGTGTGGGAGATTTTAAAAAATTGGAGCTTCATGAGGCAACCTCATTCGTGAAGGATAACCAAGGAAAAAAGAGGTCCCAAAATTCACGAAGCTCATTGGAGCCCTGAGAATTGAGAGAACGATGTCATGGATTAGTGTCTCTTTTACAACTATTATGATGAAATAAGGGATTATTTATAGGTAATGGGGTTTATAAAGATGGGATTCATTCAAGAATATGTATAAGCTTATTGAGTTGGAAGGGCTTCATGAATCTAAATGTCTCTATCATGATGATTACCATTAGCCCTTCATGTGTTCCTAAATGGATCTCCATTAATTAGAATGTCTCTAAGTATAGGTTACCATTAGGGTCTATTAATTGGACCTCCATGAATGGTACCTTTATGAAAGAACCTTCTTGAATGGACCATTGTGAACAAACCACCATGAGTGGGTTCTCTGTGAATGGGATCTCCATGAACGTTTTTGGTAGCCAATCTTCAAATAACCATTAAAATATATCTGTAACTCTTTTCGTGCTCTATGACCAATGAAATCAAGGATCAGGAAATGAGATACACTCCTAGATAAATTTCTTCAATTAATGGTCCCTTCTTAAAAGATTTTTTCCCGGTTCAAAAATGTGTAACGAGATTCTTCCATTATAATTTTAGGGATACATGCTACAAACATCATTACAAATACTAAAGCATATGAAAAATAATGTGGAAATAGTATTCTATGCTAATTTTGTATCAGATACAAACTCTTGATATCCTAATAACATGGTAGATATAAGAATAATTTTCTAAGGCCTCTTCAAGAAAAAAAATATCTCCATGAGTAATAAAGAGCACCTTTAAAGGAGACCCTATGAAAATAAGTACATATAACCTATATGACCCTCAAATGAAAAAAATATTGAAATAAATTCTATATTCCTTGGGAGGGATCACATCACTAAAAGATATAGTGGGAGAGATAATTTCTCTAATTATTTCCAATATCTTGGTATTTAAGAGTTAGAATAGGACATGATTACACAAATCACTATTGTAGAAGTTAGAGAGACATATATACTATGTTAGTGTACATTATGGGATAGAGAACCTAAAAGATATATTTTTCTATTCAATGAGGTGGGTGAAAATTTATTAGTTTTAAATAATGATCCTATAACCTTTAAAGAAGTAGTTAGTGAATCAGTTATTTATACATTACAAGAATCTATGAATTTTGAAATGGATTCCATGTATCAAAACCATGTATAGTTTCTGGTGGAACCTTCAATGGATGAAATGAACATTGAATACAAATGGGTATTCGAGAAGAAACTAGACATGTAATGAAAATTAAACACTTATAAGTAATAACTAGTAACAAATGGGTTAAAAATGCAGAATTTAATAGATCTATAAAAAACTATTTTCATCCTCCTCATTAATAAAATCTATTATAACTCTACTAAATAAAATATCTTATTGTTACAATGATATTGAGAAAATTGATTTCATAATATCCTTCTATAGTGGAAACCTTACAGAATATGTTTTTATGACATAACCTAAAGAGTATTTGACTCCAAAAGGCCCTATCAATGTATGAAACATAATACGATAAGTTTATTGATTAGAGAAAGAATACAGGTCATAGAAAATTATGTTTTAAGATGTAGTAATGGAATTTGGTTTCATAAAGAGAGAATTTGAGTTTGTTGTTTAAATGTGTTGTACTGGGAGAGATTAAATTTTACTAACAACTTATATAGATGACATACTATATATTGGAATAAAATATCTTTATAGTCAATTGAATTATACATAAATACACACATCTACATAAAAGTCTTAGCTGAAGTGACCAATATTCTTTATATCAAGAAGTATCAGCATAGATATAATATACTAAACATTTTACATCAATGAATATATATTTACAGGATACTAAAGATATTTGGTGTGAAAAAATAGTTGATTTATTCCAATTTCACATGGAATTCATATTTCTATGAAATTGTATCCATAGAAACATAAGTAAATTCATAGGCTATAATGGATTCCATATGTATTGAATATTGGTTCAGTCATGTATATTATGCTATGTATTATTCTAGATGTATCATATTCTATAAGTGTGGCATTAAGATGTCCGGTCAACCAAGGTGAGAATAATTGAATGTCAACCAATATCATCCTTACGTAAGAAATGTACTCTAACGATATGTTATTGGACTATGGAGGAGAAAATGATATAGTCATCAGAGGATATTCACATTCTACATTATAATCAAGTCAAGATGATATTAAAATTTCAGTCAGGAAATATATTCACCATCAATTGATGTGTTTTTAGTTGGATAATCATAAATAAATCCATGTTCAAAGACACTACAAACGTTTTTGAGTATGCTTCATCTTATGAGGTAATAAATAAGTAGTTTGGAATATAATATTAACATGTTACCTCTATGTAAAGATGCTATCAATCTCTATTACAATAATACTCTAGTTATGGAAATTTTAATAGAGATAAAGTCACATTATATGATGAATCAAAACCCTAGAATGTAACATACCTTGATGGATTTTTTTCTTGAGAGGTGTTGTTAGAGTGATAAGAGTGTCTATGGAAGACAACATAGTGGGGCCCATGACCAATGCATTAAGTCACTTGAAACATGATATTTTGGAGAGGTCTAGTAGAGTGAAATTCATTGGTCATTTTACATTGTCCATATGGGAGTAGTTTGAAGTTCATGTTCAATAACCAACTATTTGAGCATTGGATTACATGTATATTCATAGGATTGTATACTGATTAAATATATTATTAAATGTAGTTCACTATTCCACATGACATTAATGTGATGATAACATAGAGTATATATCAAATTGAAAATGTAATATCAATTCCCCTCTATGAGGAAAAACATAAAAATCCATGATGATAATACTAAACATATTTTTTATATCAGATAACATTTTATGATGAGGAAACAATATTTATATAGTTAGGTGTGAGTACTCCTAAGAATATGAGATTTCACCCCATGAACATTATATACTGTAATATCCAAGATGAGAGACTATGATAACCAACTCACTTGAAATAATTCAACATTTTTATGTGTCATAAGATATTCTAGTATGTGTGTGTAATGTTCTATAGACTTTATGATTTTTTTTAATGTGTCTTGTTTCTCAATTAGATTTATTTACATCCCAAAACTGTCAAGTTGTATGTTGATGTGAAGCATGTTACATTGAGTGATTCATCAATGAAATGTTATTAACGAATAATTTGAGGTTGGATTTCACTCTTCCATATTTACGTATGATGATATTTCAGTCGTTTTATTGAAATATAAATGTTGCATTCAATTCTCTGTCTGTTATGCAACAAAGAGTTGATATCATATTGTTAAATAAAAAAATATCAAGATTATATAAAGACAACATATTTTTGGAACCTTTTTTATGATACATCGTGATAATGGGATTATATAATAATAAAAGGGCTCATATGTGGTTTCTAACATTGTGACATTATCTTCTTTCTATTGGGTGGTTAGACCCATTTGTAGACACTAATCTTGGAATTTTAAAATCATTTGTAATTCCAACAACAATGAATCTTATTGGATTAGACACTACATGTTTCCATTGATCAAAATTATATTCTATTTTAATATAATTACTATAGAAAATATTATTATCAAGACTGAGGAATAATTTTATTGAAGAAATGATGATTGTGTAAATTAAATAATTTTTTTTCTCAAGATAATCATTAAATTACTTGAAAATATAATTTTTATTTATTTATTTATAAAATAAATAAATTTATAATTTATTTTAGTATGCAATAAATTCGAAAGAGGAATACTAGACAAATGTTGTGTCTATTGACAAATATTAATTTTTGAGGTAGTAAAAATAATATTTATCATTTAACTTTTTAGCATATTCCATGCAATAATAATAATAATAATAATAGTAATACGTGGAATGGTGTCATATGAGGTTTAATATATTTATTATGGCCATTGTGAGATTAAATATCATTTTAACCTTAAACAAAACTCTATTAATATATGATAATTTCTATTTTATAGATAATGAATGAAATTGAAAATCATTATGAACATTCAAGTGTCGATCTATTCTCAAGGAAAAATTAATCTCTATAGATTCTTATCCCTCAATCATCATCACAATTACAGGAGTGATATGATTATTCTTCATGATCGAAGTAATTTTCACAATGATATATAAGAACTATTCTTGAAGATTGATCCTTAACACTAACACAAATAAACCCATCTGAATTGTTTTGAGGTCAAAGGAGCACTTATGAATCATGGCTAGAGGGATTCTACCATTAGATCCTAGAAACTCTATTATTGTGATCTAAAAAGGGGGTTTTAAATCAATAATATCATTGAATAAGTATCCCAAGACCAAGGAATTATTTCTTTTAATATATTTAAATTAATTATAAATTTAACATGAAATGATTAAATTTTTGTTCTGTTTTATTTCATTATAATTATTAATTGTAATATTTTCATTGGTCATGACATTAAAATCTTGTATAATATATGAATTATCCTATGAACTAGACATCTGTAGAATCCATATTTTTTTCCATAATCTCATCACTACACCTAGAACCATCATGAATAATCTCATTCGGTGATTCTATTATGATTTCTTGATATTTTATGATACCAATAATAATTTCATTGATCGTAATGATTATTAATAAATATTTTATAAAAGTGAAAAGTTTACATGGATCATGATTGAAGAATTTTATGACTCTTTTCTTATGTTCATTATTTATTCCACATCTTTGTATTTGTGATAAAAAATTTGACGGCTGTGAATTTTCTTTTTTGTATTCCTATGGTATTTGATTATGTCTTCTGACCCTTACACTCATCTTATTTTCATGGATGTTAATCAATTTTTACTACATATGTTCACTCATACTAGGTTTTTGGTCTCACCCATCTTAAATTTTTCCATTTTCTCAGGTTATAAATATTGATTTTAAGTGAATGATGTCCAGAAAGGATTAATGAGTGAATAATTTTTTGGAAGATGTTGAAGAAATATTGTGACATAAAAAATGGTATGTTATGAAAAATGATCACTTGAAGTCTTTGTAATTATTATGTATGAATTTACCTAATACTATAATATATTAATACTAAATTTTCTTTGTTTATATAATTAAAAAGATATTTACTCTTGATTTTATATGATTTGGATGGATAATGTTGGGTAATTTTTATCAGTATGAAAGATAGAAATGAAAAAAATATTTGATTTTAGAACGAAATATTGGAGTTCAGGTTCAAGGCTATTATAATGGGGATCTCCGTATCTAATTTAATGACATGAATTAGGAAAAATAGGTACAATTAAAGATATTTGATGTGTTCCATAATCATTGTAACTCAAGGCTAATATCATTTATTTTGACCAAAAATAATAGTATGATGGAAGTACACACATAATTGTTTTCCAAGGATCACATAGAATCCTAGAAAATTAAATGTCATGTATTTTGTATTCAATACATATCATCTAAATTTCTCACTATGAATAAACGGTCTGATAAAATATGTACTACTATAAAAATATATCAACAATGAATTCTATCGTAGAGTTAAATTCATTATAAGTGACCACTTTTTAATTTCCTAATGTGGTTTTTGTATCTGAGTTTGGAAAAGGTTGAGATATGGTTCTTGGGAGGTGTTCAAAAAAAAATTGGGTTTTGGTAATCTCACTATAACATTCATATTCAATGAAATGGACCCCCATATGATATATATGGTGGAAAAGTACTCCTTTATTTTATATGGTGTTCTATTTTATCCATATCGTTCTAATACACTCCCCCAAATATCAGTGTGTGGTACCTTATTAAATATATATGGCATAGTTACATCTCTTAGAATATACATGTTCCATAATACATTCCGCTATAATATAGACATGAGGTTCATGTACCCCTTGTTGTTATCCATGTTTAATGTAGTAATCCCTCTAAAGATATTTATTGTTTAGGTACTACCTATATTGATAAGTAAGGATCCACTATCTTTGTATTACACATTCCCTATATTAAATTATATTTCCCATGAAAAGGAACTATATCCTACAATAGTTATATAGGTGGACTTAAATATTATGTTTCTTGAGAGATTATGTTTTTAGATGGTTTGTGACCTTTAATGTAATGAAAATTATAGTTTCCATTGAGATACACATTTTAACAATGTTATGTAATTGACACCCCCATGTCAATATTGTATTTAATATTATTAAACATAATATAATTTTTAGTTTTATGGTGTCCCTTATGTTGTCTATGTGTTTTGGGGTTTCCATGATTTTTTTTTGTTGTTAAAAAAACCACATCATGTATTTAGAAGGACACTTTGTGTTTGGTCTGGGTTCCATTGAATAACATTCAATCATTAGGTTACCAAAATAGGGATATGGGGCAGTGTGGTTAAGCGTTAGTTTTTTTAACGGAGTTTATTTTTGGGAATGAGAATCATCCATGCCATATGTGTGATTCTCTAATGTAAATCTAATAAAAGTAGTTTGTATACCATGTATTTCAATGATTCTCCAATGAGACTCAGGTCCCAGGGACCTCAACTATACATTATGGTGGTTCCATATTTTGTATCCCAAAAATCCATGGCACATGGGTTGGGGATTACGGTTGGAATTTCTCTCAAAGAATATTCCCCACACTCATTTTTGGGATTACACTTAGGAACTATTCTATGACAAAAAAATTTATACAATCCAGGGTGGAATAAAAAATTTGTATGTCTTTGTCTAAAACACTTATGTTTTATTTTAGGTTCATAGTTTTTGATAAACAAACATTGCTTTGAATTTTGAATGATGAAGGAAGAGTATGGATGTGATAGTTATTATAGGACATGTGGATATTTTTTAGAGCTATTCATGTTAAAATTCAATTTTGGGATTATTATGTATATACAATTTGAGCCATATTTACTTTATATTCATAATTTTTTGTTTCTATTCATGTAATTAATTTTGAGTCTGGTTTTTATAGGTATTTAAAATTTAGATAGATAATTTTTATTAGTTATTACCCATTTGGATGTTTATTTAATCTTTTAATCATTCAGTTTAGTTACTTAATTTGAAAAAATTATTAAATTACCTGGAATTTATAATGTATATATGTACCATGTCGGATTATCTATAGTTTCAAGCACTTAATTATGTAATTATATAAGGTGGGAACAATTCCCAATATTTTATTAATGATACACAAGAACAAGTTTTATCCCTTGGGGATTTAGAATACCCTCTGATCCTAGTTGTGCGGTGGGAAATGTGAAGTGTTAGTTTACATTGGGTTAGGTAATTATAGTAGGTTAGATTTTTCATTATAGAGTTAGTTTTATTAATATCAAATCATACACTATTTCATGCCCCTTCCTAGGGGGGGCCATGCCGCAACCCCCCAATCCCGCCCCTACAGGCCACGAGCTAGTGGGAAACATCGAGTAGGTATATCTATAATATGTGAGGAATTTAAAAAGTAATTGTATACATGAACACATATCCAAGACCACAATATTCTGAAATTTAAAAAGAATTAGACATCCAATGCATGCATACATCCATATCCCACAACCATAGTATGAAATGGATTAAAGAAAGTAACCATGACCAAATATAAGCCCACCATAAAGAGTTTGTAACACATGTCCAACCAGAATGTAAAGGCACAGAGACTACTGTTTAAACACCACAATAATACAACTCTTTCGGTTCGATCATACTAAGGACCTTCTAGACTTGGTCCACCTGGTACATTATCAAAAGTTAATTATTCTACATGAGTCACGACATGTGCGGGAAAAGCCCATATAGGGGTGAAAATAAAAATACTCCACAGGACACCCAAAAACCATAGATAATAAAACAAAAGAAAATACAGTACATTCTACATAAGTATATTTCTATAGTACATATAACAATAATATCTTGATATTCTAAACATAGACACATTGTCTAATGGTAAGTCACATCCGTAGTATATTGTCCTTAGGATTCTTGATCAAATAACCCACCAAGCACTCATTCGGGAGAACATGATCCTGAGTCTGACAGCACCAACAAAATCCATAAAATATGTACTATTATTTGGGTCTCATAATGAGAATGATCACAATGATATTCCTAAGAGATAAGTTACAAAGATGAGGATCACAGCCAAGTCTATGGTGTGATACCCACAAATTCAATCCAGATTAACCCAATATGTAAATGATCGATACCCATGTAGTGTTAGACATCATGATACCACGAACTCCCCCTAGGGAATGAATATTAAAAAATAATCTCACTCTAGGCCTCTCTGTTGGATTCCAATTACTCTATATAGGATGACTAACTAAATGGATCATTTTTCTAAGAGTAGGATATGATACTATAGCACACAATAGGGAAAAGATAAGTGGAACACACACTAATGAAAGTATTCTAATATATAGAAAAAAATAGATTAGATAAATTTAGAAAAGTGTGCATGGTGTGTTGAAGGGTTACATATCATTTCCCTTGACCTCGGGTCACGTTCGTGTAAACAACCAGTTTCATAAAACCATGTTTTTGTTATACTACACGATGTTTAGGATGCCTATGTAGCCTACCAATGTATCAGTACATTTATCCAACCTAGGTAAATATTCACGTTCACAAGTTCTCATCTTACCCATGTACCTGGTCTAGGATGTGTCATGTGGGGGAGTACACACCATGTAGAAAAACCAAGTAATACACCCCGTGTCTGTGTACTTTCTAAAGTTCTAGATGAGTATCTAGGGAGGGGCCACACAATTTGTGATAGGGTTAAAACTATGGGCAATACTTAACATCCCTTAAAACCATATCCACCACCAATGGGGTCCACACTGTGTGTAGATCTGGATTACCCACTGTCTTCTATAGTCATTTTACATAAATGCATATCTGCACTCGAGTCATCTTCTGCATCGTTTTGGTCACCAATATGGTGCACCAAGTCGAGAAAATCTAGGGGAAGCCTCATCTGAGCCTCTCCATCACAAATATACAATTTTGAGGCCCTCAACCTACTCAAAAACATGATCTCTCTTCGTTATTTGCTGTGTGCCAAAAAAAAGCAACCAGGCATCAACAATCATTTGATTTTTCATCACATCCGTCTTCGCACCAAATTCATGTTGTGTTGATCCCAGAACTACAATTTCATATCATTATTCCATGAAGTGGGTGTGCAAAAATCAATTGATCATAATTTTTTGTGTTGTAGGACAAATGAAGAATGCTTGCGATGAATGACGAATGATGGTAGAATAGTTAAAAAAATATTTTTTAACAAACCATGATCGAGGTTTGTGTCAATATCGATCTATTTCCATTAGAATGAAAAATGAAGCAAAAAATCAAAAAGGAATTCTCCCATCAAAACCCAACAATGTAAATATGATCCTACCATAACTTTTAACTCCGAATCAATCTGTTCATAAATTAATTCAAATTTATCATTGAAAGAAAGAATAGAGAATAAAAAAATCAATACACATGCCCTACCTCCAATGGCATGATAACCTTCATTTTTTATTTATTTCTAATAATACACCTTTCAAGGGGTGAGGTTAAACCCTTACAAGCCCTGTTAGAATATATATTACATGGCATATAGGCCTTAGAAGAATTCATTTCCTATTGGCGTCAAAAATTACATACAACCCAGACCAACTACTTTGAACTGCTCCTCCCCTGTATTTTCATCATCAAATTAGCTCTCCACCTTCGCATGGCTATTTGGATAGGCTTTCTCATGCCTTCATAGGCATGTCTGGATGGCAGGTTCCATACTCTCTCATTCTTGCAATCCTTTTAGCTGATTTAGTGGTGAAAACTCCTTTCTCATCCTTCTTATGGATCTTGTTCCTTGTAGGTTTTCTAGTTTTTATCTTCACTTATGGTGGCCCGAAGGCCTTGAGGTGGCCCAAAGGCCTTATTGACCCAAAGGCTTGGGTGGCCTGAAGGCCTCAAAGGACTCGGAGACCAAATCGATGGCCTGAAGGACCAAACGTGGGAATGGTCCCGGTTTTTACACTGCTAAACAGTTCCCACTATAGTACTTCTACAGTTCCCACTATAGTACCGCTATAGTACTACTACAGTTCCCCTGGAAATATGCCTCCACCTGGATTTCTTCCTGGGTTACCTGGCTGCACTTAAGGTGTCCTCAAAATCTAGGATGGGGCTCATTTGCATGCCATACCATGATTTGGATGGATGGTTGATAAAGAACTATGCATCGACATCGTCATTGGAAAGATCCTTCAAATACAAGGAGCATTAATCATTGATCCATATTATTTCATTGTTTTCATTGAGATAAAATCCTTCAAGCACTCTCCAATGGCTCTTTAATGTTTTCAGGGATATGTGGATAACATAAGAAATTCTCTATAACAATTTATTTGAACATTTTTAGTAACTACATCAAACCAAAATAAATATAACAATTTTATTAAATAATTTTATTCTTTTAAACACCTTTGATGAGTTTTCTACAAACGTCCCACACTGGCAAATGTTAAGTTGTGCCTCTGGTAATCCTTGAATTCTGAATTCAACAGTGACCTCATATTTCTAATAAGAACCCAGTTTATAATTTATTCTAGTTTTTTAGAAATATTGTGCATATGTTCTATTTAATATATTTAATATATTTAAAACATTAATTCTGGGAAGACAGAGCCTTGGAATCTCATGCTATCTCAGTGCCTATTCAATACATAATCTATACAATATTTAAAAATAACACAACAAAAATATGAGGCATTACATTCTCCCCAAAGTGAGGATTTACTTTCACAAAAATCCAAATAATGGATACATAAAAAATATGTAGTAACTAGGTATGGATTTGAGTCTCCCACCCCCATGTTATCTTTTTGAGATTCCCATATTGCCAGTAGAAATAAACCAAGGGAATCTATCAACCATGAAGGATCCTCTCTTACTAATTCTTGGTCTCCACCATGTACTCAGCAAAGGTCCCTCCATTCAAAATATTCACCTCACCCAAGTTGATAATGTGTGATGGGTCATTCATGTTCCTCCTTTGAAGTGAGACGTGGAAGATTTCAGGTTTCTAGTCTAACTGTTGATATTGAGATAAGCACTATGCCACCTCTCCATCTGTACATAGTATCTAGAAAAGGCCAATGAGTCTTGTAGATACCTTTCCACCTCAACCAAATATTCATAATCCTTGTCAAGTTGAAACCCATTGGAACACATGGTATCCATCATCAAACTTCAAAGGCCTCTATAACCAATCATCATAAGACTTATGATGGATTTTTGAAGGCTATGTCAACTACTGGATGATCTGCACATTCTCTATTGTAGATCACACCAACTCTGAGACTGTCGATGCTAAATCTCCTTGGTTAGTCTAGAAAATTGGTGAATTATAGGGTCACCCATACAGAGCATTAGATCATGACATAATAATGGTGCAATGGTAGTTTTTATTTTACACAAACACCACCAGTGGTATGTCATCCCCCTAACTATGACTGATGTCCAACATGAAAGCACACAACATTTCATATATAATCTGAATGGTTATCTCATTATAGCCATCAGTTTGGTAGTGAAATGCTATGATACAAAATAACTAAGGCTCAATTGCCTCCTTTAATTCATTTTAAAACTAGGATGTAATGCGACCATCAAAATCCAAAACAATTGTCGATGGGACTCCATGGAGTCAAATTATATTGTATATGTAGAGGAATCCAAGAATCGCTACTAAAATCTACTCTCAGATAGCTAGGAATTGGGCATACATTATGTGTCAGTCTACAATCACCCATATGGAATAGTGTACCCTAGAAGTAAGTGGTTAAAAAATATGTTTCTTCTTTGAGGTTAGGAACATGAGTTTTCCATCAAACCTTAATTTAATTACTTTAGTATGGAATAATGTGGATTCTTTTTGAGTTCATGGGTGGTTCGACGGTGTTTGGGATCATTAATATCTTGGAACCCATAGGCATGGAGTGTTCTAGGCCTACTGCACAGTTAGAAAAAAAACATGTAGGGTAGTTCTCTTAGTTAAGCTAACCATACAGGTGGAGTCAGTATCAGCTGCATGGTATTCAGATATTGTATAGTAGCATCCGCACATATGTGTTGTTGGTCTAGAGAAATTGATGTTTGAGGCAGAGACCTACAATATGGTTAGTCGAACCATGCAGGGTAACGGTTCAAGTTCTCCATTCTCTTACAGAGTGTTTTGTATGGTTTTTGCATTGTTGGAAAAGTCATGTGGGTAAACCGTTCGACACATATATTTTGGGTAAAATGACTGTTTTCCCCCTAAAAGTTTTGTAACATCAAAATCCTTCTACTCTTTCTTTTCATAGTAGTGGATCATTATATTGAGCTCCCATTTGAGACTATTTTTGGTTTTCACATCCCCACTCTTTCTAGCCTCCGAATAGAATGTCGTTCGTGTCCTTGGATACTCAAAGATGAGTCATGGATTCCTTTTTAGACTATCTTGATTCATTGAAATAGAATCTATTCTATTTGGATTTATACTCATATACCCTAATATACCATTCTTTGTTCATATGTCATATATCTCCCAAATTAGAGTGAATTATTACTTAATACTGGATGATATACTAGCACGAGTATATGTTAGGTGGTTAAGTTCATTCATTTGAATGTCAAGAAATTTATATATTCTGGAGTGTCACACGCACATTTTTAGTTCGTATCCATGATTTATAAATCAAAACTTTTCTTTCATATCATTTTTATGTAATTAATTAGGTGTTTCAGAGCATATAATAGTTTCAATACCTGGAATAAGGGCCACCCCATGGGTGAGTTCCAAGTTTTTCTATCAATGGATGTTTCTCTTAGTATATCTATGATGTATTCCTTGAATTATCTTCCCTGGGTTGTTTAAATATAATATGTTAACTAAAGGGGATTTCCATGTTGTTATATGGTATTAAAATTTGATAAGTGTTGGGATTTGTGATTTCCCCCTTCGACCCATGTTAGGCCTTAGTTTGTTAAAGTGTGATTGTACTGTTTAGTTCCAACTATGAACCTACCAATGTGAATTATGTTTTTCTATGGCCTTGGAATGGTATAGAATATATGATAGTCTTATTATATGAATTATTCCTGTATGAGTAATGTTATTATAAGACTTATAGGTTGTTCTTATATGAGACACCCTTAGTGATGAGACGTATATTGGATGCTTTTGGTGAAGACCCCAACATGTCTCATGAATTGATATTTTAAAATGTTATGGTTAAAAATTAAATAAGATTGGGTGAATGATGGATTATTAAGAAATTCCTTGTATTATCATTCATTTATATCTTACATTGGTCTCATTGAGTGAACCTTGGATTCCAATGTAATTCCTTTGATGGGCTCAATGGGTTTCTTTATAATTGCAATGTGGTGAGTGAACTATGGAAGCCATGTATGGGCCTATATAGGCTATGTACTAAATGAAGAGTGAATCATGGATACTTATAGGATTCCATACACAAGCTCAATAGGTTGGGATTATGTCATGAGTGATACTTGGAGATCCCTATAGGACCGCCAAGGATGAGATCAGTTAACATGGACCTAAAACACCCCTCGAGTGATACATGGTTCTTGAGTGGTCCACTAGGATTGGCTTGTATGGTGTTATTAAAATTTGATCCTGGAGTGATACTTGAATTCCAACATAGAAATGTCAAGGATGGGATTGGGATATACTTTAATACTTAATTGAAATTATTTATGATACATCTGTTATGAAAAAGAACATTCTTTGATTTAGTCATCACATGTTCTTGATTTGATGGCCTTCTAAGTCATCTATAGTGTTTATAGTTATACGGGGGGTTTCCGGCCTTAGTCAGATCATAAGATATAGAAATTAATTGTAATTGACTAATTAAATGGACAATGAAATGTAAATAAATGGAAAATAGTTCTTATAGGTTTTTTATGTTTTAGAACATACTAGCTTACTTCCTCCATTAGTGCACATTTTCTGTTATATATATTCATTGATTTATTGGAATATACCTTCGGTTTTTTCTTACTAAAATTTATTTTTGAAACTTGTTTGGGATAGGATTTGGACCAAAATAGATAATATGGTTATAGGTTTTTACAAGGGAAGGCATGCTTCTATAAGTACTTGATATGTTTTTTAGGAGTAGGAGAGCATGGGAGATAGTTGAGGCTTATAATGCTGCTGAGATTCATTTTGGTATTTTGTAGTTTTGGAACATTTATTGTATCTAATATAATTATATTTTTTTGGATATTTTTAAAAGAAATAGGTGAGATACATCATCTATTTTATGATATGACCTAGTGTTATTTTTATTATCATTCATCCGTTATTTAATTTAGTTGTATTGTATTATTAGTTCAGCTATATAAATGTTATTTCCACTATATTAAACTCTCCCGATACAAGAATAATCACCCTATTATCATAACCATGGACCTCACATCTAGTCGGTATCATTTTTTTCTAGGGATATGCACTTATGTCTCTGTGGACAACTGGTCTTGGAGCACAATTTGGTGGAATCTGTGTTCAAGATGTTACACAGTGGTATAAGAGTATTCTTTTTTTGGTTTTCATTAATATTTTGGAACTGATAGAATGGGATTGGATGAAAAGGAGATTTGGTAATAAGTTCTTCCCAAAATAATTTACCACATGTACAAGTAAAATCCAAATTAGTAAGAATTGAATTGTTGATTTATAGATTTTGAGCTATGCAGTTGATTCCATTTCACCATTGGGTGACACATTTCACTATTATTATTTATATGATTTTTAGTTTTATTGTGTTGAATCCTAATGATATGAGGGTATTCCATATCGTACATCATATAGGCCCTTTATACAAATCACGTGCCATGGAGTCTTTCTATTCCATTTAGGAGCATTATTGGGTGCATGTTGTTGTGATAGTTATAATGATAGATATTCATGTAGTTGTGATATGTGTATTGGTACATGTTATGGTTTGAATTGGATGGATTACATTCCTTGTCCATTGAGGTGTTTGGACCCTCTAGGATTGGAATTTGGTTGATCATGTTTTGGGATTACATTGAACTGTGTTAAGATGTGTTATTCATGGATTCCAAGCATTGATTCTTAGGGAGTATAGCCCCCCATTAATTGTAATTCAGTATACCTTTGGGTTTCCCTTTTTAAAGATGATGTAATAAACTTGAAATGAGTGTAAATTATAGATTTGAATGTGAAAATAGTTTAAATTGAACCAAATGTTAAAGGTAAGTGGAATTTAAATAACTATTAGTAGAGTACTAGTCTAGAAACGACCTTAGTAGTTGGCTTTTGGGTAGTATATCCTAGTTGGGTTACAGCTAGACCTCACCCAATGGCTTGTCAGAGGGGTGAGTTGTTAGAGGAAGGCTTGGCCTTTCCTTTTCTATTTTTCTCTTTTGATTTGTGACATTAAGACGAAACATGAACTAAGGTGCATGCTTGAACTTGTAGAGTAATTCCACCACCACACCCTCCAGTTGTACACCATGAGGTTTGTGAATATCATATCCTTGAGGTGGTAGGCCATTAGCTAGTAGTGGATCCTCTAGTTTTTCTAGTTGTAGAACCATATGATATAATAGAAGTAGGTGATTATCCATTGTTACATGAAGGCTTTATGAGGTTCATGAAATCCCTTCAGGGAGCACCACAACCTACCGTGCCTATGGAAGAGCTGACCCAGGTGAACCAGTAGTTTCGTCTACCCACATGTTTGGGGGATGGTGGACCACATGTAGTAGATTCATGACTAGAATCCATTCTATGTTCTTTGATCATTTATATAAGCCTCTTAAGAGGTGGGTAAAGCTCTCTATGTAAAAGTTTCTTGATTCCTCCAAGAGATGGTGGGATGATATTACTCAGGAAGAGTGTATTTGGAATAGGGTATGGTAAGATTTATAGACAGATTCCTATTATAAATACTATCCAAAAATGATGAGGGAATATAATGATAGATATTTTATGCATATGGAGTAGGGTGAAATGTTGGTTATGGAATACATAGCCTGTTTTACTGAGTTCATCCAATTCTCACCTATTCTAATGGGTGACGATGTTTCAAAAGCTAGACGATTTGAGGATGGTCTCAGATTTTATGTCTGGCCATAGGAAAATGTCTTTAGGTTGATTATTATCCTTGATATGGTGAATCATGAACTGATTAAAAGATAGTGACCTAAGATAATATGGAGGTGTGATCTGGGGCAGTTCGACACCAAGATCTGGTACTCTCTCAACCTGTAGTAGGAAGCGTCATCTGGAGTTTCCTTATAGGGATTTGAGTAGTCAAAACATTTCTTATATTAGCCAGGAGAGGTGCTACCTGTATGGAAGGATGGGGAAAACGAGGCAACAGTGTCCCCAAGACCCAGTTGAATGCCTATCTTGTCGCAAAATGGTCCATCTTCTGAACTTTTGTTGGAATGTTTTCCCAGTAGCCAGTGTGAGAGACGTCTTCACCATCTCCTTATTTTGGGGTGGGATCTGCAGCTTCCCACCAGTCTGGGAGATGGGATTCATTAGGTCATTTAGTATGATTTTGAGGTTGTGTAAGTGGTATCTAGACCATAGGTTCATAGTAATAGTAAGGTAGATATGGTTCGAGTTGCCAAGAAGTATCTCAGGGATGCGATATAGGCTAAACATACTCATTTCAACAGTACTAGCTAGAGCAAGATCCTATACCTTCTAGTATCAGAGGTACTATTCTAGTGGTATCCATTTTATATTCTGCACTTTTTGATATTGGGACTTCACATAATTTCATATATGTGCCCATTGTGGAGAGCATTGGGCTCTATGTGTTTACTTGAAACAACGTTATAACACTAGGTACTCTGTAAGATATTTTAATGGTGGGCATGCATTAGACCAAAGAGTTCCCCCTTGAAATTACAGGGTGTCACTTCTTATTGTACCTCTATGTCCTAGAGATCAAAGGATTTGATATCATTTTTGGGATGGAAAAGTTTGTTTCTTTTCAGAACGTTCTTTATTTCTATAACCATACGGTGAGTTTTAAACCACAAGTGGGCAGATCGTTTCTACTCAATGGTGAATGGGATGTCCAGGCGAGCCGAGATGGACCCATTCATTATGTATTAGGATGGGTGGCACCCTAGATTTTGATTTTATATATGGATAACTAGAGAACACGTTAGGTTGATTTCCCTATGGTAGTTGATCATTTTAAGTATGTCTTCTTGAATGAATTTTTAGTTTAACCTCTAGTGAGAGATGTTCAGTTATATATCGAACTATTCCTATTAGTTGCACCTATATACATTCCTCCATATAGGATGAATATGATGTAATTGTAAGAGCTCAAGAGGCTATGGAAGAACTTAGTGTCAAAGGGATTCACCTGACCCAATACTTCTCCATGGGTTCTCGAGTCCGTTTAGCGAAAATGGTGGGAATTACCCTTAGTAAATCTATGGACTCTCATAAATTGAACCATTTCATGGTTAGGAACTTGTATCCTATACCATTGATAGAATATCTCTTCAACTAGATCCTAGGATCTCCAGTTTTCTCAATGATCAATCTGGGATCCAGTTATCATTAGGAATGCCTTTTAGAGCAAGTATGTTCTTTATGAATATTAGGTTATGTTTTTCGGTCTCATTAATGTGCTAGTAGTTTTCATGGTGTTGATAGACCTAGTGTTCCATCCTTATCATGACTTGTTTAATGTGGTTTTTAGGGATGATATATGGGTTTAATCTTACAATTAACATGGCCATGCCAAACATCTGGAGGTCATTTTGAATACACTAAGAGAGCATCAGTTAAATTCTAATCTCACAAAGTGCCTCTTCTAGATGAATTGTATCCACTTCTTGGGTAACATCATCTTAGAGATAGAAGAATAAGTGGACCTAGAGAATGTGAGAGTAGTAGTTTCCTAGGATCATCCCTAGAACATCTATGAGGAGCAGAGGTTTTTAGGGATGGTTGGTTACTACATGTGTTTCATACATGACTTTTCACATTTAGCAGTGTAATTGCTGGTCATGACTAATAATGGTTTGAATTATGTATGGATAGATCCCAGTGAGGTGGACTTTTAGTAGATGAAAGGTTGATTGTTGTCAATGCCAATACAAATTTTTTTAGATTTAGGAAGCAGTTACATTGTGTAGTGTGGCGCATCAGGTATCAAGATAGGACCAGTTTTTATACAGGGGGAACGAGTCACCATTTATAGGTCTCGGTAGATGAGGCCACATGAGAAGAATTTCCTGACGTACGATCTCGAGTTGGTTGCAAGAATCCATGCTTTAAACTATTGGAGATATTACTTACTGGGAGAGGGTTTAGTGGTTTACATGGATAAAAAAATCCTCATGTACATATTTACACAGTGTGATATGAATATGAGGTAGTAAAGTTGGTTGGAATACCATCAGTCATTTGACATTGAGTTTGTATATATTCTTGGAAAAGGCAATGCAGTGGGTGATGCTTTGAGAAAGAGGACTCAGCTGCAGGCAGTAAAGTATGCCAGTAGCAAGTATCCACTTATGGATTTGTTCTCTAGTATATATTTGGATGTTCATATTGGTTAGGAACAAACATTTATTTCATCATTAGAAATTACTTATACCCTACATTATAGAGTGAGTATGAGGAAAGTATCATATTAAAAATGCCTAGTTCTATGGGAGAGTGCAGTAGGTGAGGAGTCTCCTCTTTGTTAGATCATAGGATAGGATGAATTTATGTAGTTACATGGTCATGTATGGGTTTCAACAGACATACATGAAGATATGTAGTAATATTTTCAGGACTTATTATTGGAAGTGCATCCTAGTATCACCAAGATGTATCAGGATTTACATGATATGTATTGGTTTCCATGCATGAAATGATATGTAGCTTGTTTTTTCATGAGATGTTCCACCTATCAGCAGGTGAAGGAAAACCACTAGTGACCTACCAAAATTTTACAAAACCTACTTATTCATGAATGGAACTGAAATTATTTCATGTTGTATTTCATGATACATTTACCAGGGTTTCCTGAGAGTAATGATGTTGTTTGGGTTATTGTCGATAGGCTCACAAAGGATTCATAATAAATATCTATCCATGAAACCATTAGTGTGGATGAGCTTGAGATCATGAACATATGTGAGATTGTACGACTACACGGGGTTCTGAAAAATTAGTTTCTGATATGGATTCCCAGTTAATTTCTTGTTTATGGAAAGGGATACAAAGGTTCTTAGATAAATAGGTGCTTCTAAGCACATATTACTATCACCAAATAGACGTCTAGTTAGAACACATGATTCGGGTGCTAGGGGAAATACTGCAGGCATGCGTCCTAGATATTGGGGGTTCTTGGGAGGCACACATACCCCTAGTGGAGTTGGAATATAATATTGGATTTTAAGATACTTTTAAAATGGACCAGTATGAGGATTTATACGGTAGATCATTCCAATCACCCTAATTTTGGATGGAGGTAGGAGACATTGCTATGTTGGGACCCTGTCTTGTCCAGAAGACCACTGAGCAAGTGAAGTTGATTTGAAAGTAGATGGCTACTATGTAGTCTCATCAAAAAAAATTATTCGGATCACCGAGAAAGACCTATGGAGTTCGAGGCCTAGGATATGGTCATTATATGATCTGCATAGAGGTTGGAACATAAGAGGATCAGGAGACAGGGTAAGCTTTTGCCGAGATATGTGGGCCTTTTAAGATTCTGGAGAGGGTCAGGCTAATTTCCTATCGGTTGCAGTTACCTCAGAGGTACTAGGATATGCATGACGCCTTCTATATTTTTAAACTATGACATTAATATTCAGACCCTTGTCATGCCTTTCAGCCCGATGAGGTTTTGTTACAGTTGGGTGCGTCCTTTGAGGAGCATCACATATGCATTTTGGATTGTAGAACAAAGGTTATATGTGGACAGTCTTTTCCATTAGTATGGATGCTATGACAACACGGTCGAGTACACAATGTGATCTAGGAGAGTGGGGAATATGTACAATCGTAGAATAGGATGTTGTTCTCAAATAATTCTTCTCCACCCTTGGGATGGAAATTCAGGGATAAATTTCTTTAAGGGGTAAGTTTAAAAAAACACATTTCTTCATTGAGGTAAGAATCATGAGTTTTCAATTAATCCTTTTCTTAATTGTGTCAACATGACTTAATTTTGATTCCCTTTAAAGTCAATGGAGGTTTCGAGGTGTTCGGGTCTCTTTGGAAGCTAGGAACCCAAATGCATGGACTGTTATGGGACTGATACACTGCTAGAAAAAACCACGTGGGGTAGTCCGCATGGTTAATGTAACGACCCAATCTTTTTGAGTAGTATATTAACTTACTCTTAATGATTTAATAAGATGTTAATGGTCAATGCAGAAAGAGGAGTCGATGGCTTCATCCAGTAGACTCGACCCTTATGAAGCCCACTTATCAGAGCTTGGGAAGGAGGTAGCATCTGTGGGCTTCGCTTTGGACCAAGCCCAAGCCGAACTCCAGCGTGTCAAGCTTGAACAAAAACGCCTACAGGAGAATTTCAAGTTAGTAGAGATTACTACAAGGGCAATGTTATCTGAGCCTCCCTCAGATTCTCTCACCATAGCACACCTTACACTTAGGTCTTATGCCGGTGTTATAAGGGGCTATGTGACGAGACCCTAGCTTCCTTGTGTAATCCTTTCGGGTGAATAAATTGAGATATCTTCCTTTAGTGATGTTTGTGGATTTTCTTTTGTCCGGATAATTTTAGGATATATTTTATTGATGATTTTTTTGAAAAAAGGATATTTTAAAACATTTATGTAAACCCTAAATAACTAATGATGTGTAATGATTTTCAAAAAATGGTCTTCTACAAAAGTATTCAGTAAGGAATTTGGAGTCTAATAAGATCAACTTAATTTTTGATGAATAGTAAATTATGAATAGTGATTTTACGCTTAGGATTAGTAATATGACCAAATGGATTAGTAATTTCACTCAAAGAATGTTTTAATATAATTTAGACACCTAGATTAAGTAATGTGATTCAATAAAATGTGTAAATAACGGTTTCATAAATTATTAGTCAAGTATTAGTTTTTTCGAATGAATAGTGTTTTTAATTAAAAATTTAATTAAAAATAATTAGAAAATTATTTTTATAAAAAGGACATTATTTTTGAACTCAGAGCATCGATATTATGTTAAGGTAATTTTTGGGGATTTTTCTGAAAAAAATGAATTTTCGATGAACAGTATTTTTATTTAAAAATTTAAATTAAAGATATTTAGAAAATTATTTTTATAAAATGGATTTCATTTTTGAAATCAGAGCATTGATATTTGGTTAAGCTGAAATTTTGGGATTATTCTGAGAAAGTTGAATTTTCAGTGAATAGTAAAAAATACAATTTTAGGGTTTCGGAATGTTTAATGACATCATAACTGTGTCATGATGATTTCATGAGATATTTCAAGGGTTGGCCAGCCAAGGGTGATTAATTATTGTTTTGGGGGCCCCATGTGGCCTAACTTTATGAAAAATGTCATGAGAGAGCACATGGGTTTGAGAAAAGCACTTGTGAGGTGTCCTTTGGCCATTAATGCCTTGTCCCCTCACTTTCCCTATAAATACCCACCCTTTCCTCCTTTATTTTTCACTCCCAACTCTCCCCCAACGAAGTTATGGTCTCCTTACCTCCCAAGGAGTCCTCCCAAGGTGCCCCCAAGCCCTAAAGGTCCAAACCTTTGAGTTTCAAGAGTCACGTTTTAAGGTAAGGGATCCGACCCCTCTCTTTCTTTTCATGTAGTCTCTTTTATGTCATTCCTTTTACGCTCCATGTTCTTATGTGAGAGGATGTTATTTTATATTCCTCTTACTGCCCTTTTCATTCTTATATGATGAGAGATCCCCTCTTACTCTCATCATTTCATTTTATGAATGTTTAAGTGATGTCGTTAGGCTGCCGAATTTTTAAGGGATTCTTTCACCCTTCTCATTTTTCAAGTTCGATTTTCATGTCAAGTATTTCAAGTTCCTTTTTATTATGTTGGGGTATGATCTCTATATCTATCATACTGATCTCTTATTATCATATGATGAGAGACCCTATTTGATCTTGTCAATTCATTTTTATTGAAGTTTAAGTGAGGCTGTTAGGCTGCCGAATTTTCATAAGAGAAATCTAATTTTTTTTTCTTCCTTCCATGTTTTTCATTTCAAATGGTATGTCCTTAAAATTTCATTACCATGTCCATATATCCATCTTATTCTCTCCCCCTACAATTTTATGGATCATTTATTAGTGGTTGACCCATGTCCCCTCTCTTCTCAATGTTTTCTAAAACCTTGTAACATAGCCGTTATGCTGCAGAATTTTCGTCTCAAAATGCCTCTCTCTCTTTTCTAAAAATTATTTTATGTTATAAATTGAATACTCAAAGCTCTTATTTATATAGGGGTATTCACATATATATCAAAATGTTCTATTTTAAATTCGGGGAATTACATACATGAAACCCTCTTTCCCTTTCCGTGGTTTTAAAGTGACGTAAAGATCATGTCTTTAAAGCAGTTTTTAAAACGTTATGATTATGAAATGAAACCCATTTATTTTATGCTATATGGGTTATTTATGAAATTTTTGATGATGATATATGTGGCTCACATGATAATAAATGCAAATTTAAGGGTGAGCCCTGATAGCGCTCCAATGCATTGGGTAATGATGTAACCACTAGAGATTACAATTTTCACGATACCTTGGTGAATAACCTTGGTAATTTTCAAATGACACCTTGGGGATGGACCTTGGTGATATGTTCATGATTTTCTATGTTAAATGATGTAGCCACATCTTCAAGTTATGGAAAATGTTATTTTTATTATGAAATGCCTCATGATTTCTTTCTCATGCCTTAAAGTTCTTTTCATGTCCTTATTGAAGTATCTCAAGTTCACATGTAAAATGTTCCTCTTGTTTCCCATACTGGGCCTTCTGCTCACCCTTTCTTTTGATGTATGTACCCAGGTTATGAGATGCAGTAATGAACCTAGAATGAACTTAAGGAGATTTCTTTCAAGTGTTTAAGAAGAATGTTTTATGTTGTTTTCATGTATTATGTTCCTGGTTTCCAAGACACTAGACCTTAAAGATCCTCAGTTTTGTGTAATGTAATGAAAGTTTATGTTATAAAATGGCGGGATGCTATAGTTGGTATCAAAGGTAGGTTTAGTTATTTGTGTAAATTAGGATATAAAAACTTTAGGAAGAACCCTATAGAAAAGTTTAAATATAGGAAAACTTCCTGGTATTTTGGTAAGTATTGAGTAAGTGGTTTATCAAACAAATACATCCCTGTCTGGATACGAGCAGGTAGAGGCGGCTCTGGCACAGATGTACATAGGGGTAAAACCCGAAAACACCGCTTTGAGCTAGACTTGAACGGGAACTGGTGCACGATAACGGGGCTTGCTGCACTCTTGGTTACCACACTCCCGGGGGATATTTTTGGTTAATCACAAGCTTTTTATGAATCATTATGAAGGAATTATAGAAAAGTGTAATTGTATAAGCATGAAGTCTTAGTTAAAAGATCCATAAATGAAATAAGTTTCTCACTAAGGTTTTATTATTTTAGAAAATGGCGGGAAATAGGAGGAACCGTGCCGATGGTGACCGCAACGCACCATGTGCTGACGACCCTCCGATGGAAGCCGGAATGGAAACATTCATGCGAATGATGAACCAACTGACTCAAGTTATGAGTAATAACTTGAATCAAGCTGAGAGGCCGACCTCACCACGAAGGGAAAAACTTTCTGTTGAGTCCTTCATGTGTGAACGACCACCAACATTCAGTGGATCTACTGACCCATTGGTTTCGGAACAATGGATAAGCTCCATTGAAAAGATCTTTTCTGTACTTCATTGTTCGGAACAAGAAAAAGTCGCCCTTTCTGTTTACCACCTAAAGGGAGAAGCTGATCAGTGGTGGTCATTGATCAAAAAAACAAAGCCACGAGGAGAGATGGAAGCTATGGAGTGGGAAGAGTTTTGGGGAATATTCTTTAATAATTATTTCCCTCATTCGATGAGAACGAGAATGGAGAAATAATTTCTCGAGCTGAAGCAAAAGGAGAATGAATCTGTTGGAACCTACGAGATGAACTTCACAAGGCTTTCCCGTTATACCTCAAGCTTCGTCATGGACCCTAATGGGAAGGTTGATAGATTTTTCGGTGGACTACGACCTCATCTACGGAAGAATCTAGCCAACAGGGACTATGATAGCTATGAAGAAATTGTTCGAAGTGCTATGAAAGTTGAACTAGAGTTTGGGGAGACACAGTGGTCTCACAAATCTAATGAGAAGAAGAGAACTCTAGAACCAAGCCTAGGAAGAAGTTTTGATCAGGAAAGATGTGGAAAGCATATGCAACATGCCACATGCTATAAATGTGGGAAGAAGCATTCGGGTAACTGCTTGATCGGAAGTGGTAAGTGCTATAGGTGTGGAAAAGAAGGTCATATTTCTCGGAATTGTCGTAGTGATGTGAAGCCTCAACTTCCCAACACTAATGACAGAGGAAAGATGGTTCTGTCCCTACCCGAAGTCACATACTTCAAGTGTGGACAGCTTGGGCACTTTTCTAATCAATGTCCAAATCTGAGGGCGGTGGAGGGGAATCACCATCAACCTCAGCAGAGGCCAAGGGAGCAAGGTCGTGCTTTCGCTATCACAACAACTGAAGTTGAAGTTCCGAATGATGTGGTAGCAGGTACTCTTGTTGTCCTCTCAAAACTAGCAAGTACTTTATTTGATTCTGGTTCTACGCATTGCTTTATTTCCTCCAAGTTTGCAAGGAATATAGAATCAATCCCCGAACTTCTAGAGGTAGAGTTGTCAGTAAAGACTCCAAGTGGGATTATCCTTGCATCAAAAGTATTTAGAGACTCTAGTGTTTACTTTGGTGAGCACAATCTTATCACAAATCTAGTAGTCATTCCAATGATGGAATTCGACATTATACTAGGGATGGACTGGCTCTCAAAGTATAATGCTAAGATCAAATGCAGAAGTAAGGAAATATCAGTATTCTTGAATGAACGACCTACAGTTATCTTCCAAGGAGAGATATCCCAAACTGATCCCTATCTAGAAGCACCTCCCATAGCTTTCTTTATGGAGTTAATCGGTGATGATGAAGAAGGGAAAGGGAACATACAAATTGAAGATGTTCCAATTTTTCAAGAGTACATGGATGTATTTCCTGAGGAGTTACCTGGAACTCCCTCAGAAAGAGAGGTAGAGTTCTCCATTGAACTCGTACCTGGGTCCCAACCGATATCAAAGACTCCGTATAGAATGGCCAATGTGGAGCTAGAAGAGTTAAAGAAACAACTCCAAGACTTGTTGGAGAAGGGGTTTATCCGACCGAGTGTGTCTCCTTGGGGAGCACCAGTTCTCTTTGTGAAGAAGAAGGATGGATCAATGCGGCTATGCATTGATTATAGAGAACTGAACAGGATCACAGTGAAGAATAGATATCCTCTTCCAAGAATTGATGATTTATTTGACCAACTTCGCGGGGCTCAATTCTTCTCTAAGATTGACCTTCGATCTGGTTATCATCAACTGAGGGTGAAGAAGGAAGATATTCCAAAGACTGCCTTCCGATCAAGATATGGGCATTATGAGTTTACTGTTATGCCTTTCGGCTTGACTAATGCTCCTGCTATTTTAATGGATTTGATGAATAGAGTCTTTAAGGACTACCTTGATAACTTTGTGGTAGTTTTTATTGATGATATATTGATATATTGAAAAAGTCGTGAGGAGCATGAAGATCATCTGAGGGTTATTTTGAAAACTCTATGGAAGGAGAGGCTCTTTGGGAAGTTCAGCAAGTGTGAGTTTTGGTTACAACAAGTGGATTTCTTGGGGCACATCGTAACCAATGAAGGAATCTCGGTTGACCCTGCAAAGATAATGGTTGTGGAGGAGTGGCCTCAACCCACAACAGTAACTGAGATTCGTAGTTTCCTTGGTTTAGCGGGATATTATAGGAGGTTTGTGAAAAACTTTTCACGGCTTTCTAATCCACTAACCAAGTTGACTCGAAAAGGGGTTAAGTTCATTTGGACAAAGGAATGCGAGGAAAGTTTCCAAGAGCTGAAGAAGATATTGGTTACTGCACCTGTGTTAACACTACCCTCTGTCGGAGAAGGATTCGTTATTTTTCGCGATGCATCTCGGAAAGGGCTTGGGTGCGTCCTCATGCAAAATGACAAGGTAATTGCTTATGCATCTCGACAGTTGAAGATTCATGAGCAGAATTATCCTACGTATGATCTAGAGCTGGCGGCAGTGGTTTTTGCTCTAAATATATGGAGGCACTATCTTTATGGGGAGAAATGTGATATATACACTGACCACCAAAGTCTAAAGTATATTTTCACACAGAAAGAATTGAACATGAGAAAAAGGAGATGGTTGGAGATTATTAAAGACTATGATTGTTCAATTCATTATCACCCTGGAAGAGAAAACAAAGTCGCGGATGTGTTAAGCAGGAAAGATCCTATTGTTCTGGCAACAGTGAGGATCCTAGGGGATCCCTTGATTAAAGATCTAGTAAAACTGGACATGGGAATTATAAGGAAAGGGACATCATCAACCCTATCCGAAATGATTTCTCAACCTTCATTATTAGAGAAGATCAAGAAGGCTCAAAAAGAAGATCCTTTGCTGCATGAGAAGTTCGAGGCTGTAAAGGATGGTAAGTTCCCTGATTTCAATGTTGATCAAGAAGGTGTATTGAAATTTCGTACAAGACTATGTGTTCCGTCTATTCCGGAGATAAATAAAGAACTGATGGATGAAGCTCATAGCTCTACATTCTCTATACATCCGGGAAGCACTAATATGTATAGAGACCTTCGTGATCATTATTGGTGGGATAACATGAAGAGGGAGATTGCTGATTACACTACAAGGTGCCTGGTGTGTCAGAAAGTAAAGGCAGAACGACAACTTCCTAAGGGGGTATTACAACCGCTACCCATACCAGTATGGAAGTGGGATAATATCACTATGGACTTTGTAACTGGTCTCCCGAAAACATCCAAAGGAAACAATGCGATATGGGTTATTGTGGACCGTCTCACCAAGACAGCCCATTTTATCTCTATTCGGGAAGATTTCTCTCTGGATCAGCTTGCCAAGATATACGTGAAGGAAGTGGTAAGGCTGCATGGGGTACCACTATCCATCATATCTGATCGTGACCCAAGATTCACATCAAAATTCTGGAGAAGTCTTCAACATGCTCTGAATACTGAATTGAATTTTAGTACGGCCTATCATCCTCAAACTGATGGACAATCTGAAAGGACTATTCAGACACTCGAAGACATGCTGAGATTATTCTCAATGGAATTTAAAGGTGGATGGTATCAACACCTCCCATTAGTTGAGTTCTCCTATAACAACAGCTACCATTCGAGTATTCAGATGGCACCCTATGAAGCTCTGTATGGAAAGCGATGTAGAACTCCTACTTGTTGGGATGAAACTGGTGAGAGGAAGCTTCTTGGGCCTGATCTCGTGCAAGAGATGACGGAATAGGTTCATGCCATCCAACAACACATAAAAGCTGCTCAAAGTCGACAGAAGAGCTATGCTGACAATCGTCGAAGGGACTTGGAGTTTGGTGTTGGCGACAAAGTCTTCCTTCGAATTTCTCCATGGAAGAGAGTCATGCGGTTTGGGAAGAAAGGGAAGATCAGCCCTAGGTACATTGGCCCCTATGAAATCCTTGATCGCATAGGAGCAGTGGCCTATTGTCTAGCACTTCCACCGAACCTAGCTCAAGTTCATGATGTCTTCCATGTATCTCTCTTGAGGAAGTACATACCTAACCCTTCGCATGTACTGAACCCAGAGGTGGTACAACTGGAACATGACCTCTCTTATGAGGAGCAGCCAGTGGAGATCTTGGACCGTAGAGAAGAGGTCCTACGAAACAAGACTACCCACCTTGTGAAAGTGTTGTGGAGGAATCACAAATATGAAGAAGCGACTTGGGAGCCTGAGGAAACAATGAAGCAAAAGTACCCTCACCTTTTCGACTAGGCCTCAAGTGTAAATTTCGGGGACAAAATTTCTTAAGGGGGGAAGAATGTAACGACTCAATCTTTTCGAGTAGTATATTAACTTACTCTTAATGATTTAATAAGATGTTAATGGTCAATGCAGAAAGAGGAGTCGATGGCTTCATCCAGTAGACTCGGCCCTTATGAAGCCCACTTATCAGAGCTTGGGAAGGAGGTAGCATCTGTGGGCTTCGCTTTGGACCAAGCCCAAGCCGAACTCCAGCGTGTCAAGCTTGAACGGAAACGCCTACAGGAGAAGTTCAAGTTAGTAGAGATTACTACTAGGGCAATGTTATCTGAGCCTCCCTCAGATTCTCTCACCATAGCACACCTTACACTTAGGTCTTATGCCGGTGTTATAAGGGGCTATGTGACAAGACCCTAGCTTCCTTGTGTAATCCTTTCGGGTGAATAAATTGAGATATCTTCCTTTAGTGATTTTTGTGGATTTTCTTTTGTCCGGATAATTTTAGGATATATTTTATTGATGAATTTTTTGAAAAAAGGATATTTTAAAACATTTATGTAAACCCTAAATAACTAATGATGTGTAATGATTTTCAAAAAATGGTCTTCTACAAAAGTATTCAGTAAGGAATTTGGAGTCTAATAAGATCAACTTAATTTTTGATGAATAGTAAATTATGAATAGTGATTTTACGCTTAGTATTAGTAATATGACCAAATGGATTAGTAATTTCACTCAAATAAAGTTTTAATATAATTTAGACACCTAGATTAAGTAATGTGATTCAATAAAATGGGTAAATAATGGTTTCATAAATTATTAGTCAAGTATTAGTTTTTTGGATGAATAGTGTTTTTTAATTAAAAATTTAATTAAAAATAATTAGAAAATTATTTTCATAAAAAGGACTTTATTTTTGAACTCAGAGCATCGATATTATGTTAAGGTAATTTTTGGGGATTTTTCTGAAAAAAATGAATTTTCGATGAATATTGTATTTATTTAAAAATTTAAATTAAAGATATTTAGAAAATTATTTTTATAAAATGGATTTCATTTTTGAAATCAGAGCATTGATATTTGGTTAAGGTGAAATTTTGGGATTATTCTGAGAAAGTGGAATTTTCAGTGAATAGTAAAAAATACAGTTTTAGGGTTTCAGTATGTTTAATGACATCATAAATGTGTCATGATGATGTCATTAGATATTTCAAGGGTTGGATGGCCAAGGGTGATGAATTATTGTTTTTGGGGCCCCATGTGGCCTAACTTTATGAAAAATGTCATGAGAGAGCACATGGGTTTGAGAAAAGCACTTGTGAGGTGTCCCTTGGCCATTAATGCCTTGTCCCCTCACTTTCCCTATAAATACCCACCCTTTACTCCTTTAGTTTTCACTCCCAACTCTCCCCCAAAGAAGTTCTGGTCTCCTTACCTCCCAAGGAGTCCTCCCAAGGTGCCCCCAAGCCCTCAAGGTCCAAACCTTTGAGTTTCAAGAGTCACGTTTTAAGGTAAGGGATCCGACCCCTCTCTTTCTTTTCATGTAGTCTCTTTTATGTCATTCCTTTTACGCTCCATGTTCTTATGTGAGAGGATGTTCTTTTATATTTTTCTTACTTCCCTTTTCATTCTTATATTATGAGATATCCCCTCTTACTCTCATCATTTCATTTTATGAATGTTTAATTGATGCCGTTAGGCTGCCGAATTTTTAAGGGATTCTTTCACCCTTCTCATTTTTCAAGTTCGATTTTCATGTCAAGTATTTCAAGTTCCTTTTTATTATGTTGGGGTATGATCTCTATATATATCATACTGATCTCTTATGATAATATGATTAGATACCCTATTTTATCTTGTCAATTCATTTTTATTGAAGTTTAAGTGACGTCGTTAGGCTGCCGAATTTTCATAAGAGAAATCTATTTTTTTTCTTCCTTCCATGTTTTTCATTTCAAATGGTGTGTCCTTAAAATTTCATTACCATGTCCATATATCCATCTTATTCTCTACCCCTACTATTTTATGGATCATTTATGAGTGGGTGACCTATGTCCCCTTTCTTCTCAATGTTTTCTAAAACCTTGTAACATAGTCGTTATGCTGCAGAATTTTCGTCTCAAAATGCCTCTCTCTCTTTTCTAAAAATTATTTATATTATAAAGTTAATACTCAAAGATCTTATTTCTACAGGGGTATTCACATATATATCAAAATTTTCTATTTTAAATTCTGGGAATTACATACATGAAACACTCTTTCCCTTTCCGTGGTTTTAAAGTGACGTAAAGATCATGTCTTTAAAGAAGTTTCTAAAACGTTATGATTATGAAATGAAACCCATTTATTTTATGCTATATGGGTTATTTATGAAATGTTTGATGATGATATATGTGGCTCACAAAATAATAAAGGCAAATTTAAGGGTGCACCCTGATAGCGCTCCAATGCATTGGGTAATGATGTAACCACTAGAGATTACAATTTTCACAATACCTTGGTGAATAACCTTGGAAATTTTCAAATGACACCTTGGGGATGGACCTTGGTGATATGTTCATGATTGTCTATGTTAAATGATGTAGCCACATCTTCAAGTTATGGAAAATGTTATTTTTATTATGAAATGCCTCATGATTTCTTTCTCATGCCTTAAAGTTCTTTTCATGTCCTTATTGAAGTATCTCAAGTTCACATGTAAAATGTTCCTCTTGTTTCCCTTACTGGGCCTTCTGCTCACCCTTTCTTTTGATGTATGTCCCCAGGTTATGAGATACAGTAATGAACCTAGAATGAACTTAAGGAGACTCCTTTCAAGTGTTTAAGAAGAATGTTTTATGTTGTTTTCATGTATTATGTTCCTGGTTTTCAAGACACTAGACCTTAAAGATCCTCAGTTTTGTGTAATGTAATGAAAGTTTATGTTATAAAATGGCGGGATGCTATAGTTAAGCTAACAGTGTGGGATGGGGATGTAGCAGTCACACGATTTTATGATATTGTGATACGGAAATTGAAAGACATTTCTATTAGTTTTCTAAAATTGAAGATCGAGGAATATACCTACATCATAGTTACCACATTTTAATTCAAACCATGTGGGGTAACTATGTGACTGCCCCTTTCTCTTCCAGAGAGTTGTGCACAGTTTCCAAACGATTCGAAAAACCATGTTGGTAAAATTTCAAATGTAGATATTTTTGGAAAAATGATTGTTTTCCCCTAAAATTTTTTTAACATAAAAATACTTATCATCTATCATTTCACAAAAATGGGCCACGATTTTGATCCCCCATTTGATCATATTATTTGTTTTCATATCCACGCTCTGCCTTACCTCCGAACCAAGTGTCATTCACCTCTTTGGATCCGCAAAGGCGAGTCATCGATTCCTTTTTATCCTTTCATGATTCTTCAAAATAATGGCTATGCTTTTCTTATTTCATCTCATATTCCCTAACACTTCATTCTTCATACGTTCATCAGATTTCTCCCAAATCAAGTTAAATCATAGCTTTATATTGGATAAGATATCTTTCATGAGAATAAGGTAGTTGGTCATATGCTTTTCATTGAATGTATAGATATTTATATATGTTAGAGTGTTGCATGCCCATTTTTTGGGGTTTTCCACGATTTATAAATCATACCTATTATTTCCCATAATTCTTTAGGTAATTATATTGGTGTTTCAAAGCATGTAATATGTTTACTACCTATAATAAGGTCCAACCCAAGGGGTTGTTCCTAGTTTGACCTTATTTGGCTATTTGGATTAGGATACCAGTGAGGTATGCTATGAATTCCCTCTCCTTGGTTGTTTAAATCATATTTTTTATTTAATGGGGATTTCCATGTTGTTTTATGGTATTATAATTCATTATGGTTTTGGTATTAGATATGCATCCCTTCAAACCATGTTATGACATTGCTTGTTTAAGCGTGATTGGATAGTTTGGTTCCATCTATAAACATGCCTATGTGTGATAGATATTTTTATGGTCTTTTAATGGATTAGATTACATGATAGGATTGTTATATGATGTATTAATAGGTGAGTAATGCTAGGACATGCCTTTTAGGTTTTTCCTAGTTGAGACACCCTTAATGGTGGGACATATATTGGATGCTTTTGGTGATGACCCCATCTTGTCTAATGAATTTTTATTTCATCCTATTATGGTTAAAAGGGAAATATAATTGGGGGAATCGAGTATTTTTTGGAATTCCATGGACCAACATACATGTATATCTTACCTTTGTCCCTTGTGTGAACCTTATATTCTTTTGTAATTCGTTGAATGGTCTAAATGGGTTTGTTTATAATTTTAAAGCCTTGAGTGAACCATGGAAACCATGGACGGGATCATAGAGGCTATGTACTAAATTCCAAGTGAATCATGGATCCATAGAGGATGACATGAATGGTCTAAAGACGCTTGGATTATGTCATGAGTGACACTTGAAGATTCTTATAGGCCCACTAAGGATGGGCTTAGTTGATATGGACTTATACAACACCTTGAGTGATACATGATTCTAGAGAGGTTCACTAGGATGGGCTTGTAGGGTATTGGATGAAATTTTACCTAGAGTGATACTTGAATTCCAACATAGGAATGTTAAGGATGGGATCAGGTTAAAAATTGAATATTGAATTGAAATGTTTTATGATGTGTCTTACTAGACAAATCACAATATTGGATTCAGTCATCCCATGTTCTTGATTAGATGGACTTCTGAGGCATCTATTGTGCTTACTATTATACAGAGGATTTTGGTCCTGAGTTGGATCTAGAGATTTAAAACTTCATTGTAATTAAATTATTAAATGGATAATGAAATGTAAAAAATTGGAAATAAGTGATTGTGGGTTGTTTATGTTTGATTACTTTCTAGATTACTGCTTCCATTGTTCCACACTACCTTTATATATAGTCACATATAGATTGGAACATACCTTGGGTGGTTTCCTACTAGAATTTAGTCTCATTGTCTATTTGGGTCATTATTTTTGCTCAAAAAGATTATTTGGTTGTAGGTGTCGATGAGGGAAAGTTCGCTCCAATAGGTACTTTATAGGCTTTTTAAAATCAGGAGAGAATGAGACCAAGATGAGGATTGTGATGTGGATAATATTCCTTTTGGTATTTTTTACTTTTGGCACTTGTATTCTGTTTGATGGAATTGTGACTTGTTTGGATGTTTTAAATAGAAACTGGTGACCTGAATCATATGTTGTATGATATGACCTCTGGTTGTTTTTATTATCTGTATTCCACTATTTACATCTTTTGTATAGTATTTCTTCTTCCATTATCTGTATGTTATTTATATTGGGTTACAATCTTCTAATGAGGGTATAGTCTCCCCACTATCATCACTTTGTCCCTCGTTGCTTCTCAGCAACTAATAAAATTTGTGGATATGCACTAGAGGCCACATGGACAACTAGGTTTTTAGAACTATTAGGTGGCATACTAGTTTGAGATATTACACATAGAAATACCCCCACAAAGTCCACATATATCCCATCCCAATTATATTATGCCACTTCATGGGGTTGATCCAAACCTGATGGAACTTGGTGTTTAGCCTTCATTTTCGAACAAGTTTGGCATCAAGTGACAATCTATTTAACTCATTTCTTCATGCATATCCACCAAAACAGATGTCAAATATTTAGGTATATCTTTCCAACAACTGTATGTAAATTCAAAAGAGATGTATGAAACTCTTCTCATAACCTCCTCCCACAACATCCCTTTTCTAAAAATAATGATGTGCTCCCCAGGTTTAAAAAATCAATTGGGTACATTTCTTACGTATATCTGATCATTTGGTGTTTTTTAGTTGGAATCCCTAAGATATTCCTCACAGACTCACTATAAGAGTACATGGGTGACCACCATCAACTAGAGGTAATCTAATCTATCTCTATCCATAATGGATAACTATAATGAGTCCAACTACTATGATGCCTCATTCTGCAACTGAAAATAAGATATCCTGATGAGAGCATCTTCTACCATGTTCCCCTTCACAGGATAGAATAGTTCGTAGTCATAATCTTGGAGGAAATCTATTCATCACTTATGTATCATGTTGGGACCCTTATTATAGAAGATACACTTGATAATATTGTGATCAAAGGAGAAGATAAACCACTTTCCCATTAATTAGTGTCTCCACATCTTTAAAGAAAGGAATACCACTACAAAAACAACACTATGGGTCATGTAATTATGCTCATGTGGTCTCAACTATTGTGAACTATATGTAATCACTACTTTCCTCTGCATCAGAACTAAACTAGGCCCAGTTCTAGATGCATCATATATATCTAGGTACTTAAAACCTTCCTATCAAAATCTAAAGATGGAATTTCTCTTCAAAATATTCCTCAACTACTAAAAGGTATGCTAAAGCATCCCTATCCACACAAAAGGTAGCCCCTTTCAAGTTAAATGTATTGTGGGTGTTGTTATCCTAGAGAAATCAGGTATGAATCTCTGATAATAGCCTCAATCCAAGGAATATTTTCAACTCTATCATGCCCTTGGGTGGTTCTGAAGATAACACTACCTCACCCAAGGTTGGGTCCACTACCACTCCATCTATATAGATAACATGTCCTATATAGTGGGCCTACTGAATCCAGAACTAGCACATAGAGATCTTTTCATAGAGTGGGTGTTCTCGATGTTAGTCTAGAACCATCCTTTAGTATCTCACGTGATCCACCTCAGACACCAAGTTCACATAGATATCATCAATGAAGACTACCATGAACTGGTCTATGTTGGATAGAATGATCCAGTTCATGAGTCTCATAAACACTAATGGAGAATTTGTCACACCAAAAGGAACCACCAATTAATCACAGTGACTATATAGACATCTAAATCCCATATTTGGTATATCCTCATCCCATACTCATAGCTGGTGACTTACTAATCTGAATTTAACCTTTATGAACCATTGTTCTCCACTAAAATTATCAAATAGTACAATGAACCTCAGTAGTGGAAACTTATTTTTCATAGTCTCTTGGTTCAAGTACTAGTAGTCGAAACCAAACCTGAAGATCATGTCTTTATTTTTAGAAAACAAAAATGGGTCTACCCTGAGTGAAAAAATGGGTCTAAAAATCCATTCCTCTATAATTCCTCCAAATTCACCCACAGTATGTGAAAATCTATAGGATATATCTGATATGATGGTTCAAATATTGGTGTTATCTCATCATAAAGATCATGGTAGAAGTCTATCTCTCGGTGGGGATGTAAACCTAGAACATCTTTGATGAAGATATCCTCATACTTTACCACCACTGTATGAAACATCAAAAATTATAACATCCACAATACCAAGGGTCAGGCTATCTAACTAACCAATAATCATCTACACCCTCTTGTAAACGAGTCTATCCTACACTACCTGGGATTCCATTTTACTAAAAAAAAGTGTACCTCCTTCCGATACTGCAGACACACTACACCTTTGGCCTATAATAGAAAATCTTATTATAGACTATAGATAACCAATACAAAAAAAATGACATCATAATGCCTCAACATTGTTACAAATATATCTCATTTGAAAATATTACCTCCATGTGTCAGGTTGCACTATTGGCATATGTGTGTGATCACCAAGCCTTCTTGAGTACAAGTCACTAAGCATAAGGGTTGATTCAACAGTTGAACCAGAATCTCTATGTCTTGAATAAGATATATGGTGGGAAAGGAATTACTATAAATTGTGTCTATCAGTAATCTTATTAATGAATTAAACAAACAAATCTTACGTTGAATCATTCATGGAGCCTACGGGTCATCATCTTCGACTACTTGTAGATGCCCTCTCCTCTATCATCTTGCTCCCTGAGCCTGGCGTGGACTAAATGGGGGAGTTTATGGTAACATGTAAAAAAATTGACTAGCTATTTCTTCTCTCCCAGATCATATGCCTTGTCTTATACCCTATAAACATGCCTTCTCCTTTTGTTGTCTCTAAAAACATGAAGAATGGTCAGAAGACGCACCACATCCACTTTTACATTTGGTACCACATGGTGAGTTATAGGTTGAATAGATGGTTCCCCACCAAGAGGTAAAAACACAACAGTTCATCCTTAAATCATTGCTTAATCATTGATGGGATCATCCTCATGATCAACATGCTGAATCAAAACTGGTATACATTGTGGATTAATCTTAAAAGTAAAAAATATCTACAACATCTAATGAGTATACATGGAGAGATGACTCAAGAAGTACATGGAAAAAAAATCCATTCCTATATGATATATGTAACATTTTCCCCCTAGAAATAGTGTTATTGTGTAATGATTTAAAAAAAGGTGATCAGAGTTTTGGTGTATGGATTCGTCAGCCACCCTATCCATGTCTCTTAGCTTGTGCGTTTGCGGCACGGATCCTCACAGCCGCCGTTGCGCAGACTCATCATCATCCTTGTCGCTTTTCTTCGTTGCTTGGCTTCCCTCAAACCGTAGTTTCAGATATGGCTAGGGTTCTTATGAGGCGCGACGAAGCTCCAAGGTGCGGGTTTCTGGTGCTGCGATTTTGGGTTTTCATTCTGTTTCGTGACGACTGTACGAGCTTTGGATAGATCTTGCCTTTCGGTGTGGTTTTGAAGGCGGCAATGGGACTTGTTTCAAATTTTTTGTAGGATTTGGTGATGACTTCATTCAGGTAGGTGATTGTTTCTGTATTTCTTTTTGTGGTGGAATGCTTGGTGATTGTTTGGGTCAGATTTCGTCGATGGTGGGTTTGTCGACGGGGTTTGGTTGCTTTTGATTGTTTTGTGGGATGAATCTGGTTCCTCATCTTCGGTTTATTTCAATGATGTTTGAGTTTCGTGATATGAAGGTGATGATGATGCAATGTTCTGAGGGTTTCACCCTCATTGAAATCCGTGAATGGGTTGATGCGCTGATAAAGGTTTGACGGTGATGGCTTCTGGTGAATGGTTTAGTCGACATCTTGGGCTCCGGCGGCAATGGTTGTTCATCGGCGGTTCGGTCGCCTGTCGTTGGCTGGGGTGTGGCTCGAGGTGGCACTCTGTCCGAGGCACCTCAGTTATCGTGTTTATTATGATGGCATGGTCTGTTTGAATTTTGAAATTGGAAGTTTGAATTTGTTGTGGTGGTGTTCGGTTGTCTGGAGGATTAGTCTGTAAGGATACCGATAACCCATAAACCGGCTTGTGGAAAATGAAAAAAATGATTTCCAGGTGTATAGATTCGTCAGCCACATCACAAACAATGGAGTCACTAGCCTAAAATACAGACTTGAAAAAATAACACTCATTCCTTAAAACAAACTCATATAATCCTTGATGTATGGTAGAACCAATAATTTTTGATACCACAGTATCATGACCCATCCCAATGGGGTATGTTCCAAGATTCCCCAAGCCCACCTCCAATAGGAAAAGGTCTAGAGACTAGCACCGAGTATGCATATCCAAAACATGGGAGGAATTTTCTATGTACATATACACACACAGACACACATCTCCAAGCCCACAAAATTTTGAAATGTAAAAAAAAATTAACAACCAATTAATTTGTACATATACATCCTCCAACTAGAGTATAATACAGAGTAATGAAAATAAACATGGTAAAATACTATCTCACTACAAAGAGTCTGTAACATAAGTCCAACCGGAATGTAAAGGTACTTGGATAGATGTCTGAAAGTTGGAGGAACACACATTAGTATGTCCAGTCTCACTAAACACCATCTGGTCCTAGACTTCCTAGGACTCTATCAAAAGTTATATCATCTTCACAAGACACAAGATGTACGACAAAAGCCTGTTCAAGGGTGATTATAACAATTCTTAATAGGAAACCATGAAACCACAATGCTTATAATAATAGATAATACAGTCTACACTATAAAAGTATATGTCTATAATGGGTATAACAAGAATATAGAGATATACTAAATAAAGATACACAATATAAAGGTATGTCACAAACATAGTATGTTGGCCCTAGGGATCAATCTGAAAAATCCCCAAAGCACTCCTCCAACAGAACACACTCATGAGTCTGATATCACAAATTACCTATTTCTAAGAGGAATTTATCATTAGATCTCATCATGAAATAGAACACACTAATAGTTTGAAGAGATATGACACATAGATGAAGATCAATGAAAGTATAGGGGGTGACACCAACAATATCAATCTAGATTAACCCACTTAGTAGAGTATCAATGCTCGTACAGTGTTGTCCATGATAATACCAAGAAATCAACCTAGGTTATAAAGATGAATAATGGATATCACTCCTAGACTATCGGAGGGATTCCAACAATTCTATACAGGGATTCCTGATGAAGGGATAAATTTATTAGGTGTGTGAGATGATAATAAACCATTTTCTAGAGAAGGAATAAGGGGAAAACCATAATGAATCTTGTCCAAGATATTGAGGAAAAGATATTTAATCCTGCTAAAAAGAGTACACAGCATATAGAAGGGTTATATATTGTGTCCTATGACCCTGAGACCTTCCCATATAAATTTATTGTGTCATCAAACTAGGCCTATGTAGAAATACACTATGTGTAGGCTACTCTTGTAGTCAACCCATGTATCAGTACATGGATTCATCCCTTGTACATCTTATCATGCACTTGTACATGGTTTACCCAGTGTACCTGGTCTAGGACTTGTAGTGTGGTCAAGTAAATTTTTTATTGAAAACAAATGTACTTCACCCTATGTTTTTGTACTTTCTGAAGTACACGTAAAGTATATTTTGAGGTTCTACATGCAATGTGATAGGAATAATGTGTCCTATAATACATAACTTAATTGAAAACCCAAGATGCCACCATAGGGCCCCACAAGACATGTAGATCTGATTTACATGTTGTATTCTGTTAGATTTTTTTGAAAAAATGATCGATTATCTAGTTATCTTCTCTATTTCTCCTACCTTTATTCTAGTGATTCCATGCCATGGAAAAAAAGGGTAAACCTCTTTCAAGCCTTTGCATTACTGATCTATATCTTTCGGGACCTATATCCACTCGAAAAAGGGATCTATATTCATTATTCATTGTGCGCTTATCAACATGAAGTAAGGTGTCAAACTTCATCTGATTCATCAGTGCTTCAATCATGACACCAACATCTTGTTATGACGATCCCAGATCTAAAATTTTGGATCATTGAACCAATGAAATAGTTGTGCAATGATCAATTGATCGAAATTTTTCTGGTTTTAGGCCAACTAAAAAATGACCACGATGAATGATGAATGCAGTAAAATATAACAAGAATATATTTGAGGAATGAACCTTGATCTATGTTTTTTTTATATCAATCAATTACCATTAAAATGACAAATGAATAACTCAAATAAAAATGTAATTTTTTCCTCAAAACCATGTAAATGAAATATAATCCTGAAATATTATTGAATCGTAGAACATTCTATTTGATATTGATCCACGTTAATCATATAATTCTATAATGGGTAATAAACAATTCAAAACACACAACCTACTTTGATTTAGTTTAATAACTTATTAAAATAATGTGTTTTCACTGCATTGACATGATCTATCAAATCTATGGTACCTTGATAATCGATTCCGGATCCGTCATCATTCTCCTTGAGAGAGAATCCTTGAATATCGCTCCAAAAACTCTTCATTTTTTCCAAGATTATGTGGATAACCCTAGAAATTATCCATAATAATATTTTTAAATATTTTTACACACTATATCAACACAAATGAAATAAAATATTTTTATTGAATATTTTTTTCCTTTCACTCCATGTGATGAGTTTTCTAAAAATTACAAGTGTTGACAAATGTTAAGTTACACCTGGGGTAAACCTCACATTCTGAACTCAATGTTGCCTCCAAATTTCTGATGTAGACACTCATTTAGATTTTATTATATAACAACCCATACTTTACATACATTGTTATTACTTGAAAATTAAAGCACACTTATTACAACATATAACAAACCATGAAAGGACCATATAGGTATAGTGTCTTTAGAAACTGGAAAACATAAACAACTGGTTCATAAATCATCTACACTATCTCCCTTTTATTTTATCATATCTAGAGTCCCTTTTGGAATATCTTACTTAATACCCTTCTTCTTGACCTGGGGAAAGGAAAACATACAAATGGGTGAGGTCAAATGCTTAGTAAGGCTAATCAAAAGAAATATCAATCGCATCATATTCATAAGAACATAACATTTTGGAAATCTTAACCTACAAAAGAGATCATAATTTCATAACATGGGATAAAACATAGTAGTGAAATTTAATCCCAATAATAATAACATGAAACTTTGTGTCATAAACACATAATCATATTGATTCATTTCTTAGTAGTCAATAATCGTTTACAAGACTATCTTAGTGGACAAAATCCATTTCTGAACCGAGTTCACTCCTCGTTTCAGTCATGTATCACTGAACCGGATTAACCAGTCGTTCCAGCCATGTTTATCTCGTGAGATATAAATCTTTAACCAATGCATTGGAGAGAGATATAGGTACCACCCATATCATAATGATACCATTCTTATTTGTGCCACAAGATCATAAATCATACATCATAGCATAAGCCATGTAATAAAAATGGGATTCTTAAACATCATACCATCATAACATAAAATCATATAAGATAAAAGGACATCATTAAAATAATTCCATCATAACATAATCAAATTGATGTAAAAATAGGGATATAAACAGAACCATACATTATCTTAGATGGAAAATAATTTTGATAAAATGCTTGAACTCCATTCTTGAGGAAAATATGTTTTCTACATCAAAAACATTTTTTATTTCTTAAAATGTCATAAAATTTTAAACTAAAATAAGTTGATTAAAAATAAACATGAAAACTTGTAAAGAAAGCTTAATGGAAATAATTTTCTATAAAATTATAAAAATCCATTCATGCCATATAAGTTAAGAAAAAAAATTTCTCATACTTTGGCCTGAAAAGTCAAAAAGTACCTTGTACGAAAAATGACAAAAGATTGCTTTCATATATTTTACTAAAACTCACCAATGAGTAATATTGGATTTAAAAAATTGTAGGAGGGTAGAAATAATATTACATATTGAGGAAACATGGATGTGGATGATAAATATTTCCCTAGTAAATTCTGATTCATAAACAATCTCGGATAAAAATGAGATTGTGAGATTTTCCCTTACCTAAGGTCCAATTTGCTTCGTATGTGTCCGAACCTCCTGTATAATGATATAAATAATTTTATTTACTTATTACAAAATCATAATCATTGTTATGATATCATATATGGTAATATTCGTAGCTTCGTATTAGTAATATTTCATTGCTACTTGTTATACGGGTGTTTATTACTTTTTGTTCTTATGCATGTTTTGTCGAACAAATTTTTATTATTATTTTTAGGTTATAGATACCTCATGTACAGAATGGTATTAGTGTAATATATATCATATTTATTCATTAAATTTATTTATATAATCATTATTCATTGAAGACCATGTAGAACGAGTCGCATCACATTGTGGAGACGGTAGAACGTACGTACGCACGAGCGATGATATCGTTCCCATGATCGTGGAATTGTATTGAAGTGTATGTATACTATTTCAGAATAAAAATAATTTTAAAATAATAATATATAGTTATTATTGACACCATTATACCCATCCAAGTAAGGTGGTGGTGGAAAACAGATTACACCACGGCGTGGAGACGGTATTCCGTACGTACACACGCGCGGTAATTTCGTTTTCTGTAGGATGGATAGAAGGTGAAATAGGATTGTTTCATATTTATAATAACATATCCGTATATGAGTGATATTTATTTTATTATTTCATAATGAAACAACTAAAGAAGAATAAGTAGAAGAAGAAATAAAGTTGAAAGAATCGGTAACAAACATTACCTCTTCTTTGAAGCGCCTCTTCTTAACCTTCTCTTAGGGCACTAAAGAAGGTCTTTGAAGAAGAACAGAACCTCTAGGATGTTTCTAAGGAATTGGAGAAGAGAAATTGGAAGGTGTTGGACGATATTGAAGGCTAAAAGTGGTGTGATGAGGAGAGGGGGGAGGTGCCCTTTTATAAGGGAGGAGAGGGGCACCTTAGGAAAAAATATAAAATATTATTTTATTATAAAGTCCTATTCGGTTTTTAATAGCTCCAAATTGATTTATTTCGAAGAAAATGGGTGGGGATGGGTTGAAATCCTCTCAACCAATAGATTTTAGACAAGTTTAGGTTACTACTTTAACCTTATCATTTAGATTTAACTCTAAGTTAAATAATTTAACTTTTACCGTGTCTTCTTGTTTTCTTACACTGTATGGTTAATAAACTTACTATAACAAGCCAAACGAACCCAAAGTGGTTCATTATTAATATATATAACCTTACATAATTCATTTGTATGAACCTTAGATTTTTAGGAATAAAATAACAATTAATAATATAATATTTGTTTTAAAAACTGTTTTATGTCAATTTTGACACTATATGATAATTGATATTTGTGAAAATCATAATAGAATGATTATTACAAAAAAAGTTAATTAAATAAATACTAATATGTAATATTAACCTATAAAATTAGTTTAATTCATGAAAAGTCTTAAATTACATTTATTTTGGTATTTATAATATCAATTATGTTAATATTTCCTTAATAAGGTAATTACTGCATCATCATTGTGTCATAAATTAATTAGATTATTTAAAGTCAAAAAATTAAAAATAAAATACAATTATGTATGAAATAGTTTTATATTTCTAATGATTATTTATAGTAGAATTTATCTTATTTATAACCCTACATTAAAAATGTTTTTAGTTATTAAACTTTGATTTTTACTGTTTTAACACTTCTTTAAATAAAATAATAATAAGTGTCCTAATCTAATCCAAGTGGACCTAAAGGGTAATATTTTATTCCTATGGTTTTTTTTGGTCGAATTAAACTTATCCAATAGAATTAGGAGATTTTTTAGGGTAATAATAATATCATTTTTACCCTTAATTACCCTATTTACTTTTAACCGTGGTAAATAAAAGTACAAATTTATTATTCACCAAAAATTATTTTTATCTTATTGAACCACATTTAACTCCTTGATATTAAATGTGTCTCTCATATTTTCAATATTCCACTCATAGAAGCGGTAAAATTAAGTTTTATGTAAATTGTCAAACTCTCCTAGGAGGTGGGTAAAAGACGGTGAAAAGTTCAATAAAATTTTTATATGTCTAAAATTATTATAAAATGACTCTAATGAATTGAATTGAACTTATATAGGTAATATGTATCAATTTTGACCTAAAATAAATTTAAATAAAATAAATAATTATTTATATAAAAAGTTGGTTTTTAAATAGTAACCCAGTGTTTTCATTATTCATCAAATATTGAAAGTTTTCAGAAAAATACCAAAAATTCACCCTAGGCTAATTTCAATATTCCAAATCCAAAAATGAAGTCAATTTTGAAAAATATAATTTATAAAATTTCAAAAAGTGGGTATTACTATTCATAATTGCTAGTTCATAATAATATTATAATAATATATCATTTACTGAAACTTGGTATTGTGTACAATGAAAGCTATCAAGGAAGGTCGTGATTGCGTGTTAAGCAAGCCAAGATAGCATTGTGTGAATTGAATGATTCCATTTATGATGTATATAACATAAAAAACAAAATATTTCTCATAAAAATCTCGGGTGTTATATTCTACCCCCCTAAAAATGAATATTGCCCTCGAAATTCATCACTTTGTAACAAACAGATGAGGATACCTCTAACTCATCATATCCTTAAGCTCCCATGTAGCTTCTTATAATTGGTGGTTCCTCCATAAAACATTCACAAAACAAGTGGTCTTGTTCCGTAGGACTTTTTCGCTACGATCCAGAATCTCTATCGGTTGTTCTTTATAAGAAAGATCTTGCTCCAACGGTACGAATTCTGAGTTGAGTACATGTGAAGGATCGGGTATGTACTTTCTCAGGAGAGATACGTGGAACGCATCGTGAACTTGAGAGATATTTGGTGGAAGTTCCAATAGGTAAGCTACCTTCCCAACAAGATCCAGTATTTTGAAAGGACCGATATACCTAGGGCTCAACTTTCCCTTCTTTCCAAATCTCATTACTCTCTTCCAAGGAGATATTCGTAAGAAGACTTTATCACCCACTTCAAACTCTAGGTCTTTTCTTCGGTTGTAGGCATAACTTTTTTTTCGACTCTGAGCTGCTCTTATGTGTTGTTGAATAGATCTGACCTTTTCTGCCATCTCATCAACAAGATCAGGTCCTAATAGCTTTCTTTCCCAAACTTCATCCTAGCAAGTTGGAGTCCTGCATTTCTTTCCATAGAGAGCTTCATAAGGATCCATCTGAATACTGGAGTGAAAGCTATTATTATATAAAAATTCTACCAAAGGTAGTTTTTGATCCCAACCACCTTTGAAATCCATAGAGCAAGATCTTAACATATCTTCTAAAGTTTGAATTGTCCTCTCAGACTGACCGTCTGTCTGAGGATGATAAGCAGTGCGGAAACTCAAATCTGTATCGAGAGTATGCTGAATACTTTGCCAAAACATGGAGGTAAAACATGGATCCCGATCATATATAATGGAAAGTGGTACTCCATGTAATCTTACCACTTCCTTCACATATATCCTGGAAAGTTGATCCATAGATAAATCCTCTCTAATAGAAATGAAGTGTGTCGACTTGGTAAGATGATCAACTATGACCCAGATAGCATTATTTCCTTTGGATGTTTTAGGAAGTCCGGTGACAAAGTCCATAGTGATGTTTTCTCATTTCCATTCGGGTATGGGTAATTGTTGTAACATCCCCTTAGACTTCTGTCGCTCAGCTTTAACTTGTTGACAAACCAAGCATCGAGAGAAATATTCAGTAACATATCTTTTCATGCCATCCCACCAGAAGTACTCTTTCAGGTCCCTATACATCTTTGTGCTTCCAGGATGAATAGAGAATGAAGAACTATGAGCCTCATCTAGCAGCTCCTTCTTTAATTCTGGGATGGGAGGAACACAAACCCGATTCATGAACATTATTATCCCATCACAATCAAGGTTGAATTATGGAACATTTATCACATTCTTTTGAAACTCTACATCTTTTTTTTGTGCATCTTCAATCTTCACATGTATAGATAGTTGAAAATTAATTTGAGAAAGATATGATTTTTCCCTTCCATTATAATTCCAAGATCCATCCTTTGTAAATCCATAAATATTGGATCTTTTGTGATCCTCATCATGGATAAGCTAGCATGGTCTTGTCCACTTAATGCATCTGCCACCATGTTTGCTTTCCCAGGGTGATAATGAATTGAGTAGTCATAATCCTTAATCAGCTCCAACCATCTTCTTTGGTGCATATTCATTTCCTTTTGTGTGAAAATGTACTTTAAACTTTTATGATCAGTATAAATATCACACCTTTAACCATTAAGATAATGCCTCCAAATCTTTAATGAAAGATTACCGCAGCTAACTCCAAATCATGAGTTGGGTACTTTTGCTCATGGGTTTTCAACTGTCGTGAGGCATAAGCTATCACCATATCGTTTTTCATGAGAACACACCCCAATCCCTTCATAGATTCATCACTGTAGATCAAAAACCTTTCTCCACTACAAGGCAGTGTGAGAACATGTGCACTGGATAATCCTATTTTTAACTCCATGAAATTCTCTTCACATTCCTCTATCCAAACAAACTTAACTCCTTTCCGAGTCAATTTGGTGAGTGGGTTAGATAATCGTGAAAAAACTTTCACAAAACGTCGATAATATCCAGACAAACCAAGAAAAATTTGGATCTCCGTTACTGTTGTTGGTCTTGACCATCTTTCAATAACCTCTGTTTTTGCTGGAACCACAAATATCCCCTCTTTTGAGATTATGTGACCCAAAATGAAACTTTTTGACGCCAAAATTTACACTTGGTAAATTTGGCATAAAGCTTCTCCTTTCTCAGGTCCTTAAATACAATTCTCAAGTGATCTTCATGTTATTCCTTACTCTTTGAATAGACAAGAATATCATCTATATATACTACCACAAACTGATCAAGATAGTCTCTAAAGACTCTATTCATTAGATCCATGAAGATAGTAGGGGCATTAGTAAGACCAAATGGCATCACTATAAATTCATAGTGTCCATACCTTGTACGGAAATCTGTCTTTGGTATATCCTCCCTTTTGAGCCTTAATTGATGATACCCTGAATGAAGATCAATCTTGTAAAAGTATTGAGATCCACGTAGTTGGTCAAATAATTCATCAATTTGTGGGATAAGATATTTTTTCTTGATAGTGATCTTGTTAAGTTCTCGATAATCAATGTAGAGTCTCATTGATCCATCATTCTTCTTAACAAACAGAATAAATGCTCCCCAAGGTGATGCACTAGGGTGTATTAATCCCTTATCAGGATTCTCTTGGAGTTGCTTCTTCAATTTCTGTAACTCAATTGGGGCCATTCTATAAGGTGTCTTTGAAATCGATAAATCACCCGGTACGAGTTCTATTGAAAACTCAACTTCACGATTTGGTGGAAGACTAGGCAATTCCTCTAGAAAGACATCATCAAACTCCCGTATAATGGGCATATTCTTAATTTTGAGTTTCTCTCCAACCATTTGAGATAAATAACCTTTATTTAGTGGAATCAAGACCCATAAGATGGAAGAAATTTACACTGGAAGGTTGTGTTCATCCTTGCATCGATAGACGATCATAGATTGATCTGGAATATGAAATGTGACTTCCCTTCTTTCGAAATTGATATGAGATCCATATAAATAAAGAAAATACATGCCAAGAATCACATAAAATTCCACTATAGGAAGGATCACAAGATTTGTAGGAAGCACTGTCCCACGAACTTCAATCAGAGAAGAATTATAAACTTTTGATGCATCTATTGTGCCATTAGGGGTTGTCATAGCTAACTCAACATCTAATTGTTGAGGTAATAGGCGATACCCTTAGAAAATTATTCAGAAATAAAAGAGTGGGTGGATCTAGAATCAAATAAAACATTTTCTACTTTAGACTGGATGGTAAGTGTACCTTTCACTACTTCATTATTGTACTCCACATCACTGATAGAAATTGCATGGGACTTTCCTTTGTCTTTAGCCTTAAGTGTTTTTTGACATTGATCATCATCAAAAACCCTTGTATTAGGGAATTTATTAGCATAATTACCCATTTCCTTGCACTTGTAACATTGAAGTGTAGGAGGTTCACTCTGTGTAGCATTTTCTTTGTTCTTATCACTAGACATCTTTTTCCCATAATTGTGGCATTCAAATTCTTGATGACCTTCTTTTCCACATTTGAAACATTTACTTGTCCCTTTAATACAACTCCCTCCATGTTTCTTTCCACACTTTGAGCATAAGGGAAAACTCATCTTCTTTTCAGTGTGCTCTTTAGATTTACCATTGAATTCCATTTTCCTCTTCTTATCAAATGCATATGAATGATGGGTTACTCCAATCTCCATCTCAATTGTGAGATCACATCAAACGATTTCCTCATAGCTATTGAAGTTCCTTATGGATAACACCGTTCGAAGACTTGGTTTTAAGCCATTAAAGAATCAATTGATCTTACTCTCAGGTTGGATAATAATCCCAGAAACGTACCATGCAAGTCTTGTAAAATTTGCTTCGTAGGTACCAACAGATTCATCATCCTTTTGCTTTAGTTTCAAGAAACTCTTTCTCCATCTTTGTTCTAAGAATATGAGGGAAGTACTTATTGAAAAAATAAGTTATAAAACTCATCACATTCCATGGATTCAATTTCATCCCTTTCCCTCGTATTATTTATAAGATTCCACCATTGATCAGCTTCACCTTCCAAACGATATACTACTAAGATGACTTTATCAGGTTCAGAATATTGAAGAACTGAAAATATCTTTTCAGTAGTACTGATCCATTGTTCAGCAACTAAGGGATCAATAGACCAGCTGAATGAGGGTGGATGCTGCCTCATGAAGGATTCAACAGAATTTTGCTCCTTCCTTTTCTTGTTTGGAAGTCCTTCATGATTCATAGCTTGATAAAGTTGTGTGGGCATGGCTACAATATTTTTCATTCTAGCTCCCATAACGTTTGGTTGCTCAGGGGGACAATCATTGCATTGCCTGCCGCATTCTGCATTAACAGGGTTCCTTCGGGTTCCAGCCATTGACTAAAACCAAGAATAATAATGTCTGAAACACTAATTATAATAGGAAAACCACATAATCAAGAATAAAATTTCACACTTAAGGTCTTATCATAGGTTATTCATGTCCATTTCTAAAACACTAATATTTTGTTCTATGCTTAGATATATCCTTAGGGTTCTTACTAAGGCTTTCACATCCTAGTTTCCAAAGGTTGACTATACCCTTCCTCTGATACCAACTATAATAACCCATACCTTACATACATTGTTATTACTTCAAAATTGAAGCACACTTATAACAACATATAACAAACCATGAAAGGACCGTATAGGTATAATGTCTTTAGAAACTGGGAAACATAAACAACTGGTTCATAAATTATCTACATTGTCTCCCTTTTATTTTACCATATCTAGAGGCCCTTTTGGAATATCTTACTTAATACCCTTCTTCCTGACCTGGGGAAAATAAAACATACAAAAGGGTGAGCTCAAATGCTCAATAAGGGTAAACAAAAGAAATATCAATCACATCATATTCATAAGAACATAACATTTTGGAAATCTTAACCTGTAAAAGAGATCAAAATTTCATAACATGGGATAAATCATAGTAGTGAAATGTAACCACAATAATTATAACATGAAACTTTGTGGAATACACACATAATCATAGGGAATCATTTCTTAGTAGTCAAGACTCATTTTCAGGACTATCTTAGTGAAAAAAGTCTATTTATGAACTGATTTCACTCCTCGTTTCAGTCCTGTATCACTGAACCGGATTAACATGTCGTTCCAGCCATGTTTATCTCATGAGATATAAATCTTTACCCAATGAATTAGAGGGAGATATAGGTCCCACACATCTCATAATAATACCATTCTTATGTGTTCCACAAGATCATAAATCATACATCATAGCATAACCCATGTAATAAAAATGGGATTCTTAAACATCATGCCATCATAACATAAATCATATAAGATAAAAGGACTTAATAAAAATAATTCTGTCATAACATAATCAAATCAATGTAAAATAGGGATATAAATATAACCCTATATTATCTTAGATGAAAAATAATTTTGATAAAATGCTTAAACTCCATTCTTGAGGAAAATATCCTTTCTACTTCAAAAACATTTTTCCTTTTTTAACATGTCATAAAATTTTAAACTAAAAGAAGTTAATTAAAAATAAACATGAAAACTGGTAAAGGAAGCATCATGGAAATAATGTTCTATGAAATCAGAAAAATCCATTCATGTCGTATAAGTTAAAAAACATTCTTCTCATACTTTGGCCGAAAAAGTCAAAAAGTACCTTGTACGAAAAATGACAAAAGATTCCTTTCATATATTTTACTAAAACTCACCAATGATTAATATTGGATTTAAAAAATTTTAGGAGGATAGAAATAATATTACATATTGAGGAAACATGGATTTGGATGATAAATATATCCCCAGTAAATTCTGATGTGTAAACAATCTTGGATAAAAATGAGATTGCGAGATTTTCCCTTACCTTAGGTCCAATTTGCTTCATACATGTTCGAACCTCCTGTATAAGGATTTAAATAATTTTATTGACTTATTCCATAATTTTAATCATTTTTATGATATCATATATGGTCATATTCTTAGCTTCTTATTAGTAATATTTCATTGCTACTTGTTATTCGGGTGTTTATTTCTTTTTGTTCTTATGTGTGTTTTGTTGAATAAATTCTTATTCTTATGTTTAGGTTATAGATACATCATGTACATAATGGTATTAGTGTAATATATATCATATTTATTCATTAAATTCATTTATATAATCATTATGCATTGAAGATCATGTAGAACGATTCACATCACATCGTGGAGACGGTAGGACGTACGTACGCACGAGCGATGATATCATTCCCATGATTGTGGAATTGTATTGAAGTGTATGTATACTATTTCAGAATCAAAATCATTTTACAATAATAATATTATGTTATTATTTACACCATTATACCCATCAAAGTAAGGTGGTGGTGGAAAACAGATTACACCACGACGTGGAGACGGTATTCCGTACGTATGCACGCGCGGTAATTTCATTATTCGTAGGATGGATAGAAGGTGAAATAGGGTTGTTTCATATTTATAATAACATATCAGTATATGAGTGATACTGATGTTATTATTTCATAATGAAACAACTAAATAATAAGAAGTATAAGAAGAAATAAAGTTGAAAGAATCAGTAACGAACATTACCTCTTCTTTGAAGCACCTCTTCTTAACCTCCTCTTAGGGAACTAAAGATGGTATTTGAAGAAGACCAGGACCTCTAGGATGTTTCTAGGGAAGTGGAGAAGATAAATTGGCAGGGTTTGTCCGAGCTTGAAATCTCAATGTGGTGTGAGGAGGAGAGGGAGGTGGTGCCCTTTTATAAGGGAGGAGAGGGGCACCTTAGGAAAAACATAAAATATTATTTTATTATAAAGTCATATTCGGTTTTTAATAGCTCCAAATTGATTTATTTCTAAGATAAAGTTGGTATGGGTTGAAATCCTCTAAAAAATAGATTTTAGACAAGTTTAGGTTACTATTTTAACCTTATCATTTAGATTTAACACTAAGTTAAATAATTTAACTTTTACCGTGTCTTCTTGTTTTCTTACACTATATGGTTAATAAACTTACTATAACAAGAAAAAATAACCCCTAGTGGTTCATTATTAATATATATAACCTTATCTAAGTCATTTGGACGAACCATAGATTTTTAAGAATGAAATAACAATTAATAATATAATATTTGTTTTAAAAACTATTTTATGTCAATTTTGACACTATTTGATAATTGATTTTTGTGAAAATCTTAAAATCATGATTAGTTCAAAACAAGTTACTTAAATCAATAATAATATGTCATATTAACCTATTAAATTAGTAATTTATTAAAATTCTCAAATTATATTTATTTGGGTATTTATAATATCAATTATGTTAATATTTCCTTAATAAGGTAATTACTGCATCATCATTGTGTCATAAATAAACTATATTATTTAATGTCTAAAAATTATAAATAAAATAAAATTATGTAGGAAATATTTTTATCTTTCTAATTAATATTTATAGTCGAATTTATCTTATGTATAACAATACATTAAAAAAGTTTTTTGTTATTAAACTTTGATTTTAACTATTTTAACACTTCTTTAAATAAAATAATAATAAGTGTCCTAATCTAATAAAAGTGGACCTAAAGGGTAATATTTTATTCCTAAGGTTGTTTATAGTCGAATTAAACTTATCAAATAGAATTAGGACATGTGTTAGGGTAATAATAATATCATTTTTACCCTTAATTACCCTATTTACTTTTAACCATGGTAAATAAAAGTAAAAAAAATACTATTCATCAAAAATTATTTTTATCTTATTGAACCACATTTTACTCCTTGATATTAACCGTGTCTCTCGGATTTTCTAAATTCCACTCACAGAAGTGGTAAAATTATGTTTTATGTAAATTTTCAAACTCTCCTAGGAGGTGGGTAAAAGACGGTGAAAAGTTCAATTAAATTTTTATATGTCTAAAATTATTATAAAATAACTCCAATGAATTACATTGAACTTATATAGGTATTATTTATCAGTTTTGAACTAAAATAAATTTAAATAAAATAAATAATTATTTATATAAAAAGTCAGTTTTTAAATAGTAACCTAGTGGTTTCACTATTCATCAGAAATTGAAAGTTTTCAGAAAAATACCAAAAATTCACCCTAGGGTAATTTTGATATTCTGAATCAAAAAATGAAGTCCATTTTGAAAAATAAAATTTATAAAATTTCAAAAAGTGGGTATTACTATTCATAACGGATGGTTCATAATAATATTATAATAATATATCGTTTAGTGAAACTCGATATTGCGTACAATGCAAGATATCAAGGAAGGTTGTGATTGCGTGTAAAGCAAGCCAAGCTAGCGTTGTGTGTAGTGAAAGATTCCTTTGATGATTTATATAACATAAAAACAAAATATTTCTCATAAAAATCTCAGGTGTTACATATTCCACTTTTTAGGAAAAATTTTGCACCTTTTATTTAATATATTTCAACAATTTATTATGGGCACATCAGGACTCAAAATAGTATGACGTCTCACCGTCAAGTCTGAAAAGTAATCCATATAATATTTAAAAATTATACACAAAAAATATGAGATATTAAATACTGGTTCTTATACTCTCAATGTCATTAGTTTTGTGGTGACATATTATTCATTCCCTCTAATTTTTTTAGGCTTCCTATTATGTATTTTTATATTTATCTATACATTATTTTTCATCGAAATATATTATATTCATAAGAAAAAATAGATTAGTGTTGACCATGGAAGTTTGGTGATAATAGAAATGTACATATAATACTTAATGGTGATCAGATATATTTAATGGTGATAGGTATTTTTAGGGATCATACTTGGAGCCCTGTTCTGAGGGGGTGTTTTCAAAAATACATGGGTCAATCATACACTATGATATTTGGATCCTGTATTTTTCGTTATTATTACATTATACTTATGTAGATTTGTTATATATAATTGGTTTCCCATTCGTTAATATCGATACATAATTTTATATTTAAATATTTAATAATTTTTAGTCATAAAACCTCATTTTGTAGATATGTGGTCTTGTATAGAGACTTATTAGACTATATCCTCCCATGGTGGTCTTATGATTATTCAATTATGGTATGTACCCCATGGAAAATAAGTAGTGGAATAGACGAGAAATCGTTACACTAACCTCAAATATATGTAGGTACATGGTAGGTTTTGTGATACCACATATTTTAAATTCCCTAAAAGTTTATTTCTTTCATCTCAAAGTGGGATTAATCTCTCTAATCCCTATCATAAAAATGATAATTCAAAATATTATCATTGTGATACATTTATCTAAAATCAACATGTTTATATATAACAAATAGAAATGGAATATACAAAACTATTGGGTATAACTTTCTCTTAATAAATCGTAATAAAAATCTATATTTGAATATGAAACATTTATAAATAAAAAGTATTTCATTTAAAATGTAAAAAAGAAAAAATTAATTTAATAAATCAAATATTTAATGAAAAAAACACCAAAACATGATGATATAAAATACATAAAGTAAAACATAAATCCTCCAAGATATCTACCCTATGTCCTGTATAGATATACATATCTCTAAAAATATGAATGTATAATTCCCCTTTCATATGTTGTGATAATTATTAAACACATGTCCATCGAATCAGAACTATATATGATGAGTATAAACTAAATAAATTTTCCCCCATATCAATATAGAAATTTAGTAAATAAGATATTTTGATAATAAAATTCTATTAAAAATGTAAAATTCAGAACAAGAATTATCAAAAATATATTTTTTATTCAAACAATTGGAATATATTATTAAAACCAATTATAGAAACAAATTTATAATTTTTTTGATAAATCATTATGAAAAGTATATTTCAAAGATACCATAAACTATATTTACCCCATTAAAATATTGTTTTTTAAGATTTATTTTTCTCATTAATTTATATAATTACTCCATTCTTTCAATCCAATGAAATTTTTTTATTTCATAAATACTAATAAAAATATATATTTTTAAAAAAACCACTCCTGTTATGCAATATATTGTAACACCCCTATATTTTAAAAATAGAAATATCATGTTTGATATCATGAATGACATAAAAAACCAAGAATAGCGAAGAATATAAAATATTGTAAAATTATGATACATTTCTTAATAAACAAATTTATCCTTTTAATAGCTTTCAAAGAACACAATACTAATTTTAAATGAAACATGACACTCGACTAAAATAATTTTAATTTAGACAAGACCATATTAACATAGTCGTATGTTTTTTAAGTATGAATAGAAAAATCTGAGTTATTAATTTTTTTTGGATTACACATGTATAAATAAATTCAATATTTATCTATTTAGTAGAAATTAAATATGACTTATTTGAATGTAAAAGAAATTTTTTCAGAAAAACAATATTTCTCTAAAAGGTGATTTAGTCACGTATTGTGCACATAATTTATAATTATTTTTTACCAATTATAGAAACATTATTTGGAATAATGAAATCCATTTTTTAAATCATCACATCATAATTATATTAGGGTTATTTTATCAAATGTTTCAGAAATGTTTCTTTTTTTAATGAATAGTGGAAATATTTATTTTTAATAAAAAATTCCATTTTCGTTGGAATCATTTAGAAAATTAATATTATATATTAAATTTGTTTTAATGAAAAAATATATAAAATTTATTAAAATTTATTTAATTTAGCCCATTTTAATAATTTCATAATGAATTTTGATAAGACAACTTTCTATACGTATGAGAATTGTTTAGTCCAAAACCTTCTTTTTTTCACGTATGTCGATATAATTCTAAATTGAATTCTTATGCAATGTAGAATTTAATTTTATAAAAAATTATTAATTTTTGTAATAATTTTAATTTATATTAATTGATAATATCAACATAATTTTTTTCCAAAAGGAATACAAAAAATAGTAAAAATTAATTTCTATGGTGAAATTAAAAAAATATGTTTACCGTGGGGTTAAAAAATAAAGATAAGGGTTAAAATGAAATACCAACTTGTCAAAATATTATTCTACAGACCTATTTATATATTATCCTATAAAAACTCAATACCTATTGTTATTTTTAATCATTATTCTGTGATTGACTTTATAATGTTGGATTCTTTTGAAGAAATTTCATGTAATTTCCAAGAGCGTTCCCTTTCCCCACTTATAAAAGGGGAATCCCTCCCCTAATATATTCACATCCCTCAAGCCCTTTGGATCAACCAAATACTACCAAAATATCTCCCAAATATCCTTATACATATTTTATAGCTTCTTCTCATCCCAAAATATGATCCCTATTTTCCTTAACGGGATATTAAATGGAGGTTTCCCAAGGTGATGTTAATTATCTTATTAAAGATATTTCATTTTATTTATTATTTATCAATATTAAATTATTCATTAAATAAAAAAATATAATAATTATTGTATCACCAATATAAATATTTTTCATTATGTTTATTCAATAATAAGAATCCATCTCTATATCCATCAAATGGGAAACAAAATCATCAATCGTGTGTATGACTGACTATTACCTCGTAAAACGTTGTTGTATGTTTTCCATGACCACCTCTCATGGTTGGATATAATGACAAATTAACCAAATTTATATAATTTTCATTATATCATTATACTTCTGAAATTTTGGTGTCACATATATAATTTAATGTTCGACACTGTTTTAAATGTGATAATGTCGCCTATGTGTATGAATGACCACCACATCGAGAGGCTATGTGATTCTTTTTTCCCTTATACATTAATGGAATGTAATAAGGATAAAATTAATGAATATATGTGATGTTTTTTATATGATATTTATTTTTTAAAATTAATATATCACTAAGATTCTTAACCATTCACTCGTTTAGGGAATTATATTGTCACTCGTGCGTATATACAACCTACCATCTCAAAGAAGCGATGCGATTAATTTTACATGTACAAATTTAACTAGTGATTAAAAAAATTATTTAACGAGTAAATATGATAATTAATACATTATAAACATATTTTATATGATATATATGTTTTATGCATAATATGTGATACTTTTTAGATAGAGTGTGTCTGAGAAAACTTGCTAATTTATTCCTATAAGAATGAAAATAATGAAATATTCATAGAAAATAGGGGTAAAATGTTATAATAGGATAAAATATGATATTATAAATATTAATATGGTTCTAGAATAAATTAATAACATTATTAATAACATTATACATGAATTTCGGACAAGTTCGTATAAAACTGGATCTAAGGTAAGATATTGTCATCTCACTTTTACTTTAATGAGGTATACACCATATTGACCCATTATTTATTTTGTGTAGTATATATAATAACCCTTATGTATGTTATATAATTAATTAATTTATAGTCATTTTATTTAGTATTTTATTTAATATTATTTATTTCATGTAGAAAATGATTCAAAATATACCAAATTTGTAGGGGTTTATTTCACATTTTCATCATTATTTTGAGTTAATTAGGTTAATATATCCCTCCATGGAAATATTTGATATTTTTATATTTAAATATATAAATTTTCATATTATATATTTATTCTTAAATTATTGAATTAAAATGACAATTTTTAAATCTATTTTACTTATAATTATTTATAAAACGTTTTTAAGGAATTTTGACTTTATTTCTCTCTTTAATTGGAAATAATTTTCATAAAAACCCATGTTTTCTAAATGAAAATTCCTAAATTATTTTAACATTTTTAAAATGATTTAAAATATAAATTTTAACAGATTTAAAATTTTTAAATATTTTTTTGAAATTAATATTCATGTATTTTTGAAAATAATACATGTTTGGATTTTATTGAAAATGTTAAGGGAATCATTGTTTTAACATATATGTATTGATCAAAATCTACAACTATCATGGTCACACAATGTTTTAAAACATATTTAATAGTATATAAAAGTTATTTTTAAAAAAAATATTTTTTAATTTTTTTGTGAACATTCTATTTATGAGTTTATTTTCAAAATGTAATGTTTAGTTCCTTGAAAAATAATATTTACGATCTTTTATGGTATTTATATTCATTAATGACATCAACCCTTAATTATACATCAGATCCACTGGGGGTATGTTATATTTATATCATAAATATTATTTTTTTGATGGATTATGATTATTATGACATGGGATATACAATTTGATACAATCCACATTACTCTAGATGGTTTATGAATAAGTATTTTTATTTTTGTTATTTTTAACATTTACTAATCTCATTTTTAAATATGAATGGTTATATTGATTATGTTCACCCATTTTATATGATGAATGAATTGGACATAGTAAGTGATGGTTTAGACTTTTTATATCACATTGTTGCATCAATATGTATCATGGGATAAAGTAGATTGGGTTTCGGCTGAGGCCTTGCCCATTTATTTAGATGTATTGGGGGATGGCCTAAAAAGTAAATTTTAGTTGTCTGGAATTAAGCATTCCATCATTATGAATTTATTTATTGATATTCCATGTTATTATTCAATTGGTTATAATATCCATAGTTATATTTTCAAGATCATGTGCATATTTATATGGTATTATTTGATCATCGTTTATTCCTTCCATATTCTACACATGTTCTTGATTAAATGACATTTTTTTTGTTTTCCATGCCATGTTGATTATGCCTTATTTATCTATATAAATGTTCTATAAATACACTTAATTAGAATCTCATATCACCAATTTTCTTGAGTTTTATTTCCACATGGATATGAAGATTTTTTTTATGATTCATATTAAGGGATATAATAAAGGTAATAATTGTGTTCTCTAAGAAAATACTTTGATTATTTTAGGTTTTAAAATGTATTGTGAATTTAAGTGTTTATCCAAGACCCAAAGACTATTATACTATTGAGACCATTAGTATGTGAGTTCTTTTATATCCTGACAATGTAATAAAATAAAGATTGACTCTGGGAAATCGGGTTTGGGGTTACTATAGTTATTATTAGAGGTAGATTAGTAAATAACATGTTAACTAGATTTAGGGAAAAAATATATATGAAAACATAAACAGATGATAGAATTTGATGATACGTACAGAATAAAAACCTATATTTTTTTATGGAAAGAATTATTTATTTTTTAAATAAAATAATATATCTATTATATACTTATAGTGGACGTGATTCTAGCACATATTTACCTAGGGGTAATATCTATGAAAAGTGTCCATTGGGATTAATCCAAATTTCACCTAGTGCATGACAGTTAGCTTTACTGTGAACCTCTTTTTTACACTCATGAGGGGTATTTTTAAGATAAATCTGATTTTAGTTTCAAATCATTACAAATGAGTTGAGAATAAATATATCCCCAAAGAAAAATGTTCATCATTATATGATTATCTATGTAAAACATTTCAATTTATGTTATCTGTTTCACTAGTTTTCAGAATATAAATTATGTTTCATAATGTAATGATATAATATAATGTTTTTTTGTTTATAAACTGGTCATATTAATAAAAATGGAACTTTATCAATGTACATACTTTATGTAGGTATTTCGATCCTGGGAATGATAATAAAGTTGGAGAATATTATGTAATTAGAACTAGTCCAATTATAACCATGTATTAGTTAGTGAATCAAGTTATTACTATTAATATTTCATATATAGACCATCCTATTGATTGAAAACATGGTGTAGTAATGTTTTACTAATTCATGTTCTAATAACCTTCATCATTCAATGGGGTTGGAAATCCATTTTTATTCGAGCAATGGATAATTTACATAGAGAATATATTTTTTACTGTATTATATCGTGAAAGGGATTTTTTTTCATGGATTTTTATCATCTCTTAAGAAATATGGATAAATGGTGTTCCTTAATTAAAAATTAATAGGATCGTGAAGAAATAGAAAACAAGAAATGGAATGTTTTTATGGTACTCTTCATGGAAAAATATTTTCCTCATATGAAATAAGAACATATTGAAACACTATTAATTAGGATAAGATAATAGGAAGAAGAAAATATTTCTTCGTATGAATCCAATGTTACATGGTTATAAATCCATTCTATAAACTAAATAGGCAATACAAAGAGAAATGTTTATGATTTCATTGATAGTATTAAGACAATACTCCCATAGGAAAAATTATCCCAGAAATTATTATTATATTAGGATATAATAACATTTAATATCATGATAGAGAAATAATTATCTATGTCTTATAACCTTGATATGAAGAAATAGAAGAAGAGGAAGGCAGGGAAAATGATAGATAAAGGGAGGTTGGGGAAAATAAGTTTCCAACATGTGATACTTGTGGAAGGAAAATCCTTCATAAAGTATTAAATGGAAATGGATTTTAACACATGTATAGAGAGAAAGGACACATTAATAGTAATTACAAGTGTAGAAAAAATTTTCCCATGTAAAATGATTCCACTATATGGATATGAGGAAATGAAAAAATGAATTCCCTAAGTTTCAAGGGAATATACATCAATATAAACTAATGGATCAAGGTAAAGATTATGTTATTACTAAATAATAATTTAAAGTATCAATGTTATTGTGATTGGAATAATGAATTATGTTATATGGGAAGCTTAATTAATGATATTTTTGTTATATGAATTATTAATTATATAAGAATTGTATTGTAGTAGTGTTTATTTAATGATTTGAAATCACGTGTTGACTGGTACCAAAAAATTGATATGGTGGATAGTCTATATTCTTTGAAAACACATTATTATGGAATTATAACACCTAATATGTGCCGAATGTTATGAAAATAATGATAAATAGGATTTTATATAGGTATTAGTAACCATTATGGTTTATCTAATCCTTGATGTTGTGGTAAATAAGGATAATTATGATTTGGTAAAATTATTGGAATTATGTTAATATGATTTTATAGAATGGGAAACCCACATTCCTAGTGAAATCCTCTCGCATTAGGATAGGTTGTGGGGTTTCAACCCATAACCAAAGGATGATAAGGTTTTAGTACCTACCTCCGACCTATGTGAGGTCATATTTAATATTTCATTATTCTTACTTTAATTATTATCTAGATAAATATTAATGATTATCCATCAGTTTTAATTTTGATGTTTAGAGATTAATGTATTATATTATACAAATTGTGATAAAGATATTGGTTTTCAGAAAATTTATAAACAGAAAGGATGACTTGTCACTATTTTATAGATTTTATAATCCGTTCAAAGATAATTGTAGTGCTCGAGGAATAAAAAAATTCCATGGATGTTCCATTACAATAGTATGAAATGAATTATGAAAGGATTGAAGCACAACCAAAAGATAAAATTACACCTATGATATAAAAAATAAATCATGCATATATATTTCCATATATTCTCTATCAGTATGGTAAAGTAATTCTTGAAAACTTGGAGAAAGATATTGAAACCAAATTTTATCCTCATTCATTCATTTATGTTGAAACAATTGTATTTTAAAACCTCATAGTTTTATATTTTTTTATGCCCTTAACATTATATTAATTATTCAATGTCTTGTAATCAATGATATCATTAATTTTATATTAATCCATGAGAATTATTATTCTCTTACTTGTCCTTCTTTTTTATCCTAATTTGAAACCTTAAAATGTAGATGACCTTTGTACTTTGAATTCTATCCTATTAAGATGATGGTTTGTTAGCCTTTTTTATGATGTGCTTCTCTATCAAAGTTATATTCAAATTTTGAACCCTTGAAAACCAAAATCATGATTAAATTGTAGGGATGCAATTTATTTAATGGTCAAAAATTTAACACCATGATAATTTTAAAATATGAACATCATGTTCGATAGCATGTAGGAAACAAAACACAAAAATTAGAAGAGAATACAAGATCTTCAGTCTTTAAAGTACATATCATTTTAAATAATTTTAGTCTCTTGTCAATTTTTTATTATATGAAACACTACGTTTAAATAAAACATGATAATCTATAAAAATATTATTATTTAAACATGACCATTATAACCCTACTGTTATGTTATAAGGTATGAATAGTATTAACTAAATTATTAATATTTTATGTTCTTAATATGTATAAAAAATTTCAATGGTTATTGAATGATTAGAAATAATATAAGAATCATTTTAAAGGGAACGAAATATTTTCTAAAAAACAATATTTTTATATAATACGGTTTGGTCTAACTTTTAAACCATAATTTATAATTATTTTAACCACCTACATAAATATTATTTTCAAAAATAAACATCATTTGTGAAATATTTATATTTAAATTATTTTATAATGAACTTTTTTTCCTTTTCTGAAATTTTTCATTTTTCGATGAATTGTTAAAAATATTAATTTCTACTAAAAAAATCATTTCTGTTTAAATTATTTTCATAATTAAATTATATTTTAAATTGGATTTAAAGTGAAATTAGATAAATGATACTAAAATTAATGTAATTTATTCTCTTTGAATGGTTTTTATATATAATTTTAATATTAAAATCTTTGATACTTATTAGAGTTTTTTCTTTAAAAATCTGATTTTTCATCATGTCGGAAAGTATAATATTAAATTAAATTATTCTAATTTTATTAATTGAATTTTTGAAAATGAATTAAATATTTGGAATGAAAATAATTTATAATATATAATAATGTGAACTTAATTTTTTTCAAAAATGAATAGTGAAAATTGAAAAATTAAATAACCACGGGTAAGGTGAAAATATGTTTCTTGTTGGATTAAACTAAGAAGATATGTGTTACAATGACCGACCAACATGCCAAAATACACTTTTCTAGTCATATATGTACATTATACTAGTCAAAATTCTTGTATAACGCTATTTGGAATCTTTTTTCATTTTAATGTCCTTATCATGTTGGAATCTTTAGGGAACTTTTAAAGAAATTTTTATGATGGTTCCCTTTCCTAAAATATAAAAGGGAACTCCCTCCCATAAAATATTCACACACAAAAATACTTTTGGATTGACCAAACCCTAAAAAAATATCCCCCAATATAATTATACATATTATAGATCTCATGTTCCCCAAAAAATAACATCCCTATGATACTTAAGAGGAGATCCAAAGCAGGATTCTCTTAGAGAAGGTAATTATCATAATAATTGTTTTTCATTTTCATTCTTATCTTTCAATATTAAATAATGACTAAAAACATAAACTATAATAAAAAAAATTTAAATCATATAATAAGATTTTATTATTTATATATAATCACATTTATCTACCTCTACTTCCATCAAATGAGAAATGAAATCATCAATCATGTGTATAATAGATGGTCACCTCAAGAACCCATGTAAGTCATTTTATATCACCATCATTAAAGTATATATATAATTATGTATCTACCATATTTATATTATATTTATGAAATTAATTTACATCCAAAATTAAATATGAAATATTTTTTTCATTGCATTTAAAATTTGACAACATCCCATATCTGTACGGAGGACTATCACCTCACAAAGTGATGTGTTTTTTTTCACTTATTATTTATGTGAAATATAATAAATATATAGTTAATGAATATATTTTATATATATGATAATACATTGATTATATAAAATTAATATATCACCCAATACCTTACCCTTTAACTCTGTAATGGAATGATATTACCACTCGTGTGTACGTACGACCTACCATGTCCATGGAGTGATGTGATTCATTTTCCAAATATAACATTCAAAAATGGATCAAAAAACATATCTAAAAATTAAATGTTATATTTATAACATTAATATAATTATGTTGATTATATATATATATATATTTCATATTCACAGGAATAAAAAAATTCATGACCATACAAGCATGAGAAAACATGGAAATTAACACATGAAATAAAAAAAATAATGAAATAATATTAACAAACGAAAGAGAAAATTTTATAATACTATCTTATATGATAATATAAACCTGATTGTTGTTATATTATAACATAGTAACATGCATAAAACTATTATATATTAGGTGCATAAATGTGTGAATGAAATCAGACATGATGTAAGGTTTTCTCATATCACTTTTACTTATGTGAGACATACACCATATTCACCACATATTTAATAGATTAGGTGAATATACCACATCTTTTTTATGTTATAATATTAATTAATTTACATTATTCTATTTAAAATTTTATTTTAAGATGTCTTTTTCATTGTCCATATCAATTAAAAATTTCCAATGCAGTAAAGGATTATTTCGCAATATCATCATTATTCGATATTGGTTAGGTTTACATATTATTAAAGGGAATAATTTGATATTTATACCTTATAATAAATATGTTTTATTCTCATATAGTTATTAATTAACTTTTGAATCAATATTTTTATTTTTTCACTATTTGGAACATAAAATGTTTGAGAAAATGTTTTTTTAAATATAACATTATTTCTCTCTTCGGTTAGAAATCCATTATTCAAAAAACAAACACATATATTCAATCATAAAAAGAAAAACTATTTTGTAATTTTTTTAAAAATTTTCATTAACAGGTGAATTTAAAAATAATATTTTATTTTCCTAAAAAATGTATTTAATGAACATTTATGTTATTTTAATTTATCAAAAAATTCAAACCATCCTTGAAATTTTGATCCACTATTGATATGTTATATTGATATCATCATTATTATTATTTTGGATGGTCTATGATTATTTTGATTGGTGATATACAATTTTGATACAATTTATATTACTCGAGATTATGTATGATTATGTTTTTTGATTAGGGAAATTCTTAACATTTTGTATGATAGTTTTTAAGTATATATTTTTATATTGATTATGTTATACCGATTTTATATGAATAATTAATTGGAAATAGTATGTAATGGGTGGGGATATCTATATACCCTCAATGAAGTAGTAGGAATAATTGTAAAAACCATGATTGAGTTTCAGTAGTTAACTTTCCCATTTATTTAGATGAACCAACACTGATCCTCAACAATATGTTTAGTTGTATGGAATTATGAATTACATCATTATGAATGCAATTATTAATATTCCATGTGGTTATTCAATTATTTGGAATATGATTGGTTATGTTTACATGCTTATTTGACTATTTATATTGAATTATATGATCATCATTTATTCTTACTATATTATTCTTAATTTAATGATTAAATGACATGTGTTTCAATTATTTACAATGAAATATTGCTTATAACTTATTTATACATATCTTTTTCTATATCCATACCCTTATTGAAAATATGATCTCACCCATTTATTATGTTTTAATTTCCCTTGGATACCAACAAATGTTATTTGATTGATTTGTAGGGATATGCTAAAAGGAATAATGGATTTCTCAACAAAAAAACATTGTGTATTTTATGTTTTAAAATGTAACGTGAATTCAAGTAAGTAATGTTTCCCAAGGATACTAAAAAATTTGGTCTTTCAAGATGTGATTCCAATTATATTATGCTAATGTAACAAATTGGACACTATCTTGGTGTTACTAGCGTTGGAGTCATTACATATATTGAGCACATTAAAATTAATAAAATTATGTCCACCTATATAGAATTAATATTCAATTTCAAGGATTAAATTGAGTTATTACATGTTTTCCCCCATATATAACAATTTAATTATCTAAACCACTTATATTGGGGTAACCTTATAACCTTTATTAAACAAGATTGTTTCTGCAAATGATTTTTTTATTATTATATAGTTTTACAGGAAGAAATATTATTGGATTTAGAGTAGGTTATTTCATGATCTATTTTTCACTCACACACATAATCCAATTCTTGAATTTCAAAAAATATAACATTAATACTATATTTTAATAATCCACCAGATTCCAATAGATTGAATAAAACTCTAGAAAAAAAATAAAAAATTTATTTTTAAATAACTAATAACTATCCAAAAAAACTACATGAATAATTAAACAATCTATAATAAAAATAAATAAATTTCAATTTTTGTACATTAAATAGTATGATATTTTAAAAAAACAAATATAGAAAACCCATTTCATAATAACAATTTAATTTTGAAAAAATAATTTAGAAAAATTAAAAATCCCAATAAAGTCATGAAAATAAATTTATTTTTATGATAAAAATATTTTAAAATATATAACCACGTTATTTATTCTTAAATAATACATCAAAGCTACCTACCAAGTCAAAATTATACAAATTTAATGTCTAGGTCCTAATATATAGATGAAAAACTCATATAAATATCATGATGAATGATAATTTACAATCCATTTTGGTAAATATATATAAACAATATCCCCTTATTTAGATTTATGGAACTAGAATATAGAAATTAAGAGTCATAAACGAGATTAGGAACTGGCTTTTGAATCATTTTAAAATCTCAAATTCTTACATATGATTCCTCGATATGGTTGTTATAGATCACCAAAATCACGATTAAAACAAACAATAAAACATATTTATAGTGACAGTGGATGAATAATGAATCTTGAAAGGGGTTTATGTGGTTTTATGTGAATTAAATTAATATAATACTAAAGGCAAGGTCTTTTTCCCAGAATTATGAACATTGCATCAACCTATTTATCATTCTATACCTTGAAAATCACAATTAATTATTTTATGTACTATATTAGTGAACTTATATTTTCTTATTTCAAATTAACCATGTTGTAATGTCAGGGTCCAAAGTCACCATGATATTGCAATATATATATAAACATGGGGATTTTGAAACTACTCTTCTCTCTCACCCTCAATTCACTAATGACTATGGTAATGGCTATATCCCTGCCCCTTCCTACAGTTGGAAGGGTGAGGTCAGTCCTACCCTGAACTCTCCAGCTCTAAGATATCGCTTCTTTATTCCCTTATCAAATTGTGATATTCTCCCATGTATTCCAGCCATTATGTTAAGCTAGTAGGTTCCTGTTCACTCAAAGGTGTTCCAGAACTTTCATTATTGACTTTGGTGTTCACAGAAGTGTCGAGTATTTTGGATCTTACCCTGGTGGCTCACTTTCAGTCTCACCAACCTTTGATGGATGACTTGGATATTTTTTTTTGGTTTCTTGGGTTTACATGATCGTGTGATTTTTGGCCTCCACCAAAAATGTAATATGATTGTCTAGTTTTCCTCGATGGAATATTGAATTTTTGTATAAACCAATTCCCCTAAAAATACAATGGATGTGGTTTTTACCACTTTTGATGATCATGTGATTTTCACATGAAATAGGATTCTTACTCTGTTACAATTTGGGTAAGTTTTCTTAAACTCCTATTTCCATTTCAAAATACTTCAATTTTAAGGATGCTGGGAAATCTGGTAGGATTATATTTGTGTTTAGATTGTAGGAAACACTCTGTGATTCACTCAATTAATCCACAGATATGTGTAGAAATTGATTTATCGAGACTATTAGTGGAATGGGGTTGGATTGCAGACTAGAAGAACTTAGGTGGAAGCAAGATATGCTTTTCGAGTGTGGGGTTGCTTATTGCACTTTGTGTTGGTTCATGGGGATCCATTCCTCTTGTTTTTTCTTGGGTTGTTGGCATATAAGGGATGAATTGGCAGTTAGTGAAAATGATCCCATTTTTCTGTAGGGGGTGGGGGTAATGGTGTAGCTCCTGATATTTCTATACAGAAAGAGACCACAACTTCAAACAACCAAAATGTTACCGACATTTTTTATCACTTGATGTACAACTTATATAATTTCAATATGTTTGAGCAGGTATCTATTGATATAGGAAATTATTAGTGGTGTTTTGGCATAGATCCCATGAACATTAAGCTGAATCCACCCCATTCAGAGGCACTACATCTGAGTAGGGACTTGGAAGAGGAGGAGATTTTTATAGTGACAACTAATGGAAAAATTGGTGCTTTTGGAATGGTCAACACTATCACGGTACCCTTCATTTTAGATACATTCAAAAATGGTGGACTAGGTAACAAAACCATGAATGAAAAATCAACACATGCTAGTGGTGTTACTACCCTTATTGATGCAAATGTTCTTACAGAGAAACTTGGTTCTTTTGATTAGAATATTTTTTTTCACCGAATCGAGGTGTGGTTAATAATAAAAAAGAAGAAATGGAAATCAAGATCCATTATCAATTCTCTTATTTGAGTGGATATGGTTATGAGAATCTAGATATGGAATCATACGAAATGTACATTCTATGATGGAAGACGAATCAACTTTGGTCAAGGTCTTTAAAGGATTATGAGATCAGTGATAAAGAAGTGGAATTGCAGGAAACAATGGATCATGGGAAGGACTCTCAAGGGGACAACATGGTAGGGTCTAGATCAGAGAATGAGAAACATGGAATTACTCTTCCCAAAAAAATTACGTTCTATAAAAGGTGAGAAAGAAAGATCTCACAAGGATTATTTGAATACTCCAAAGACTATAGTTTCTAGATCATCAGGTAAGTTTAAGAAGAATGAGACAGAAAGAAAACTAGGGTAACCCTAAACGATTGAAGGGGTCATGTAGGTCTCAGACAAGAGGAGAAAGTAGTATCCAAACATGGATATAATGGATCCTAATGAAGTGTAGTATCATGTGGGAAAACAAAGTGTTAGTGTGGGAGTATTAGAAGCAGACAATGGGGAATGCCTAAAGCTCATTATTCATTCCAAAGAAGAACTGCTAGAAACAGTTTTCCAAATCATTTCTTCAAGATAGAAGGTTGAAATAATTTATGAGAGGATACTTAGAGTTTATTTCAATGAGGATAAAAGGTATTGTATCCATAAAAAACAAAATTTTGACTAGAGGGTTCAACAAACGTGAAATCAACATGGTGGAATTCATCCAAATATGGGACAGAATGGCTAATAATTTTGAAGAACTAATCAATGATGACCCAAATATCAAGGTAACATCTATTCAATGGGAACTATATAGGGTATATAACTCTAGGAATTATAGTATATTATTTTTAAAATCTTTGATATCCTTCAGTACGTACTGAACTTTATTTTTTTCTACATGGTACCCCACTTATCCTTTAAAGTTTCTTTGATATAAAAATATATTTTTGTTGATATTGCAATATATTGTACCGTATTAGAAAAACTAAACCACATATATCCCACAAATTACGATTCAAATGAATCAATAATACTATTTTAAACAAAATATTAGAAAAACTATTATGAAAAAAAAATTAATTCTAATAAAATTTAACTATCTGATTAGAAATTTAAAATCCATAATTAAATTTCACAATATTAAAAAATTAATATCATATCAAATGGTCACAAAAAAATTAAAATCCCAATACACATACAAAAACTATATGTGAAAATCTTCCCCAAAATATGAAATTTCAACATAAAATAGTCACTAGAAACTCGGATAATCTAATAGCCTCAACCAATACAAATTTTGTGTTTCATTGTACCCACACTCGAGGACCCTGCAGTCTTAGACACATACTTCACATACTATATTTAATAAAAATATATAAAAGCCTTGACCTAACCATCCTTAATTAAAAAATTAAAATTATTTTTTCATATCTTACATTAGGTGTTTTATTTTTAGTTTTAGAGATTTAGATAACATGGAAACAATATAAAGTAAAAAACCCATGTATTTCATCAATAAATGATATTTTATTTTCCCTATTATATTTTGAAAGAAAATAATTCATGATAAGACTTCATAACCACCCTTAAATTATTCCATCCATGATATTATTAAAAAATGTCAACTCTACTAGGTTTTTTCATAACCTATGGAATTGAATCATAAAAATTGGTTGTAGTTAGTCACTCGGTAAAGAAAATATATTAGTGATGAAATCAAGGAATGAAAACAACCTAAATTTTATAGATGGAATAGGAGAACAAAAATAATCCATAATCAACATGAAAATAATATAATACTATATCTATGTAAATTAATGAAAATATGGATATCAATAACATGGATCTCATAATGAATAAATGTATGACATCAGACATCAACCACCTACAATCAATGGCATTTAATAATACATTTACATTCCATCTAGACCATAGTAAAGAAATCATTTTAAACTGGGAAGGAATAAACCAAATAACCAAAAAAAATTATCTCATCAAAACTATTTATGAATTAAGGAGAATAATTTTCTATATGGTCTTCCTCTTATTTATTACATAACATTACATGACATTTTAGAAATAATGGTTTTTTTAAAGTTCAGTGTCCTGTAATTAATGTACATAATACATGAGAACATAAAACATTATTCTATTATACATGAAATGATTCTTCAATTATCATCCTAATTATATTTTTTTCATCTAATAAATTTCGTACATACTTCAAAGTAAATGATGAGAAGAAGCCCAGTAAGTGAAAACAAGTGAAACCATTTACTAGTGAACTAGAGAGATATCAATGAGAACATGAGGAATATCATAAAGGTATGAAAAATGGAATGTAATTATAATAATAAATTTAATCATAACTTAACAATTTAGAAGAAAAATTTAATTTATACCTTCATAATAATATCACCATGGTTCATCCACAAGGTGTTATAAAAATTACCATGGTTATTCAATAAGGTATCATGAAAATTTTCATCTCTTGAGATTCATTTCTGTAACCAATTCAGTGGAGTGATATTAGGGTGAAACCTTAATATTTCTTTATTTTCATGTTATCCATATATATTATAATAAAAAAATTCATTAATAACCCATAGAGAATAAAATAAATGTGTTTCTTATCAAAATCATGGAATTTTAAAATTTTCTTAAAACATGATCATTTTGTAATTTATAACACATGGAAAAAGAATGGGGGTTTATATATGTAAATTAAAGAATAAAATAAATAATATTTTTGTATTTAAGAATACCCTTGGAAAATAATGAGGTTATGGTTTTCACATAATTAAAATAAAATAATATCTTGAGAAAAAGGTATAAATTTTGAGATGAAAATTCTACAATATAACGAGTATAAATCATAGTTTTGTAAAATAATAAAATGATATGGTACATGTTTAAACCATTCATAAATGACTCGTTATATAGTATAGTAATGGAATTAATAATAAATAATAACATTGTATGAAAATTTTAAAGACATACCAGCATAAAAGAGAACATGAAAAGAAATGAGAAGTTGTGAATTCCCTTACCTTTGAAGAGTAACTTCTAAAACACTAGGATCAAGATGTTGGGGGTATTTAGGACACCTTGGGAGGAATAAGTGGTAGGTAATACTATAGTATTTAGATAGGTATTATTTTTTTAATTAATTTAAATTATTAAATGCATGATAATTTATTGTAAAAGGTATATAGTTGTTTTATTAATTTTTTAGGACACATCATTAGTGGTATTTTCAAAACCGTGGGATTGCCCATGGTATTTATTCAATGGTATTGGAAACATGGGACACATCATATCATATATTAATTCAAAATATTCAATAGTTATTATTATTTCATTATTAAATCATTAATGATGTCATTAAACATATTGAAAACTCAAAATTATATTTTTATTATTCATCGAAAATAATGAATTTTATAAAAATATCACAAATTAACCATAAAATTATTTCAATGTTAAAAATTCAGAAATGGAATTAATTTTATCCTAATAAATCTCTAAATATGATAAATTTATATTTTAGTTATAAAAATTATAATTTATTAAAAATAATAAGAGAGAAAATACCTAGTGAATGCATAGAATAATTTCTGAAAAATGAAATTATTTTATCATTTATAATTAAACATGAATATTTTAATAATAATATTTCAATATAATTAGTGTTATTCATAATATAATAGTTTATTATAAACATTTATATCTTTTTTCATTTATAAAAATTATGTTTGAAAACAATCAATTTTTAAAATTCCATTTTATTAAGAAAAACTATTCGTAAGATATAAATGATGGGAAAAAAATTTATTTATAGAAAGGGATTATACATTAATTATAAAAGGTCCTGAAATATAACCTCATATAACACCTACATTGGACAAAAGGGTAAGGTGTACGATGTTGATATATTCTGGGGGTGGCTCAGATAACATTTCCCGAGTTGTAATTTGCACCAACTTGAACTTCTCTCGACGGTAATTTCTTTATTACTTCATTTATTGAAGCTCGACCTGGGATTGGTATAGAGAGAGGCCCAGTGATCAAACCTCCCACCCAAGTTCTAAGAAATGGGTTTTGTATAGCAGGATTCTTTTGGATGAGTCCATTGACTCTTCTTTCTATATTAATTATCCAAAATCATTTCTATTTATTGACAATAATTATAACTTTAAAAATTATTATTGTTTCCAATGGTTATATTAAACAACATTAATATAATACACAAAACACAAGGGTAAAATTTCATTTATAATTATATATGTTTATTTATTATGACAAAATGAAACAATCATTTTCAAGAAACAAAATATTTTTCAAAATTTTTGGTCGATACATTCTAGGTACCACCCTTATCCAAATTAAGTCCAATTAATTCATCACAAGAGTCAACATTACCATTAATAAAATTCCCTATAGAACCATTGACTAAATTAAAATAGGGATATCTATAAAAAGAATAATACATTACATTAATACAGGGTCAAACTATGTTAGTAGCCAATAACCATCAATAATTTCATTACATTTCCACATGATAATAAAAGGATACCATGATCATAACCCATATTATGAAATAATGAGGATGTTCAAATAAAAAATTACTATCATACCAATATTTGTATGTGTTGGGATAAAAATATGTGGTAAAAAAATAATTTTATGTATGTCCATAGAATATTAATCTTTATAAGTGAACATAATAATCTCTTGTTTATCAAAAATGTGATGTTCAAAACATATAAAACATGTAGTATACGACAAAGACAATATTCAAATAACATAATCATAATCCATCGTGAAAAAGAAAGCATATTTATTCAAAAGGACAAACCCCAATATGTTAGAATTGATTTTAAATATATAAATTTGTATGAATATATATCCATAGAAATCAGTGATATAATTTAATATAAAAATTTAATGGGTTTAATTTACTCAACTTATATAAAATAAGATCAAGAGAATGTTCATAACACTATAAACAAAAACTATGTTAATAAAAAATCATACAACAATAGAAAACAATGAATCAATATCCAATTAAATAATGTATCATGATATCAAAAGGAAATACCATTAAATAAAAAGATAAATATTAAAAATACATCCAATCGTATTTAATACACTATGTTGATAAAACATGGTGCACAAAATTTATTTTGACTCAAAGAATCAGAATTGAGACTATGATAACCCTTACGTATATAAAAACATTCAAAAGAAGAATATATGAAAAGTATGGGATTGAAATTGAATATAAAATACCATGATTAAAATTTATTTCATGATAATATATATCAAATAATAAATATAATCAATTCATAAAATAAAAAAGGTTTGTAAATATAATACTATTCTTAATGAAGGAAAATTTAGACAAAAAACCCTACATCCTATATTGACTTCCATATAATTTATTCTTTTATAACACAAACATAGATTTCATAATCACATAAATCATAATATTTCTCAGATCTACTTTTATTCATATTTTTCATTAATAGTCATTCTCTATATGAATTCATATGCTTTTAAAAATCAGGTGTTTATTGTTTTGATCTTTTGTATCGGATTCACAATAGCATTGTTTATGTTTATATTTATCTCAGTTTTCATCAAAAATTGGTTATCAAATTAAATATTTAGGATAAATTATAACTATTTAAGATTTTTTAAATTATGTTCATTAGTTTTTATGTCTTTATCTATGAAGACAGAATAGATAATAAGAATGTTTTGGAGATTCGTAAAAATCAAAGTGGGTTTTCGTAATTAATGTAGTAAATAATCATATAAAATTTCCATAATTAAACAAAATAAATATTTTAACATTAATATCATTTTATAAAAGAATTTATTTATCATATTAATTCATGATATAAATTCATATTATCACTCAATTATGTGTTTAAACCAACCCAAACATGAATAAACACTTATTTAATTAATGTGTGTGTCGTTTTTTATTATAATATCAATATATTAGAAGTCTAATAATCTTATATGGTGATTATTATGGTGATATATAATAATTGGTGAAAATAATAATGATATTAAAATTTATTTAATGTCATTACTCTGAATGAATAGATCATTTTCTTCTTAGTTATCTTATTCTTGATTATTGAATTAATGATAATAATTTGTTGATCTCATCATAAATAGATTATAAACTTTTTCATCACCTAAACATAATTATGTCCTTAAAATCATCTTTATCCTTTATTATCTTCTATACATCCATCATTGTACTGTTGTGATGGGAAACAGAACATGTTGTATCTTAGAGGTGGTAGTCCTCTCAATACGAAGACTATGGTTATGTTGTTCATAATGAATGTGGTATAAAAACAAAAAACAATTGTTAAACCCATTCATATAATAACATTATATTGAAATAATTATTCTTATAAAACTATTTTAGTGTGTCTAGAATAAATTTTAAATAGTATAATTGAGGAGAAAAGGAATGTAGTTGATAATACTCACATTACAGACATGAATTTTCCTAGAAAGTATCCTTGGAAATGAAGGCATCAAACTAATTAATGGGGGAAATGATATTGAAATTGAAATTGGGTTCTAGGAGAATAATAATAGTATAGATTCAATGATAAACTCAATTAATATTTAAGTATTGATGTGTTTACGTTGTTTCTCTTAAATATGTGATCGGCTGGGTAACTATTAGAGTGACCCTTGCATTCTAATTAATCTAAGTAAACTATTAAAGTAAAGAAGGAATAAATATTTACACAATATGAGAAGAAAATGAGTGTGGGTCAATAGTCATATCAACCACTAATTTTTTAGATAATATTGGGTTATTTTGGGATTTTTTTACTATTTAACTTTTACCCTAATTTACTTTTACCTTTGTAATTAATTTATAGTGATAGAAATTTATTTTAATAAAAAATACTATTATTTACCCTATTAAATAATATAGGACTTCCAATGCAATATAATAATATCATTTTATCAAAAAAAAACTAGAGGTGTGAAAATTTATTTTTAAAATAAATATATCTAATCATGTAAAAACAAATTTTAGGGAAATTAATTTATAATGCATTAAATTTACATATAGGATATAACTATCTTGGATACCTATTTTGAAAAAATTAAATGGTTTGTTATAATATAAATAAGTGTCATGAGGATTTCAATGAAATCTATAATCGAATATCCCTATAAAATACTGGATATAAAGAAAAATATACAAAATGATTTATATCATTGTTTATTTTTAATTAATTCTTAAAATAATGGACATAGGATTTATAAATAAAATAATATTATAAAATGATTCATTTTATTCTTTATATTAATATTTAACCACCTAAAATGTTTTTTAATCTTCAGGATCATTATTTTATGTTGATAAATACATAAAAATTACATGTTTAAAAAAACTGTATTTTCTAACACAAATACATTCATTTAGGAAAAACTAAAAATAAAATAATAATACAATTTCTATAGGAGGAATTTAAAAAAATATTCTTATTAATTTCAAATTAATTGAAAATATAAAAACTTTTTTGAGTAAAATCATAAATTTTAATGAAAAACAAATTCTTATTGGAAGATGAAATTCAAAAATATAAGATGATATTATTCTCATTTCATGTCATTTAACAACTTACTTTTTTATACAATTACTAATATCAGAAATAATTAACCATTAATCAGATCTTTCATTAAATATAAATTCTTATTGCATAGAGGCCATTTTTTATAAAAATTAATTTTCTAAATAACCAATGATATTATTAATAATTTTAGGTAAAATAAATAAATTTCAATCATTTTAAATTTTTCCTTAATTTCATATATAAAAATAATTCTTATATACTTTACTACTAGTCATTCTTTCTGAATCATGGACAAATTGTCAATGGTTCAAATATATAACTGTTTACTTTTAGTTTTTTCTTAGTTCTAATGAAAAATTACAAACATATGGAAATATTGAAATTTGAAAATATATTATAATTTTGAGCTGTTATATTATCTCCAAATAAAAAAATTTAATCCTCACATTTCGACTCATAAGATAAGAGTACATTATATAGGGGACTCATAATTAACTATGCACTACTAGATGATCCTTTATTTATTTAGGATGGGGAATGAAAATCAAAACAAGTTCTTTGTAGAGAGAGTTATCCTACTGATAATTTCACATAAAATTATACTATGTTATGTATATACATCAATAATTAAAACCTTCTAAAAATATAACACCTTAAAATATAAGAATTTATTTTACCTAAATAATTTAAATTTCATGGATTGTTTTCATTACAAACAAAATATATTTTAAAATAACCATGATAACCCATTTAAATATTATTATCTAATTGTAAAATGTTTTTAAAAGTCAAAATTTCAAAATTTCGTTGGTTTTATATTTTTTTATTTTCCTAAAATGTTTTATTTTTTCCTATGAATTGTGAAAAATTCTAATTTTTTTAAAAAATATTACATATTATAATATAAATGTCCAATTATAATATAAAGTTGGAATTAAATTGATATAAGATATATTATATATAATATAATATATCCAATTCAAATGGGATCAAAATATTACATGTCTTTAAAAGAACCTAGTTTTTAGGCTTAAAAACACATTTTTCTAGAATACTATTTTTTTCACATTTTATGAAGTTATTTTTAATCAAATTTTTTACAATGATAGTATAATAATTTTAAAAAATATATTAAATATTTTTAACTCAGATATTTTAATTTTTAAATTATGTTCTTATTATTCTTATTTATTATCTATATTATTCTTGGTAAAAGTTATCACCTTAGTAAATGGTAAATTAGTTAGTTATGGTTAGAAATAATGAGATATGTAATTTAAAAAACAACCTAAAAATTCACATATTTTATTTTATGATAATAATTAGTAAATATCTTTAATAACATCTAATATACTTATTTTTTTGCCATTTAACTTTGATAATGGCAATTATATTATTTTAAGTGATGAAAAATCCCAAATGTCACCTCTTACATATAAATTTATATTATCTATTGAAATTTGGTTAAAAACACGTTTTGTATTAATATTAGAGGTTATTTTTATAATAATCATACTATTTTTAGTTTGTTAATTTATTTCTATATTTTTTGGATTATATAATTTCTTTAAATACCTATACAATGTTGATACAGTGCTTATGCACGTAGTGAAAATATCAGTCTAAATGATTTAAAAAAATAAAACAAATTAATTACTAATGAATTGTGGTTAAAATTTTATATTATATTTAATAATAATATACAATAGATGAATAAAATAATTATAAACAAATTCAATCTTTCACGTAATGTCATTAAAGTCAAATAATATGAATATTTTTTAAGATGGCTAATTGTTTTTTATATAAATAATATTTTATTGTATTATTTAAAAATGATAAGGACATTGAATTGTGACATGTAGAATTTTAATTGGTCTAAAATTTTATCCCTTGGACTTTTATGAGAAAATTTTACCTCATATTTAATATTATAATCCTTTATGATTGAAGATGTAATTCGCCAAGTTATGTTTAAATGTGGTCAGTGACGAGGTTAAACTAAAAGATAAGGTTTAAAGTAGAATATATACATTTCCAAATTTTATTTATTTAAGGGATTCGTACTATATATTATTATTGATTAAAATTCTATCCATTTTTTCAACTTGAACATGAAAATGATTTTATTATATGTAAATATTTTTACTAATTACATGTACTTGTATTCATTCACTATAATAATGATCCAATACTCCGATATTTTTCCCACTACTTAGTTCCATTTTGATCGACCAAACTATATAAAAAACTCACTAAATTCCATTATTCATGTTTCATAGATGTTTATCTTCCCAAAATGATATATAAAAGAAATCATTCAATAAATAGGCAATTATCTTTACCGAGCATATTCATTTCTCTTATTCATTAACAACTGTAATATTTTCCAAAAAGTTTGATATTATAAAAATACTATATCATATATACATTGATGTTATTATGTTGATGTAAAAATATTATCCATCTCATTTTCTATGAAATTATATACAAAACCATTGCTCTTATGTATGACATACTACCACCTCAAAAACCGATGTAAGTTTTCTTCAATCAGTGATAAACATAGAATGTCATAATGATGAAACTAGTGAATATATATGATAATAATGATATTATTATAATTATGGTAGTATAATATATCATATTCTTACTAACCATTTTTTCAATTAAAAAATGATAACATCGGTTATGCATATATAGGACCTACCGTCTCCATGAAGTGATATGACTCCCTTTTAATGTTAATTTCTCAAATATGAATTTAAATATGTATGTATTGAATATTTTTTACATTTATATCATGATAAAAAATATTTATATGATATAACTATGATCAATATACAAGTACTATATCCACTGAATCAAAACAAATTTGGAAAATGAAGTATTTTAGAAACAAAACAATGTTAACAATAGAATAATGTTAACATAAGGGTGTAATAATAACATAATTAAATCATATATGATATTATTGATATGTATATTTTCCATATTATATTAGTATAATAAATACCAATTCATTATATATGATTCTTATATCACTCCCATGGAAAGACAAAAGTAACTTAATTTTTTTCATTTTTATTTCCAATACATTGCAATATATTTTTTATAATGCAACAATTTTATTTTATGATGTGTATACACTACAATTTTTACGTATTTTAAATGAATATATATTTATTCATAATGATCTATATTTTAAATTCAGGTTTACACTTTCAATGGTTATTAATTTAAATGTTACTAAAGAGGTTAGACTTTATTTTGCAATCTCATTTTATTGAATTTACCAACATTCGTTAAAGGAATAATATAATATAATCATCAAAAACTCTATATATTTTGTATTCTCTATATATATATGGTGTCCTTTTTTCATCAATATTTTCATCTCTTTTCAGTATAAAAAAATATAATTTCTAAAATAAAAGTCGATCTAATTTCTCTTTGGATAAGATATATTGTTCGTCAATATCTATATTTTTCATTTTTTTTAAAAAGATCTATTTATTAAATCAAATTTCATATTAGGGATATTATATTTTATCCATGAAGTTTCATAATGTTTCATATTAATTATTTTAATATTTTATTAAAGGTTCATTTTCAACGGTTTTTATAAAATGTTAATTAAAATGATTGTTTTTGGAATACATGACCTTAATGAATCTTCCCAATACCATAAAATATTTACAATGTATATCTTCTTAAACAAAATTATAATGGAATTAAAAATAAAAAAATAATTAAATATTATATTACTTTTTTCAATTCTATTTTCTTTATTACATGGAATGGAACGCTTTTATTATATAACCAATATTTATAATGAACTGGTGGTCATATTTTATATCTTACTAATTTTATGGTAATTAAATTTTCCTTGAAACATTAAATTTATCATGATCATTTTCAATGAAAATTAAATATCTACGAAATATATATATTCATTATATCATAGATATTGTTATTTCATAAAACGTATTCTATTTATACATATAGTGTTTTACTACGAATGTTATTTGATCAACTAGAAAAATAGTAATATTCACAATTATTTAGAAAATGTGGTTATTTATTGATAAGGCTTGTTGTTTATAAATTAAAGTGATCATTAAATATATGAGGAATGAATTAAACATAATGTGTTGTTTAGGGAATAGTTATAGATATCACGTTGATTTATCAATAGGTAACATGAGAAAACCTAGTTGGAAAAATATATTAAAAGGGTTTTTGATGTATACATACCCAATGATTAAGCAATCATGGAACATGGACTTAATGGTAAGATATCTGATGTCTAAAATAATGTTTTCCAATATTAAGAATTTAATTTATTAAATATTTAGTTATGATTATCCATGATATTACTACCTTAATATTATATGTGGATACATTTCTTTCTCACATTATTTATTAAATGTCATTTTTAAGTTATTTATTTTAATATATTTATTAGGTCTTATCTGTTCATGATAAACTCCACTATACATAACCATTTCTCAAAATCATATATCACACTTTTGGTTTCCTTTCCTTAAGATAGGAAGAAGGAAAATTTGGAGAATATTAAGGATGAGAGTATAGAGACCTGGGGTTTTAATTCATGGATATTTCCTCTTTATATATGAATACCAAATACATTATAAAAAACCACACCTAGGTACTGTAATTGTTTAGTATCATTGGAGACTAGTTACGCAATCCTCTATTTTGGTTTAAGATCTTCCTCATCATTCATAGAGGTCTTATCCTTTGGTAAAAATCCAAAACATAACATATATAAATAAAATTCATAACCTGGGGAATAGAAACATAATAAAGGGTGAGCTTATATGCCTAGTATGGGTAAACAAGGAACATACATAAACATTACTGAATATAAGAGTTTGGGAACATGAACATAAATTTTGAAAACTATAACCTACATAATAAATATCATAATATTGAATCATGGAAAAAATATTCTAAGTTTATAAGAGATTAAAGAAGATTGAATCAAATAACACGAGCTATGAGGGAATAACCTTATCCTAAGACATATATTTGTGTCAAATAGGTAATCCTAAATAATATTTTTTCAAGAATACCCAACAATAAATTCTTACCATGTTAGGTTTGGGATAGACACATGTGTACCAACATCAGGATATAAATAACTTCTTGTGTACCCTCTTTCAATCTTAGGATAACTTCTCGTGTACCCTTTGATCTCATATAACATTAATCATTACCCAATTCATTGGATTGAGATATAGTTCCCACCGGCCACATAATGAAAATCATAAGAATGCATTCCAAAAGATCATAAAATATTCAACATGTCATAACCCCTAAAATGAAAAGGGTTTCATAAAAATTTAATCATAACATAAAATATGGAAATGATGCATGTTTTATAATCATTTCATCACTTCATCATAGTGTAACTCATATAGAAATCGGTGATTTTGAAAGTATTTAATCATGGTATAACCAGTGGAAGAGAAAATGGTTTTATAAAAGTATTTTCAACCTAAAAAATTCATTTAATGAATAATTATAGTTTCCATGGGTCATATACTAAAAAAACATAAGTTATATCAATTTTTTTCATCTTAGATAGGGAATGATTTTGAAATATCACATGGAACATTCCATGAGGAAAATAAAACATTTCAGAAAAATCACTTCTTAAAATGAAGAATTAATTAAAAATTTATTAAAATAAATTTTCTTTAAATATCATTACAATATCATAATGTGATATTAAGAAAAATCTCATGATGGTGGAAAATTTTATACATGATGTAAATTTTAAAACTTTGATTCCATTCACATTTTTTGTAAAAAAATATGCATTTTTTAGAAAATGACATGAAGATTAATTTTAAAAAAATTTGTAAACAAATCAAATGTGGTTAAAAATTTCATTTATAAGTCATTTTTATAATGTTAAACATTTTTGGAAACTTTGTTAGAAAAAATGAATTTGGTTGAAAAATGGGTTTTCAATCGAATAGATAAATAAAGACAGTGTTTTCTTAAAAACAATATTTTTATATCTTGATCACATAATGAGATGAAAATGAAGGGAAAATGTCTATTATCATTTCATAACAAGAGGATACTAATTTTAATTATACTTCTTCAGAGTTATATTATATCATTTCAATATATGAGACTTAATCATAAACAATTTGGATAAAAGATGATATTACAAAAGAAATCCATTTCCACTCTAAAAATCATATAAAAATAATCCCCATTTCTGAGATATCATCAAATGGATATGTAACCCACATACATTTATGGATAATCATCGTAAAATAAATTCAATGGTAGTACATAAATCATAAAAAATAAATATGTTGTGTATATGGCATGTGTCTCACAAGAGTAAAATTAAGACACAAACCCCTTACTGCTTTTCTAATATTTTTAATAATATGATCAAATAAATAATAAAATAAAATGAAACATTAAATATCATTAGAAGTATTAGATTAATTATATTAAATTTTAAATTGGTAGTTTATAAACAACACAAAATAAATATGGGGTGAATTTTCATATGTCTCCCAAAAATAAAAGAGAGAAAAAATAATTTATCTCAAGTATCAACATCCTATATACACTTTAAAAACACATGTGTAGTAAATATATATTAATTATATATATATATTATAACCATACATATATGTATCATATCATATATTATTTAATTATGACCATTTATTACCTTTTTATTAAAAATAAAATGTCAAAATCACATTTTGGGTAATAACCACTTTGTTTTTAATAAAAAAAATTATTTTTTATTTTTTGTTATATTACTTTAATTATAGTTAAATAATATATATAATCATAATAATTAAATAATTATAATATTTATTCATCAATTATACTATTAATATCAATCCAGAATGATGGTTCTTAGAAATTAAGTACAGTACGGTCATGCCGACGGTACGTCGTACAAACACCTGAGTAACACTTCCATTTTTTATTCATCGTTACAGAGTGGAGGTAATTTATATTTTATCTATTATAAATTATAATTATATAATATATACCATATTAATTATTTAAATATACTTATACATATAATCTGTGTTCTTTGGTGATGAAAATATAGTCACAACACTTCGTGAAGGTATTAATCCAAATATACACGAGCAACAATATGATCATTCAGTGAGTAAAAATGTGAGAATATAAAATGATATATTATCCTTTTATAATATAAAATATGTCATTAATATCATAATTATGTCATATATATCACATATATTCAATAAATGATTCCTATTTATCTTCTATGTAAAGCGTTAGTGAACAATGAATAACATCGCCTCGTGGGGCAGTAGTCCGCCTCACACATGAACTATGCTATCATATACCTGATGGAATGGAAAGTAAAAGAGGAAATATATATTATATAATTACCCCATAGGAATAATTATTTTATAAATATAATTTATATAATTTATATACAACATCATACTCAACTATGAGAGGCAGTAATGTAAAAAATGAATGGCATCGGTTTGTGAGGAGACAGTCCACCGTACATTAGAATGATGATTTTATAAACAATTTTACAAGTTTATAGATTTTTTAGGTCATGAATTTATAATAATTACATATATTTGTATTTAATATATATATTTTATTATATAATTATGATTTAAAAATAACTTTTGGGGGTGTGGGGAGAAATAAAAAACCCTTATTGAAGAATATTACACCTTCTTCAGGTATCCTCCTAAGTATTGCAAGAAATTCCTTACCAGGATGGATTTATACCAAAAAATAATTCTTCTATGATGAGAGGATAGATGTTGTAATGGTTTTCATACTAGTATTTTCAGATCCAAAATGGTTTTAATGTATGAAAAAACTAGGTTAGGGGTGGTATTTTATATGTGATATGAGTGGCACACATGTAAATTTTGGAAAAGAAAAATGTGTATCCACGTATTTATCACTGATTCAAGGATCCAAAATTGAGTATTATCTATAATTACACATTATAGTATAAAATATTTTTATATTATTTTTTTAAAATATTTTTGTACATTCTTACCCATATCATTTTGGATCAATCCCCATTGAATCCTTTTTTACACTTATTGTGGTATTTAATATTTAATGATTTCAATGTTCGCTTTTGTAAAAAAAAACATGTAAAATTTTATATATAATATAAATTATTCTGATTCCATGTATGGAATATATTTTTATCAATTTAATTAATATAATTCTAGGATGTTAATTTTAATTTAATCACGTAAACGCGATGAGAAAGGGGGTTTTGAAAGAACAAACATTCAAAAGTTTACAACATTTTTACATAAAAATTGAACATGAAAATGATTCCAATGAACTAAATTGAATTAATATATATATATATATAATTGATATATTTTAAAATTTAAACTAAATTTAAAACATGAATTTAATATATAAATAAGATTAATGAAAAAAGTTTTTTCAATTAAATTTTTTTATTTTCATTGTTCATCGAATATTTATTCATTTGCAAAAAATTATCGAAAATAACACTAATATAATTTTAAAATTATGAAATCAAAAAAAAAATTTATTTTTTGAAATAATGTTTCAATTTTTTTATAAATAGTTATAAAATAAGTCTAGAAAAAGGATACAAAACAAATAAAAAATAGTTTTTATGCATAAAATTGTATTAATTATTATATATTCTCATGATAAAAAAACTATGAATATCAAATAGTAAAATTATATATACAATAAATATATGATTAATATAATTCAGTAAATGTGGGTTTTTAATTTTTTTGATGTAAAACATGATTTTTGGGATAAAAATAGATTTTCTGAAATAAAATTTCATTATTGTCAAATAGTTTTTATTTTCATTTTTAATTATTTTGTTACCGATGAATTCATTTTATACACATGTTTAAACCATATTTTTTCATAATATTATTTAATACAATTCACACCCATCAATACAATGGTTAGGTGATAACTATCATATAGAATAATAATTTCTTAATAGTAATTCATGTTTCATTTAAATTAAACGTTGAGTGTAACACAAAAAAACAAAATATTATGTGTAACACAATCTAAAATACTTATTGTGTGTAATTAAATATAAACTCAATGTTTTGTGTAACACAAAATATCAAAACGATTAAATTCATTTGAAAAAAAAATCACAAAATAATATGGTGTTATATTCACCCCCCCCCCCCAATATAAAATGATTTTTTTCGAAATAAATTAATCATGGTTATAAAATTATTATTATTTGAAATTTCCTTCATAGGAAACCACATCGTAAAAGGTATAATAAAAATCCTCTTCAAAAATAGAAATAGAATTTTTAATGTCATATAAAATCGAAAATATTGGGTTTTCAAATAGGAGATCATTGGTGGTATATTAAAACATGGACATATAATTGAAAAATAACACCCCAATATTGGTTGACAGTGGTAGAGGAAATTTTTCAAAAGAATGTTGGTGATCCAAATAATATTAATGACCAAAAATCCATAAAACAAATAGGTGTGAAAGAATTCACTAATATCATTAAAATGGAGATAACCAGACAACATTTTATTTCAATAACCTTTCTTAATAATGGGGAGTTCTTTTTTCATCTAGACTTAGTATATATGAAAATGTACTTACTTGATATATTTTTATTTCATGGGAGGAATTTCATATTTTATTACACATTAATAAATTTATACTTCATCTATTACTCTATGTGATGTTTTTTTTCATGTCTAAATTACTAGATAATATCCATAAGTAAATGATAAGTCATTCCTTTTATCTCTAGTTAATAAAATATTAACACAGATTATCCAATATCGATTAATATTCATAGAGTGAAGGAATAAATTAAAATATAAAACCTCATAAAAAGTTAATTTTAAACCATTGTATATATGGTTAACCTTATGACCCTTCAAACTAATTGAAATCCAAAACATTAGAAATAAAGTTGGTAAATTTATAAAACCAACTTATCATTAATCACCCATATAATGTGAAAATTATCTTTATTGTCACTTGATAAACATGTGAATATATTCATCATGTATTATTTTGAAACATGGAAATAAATTGAATTACAATAAAATATTATTGATAACATTCTTTATATCTCATTCCTTACATAAAACTAAAATTATTGGATACATTACTTAAATCCCAAAATGTTGTAATATACTTTACTAATAGAATAATCCTATTAATCATCAAATCATTAATAATTTCTATGGTAATCAGTAGTATCAAATTTAACCCTTCCATATAAGTCACATCTTCCCTAACCAAAACATTATTTTTCAACACTAGGCACGTACTAAGAATTATTTTTCCTTAATCGTGTGTTTCCAAACACTATAACATTATCGTTAATTATATTTTAAATCTTTCCAGTACCATTCAACTTATTATTAAAAATCAATAACAAAAAACAAATATTGAATAGTTCTTATATATTTTAGAATTCATATAATGTAATTATTGAATAAGAATAAATAACGACCTCAATAACCCTCCTTTCACAATCCATTAACTAGGCATTTTTTCTTATTACTTAATACTTATTATTCACATTACATTTATATTCTCATTTTTATCAATTATATAAATATTACTTATTCAACCTTGCTGATTCTCTTCATGATCTTCCCCTTAGGTCAAAAATTTTCATATTTCCCATACATTACACATTTAAGGAATTAATCCATTAGAAATACATTATATATGCCAGTATTACTTTCCATTTCATTAACTAAAATTTTCATTCTCCCATGGTGATTCTGTAGTCTATTCCCTTATTCTCCACACATAAAATGTCTTCCTGATTTTTTAACGACATTCCCATTATTTCTTATTCCCACATTAATGACATATAAGAAACTAATTTTTTATTCCACCATGGTATCCACTTCTCTAAATATCATTGAACTATATCCTTATCTAATTTGATGAGTCTGTGATTTTGTTAAGGATAACATTGTTAATCTTGTTCCATGATAAATTATTCGGTAAAATCAGAATATCTTTCACTCAAGTTATTATCCAATTTGATGAACAAGAACAATTTTTTTCACACCAAATGTTATTCCAATTATTTACAGTTTCCTCCATTAACTAAAACCAAAAATCATAGTTTTACCAATACTAATAATAATGGTAATAAAATAAGGAAAACCACTAATAGAATATCAAAATCATCAAACCGTATTTTAATTTTATGATACCATAGGTTTATCCTAGGTAAATAATTATCATCATATATTTAAATTCATCATTATTTATTTTAAATATCTTTTGAATTTAAAAGTAATATCCCATAGTAATATCAAATAAGGTGTAAAATAAGGCCAATTTTCGAGCACTAGGTGAGGATTGAGTCCAACTCAATGCGACCATTTTGGAGTTATTACTTGTAATTACCATTATTTTAGAGCCACATTCACATGTAGTATGCATATATTGATTTAATTATAGGGATACTGTTTTCTCTATCCTTTTAAAAATTCTTGGATATTTTTCAATACCTTTAATCATACAATTACTTATCCTTTGAGATATCCCTATACATATCCTTACAAATATCATTAGGGTTATCCCAAATTTTTTCTTATCCTAGTTTACAAAGTATTACTAAAGAAATATTAAAATAGATACTATAGTAACCCAATAATTTCATACATTGATATTACATTATTTAGATGAATATTAAATACATTACACAAACACACATCTAAGGACCATAATAGTTTTGTGTCTTTTGATACTAGGAAGAGAATATAGAAATTTGGTGAAAGATCTTAAATATATACCATAATGATATTCTATTATAGTATTCTCGACAAACCTACCCTAAATAATCCTTTTTCTATATCCTCCATAAAGGAAACATAAGTAAGGGTGGGGTTAAATGCTTAGTGATAATAAACAAGGTAGATGCATAAGAATAACTTGAATATAAGGTTACAAGAAACTAAAAATTACATTTGAAAACAATTCGATGCACACCAAAGATCATTTTCATATTTTATGGGATAATGATTAAATATCATAAAAATGAATCATAATGGAACCAAATATCATGATAAATGAGAACATAACATTCGAATAAGACATAGAATTGTATCATATACATAATCGTAGAAAATATTTTTTCAAAGTTATAGACAAAGTCATACGTAACATGTGAGGATTATACTAACCACCAATGTACCTACTTCAGGCTTGGTATAACCACCAAAGTACCCTATATAGTCCTTGTAATAACCTATTATTTCCCCTTTGAGTTCATATAATAATAATCATTATCCAATATATGGGAGGGAGATAAAGGTCTCACCTATCACATAATTAAAATCATATGTATTTGTTCCACAAGATCATAAAAAATTAATCAAATCATAACCAATGAAATGAAATGGTTTTCATAAACATTTCATCTTATCATATCCTAAAGAAAATATATAGGTTTTAGAATCATTTAATCATTTCATCCTAGCATAACCCTTGAAAAAATAAGTGGGATTCATAATAATTTTTTCATGGTACAACCTGTGGAAGAGAAACAGGTTTCGTAAATATATTTTTACCATAATCCAATAATATAAAGAATAATATCATTAAACTTCATTCATATCCCAAGAAAATAATAAGTTGCATCAAAGGATGTCACTATATATGGAGGGTGATTTTTAATGATCACTTGAAACATTTCATGGGGAAAATAACATTTATTTTAATATAAAATTTTAAAACTAGAAAAAATCATCAAACATTTTAAAACTAAATTTTTTTAAATGTAACACTAAAAAATTACATGGGATTCTTTAGAGAAAGTAATGTTAATGGCGTTTAAAAAATCCATTCACATTGTAAATGTGAAAATAATTATTCCATTCACATTTTTAGAAAAATAAAAATATTAATTCATTAGAAAATTACATGAATAATTCATTCAAACAATTTTTAACAAAAACAAAAACATTGGTAAAAAATGTATTTAATTAATTTTTTGATGAATGTTAAAAAAAATTAATCTCATTTTTAGAAAAAAAATACAAAAAAATAGATTTTCAACTGAAGATGGAAATAATGAAATTTTTCATTAAAAAATATTTTGAATGATTATGAATATAAATAGAGTGATATGAATAAAGATCATATATTCTCATAAAATAAATATAGGATAAAGAAATTTAATGTAATTCATAGTTGGTACATAATAATATTTCATCATAGGAGACTTAATCATACAAAATTCCTATAAATGATTTGATTGTAACATAAATGTATTACCACTTTTGAAATTATTGGAAACAAAATATTATAATTGAGATATTCTTTAATGGATACAGAATTCATATATTATTCAGAATAATAAGAACAACTTATATTCATTGTAAGTATATAATCTAGATAAAAGAAATTATTACTGAATATGTCTTGTGTATCACTGAAGTTAAAAAGAGAGACAAAAACCCCTTTTAACATTAGTAATATTTTTAATAATAAGCACCACTAAAGAATAATATCAATTGAAACATTTAAAATAATTAAAAGTAGGAGATTTAGGATATGAAATTCCAAATGGAAAATATATACACCAACCAAACTAAATGAGAGGGGGATTTGATTATGTCTCCCAAAAATAAATGTGATACAATAAATATCTTACCTTAAGTATACATTCAAACAACATGTATAATAAATATAAAATTATTATAAAAATATTAATGAACTATATATATATATATCATATAATATCTTATTTATATTTTACCATTTGTTACACATTTATTAATAATTACTTGTTAAAATAACTTTTTTGGTAATAACCACATTATTTTTGTATATGTTTTGATTTGTTATTTTTGGTCCTATAACACTGACCAAAATACCTTAATCTATTGGATAATAGTAATGAAATAATTATCAGATTTACAAATAAAATATACATTACATCCCAATCGTTAAATATTTTCTTGAGAAATTAAGTATGTTATGGTCATGGAGATAGAATGTTGTACACACACATGAGTATTGCTTCCATTTTTCAATGATCATTATAGAAACATGGTAAGTACTATTTTGATTTTATAGTATAATAATAATATAATATATACCATATTATTTTTTTGAATATAGATATAGATATCGCCTACGTGGTTTGGTTGTGAAAATAGAGAGTCATTTTGCATTGTGCTGGTGGTAGTCCAGACATAAACAAACAACGTTATCATATTCTATTTAGCCAAAAGGTATAAAATAAAATGATATATTATATTTTCATAATGATAAAATTTTAATAAATATGATAATTATTTCATGTATTTCACATATATTTCTTAACATTATACTTATTTTACACCATGTAAAGTGTTTTTGAAAAATGAATCACATCGCTTCATGAGGCGACAGTCCGCCATACGCACGAACAAAATTATCTTGTCCCATACAGAATGGAACATAAAAATTTATATATATGATATAATTACTCCATTGACATAAATATTTTATAAATATCATATATATTTTTATACCTTAGATCTATCATTATACCCAACTGTGAGAGGTGTAAATGGAAAAATGAATGACATCGGCTCGTGAGGCAGTACTCTACCGTACAAAAGAATGATAAATTTTAAACAAATTTAATATATATGAACATATTTACAGGTTATTTATTTAACATAAAATCATATAAATATATATAATATAATGATTTTATTAAACCGGAATATTTTAATAAGAATTTAAGGAGGTGGAGGAAGAAATAAAATAAAAATAATCACTATAAAATGGTACCTTTTCTTCAAGTGTCCTTTTTTGGATTTAATCAAAATAATTTCATGGATATATTTATTCCAAAAAAATGATTATAGTATATGAGGAGGTAAGTTTTTAAGGGATTTGGGTATGTATTAGTCGAACAATAGGTGCTTGAAAGTGTGAAGTAGAGATGAGAGTGGTTCCCTTTTATATGTGTGGGGAGTTGCATACTTGTATATGTATGAAATAAAAATGTGTGCCCACGTTTTTATCATGAAAAAAGGATAAAAATATATTATTCCTAATTAATAGACATTATAGGGTCGGAAATGACCATCCAATAAATTTTATAAAATATTTAGATTATTTTAAACATTATCTTTTTAGTTTATCCCATGGTCATTTTTTACCATAATCATGGTAATTAATATTTACTATTTTCACTATTAATATTAGTAATAAAATTTGTTGATATTTTCATATATTATAAATTTTTATGATAAAAATATTAAATTCTGTTTCCAAATTAAATTCATTGATGTGAAAAAATTTAATATAAAATTAATCTCGTATATGAGAAGAGAATTTTAGTTTTCAAATAAAAAAAGTTCAAAATATTACATGGTTTTTATATAAAAATTAAATATGAATATAATTAAAATGACCAAATAGTATTAATATATATATTTTTTATCTAATAATAATTTATAAAAATTTATAACATAACTTGTGTTTAAAAATAATTTAAATGAAAAGTAAATATTAATTTATGATTCATAATTTTCATTATTCATCATATAATTATTCTTTTCATAAAATTGTCAAAAATTCACCCTAAAATATATTTAATAATCTAATTTCAAAAATGTAATTTATTTATACAGATAACAATTTTAAAAATTTCAATAATTTTTTTAATAAGTGTACAAAATAGAGAAAAAACCAACTTTTAAAAAAAATAGAGTTTGTAAGTAAAAAGTAGGATTTATTCTTATCTCTTCTCTAGAAAACACATAAAATGAATATTTATAGTTGATTGAATAAATAATATATAAATTTCAGTAAAATAAGTCATCAAAAGTTTTTTGTTTAATTTATTGATATAAAATGTGTTTTTTTCATTAAATTATTTTTTATATAAAACATTTCCTTTATTTTTATATAGTTTAATTTTTATTTTTAATTAATATGTTACTAAAAATCATTTTGAAAATTTTGAAAACCATATATTTTCATAATTAGGTTATTCATCTTCACACTCATCATTCCAGCAACTAGGAGATAAATATCATATTAAATAATAATTTCTTAATATTAATTCACATTTTGTTTAAACTCAGAATTGTTGGTAATGATACCTAAAATCAGTGTTGCATGTAACATGAGAAAAATTTAGTGTTTCATGTAACATTAACTAGACTCAGTTTTTAATTTATAAAAAATATGTAAATGTTAAATTAATTTAAAAAAATTTCCAAAATCACATGGTGTTATAGGGAGAATTTTTATTATGCTATGATTTTTTGTCTGAGATGAAATATGGGTGTCGTGTGTAAATATTTTTCTTTAACACTACTAAAATGATCAATTCATGGTGACGTTATCACATGAATATTATGAAAATATGATTAAGTTAAAAAAAGATTAGGGTTATTGTAGTTGAGGGTGATAAAGCTGATATTATCAAAAAAATAGTGGAGACCATCAGAACAATATTTTAAATAAACATTACTAACATGATAATTATGATAATATTTAATAATATTTTATATCTTTTACCAATATATGGATTTTATTTTTGGTAAAAATATTCATGATATTTCTGATATAACCTAATGTGTGTCATTATTTAGTGGTGGATCCTAATAGAAGAAATAGAATCAACACTCATATTCAATGATGGGATTTTTATTCTGAGAAATCCAATATAGCTGGTGTTGGAACCTAGTATAACAATTCCATATTATGGTAACTAACTAAGATTATGATGTAAAACCATTCATGTATGGGTAATCCTATTGTTACATAGTTTTATTCAATATTTTTTTTACCAGATAATGTGATAAATTAATTCATCTTTTAATGGAACTATGAAAACATTGGTAGCTGGGAGATTGATTATGGAACACAAAAAAGATATTTTTATAATTAGGAAGTAATGGATGTGAAAATTTTATTCTTATAGTGTATTTTTTAGGTTTGGTATCAATGAATGGTGTTAAAGATTCAAAATAATAATGTTTTTAAATAACTAGAAAGTATAGAATATTTAGCATTTAAAGGGATCTTCAATGAGAAATTCTTCCTTAATGAATATTGAGAAAAAATATAGAGTAATTTTAATAAATTAATGTATAAGGAAGAATTGGATGGGGTAGTGTATGTATCTAAAATTACTATATTATTTTTTCATGAGGTAATCTATATATGCAATCTAAAAAGGAATGATTAACCAGTTCTCTAATTAGATTTAGTATGTCTTAAAATTGAAATAGTTTCTCAAACATTTTCATAAGATTATGATAAAGTATCAATATACAATAAGATATTGGGTAAATTTTATTAATGTCATAACATAAAAGGAAATAAAGAGAAAAGGAGGTCAACTAAGCACCAATAAAAAGAAAACACATCGTATAAGAATCTGAGGATGAAGTAATTTATATCAGGTAATATTTTTAGAAAGAAACATTCCAGAAAATGATTGAAGTCCATGATATTATTTATAAGTATAGAGATAAGGTTCCTTAGTCTCATAAATAGATGTAAAAAATAAACCAAAATTATTATTTATTTCAAATATAGAAATACAGGACACTATTTTAACTAATACCCCCAAGGAGTGTTTTTTGATGTCTTTCAAGAATAGTTTTCTAGTCTTACCATTAATTATGATATTGATTTTTGTATATAACTCATACATGATGTTGCTACTATTTCAATGATTCCATATATAATGGATCTAGGTGAGATATTGAAATTGAATTAGAAACACATTGAGAATTTAGATAAGGGACTCATTCATCCTAGTGAATCATCATAGGGAGAACCATTTCTTTTCTGTTTAGAAGAAATATTGTTTTGCAAATGTTTTCAATTGTTATTAGGAACTTATTGAAATAAATATTAATAACATGTATCCTATACCCCATATAGATGATTTCATTGAACCATTAAAAGGAGAATAATAATTTTCTATGATCTATATTCGATAAGAAAATCATTATATTAGGGTCATGAAGGAGGATATATCCAAGAAATCCTTCCATATATAGTATGGTCATTATTCATTTATAGAAAATGCATTTGGACTTATCGATGATCATGCAATCATCATTGATATACTTAATATATTATTTTGAGATTAAATTGGTCAATTTTTAACTTTCATTATAGATAATATTCTTATATATTTGTATAGAAAGTAAGAGAATGGAGAATATTTTTGGATGGTGTTAATGACCCTGAGAAAGGATATGCTACATTCTGTATTTTACATGTTTGAATTTATATTAAAAAAGTCTCATTAATAGGTTATATAACTTCAAGTGAGTTTATATTAGTGGAGAATTCAAAGAAAAAAGTTACTGAGTAATGTCTTAGACTAACCATGATAAATGAGAAATATAGTTCTCATAGGATAGATGGATACCATTAATTCTTTATGAGATATTTATTATGAATATATAATAAAATGAATTATTTTACATAGAAGGGAGATAAGTTATTGCAAATAGATGAATATGAGGATAATATCAAGGAACAATAGAGAAGTTTGGTCAGTGTACAAGTACTGACACTCCCTTGTAATGGATAAGAATTTGTGATCTATAGTGATTCATAAATGAAGGTATTGGGATTTTTAAATATGATGAATGATATGGGGAATGATTATTCCTAGTATCAGTTAAAATATCACAATGAAAATTACATGACTCGTGATTTTGAGCTGGTAGTAGTAATTTATTTCATTGATGATTTGGTGGCATTATATATATGATGAAAGGTGTAATATATATATATATCAATAATGATCATAAAATATTTAGGTATGTGTTTATGAAAAAATATTAGAATATGATGAAAATTAAATGGTTAGATTTGATCCAAGATTATGACTACTCAATACATTACCACCATGGCGATGTGAAAAGAGGAAGATGATTAGAGCCTAACAAATCACGCTTGTTTTTTCATGATGAGGATAGAATTGTGTGTAATAATGTTAATGATAAGACACAAAATTCTGAGGGGATTTTACATCTATTACCTATAAAAGAATAAAATTTGGAAATTATTACAATGTATTTTGGTATCGGGATCCTAGAAAACCTAATAAGAGTATTTCTATTTGGATTTTAGTTGATAAAACTATGAAATCATGGTATTTTATTTCCATTAGTGAATAATTCTCTCTTGAAATTCATAATAATTTATACCTTAATGAAATTGGGAGATTTTGATATAGTATAACTCTTAACCATATCGGGTTGGGATTTTAGGTTTACATTGATGTTTTAAAGAATCGTTTTACAAACTCTAGATACTGAGTCGGGTTTAAATATTGTTTATAATCCTCAAATAGATGATTATACTCAGAGGACCATTCAATATATAAAATTTGCGTAGATAAATTTCTATATGGAATTCAAATGTGGTAAAGATCAATACCTATATTTGGTATAATTTTATTACAATAATGGATTTCACTAGAGAATTCAGTTGGATCCTTATGAACCCCTCTGTTGAAGGAAGTGAAAAATTCATATGTGTTGTGTTGAAGATGGAGAATGATATATATCAGGACTTAATGTAGTTGATGAAGTGTGTTAAATGGTTAGATATATTCAGGATGTGTTACATGTATCTTTACAGAGGAAGTACGTACCAGGTCCTTCACATGTAATGAAACCAATGGTCATACCATTGGAGTATGATCTCTATTATGAGGAATAAGTGGTGGATAGTATGTATCATAAAGATAATATCAATGGAATCATGAATACTCATCTGGTCAATGTTTATAGGAAGAAAATTAATTTTAGGATGATACATGGGAAACTAAGGATATGATGAGGCATAAGTATCCACATATTCTTATATTAGAGTGATTTAAGTTCAAGGAACATAAAATAATAAGGGGTAGAATGTAACACTATGTAAGTTTATCATAAAATAAATTCAATATATTTGAAATATTCATTTACAAGAAACACAAAGTATAACAATTATATTAAAAAATATTAAAATATTATTATGTGACAAATATATCATTTTTAAAATCATTTTGTCAATATAATCAAAGGTTAATTTTTGGATATATTTGCAGAATGAATTATTTTTTAGTGAATGGGGACAAGTATTGATTTCTATAAAACAACAATTTCATTACTTTAAATAATGCAATTTAAAAGTCCCATTATATTTTATATATGTTCTATATGTAACATAAAATCCATTTTATATAAAATAATATAATTAATGTAATTAGGATTAGTATGTTACCTTATTTTGATATAAATTATTTTTTAGGCGTAAGGCTACATTTTTTTAAAAACATTTTTTCATTGAATTTTGCATGATTATTATTAAAGTAATTTTTCTCTAATAGGATTTGTATTTTATAAAATTGGTTTCATATTTGGAAAATTTTGGTTCAATTTTTTTAAACAGCTCTCTTTTATTAATAGGTGTTATTAATAGTAATCGTGGTATGATTTATGATGATTGTAGATCGTAAATCTGGTGATTAAGGTTAAAAAATGTGATAAGGAAGTAAAAATATATACAAAAATTTCCATTATTTTACTTAATTATATTTTATAAAACATATCTATCCTTAATCTTAATACACAAAATTTGGGGCCACTTTCCTTTTAGTAATGACATTTATATTGTTTTATGTAAATAAATAAAATTCACTATATTGGATTTATATTTCTCTGATAAGCTCAGAAAAGGATAAAAATATGTTTTAAATGTATATTAAATATTATATTGAGAATAGGGAAGATATTTTAATGATTTTTATTTATTTATTATTTTAAGTGATTATATAATTACATTAAAATTTTATACAACATTGATAGAATTCTTGTGGAACCAGTGGAAAATATCAGTTTATATAATTCTAAAAACATAAAAACTTATGCTTCTTTATGATAAATTATGGGTCCAAAAGAATATTACAATTAATAATAATGTATTAATGATGGTTAAAATTATTATATTCGAATTATATCCTTTTCTTGACATCATTAAAGTAAAACAATGTGAATGTAACATAAAATATCATAAATAGAATTTTATATTTTATAATATTTTACTTAATTATTTAAAAACATAATAATACTAATAGGGAAATATGTAGATTATAATTGATATAAAAATTTACCCCTTTTCCATTTATGATAAATTTTTAGCTTATAATTAAAAACCCCCCTTCAAGATTGAAAGTTGTGTTTCCTCTCTTAATGTTAAAATTGGTTAACGTAGTGGTCAAACTAAATGATATGGTTCAAAATAAAATATATACATGTGATTTTTTTTTGTTTTCAATGGAATTTAAACCATATCCTAAATTATAATTTAAGTTATAGATACTTGATTCCATATTCACATGATAATTATATTATTTTATTTAAATATTCTTATTAATTTTGTGTGTGTCATTTCATTCACTATAAATGCACACACTATTATCTATTATACACACCACCTAGAGCCATATAGATAGACCAAACCCATAAAAAACCAAGTAAAAACTTAATTATTCATGTTCTAGATGGTTTTTTCTTTACAAACAATAACCCTATGCCACATAAAAGGAGTTCTCAAAGATTTATTTCAAATAAGAGGTAATCATCTTCATTGAGAACTTTTATTTAAATTCTTCTTCTACCGCATTTTAATAAATACTAACCATTCCAATGTAGTAAAACCATATTATAACATTTACATGGAATTTAATATTTTAATGTATTACTATTTACCCATATCTGTATCATTTAAATATGATAGAAAAGAATCACTCATGTGTAAGGTGGACTACTTACTCAGGAATTGATCTAATTTATTTCCATCACCACCTCATGTGGATTTTTATAATTATAGGAATTAGGAATATATATATATATATATATATATATATATATATATATATTATAGTTATGAAATAAAAATAATTCTACAAGTATAATACATCCTTTATTTCCATACATAAACACCAGTTAAAAATGATAACTTCGCTCATCTATATATATGACCCCCCCATTTAGACAATGTTATGTGATTTATTTTTCATATCTATTTCTACAATATGATTTTAAATAGGTATATAATGAATATTTATTATTTTTAAATTTTTATTTTTATTTTGGATCATATATTTCCATCATCAAGATACAAGGACCCTAAACCCCAAATAAAAACACAAATTAAAAATGAATTACTTAACAATAAAAAAATTATAATAATATAAGATTGTTAAAAAATAGGTCATAATATGTAATAAGTGAAAAATATATGATATTATTGATATATATATATATATATGGTTATGGTATATTATAATACTATAAATAAATTTATTATATTAGATATTAGACTATCATATGAGGAAATTGAAATATAAGGTAAGGGATTTAATCCCAATTTCCACTCCATTAAGACAGATTTTGTATTTTGAACTTATTTTCTATTATATGATGTATAAGAAACTAATTTTTTTTATTTAAAATCAATTTAAATATATTTATGATGATTAAATTATTAATTTAATGATTAATATTTGAAGGTTTCATAGTTTAAATGTTACCAAGTGCTAAGAATTTATTTAACAATATCACTTTTTGGATTTATATTATTTTTATTGAACAAATCATACAATATATCTTTAATAGACCTTGTCTATTTTTTTTACCATATAGATATTTTAGTTTTTATCTTCTTTTCTTAAACAATTTATTCTCTTTTCTACTTGAATCAGTCAATGTAATGTTGAAAATAATTGTTGATATTATTTCGTTTTGATTGGATACATTTTTTCTATATAAATATTTTGAAAAATATTTATAAAAAATAACCTTTATTACCTAAAAATATTTATAAAGAAAATATTATTATATATATTAATTTTTATAGGGTTAGAAATTATTATTTCTAAATTTTTATACAAGAGGTTCATTTTTATCATTCTCTAAAAAAACTCTTAAGGAATGTTTATGTTTTAACACATAAGGAATTAACATACTTTCACACAACCATATATATTTTATTATATATAGCTTCCCATAATATAATTGAATGGTTTTATATAGAAAACTCTTTAATGAATTATTTTCACAATTTTTCTATTTATTTTTCATTATTTATTTAAAGGACATGAGTTTTTTTCAAAACCTATATTCCTGATGAATTAGTGGTCATACTATATCTCTTATTAATTTTGTGGTAATTAAATTTATCTTGAAATTTTCACTTTATCATGATCATTTATCATTGAACATTATATTCCTATTAAATATCCATATTATTTATATCATTGATACTATTATTTCTGATATCAAATATTAATTCTATATATTTTGTTTTACTATAAATCTTATATTATTGACTACGGAAATTTTAATGTTTCATATTATTTACTCAATGAAGATATTTTTTGATTAAGTTTATTTTTTATGAGTTGAATTGATCATTAAATATATAAGGAATTAATTGAAAAATTAGTGATGTGTGGGAGAAGCTATAGATTTCCCCTCAATTCATTTATAGGTCTCATGAGAAACATTAATTGTCTAAACTTATTAAATGAGATTTTGTTATACACTTAACCGAATATTTAACTATTGATAAAAGGATTTGATTTTATGATATCATCATTCATAATAATATTCATTTACTTCATTGAAAATTTTGTTATCATTTTCAATGTTATTGATGCAATATCATTATACATGAATGCATTTCATGCTCATGTAATTCTCTAAATGTATTGTGATTTCTATTATTTACATTAACATATGAATTATTCATGATTTATTCATAATATCTTATGTAGTATATTTCCCATACTAAGCATCCAGGATCACCCTTATTTTCATTCCCCACGATATGAAGAATGATATTGTGAATTATATCATTAATGAAATAATGTTTCCTTTGACATTATTTTTTATATTTCCAATGTAATATGGGAATGATGTGTGTATCTAGTTCTTTAGAACTACAAAACTAATCAATACATTGTGGTGTGATCCCTTTTATCTTATTCCATGTTAATAAAGAAGACATAGAATTTAATTTATTGGAGTTTGGGTTATTATACACAAACCATGAAAATAATTTATATGATAACCATACCACAATGGATTTTTATTTATAACATAATATCCATAAGTTGGTGAAAAATATATATAAAATAGGACACTGGAAAATAAACAGAGATATATCACTACCTGATTATTTTTTTTAGTTTCATATAAATTTATTTGTTCTCATGGTTTTTAGATATTATCTGCCTTGTTATCCCTTGTATTGGGAAATTGTTTCACATAGTTCCCAACTTTATTCTAATTTATGTAATATATTTTTTTGGATTTTGTACTTCTCTTACACTAGTGATTCAAATGACCTTCATCTCATCAATTATTAAATTCCCCCCTATGTTTCATTCCTCAATTTTGACATGTTAGAAATTTAATATTTATTTCTTATCTTTATCATCACCCAAATTTATATTAGAATCCAACCATCACATCTTTATTTTTTTGGGAATTTAAACTATTTTCATGTTTTTAATTAAAATTCTTAATACCATATTTGGCATCATCACAATATTTTTTACTCCACCTGTGATCCCATTAGATTTCTCATTATAATAATGCATGTATTTTTATGACATACATTATTATCATGGTTCTTTTGGGATTCATCAATTGATAAAACCAAAAGTATAAGCATTATCAATGGTCATTATAATATAATTATCATTAATGACCATAGAAATATTTTTACTTCAAAAATCCTCTCATTATATCACTATTTTTCTAGCCTATATTTCCAAATAGTCAACATGTATCAGAATTTGTTCAACATATATAACTCTATTTTAACTTATATCATTCTTGATTCATCCTAGGTTTAATAATTTTGGGTTCTCTAATTACTTTTAATATAATCTATAAATTATATTTCCCAAATTATTATGAACATTTATAAAAAAATTTAAACTAGAAAATATTAGAAATATATGATTGTAAAACATTTATAATTCATACAATCATAAACCAATTTATTCATATAACCTAATCATATAATCTTAATAACATAGTTTTCTTAAACCTATTTGATTACCTAAGTCGAAAAACCATTGAGTAGTTATATATTCATCCATGAAATTAACACTATCATTTACCCTAAAAGTTTATTAACCAGTAGTTCATAAAGTCTCACACAAGACAATAAATATTGTAGCACAAAAATGAGATGGATTTACCCAAAAATATCATAAATCAATTACTAATTACATGGTAACCAATTACTATGTAACATTCTCATTCAAATTCAAACCATCATTTATTATCTAGAAAACAGGTGTATATTGAACATAAGATTCATCCTTACCTAAACCATGTGTTCTTAAATAGTTATCTCCATACAAATAACCATGTCACAGAAAATTTTCAAGATTATTAATACCATTTAATATATGTATCCTTACCTATTATGAAATACTAAATATCCAAAATATTAATATGTTTCATATATTCCTTATAAAATTATAAAAATATTATAATTTCATCGATAAATATCAATCAAAATTGAAAATATATATTAGTATAAATAATTAATTTCTATTATGAAATTAACCTCCCTATCTTAAGAAAGTTTATGAAATTATCCATTTTCATAAAAATAAGAAACTATTAATATAATTTACCATTTATATATGATATCATATTTATTTATAAGACATAGTGGTTTCTTTATACATTTATTTCACAGGTTCATGACGATGATCCCATTTTAATCCAATATTCAAATAATAAGTTTTATGATAATATAAAAAATGTGGAAATGAAAACATCAATCTAAAAACATATTCCCTTATGTGTCATTTTCTTTTAACACATGATAAATTCAAATCAACAAATTACTGTAAAAGTATAATTTATCTCTTATAAAAGAAATAACATATTAATTAATATTTTAGATTTTTTATGAATCACTAGGTTTAAATTTATATTATCTATAATAAGTTTATTATTAGTCTATGAAAACTAATTAATTAATTAAATTTTTAAACACTTTATAACTATTATTAATGAAAATTTGATTATCTCGTGCATATTCACTGAGAGATTATATACATTAGTGAAATCTTAGGCCCACTTATCACAAATAAGCATAATTATTAAGTTAATTCCCAATCATATCTTTTCATGATGATAATTCCTAGATGAATATGTATCAGAACCACGTCCACTTTTTAGTATCTATATAGGGATGTATTTCTAGAAAAATTACTAAAACATGAGTTTTCTTGTATTCTAAGATATTAATTTATATTGAGACTCAACCCAAGGTTTTCCAAAAAGGATATATAACCCTAATATATAAATAAAATATCCATGATTACCATATCATTATATCTTATAATTATCCCAAAGGGTTAACTATACCTTTGAAATTATGATTTTTGTTAACTTATAATCCCTAAAATTATGATCAATTATCTTCATAATCACCAAAATTATCTAATCTATTCCAATGATAACAACAATGACAACACAAAACAAAACTCACAAATATAGTTCTCTTAGATACATTCTTTAAAATATTTATTTAATACAAGGTGTTAGTACATGTATATAACCATCCATAATTAAAAATTAAAAATTATTGTTTTGTCTATTAAAATATAAAATATCTTATTAGGTTTAAATCTTTTAAGAATTTTGAAACCTAATAAACTAATAAATCCAATGTGTTTCTCATCTATTCAACACATTATTTTCTATTATATATAAGAAACAACATAATTCAGGAAAATCCTTCAACATCTCCCATAAATTTCCCCCTATGTGATATCCTTCCAAACATGTAACATTTTATAATTTTCTTCCGAAACTAGGGAGTAAAAATGTAATAAGGGGTTGAGATTAAATTCCTAGTATGAGAACCGTATAACTAAAAAAATCAAGGTATTAATATTATAGTGTGAATAGGTAAACAATATAAAGCAATAATTAATTTAAAATTTGGAGAATTTAATATCCCTAAAAATATTTTTAAAAAGTTATGTCAATAAAAATAATCTCATAATAATGGAATAAATAATTTTAGACATAAAAAACCAACTATTGAGTACCTAAGTAAAGTCATTTACTTCTCATCGAGACCAATGTAATAACATTTTCTGAAATTTGTTTGGCATTCACCAAATACACATGAAATTTCTATCTCATAATACCTATTATTGCATTAAGAGGATATATAATTATGGTCCCCACCTATCAATTTATTAAGCCCAATTCATTCACTATATGTGTTAACAAGATCATTAATAATATTCCACAAATAAACCTTTCCTGAATAAAAACATATTAATTTATATAATGTATATTTTGAAATATTAATACATGATAAACCTATGTTATTTTAAAATAATCATCATAGATCTCAATTATTTACCCCATATCAATAGTGGGAAAATATTACCATAACCCATCATGAGAAAAAAGGTGGATGGTCAAACAATACATTATATATTTTAAAATAATCATCATATTTGGGATGACAATGTACAGCAAGCTAATAATTTTTCATATATTAAATAAATATCATAATTTATTTGTGAAAAAAAATTAACCCCGCTTATTTAAATTGTGATTTTAGAACCATATATAACAATGAGAATATAATTAAGTAAATATTAGGATAACATGACCATAATACATCTATAGAACGAAAGTGGGTGTTTTTTAAATAATATATCCCATGAAGTGAGAAATATTTTTCATAGAGTTTAAATTCTTGGAATTTACATCCATAAAAACAAATTAGTGAATAGAACATAATAAAATCAAAGAGAATAATGTTCCCAACTTATATGAAATCTGTTTAGGGGAATGATGATAACTCAGTGAATAAAAATTGAGTTTCCATGAACTCTTACTACTAGGAAAAAATATACTCAATGTGAGATTGAATAAGGAAACATTATAGGATATTAAATTTAATTATGTGTATAATATAATAAGAATATATCCATGTTTATGGAATAAACCATAAAATGAAAAAATGGTGAGAAAATGTAATATGTCACAATAAATTAAAACTGAGACAAAGAAAACCCTTAGGTGTCTAAATAAATAAATAAAACCCTTGAAAGAGAGTGTTTGAAATCAAACATTAAATAAGATAATAAAAATATAATTCCTTATATAATATCTCAAATAATTAATATAAATAGGAGATAAATAAAATTAGGTTCTTAAATACAATACTTGTCTCAATATTGTGAACATGAGATGAAAACTATTACCTATTGTCATAAATTCCACAAATATACTTCATCCTCTTTTTTCACATAAATATATATCTTAACAAATTAACTAATAGCCTTACTAATATATATTTTCATTCATCATTTTTATAAATAATCATTCTCTTTAAGAAATATATTGATTTTCCAAATAATTATTTTGTAGTTTCAATTATTTGCACTAGTTTCTTAATAAGTGTGTTATTGTTTATTCATATATCAATATTTTTTATTATTATATCATTAATTTTACATTAATTAATTTTGTATAATTTTGGGTTACGTATTAAATTCTATTTATGAGTACATTAGTCTTTATCATTGAAGGAAACTCGATCATAAGAATATTTTTGTGAAACTTTACATTCTAAGGGTGTTTTCGTATTTGAAGAATTTTATATTCATATAACATATCCAGAAAATTATATATATTATTTTCAAATTTTATTGTTAAAATTTTATGAATTATTTTCCCATGATCCTTCATGATGTAAATTCATAGCATTTTTTAATTGGGTAGTTAAGCCAACCCAAACATGACCATACCCAGATATAAAGGATGATTAAGAGGTGGTTTAATTATAATCTAATTATAACATATTAATATTCATCTTATTTGGTGATTATTTTGGTGATATATCATAATATTAAATAATAAAAAAGATAATATATTTTCTATAAATTCATTACCTATAAATAATATATCATTATCCTCTTAGTTTTCTTATTTTAAAAAACTGAATTAATGATAATTAATTATGAAATTACCAGTAATATGAACTAAGATATTCCATAAAAACATCAATGATATTAGAAAAATAATATTTATTCTTTTATAAAATCTCTTAATACATCATTATAAAGTAGTGGTGGAAAATGAGAAATATTGTGTCTGGGAGCTGTTCATCCGTACGATGCATGAACAATAGTTTTGATTCTCTTAATGGGCATGGTATAAGAGAATATAATAATAATAACATTAATATATGAACATTAAAGCATATACATGAAACTAATATCACTATATTATAATGTATATAAATATTTTTAATGATTATTATAAAGGAGAAATGATATCTAGTTGATAATAATCACGTTGGAGACTTGAATTTTCCTTATAAATGGAGACCTTATTCAAACTAGTGGTGACCAACGGATTTTAAGATGGATGTAAATTATATTATATGAAAATTTATATATTTTCCGGGGGGAAATTATAAATATAAAATAATATTGAAGTGTTCATACTGTGATCATTTTAAAAGTGATCGGAAGTGTAGTTTTGGTTGTAACTCATATATTTTCAATAATGTAAGGTTATTATTAAACTGAAAAATGTAAAAAAATGAAAAAAGGAAATAAAAATGAGTTTGGGCTTAAAATAACTTTAACCACACCCTTTTATAAAAAATTTAGTGTATTATAGTTTTTTTTAATTAATTAAATTTTATATGAATTTACATCTACGTTTGTATTTATTGTATAACCATGGGAAAAAATTAAATGATATAGGTAAAAATTCCATTTCTATATAATTTGAAACATCTAATTCAATATTTAAAATTAATTTCATTTAATAAAATATCAAATGGTGTGAACATTACTTTTTAAAAACTATTCAATTAATCATTGAAAAGTTTTTTTTAATGAAGTGATGATTTTAGGATTTAAGCATATATATATAATACAAAATTATCATGGATATTGATTTTAATGAAATTAATTGATTAATTAGAATTTTTTTGAGTATTTAGATGAATTCTAAAACTAAATACCCTTTAAAAATATTGGATTTAATGAAAAGACCAATAATATTTTTCTATTATAATAAATCTATAATTTTTTATGAAAATGTTTGTCGTAGGATTCATAAGATTAAAAAATATCTATAATTCATGATATTATTTCTTAGATTCATATTTCATCACCATTTTTTAAGATTATATTTCATTATTATATAATGATAAATTCATAAAAACAAATGTTTCATGAAAACTGTGTTTTTTTCCAATAAGAAAATCATTTCAAAAAAGATAGATAAATATTAAAAAGTCAGTTTTATTTACGAGGAATTTAAAAATTAAGTGAATTTTTATTTATTTTTAAATTATATAATTTATAAATTCTTTTTTTGAATAAAAACATAAAATATTATAAAAAATATTCTTTATTGGAAAATGATATTTTCAATTATTAACTGTTAATATTCATATTTCATATCATTGAGAAAAAAAATTATTTTCAATGAATTATTAATATTAAACATAATATATTATTAATCATATGTTACATGAAATAGAAATTTATATATCATAAATGAATATTTTTAGAAAAATAGTTTTCAAAAGAATAACTGGTCTTATTAATCATTATTAGAAAACTAATTGAATTTAATTCATATTAAAAGTAGCTTTTATTTTTCTTCATATATAAAATTCAAAAAGGAGTTACTCCTATTAATTCATAATAGTTCAATGGATAGATTTTTACTGATATAAACTATCACTATTTCATTTTAGTTCAGTGTTGTGTTTGTAGTAGGCTATTGAACACATTTACATATTTAAAGGTGATCATATATTATAATTTCAGGGTGTTACAACATTTCATATTTTAATTATAATTAAGTATTTAATCCTTATCAATGTTAAATAAATAATTGTCACATTATTTAATGCCTTTGATATGTAATCTTTTATAAATCATAATATAAGACCCACAATAATATTCAATAGGAATTCAAGAACAATCTTATATTAGTAAAGGTTTTAAGAAATCAGTGAGGGAAAATAATAAATAGTTAAGAAATGTGTTTATAATTAATTGATAAAACAAATCATTAATTTTGAATTAAAAAACTTTTCAACATTTAATAAATTTAAAATAATATTATAGTTGAATTATATCATTTTTAAAATTCAATATCTATGCTAAATTGTCATGCTACATGAAAAAATCAAATAATTTAACTCAATCTAATATCTACTAATTTCTTTTCTAAATCTCAAATATATATTTATGAATCACAAATGAGGATGAATGTAATATTCCCTATTCATGATCATTTACAATAATTTCTAAATTTCATCCAAATAAGACTTTTATTATGTGAGTATGCACTCACCAAAATTTTCATAATAACTATAATAAAGTATTTAAATAAAAAAACATATAAATTATTAATATCAATTAATAGTGAGAAATATAAAATAAATTTATCTAAAAAAATTAATTTATGTAATCATTCAAAAATATTTATTTTATTAAAAACATGTATAGATACATAGTTTTAAATTTTATACTTTTATAAAAATTATTTAAATAAAAACATTGATTTCAAAGTAATTCATAATCTATGTTATTTATTTGAAAAAATATTTCTGAGAAACATCCTATTTTCCTTGAATCAAATAAATATCGAGGTTTTCTAAGACCAATTGGAACTCCATTTTTTTAATAAATTTGAACCTCTATGTTACCTAAATCCCATATGATAATATATATGTGGAGAAAGATGAAGATAAAAATATGAATATTATCTACGTAACATGATTTATAATTTTCCTAGTTGGAAAAGAGTTAGGAATCATATAGTTCCCCTATATGTTACCATTAATACATATAAAACCCACAAGTTGAGGTGGATTCCAATCTTTCATTCAACCCAACAACAAATCATAATTACAAAGCCTAACATTCATGACTTAAATCAAAATTAATAGTAATGTTTTTCAAAGGATTCACATGAAAATCCTATTTTAACCACACAAACACAAACCATTTCATGCATTTTACATATCAGCACTCAATGAATCATTTAACAAAATTCCCACCCATTCAAGGGTTTCTTCCAAACTCCAATATTCCCATTATAAAAATTTATTTAAAATTTCTCATACCTATAGAAAGAAAATCAATCGTTCTTTCATAATGGAAAAAATAAAAACATTTCATGGTTTTCTATACTATAATTTTAAAATATTAGTGAATTTAACCCTAATATTTTAAAAACTAAATATTTAAAAGACAAATAAACATTTAAAAATTTATAAATACTCATAAATAATTAAATTACTTTCAATTTCACAAAATAATTTATGAGGAATGACTGTTTAAAAAATATGGTCTTATAGACTATTTTCGAACAGCATCTCTAGACATGCCATGCTAAAATATATAAATTTAATGACTAATATCACATGGTGATATCAATCATTAAATTTAAATTTTATTTAAATAGTATTCAAATAGATATTTTAATCCTTCATCCCAACATCATGATCTTTTAAACTAGATGAGAGATATCAATAGTGAATCTATGTTAAATTTATAATAAATATCAATTTAAAAAACTATGATCTTCAAGGATTATTTATTTAAGATATATAGACATTTCTACAAATTTATTCTAGGATATAGGTGGATTATAATGTCATTTACCCTTAAAAAATATCATCACAATCTATTTATGTAGCCTTTATGATTGTGTTGCTAACATGGAATCCTTATAAAATCCACTCTCAATATTTCTCTAAAAATTATATTCCCTTAAAACCTGAAACAAAGAGTGAAGATCTCGATTTTTGATTTAATTTAATAATCAAAATTCCATTTTTAGAAAATACAAATTTATATATTTGGAATTTAAATTATAAATAGATATGTTACTCCCTGAAAAGTTTTATGTTACATCCTATATTCCAGAAAATTGGAAAACCTATTACAAAACCCAAAACTAGGGATATCATATTTTCCACACAATAGAAATTATATTAATAATAAATTCATAGAGAACTCTCAACATCATATAGTAGTTTCTAATGATTAGATCTCAATAACCATAGTCAACATGATCAAATTTTATTCATTTATTAATTATCGATTTTATTTAATTTGTTAAAAAAATATAGTTATTCATGTTTATTTAATATTATTCATATTTTAATGGTTGAAAATTCATTAGATACATATGGTTTAAAATGGTTATATTTTTTCAGTATAGTTCTATTTAGTAAATATATTGTTTAGTAACATAGAAAATATTATAAATCATAATAATACATTATGCTAATTCAAAATAAAAAACCACATCCACAATAAACAAAATGGATTCCAATGTACCCTATATCATGGTAAAAAATTCTTTTTATCACAATATGTGAATGTGCCATCCTAGGAGATAGAGATATGTACACTTGATCTAAGATAAAAAACCCAAGGTTCATTATTGATGATTGAGATATGTATATATATATATATATATGATCTAACATTCGACTGATTTGGAATAAAAAATTCATTATTCATCAATTCTTCTACCTAAATATATCGCATAATATTATTTTTTCCAAGATTTTATCAATTATCAATTTTCATCATGTTCAAACAAACACACTTTAAAATAGTGACATATAGATCGATGTGTAATAAATGTTAGTAAAAGTGAACTACATTATATTATAACGATATTCCCAATATATATTGATATCAAGTAAATATATAATAATCACATTTAAAAAAATAACATATTTCCTATTTTTAGGCCATATGTGGGTGATATTCCTCACTCAATGAAATATGATTATTATATAGTCATTAAATGTACAGATATAAAGAGTTTATATGAGAAAAATAAATCAATATAATTCTTCTATAGTGTTCCTAGATTCAAACCATTGAGTTTTTTAGAAATATTAAATTGTTTATTAATATAAGTCAAATTTTAAATAAATATCCCAATTAATGATTATACTAGTTTTCCCATTAACAAACATGAAAAAATAAAGTATTTCAGTGAAAAAATTATTCAATAATGAAAAATATAATTATTATTTAAATTCATAATGTATCGTTATTTCTCTAGGATTCATTAGATGGTTCAACTATTGAAAATATCATAAAATGTCCTCAAAATAATCCACAAAAAACATCATGTCTTGTAAAATAACATCACAAATCTATCATTAAAAATTATCAACCACTACTATCCTCAGCAATTAATGTTTCCTACATATTCATACATTCATAATTAGAGAAATTATTCTCTCAAAATCATATAATTATAAGGATACAGACATAATTCTATAAAAAAACAAACAGCCCTTCCACCTAGATAATTATTTTAATATCATCTAACAGTTTTAAAATATACAATTTCTCTTTATATTCTCCCATTATATATTATAGATTAATTATAATAAATGAATCAATCTACATGTCATATGTTCCTTGGTGTTTATATATGAATGAAATTTTTATATTAATGTAGTTATATTTAATAGGTTTTTCTCATAGTTTGATCATGATGTGAAAAAATCTAATTTTTTTATGATATATATATAACAACAATTATAATATAAATATTAATACTCATCAAAATTTACTAATATAAAAGACATTCCAAATAAACTTTTGGGGAATTTTAATTTAGAAGTGTTATCAGTCAAACAACAAAATTAATTCCATATATCATGAAAAATCATAATCAAAATAATAAAATTAAAAAATTAAATTTCACAATTAAATAACATTTAGGTGAGTATAAAATAATGATCAAATGTAACTCACCTAAAAATTATTAAAATACCCTTGATAAATCACATTTCAAACTATGTTCATTCCTTTATATGTTAATAACTTTATAGTAGAATCAAATTCTAGAATTTCTTTAATGAATCTATATTAACACTTAGAAAACAGATGAAAAATAAATTTTTACTACTAAATTCTTTAGTATCTCCTAATAAAACCCTTCCATTAAAAAATGGTCAAATTAAATTCATTTTTTAGAATTAAAAAATATATATATGTGTAATCAATTATATGTACAAATTAAATAAATATATTATTTCTTAAGTGTTATATTCACATAAAATCACTTCGTAGATATCTAGGTTCCCACTCATGCACTTCATCTAACCATGATTATTCAATGATGTCATCAAAAAATAAAACAAATTTATCTAAATTTTTTTGGTTAATTTAAGATTAATTCATTCAAATAAAATTTTGGGTTCATTAGTAACCTCACATGGATGGAAAAAAATACTTAATTGTTATATCAACAATGAAAAACTATTTTTATAGAATCTTATTATTTTATAGATAATTTTTTTTAACCATATTAATGGTTACTACTGAATAAAAAATGATCTCCAAAGATATAGTCAAACAACTAATCCCTCTACGGTCATATAATTTCATTGAAAATTTATGGGTCATACCATTTAAGGTAAAAAAATAGAATCAATATATATAATAAATCAATGATAAATAAAAATAGTTCCACTTAAAGAAAATGAAATATGATTATTATATAGTCATTAAATGTACAGATATAATGAGTTTATATGAGAAAAATAAATCAATATAATTCTTCTATAGTTTTCCTAGATTCAAACCATTGAGTTTTGTAGACATATTCAATTGTTTATTAATATAAGTCAAATTTTAAATAAATATCCCAATTAATGATTATGCCAGTTTGACCATTAACAAACATGAAAAAATAAACTATTTCAGCTAAAAAATTATTCAATAATGAAAAATATAATTATTATTTAAATTCATAATGTATCGTTATTTCTCTAGGATTCATTAGATGGTTCAACTATTGAAAATATCATAAAATGTCCTCAAAATAATCCACAAAAAACATCATGTCTTGTAAAATAACATCACAAATCTATCATTAAAAATTATCAACCACTAGTATCCTTAGAAATTAATGTTTCCTATATATTCATACATTCATCATTTGAGAAATTATTCTCTCAAAATCATATAATTATAAGGATACAGACACAATTCTATAAAAAAACAAACAGCCCTTCTACCTAGATAATTATTTTAATATCATCTAACAGTTTTAAAATATACAATTTCTCTTTATATTCTCCCATTATATATTATAGATTAATTATACTAAATGAATCACTATATATGTCATATGTTCCTTGGTGTTTATATATGAATGAAATTTTTATATTAATGTAGTTATATTTAATAGGTTTTTCTCATAGTTTGATCATGATGTGAAAAAATCTAATTTTTTTATGATATATATATAACAACAATTATAATAGAAATAGTAATACTCATAAAAATTTTCTAATATAAAAGACATTCCAAATCAAATTTTGGTGAATTTTAATTTACAAGTGTTATCAGTCAAACAACAAAATTAATTCCCTATATCATGAAAAATCATAATCAAAATAATAAAATTAAAAAATTAAATTTCACAATTAAATCACATTTAGGTGAGTATAAAATAATGATCAAATGTAAGTCACCTCAAAAATTATTAAAATACCCTTGATAAATCACATTTCAAACTATATTCATTCCTTTATATGTTAATAACTTCATAGTAGAATCAAATTCTAGAATTTCTTTAATGAATCTATATTAACACTTAAAAACCACATGAAAAATAAATTTTTTCTACTAAATTCTTTAGTGTCTCCTAATAAAACCCCGCCAATGAAAAATGGTCAAATTAAATTCATTGTTTAGAATTAAAAAATATATATATACGTAATCAATGATATGTAGAAATTAAATAAATATATTATTTCTTAAGTGTTATATTCACTTAGAATCACTTAATAGATATCTAGGTTCCCACTCATGCACTTAATCTAACCATGATTATTTAATTATGTCATCAAAAAATAAAACTAATTTATCTATTTTTTTTTGTTAATTTAAGATTAATTCATTCAAAGAAAATTTTCGGTTCATTAGTAACCTCACATGGATTGAAAAATATACTTAATTGTTATATCAAAAATGAAAAACTATTTTTATAGAATCTTATTATTGTATAGATAATTTTTTTTAACCACATTAATGGTTACTACTGATTAAAAAATGGTCTCCAAAGATATATTCAAACAACTAATCGCTCTACGGTCATATAATTTCATTTAAAATTGATGGGTCATACCATTTAAGGTAAAAAAAATATAATCAATATATATAATGTATTAATGATAAATACAAATAGTTTCACTTATATAAAATGACATAATCAAATAAAAAAATTAGTCATCATCATCATCATGATTCACCACATCTCCTATAATTCCATTGTTGGAAAAGAATATGTTTATAAGGTGATTTCAATTATTATAAGAGCTATGTTGTTATAAAATTTCATTTACATTAGTAGTGGAAATCATGAATAATATGATATAAACACATTTGAAAATCACTCCACCACCGTTATAATCGGTCATTGGGAAATTTATGCCATAGATCGATGAACTACACCGAATAAAAAACTAGATATGTATCATACATTAATTTCTATAAAACCATACTTGATTTAATAAATATATAACCATCCATTGATGGTGTATATAGTCTCATATTATTCTAAAATTATAACTCTTATAAAATAAAAGATAATTTGAACACAAAATATTCCTTTTTAACCCATAGAAATAATCAGTCCTTTGGTTTCCATATCAGAAAATATAAAGATAGAAGAAATAGAATCATGTAACATTTATAAGATAGAAATTTGTGAATTTAAAATAGCACTATATAATTTCACCTAATGATGTCTATATTACAAATTAATTTGAAATAAAATAAACATAGAGCCATAGTGGACTAATCAGTCCAATAATGATGATTGAATTTTATGATTAATTACAAAATACTATGTAAATAATTATTAATGTTATAAAAATGGTATATTATACAATAAAAAGAAGACATTCCAATAAAAACCATTACCTATAATTTTACTTATAATGTATCCTCCCTTGATCCCTTGGTAATGCCTAAATATCATCCTAGAATTGAATCTCCACTATATAATGATTCCCTAATTAATTTTTTATTTTCTACTCAACAGTTATTCTCATTTTTGATACATGGTTGAATTCTCAACATTACCCTTCCATTGAAACATGTCATAAAAATTATTTACTTATTCTATCATACAATAATAGAAAAATGAACAAGAAAAATTATCTTTGTTTGAAAATGTATATTACTCTCCCTCACCGTATGAACACCCTTCAAAACTCATTCCTTTGAAAAATGAGATAATGAGTCAGATCATTTCATATGTAAGTATATTATATTCATTTTTGATCAAGTATATGAATTTCATCCTCTACATGGAAGAAGTGGAAATGTATTTTTCATTGATATATCTAACATATATTTATCTATTATAGTTAACCAACTGTTTATATCAATATAAGTATATTGATTCAGTATGATAGTCTATTATTATATCTCCTATCACTACCACATTATAAAAATCTATGCCATAAGGTTCTCATTCGTCACTCATTCAAGGATATATTTTTCAATATCGTTTTTATGCGTCTTCAAAAAAAATATTAGTAAAATTTATTTAACTCAATTGATCTATATAGAATCAATTCTATCCAAAAATATTTTTCAATAAATATCACTTGGATTCTAATATATATAATATATTTATACATCTTAGATTTTCATATTGATTCACATAAATTTATAGCTAGACCCTCGTACATGTTATAAGAAACTTCAACCATTGATATCATAATAATTAAAAAAATACAATAAATTGTTATCCTCATAAATCATTGTTAGACTTGATATTGTTGGTAATCATATCAAAATGATAATTTTTTAAATTAAATGTTAAATACACACCACCTTACCTATCCAAAATTTCTCTCTATACCATCTGTAGGTTGTCTTATTCAATCATTTTCCCAAGTAGGACATTCCATATAGAAACAAAACTACCCATCATCATCATCTATGAAAACAACATCAAGGAAAAATATTTCTAGAACATATATAAAACCAAATATAAAATAGTAAAATGACTCAATTTTCTACAATAATAATATTTCAACATTTAAATATGTTATGGAAGATTTATGGATCATAAATTAATTCACTTTATCCCCTAAAAAGGATCACTTAATCGTTTATAGACATTCTATAATTAATTCATAATTTAAATGGGACATAAGATATATGTCACAAAATGATGAAACTAAAATATCTCTTCTAATAGTGTTTTATTTTGTCTAATTAATACCTCATCATTTTAGAACCCTAGAAAATAGAATACAACAAAGAAAAATGATATAATATTTCTCACTAATAACATATTGTACCAATATAGTAATTATTTTAAAAGAACCCATATATTTATGAAATATTTAAATTTGATCCCATGTATTTAATACCCTAGACTAAGGGTATCATTAAATAACACATGATCTCAAACATTAAATATAAATTGTATTTTCTGAAAATCAACACTAATCATTAGAAAAAAAAACTTATCATCATGTAATTTGGAATAAATTTTACTCGATATATAATTTGTTTTTCCATGTTTCTTCCCATATGAACCTTATAACTAGTATTGATCAAACATAATTGGGACTAATATGATTATCCATACAATGTTTCACAAGATTCCACACAACTAAATGAATAAAATTTTTATTATAAGTGAACTACAATAATGAAATCTATCCATACAATGATTTCATAAAACCAAGAAAACAAATTTATAGGTATTCTTTTACTCTTGGAAAATCGTGTTTTGTTATACATATGTTTATGGGGGATATTATGTAATATTATTTTACTACATTACCATATAATTTTGTATCTAATTATAAAATATACATATAAACAAAGTATCTCTATCAAGGATATAATACATTAGAACCCCTTGTATTATGACATATTAAATTATATAAATAGTATACAAATAATATAGTTAAAATTATTTTTATATATGTAGTAAATTTATTATATTTTATATATATTTCACTACAATGATAAAACAATGATGTTTTTATTGTATTGTTTAAAACAAGATCATGATGTTCATAATTATATCATAACATTACTATATCAGGAAAATAAAATGATTCAATGATGCATTGAGCCATTAATTTTTTATGTGAAAAATATGAAAAAAGACATTGTGAAACATATTTAGAAAAATACTTCTTTATTAATAACCGCCGAAATGGGCATATGATGTCATGTTACATCTTTTTAGCCCTAAGATTCACTATCTAACTCATATTGATATATATATATATATATATATATATATATTTGTGAAAATATTTCTTATCCTTCTTGAGAATCACCATACAAATTTTTGAAAGAATGCCTGTCATCTAGAAAAATAATTTATATATCTTGTGTCTCCTAACCATTTAAGGAATAGAACATCATAATATAATCTCAATTAGAAATAAAATTTCTCTTATTATATAAGTTAACTAGTATGATACTTTATCGATAGGATAAATCATATATTCATCAACCTTTTCAACCCCATATGAAATTCCTTCATATGAATATCCCCCATCCATCTCAATTACTATCATTTCACTCATGTTTTTTTCAAAACAAGAGTTGTATTATTTCTATAAAATGTATCAGTAACTATATTTCCTTCCACTAGTATACATCTTAGCTCAAAATTAAATTTTAATATTTATTGAAACCAACTATGCTATTTCATATTAAGTACACCCTATGAAATAATATATATTAAGCAATTATAATATATAAATATAATAACTTTTTGATAGAAAAATAAATTCCATAAACTCATTGTACTATTAATAACAACATATAATTATTGATCTTATTTTTGGTAATTATTCTAATGTGTTCATAGCTACCAATATATATATAGATCAACCTGAATTCAAGACATCATAATATCATATATAAATGATACAACATTTTTCAAATACAATTCATAAAAAAGAAATTATTTTTAGATATTAATAAGTATTTTTGTTTTATATATCATCATCAAATCCTCATGATCCACTGAGAAATGAATATTATTTGAAAAAAAAAATACCCCCTTATTAGTGATGGCTTTAATTGGATAATTATATTTAGAAATATGATAAATTCATCTATTAAAATTCTTTATTCTATCCTAGAGAACATTTAATTTCAATTAAATTCTTATATCTCTATTTATATTTTCCATATTAACATTTAATAAAAATATTTTAATATTTGGTAATGAACTCAAATCTAGTTACCCAGAGTTGGTGTCTATTTTTTTATATTTTTATAATATACAAGGAATAACTCCCAAATGACTAAATAATTTACCATTCATAGTAAAATAAAAACTGACATGATCTAATATTACATATGAATTAAAACATTAAAACATATGTTTTTGAGAATAATATTATTACCACTAGAATATCCTTATATATAATTCATAGTACACATCCTGGATTTACAGGAATGGAAAAATACATGGGTGATCTCAAATTCTCTATAAGTGTTATGTAATGTTGAAGCTATAATGAGTAAACGAAGAATAATCAATTTGAAGTAATAAATATGGAATGGTAAATATATGTACACAAATTACATTTAATCAATAACATGACTTTCAAGATTAGATAAAGAATAATCAATCTGGTTGAGAAAGTAACTAAACACACAATCCATTTAAAGAACTATTATATTAGGAATTGATATGAAATTATTAATATAGGAAGGTAAATTATTGAATACACATTCAATTTATTTAACTAGACTCACATAAATATATAAGGAATTACCAATTGGTAAATATTAATAATTTAAAACACATTTCATTTAAATAACAATACTATCAGGAATAATTAATTGATAATAAATATGAAAGCTAAATAACTAAAATACATTCAATTTAATTGATTACTGAGAATGAAATGCATATAAAGATAATATCATTGAAATAATATAATAGATAATATTAACTAAATTATTAATGAAGTACATTTTTAATTATTAGATTTCATTCTTTCCAGAATCATAATACCTCTGTTATCATTCCCATCAACTAAAAAGTTTAAAATAATGGGTAAAAATCAATTTGATACATGATTATTGAATTTCCTTAGGATACTACCATTTCATCAAGGGGATATATAATTATGAGGATCACCCATAAATAAATTTCCAAAACATTACTCATATATCGACTAATATATTTAATTCCTGAACAATGTGCCATATCATCAAATATCTATATGGATTAAATAATATATATTTATCCATATTTTCCCAGATAAAATAATAAAATATAAATTTAGAACAACATATGTATAAATTATTTATGGTTTAATAAATAAATATATCCATGATACATAATTAGTTTCTGTAGGGTAAATTTAAGGTCTAAAAATCATATTAAATTGAATATTTCATGGGGGAGATAATAACTATAAAAACGAATAAAGAATGTGAATTTGAATACTTTAATTAGTCAAAATGATCATAAAACATCTATAAAAAAATTTAGGATGGTATCAAGATAACATATCCCTAGTAGAGTATTAATAAAACAATGAGTAATTGACATTGATGAATAGAAATACCATAAAATATTTTTAAAAACAATTTTGTGGAAAATATTATTTTCAAGTTTATTATATAACTAAAATATTAAAAAATATTTTAAAATTAAAATTATTTTAAAATAAACTAATAAACACACAATGTTATCTTTAAAACATTAAGTGGTCCTAAATGTTTGAAATTTATTATGTGATGTACATGTTAAAACAAGTATTCCTTTAACATTTTCAATAAAATCAAAATGGCCCTTTTTTGGGAAAATACATAAATATTCATTTGAATTGTTTTTTTAAATTAAAAAATGTTTAAAAATTATTTAATTAATAATTTTTAAAATGATAAAAACATTTTTTGAAATCATGGTTTTGTATGAAAATAGATATTTGATTGAATAGAGAAATGATGTCGGATAGCGTTAAAAATATTTTATATATAATTTTGAAGTATGAAAGAGTTGATAAATTGTATTATTACTAGAAAAATACAAGAATAATAATAGTATATGAAAATTAATTAGGATTATTAGTCAAATATCAATGAATTTCCATCAATTGAAATTCAACCATAAACAATAACTATTAAATAGAGATTATAAAATAATCCCCTACAATGATCCTAACATTGAAGTGAGAATTAAAAAATGAATATAGTTTGTGTATCATAGGTAAAAAATAATAATATAGGTGGATATAAAACATATAATAGTCAAAATAAAAAAAACATGCATTATCATTTAATATCAAAGGAAATAATTAATTAATATAACTCAATAAAATGAAATTGAGTTATGAAATTCTTTATCACTGGGTAAATTTCAAGTAAAATAATCTAGGATGAAGAAATTATAATTTACTCTTAAAATACCATTAATTATTAATTAATTCATATATTAATGTCAAATGGGTAGTATATAAGTCATATAAAATAAATTAGGTGTATGTCATTATAATATTCCTCGATGTAGAGAAATTAAGAAGAAGTCCCTTACCTAACATATACTTATGTTTAAAAATAATTTTACCTCATTTATAATAGATTAATAATTCTATTAATTTATTAAAGAACAATATGAAAATATATAATATCATATATGTCCCCCTAATAACATTTTACCACCTTCCTGTTAATAATATTTCATTATTTTCATTGTCTAGGGTGTTAGTTGTTTTGTTTTCCCATACTTATTTTGCCATTAATGATCAAGATCTTCTATGTATTACATAGTTTAATAATATCCATAATTATATTAATGTTATATAAATATTTTTTTCATTAGATACATTGTTTGAATCATTATTGATATTTCTCCATGGATAATGTATCACATTACTTCATAGAGATTACAGGTCGTATGTACTCATGAATGATGTTAACCTTTCTTTAGTATTTAGAAGGGTAAGAAATTGTGTGGTGTGTTAATTTTATATAATAAATTTCATTTATCATATATCATTAATATTCACTACATTTATCTTTATTAGCTTCCATGTATATATTAATTTATAAATGAATCACATCACTTTGTGAGGCAGTAGTCCGCTTTAAACATGAGCAAAATTATTATATTTTAAATTAAATGGAATGTAAGAAGGTATGTGTGATATTATTATCCCAAAAGTATAATAATATGATAAAAATAATATACATTTGTGAAATAAATTATTATATCCCACCTTAAAAGGTTCTTATGGATAAATAATTACATTAGTAAGTGAGGTGGTGGTCCTCCTTACACACTATGATCAGTTTCATATCCCATTTGATGGAAGAGGATATGGATATAATTAATTCCTTTAAAATATTAAAATATTAGTATATATGAGATAATTAAGATATTATATAATCATAGTTTAATAATATTTTAACAATGTAGAAGAAGAAACAAAATAAAATCCTCGTTCAAAATAGATACATCTTATTTAGAAAAATTCTAAAGGTTTTTAAAAAAAATCATTTCTATGATGAAATTATGAAAAAAATGATATTGTGTTATTATGGGTGTAAGGAAGTTATTTAGTAAGTTTTTGGCTTAACCAAAAATATTTTTATGTTTTAATAGGGTAAGAGAGAGGAGGCCTTTTATAAGAGGTGGAGAGGACACACCTAGAATTTTGAAGAGAATCAATTACACCTACATTTTTATCATGAAAAAATCCTTTGAAATTTTTAATTTTCATCCATAATATGTGATAAGTTCTAAATATACCCATAAAATCAGTTGTCCAGAAGTTGGTTGGTAGTTTTAATTCTTATATTATTAGTTTAACCACTATTCAATCAGTATTTACCTTAATTATGAAAATTATTTTTAACTTCATTTATTATTCTTAATGGTAAAAAATTTTGTTATCCAAATTATAAAATATATATTATTATTATCCCAAATATGGAATCAGTTTTTCCTAATTAAACTCAAAATGTTTTTATATTCAAATTTAATATTATACCCAGATATGTGATGGAAAATTTGGTTTCCAAAGAGAAACTTTTCATATGTATATATATATATATATATATATTTAATAAAAAAATTCAATAAAAAATGATTAAAATAACATAAAGTAGTTAAATTTTATTATATTTGTACTGATTTAAATTTAAAACCAATTTATAATCTAATTTAAAATTATAAACTATTAAATGAAAATGGTGATTTTAAATAAAAATCAGTATTTTTCACCATTCCTCAAAAAATAAAACTTTTCAAAAAAATCATAAAAATTCACCCAAATATAGTTTTGATATGATGAATTAAATAATTGAGTTAAAATTTTAAATTACATATTTTTTTAAAATTGGTAGACATTATTTTTTAATAATGTTCACAAATCACTACTAAACTATTTTTTTTAAAAAAATACAGTATTTCAAAAAATGTTAATATTTATTATAAATGATTATTATATTATTTTAATAAATTTATTACCATAATTTAAATAATTTATTTATTATAATTCATTCCCTCGAATTTAACATCAATTTTATAATGGTATACTATATTACGATGCAATTATATTCGGGGTTGCATCTTCCAAAAGCGATCAAAGAGATTTAATTTAAAGAAAAATATTGTATTGGTTTCAAATTATCAGTGTTACTTATTATATACTCAAACAAATATAATATTTTAATTTTAAAATACTAGGGTTATATAGATTCCTTAATCATACATAACATGGTCATGAAACACCATATTCTAATTCTAGAAATGATATTTTGATATTTCATATAAATATTATGCTCATGATGAATATATAAATTATTCTCTAAGTTCCTTTGATGATAATTAGTTGAATATTTATTAATGTAATTTCATTAAGATGTATAACTTGTATCGAATATGGGTACATAAATAAAATCTAGTACCTAAATCTATTAAAACTTCTAGTATATTAGTAACATAAATTTGATGTCCAAGGATACGTAACTTCAGTATTGAAATCATAAATTATATTTAATATTATTCAAATATATTTATATTATTTGAAGAAAATGATAATAATGTTTGAGTATGAAATAATAATGATCTCCTTTTATCAAACTGTATAAAATATTGTTTTCGGTTATGGGATATATACTTACCAATATAATTGAGCTCATCTGTTGGATGTGAATACATGTCATAAAAATAATGTTACAATCCATATATTTATTATTTATTATTTTATATGATGTTTTCAATTTTCATTCGGTGGATGGATTGATCAGAGAACTTGGGGTTGAACAATAAATCGTATACTTTAGTAACCACTAATAATGGATTTTTTACATTAATGGAAGCATGATGGGAGACATAAAGATCTTGATTTCAAAAGATGAAGCTTAGAGAATTACTGAATTATATATTATACACATGATATCTGGTGGGGTATAAAATATAATTTATGAATATAAGGGATCACCAGCTCATCAGAGACCCTACATAATCTAACAGGTGATCTGGTGAGGCACATAGGGAACCATTAAAGAGAGGCCCTTTTGGTATTTTTTGGGCACATAAAACACATATGATTTATCTCCATGAATCAATTTTTTGAGATATATTAGGCTATTAAATCATTTACTCCTCTCATCATGTGTTTCATTTGATATTGTGTGTATTAAAAGGTAAACTGATAGAGAATCTTGGAGAGATCATTAATTTTTCATAATCCTTACCACCTTTTTTCACATATGTTGGTGGATCATTATACAATTATTGATGGATGATTATATTACTATGTATTGGCCTTTATAGTTCCATGATCTCCCAAATATTCATTATCTATATCCTTCCATTATCTCCTTAATCATCTGTTTATTCTTAGTGTGATCTTGATTAGATAGTTAGAGAATATTCCACCATATCTTGATGGAACTATCGAATAATTATTGGTCATTGGGTCGACATGACTAGAGGATGTCATGTGATGATGATCATGTGTCGTTTCTGGTAACTATATTAATAGTATGTCCCATGGAGATCCTTTTATGTTTTTTGGTTAAATTTATTAGAATTGACTGTCGTATAAAATAATTAACATGAAGATATTGTGTGACCTTAATTTCAGTGTGTATTGAGATTGGTTAAACATCATTGGATGATGCTGTAGAAATGTATATTTCTTGACTGAATTTATTATTTATAGTAAAATATAATTATGATAAATTTTTCATTATATTATTGTCTCGTTATAGGTATTTTTCAATTAATAATTCTGGGATAGCGTCATGGAACTTCTATCAGTGGATAATCAGGTTTCTGACTAGGTTGTGACTCATAGAAATTCCTTCTGTAAGTATTTCTTTCACATTTGGTTATTAGTTTTATTATAATCATTTATTTAATTATAATTTATTTATAAGTAATTATTATAAATTCATAGGAATGACTTATATCATCATGTAATTTGATGTAGGTGGAATGGAATTGATGAATTAGACTAAGTTGTTTGTTATTGTATGGTTGGGAGTTGACATTGTTTGAGGTAAGTGGTATCATGTACTCTACACTATTGTTTTATGAAATATTTATTAGCATGTGATATATGGTTCACCACTATAAGATAAAATATATTAATTCATTATGTTTTGGGAATATAAATTAACTCTTAAATAGTTAATCACCCTTAATACATAACTAATTAACCAAAAAATTCATAATATAAATGAATAATATTACCATGTACATGAAACACCATAGTATACATGATTTATGTTGTCTATTTATGGCTAAGTATTGATCACTAATGAGTGAATTTATTACACAGACCATCCCTAGATGTGGGGTTTAGCTATATGACAACTTGATCCCATTAGACCATGTATGATTCATGATCACATGGGTGTGTGTGGGTCCATAACTATGATACTATATTTGATGTTTGATAATATGTGTGTGCTTATAAAATATTTATATCATGTTTTATGATTGATCACATTCATGTTCCTGTGTGAATAATGCATCCATGTTTAATGGTTGATCAAATGTGTGTGTGTGTGTGTGCATATATCACATGAGAACTATACATGATGTGTCATTCCATGATTGTGTCTATCTATCCTATTATACCATGTCTAATAATGATCAAATGTATTTTTATCTTGAAAATAAATTCTCATATTGACATAAAATATTCTACTATTATATTCCATGACATGTTTTGTTTTATCAAATTTCATTTGGAGGTGTTTCAGTGGTACTCATGTCATGGACCAACCTGAGTCATCCCACTATCAGACTCCAAACCTAGTTCATTGTATTCCCTTAAGGGTTGTCAAAATCCCCATGGTCTCACACATGTTCCTTTGAATCATGGAAACACCTATTATAAATCCTTCACCCAATAAATAATTAAAATAATTATTAGGAAAATTTAAATTGTTTTTGACATGACTCGTCTGTAGGTGAGACGCCCAAACATAAAATAATACAATAAATAATAAGATATGAATACACAATAAACAAAAATAGTACAAAAACATTAGAACCAAACTTCCCTCCCTAGTAAGAAAAATAAACCGTCCAGAATGCATTTCTTCATTCACCCGCAGTTATTTCTACCCTCTCTCCCTAGAAATAAGTAAAAGCCTCTATGAATAGTATGATAAAAAGGACTAAAATAAATATAATCTAAAATCAAACCTCTTTTACACTAATGTGATTCAATTACATACAAAAAATAACCACAACACCCCATGGGTGAGAATAAAATATAATTTGGACCTCAAATTAAAAATGATAATCGATAGCCATGACAAATAAGATTAATTGGGATTTTATAAGAGAATCCAAACATTATTCATTAACTTTAGAGAGAAAATAACTTCATGATGGACTTAATATATATATATATATATACATATATATATATATATTTCATTTCATTCATTTAAATACATGTATCAAGTTGATAATGCCCAAAAACCATTTTCCATTTTGATATCCAAAACATTTCCAAAGAATCACGAAATTCCAAAAAATACATTATAAGAAGAAACATGAAATTAATTATTCATTTTGGGTATATTAAGTAGTGGAAACCAAAAAATAAGGTTCTATAAAATAGAGTAATATAGGATATGTAAAAAACATGTGATGGTGTAAGAGTTTTCTGTCAGAAATTTTAACATCATAAGAATTTTATAAAGTGAATAAATGAAATTTGAAAATAGAGTGTGAGTAAAATGGTTTTCATGGGTGATTACAATTTGGAAAATGCAGAGTATCCCAATGTACTCAGTTCAAAACCATAGGTCGACTGGTCGATGTGATCCATAGTTCATAGCTAACCCAAGCACTCAAAACTAGCCTAATCAGTGGAACAACCCACAAGGACCTTCACTATCATGGGGACCTATTCTATATAATTAGGACTAAAGAGAAATCATATATCAACTCTCACTATGATTAAAATGAACCTATAACTATATAATGGAGGTTAATTTAAAAAACTATGTATATATTCATAATAGATTTTCTTTTCACCACAAAACATCTCTCTTTATCCCCTTTGAACAACCTAGTTATAATAGACCCTTCTATGATTCAAAAAACTAAATAAATACCCAAGTCCCCATACCAGGAATATATCACACATTTCTCACCATTAAAAACCCATCTCTAATCCACAACTAAGGGACATTATATTTTGTTTTCAATTTCTTTAAGCCCTTTTAAAGTGCCAATTGCGACTGAACATTTATAAATAAATGTTTACAACTTGGAAAACAAATTTTAAACCATATATTCCATAATCCAAAACTCATTTTACACTTACACACATATTCACATTCATATATATATGTAAAATTTTTTCTAAAATACATATCCATACAACCTTCTAGGATATTTACAATGTGGGTGTCTATATATATTTCTAATTATGTATATGTGTATAATTAACATTTTAAAAATTAAAATGTTAAAAAATATTTTTGGAAATGTTTCTGAAACCAAAAATTTCATTAGTTCTTCATTAAAAGTAGTCTTAAGGGATGAAACATCCTTATATACCTCAAAATGTCACATTAAAAACCAATGTAGATTCAAATCAAACATCCAAGGAACTAGTATTTTAAAAAATCTTGAAAACGTATTCTTTAAACAATATGAACCAATTGTAGAGACTTGGGGGAAAAATGAAAACTATGGAGAGACCTATTTCAAGAAACAAAATCATTTTATAAGATATATTTACATAATAATATATTGAAAACACCTATTAAAATATTGACCAATTATATTTTTCTAATTAAATTATTATACATAGTGTAACCTACCTCAATCAAAAATATAACCCATGATATTTAATGATTGAGACCAAACCACATATCTATTGAGAATTAAGAATCCCTAAAACATGAAGGATACCCTATCCATAAATAAAACCATAAATATAAGATCATAATAAATACAAAGGGTTCAACTGAACTCACACTACCATGAGGGAAAGATAAAAGAGAATCAGAAACATGTTGGATGAGAAAAGACGTACACAGGTGATGATGAATCCATAAATGAAGATAAAATGGCGATGAGGGGAGGCTATAGGATGGGGTGGAACATGTGAGGGTAATCCCCCTTGGGGATGCATGAGTGAGAGTTCAATGAGGGGGATGTTAGAATACATTTTAATGGTTAAATTCACTAAGGTTAAATATGTAAATTCTAAAAATTTATCCCATAGATATTGAGCAAGGTTTGGATGAATGGTTGACCAAACTTTCCCCCCACCATTCACCCACTACATGGTTTCTAAAGAACTACATGTGTGTAATCCACATTAGTTAAAAACCAATTCTCTGACTGTGCAGATTATCACTATTAAAATTATAAAGGATATAACATAGTTGCTAACCATTTTTAAAAAACATGTTCCTTAACTGTGTGACATTATATTCATGCCCAAAAATTATTTGTGTCATATAAAATCTACACATAAATCTATTGAAATAAATATAAATAAAAAAACATAAAATGAATGAGTACTGTCATCTGGGGTTATATAAATTCTATCCACCATAACAAATTCCTCTCCCATAAGGTCTTAATAAAAAATTTTGATCTAGAAAATAAGAATAAATCGTTATACAAGATGAAACACTAAAACACAAATAACAAGGAAAAAAATCACATCTATTTTGAAAATATAAGGCCCTAAAATCCCCCAAGATTGTAATGAACTTAACCCACATACCCTCTCAAACTAGTAGTCGACCCATATAATCACATACTTGAGGTGAATTTATGATACCCATTGGTTAGTGACTAGAACCTCGGCTACAACAACTAACAGAGGGAAAGATTTACCCTTACCATAAGTAGAAACATGGGATATATACACATAACAAAAAATAAATAGCAAAAGTCAAAAATATATCCAATAATTGATAAGGAAAAATAGAAACAATACAATATAAAAGGTTAAAAATATCTAATAGAAAAGTCTAAAACTGAAAGGGAGAAAATTATAAATAGCTACCCCATCAACTTCATGTGATGGAATTGGAAAACTCCCATGATCTCACCACCTACTACTCAAAACCCAGTTGAAAGCAAACCATTTTTCCTCACTATGGTGCCCTACATCTCCCAACATTGAAATAAATCCAAAGGTCTAGGCATCAGAGATGGGGAACATAGGTTTTGTGATAATAATCTCAATAGGGTCTCCATATGGTGTTCCATAACAACTCTATTCACAATAAATCCAGAATGATCAACTTCAAAGAAAAACATTAATGATAACAGTTCAACTGTTTTTATATCAAAAAAGTGGTAAAACTATTTAATTACACCTTTTCCACCTTTCTATATAAATAAGGTAAATAAGTTTCAAAGGATTTCATATACATAACTCAAAATAAATATATCAAATCATTGAAAATCATGTGTCATATCATATATCAAATTCAAGGAAGTAAAACTATAACATTTAAGAGAAATCATCCCAAATTGGACATCATCATAGGTAACATCATGCATAGGATCATAGTAGTCCATGTTAACAAGGAAAAATGTACCTAAAATTTTCAATCATGAACTCATCAAGCTACTAGTCATACACATCGAGTCTAGAGAAGAGATGAACACCCTAGAAAGTATTCCCCACCTAATTGATAATAACTAACTTAAATTATGGCCCTAGAGATAAGAGTAAATCCCCATTATAAAACCCCCCCAATAGTGGGTGAGTGCTATTACTATATCTTCATCCTCATTACCCAATGGTTCCCATGTTCTCTATTTTCAAAATTATTTCATTAATCAATTTTAATTGAACCATTAATTGAAAACCGTTCAACAAAACCAATTCATAATGCATTAAAACCCATTTTAAATTTACCAAAAATTTGTGGAGGCCCATATTTTAAAAACCAATTTCCACACACAAAAATAAAACAAGTCAATCATTCCAGTTCATCTATAAAAAAATCATAAAATTACTAGAGCAATTCAGTTCTCAAACAGAGGATAGAGATGGAACCACCTACCTCAAAACTTGGGTTACACACTCCAACTTATTCCACCAACAACGGATCACACACAATGACATTGGAGGAACTATAACCAATCCAAACATCTCATAATTTATGTAATTTAACAAAAGGATCTGCAAATAATAAGAAACAACCCACACCTCATGAATTCACACTCACCACACTACAATCATCAAGGAATCATCCCCCGGAAAGAGATCCAAAAATATATCTATAGAGAAAAAAAATGAAACATTACCACAATTCACTAGATCTAATAAATAATGCAACGACACTACATTAATAAAATGAAATGAAGAAGAGGAAAGGATTAATCACTCAGAGAGACACAATCCAAATATAATGGTGATCATTCTCCAAAAAAATTGATTTGGAATAAATGAAGGCCCCCAAATTTATCATAAGAGAGATGTATTTTTATAAGGGAGAGGTTTTATGTTTCATGTACAAACATATCACTCACACGATGCCCTAAAATCCATTTTTTTAAAATTTACACTTTGTGTAATCCATTTACACATCATGTATTCCACGATGATCATATATACCCACAACCCCAACTTCTTTTTTATTAAAATACCATTATTTATCTTTACACAGTGCATAACCATTACACACCATGTACCCCATTCATGATGTATACCAGGTTCATGGTATTTTTTCTACAGAGATTAGGCATCATGGACTCACATTAAAAAACATGAATTTCTTCAAAATACCACAAAATGACTAGTTTATAGTAGAAAATTCAATAAACATTGGGCATTCTCCAAACTCAGGGTAAACACCATTAAAATTACAAGTTTATAACAGGACTCCAATAATTCAAAAAGACGTAAATCCCCAATCCTTAGGTCTTTATTTCATCAACTTTTTTCCATTATCGAGAGTCCTATGATGCTCCCAATTAAATAGTTAAATGAGATAAAGGATGGGAATTACCTAAAATTGGGTAACTGGAAGTTAAAAACTCCCTACCATAATAATTTCCATCCATAGGAAGACGTACAGATTAATTTAGTATAGTATAGAGGTGGTGCCACTACTCACTCTTAAACAGCTCAATTCCAAAGCCTCATGAGAATTTGATATGTGCCACGGTAACATTTTAACCAATGTAATCTATTTTACCTGGAAAAAAAATTCACTTACAAGTTAATGATCTCAACAGGATACTCAACAATAGAAACATCTATCTCTAACATAACCTCTTCCCAACTCAAAATGTGAGATGTATTAAGATAATATTTATAGATTTTTTATATGTGGTAAACATCACTAATAACTGTCGACTGAACAATAAATTCCAACTGATAAGAAACATGACCAAGCTAATCTATGACCTCAAATGATGCAACATTTCACAGATCCAATATTCCATGTTTACTAAGATAATGGTGACACAATTAAAGAGAAACATTCTAGAAAACATGGTCACCTATAAAAACACTACAGGATGATGTGGCTAATCTTAAAAATATTTCTATTGACTCTAAGGTGTAAGCAACCATAGACGTATGTCTTGAATCCTCTAATATATCCAATGAAACAAACTTGGCGCCAATAATTAATCTTCAACAACCTATTCCCAAAAAAATAGGAGATCTACACGAATGACCATACAAGCCTCGAAAGGATCGATTCTAAATGATGAATGATAATTACTTTTATAATAAAACTCAAATAGTCTTATATGGTTATCCAATGATCCACAGAAATCCATGATACAATCATGGAGAATATCCTCGAAGATTAGAATTGAGCATTCCTTATAATCATCTATCTATGAATGATATGTTTTACTAAACCTAACTATAGTCCACAATGACTCATGGAGACCCCATAAGATCCTCGATGAAAACCTAGGATATATATTTGAAACAATGAAAGAAGGAACCCCATGTAACCTATCAATTTCCTACACATACAACTTACTTGGATCTTTAAAATTAGTGTTGTCTCAAATCGAAATAAAATGAGATATCTTTGTGAACCGATCAATCAATACTAAGAAATAATTCATCCCTTAGGGATTCCATGTGAATCCAATAATAAAATCCAAGGATACCTCATCTAATTTCCAAACCTTCTCTATAGTTATATGTGGAAAAATAGAAGGATTTAGATGCTATGCCTTTCTCAATTGGTAGGTCTAATAATAACATAAAAAATTAGCAATGTTACACTTCAAACCCGATGCCTAGAATCTCCTTCTCATGTCATAATACATATTTGTAGTCCCTGGATGAACAAATCTTAAAGAAAAATGATAACAAGAAAAGATAAGATCCCCACCGATATTGGGATGAAAATCTATTCCAAAATATTAAAATCCCATCTAAAGAGTGATAGAGCAACCCAAAATTATTTTCCCACCATATAGGGTTTCCCGAATTTCTCATAATTTCTCATAATGTAGCTAATTTTATTGAATAGACTCAAGTAGAGATAATGATAAATTAACAATGGAAATAACTATAGCCTAAACTTCCTCCTGATCATCCAGATGAAACTAAGAAAAAAAACCAAAAGGTTCCACTCTTCCTTAAATTCTAACACATCTGTTGATTGAACATTGTGGTAGAGAGAATCTACAACTACATTACCCTTCACCGGGGAGTAGATGATGTCGATGTAAAATAGTTTATGGTATTAAACCCACCAAATATGTCCTATATTTATGTATTTACAAGAAAAGATATAACTCAAACTCTTTCAGTATGAAAAAATTGTGAACATTTCCCCAAAAACATAATGAAATTGTTCATTACTTGAAAGAAGGGGTAAAATAATCTCCCAAGTACTGGTCTTTCACTCCCCAAAATAATGAAAAAATATATTTTCTCTAAAATAGTTTTGGAATATTCCATTTTATTTATTTCTTTTGTTCCTACGCCTTTTCCTAAATCTTACCATGCTCCCACAAAAACTAGACTATACTGATTCCTCTTCCATAAAAGACCTTCTATTCCCTATTCAAAATCCTACCCAAGATAAGTTCTAATGAAGCATCTAACTCTAGTTTAAAATGATCCCATGTTATTACATGGTCCAGATTAGGAATATACTTTTTCAACTGAGAAATGTGAAACACATTTTACACCACAATGAATAATGGTGAAAGTTCCAACTGATATTCCACATCCCCAACTCATTTTAGTATCTCAAAGTGTCCAACGTATCGAGTAGTTAAAATTACCTGTTTTGAAAAATGACTATATTGGATGAGGTCGCAGGTCTTCCCCACCCTCAAAATATTATTTATAAACGTACACAAGTATAGTAGTGAAGGGTATATCCCAAGGAAAGCTAGGTGAGTTTTCTAAGGGATTATTTGTCACGACCCACCTTCACCAAAAAGGAGGGAAGGGTCATCAGATTGCTAGGCCCTTCCTTCTTTAGGTTGAAGGAGAGATAATGACCCCCGAGACCCGCCTTCAATAGGTCCCGGAGTGGCGACTAGCACCAAGGGTATAGAAATTTCTCACAAATGGAAGGCATTACCCCTTTTTGTTTTATAAGATCAAGAGATGAGATGATGAAACTCAACAACACCAAGGTAAAAGAAAAGTAAAACCAAAATAAATAAACCATTCCCACATGCATGTTCTAAAAGTAAAGCCACAAATTTCAAAGGGCGACTACAAAGTTAAGTACCAAAGAAGAAAAACAGCAACTGCAACTGCCCCAAAGGTCTGAGCTAGTACGGTCCTGCTCGATCCCCGAAGTCCTCCTGGAAACCTGAAAGCAGTTTTATATATGTAGGGTGAGCATACAAGTACACTCAGTAAGGAAAACCAAAGACTCTCGTGCACAAGTGGGGGAACGTACTAAAGTCCCGTGAGAAAAGGAGTAAACCAAACACCTATCAAGGTAAAATATCCACCCCAGGCCTCACCAAGGCACACTCCCCAAATAACGCAAGTCAAGTAATATATATATTAAGATAAAATCGATATTTGGGTACCCCGCGCCACTTTCCCACTGGTTATTGAGACATCCTACGCATCGGACCAATCCCGCCATTCTCACCGCAGTCCCACTGCCACACCCGCTCGCACACACCTGGGCCACAACCACACGCAGTCCCACTGCTAAATCCCACCCGCACACACCCGAGCCACAACTGTCACATGTAACCACGCCTGCAAACACCTAGGCCAGAACAACCACCACCATGCCCGAAGACACCTGGGCTAGAAAATCCACTGCCATGCCCGAAGACACCTGGGCCTCATCCCGAAGACACTTGGGAAACCACCTGCCTCACACACCTGGCCAACCACCACACTACCCCGCCCAAAGGTTCTTGGGATAATAATGGACCTCAGGCCATCACAGCATGCCCGAATATACTTGGGCTATCCGGGAAAGGGAGCAGAAAAGGAGCTAATAACCAGCCACTAAGAATAGTGTTGGGAAAAACACCCTCCCCCATGAAATCGGGGTGTTCGACACTAAGTGCTCAACTTGGGTGGGGCGCTAATAAGAAACACAAAGCTACAAGTATATATATATATAGGTAACAAGCACTCACCCAAGCTAGGTTTTTCTTCCGATAGCCTACAGATCACAACAGCACTCAAGTCCAAGTCACGACTCACGCTAACAACCCATTTGTCCCATTCTTATTTCATGTTCTGTAATAATGTTTATGTTTAAGAACTACTGGGCAACTAGTAGGCATCGGCATAAGTCCAGGAAGGTAAGCAATCAAGCAACAACCATAACGCCCATACCTGGTTCTCAAAAACAGAGGATTCCACCCTAATTCATGATATAAACAAGTATCCACCCGGTCTTAAAAACCACAACCACCGAATCCATACCAACAGGGGATCCCATCCTCAGTTTCATAACCACCAAAAGCATAAAAGAACAGGGGATCCCATCCCCTCCCACATCTCCAGCAATTGACTCGTAAAAGAAAACCACCAAAACACTGCCACCAACACTAAGCAAGGCCAAGACTATATTTTCATATTTAAAAGATTTTACACGTTCCATGATTTCAATTCCATTTTGACCGGGGTTATCACAGAAGGGATTGATCCTGGTGCTTTCAATTTATTCAGCTCCTTTTTAACTGCAGGAGTTCACAACCACAAACAAGCCATTTAAAACATCAGCAGGGTTCATTAGTTCACAAACAACGACCACCAACGACCTCGATTTTCAGAAGGCATAGGCCAGCACAACTCAACAAGATGGTCATAAAAGAAACAGCATCAAAATATAAGACAGCATCAACGATCACAGCCCCCCCCCTCCTTTCTTTATAGAATTCGTTCATTATCTTTAATTAGGTCTGGTTTATCCAATTCTACAGAATCGAAAGCACTCCCACCCCACATGATACACAAAACGGAGAGGCAAAGGAGAAATTCCATACTTGTTGATAGATGATCGACGCTTAGGCCAGGCGTGGAACATTACGGATAACGATGCGCCCGATGCACCACAAGAGGTTTGTGAAAAGCCGCGATCGAGGAAAGGAGAAACCACGGCTAACCCTTAGTTTATAAGAGCCATGGACGGTTGAGGTGAGAACGTGTAATCGCGTAAGGCACGGGGGTTGTGGGTTGACCACGCGGCTGGGCAGTTACACACGGAGGTCCCTCGGGATTTTTAGGAATTAATTATGGGCTTTAAATGGTTTTAAAAGGAGTAAAAGAATTAATTTACGTCGAAACATACGTTTCGGGGAGTGGAAAAGTCAGGTACTGGAAGAAGAACGAAAGGCTCGGCAAGGGGACACGGTGCCACCCTCACGGTGCCACCGTCACGGTGCCACCCTCACAGTGCCACTGTTTTGGTGGAACCTCACTTTGGCAAAGTAATGGGCCAGGAGGGTCCGGGACATTACATTAGATACCTCTTAAACCATTCTCATCCTCGAGAATCAAAACAAACCAAGAAGGAAAGAGAGGGTCGGAACAACCACCTCGAAATATACCTCTTAGAAGTGAACCCATGCTAACCAAAAAAACTTCTCTGTCAAGAACCAAGAAACATACCATGCCAAACTGCCCAGGCATGTGGGTTGCGGAGTCTCCTCCCCCCATGTCAATATATTATCCTCTTTGGGAGGCACTAACTCGCCCACACGGGTTTAATCGCATCCACCTTAATGCGTCTTGATTAGGGTTCGGGTTCTCTCCTCCCCCATAGCCAGGGCTTTTCACACACATCCAGAGGAAGAAAAACCAGTACATTTCAAAGCCAAAAGACAAAACGTTCTATCACAACAGGTACAACAAGGAACAAAACTTAAAACAAATATGGGTACTGGGTACGCATCTGTGCTTCCCTCTCCCACATACTATCCTCAAGCCCACCATGTCTCCACAACACGCGAACCAAGGGAATGGTTCGCCCACGAAGCACCTTCTCCTTGCGATCCTCGATCATCACTGGTCTCTCCACAAATGTCACGTCGTCCTCGATGTCCATCTCACCCCAATCGAGGACGGGTGAATCGTCGTGCAGATACCGATGGAGCTGGGACACATGGAAGACACCATGTCTCCTCAGTAGCGGCGGTGGAAACGCTAGCTGGTAAGCCACCTCGCCGACCCGCCGCAATACTTCGAAGGGTCCGATGAACCTAGGGGAAAGCTTACTCCCCTTGCTGAACCTCTACTGCCCACACCGAGGGGAGACCTTCAAGAGCACGTGGTCCCCAACCTCAAACTCCAAGGGCCTCCTCCTGGTATCATCATACGACTTTTGTCGGTCATGGGCCGCCTTCATCCTTTCCCGTATGAGCTGAACCTTCTCTGTTGTGTTCTGCACCACCTCCGGGCCAAGGATGCCTACCTATCCTACTTTGGCCCAACACATAGGTGAACGGCATGGACTCCTGTACAAGGCTTCAAACGGGGCCATACCGATGGTAGAGTGATAGCTATTATTGTAAGAGAACTCTACCAGGGGCAAGTGTCGCACCCATTATCCTCCTGAGTCCATAACACATGCCCGTAGCATATCCTCCAAGGTCTAGATGGTGCGCTCTGTTTGTCCATCTTTCTGGGGATAGAAAGCAGTGCTAAGGCATAACTGGGTGCCAAACGCATGCTGTAATCCTCTCCAGACTCGCGAGGTAAACCATTCATCCCTATCCGAGACTATAGACCTCGGAACTCCATGCAACCTCACCACCTCATCCACGTACTTTCGTGCCAAAGCGTCCACAGTACTCGACTCCCTGATTGCCAGAAAGTGAGCCAATTTCGTCAACCTGTCCACTACCACCTAGATGGCGTCGTACCCTCCTTGGACCTTGGGTAGTCCCATGACGAAATCCATCGAGATGTCGTCCCACTTCCACTCGGGGACATCTAGGGGCTGCAGTAGGCCGCCCGGAACTCGTTGTTCAGCCTTCACTTGCTGACACACTAAGTACTTGGCCACAAACTCTGCCACTGCTCGCTTCACTCCGGGCCACCAAAACTGTCCTTTCAGTCCCTGGTACATCTTGGAAACTCCTGGGTGTACCGCCATGGGTGAGTTGTGGAACTCACTGAGAACCCTGTCGCGCATCACCCCTGGAACCAACAACCTTTTCTGGAAAAGCATCTGGTTTTGACCATCCTTTGCCCATCCTTCCGGAGCATTGCCCTGGTCAACCCGGTCACGCATCACTTCACACTCCGGGTCTCCCCATTGAGACTCCTCCACCTGTCGAAACAGATATGACTGCACTATCATATGATATAGTCATCCTCTGCCGCTATCCATCCTCGCATCCAGGTGTAAGGCATCCAACTCTTCCATTTCCTTCCAGGAGTCCGCTGACTTTCGGACCGCATCCTTCTGCGTCCTCCTGCTCAAGGCATCGGCCACCACATTGCCCTTGCCCTCAGTATAAGAGATCTCAAAGTCGTAATCCTGGAGGAACTCCACCCATCTCCGTTGTCGCAAGTTTATGTCCCGCTAGGAGAAGATATACCTCAAGCTTTTGTGATCCGTGAAGACCACAAGGCGTTCCCCGATGAGGTAGTTCCACCATAACTTTAGCGCAAAAACGACCGCTGCAAGATCCAGGTCGTGGGTGGCGTAATTATGCTCATGGGGGAGTAGCTGTCGGGACCCATAATAGATCACCCCTTGTCGCTGCATCAACACGCATCCCATGCCCTATCCTGAAGCATCATAGAATACCTCATAGGCCACCCCTTCTTCTGGTAATCTCAGAACAGGGGCACTAACCAACTTCCCCTTCAGATAGCTGAAGGCTGACTGGCACTAATTACTCCATACGAAAACCTGGTCCTTCATGGTCAGAGCCGTCAAAGGGGCCGCAACTCAGGAGAAGTTCGGTACGAACCTCCGATAGTAACCTTCCAGTCCAAGGAAACTGCGGACCTCTGCCACATTCTTGGGTGCTGCCCAAGAAACAACTTCCTCAACTTTTGACGGGTCCACCGCTACCCCCTGCTCAGACACCACATGCCCGAGGAAGTGCACTTCCCGTGTCCAGAACATGCATTTCGAAAACTTCCCATAGAGCTGGTGTTGTCGGAGGACCTCCAAAACTATCCTCAAGTGCTCTGCGTGGTCCTCCTCTGATCTAGAGTAGACCAGTATTTCGTCAATGAACACAACCACAAACCGATCCAGGTACTCCCGGAAGATGGAGTTCATAAGCCCAATGAACACAGTCGGGGCGTTCGTAAGGCCAAAGGGCATGACTACGAACTCGAAGTGTCCATACCTGCACCTGAACGTTGTCTTCGGGATGTCGCTCTCTTTCACCCTCAGCTGGTGGTACCCAGACCAAAGGTCGATCTTCGAGAACCATCATGCCCCTTTTAGTTGGTCGAAAAGATCATCTATCTTTGGAAGAGGGTAGTGATTCTTGATCGTCACCTAATTCAGCCTCCTATAGTCTATGCACAACCTAAGACCACCATCTTCCTTCTTTGCAAACAAGACTGGAGCACCCCACGGTGACGCACTCGGATGAACATAACCCCTCTTCATCAGATCGTCAATCTTTATCCGCAACTCCCGTAGCTCCGAAGGTGCCATCCGGTAAGGAACCATCGAGATTGGACGAGAGCTGGGCTGCAGGTCTATCCCGAACTCGATATCACCTCGAGGGGGTAGAGTCATCACCTCCTCAGAAAAAGATGTCCATAAACTCACGGACAATCTCTGGCACTTCCACCATTTCAGCATCTACTGATTCCACTGTCAGCTCGGTCAACAAGGAGAGGAGAGGTTCCTCTCTCCTGTTTCCCTTCGGACTGCTCCGCTCGCCGGTGAAGGTAACATGCCGGCTGTCCAAGTCTGAGAACACCACCCTTCTTCGAAAACAGTCGATGACAGCGCACACAGAAAATAGCCAGTCGATGCCTAGGATGACATCGTATGGCTGAATCTGTAGCAGAAGAAGATCCCTAACCGACTGATGTGGCCCTAACATCAGTCTACATCCCCGACAAACGAACAACAAGTCGGTCTGACCTCCGACTGGTGTGATCAACACCAGGGGCACTAGAATTCTATCGGCATCTAGACCTAAGGAACGGGCTAGACTGGGTGCAACAAAGGAGTGCGAAGCTCCGGTATCGAACAAAGCATAAGAAAGAGTGCTAAACAGACTGATCGTACCTCGAACAACCTCTGTCCATGCCGGAACTGCTACCTCTACGGCGTGCAACTGTCGATGCCCAGCTCCCCTGCCCCTTGGCTGTCAGCCACCTCCCCGACCATGCCCTGGTCGAGGTCCCTGTAGAGCGCCCTGAGGTCGGCCTCCTCCTCCTACATCTTCCCTCGGAGGAGCGGGAGATCGATGTCCCTCCTGCTGCTGCTGGAAAGGTCTGGATGGAAGCTGCTGCTGGGGCAGGTGTTGGGGATGACTACCACTATTGTACTGCACCCGGTCGGGGCACTAACTCCGGAGATTCTCAGGGCTCCCACAGATGAAGAACCGCGGTCCCTGCCCCGTAGGTAAAGGGCGAGGGCTGGGGGATCGAAACTGAAACTACTGCGGCCTGCTCCCTGCGGGTCGGAACCTAGAGGGTCCTGACGCTGGAGGCCTGGTGCTGACGGCCTTCCCCTTTGATGGTCCCAGCTGGATCCCCTCTCATGACACTCCTCCTAGAGCATGCATCCTCTCCACCACTTCAGCCTTCTTCTGGACCTCCAAGTACGTCGGCAGGGTAGAGGGGGTAACAACATACTGGAGGGAGGGTCAGAGTGCCTCCTCTAAACACCTTTCCCGAGACTCCTCGTCGGGAAAGAGGTCCGGAGCAAAACGTAGGTGGTCCTTGAACTTGATACCTAGCTCCCTCACGGACATACTCCCCTACTGGAGGGAGAGTAGTTCATGCCTCTGTTCTACCTTCATTGTCGAGGAGAGGAATTCCGCCCGGAACTCCCTCTCAAAATCCATCCAAGCCACCTCAGACTCTCTCCTCTCCCCCAGGTAAAGCATCCACCACTGACGTGCCACTCCCCGCATCTGGCTAACGGCCAAAGGAACCCAGTACTCGGTTGGGGCCCGAATCAGGCCGAAGGCTATAACTAGCTCCTCAAGCCATCCTTCCGTCTTCATATCGGATGTGCTGCCCTCATACTTCTCGAGGGCCTGTCGCTGGAAGGCTCGAAGAGTCTTCTGCCACTGGTCGTCCTATTCCTCTCGATCAGCTCTCTGTTGATCGGCCAAAGTAGTCTACGGGGCCTCAATCGCCTGTACCACACGTCGTCGCCTTCCAGGTGCCATAGCTACAAGGTAAACAAGGAATGCCTAAGCCCAAGTAGTGCAGAATATTGTTCTTAAAACTTCTTAAAATTTAATTTATTTTTAATCCCCAAGACATCCTAGAAACACAAGAACACAAGTCATTTATGATGCATGTACCTTTCCTAGGGTCTCTACCCTGCAATCAGTGTGGCCTCACTTGGTCGTTCAGTAGGTCCAAATTCCTTGCATCGGATCACGGGGGGGCCCTAAAATCTTGTGTCCTAAACGGTCTTCCCTTGCCTAATTCACGCGCCAAGGTCACCCAACACTATTGCCTTACCATCCCATGCAATCCTCACTGTGCCTAACTCCAGACTCCATCCTATCTCTCAACCATCACCTCTGATACCACTCTGTCACAACCCACCTTCACCAAAAAGGAGGGAAGGGTCATCAGATTGTCAGACCCTTCCTTCTTTAAGTTGAAGGAGAGATAATGACCCCCGATACCCGCCTTCAATAGGTCCTGGAGTGGCGACTAGCACCAAGGGTATAGAAATTTCTCACAAATGGAAGGCATTACCCCTTTTGTTTTATAAGACAGAGAGCTGAGATGATGAAACTCAACAACACCAAGGTAAAAGAAAAGTAAAACCAAAAGAAATAAACCATTCCCACATTCATGTTCTAAAATTAAAGCCACAAAGTACAAAGGGAAACTACAAAGGTAAGTACCAAAGAAGAAAAACAGCAACTGCAACTGCCCCAAAGGTCCGAGCTAGTACGGTCCTGCTCGATCCCCGAAGTCCTCCTGGAAACCTGAAAGCAATTTTATATATGTAGGGTGAGCATACAAGTACACTCAGTAGGGAAAACCAAAGACTCTCGTGCACAAGTGGGGGAACGTACTAAAGTCCCGTGAGAAAAGGAGTAAACCAAACACCTATCAAGGTAAACTATCCACCCCAGGCCTCAGAAAGGAACACTCCCCAAATAACTCAAGTCAAGTAATATATATATTAAGAGCACATCGATATTTGGGTACCCCACGCCACTTTCCCACTGGTTATTGAGACATCCTACGCATCGGACCAATCCTGCCATTCTCACTGCAGTCTCACTACCACACCCGCCCGCACACACCTGGGCCACAACCACACGCAGTCCCACTACTAAATCCAGCCCGCACACACCTGGGCCACAACTGTCACTTGTAACCACGCCTGCAAACACCAAGGCCAGAACAACCACCACCACACCCGAAGACACCTGGGCTAGAAAATCCACTGCCACGCCCGAAGACACCTGGGCCTCATCCCGAAGACACTTGGGAAACCACCTGCCGCACACACCTGGCCAACCACCACACTACCCCGCCCGAAGGTTCTTGGGCTAATAATGGACCTCAGGCCATCACAGCCTACCCGAAGATACTTGGGATATCCGGGAAAGGGAGCAGAAAAGGAGCTAATAACAAGCCACTAAGAATAGTGTTCAGAAAAACACCCTCCCCCATGAAATGGGGGTGTTCAGCACTAAGTGCTCAACTTGGGTGGGGTGCGAATAAGAAACACAAATCTACAAGTATATATACATAGGTAACAAGAACTCACCCAAGCTAGGTTTTTCTTCAGACAGCCTACAGATCACAACATCACTCAAGTCTGAGTCACGACTCACGCTAACAACCCATTTGTCCCATTCTTATTTCACGTTCAGTAATAATGTTTATGTTTAAGCACTACTGGGCAACTAGTAAGCATAGGCATAAGTCCAGGAAGGTAAACAATCAAGAAACAACCATAACGCCCATACCCGGTTCTCAACAATAGAGGATTCCACCCCAATTTGTGATATAAACTAGTATCCACCCAGTCTTAAAACTCACAACCACCGAATCCATACCAATAGGGGATCTCATCCCCAGTTTCATAACCACCGAAAGCATAAAAGAACAGGGGATCCCATCCCCTCCCACATCTCCAGCAATCGACTCGTAAAAGAAAACCACCAAAACACTGCCACCAACACTAAGCAAAGCCAAGCCTGTATTTTTATATTTAAAAGATTTTAGACGTTCCATGATTTCAATTCCATTTTGATTGGGGTTAGCACAGAAGGGATTGATCCTGGTGCTTTCAATTTATTCAGCCGGGTATGCGTGATTAACCAATATCCTTTTTAACGGCAGGAGTTCAGAACCACAAACAAGCCATTTAAAACATCAGCAGGGTTCATTAGTGCACAAACAATGACCACCAATGGCCACGATTTTCAGAAGGCATAAGCCAGCACAACTCAAAAAGATGGTCATAAAAGAAACAACATCAAAATATAATACAACATCAACGATCACATCCCCCCCCCTCCTTTCTTTATAGAATTCATTCATTATCTTTAATTAGGTCTGGTTTATCCAATTCTACAGAATCGAAAGCATGCCACCCCGCATGATACACAAAACAGAGAGGCAAAGGAGAAATTCCCTTCTTGTTGATAGATGATTGAAGCTTAGGCCAGGCGCAGAACTTTACGGATAATGACGCGCCCGATGCACCACAAGCGGTTTGTGAAAAGTCGCGATCGAGGAAAGGAGAAACCACGGATAACCCTTAGTTTATAAGAGCCGCGGAGGGTTGAGGTGAGAACGCGTAACCGCGTAAGGCGTGGGGGTCGTGGGTTGACCACGCGGTTGGGCAGTTACACACGGAGGTCCCTCGGGATTTTTAGGAATTAATTATGGGCTTTAAATGGTTTTAAAAGGAGTAAAAGAATTAATTTACGTCGAAACTTACGTTGCGGGAGCGGAAAAGTCAGGTGCTGGAAGAAGAACGAAAGGCTCGGCGAGGGGAAACGGTGTAACCCTCACGGTGCCACCGTCACGGTGCCACCGTCACGGTGCCACCGTCACGGTGTCACCCTCACGGTGCCACTGTTTTGGTGGAACCTCACTTTGGAAAAGTAATGGGCTAGGAGGGTCTGGGCCATTATATTATTTTTATTAAACTCCACTTTTATCAATAGTTAATGTGGTTTTTTTACATTCTATTTTTTAAAATTTTTTAATTATGATTTCATTTATCTAGAAAAAAAATTTAAATGCATGCATATGTCCAAGAAATTAGATCTAACTCCAAATATTACACTAATACTACACTTATTTACTAATAATCCTAGAAAACAGTAAACTAATACAAGAAACCAATTCAAAAAGAGCTCAGATAAAAAAAATGTAACTCAGAAAATCTAATCTACTTGTTAAAATAGTTGACATCTTCAAAACTTTTTTTTGAAACACACCACAATTAAAAACTGATGAATCTCCCTCACCAAGAAATTCAAAAGGTAGAGGATTAAATATTGGAGTTCCCAACACCAAACCTTAATTGAACTGCTAAGAAGTTTGTGAAGATCAATATTTCAAAATAAACTCGCCGTAAATTTTCAAAGATAATGACCTTAATGTACTGATAGATGCATTTAAAAACAACCTCGCCAGTTGATATTGGAATTGGGAATTTTGAAATCAATTGATAGGTGATTCAACCGAATAGATAATCATAATTCAATCTTTTCGATTGATTATGATTCTTAAAGATATAAAATAATTTAAGAAGATTTAAAGATAGACCAGTAGAATTAAATTCCTAGGATAAGACTAAATTAACCTATGATCATCTTGATAAAAGCAGTAAAAACATCCATGAACATAGTATAAAAATTTTAGGAAGGCAGAGAAAGAACTCCCATTATGTTGCTCCACTCTCAGGCTCCTTTGCCTCCATGTTTGCTCAATCAACCCCTGGGAGTCTCTTCTCTCAGAAAGTATAGTGTGGAATGAGAATGAGAGTCTTTGAAATTCTACTGCTACTCTACCTTAAAACCCCACTGTCATTTGCTTCACGTCACCCCCTGTTTTCCACTGACATCAACTGTCCTTCACTTGTGAACCACACATGTGCATTTTTTCGCGAACCACACATCTCACTATCTTTTCTCAGGTAACTGACTTTCGGTAATATCCTTGTGAGAACCTGGATGGGATTTTAGTTCCTATAAGAACCTGTATAAAATGAAGAAAGAAAAAATTTAAAACACAAATGTATTGGATAAATAAATATTTAAAGTCATTGGTTTATTGAAAGTCTTAAAAGGTTTTATAATATTATCATTAATTAAGTTATTTATATTAATTGATTAATGTTTTCAATGTTAGTTATAATGTTTATTATTATTTTATAAAATTTTAGTATTTTATTATAATTACACTTATAAATTATTAATATTTTTTATTGATATGTTTTATTATTAAATTAATATGAAACATTAAATTTTATTTAATTATAATTTAATAAATAAGTTTAACTAATTTAATTAAATAAATAATATTTAAATTAGGTATTTAGTTTAATTAAAATTATTTATCGTACGTGTATAATTTATTTATAATTACTATTATATAATATTTTTACTTTAATTATGTTTTTTTATTTAGTTTTGTTTTAATTATTATTATTTTATAAAGAATATCTTCTTCTCCCCCCACCCATTCATGGCGGGGGGGAGGGAGGTTCTTCGACACTGGAAGCTAGTCCAACTGAATCTCTAGGCGGTGATTGGCTCAACTTCGTCACGTGTCGGCTACGACGGCTCGTGGTTGACTCCTCCCTGGTATGGCGGTCTTCTTCATCAGTTCGACGAGATCCAGGCTTCATCGATGACACAACTCTTCCCCTCTAGTGATGGCTTACGGTTACAGCGGATCTACCGTAACGACACACTTCAGCCAGCATGGCTCCTCAGCACTGGTAATCAGAATTGGGATCAGATCCAAGTTCTTCTCTAGATACCGCTAAGCTTCGCAGCTATGGCATCTCGACCTGCTTCGGACTTGGATGGTCCTATTTTCTATATCCAATGGATTGGGGTTCAAAAATGGTGGCACGATCCTCTTCGCACAGTAGTGGCGGGGGTTGCTGATAGATGAAAAGGGATCAGCGGCCTGGTTCGGACAGCTTGGAAAAACAAACCAGATCCTAGTGTTGAGGGGAGAAACAAGTGTGGGTGGGGAAGAGCTGGTTTTCTGAAATCAGTATTTAAAAATTTCATGTTTGATTAATTTTTTTTGTTTCGATTGTTGGAGGGTTTACTAGAATGGATGAGCACCAGAATAGTGAAAAAAAGAAGGAGAATGCAGGGGAGGGACTGACGGGGTGTGTGGTGAGGAAGAAGCAACGACCTCAAAATTTCTGGTGGAGTGGTTTTAAATGAAACACTGACGTTATGCATCGTTAGGAGGAAGGGAAGTGGAATGAAGATAGGATGGATAATGGGAAAATGTAGTATTGGGAGGTGGAAAAAATAGTGTGTATTGGTGACGGCGTGAAACCGATAGAAGTATTGGATCAGTGAGTCATGACTGACCGATAGAAGAATAGAAGTAGAGGAGGAACAATGTGAGAAATTGGTAAGGGAATGAGTATGAGTGTGTGTGTGACACACCGATGGAATAAAAAAAATATTATAAACCCGAGTTCGATCCCTGGGAATGATGCCAAATTCTAATGAGGCCAGAGGTCTCCACGACCCTCAAAATATTATTTATAAACCTACACTTGTATAATAATGAAGGGTCGAACCCAAGGGAAAGAAGGTGAGTTTTCTAAGGGTTTATTTTTATTAAAATCTATTGTAGTTAGCAGTGAAGGTGGATTTTTTACTTTTTATTTTTTTATATTTTTTCAGTATGATGTTCTTTAGCTAATAGAAATATAAATGCTAGCATATGTCCAAGAAACTATATGTAATTCTAAATCTCACACTAATCCTACATTAAAGTACTCATAAACCTAGAAAACAGTAAACTAATACAACGAAGAAATTGAAAAGGAGTTCATATCAACAAAATTCACTTGAAAAATATAATCTACTGGTTAAAAAAGTTGACTTCATCCCATGTTTTTGTAGAAATGCACATCAATGCGAAACTAATGAATCTCCCTCACCAAGAAATTCCAAAGGCCGAGGATTAAGTATTGGAGTTCGCCACACAAAAACTTAACCGAACTGCAAAGAAGTTTGAAAAAAAACTATATTTGAAAATAAACTTACCGTAAATTTCCAAAGTTAATGACATTAATGTTCTGGTAGATGCATTCAAAAACAACCTCGCCAGTGGATATCAAAATTGTGAATTTGGAAATCAATTGAGAGGTGAATCAACTGAATAGAGAATCATAGTTCATTCTTGTCGATTGATTATGATTCTTAAAAATGTAAAATGATTGAAGAAGATTTAAAGATACACCAACAGAATTAAATTCTAAAGCTACGACAAAATTAACCTATGATCATATTTATAAAAGCAGTGAAACACATCCAAGAAGAGACTTTAAAAATATAAGGGGGAGAAATAACTCTCTTAATGCTGCTCTGCTCTCGGGCTCCATTGCCTCTATGTCTGCTCTATCATCTCCTGGGAGTCTCTGCTCTCGAAAAGTATGGCATTGAATGAGAATGAGAGTCATTGAAATTCTGCTGCTACTCATCCTTAAAACCCCACTATCATTTTCTGCACATCACCCCATGTTTTCCACTGAATTCCAGTGTCATTCACTTGTGAACTGCACACGTGCGTTTTTTCGTGAACGACACGTCACACTATCTTCTCTTAGGTAACTGACTTTCGGTAATGTCTTTGAGAGTACCTGGACGAGATTTTGGTTCTTGTATGATCATGTATAAGAACAAAAGAAGAAAAGTTAAATTAATATGCAGCATTAAATTTTAATGAATTTTAATTTAATAAATAGGTTTTACTAATTTAGTTAAATAAAGTATATTTAAATTTGTAATTCTTTTTAATTAAAATTATTTATCTTATATGTATTATTTATTTATAATTATAATTATTTATTATTTTTAGTTTAAATATTAATATATTTTAATTTTTAATTTAGTTTTGTTTTAATTATTATTTTTTTAAAGAATGTCTTCTTCTCCCCCAAACCATTCATGGCACAACCCTGGGGGGTCTTCGGTGCTAGAAGCTAGTCCAGCTGAATCTCCAGGCGGGGATCATCTCAGCTTCGTCGCGCATCGGCTATGGCGGCTTGTGGTAGAATCCTCCTTAGTGCGGCGGTCTTCTTGTTTGGTCTGGAGAGATTTGAGCTTCCTCGATGACACAAATCCTCCCCTCCAGTGACGGCTTGCAGTTTCTGCGGATCTGCCATAGCAGCGCGCTTCAGCCATCACGTATCCTCAGCACCGGCAATCAGAATTGGGATCAGCTCTGGGTTCCTCTCTAGATTTTGCTAAGCTTCACAGTGGCGGCATCTCGACCTGCTTCGGACTGTGACAGATCTATTTTCCATTTCCAATGGATTGGGGTTCAATAATAGTGGCTTGAGCCTCTTCACACAGTGGCGGCAGGGGGTTGGGGGTAGAAGAAAAGAGATCAGCGGCCTGGTTTGGTCAGCTCGGAACGACTACTCGGATCCATGTGTTGCGGTGAGAAATAGGTGTGAAAAAAGGAGAATGCAGGAGAGGGACTGGCGGGGTGTGTGGTGAGGAAGAAGCGACGACCTCCAAATTGCGGGTGGAGTGGTTTGAAATGAAACACCGATGCTATGTAAAAATGTTTACCACATTGTGATTATTACACTAGAAAGTAAGTTAATATAATTAAAATCATTCGAATGACTAAATTAACTATTTAAAAGTCAAAAAACACATATATAATTATAAAAAAATGATTAAATAGTAGATTTACTAATAAACATAAAAAGTGCCATTATATATTAAAAAGTGTTAAAATTAATAATTAAAATGTTAAAAAAATAAATAAAAGATGTCACAAAACTATGTAAAAATAAAGCCATATCAATGTCCAAGCCTTGGAGATATCCTAAAGAACACATTATCACTCACTTCAAACAAAATTGGACTTCAATGATGAACCTCACATGATTTCAAATGACTAAGGTCCATATCCATTTGTTTCAGGATCAACTAAATACTCTATATTATTTCATGGACAAGGCTCGACCTAACTAGTGATGTCTGGCATGTTTCCACCCACCAAAGTCGAGAATGAAACAGATGCCCATAAAATGCTTTAAACAGAGCCATTTGTATTGAGGTTTGATAACAATTGTTATATGATAACTCTACCAAGGGTATTTTGCCTTCCTAGGAGCCACCAAAATCCATTACACAAGCCTGCAACATGTCTTACAATATTTGTATTGTCATTTTGGATTTTCCTCCCATTAAGGGATGTTACACTGTACTCATTGTCAGATTCCCATGGGTTTTCTGTAAGGATCAACATAAATGATATGTAAACCTTGGATCTCTATCTAATATGATTGAAACTAGTAGTCCACGCCTCTTTACTAATTCTCAAGTATATATTTTTGAAAATTCCACCTTAATATGAGATTTATGAATAAGGGTGCAATGAGCCAATTTTGTGAGCTAATCAACTATAACTCATATGGAATCATGTTTCAAGACATTTCATCGGAGATCTATTATAAAAATCATAGTTATCTACTATATTTTCAAAATTGGAATAGGAAAAGATGACAACATACTTTCCATTCACTGATGATCATCCTTACCATTCTAACCATTTAAGCATATTGAAACAAACTCAACCAGCATTATTTTAAAGCCCATCCACGAAAACAATGCATTAAATTCCTTATACATTCTTTTTTTTCGGATGAATATACTATCTTGAATTTTGGAAAGTATGAAGAAGTTGTCCCTAACAATTCGTAGGTACAACCATCCGATTTCTTCTCGAGAACACTGAATTATCATCCATTATCCAGCCCTCATTTGCCGCTAGACCGTTGAGTTTTGAAATCATTTCCACACATTTTTAATAAGATACCTATGCCTCTTTAACCATCATTACCAAATAAGGAACCACTAAAACTGTAAAGAAAACCACCACATAACTTTGGTCATCACATTCCACACGCATCGTGGTGAGGACCGACATAGGCTTCCACTCATCTGAAGCCTCTTTTTTCCAGCTAAGCATACGACTTTCAACTTAATTCATCAACCACCAAATTTCCTTTAACTGGTGTGTACTTCTAGTCAAATTTAAAAATTGGGTGATATTCCATCCATCTTATTTATCTTAGATTCAAATATTGTTATAGGAAAATATATTTCAATCTCTTATGATCCATAAACATATTAAATTTCTCACCAAAGAGACAATGACATGAATTTTTCAAATCATGGACTATGGTAGCATAATCCAAATAATTTGTTAGGTTTTTATTCTCATGAATATATAACTTACTTCATCCATATGAAAAAAAAATCTTTAATGAGAGCACATCCCAAACTTGATCCGAAAGCATCACAATACACCATGTACCCTTGTCCTTATTCTGGAAATATCAATATAGGTGATGATGTAAGATGGAGATTATGCTCGTGAAAAGACTTATGGAATTATTCGTCCAATTATAATGAAACATTATTCTTTTTCAAATATATCAGAGGTGAGTCTAGTCCTGATAATTCATGAGCAGAACATTGATAATAACCATCTAGACAAAAGAAGCATTGTATATCAAAGGCATTCTTCGACATTTCCCAAGAGATTACTACTTCTAAACATTCTAGATCCGCAAAAAACACCTCTTTTAGAAAATAAATACTGGATAAAATGAACCACTTGTATACCAAAATAACACATTGATAATTTGGAATACAAATGATGACCGCTCATGATTCCCAACATTGTCACCAGGTGTTTCTCATTCTCATCCCATGTCCTTGAATAAAAAACATTTCATCCACAAACACTACCATAAAGAATAGAGAAACCTTTGAAATATCCGATTCATCAATTCCATAAAGTCCATCAGTGCATTTATATGATCGAAAGGCATAACATGATAATCATTATGGTCATATTTTCTTTTGAAATTTGACTTTGGAATAACATCTTTTAGGACTTGAAATTGGTGATACCTTGATTGTCACAACCCCAATCCCCACAAGGTGTACCCCTCCTAGGCCGAACATGTGAGAAGGGAGATAATGACCAACGAGTCCTGCCTCTAGTATGTCCCGGGTTGGAGACTAGAACTGAGGGTAAAGTAAACACACAAATGGGAGGCATTACCCTCTAAGAGGACACGTGTGAAAGAGATACATAATATAGACACCAACCAAATCCATCTCAGACTGAAATATAAAAGAAAACCGAAGTGCATATATGTAATGTCATGCAAAACTGCTACAACTAAAAGAGGAAAACTACAAGTACCAAAGGAAAGTAAAAACAACAGCAACCACAAGCCTGAACCCCTCTAGGAACCCTAAGATAGTAGAAACCAACAAGATCTCCAACTTGCTCGAAGTGACCTGAAAAAAAAAGTTTATATATACACAGGCTGAGTATAACAGTATACTCAGTAGGATCCTCCCAAGAACATATCTTATAAAAGTAAAGAAATCATGCTAAAGCACAATGAACAACAAGTGAAACTAACTCGTCACCAAAAAAGGTATACTATGTTCCCAGCCTCACCATGGAAACTCTCACCAAGTATCACATAAAATAGTATATAATATAATAAAGAATATCAAGGGTACCCTACTATTACTTCCCCAATGGTTTGCCGCTTGGCCCCAACGTCGCACGTCCAAAGCATCTCTCTCCAAAAAGGGATGCCCGCAAATGTCTGGGCGAAGCACCACAACATGCACCTAGTGCAAAAAAACCACCACGTCTACGTATGCAAAGTAAATAGGTAGCTTCTGGGAGCCACCACATATCACATAACATGTATCATACATAAGTAATTATACCTCAAGCCATTACAGCCCAAACACCGAGTAAGGATCCTCAAGACATCACAACCTATACAAGTTACACCTAAAGTAGTCCATAAGAAACAATATCCAGAATATATTTGTTTGAAAAACCACATTACATTACAGACCTCTACACACATATATTGGTAAAACTAACTAATGTGCCTACCTGTACAAGTAACTACCAAGAGAAGAGAGTGGGGCCAAAGGGGGAAGTCCGCCATCTATCCTCCCACTAGACTATTGGGGAAATCACCCCCAGGTCTCAGAATCCCCGGGGTGACAGTTTCCCTAACTAACATGGTGGAGTAGCATATTGAAACTCAAAAAGTACAAAATATACTATAGCTCACAACCACACATTGGGAATAACCTATTATTAGACTCAATTACAGGTAACATCTCTCGGACTCCCAACTTCCACTTCTAATACTAGGTATCATATGTGCACACTACCATTTAAAGAGCTTGATTAGATTCCTTCATTCCCTTTATATCAATTTCACTTTACGTTCATTAATTCAATAAACATTAATTAACCATTAACATTTTTTACATTATATTTCATTATCATCACACCTAAATTCCATTGTTCCTTTAAATATCGACCTCAGAATTGTGTCCCAGCAAGCTCCAACCCCATGGGTTGACAATATTTATTCAATCATTTATTAACAACATTATTAATTTCCTATATTCACAGGCACTATAGAAAAAAATTCTAAGCTACCGACATAACGGGGCTCAACATGGTGAGTAGATGAACTACCCTTCGAGTCTTTGCCGCCTATTGTAAAAGCATAGACCTATCCTCTATTAGTTAGCTAAACACGGAAAGCACGTGGCATACCATGTAACGCCCCAACCCTAGTTACCCATAGTCGGTGCATTATTAAATAACATTGATCACAAAAGATCAAGTCTCAAAAGACAGATTAGTTTAGTAGCATTGGAATCAGTAGATACATTCATAAAGTTTTCATTACATCATAAAGTGAAAAACTACAACAACATCTTGTCTCTATAGACCACACTCATATCTCCTCATAATATCCCTACAGGTCATTTATAAAATACTTCTTCACATCCTATGAATAACAAAACATATAAAGGGGTGAGCTCAGATGCCCAGTAAGGATAACAATATAGTGGAAACCTTCATAAATAAGCATAAACATTTAAGGAAATGTATAACTAAATCAAAAGACTTTTAAACTTGAAATTCAGCATAATATGGCAGAAATAAAATGAAATAATGCCATTTACTTATTCACATGGATTTTCTACTAATCGAATAATCACATGCAATATCAATAACCACTTTCATAATGATGGAATGCATAATTCCAGACTATCATAACCACATAGTCAAGGCCTTGTGCCAAGACTACAAATAAGATTTTGTCAACGCCTTGTTCCAAGACACTAGTTTGTCTCATGAGACCTACCGATGCATCGTGAAGCTATAGAGGGATCCACCTTCACATATTAAGTCTAATACATTCCTCATATGAACATGTATAAACATAACCTAAACATTCGTATTAAACCTAGCATACGAAATGTCAATACTTTATCCATAAACCATGAATGGTATAAAAATAACACATCCATAGTCAAACAAATCAAAAAACCTTCAATACAATATGGAATTTTTGTATCATAATAAATCAACTTCAAATAAGCTTGAAATCCATCAAAGGATGTGGACATAGATGAAAACAAAACTATTTGAGAGAAATATCTCTTTTTTTAATCATTTAAAAGTCGAATAATTATAAAAGGGAACATTTAATTTGAAAATATTCTTATAAGCTTGTAAGGGAAGCTTCAACGATTTTATAACAGTAGAAAATAGCCGCACCCGCCGTATAAGTTAAAAAAAGACATTCTTACCTTAATTCTGTCGAAAAGGTTAAAAAGGACCTTGTTTGAAAAATGACGAAAAGATTACTTTATAAAATTTTTATAAAAAGTCAAACAAGGGTATAAATGAATTTAACCCATAGTCTGTAAAATAGTAAGAATGATTTAAAATACATTTTTAAGCAACATGGATGTCGATGATAAAGAGGTCCCAGTAGAGAATTAGGTATAAACAACCTCGGATAATGAAGAGATTGTGAAATAAACCATTAACCTATACTTTTCCTTGGTCGAGGGTAGTTTAACCTCCTGTATAATGATGAAATAATTGTTATTAAATAATACAAGAATAATATACCTTAACATGATATCATATATGATCTTTCAACATTGCTTTGTTAATAATATCTTAATATTATCGTCGTTTCTGGTGTTAACTTGTATGTTTTGTTACATAAGCCTTGTTTTTTATGGATAGGTTGTATCTTATTCATATACAAAATGATATCAAGTCCTTAAACATTATTTTTAATCATCAAATGAGAATTAGACTTAAATGGATACGATGGGAAATGAATCTCATTGCGTTCGTGGAGACGGTAGTCTGTAGGTACGCACGAGCGACAATATCATTATTTAGATATTAAAATATTATATAATTGGATGGTATATCATATATAAAGAATAATTATAATTTTATATTTATAATTTACTTATATTACACAAAATTATCATACCCATCCAAATTATAATGTTTTTAATAACAATTACACTACGACGTGGAGACGGTAAGCCGTACGTACGCACGTATGGTGACATGTCATTCAAAGGATGGATAGAATACTGAATATGGTTGTACCATATTTATAATAACATAAAAGTATATATAAGATACTGGAGTTATTATTTTATAATGGAAATGACAAAGAAAGAATAAGTGTAAGGAGAAAGGAACTTGAAAGAGGGTGGTGAAAACATTACCTCTTCTTCGGGTTCTTCCATTTGAGTTGATCAAAAAGGCACCATAGGTTGTCTTTCTGATCAAAATAAGGCCTCTTGGTTTATGTGAGGGAAGTTGAGAGAATATTGTGATAGAGGTTGGCTGAGCCAAAAGTCTTTGAAAGTGTGAATTAGAGAGAAGGGGGAGTGCCCTTTTATAAGAGGGGAGAGGGGCACCTTTGGAAAAGCAAGAAATATTATTTTATAATAAATTCATATTCGGTTTCTAATGGCTCCAAAGTGGATTATTTAAAGGTTATAGTGGGGATATGTCGAAAACCACTCAACCTGTATGTTTTAGATAGGTTTGGGTCACTATATTAACTTTATCTTTTTGATTTAACTCTTAGTTAAATAGTTTGACATTTACCATGTCTGTTTGTATTTTTATATTATATAGTTAATAAACATACTATATACTTATGAGCGACCACAAAGTGGTCCATTAATGATTCAACTATCATTATATAATTCCCCTTTCCAAACCTCAGATTTTTAGGAATATAATATCAATAAATAATATAATATTTGTTTTAAAAAACTCCTTCATGTCAGTTTTGACACTATTTAATAATTGATTTTTGTTAAAGTATTAGAAACTTTATTAATACTAAAAAAATCATTTAATTAATACTAACATGTCTTATTAACCAATAAAATTTTTGGATGTCATCAAAAGTTTCAAATTATATTTATTTTAACATTTATAATACCAATTATTTGATTCTTTCATTAATAAGGAAAATACTACATCATTATTGTGTCATAAATAAATTTAATTATTCAATGTATAAAAATTATAAATAAAATACCATTATGTATGAAATATTTCTAGATTTATAATGAATATTTATAGTTGAAAGTATAACATATATAACCCTATGTAAAAATTGTTTTGCTAAAACATATATGTTTATGTCATTTGTGTATTTACTTTAACTTAATTAATATAAAGTGTCATTATCCCTTACAAGTGGATCCATGGGGTCCCATAATCGACGCCAAGATTCCCATGGTTGGAAATGTATCAAAAAATAGGGTTAAAACACGTTTTAGGGTAATTATATATTATTATAATATTATTTTTTACCCTTATTTACCAAATTTACTCTTTAACCATGGTAAATAAAATATTTACCGAAGTAATTATTCAAAATGTCTAAAATAAAAGTTATCTATTTAAATAATTTGGACCTCCTGATTCTAAATATGGAATCCATTTTTCTGAATTTAGAACACAGAAGTGAAAGAAATTAATTTAAAATTAATTCCCGTTGTTAAAACAAAAAGTGTGTTTTTAAGAAATAATAACTATCAAAAGATTGACCCTTGTTTATATCTAGTTTAAATGTGAAATTACGTCCAATGACAAAAATTGGATTAAATGGTAAAAATATAATCTAATTATAGTTTAAAATCACTCAAATTCATGATTTATCACTATTAATTATTTCTATTAAAAAAATTTGTTTTTAATTATAATTTAGTAATGTCACTATTCATCAAAATATAAAAGTTATCAGAAAAGTACCAGAATTTTACCCTAAGCTAATTTCGATATTCCAAATCCTAAAATGAAGTCTATTTTGAAAGATAAAATGTATAAAATTTCAAAAAGTGGGTATTACTATTCATAACAGCTAGTTTGATTGGTTGTGGTGTTTTAGAACTCGATGTTGCCTACAACTCACACTACTGTATTATTCAAAGAGAAGCGTACCATGGAAGCTTGAATTGTTACATTCTCATCTCTTTAAAATAATTTCTTCCTCAAAATTTCTAGAATACTACTGCATGAAATGACTCGGGTTGTTCTTCATTATATGTTCATTGGGTTCCCACGTTGTCTCTTCCATATTATTGTTTCTCCATAGAAATTTTACCAGACGAGTCATCTGGTTTCTCAGCACTTGTTCTCTGGTATCAAGAATCCTGATTGGATCTTCACAATAAGACAGATCGGGTTCCACTTCTACTTCCTCATAGGTGAGTACATGCGTTGGGCCATGCATGTATTTTCTCAACAGTGATACGTGGAACACATCGTGAACTTTGGAGAGACTTGACGACATTTCCAAATGTTAATCTTCAACCCCAATTCGTTCTAAAATTTCGAAAGTTCCTATGTACCTAGAAATCAATTTACCCTTCTTACCGAAACATATAACACCCTTCCATGGAGATATCTTCAAGAAAAAATGATCTCCTACTTGAAATTCTAAATCCTTCCTTCGGTTATAAGTATAAATCTTCTGCCTACTTTGAGCTGCTTTGATGTGGTTTTGGATTACCTTCACCTTTCCATCGTTTCCTCCACCAGTTCTGGGCCTACGAGTTTTCTTTCACCAACATCATCCCAACAGGTTGGTGTGCGACATCTCTTTCCGTATAAAGCTTCATATAGTGCCATTCGAATACTTGAATGGAAGCTATTGTTATAGGAAAATTCCACCAGAGGTAAATATTGATCCCACATACCCTGAAAGTTAAGTGAGAAAGATCTCAACATTTTTTCTAAGGTTTGAATAGTCTGCTCTAATTGTCCATCAGTTTGGGGGTGGTAGGCAGTGCTCAAACGAAGTTTAGTATCTAGGGATTTCTGAAGACTTTTCCAGAATCTTGAAGGAAAACAGGGATCACGATAAAAAACAATCTATTGGGCTACTCCATGAGGTCTCACAAATTCATTAATATATAGTCTTGCTTGACATTTAAGTGGTAGATCTTCTCTTATAGCAAGAAATTGTGCTGACTTGGTAAGATGATCAACAATGACCCATATTGCATCGTTCCTTCTAGGAGTCTTCGGTAGTCCCATGACAATGTCTATCATGATATTATCCCATTTCCACTCTGGTATGAGAAGAGGTTTCATGAATTCTCCAGGATTTTTCCTTCTAGATTTCACTTATTGACAAACCATACATCTTGACACAAAATCAGCAATCTCTCTCTTCATGTTGTCCCACCAAAAAATTTCCTTCAAATCTCTATACATTTTGGTGCTCCCTGGCTATATAGAGAAATTAGAACTATGAGCATCATCCAATAATTTCCTTTTTAGATCAGGTTTATCGGGAACACAAAGTCTTTTCCCAAATTTCAAAATTCTACCTTCATACAAAAAGTCACTCAATCTCCCATCATTCACAGCTTTAATATTCTTTTGAAATTATTCATCATCAGTCTGAGAACTCTTTATCCTTTCTAGTAAAGATGGTATAACAACCATTTAAAAAAGTATTGATGTTTTACCTTCCATGGTAATTCCCATATCCATATTCACTAGATCCATAAAAATAGAATCCCTTTCAATTATCATCATGTTCAAAACTCCGTGATCCTTTTTGATCAAAGCATATGCCACATTATTTTCCTTCCTCGAGTGGTAGTGTATCGTGCTATCATAATCCTTGAGTAGTTCAAGCCATCTCCTTTGCCTCATGTTGACTTCTTTCTGTGAGAAAATATACTTCAAACTCTTGTGATCAGTATAAATCTCACATTTTCCCCATAGAGATAGTGTCTCCAAATCTTCAAAGAAAATATTACAGGAGATAACTCAAGATCATGAGTAGGATATATTTTTTCATGAATTTTCAGCTGTCATGATGCATAGGCAATAACGCTATCATTCTGCAAAAGGACACAACCAAGTAATTTCTTTGAAGCATCACTATAAATAACAACCCCATAATTCCCCGATGGTAGATTCAATATAGGAGCATTGACTAATCTTATCATCAGTTCTTAAAACCATTATTCACACTCTTTTGTCCAAATAAATTTAACCCCTTTACTTGTGAGCTTCGTTAATGGGTTAGCCAATCGGGAAAAATTCTGGATGAAATGCTAATAATAACCTGATAAACCAATAAAATTGTGTACCTCAGTTATACTTTTCAGTGGTGGACATTGTTGGATTTTCTTGGTCTTAGAAGGATCAACGAAAATCCCTTCCTTAGAGACAATATGGCCAAGAAACGAAATCTCTTAAAGCCAGAATTCACACATTCTAAACTTCCCATATAATTCATGTCTTCTAATAGTCTCAAAAATAATGTGCAAGTGATTTTCATGATCTTCATAGATTTTGGAGTATACCAAGATATCATCAACAAATATAACTACAAAATCATTGAGATGTTACTTGAAAACTTTGTTCATTAGATCCATGAATACAGAGGGTGCATTAGTCAATCCAAAAGGCATTACTGTAAACTCATAATGCCTGTACCTGGTTCGAATGTTGTCTTTGAAATGTCTTCCTTCTTCACACACAAACGATGGTATCCAGATCGAAGGTAAATCTTTGAAAAGTATTTAGCTCTATGCAGTTGGTCAAATAAATCATCAATGCGAGGTAGGGGATACTTGTCCTTTATTGTTATAGCATTGATTTCCCTGTAGTCGATACATAACCTCATAGATCAATCTTTCTTCTTAAAAAAAGGACAGGGGCTCCCCATGGAGAAACACTCGGGTGAATAAATCCCTTATTACTCAATTCCTCTATTTGTTTCTTTAGTTCAACTAATTCCACAATGGCCATTCTATAAGGGGTCTTTGATATAGGCCTTGAACCAGGAAATAAATCAATGGAAAACTAAATTTCCCATTCTAGAGGATGTCCAGGTAAATCTTGTGGAAACACATCTAAATATTATTTCACAATAGGTACATCCTCTATTTGAACATTCCTTTCCTCACCCACAGTTATTATATTCTCTTCCTCCTCGATAATTGAATTTAGTTGGGCTACTAGGGGTGGATCTAGATAAGAATCAGGTGGTGATGATTTTTCTCTAAATATAAGGTGTTCTTTATCAACATCATCAAAAATCATAACCTCTTTCTTCTTACAATAAATCTTTGCATCATGGTTCGAAAGACAATCCATACTGAAGATTATATAAAATTCAATCATGGGTATGATGATGAGATCAGTAGATAAAGAACATTTATGTGCTCTAATGGGGACTAATTCACAAAACTTTATTGCAATGATAATTCCCTTAGGAGTTTTGAATGAAAAATCCATTGTTAAATCAAATTGGAAATATCTAATTTTCTTAGAAAACTGGGACGATATGAAACAATGCGATGATCCAGAATCAAATAAAGCATTTCCTAAATTGAGGAAACCATTAAATTACCTGCCACCATGTATTTCAGATCTTCTACCTCAGCAGTAGTGATAGCATAAGCTTGGCCTTGATCCCTTGGCCTTTTTTGAGGTATGTTCCCCTGACGCTTAGGAAATTCATTTTCATAATGTCCCATCTACCTACAATTTTAGCATTGAACATCAGTAGCTTCTTTCTTCCCCTTGCAATCACGAGCATGGTGGCCTTTTTCACCACACTTGTAACAGATTCCCATTCCCTTCAAGAAAGTACCATGGTGTTTCTTCACACATTTACTACAGGATGGATATTCAACTTTTCCCTTCTTCCCCTTATTTCCATTCCTAGAGTGATCAGCAGATCACTTCTTCTCTTGCTTTCCATTAAATTCATAAGACTTAGAGAATTCATTTTCTGTCTTGATAGCACATGAGACAATATCTTCGTATGAGGAGAAGGATTGTGAGACTAATTCTTGATGGAGAATTGGTTTTAACCCATCAAAGAAACAATCAATCTTACTCCTTGGGTTATATATATAATCTACCGCATGCCTCGCTAACCTTGTAAAGTTATCCTCATACATTGCGACATTCCTATCATCCTTTTGTCTCAGACTTAGAAATTTCCTTTCCATATCTTCTCGATGGTCACGAGGAAAGTATTTTTCTAAGAAAATATCTTTGAACTCCCTCCATTCCATATTTGATACAAAATCATCCTCCTTTGTGTTTTCAATCAATGACCACCATTGGTCAGCATCTCCAGTGAGGCGGTAAACTGCCATGATAACTTTTTCCCTTTCACTACTCCCCAAGGCATGAAATATTTCTCTATGGAATTTATCCATTTCTCAGCTACTAATGGATTTGTACTTACATTGAATGTTGGTGGTTTTTTCCTCATGAAGTGATCTAACATTGATCCTCCATGCTGTGGATCTGGGTGCTCCATACGGGTAAGGTTATTATTCATAAACTGAGTGAGTTGTCCCAGTATGGTGATTAGCTCATCAGCACCAGTTGCATCACCAGCTCCACTATAATTATCTTGAGCAGGAGGAAAATCCATACACAGAGTGCGTACATTGATACAGTTTCCATTCCTTCCACTAGGCGCCATTTTTAAACAATGGCATACACTAGAATAGTTTATGAATCGCAATACATAAATCCAAACTTGTAAAACACTTAACATGAATTGAACAGTTTATGGATATAATCCATAATCATAAAAATGTTTTCTTTGAGGAAGTATATACTCATAAACCCTTTATAATGGTTTGTAAAGAAAATGAGAATTATCCTAAGCATATCCCCTTGGAGTTTCGTAACCAAGAGTGCAACAAGGCTCGTTGTTGTGCACCAGTTCCCGTTCGAGTTTAGTTCAAAGTATGGTTTTTGGGTTTTACCCCTAGGTAAATCTGTGCTAGAGCCACCTCTACCTGCTCGTTTCCAGACATGGATGTATTTCTCGGAAAACTCAAAAATTCTCCACAATACCAAAATTCTAGGAAGTTCTTCTATACTAATCCTCAATGTCCATCTTTGTTCTATGTGCTCTAATAAGATTTTATCTAATTATATATTCCAAGGTTTGTACTAAACTTCCTCTGATACAAGCTGTAAATCCCCGAACCCAGTTACCTAGAGTCAGTGCATTATTACATAACATTGGCATGATCACAAAAGATCAAGTCTCGAAAGACTGATTAGTTTAGTAGCCATGGAATCACTAGATACATTCATAAAGTATTCATTACATCATATAGTGAAAAACTACAACAACATCTTGTATCCATAGACCAAACTCATATCCACTCATACTATACCTATAGGTAATTCATAAAATACTTCTTCACATCCTGGGAAAAATAAAACATAGAAAGGGGTGAGCTCAGATTCCCAGTAAGGATAACAATATAACGGAAACTTTTATAAATAAGCAGAAACATTTAAGGCAATGTATAACTAAAACAAAAGCATTTTAAACTTGAAGTTCAGTATAATATGGCAGAAATAAAATGAAATAATTCCATCACCTTATTCACATGGATATTCTACTAATCTAATAATCACATTCAATATCAATAACCACTTTCATAATTATGGAATGCATAATGACAGACTATCATAACCACATAGTCAAGACCATGTGCCAAGACAAAAAATAAGATTTTGTCAAGGCCTTGTGCCAAGAAACTAGTTTTTCTCATGATACCTACTGATGCATCGAAGATCTATAGTGGGCTCCACCCATCACATATTAAGTCAAATGCATTCCTCATATGAACATGTTTAAACATAACATAAACATTCATATTAAAACAAGCATACGAAATGTCAATACTTTTTCCCTAGACCATGAATGGTATAAAAATAAAACATCCACAGTCAAACATATCACAAAACCTTCAACACAATATAGAAGTTTTTTATCATAATAAATCAACTTTAAATAAGCTTAAAATTTATCAAAGGATGTTGACATAGATGAAAACAAAACTATTTGAGAGAAATGTATCTTTTTTTTAAATCATTTAAAAGTACCATAATTATAAAAGGAAAAATATACTTTGAAAATTTTCTTATAATATTTTAAGGGAAGATTTGATGATTTTATAAAGGTGGAAAATAGCTGCACCCTCCATATAAGTTAAAAAATACATTCTTACCGTAATTCTGTCGAAAAGGTTAAAAAGGACTTTGTTTGGAAAATGACTGAAACATTCCTTTATAAAAATCTTATAAAAAGTCAAACAAGGGTATAAATGACATTAAAACATAATCCGTAAAATATTAATAATGATTTGAAATACATTTTTAAGAAATATGGATGTGGATGATAAATAGGTCCCAGTAGATAATTATGTATAAACAACCTCGGATAATGAAGAGATTGTGAAATAAACCCTTACCTTGTACTTTTTTTGTTCAAGGGTAGTTTAACCTCTTTTATAATGGTGAAATAATTGTTATTAAATTATACGAGAATAATATACATTAATATGATATCATATATGATCTTTTAACATTGCTTTGTTAATAATATCTTGGTATTATTGTCGTTTCAGGTGTTAACTTATATGTTTTGTTACATAAGCCGTGTTTGTTATGGATAGGTTGTATATTATTCATATCCATAATGATATCATATCTTTAATAATTATTTTTAATCATCAAATGAAAATTATACTTGAATGGATTCGATAGGGAATGAATCTCATCAAGTTCGTGGAGACAGTAGTTCGTACGTACGCACGAGCGAAAATATCGTTATTTTGATATTAAAATAATATATAATTTGATGTTATATCATATATACATAATCATTATAATTTTATATTTATTATTTACTTCAATTACACATTATTATCATACCCATCCAAATAATAATGTTTTGAATAATAATTATACCACGATGTGGAGACGGTAAGTCATACGTACACACGTATGGTGACATGTCATTCAAAGGATGGATAGAATACTGAATATGGTTGTACCATATTTATAATAACATCACAGTATATAGAAGATATATGAGTTTTTATTTTATAATAGAAATAACAAAGAAAGAATAAGTCAGAGAAGAATGGAACTTGAAAGAGGGTGGTGAAAACATTACCTCTTCTTCGGGTTCTTCCTTTTGATTTGATCAAAAGGGCTCCTTAGGTTGGATTTATGATCAAACTAAGGCCTATAAATTGAATTTAGAGAAGTTTATAGAATATTTTGGTAGGGTTTGGTCGATACAAAAGGCTTTTAAGGTGTGAATTGGAGAGAAGGGGGAATGCCCTTTTATAAGAGGGGTGAGGGGCACCTTTGGAAAAGCTAGAAATATTATTTTATAATAAATTCATATTCGGTTTCTAATGGATCAAAAGTGGATAATTTAAAGTTTAAGGTGGGGATAGGTTGAAAACCAATCAACCAATAGGTTTGGGTCACTATATTAACTTTATCTTTTTGTTTTAACTCTTAGTTAAATAGTTTGACATTTACCATGTCTCTTTGTATTTTTATATTATATAGTTAATAAACATAATATATAATTCTAAGAGACCCCCAAGTGGTACATTAATGATAAAAATATCATTATATAAGTTTTTTGGCCTAACTCTAGATTTTTAGGAATAGAATATCAATTAATAATATAATATTTGTTTTAAAAACTTCTTTATGTCAATTTTGACACTATTTAATAATTGATTTTCTCTAAAGACTTAAAAACTTTATTAATCACAACCAAATTCATTCAAGTAACTCTAACATGTAATATTAACCAATAAAATTTTATTATGTCATCAAAACATTCAAATTATATTTATTTTAACATTTATAATACCAATTATTTGATTCGTTCATTAATAAATAAAATACAACATCATTATTGTGTCATAAATAAATTTAATTACTCAATGTTTAAAAATTAAAAAAAATTCCATTATTTAAGAAACCCTTTTATCTTTATAATTAATATTTATAGTTGAAAATATAACATATACAACCCTATGTAAAAATTATTTTTCTAAAAGATACATGCTTATGTCATTTTTGAATTTACTTTAACTTAATTAATATAAAGTGTCATTATCACTTACAAGTGGTACCATGGAATCTCTAAATCAACCCAAATATTCCCATGGTCGGATAGGTATCATGAAATAGATTTATGACACGTTTTAGGGTAATTTAATATTATTATAACATTATTTTTTTGCCCTTATTTACCAGATTTACTCTTTAAACATGGTAAATAAAATATTTACTGAAGTAATTTTTTGAAATGTCTAAACTAAAATTTACCTATTTAAAAAATTTGGACCTCCTGATTATAAATATAGAATCCATTTTTCCGAATTCAAAACACAGAAGTGGCAAAAATTAATTTAAAATTAATTCTCGTTCTTAAAACAAAAAGCGTGTTTTTAAGAAATAATAACTATCAAAAGATTGACAATTTTTTATGTCTAGTTTAAATGTGAATGTAGAGACCCAAAGCTTGACGTACATGGATATTACATTAATTTTGTGGAATACTTATTACATAACAAAAACAAACACCGATGGATCGTAATAGTTTAGTGTCTTTGGAAACTTGAAACATAATCTTCTAATCATGGTGAAAGATCTTCAATATATACCATAAAGATCTTCCCCTTTTGTTTTCTTACCTAAAACCTTCATTTATATCCTGGGGAAAATAAAACATATAAAGGGTGAGTTCAAATTCTCAGTAAGGGTAAGCATGGATTAAATAAAACAAACCATATACATTTGAACTTAAAACATGAACATAATGTTTAAACCTCAAAATCTTGAGCAATGACATAAAACATGGCAGTACGTAAGGCATATATCATAATGGAACATAAATCATGATAAAATAGCTTGGAAATAAAACTTTTAATTGTGTAAAAACTATAATCACATGATATGATATCCATAGTATCCAAGGCATTGCTGCCAAGACCATCTTAGTGGACAAAGTCCCTTTCAGAATCGAGTTCACTCCTCATTCTAGTCCTGTATCACTAAACCGGATTAACTTACCGTTCCAGACATGTCTATCTCATGAGATATAAATCTTTACCCAATGATTTGGAGGGAGATATAGGTCCCACCCATCTCATAATGAAATCATTCTTACTTGTTCCACAACATAATCATAAATCATTCATCATAACCAAAAGAATAAAAATGGGTTTCATAAACATCAACCCATCATAACATAATCCATATAAAAAAATGGATATCATTTCATCATAAGAAAAGTGAAACCATGTAAATAATAAAGATATTATACTTTAAACATACACATATGAAATAATTTCATCTTATATGGAAAATGGTTTTGATAAAACACTTGAAAAGAATTCTTGAGGAAAATATCCTTTCTTCTTAAAAATAATTTTTTTTTCACAAAATGCCACACAATTTTAAAAGAAAAGTATTTTGTTGAAAATAAACATGAAATATTGTAGAGTAATCTTCATGAAAATAAGGCGATATGAAACTATAAAAATCTATTCATCCCGTATAAGTTAATACAATATTCTCCTCGTCCTTTTATCGGAAAAGTCAAAAAGTATCTCGTATGGTAAACAAAAGAAAGATTCCTTCTATAACACAAAGTAAAAGTCAACGCGGGGTAAACATGACATTAAACATACATGGAATAATATTAAACACTTTACGAAAAACATTTTATGGGCATGGATGAAAAATATAACCCCAGAAAATACTTAGGTATAAGCAATCTCGGATAAAGACGGGATTTGAAAAATTATCCCTTACCTTATGTCTGATATGCTTCGTATGTATCCGGAACTCCTATATAATGATTTCAATAATGTCATTGACTTATTACAGAATCATATTCATTATTATGATATCATATATGGTTCAATTGTGACTTTATAATACTCGTTCTTTTATAAATTCCATGTTAAAGTAGTGTTTTTGGTAAAATCATTTCATTTATCATATGTGTTTCCACATGTTGTTCTGGATATTATTACTTATATCCTGATTTAATTAATTCCATAATGTAAAAAATGATTTATATATAATATATATTCTGTATATAAATATATGGAATGAAATACACCGTTCCTGGAGACAGTATGCCGTGCGTATGCATGAACGCTGTTTTCATTTCCTTATTGAATTAAATGGAATTAAGTAAATGAAACATATATGCACATAAATCCAGTATCATTATTATGTAATATATTTCATGATTATTTATTATATATACTTTATAATCATACTAGAATGGTTAATCATGGAAAATGAATCTCATCGTGTTCGTGGAGACGGTAGTCCGTACGTACGCACGAGCGATGATATCATTCCCATGATCGTGGAATTGTATTTAAGTGTATGTATAATGTTTCAGAATCAATATAACTTTACAATAATCATATATAGTTATTTATTTAAACCATTATACCCATCCAAGTAAGGTGGTGGTGGAAAACAGATTACACCACGGCGTGGAGACAGTATTCCGTACGTACGCACGGGCGGTGATTTCATTTTCCGTAGGATGGATAGAAGATGAAATTGGGTTGTTTCATATTTATAACAACAAATCAGTATATTAGTGATACTGATGTTATTAATTTATGATGAAACAAATAGAGATGAATATGTAGAAGAAGAAATAAATTGGAAAGAATCGGTAAAGGATATTACCTCTTCTTTGATGCGGCTCTTCTTAACCTCCTCTTAAGGCACTAGGGTTGGTATTTTGAGGAAACCAGAACCTCTATAATGTTTCTAGGGAATATGATAAGGGAAATGGGCAGGGGTTGGCCGAGCTTAAAGGCTCAAAAGTGTGTGAAGAGAAGAGGGAAGGGGTTCCCTTTTTATAAGGGAGGAGAGGGGCACCTTTGGAAAAACTTAAAATATTATTTTATAATAAAGACATATTCGGTTTATAATAGATCCAAATTTATTTATTTCTAAAATAATGTTTTTATGGGTTGAAATAATCTTCTCCAATATGTTTTGGACAATTTTAGGTCACTATTTTAACCTTATCATTTAGATTTAACTCTAAGTTAAATAATTTAACTTTTATCGTGTCTTCTTGTTTTCTTACACTATATGGTTAATAAACATACTATAAAAAGCCAAACAAACCCCAAGTGGTTCATTATTAATATATATAACCTTATCTAAGTCATTTGGACAAACCTTAGATTTTTAGGAATATAATAATAATTAATAATATAATATTTCTTTTAAAAACTATTTTATGTCAATTTTGAAACAATTTTGTAATTGATATTTGTGAAAATCATAACAACATTATTTATTTGAACAAAGTTAATTGAATCAATAATAACAATTCATATTAAACTAGAAAAGTTGTTTAATTCATAAAACGTCTCAAATTACATTTATTTGGGTATTTATAACATCAATTATGTTAATATTGTTTTAATAAGGTAATTACTGCATCATCATTGTGTCATTAATAAATTAAAACATTTAGTGTCTAAAAATTATGAATAAAATACCATTATGTAGGAAATATTTTTATATTTATAATGAATATTTATAGTTGAATTTATCTTATGTATAACCCTATATTAAAAATGTTTCAGTTATTAAACATTGATTTTAACTATTTTAATTCTTCTTTAAATAAAATAATAATAAATGTCCTAATCTAATCCAAGTGGACCTAAAGGGTAATATTTTATTCCTTAGGTAGTTTTTGGTCGAATTAAACTTATCCAACAGAATTAGGAAATGTGTTAGGGTAATAATAATATCATTTTTACCCTTAATTACACTATTTACTTTTAACCGTGGTAAATAAAAGTAAAAAGTTACTATTCACCAAATATTATTTTTATCTTATTGAACCACATTTTACTCATTGATATTAACCGTGTCTCTTGGATTTTCAAAATTCCACTCACAGAACTGGTAAAATTATGTTTTATGTAGATTTTCATATTCTCCAAGGAGGTGGGTAAAAGACGGTGAAAAGTTCAATAAAATTTACATATATCTAAAATTATTATAAAATGACTCCAATGAATTACATTGAACTTATATAGGTATTGTGTATCAATTTTGACCTAAAATAAATTTAAATAAAATAAATAATTATTTAAATAATAATTTGGTTTTTAAATAGTAACCGTGTGGTTTGACTATTCATCAAAAATTGAAAGTTTTCAGAAAAATACCAAAAATTTTCCCTAGGTTAATTTTGATATTCCAAATCCAAAAATGATGTCCATTTTGAAAAATAAAATTTCAAAAAGTGGGTATTACTATTCAGAACAGATATTTCATAATAATATTATAGTAATATCTTGTTTAGTGAAACTTAGTATTGCGTACAACGCACACTATCGTGGAAGGTCGCGATTACGTGTAATGCAAGCCAAGTCAAGAAAATTCATGTCGTGCAAGCTCCTTTTGGTGTAGCGTACAACAGAAGAAATCAATGAAATTAAAAAGAATATTTTTCATAAAATCTCGGGGTGTTACATTCTACCCCCCTTAAAATGAATGTTTCCCTCGAAATTCATCGGGGTTATAAATGGTTTACTACTCGAATGTTTTAATAGAAACCCACATCGTAAAAAGAAATACCAAAACATATCTTTAAAAACTAAAGTATGAAACGTAACGGTTACCCAAATTAACTAATCACTGGGTTTCCACATAGGAGAACATAGGTGAAAAGATGGATATGGATGAGAAATCTAACCATCATGTTCTGATGGAGAGTGGTAGAGAACATGGCTATGAAAAATCCAACAATCACAAAGCCATAAATTTGTGATGATCCAAGGTACCATCTGATTCATCGGATATAAGGGCACTAGGACAACATTTTTGGTTTTCAAGATCATTTCCCTAAAGTAGAAGAAATACTTTCTTGATTTTGGTACAATCTAAATGTTGGTTGTTCCTTGGAAAATTTACACTTCATATCTTAAAGAAAGGAAATTGAATTTTCCATTCGTGAAGTGTTAGCAGATCATGTGATAGAATGACGGGTCATTCCATCTGTCTCAAACAAAAGGTTAACAAAAGATATCAAATATACATAATTCCATATATAGTGAGATTAATCATATATGGTTCCTAAAATGGACTTATACTTCATATATCATACTGATTAATGTAATAAAACTAGTTTTTACTAACCAGGGACTTCTTGTAGGCTAGTGGTAGGTGATAAAGGCCTGTCGCACTTCAGTTGCGGGTTCGATTCCCGCATCCTTGTCCGACGCGATGGGTTTTCACCCATCCTGCAGTTTGTCCTTTTTCTAAAACTACATTATTATAACATTCTATCAATAATATCGAAAAATTTCTAGCCATAAACAATACTAACTTAAGTTCAACATAATCCATTTCGATCTTTAGGCTTATCCAAAATACTTCTGTCCGAGCTCATAGTATAAATAAAAGAATTACTAGAAATTTCATCTACCGAGCATGTGAATACCATCATTTATCCCCCATATATCATACAATATATCTTGTTGGTCAAATTACGAACATTTGAATACCTTAATCATGTATTCTATTGAAAAATGAATACCCATTGAACCTTAGTGAAAACATGAATGTTGTCAAAAGTTAACTCTTTCCACATACCAAAATCCCAAAAATTATATATACTCAATCCATAATATCACTTAGTCCTTATATCAGTCATGAGCTCATGAATAATATTAAACATTTCATTTTCTCCTTATCATATCATCTGCTATCCAAAATACTTGAATTACATTTCATGGTTACCAGTACAATATAATTATTGAAAACCATAATAAACCAATACATAGATATTCCAATATTCCACAGTACTATAAATTATATTCCACAACATTATTTTGGAATCCCATTACATAAACACATAATCATTCCACTACATTGTTGTCATACTCATCATCGCCAATAGTGATCACATGTGACTTCCCTTTGTCCCTTTCCTTAATAGTTTTCTCACGCCAATCATCATTAACAGTTGGATTAGGGCATTGGTTATCATAATGCCCCATTTCCTTGCACTTGAAGCATTGAAGTGTTGGTGGTGCGTTATCTACAGTATTATCTTTATTCACATCATTAGCAACCCTTTTTCCATTACTTCTATGCTCAACTACTCGATGACCTTCTTTTCTACACTTAAAACATTTTCTAGTCCCTTTAAGACAATCTTAACCATGCTTCTTTCCACACATTGAGCATAAAGAAACATTCAACTTCTTTTCACCATTATTTTGAGATTTCTCCTTGAACTCCATCTTTCGTTTCTTTTAAAACCATGAGATGGATATGTTACACCAACTTCCAGTTCTACCTTGATAGCACAACGCATAATTTCTTCATAACTACTGAAGTCTCTTATCGCTAATCCCCTTAAAAGGCTTGGTTTTAAGCCACTGAAGAATCGATCAACTTTACTTTCAGATTGGATGATAAATCCAGATGCATACCTTGAAATCCTTGTAAAATTCGCTTCGTATATACCAACAGATTCAACATCCTTATACTTAAGATCAAGGAACTACTTTTCCATCTCTATTTGAAGAATATGAGGGAAGTACTTACTGAAAAACAAGTTCTTAAACTCGTCCCATTCCATGGATTCAATTTCATCTTGGGGCCTTGTATTTTTAATTAGTGTTCACCCCTGGTCTGCTTCACATTCTAAATGGTAAAAAGCGAAAATGAATTTTTCATGTTCTGAATAGCGAATTATGGAAGATATATTTTCAATGGTACTGATCTATTGTTCAGCAATAAGTGGATCATAAGACCCATTGAAAGAGGGTGGACGTTGCCTCATAAAGGACTCAATAAAAATATTTTACCCTTCTATGATCATTTGGAAATCTAGAATGATTCATAGCTTGTGTATGTATAACAATAAGATTTTTCACTCCACATCCCATCACATTTGGTTGTTTAGGAGGATAATCATTGCATTTTCTATTAAATTGATCAACACAGTTCCTTCAGGTTCCAGCCATCGTCTAAAACCCAAAAAGAACAGTGTGAGGGGAAAAAATCATGCTAGGAAAACAACATAATAAAGGGGGAGTACCTTCAATATCTAACTTCTTAGGTTTAATTCTAATATTGTTACCATAATTGTAGGACTATAACCTATACTTATACTTAACCTTAAGGAAATCCCTAGACATACCTTAGAAATATCTCTAGGGATCTCACTAAAGTTCTCGCATCCTAGTTTCCAAAGGTTGACTAAACCGAACCTCTGATACCAACTGTAGCAGTCTGGAATTATTTCCAGTGGACCATAATTGATACTTATCAGGGCACTCCATGGGCGGCTACAACCCCTAGATAGGACACACCACCATCCCCAGTGGCAGCCATTTCCTCATGAAGCCCTTGGGCAGAGATCCATGCTTCGTCCAATGCTCACATGTGAGAGTTCCCAAGGATCAGATACATTTTTTTACCCTTATTTACCAGATTTACTCTTTAAAAATGGTAAAGAAAATATTTACTGAAGTATTTTTTTGAAATGTCTAAACTAAAATTTACCTATTTACAAAATTTGGACCTTCTGATTATAAATATGGAATCCATTTTTCTGAATTCAAAACACAGAAGTGGCAGAAATTAATTTAAAATTAATTCTTGTTGTTAAAATAAAAAGCGTGTTTTTAAGAAATAATAACTATCAAAAGATTGAAAATTGTTTATGTCTAGTTTAAATGTGAATGTAGAGACCCAAAGCTTGACTTACATGGACATTACATTACTTTTGTGGAATACTTATTACATAACAAAAACAATCACCGATGGACCGTAATAGTTTAGTGTCTTTGGAAACTTGAAACACAATCTTCTAATCATGGTGAAAGATCTTCAATATATACCATAAAGATCTTCCCCTTTTGTTTTCTTACCTAAAACCTTCATTTATATCCTGGGGAAAAGAAAACATATAAAGGGTGAGTTCAAATTCTCATTAAGGGTAAGCATGGATTAAATAAAACAAACCATATACATTTGAACTTAAAACATGAACATAATGTTTAAACCTCAAAATCTTGAGCAATGACATAAATCATGGAAGTACGTAAGGAATATATCATAATGGAACATCAATCATGATAAAATATCGCGGAAATAAAACTTTTAATTGTGTAAAAACTATAATCACATGATATGATTTCCATAGTAGCCAAGGCATTGCTGCCAAGACCATCTTAGTGGACAAAGTCCCTTTCTGAATCGAGTTCACTCCTCATTCCAGTCCTGTATCACTGAACCAGATTAACTTACCATTCCATCCATGTATATCTCATAAGAAATAAATCTTTATCCAATGAATTGGAAGGAGATATAGGTACCACACATCTCATAATGAAATCATTCTTACTTGTGCCACAACATAAGCATAAATCATTTATCATAGCCCAAAGAATAAAAATGGGTTTCATAAACATCATCCCATCATAACATAATCCATATAAAAAATTGGATATTATTTCATCATAAGAAAAGTGAAACCTTGTAAATCATAGAGATATTATTCTTGAAACATGCACATATAAAATAATGTCATCTTAGATGGAAAATGGTTTTGATAAAACACTTGAAAATAATTCTTGTGGAAAATATCCTTTCTTCTTAAAAATCATTTTCTTTTCACAAAATGCCACACAATTTTGAAAGAAAAGGATTTTGTTGAAAATAACCATGAAATATTGTAGATTAATCTTCATGAAAGTAAGGCGATATGACACCGTAAAAATCCGTTCATGCCATATAAGTTAAAACAATATTCTCCTCGTACTTTTTTCAGAAAAGTCAAAAAGTTCCTTGTATGGCAAACAAAAGAAAGATTCCTTCCATAACACAAAGTAAAAGTCAATGAGGGGTAAAAATGACATTAAACATACATGGAAAAATATTAAACACTTTATGAAAAACATTTTATGGGCATGGATGAAAAATATAACCCCAGTAAATACTTAGGTATAAGAAATCTCAGATAAAACTGAGATTTGAAAAATTATCCCTTACCTTATGTCTGATATGCTTCATATGTATCCAGAACTCCTGTATAATGATTTAAATAATTTCACTTACTTATTACAGAATCATATTCACTGTTATGATATCATATATGGTTCAATTATTACTTTATAATACCCGTTCTTTTATAAATTCCATGTTAAAGCAACATTTTGGGTAAAATCGTTTCATTTATCGTACGTGTTTCGACATGTTGTTCTTGATATTATTACTTATATCCTTATTTACATAATTTCAGAATGTAAAACATGATTTATATATATTATATATTCAGTATATAAATATATTGAATGAAATACACCGTTTATGGAGATGGTAGGCCGTGCGTACGCATGAACGCTATTTTCATTTCCTTATTGAATTAAATGGAATTAAGTAAATGAAACATATATGTACATAAAAAAAGTATCATTATTATGTAATATCTTTCATGATTATTTATTATATATAATTTATAATCATACTTGAATGGTTAATCAGGGGAAATTAATCTCATCGCGTTCATGGAGACGGTAGTCCGTACGTACGCACAAGCGATGATATCATTCCCATGATCATGGAATTGTATTGAAGTGTATGTATATTATTTCATAATCAATATCACTTTACAATAATCATATATAGATATTTATTTACACCATTATACCCATCCAATTAAGGTGGTGGTGGATAATAGATTACACCACGGCGTGGAGACGGTATTCCGTACGTATGCACGTGCAGTGATTTCATTTTTCGTAGGATGGATAAGAGATGAAATAAGGTTGTTTAATATTTATAATAACATATCATTATATTAGTGATACTGATTTTATTAATTTATGATGAAAAAAATATAGAAGAAGAAGTAGAAGAAGAAAAAAATTGGAAAGAATCGGTAAAGGATATTACCTCTTCTTTGATGCGGCTCTTCTGAACCTTCTCTTAAGGAAATAGGGTTAGTCTTTTGAGGAGACAAAAACCTCTATAATGTTTCTAGGGAAGATGAGAAGGGAATTGGGTATAGTTTGGACGAGCTTCAAGGCTCGAAAGGTTGTGAATAAAAGAGGGAAGGGGTTCCCTTTTTATAAGGGAGGAGAGGTGCACCTTTGAAAAAACATAAAATATTATTTTATAATAAAGTCATATTCGGTTTATAATAGATCCAAATTGATTTCTTTCAATGATAAAGTGGGTATGGGTCTAAATAATCTCAACCAATAGGTTTTATACAAGTTTGAGTTTCTATTTTAACCTTATCATTTAGATTTAACTCTAAGTTAAATAATTTAACTTTTATCGTGTCTTCTTGTTTTCTTACACTATATGGTTAATAAACATAATATAATAAGCAAAACTAACCCCTAGTGGTTCATTATTAATATATATAACCTTATCTAAGTCATTTGGCCGATCCTTAGATTTTTAAGAATATAATAACAATTAATAATATAATATTTGTTTTAAAAACTATTTTATGTCAAGTTTGACACTATTCGGAAATTGATTTTTTCAAAAATCATAAGAACATTACTAGTTCAAAAAAAGTTAATTGAATCAATACTAACTGGTCATATTAACTTATAAAATTAGTGGAATTCATAAAAAGTCTCAAATTTCATTTATTTGGGTATTTATAACATCAATTATGTTAATATTTCATTAATAAGGTAATTATTTCATCATCATTGTGTCATAAATAAATTAAAACATTTAATGTCTAAAAATTATAAATAAAATTCCATTATGTAGGAAATCGTTTTATCTTTTTAATGAATATTTATAGTCAAATTTATCTTGTGTATAACCCTATATTAAATTTTTTTAGTTATTAAACATTGATTTTAACTATTTTAATTCGTATTTAAATAAAATAATAATAAATCTCCTAATCTAATCCAAGTGGGACTAAAGGGTAATATTTTATTCCTAAGGTTGTTTTTGGTCGAATTAAACTTATCCAATAGAATTATAACATGTGTTAGGGTAATAATAATATCATTTTACCCTTAATTTCCCTATTTACTTTTAACCGTGGTAAATAAAAGTAAAAAGTTACTATTCACCAAAAATTATTTTTATCTTATTGAACCTCATTTTACTCCTTGATATTAATCGTGTCTCTCAGATTTTTGAAATTCCACTCACAGAAGCGGTAAAATTTAGTTTAATGTTGATTTTAAAATTCTCCTAGGAGGTGGGTAAAAGACGGTGAAAAGTTCAATAAAATTTTCATATATCTAGAATTATTATAAAATGACTCCAATGAATTACATTGAACTTATATAGGTATTATGTATCAATTTTTACCTAAAATAAATTTAAATAAAATAAATAAATATTTAAATAAAAAGTCGGTTTTTAAATAGTAACCCAGTGTTTTCACTATTCATCAAAAATTGAAAGTTTTTAGAAAAATAACAAAAATTCACCCTAGGCTAATTTCGATATTCTGAATCCAAAAATGAAGTCCATTTTGAAAAATAAAATTTCAAAAAGTTGGTATTACTATTCATTACGGCTAGTTCATAATAATATTATAGTAATATCTCGTTTAGTGAAACTCGGTATTGCATACAACACACACTATCTTGGAAGGTCGCGATTGCGTGTAATGCAAGCCAAATCAGGGATGTGTGTAGTGTAAGCTCCTTTTGGTGTACTGTACAATAGAAGACATCAATGAAATTAAAAAAAATATTTTTCATAAAATCTCAGGGTGTTACAGTGAAATTACGTCCAATGACCAACATTGGATTAAATGGTAAAAATATAATCAAATTATACTTTAAAATCACTCAAATGCATAATTTATCACTATTAATTATTTCAATTAAAAAAGTTGTTTTTAATTAAAATTTAGTAATTTTCACTATTCATCAAAATATGAAAGTTATCAGAAAAGTACCAAAATTTCACCCTAAGATAATTTTGATATTTCAAATCCAAAAATTAAGTCCATTTTAAAAGATAAAATGTATAAAATTACAAAAAGTTGGTATTACTATTCATAACGGCTAGTTTGATTGGTTGTGGTGTTTAAGAACTCGAAGTTGCCTACAACTCATGCTACTGTATTATTCAAAGAGAAGCGTAACGTTAAAGCTTGGGGTGTTACATACCACATGCATCATCACCCCTTTTTGAATGAGGGTATGAAAACCAGCTTCCTTGTGTAGTGGGGAATATAATGAATGATAACCAACCAACAATAAACCACAAGCATCCAGACATGCACATCCAACTCATTCCATCATCTCCAGTTATTCCTCAACACCCACATGCATAAAATTATGAATCTCACCAATTTTAGTGTCAATTGCTTCTACCACCAATAGGACTCCCTGCTCCACATACCACAACAACATTTCAAGCTCACAACACAACATAGGAAGTAGGAAAACAAACATCATATCAACTAGGCTCTTGGCCCTTAAACAAGAAAGATGGAAACTCATAACCCTATAAGGAATTATCTTTTATCAAATAACCCGTTCTTAAACCCATATTGATTTAATTGGTTTATTATTCATAGGTTACAACTTTTGGAAACCTATATAGTAAGATATCTCAAATTTATTAAACCTGATTACGATATCAATTTGATTAACATAAAATTTAAAAAAACAACTAGATTCATTTACATGCCTCTTTATCTTTCGCCAAATAATTATCAATTAATTCATGGGTTTACATTCTTTACCAATTTTCATCAAGAATTAAAAGCTAAATAAGAAAGCATAAATATCACACTATCTAGCAAAACAAGAGGCAATAACATACGATCAATATCAATTTATTTATCTGGTTCAAATATTTATTATATCAATTCCATTATGTTCAAGTGGGATAAAACATGATAACTCAATATTTTCACGTAAAATAATTGAGAAGCAACAAATCCCCTACCTCATACAGTTCTTCAGGTTCTTTATATGAGAAAAATCCACACAATGGGTAATGATCTCCTCCTCTGTTGACAACTGTACCCACCCGAGGATACAGAGACACCACCACACCGGTCAACAACCAATAAAATTTTATTATGTGCATGGAGATAACATTCCATAAAAGGGAAAGGAGAAGAAGAATGAGATGAACCCAAAATAATGACGATAGATCATACCTTTTATCGAAGGTCTATCGATACTACTTGGTTGCGCCAAAAAAAGGGGAACCAATCTAGGGAGGAAGTTTTGATCACATAACTTCTACAGGATGTAATGAAAGTTTAAATCATCTCACTTTATAGAACATGTAGGAAGAACTAGGGAGTAATCTATCTCGTCCCCTTAGAAGATATAACAGAGCAATAGTTTAAGATACGCTAGATTTTCCATTAAAATCACATCGCATTAAACCACGCAGTTTAACCAAGTAAAATCATCACAAACCAAAGGAAAATTAGTATAGGAGTTATGGAATTTGAATCGTCATTATAGTTTTTAAAACGAGGCATTAAATGTATTTTACATCAAAGGAAACGTCATAGGGGAGAAAATAATGAAAGTTGGAAACACTATACATGAACTCGAAATTTGGAAAATAAAATAGAGGTTACTACTGGAACCTCACTATTCTGGAAACACTATTCCTCTACTCAAAATTTTGTCGAAGGAAATAGAGGCTACCGTTGGAACCTCACCATTCCTGAAACATAGTTCATGAACATAGACTTTTGTAAAGGAAATAGTGGCTACCATTGGAACTGTCCACATAAGCCAACCATTGGAACTGTTCACAAGGCTACCATGAGAACTATTCACATAAGGCTGCCATTAGAACTATTCACAAGGCTACCTTTTTAACTATCCTAATCATCCAACCGCTGGAACTTTTCATAAGGATACTGTTGGAACTGTTCACTGTAGTCTACTATTGGAACCATTCATAGTGGTCTCAATGGAGGAACTATTCACACTGTTCTTACTAGTTGAACTATTCACCAAATTGAAAATTTAGAAAAGTGTTCGGGATTAGTCACCTTGAACTCCTAGACCAACTCAAACACTAGATTTCCACAGAGGATTAGACTATAGGGGTCTAGGAAATTACATCATATACCTCTCAAAACATTCTCATCCTCAAGAATTAAAAAACCACCTAACAAGAAACCGAACGGGGTCTAAAAAACAACCCATCGAGATACCTCTCAAAAAAGAGAATGCCATATGAAGAATCCAAAGAAAGCGGTCTCATAAACATGAAAGGTCTAGGACCACAAAATGAAAAAAATTTAACATGAAAAGATTTAAAACATCAAACAACTCGGTGTACTAAGAACGTATCTACGACTCACATTCCTTGGTAATCTCCTTCATGCCACTATTTTACCACAAAACACAATCCATGGGGATATAATGCCTATTCTACAACTTCTCTTCGTGGTCATCGATCTCTACCTGCCACTCCTTGATGGTCTCATCATTATCAACATCAATCTCTTTCCAATTTTTGACATTAGAGTCATCGTCAAGATAACTACGAAGCTACAACAGAAGAAAAATATCGTGTATCCGACACATCTGTGGGGGAAGTTCTATCTAATATTTCATAGCTCTAACACGAGAAAAAAGAATGAAAGGACCAACATACTGGGGATAAATCTTACTTTAGTGACTGAATCCTCATTGCCCATGATGATGGATCACCTTCAGAAACAGTTGATCCCAAAAATCAAATTCTAAGGGTCTCCTCATTTGATCAGCATGTGATTCTTGACAATCCAACACTGCTTTCATCCTCTCAAGAATCACTTGAACCATCTATGTCATATTCTGCACTAGTTCTGGTCCGAGAATTGAGGACTCTCCAACCTCAGTCTAGCACAATAGAGAACCGAAAGGTCGTCTATATATGGCTTCAAATGGAACCATGCTGATGGTGGAGTGAAAACTATTGTTTTAAGAGAACAAAACCAATGGTAAGTGGCTCATCCATGAACCTCCAAAATCTAGGACCTAAGATTGCTACATGACTTCAAGAGTCTGAATGGTTTGCTCTGTCTGACTGTCTGTCTGTAGATAAAAAGTAGTGATAAGGCATTGCTGAGAACAGAAATCATATTGGATAACTCTCTAAAACCTGGAGGTAAAACGAGGATCGCGATCAGAAATTATCATCCTCAGGACTCCATGGAGTTTCACCACCTCCTCCAGATACTTCCACTATAAAACATCACCTGAGGTTGACTCCTTGATTGCTATAAAGTGGGTTGATTTTGTTAAACGATCCACTACCTACCAAATAGTGTAATGTCCTCTCTGATCTCGAGGTAAACCAGTAAAAAAGTTTATTGAGATATCCTCCAACTTAGACTGAGTAACATCTAATAGCTAGCACAGACCACCAGGAACACGATGTTCGACCTTCACAATCTGGAAGGCCAAACATCGAGAAACAAACTCTGCAACTGCATGCTTCAATCCAAGACACCAAAACTGACTCCTCAAGACTTGGTACATCTTTGTCACATAGAGATGCACCACTAAAGGAGAACTATGGAACTCCATGAGAACCAATTCATGCATGGAAAAAGGAACTAATAGCCTTCCATGATACAACACTTAGTGTTATTCATCCTCAAACCAACCATCAGGGGCCTCGACACAAACAACTCAGTATCTCCAGACCTCCACCTCATGATCCTACAACTGGGAATCTTCCACCTGATACACTAGAGATTACCTCACCTTCATCTAGAAAAGACAACCTCTTCACCCAACATATCCCATATCGATATGTAATGCTGACAGTTCTTCCATAACACTCCAGGAATCAACAGATTCATGCACTGCTTCACCACGTGACTTTCTGCTCAGCGCATCAGCTAAAATAGCCCCATTTCAAGGGGTATATTATATTTCAAAGTCATATTCCTATAAGAACTCCATCCAAAAATGTTTTTTCATGTTTAATCCATCCAGGGAGAAAACATACCTCAGGATCTTATGATCAGTGAAAACCAAAAAGTGCTCGTCAATGAGTTAATATCTCCCCAGTCTCAAAGCGAACACCACGACTGGCAACTCGAGATCATCGGTGGCATAGTTAAATTTATGGGGACCCAACTACCGAGACACATAAGAAACAACTGATATTTACTATATCATAACATAGCCTTTCCCCAGATGCGAAGCATCATAGAAAACATCAAACTGAACTCCCTCTACTGGAATAAAAATAACTATAGCACTTACTAACTTATCCTTGAGATAATTGAAATCTACCTAAAATAGATAAATCCAATTTAATTCATGATCCATCATGATTAATGTTGTTAGAGGAGTTGAAAATTGAGATAAATTAGCTACGTACCTCTTGTAGTTGCTTGGAAAACAAAGGAAACTTCACACCTCTTCCACTGTCTTGGGGGATTCCCAAGACACAAATAATTATATCTTATATAGATTCCCAACTAATCCCTACCGAGACACAAAATTCCCCATGAAACAGACTTCTTGAACCCAAAACTCACACATTGAAATCTTCCCAAACAACTGACGTTGAAAAAGAACTCCCTAAACGGTGTGTAGATGCTCTGCATGCTCATCCTCAAACAGGGATCACACAAGGATGTCTTTGGGGAAAACCACAACAAACTTATCTAGGAACTCATGGAACATCACGTTCATCAATCCCATGAACACAGCTGGATAATTCTTCACACCGAATAGCATTACAACGAACTCATAATGCCCATGACGACAATGGAATGTAGTCTTTGGGATATCCTCATCCTTCCCACGCATCTGATGATATCCTGACCACAATTCAATCATTGAGAACCAAATTTCACCCAACAGTTGATCGAATAAATCATCAATCTGCAGAAGAGGATATTGATTTATCACTGTCACTTTTTTTAAGTGAGGATAATCGATACACAACCGTAAACTATCGTTAGCCTTATTCACAAATAAAATCAGTGCACCCCACAGTGACACACTTAGCCGAACAAAACCTCACTATAATAGATCATCAATCTATATAAGTATCTCTCGTAACTCTAAAGGGGCCATACTATATAGAGACATGAAGATATGATATTCTCCATGTTGTAGCTCGATCCCAAACTTGATCTCTTGTTGAGGGGGTAATACTACAACCTCTTCTGGAAAGTCATATGCGTAATCTTCTACCACCCTAGGAAAAGCCAATTGGGGATCCACTGAAGAAATCATCACCAGATTAGCCATCATGGATGATAAGGACAAAACACGCCTCTGACCCATTTAATGGTCACTCTCGCCAACAAACACCACTAGATATCCATCCACATTGAAGAACAAAACCTGCCTCCTGAAGCAATACACAATAGCTTGCACCAGATACAAACAATCCATGCCAAGGATGACATCATATGGTTTTATCCATAAATATAAGAAATATCCCCAAGAGTAGTGCTGCCCTAGAATTATATAGCATTCTCTGCATAGTTCAAACAAGTCAGCTCGTCCTCCAACTCTCATAGTCAACGCCAAGGGAACTGGAAGCCACTCTACCTCAATTCTGAAAGTGTATAAACGTATATGAGATATGAAGGAGTGTGTCACTTCTGAATGAAACAAGGCATACACCAAGGTAGAAAATAAGCAAAGGGTACCTCAAACGACGTCTGGATCTCATGGCATAGACAATGTTAAAGCATGAATCTAACCACGACCTCCTCCATGACCCCTCAGACCCTGATGATGACCATCACCATGACCGCTATCTTCTCTATGAGGATGGGGAGTGTCACAACGGTTTCTTATGCCTACCCCATCTACCCTCTACTGATCCAAAGCTGGTGAAACCTCTTTCTACTATCTCGGTTGGAACTTCCACAATGGATGAACCTGGAGCGAAACAGCAGGTGCACAATGATTGCTATGAATGTTAGGGAACTCTCTCTAGTGAAGATCTCAACCACCACAAGAAAAACAATTTCACGATCCCTTGTAATTGGCCTATGAGCGGCCACCCCTAAAGAAATGAGATGCTGAGGGCTAGGACCTACCCTCGGCTGAACAGAAACTCTTCTTCCGAAAAAAATTGGGAACCTTGGATCACATCTCTACTTCATGAGGAATCCTGGAGGATTCCCTCTCATGGCAATCTTGTTTGGTCCAATTTCATCTCAATGACCTATGCCCTCTCAAGTACCTCATGATTTGTATTCATCATAAATGGTTTGACCTGGCATTGGATCTCTGTGCATAAAGCCTCCTAGAAATGCATCGCACTGGCCTCCTCATCTTGAAATAGGTTTAAAGAATATTGTAAAAGGTTCCTGAAATGGATTCCAAACTCTCACACACTAGAGATCCCCTATCGAAGGGCAAGAAGGTCCTGGAAATTGGATGCCTTCATAGTCGAAGAAAGAAACTCGACTATAAGCTTGTCTCGGAACACCTCCCCTGAGATCGTTGACTCCTCGTGATCCCCGATGAATAAGAACCACCACTGCCTCACTACACCTTGTAGCATCATCACAACCAAAGACACCTAGTGATCCTTTTGATCACGGATCAAACTAAAACCTATATTGAACTTCTACAACCAGTCTTTTGTGATTGCCTATGAAATGAAAAACTTGTACTTCTGCAGACTCTACTGCTAATACTCTTGGAGTGTCCTCCTCTATGTGTCGTTTTTATCGACCCCTACCCTTTGGAGATCTGCTGGCACAGTTTGTAAAGACATATTATGCATGAAACTGACAAGGATGTCATCCATGGTCCATACCTGTAAAATATAAAATATTTAGAGTTCCTCAACCTGGAATATGGAAGAATCGATATTAATTAATTATTTGTTTTCTTTTATTAATTTTTAGTTTAACCTATCCCAAGTTCTACACATTCAAACACAAAAACAATGAATAATTATGTAGGATTCTTTCCTATGTCTCTACCCTACAACTAGTATCACCTTGTTTGGCAGACATAGTAAACTTAAAGGTCTGTGCATCATATCACAGGGGGCCCAAAATTCCTATGTGTTAGCTAGTCTCCAGTGTTTACATCACTTTCTAAACATGACTGACAGCATTTCCCTACCAACACATTCAACTTCACCTGTGCCTAACACCAAACACCATCATATCCCTCTACCAAAGCTCTAATACCACTCTGTCACAACCCCCTCCCCGCAAGGTGTACCCCTCCTGGGTTGACAATGTGAGTAGGGAAATAATGACCCCGAGTCCCACCTCTAGTAGGCCCCGGGTTGGCAACTAGAACCGAGGGTATATTAATCACACAAATGGGAGGCATTAACCTTGAATAGGACACATGGAAAATATAGAAACAATATAGACACCGACCAAATCCAACGGAGTATAAAATATAAAATAAAACCCAAGGGAACATATGTAATATCATGCAAAACTACTACAACTGAAAGGAAAAAACTGCAAGTACTAGAGAAAAGTAAAAAATAATAGCTACCACAAGCCTGAAAAACTCCAGCAACTCCGTGCTAGTAGAAACCAGATGGATCTCCAACTTACTCCTAGTGTCCTGAAAAATAGTTTATATATACATAGGGTGAGTATAACAGTATACTCAGTAGGATCCTCCCGAGAGCCTCTTGAGAAAAATTAAAGAAAGAATGTTAAAGTACAGTGTACAACAAGTGAAACCAACTCATCACCTGAACTAGTTTAATAAGTTCTTAGCCTCACCATAGATCCTCTAACGAAGTATCACATAAAAGAGTATATAATATAATAAAAAATATCAAGGGTACCCCACTAATACTTCCCCACCAGTTTTCCGCTTTGTCCCAACATCGCACGTCCTAAGCATCTCTCTCTAAAAAGGTTTTCCCGCAGACACCTGGGAAAAGCATCATAGAATGCACCTAATGAAGAATAGACACCACATTCACATAAGAAAAGTAACTAGGTAGTTTATAGGAGCCACCGCTACTCACATAATGTGTATCATACATCAGACATTATATCTCAATCCATTACAGCCCACAAACCTAGTATGGTTCTTCAAGTCATCACAACCTCTACATGTTACACCTATAATAGTCCATAGAAAATAGTATAAAGAATATATGTGTGTGAATAACTGGAAACAATTACATCCCTATACACACATATATGGGGAAAACTAACCATTGTACCTACTAGCACATGTAACTACCAAGAGAAGAGAGCGGGGACAAAGGGGATAGTCAGCCATCCATCCTGCAACCAGAATGTTTAGTAAAAATCCCCCCAGAGCTCAGAATCCTTACGGTGTCAGTTGCCATAACTGACAGGGTGGAGTAGCATATAGAAACACAAAATGTACAGAATATACTATAGCTCATGACCACACTATGGGCATAAAATAGTCTTAGACTCAGCTACAGCTAACCTCTCTTGGACTCTCGTCTACCACTTATAAGAATAGGTTTCCTATATGAACACAACTATTTAAAGAGCTTGATTAAATTTATTCATTCCCTTTTATTAGTTTCACTTTACATTCATTAATTATCTAAACATTAATTTACAATTAACAACTACCAAATTATATTTCACTAGCATCACACCCAAAGTACATTGTTCCTTTAAATTGCAGCCTTAGCATTGCATCCCAGAAATTTCTAACCCCATGGGTTAACATCATTTATTCAATAATTTATTAAAAAAATTATTACTTTCCCATATTCCAAGAAATTCTAGAAAAACACTCTATGATACTGACATAAGGGTGCTCAACAAGGTGAGTAGATGAACTACCCATCGAATCATTGCCTCCTATAGCAAGAGCATAGAACCATCCTACCTCAGGAAGCTAAACACAGAAAGCATGTGGTATACCCCACGCGTCTTCACCCCTTTTGGAAGGAGGATAAGCAAACCAGATGCATTGAAAAATGGAGAAATTAAGGAGGATAAAAAACCAATAAGAAACAACAAGCATCTAAACATTCACATCCAACTTGTTCCATCATCATTGGTGTCCTCCCCGACATGCACATGCATAAACCGATGAATCTCTCCAGTCTAGGAGTAATCTACTGCCACAACCAATAAGCCTCCCTGCCCCACATTTAACAACGGCCTTCCAGGATCACAACACAACACAAGCAGTAGGAAAAAAACATCATATCAACTGGGCTCTTGGCCCCTAATCATGCAAGAGGGTAATTCAGAACCATGAACAAAATTATCTTTTATCAAACAACCAGTTATTTAATCCATCATGAATTAAACAATTTATTATTCATAGGTTCCAACATCAGGAAACCTAAATAGTAAGATATCAAAGATTGATTAAACATGTTTACTACATCAATTAGATTAACATAAAATTACAACATCAATAAACAGATTCATTTATATTCCTCTTTATCTATAGCCTAATAATTATCATTTAATTTTGGGTTTACGTTCTTTACCAATTTCAATCAAGAATTAATAGAAAAACAAGAAATCATAAATATCAAACTATCTAGAAAAACAAGAGGCAATAACATACTATCGATATAAATTTATTTATCAAGTTCAAATATTTATTATGTCAACTCTATTGTGATCCATTGGGATAAAATAACCTAACTCTACAGTTTCAAAAAAATAATAGAGAAGAAAAAAATCCCCTAATTCAAACGGTTATTGACATTCTTTATACGAGAATTAGCTACACAATTGGTTACGATTTTCTTCCCATGTGACAACTGTATCCACCCGAGGATGTAGAGATACCACCACACTGGTCAAAACCCTAGAAAAGTCTATTAGGAATAGTGAGATAGAATTCCATAAATTGGAAAGGAGAAGAAGAAGTAGATGAACCCAAAAGAATGATAATAGATCATACCTTATATCGATGATTGATCGATACTTCTTGGTTTCACCAAAAAATAGAGGGGAACCAGTCTAAGGAGAACATTTTGATCACACAACTCCTACAGGAAGTATTGAAAGGTTAGACTATCTCACTCTAGAGAACAAGGTGGAAGAATTAAGGAGGAAGATATCTCATCCCTTTAGAAGATTTAATAGAGCAATAGTTTATGATACTATGGTTTTCCATTAAACCATGCAGTTTGACCTAGTAAAAGCATCTCGCGTTATAGGAAAATTAATATTGGAGTTATGACCTTTTAATCGAATATAGAGTAATTAAAATGAGGCTTACAATGCATTTTACATCAATGGAAACATTAAAGGGGTGAAACTGTAGGAAGTTGGAAAAACTATTCATGAACTCAAAATTTAGAAAATGAAATAGAGGCTACCATTGGAACTGTTCACATAAGCCTACCATTGGAATTGTTCACAAGGCGATCATTGGAACTATTCACATAAATCTACTGTTGGAACTATTCATGAGCCTACTGTTGGAGCTATTCACATAAGCCTACCATTGGAACTATTCACAAGGCTACCTATCAAACTATTCAGAACAGTCTACCATTGGAACTGTTCACAATGGTCTCACCTTTGGAATTTTTCACATCGGTCTCATCAGTGGAACTGTTCAATGACTTAGAAATTTGGAAATTTGTTGGGGATAAGGCACCTCGACCACCCAGAACACCTCAAACACTAGATTTCAGTAGAGGAATGTACTAGAGATGTTCGGGATATTACAATGATCATATGTAAATAATGACGAAACATTGAACTCCCATCAATTGATCGAAAAGATCTTCAATGTGTATAATTGGATACATATTAATTATATTAACTTGGTTTAACATACAATAATCGATAGACAACTATAGAGTTCCATCAACCTTCTTAACCAATGAAATTGATGTTGCCTATAAAGACGTGCTCGACTGATGATCATATATCCTTCTTGATCTCACAAATACAATTTAAACAACATTTATTATTTTAGTTCCATCCTATACGATGGAATAACAATATGAATAATACCCAAAAAGAGTTCAATCATAATCACCACATCCCTTATAAGTGGTAACCCTAAGACGTTCTTTGGAAAAACATCTCGAGACTTATAGACCACTACTGGAAAACTGTTAGTCTCGATATTTTCCATTTATTCCAAGGTAAAAGTTTCTAAATGGTATGATATCATTCCAATAACTTATTCCAACAATCCTATTTTACCCACCATTACACTTTGGTCTCTTTGAAAGAGATTCTCGGTTCCATTTTTAGTTGTGAAACTGAATTGCCTTTTGTAATTATTGATGTGAGCCCTAAATTTTTTCAGCCAACCCATACCTAGGATTATATCATTGAAACAAATATCCATCTAAGATAATTCCTTTTAAATCATTTCACCATCAAAAGTTTTAGGATAATAATTACACATAAGGGCTCAGTATTCCGTTTGACCAAGAGGAGTTTGAGGTTTTATCACAGATGCAATCATCTCAACTTTTAAACTCATCAAATCAACAAAAAATAAATAAATAAATTGGAAAGATGAGTGTCAAAAAAATATTTCATATGGGTAGAATTAAAAAAATTGTACCTGCCAACATAGATGGTCCATCATGGTCATCAAAAATAATCTATTGAAATCCATAAAATTTCTTCATCCTTGCACTTTCATCCTTATTTCCGTATTGATAGGACACTCTTTGAGGGGTCCTGGTATTATTAGAAGGACTACGTATAGCTCCATTCTACTGAAGAGATTGATAATGATTCCCTCATCTCATCAAAGCATACAACGCCTATGATACCTGAGAATTTTCTTGAGAACTTGAATTCAGAGAATTGAAATAATAGTGTTTATGTTGTCCCATATTGTTGTAATTGTGGAATGATCTCAATGGTGCAATACACTATCATTTCATGTGGTCGAACAAACCATAGTAGAAACATCCATCCTGGCCCTTGGGTTAGGAAAGATGGTTCACTAATCTAGTAGTCTAATTTTGATTCATGCTCTCTCCCTGAAAATATGTGTATGTATTCTACTTTCCCCCAACATTTGAGTTCCCACCATTTCCATGGCTTTAAACATGCTTCCTCCTACCATTTCTCTTGAGATTTCCCTTTCATCCACCATCTCTCTATTGACCATCTATGTATAGTCTTCAATATAAAAGATGGTATTTTTCAAGAAAATCTTTAAACTCAGCCCATATTCAATGATGTGTTCTTTTAAGGACGCATAAGCAGCAAATTCTGGTGAAAATCACATGACATTTATGAATTTATCTACATACTCAAAGACAAAGAGATTTTCCTACTTCAAAATGTATAATTTCTTCTTTCATTGAATTCCAAATGTGTGAGGATAGAATTATTTGTAAAAAAATTAGTCAAATTCCTCCCATCCAAGGCCTTAATCCACATTACCTTGCATAGCTAAACCCCTCCACTTGAATACAAGATCCTATAGAATATATGTCACCAGATTAACTTTTAGCTCTTATAGTGTTCTAATAAAATAAAATATATGATTAGTCATACTCAGCCAGACCTCTTCCTTATCTAGTTTAGAATCAACTCGAATGATGGGTGGATTCATTTCCTTCAATTAGACAGAATGATGCACTTCTATTGGATCATCCCTTATGTTCCTTCTGTCCATAGCCTAAAATTTTTGGTCAATACTCTGAACTAGTTGCTGGTTCACATGTGGGTTAGGTGGAACCAAATTTTTATAAGCATCCCTTGTTTAGTTTCTATGATTATTATTAGGGTTCTATTTTCTATAACCATAAAAATGACATAAGGTTCACCCTCTATCAATTAATGGATTGACATACTATGTTCCATTAAATCAAATATCATGACATATCTATCCAAAATTGATCTTTTTGAAAATTAATTACATTATTTTGAGAATAAAAACATTTTCCAAATATGATAATGATGTTCTTTTTCAAATTTATCTATTTGAAAAAAAGTTCATTATATTTTTAAAATCACATATTTCACCAGATCATAAATCATTACTCCAAATGAGTTATACACTTCTAGTGGGAAGTCATTCCTATAATTCATTTCATGCTCATATCATTGGAAAACCCATGATAATAAGATTACAAATCCTATAAGTGTATCAACAACACTTTTGTAACCAACTCCCCAGTAACATGAATTTCAGCCTAAAAAGGTTTGCCATGTATTTTTATGCTCGATATTTCATGTTATGAAAATCATACTCCTTTATATTATCCCAACTGAAAGAATATACCATAATTAATATCAACTCCAATATCTAGAAAATTAATGTCCACTTATTCAACAAAGAAAGGACCAAGCTGATACCACTTGTCTAAAAATGATTTTTGGACTGAATAAACAAATGCCACTTGTAATTCCCTACAACTTATCATTATATTGAAAAGTCATAAGGATTTTACATGACCTTATACAAAATCCCAATGATTCTGAAGGATGGAATTAAATCCCTAAGGGCTTCAATACAAGTGGGGGAAGATTTTCCTTTTACGAAAGAAATAACGACCAAAAAATTCCATAACCAAACAACTCACTATAAGATTAATGATAAAATTAAAGACAACTCAATCATTTAATTTATATCAAACCCAAACTATAATTCTTTCCATATCATAATACTATAATATTAAATTATATAGTGGAAGATAAAAATATCAATACTGAAAGATGAAAAAAAACATCAAAGCTCCACATTCACCTTGCTACAACTCAACCGACATCCCATGTATCAAAAAGAACTAATAATATATGTGTTACATTATATTTTTCTGGGTATCGATGAACAACATCTATAAATCCACCATTGATCCAAAGTATGGGTTTTTCATGAATCTCCATATATTTCACCCAAAGACTTTTCTATTCACACCACTAGGATAAAACATGATAGGAAAGTTTTATAAAAACTAGTTTATATAAAAACAATTTCTAAAATAGTTTATATATTCCAATAAACAAGTGAAAATGAATCCATTTTCTTAAGAGAAAATCACTTCCCAAGGATAAAAACTAAGAAATACTTTAAACCATTTCACAGGTTTTATTTTGGCATATAAATTCTATTCTACATATCTACACAACTAACCATTGGTGTATTGTTATGGTAGTTGTACACTCATGATTGATTTATCGTCAACCTACTTTGTTGTCACAAGGTAATTATATCCTAGGAGCCATTACACCGTTGTAAATATCCACCAAATCATATTTCAATCGGGCTTCAGAAATGAGATATGAACTCACACAAACCCGTTATGAAAAAACATACAAAAACCATTATTTGAACATTTTAATAAAACCAAACTTTTATTGAAATAATTTTGATAAAAAATTTTAATAAAATAATACAATTATTCAAACCCCTTTTCTGAGAATCCAAACCAATCTATCATTTTAAAATAATCTTTTTAAAATCATGTTCCCAAAATCACTTTCCGAAAAAACACCCAATGTCCATAATTCCCCAAACCATCACTCAAGAAGGTTTCAATAATATTTTCACAAAAAAAAAACAAAATAAATTTCAATAAAAACAACAAATTTGAAACTAAGACTTCAAATTCATAAATAGAGGACTCAAGAGTGAGTCAACTTTCCCTAAGAAATTTGAAAAAAAAATAAACCACATGAAAAACATCCCTGAAACTAGGTTAAATCTCTATAAACCCGACTTAGATCTCTTCCTCTATCATGAACCAAGGAAAAAATAATCATATTTTTACGCAAATATATTATATATAACAAAAAAGGATGTTTATGTGAGAAATTGGGAGAGGTATAGAAGTAGATCTAAAAAAAGTGAAAGAACAACCTGGAATGATCACTTATCGCATGAATCTAGATTCAAATCACCAATGGAAGCTCCAATATTGATTCCAAATTTTAGGGGAGATGTTTTTAAAACATTGAGAGGGGAATATAATGATTTAGGTCCATTTTAGAGAATAGATGTGGCATTAAAACACAAATACAACTTAGATACACATTTTTAGGACTTATTTGTTTACCCACGCATGATTTAGTCACACGTTTTGGCAAACCATGTGAAAACTATGCACCAACCACTACCCCAAGGATGAACCTTGTATGGTTAGCTCACATAGTTACCAAAATATGTTTTAAAAATTCCAAAGGTCATTGTCTCTTCCTTTCCCCAATTAGCATGTTTTTTTTGAAACCATGTTCCACTTGTGTTCCTTCTCTATAGCCTATACCTCACTGCACACTGTTTCCTATAGGTGATTCATTATTTTCTCAAATCATGAACCGAACATTAACCTATTGAAAATCCCTAAAAAAATTCGATTAGTTCTCATGAATCTCCCCCAAATTACCCATATACATTAAATAATTTAAAAGAATAAGGAAAAGGTTACTTGTGTGAAACTGGGGGTACTACATGGCACATATCTAAAAGAAATATTGGCTATGAGATAGAACTTTTTGAAGTGTCAGCTCAAGGTACACAAGATTTTGAATAGAAACAATTCCACAAATCCCCTTGGATGAAGTGGTTTTCGAGACATAATTTCTGAATAGGAGTATAAGAATGTTATTGAACTAGAATTGTATGGTTTTGTAGTCACCAAGGTTGTTGACTCATTATTAGTTAATATAATGCATCTATAACCTACAAAGTCACTATAAGTAGATCAATGTTCATAAAGTGTCAGGAATCTATGAAATCTGAAATGGATTCCATGTACCAGAACCATTTCTAGATTTTTGTAGATCCTCAAATGGGGGTAAATACAATTGGATTTAAACGAGAACTAAATATGAATCCTTAAATGTATGGGAAATTTAATAATTATAAAGAATGTCTTGTTACAAATAGGGTTTTTAAATCACCTGCAAACTAACTACACCCAATCATTTTCACTAGCTATAATATTGAGATCCATCAAAATTTCACCTTAAATTTTGGCCTTCCATGACTATGAGACTTTGAAAATGGATTTAAGAATAGCCTTACATAATTGGAGCATTCATGAAGAATTTCTATATGAACCATCTAGAAGGATTTTTGAATCCAAATTTTTTCAATGAATTATAAAATTTATGAATATCCATTTATGGATTCCAGAATGAATATTGGTCATGGAACTCACACTTTGGTGATTCGATAGTGGAATTTTGTGGCATAAAGAAAGAATTTGATAATTATGATTATTATTGGTTGAATGGGAGTGTGGTCATTTTAGTAATAGTTTATGTCGATGAAATACAACATATTGAAATTGAAATAATTTTTTTTACAATATATTCATTCCTAATTTAATAAATTCTTATGAATGAAGGTCTTATGTAAAGTAACATATTTTATTTGCGTAAAGATATTTCATGATAGATCCAAGAGGATTACCAGTCTATGTTAAGGTAAATATATTGAAAATTTTCTAAATAGATTTAGCGTGGTTCAATACAATAGAGAATTATTAAAAATTTCACATTGATTTCTTATTTCAAGGAAAATGTTTCCTCAAAACATCAAGGAATACAAAGAATAAAAAGTATTCCATATGAACAATTGATTTGGTTAGTTATGTATATTATGCTATATACTAGGGTAGATGTCACTTGTACTTTATGTGTTGTATGATTAAATCAATCTGACCTATATGACAACCATCAGATAATATTCTAGACTATCATTATGTATTTGAGGCATACTAAGTATATTCTCTAAGTCTATAGAGGAGTTGAGGAACTAAAATCTAATGTATGTGTATTTTATTGGTTGAAAAAAAAATTGATTTGAACTTGTAGAGGGGGATATATCATTACTCTTAATAGAGGTGTTTTGAGCAGGACGAGCTCAAAGAATTTAATTTTCATAATATCTATAGAAATTTCCATTTATATTGTGTCTTCCAAGGTAGCTAAATAAGTGGTTTGGATGTGTATCTTCATTAATGATTATGGCATGAAACTTAAATGTAAGGATCATATGACAAACATTTATGATAAAACTACAACAGTGACTCTCACAAAGGATTCAAGGTTACATCCACAATGAGGTACATACTTAAAAAGTGTCATATTTTGAGTAATTTTTCTCAAAGAGGTGTTGTCATAGTTGGAAGAATATACATAGATGAAAATTTTGTAGATCCCCTAACTAAATGCATTTTTAGTGGAAATTTGGTCATCATGTGAGGTCTAGAAAACAATAATTCGTAGTAATTTTTATATAGTTCAAGTGGGACCATATTGGATATGGTTATATATATCCAAATATTTTTACTTTTGTTTTAAATTCATATTTTACAAATTTAATATTAATAAAACAATATTTTTAATTATTACACATTATTTTGAATTAATTTAATAGAACAATATCTATAAATATCTATGACATTTTTATGGTAATATTATTTCCGTTCTACTTTGAGAATCATTATATTTCATGAAAAAACAATAAAAATTGTTCTATGTTCAGATAAAATACAATTATGGGATACATATAATATTAAAAATTAGGTGGATGTATTTATAGGTAAATGAGGGATGTTTTTCTGAAGAAAAAAATTAGTAATCTCAAAGATATGATATTATGACAATTGACCCATATATAGGAATTATTTCTGTTCATTTTTCATCATATACACCTATATGTGAGAATTTGTAATGGTTTTTAGACATTATGATAAGTATTGAAATACTTCATCACACTTGAACATAGATTTATTCGAAATAATTTGGACATGATATATTAACAAGAAGTAGTGTATGTTGGGTGTTTTATGTATGAGTTGTTATTAATTTATAAGTAGTTGAAGGATTTGTCACTTCCATATTAATAAATGTTTATATATTTGGTTTTTTATTGAAATTGAACTATCATATTAAATTTTATATTGATGGTGTAAGGTTTTGTTTATTTTAGATATTCAAAGAAATATGTACCTAGTGATTAGGATAATGACAAGGATGTGAAGCCTTCTTGATGAGATATTTTGGGAAATGGATTATATTACATTATATGTATTCACATGTTACTGTTGTCATTAAGAAATTATGTTCATTATCTTGGGTGTTTTGATGTGTTTTTAGGGAGGAATACTATAATTAGGCAATCCCATATAATATTGATGTGATAGAATCCCAGAGGGTCACAAACAAAGTGTTTATGTTGATCTCGATTAAATTTTATTTGAATTTATTTATCTTAATAAATATTTCTCTCAATTAATTGGAATAAATTTAATCATGTTTTATTGATCAAAAATGTTTATTGAATATTTAATAATTATTTATTCATTATATGGTGAGTAAAACATTTTTTTATAAATAAAATATTAAATTAAATATTTATCCAGTTATTTAAATAATTATTATTGTGGTGAGAAGATAAAGATCATTCCTAGAGAAAAATATTAACTTCAATGATGTTAAAATAATATTTATCATTGATCCAGATTGAGAACAATATAAAATAATAATATTGTTATAATTATATAGACTTAGGTTTAAATTTTTTTTACTTTATTATTTATAAGATGTTTTGAAATTAAATAAAATTTTAACATAAACAGTAATATAATAAATATATTATTAGGTTTATTATTTTGGATTCAGATATAATTTAGATTCATTAGAAACAACATACTTCTCTCTCATTTCCTCCTCTTATGATAATATCAATAAGAAGAAATATTCCTTCAATCATGAAGGAACAAGAAATCGTAAAGTTGAAAAAATAAGATGTTCGATCATTTATTCTATGACCTAAAACAAAATTGGTTTTACATGGATATTAAAGGACCACATAAAGATCACCATTAGAGGGTTCATAATTTCAGTGTTTCATACATAATGAAAGTAATCTAAAAACTATTTCAAATGATCAAATTATTTATCACAAAAAGTTCCTATGAAGATGTATTTTCTTTTTGTATCTAATCTAAATTTTTTATAAATTTAATATACTTTGGGTTCTATGATTTTTATATTGATATACGATTGGAAAAATTCCATCAGATGTGATGTTAATGTCATAAAAAATATGTCAACGATTCATCTGATATGATAATAACCTATTTGGTTATATGAACACAAGGAAGTTTCAATATGCTCAGAACCTTAACATGTAACCTTGATCCCATAACACCATGTTTGATTCTAAATCACAGGGGTGTTTTCATGTGTACACATGAGACAATATTTTATTCTTGATCAAATGTTTGTGTGTATCCCTTGAGATCATATTTAATGCGTGATCACATGTGTGTAACTGTGTATCCCATGAGACAATGTTTCATGATTGACCACATCTATGTTGATGTCTAGAATGTGATACCCATATATGTTTCTTGATTCCCTGAGTATATTTATGAATATTGTTACACCGTATATTATGATGATCACATGAATTTTTAAAAACACTAATTATGGAATTCCATGTTATCTTTTTAAAAGATCTTCCCTATTCTCTATTGTTACTTTTCCATTGGGGTAATGTATTCTATAATCAGGGTAGGTGATTTTTCATGATGTGTTTATATCAGGGGGCCAGAACTGTCACGACCCGACCCTACCCGGGCTCGAGCCGCAACTACCCCAATCCCTCCTCCATAGGCCCGGGGCTAGAGACCAGCGCCCAAGGAACAACAACTCGGAGAGGCCTTTGCCTGAGTACCTGTACACACACACGCAACACACTCCATGCAAAAGTGCAGAGTAAAAAAGAAAAGAAAAATACCAACTGCTATAAAAAGAACACAAGAGTGCATCAACCTCTAAACATTACAAAGTAAAAGCTGAAAATAAAAGGGAAAAAAAACACTCCCAACCAGAAAAGTTCCACAACCCGGCAATAGGTAAACAAAAGAAAACAGCTGGAAGGGTCCCCCACCTAGAACCTGACTCCGACCACCGCATGCGGTCCAAGCTCCCAAGTTCCTAAGCTCCTATGACGTCACAACCAACCTGTCTGTCGTCTGCAAGGGCACACCAAGTGCAGGAAAAGCCCAAGTAGGGGTGAGTATAAAAATACTCAGTAGGATACCCCGAAGGCTCGAGGGATTAATAAAGGATGTACCAAAGGGTGAGCAGTAGATCGAATAGGGGAAATTAAAGGAGTACAACCGAAAGTGAATTAAAGAGTACAGTAGGGAGTCCAGCTCAACCCAACAATAGGAAATAAGGTAGACTCGTCCAACCATGAGAATCTAGACACGGAAAGCACGTGGCATACCCCATGAGTCTTCACCTCTCCTGGAAGGAGAGTAACCAAACCCAAGAAGTGGGTACTATAACAAGGTATATACAAATACATATGCTCAAAAAAGAAGCTCGAACAATATCTTAAGGGGATCTCCATCCCGTAGCTAAGCCCAAGAAAGTGAGAAACCAACAATCCCAGAAGTAAACACAATCGATGCCCAGCGCCCCGCACGTCTGCCCCGAACTGCAAGTCAATGTCTCAAATCACCGCAGCTCGAAACTATCCGCTTTGGGTGGCACTGACTCCCCCACACAGTTTTAGGTCGCGTCATAAGGATGTGTCTCAGTGGGGAAAGCGCCCCTTGTACTTGAGAGTTCTGGGGGACATCACACCACAACTCATCACTACCCTGCAGTCGAGAGGTCTCCTCAATGTCGACAGGTGACCCCCTTCTTGGCCTCGCTGGAGGGTGATCCCTGGACGTCGATGGCTTCCCACTGGAGGGAGACCTGGAAATAGTCGTCGGGTGCCACACTGCACAGTCCCGTAATAGGGTAATCCACTGGAGGGCGACCCGAAAAAATTCGTCGATGAGTCCCAAAGCTCAGTCCTGTAAAAGGGTACTCCACTGGAGGAAGGCTTAGAACTGTCATCGGGGACCACTTCCCAGCCCAGCTAGAGGTAAACCCAACATAGGGGACCACTTCCCAGCCCAGCTGGAGGTAAACCTGGCATCGAGGACCACTTCCCAGCCCCGTTGGAGATAAACCCAGAACCACTCTGGCCATCCCTGCTAGATGGTACAGCTCGGTGAACACCGCTGTACTGGACATCCCTACTGGATGGTAACCCACTAGCCATCCCTACTGGATGATACAACTGGCGAGACCTGCTCGAAACAACCTCAGCCCTGCTAGAAATAACCTCAACCCTGCTGGAAACAACCTCAACCCTATTGGAACCAAACTCAGCCCTGCTGGAAACAACCTCCTGGGTAGAGGATTGGTGCCCACGTAAAGTGTTGGTCACACCGAGATCCAGAAGAACTCTACCATGGAACACGAAGGGGGTGGGGGAAACACCCTGGGCCTCTCAGGTAAATCATGCTCCAATCCGCTGAGTCACTGTCGAAGCAGACTAAGACAACTCATCCCAGAATGTGGGAAAACACCCACACTGTACGAGCACACATAGTCGTAAACAATTTCGCAGTCCGGTGAAAGGGCACGGTACTGAAACCCCTCACAGCTGAAGAAACAGAGGAAACAAACCATTTCTACCGGCCAAACGACAACAGAACCAAGGGAAAACTCAACCCTGCTGGTCAACAAACGAGAACATAGGAACCCTCTACGTAGCGAGAGGTCAAAAGTATGTAAAACATAACACATCGCGCACATGGGTCCCACACGACGTGTGGCCCCAAGTCAACCCCAACCAAGAGCACAAACATTCTCAGGTACAAACATCCACATGTACCTCCCAGCGTTCCCGTATACTCCTAGAGTATACCACGTCTCCAGCCCAAAGGATAACGTGCACACGACACCTAACGTCAATGCCAAGGCATAGCGTAACAACTCCAATATTCCACCTCATCGGCCCAGGAACGGCCAACTACATCTCTTCAAGCATTCACTTCACTCTCCCAAGAGTGAACGTGATCCCACGCCAAGGGTTCTCTGCAAACACCGCCGGAAGAACCTCCACCGGTACACCTTTCGTGCTTCCACATTTTATAAGATTGCGTAAGAAGCTCCGCTCGCCTGAACAGATTACACCATTGTAATACTCATGGAAAAACATGCGAGATAGACTACACACTCACCTCAAACAGATATCCGATGGAAAAGTCATCCAATATAGCCTTACGCCCGAACGACGTCCCGTGGTCCCGAGCCTCGGCCCCGAAAATAGTCGGGCGCGTCGCACCATTGCGATCCTCTCGGAAAAACACGTCAAAAGGACTGCTCACTTGAGTGGAACAGATATCCAGAGAAAAAGATGTATTCTGGCACACCGCACACGAGCATTGCTAAGTGGGACCCACATACCGGTTCCGAAGCACAACGAACGGATTGCACTGTTGCAATCCTCTCAAAAAAGTACACAAGATGGACTATTCACTTATCCAAAACGGACACCTGGTGATAAAGCTGGAAATCACCGTCAACTCCCGAAACGGCCCTTGCGGGGCCCACACCAGCGTGCGGAATTAGAGTGGGTGGATTGCACCATAGCAATCCCCTCGAAAAAACACCCCGAAACGACTGCTCATATGACTCGAACAAACGTCCACTGAAAAAGTTACAAAACACTACTCAAAGCTTAAAAGACGGGCCGTGGGGCCCACGCCTCAACTCTGGTTCCTATGCCCAAAACAACACTGGAAAACTCTGGCTCGACACCAGGGTCGCAATGCCACTGACGGGGCTCAAATCGGACGTCGGATGTGCCCACACCGTCCAAAACAAGAAACCCCCAGAAAACGCTCGTCCACTTAACGTACACGTCCTGCCACCGAACTCCCGTCCCGGGAATTAAAATTTTCCAAAACCATCTCAAAACGTTCCCCTCGATCCATGGAACGTGCTGCCGTAGACGAAATGCGAAACAGACGTCTGTAGCGGAAAATACTGGCGTCTAAGTCGAGGGGGCAAGGCCCCTTGGGCGGGACCGGCCTGGGCTGGCCCGACGCTGAGTCGCGGTCCACCGTCGATCGACCCTCGTGGGGTCGGTCATCCCGCCGTGTGACAACCCGCGTCTCGCGGGTCCTGTCCTCGCGCAGGGGTCGCTCACCGTGAACCTGCGGTCGCCGCGCCCCGGCGGTTCGGCCTCGCCGTCTGGTGCCGCTGCCTCGCGCGGCCGGCTCTGCCTCGCGCCGGCGCCCCGTTGAAGCCCGCTCGTGCCGACACCCAGTGACCCCGCTAGAGCCACACACCCCAGGACGCCCTCGATCGCCTGTGCTGAAGGCCCGCCGCCTGCGCCTTGCTGCGCCTGGCCGAAACCCATGGCCGCCTCCTCCGCTGAAGGCCCGCCGAAAAAAAAAATCGAAACCCGCAAACTTCGACGAACATTTGAGAGCTGCTCGGAACTCGGAATTAATATCCGAAATAGGCTTCGGAAATATCATAATATCTACTATTTATTCATGTGCTTTTTTCGATAATTCGACATAGTTTTGATACAAAAATTTGAGCTCAAAGTAGATTGGGAAATAAAAATCGAAACCGCAACGATCATACCTTCTTGGGCTTCGCCCGATGCTTCACGGAGTGTCCGTCGCCGCGCTGCTGCCTTGCCATAGGGTAGGAGGAGAGGAGGATATTAATCTTTCATCGTTGGGATCTGTTAGTACCAGGGAAGAAGGGGGAGAGGAGAGGGGTGGGTTAAGTGTTTAAATAGAAAACACTTAACCACCCGCCCGTCGGCCCGAACCAGAACTTCCGGCGGGGTCAAGATTAAGCCTCCCCTAGTGTAAACGCCACGTTATGAGCACAATGGAGGTCTTGGAATTTTAATATGAGGATCCTTTTGAATGTTATTAAACTTGGCACCCGAGGTCTCCAAATTACGAAAATGCCCTTGGGGCCATTTTTCACAGACGGGCCGCACCTGCGAAACTCACACCCCTCCTAGGGTAAATGGCACGCTCTGAACTCAACGGTTCGATCAGTTTCCCCATCCGAGCCACTATTTAAGAGATACTGAGTTAATCCATTAAAAGAATAAATTAATTATTTAATTTATCCTTTCCACACTCCGATAGCGAGCGCGGGGTCCAAACGTCTCGCACCGACATGATTTATATCGTTCCTAGGGTAAACACCCCATTACGGACCCATACGTACACTCAGATCTCTGATCCGAAACTCCTTTGAGGAGTTATCCCATTTATTTGGCGTTTCCAGTGTGAACGCACTACAAATTTAATTCTAGCCACACCGGGGCTCAGAATCGCATGCCGTCTGAGGGAGCTGCTCTGGAATAATATCTAGAATATTCCAAAGTCTTTTACAGCCGAAAACCGGGTTCTTACATCATTCCCTACTTCAAGATTTTCATCCCCGAAAAGAAAAACTGGGGAAGAACTCAGGGTACAAAGCCCACACCTAGCTCTCCCATACCCAGAAGAACTTTTGCACAGTCCCGCGTCACCGCACAAAGACCAAAGGATTAGATATGTTCACGCGAGGTCTTTCCTTGCCGATGACGTGCATAAGAGCACACTCAAATCTCCTCAGGTGAGTCACACGGGAGACACTATGCACCCAAACCGGCCTTTGGGGTTAGGGAAAGGTGGTAGGGAACCTCTCCATCCCTTTGCACGGTCTTAAACGGCCCGAAGGCTCTCGGGGGTCGCTCACCTCCCCGATCGAACCTCTAAATCGCACGCTGCGACTGGAATCACCGCACACACCTAGAACAAGGCCCGATGATTCCCTCCTTCAGAACATCCATATGGTGAAACACCCAAGGATATCTGGTCACGCAAGATTTCACAGTCGATTTCTATCAACCAAGACCTTCTTACACGCTCAGAGAGTGATGGAGTCGACGCCATCGACTGAAGAGGAAGGTTACACACCTTTTAATCTACCATCACATGGTTACACCCGATGCCATGTGTCACCCTGGTAACACTCAAACAAGGAGTAGGGAGAAATCATTTCACACACAGAGTCTAACAATTATACTACAAAAAGTAGAATAGTTGTAGAGCGTACCTCTTATCACCTCATGCTCTGCAGGATCATAGACATTCAAGGCTCACGGCTGTCCACGGTCCCAACTGTCAGCTCCCAGAGCTTGACGTGGACCGCCTAGTGGTGATGGGAAGATCTCTTAAAGTCGTCCCCCACTACCAGCTCCTCCCGCTCCTCTGCTAGAACCACCTCTTTGGGCGCTACTCCGATCACGGCGCTGCCTCTGTCGTGGAGGCACACTTGCTGCCTGCCCAAAGCTCTTCGCATGCCTGGTCAGGCAGTCACGTGCCAGGTGACCTCACCCATCACAGGCATAGCACCGACTCTCTTTGGGCTAAACTGGTGCCCTTTGGCGCCACTGTGGTGTATGACCACGCCCCTGAGTCCGGTTGTCAGAAAGCCACCTGCGTCGAGGTTCTTCTTGCCGATGCCCACTAGCTGCAGCAGACGTCCCGGCTCCAACATGCCTGCTGCCACCACCAACTCTAGAACATGACAGGAAGCTCTCTATCACCAGTGCCTGCCCTAGCACTCCTACATATGTGGAAATTCCCAAGGGTACTATGACAGCACGAATCTCTCGGCGGAGACCCTGCTCAAACTTCGGCGCTCGGATGTTGTCGTCATAGACCAAGTCTGGGTAAAAGAGTGCATGGTCTACGAAACTAGCCGCGTACTCAGCCACCGTCATCCCTCCCTGTTAAAACTGCAGGACATCTTGAATCCGAATGGAGTGCAAGCAGGAGGGTAAAAACTCCTCACAAAACAACAACTGAAAGTCTCCCCATGAAAGCGATGATTCGTGAAGAAATTGAGTCACCAGACACCACCAATGCCAAACTTCTCCGTAGAAAGGGTTGGCGGCCAAAGCCACAATAAGATCTACCGGCGTCTGCACAAGAATGAGGAGGCAAACCACTATCTCTAGCCAAACCTATACTACCAGAGGGTCTGGCTCACCACTGAACCTCAGCGGTCTCTGCCGCTGGAACTCACGGAGCGTGGTCAACCTGTGCTCAAGTCCCGTCTGCTCTGCTGAAGATGTCTGCTGCTAAACAGGTGGGGGTTCTGCTACCGGCCCACCCAGAGAAAAGGGCTCGCATGATGGGTCCTAGACTGAGGCCTCGTAGCTCACAGAGTCGTCGTCATGAACCAAAGCTGGTATCCTGGCTGGCTGTCTTTGCGGAGACATCCTGAATGTTATCAAGGAGTGTCACGATTAGATGAGAATATATGTATATAACAGTAACTACTATGGGGAGCTGACTCAATAAGGACAGTCAAAGACTCAATCCTATGTGATGCAGGAACCAATTTTCCCAGCAACAAGTGTCTTAGCACGCTGAGTCGACAAGCGGGTTATCAAGGTCCTGGTGAATGGATATGTCGTCCGCCGCACCATCACTGGACTCCCTAGAGTGAGAGATAAGACATATTAACATTGTTTCCCTATACCCCAACCAATTATTTTTAAGGGACATCCAAACAACATCCCAAGGAACGAACCACCTCTGATACCACTTTTTCACGACCCGAACCTACCTAGGATCGAGCCGCAACTACCCCAAGACCGCCTCCATAGGCTAGGGGATGGCGACCAGCGCCAAAGGCACAACAACTCGAGGATGCGTTTGGCTGAGTACCTGTACACACACACGCAGCACACTCCATGCAATAGTGCAGAGTAAAAAGTAAAGGAAAATACCAACTGCTATAAAAAGACATCAAGAGTGCATCGACCTCTAAACAGTACAAAGTAAAAGCTAAAAAGAAAAGGGAAAAAACACACACCCAACCAGAAAACTGCCACAACCCGGCAACAGGTAAACAAAAGAAAACAGTTGGAAGGGTCCCCCACCTGGAACCCAACTCTGACCACCGCACGCGGTCCAAGCTCCCAATCTCCTAAGCTCCTCTAACGTCATGACCAACCTGTCCGTCATCTGCAAGGGCACACCAAGTGCAGGAAAATCCCAAGCAGGGGTGAGTATAAAAATACTCAGTAGGATACCCCGAAGGCTCGAGGGAGAAACAAAGGAGGTACCGAAGGGTGCGCAGTAGATCGAACAGGGGAAAGTAAAGGAGTACAACCGAAAGTGCAGTAAAGAGTACAATAGAGAGTCCATCTCAACCCAACAGTAGGAAAGAAGGTAGACTCATCCAACCACGAGAATATAGACACGGAAAGCATGTGGCATACCCCGTGCGTCTTCTCCTCTCCTGGAAGGAGAGTAACCAAACCCAAGAAGTGGGTACTAGAACAGGGTATATACATATACATATACATATTCTCAAACAAGAAGACTGAACATGATCGTAAGGGGATCTCCATCCCATATCTTAGCCCAAGAAAGTGAGTAGCCGACAATCCCAGAAGTAAACACCATCGATGCCCATCATCCCGCACGTCTTCCCCGAACTGCAAGTCAAGGGATCAAATCACCGCACCTTGAAACTATCCGCTTTGGGCAGCATTGACTCGCCCACACGGTTTTAGGTCGCGTCATAAGGACGTGTATTGGTGGGGAAAGAACCCCTAGTACTTGAGAGTTCTGGTGGAAAGTCAAACCACAACTCGTCACTGCCCCGCAGTCGAGAGGTTTCCTCAAAGTCGACAGGCGACCCCCTGCCCAGCCCCGCTAGAGGGTGATCCCTGGAAGTCGACGGGTTCACACTAGAGGGAGACCTGGCAAGAGTCGTCGGGTGCCACACTGCCCAGTCCCATAACAGGGTAATCCACTGGAGGGCGACCTAGCAAAATTCGTCAACGAGTCCCAATGCCCAGTCCCATAAAAGGGTACTCCACTGGAGGGAGGCTCAGAACTGTCATCGGGGACCACTTCCCAGCCCAGCTGGAGGTAAACCCAGCAACTAGGACCACTTCTCAGCCTTGCTGGAGATAAACCCAGCATCGGGGACCACTTCCGAGCCCCGCTGGAGGTAAACCCAGAATTACTCTGGCCATCCCTGCTGGATGGTACTGCTTGGTGAACACCACTGTACTGGCCATCCCTGCTGGATGGTAACCCACTGGCCTTCCCTGCTGGATGGTACAATGGGTGAGCCCTGCTCGAAACAACTTCAGCCCTACAGGAAACAACCTCAGCCCTGCTAGAAACAACCTCAGCCCTACTGGAAACAACCTCAGCCTTGTTGGAAACAACCTCCTGGGTAGAGGATCGGTGCCCGCGTAAAGTGTTGGTCACACCGAGATCCAAATAACTCTACAAGGGAACATGAAGGGGGCGGGAGAAACACCCTAGGCCTCTAAGGGTGATCACGCTCCAATCTGCTGAGTCACTATCGAAACGGACTGAGACAACTCATCCTAGAAAGTGGGAAAACACCCACGCTGTATGAGCACACGTAGTCGTAAATAGTTCCGCAATATAGTGAAAGGGAACAGTACTGAAACCCCTCAGAGCTAATGGAACAGAGGAAAAAAACCATCTATGCTGGCCAAATGAGAACAGAACCAGGGGAAAACTCAACCCTGCTGGTCAACAAACGAGAACAGAGGAACCCTCTACGTCATGACAGGTCAAAAGTATGTAAAGCAGAACACGAGATGCACAAGGGTCCCACACGACCTGAGGCCCCAATTCAACCCCAACCAAGCACATAAACATTCTCAGGTACAAACATCCACATGTACCTCCCATCATTCCCGTATACTCCCAGAGTATACCACATCTTCAGCCCAAAGGATAACGTGCACACGACACCCAACGTCAACACAAAGGCGTAGTGTAACAACTCCAACATGCCACCTCATCGGCCCGAGAACGGCCAACTACATCTCTTCAAGCATTCACTTCACTCTCCCAATAGTGAATGCGATCACACGCCAAGGGTTCTCTGCAAACACCACAGGAAGAACCTCCACCGGTACACCTTTCATGCTTTCACATTTAATAAGATCACATAAGAGGCTTCGCTCGCCTGAACAGATTACACCATTGTAATCCTCATGGAAACAAATGCGAGATAGACTAGTCACTCGCCTCAAACGGATATCCAATGGAAAAGTCATCCAATACCGCCTTACGCTCGAACGACGTCCCGTGGTCCCGATCCTCGGCCCCGAAAACAGTTGGGCGCATCACACCATTGCGATCCCCTCGGGAAAACACGTCAAAAGGAATGCTCACTTGTGTGGAACAGAAATCCGGAGAAAAAGATACATTCCAGTGCACTGCACACGAGCGGCTCTACGTGGGACCCAGATCCCAATCCTAGAGCACAACGAACAGATCACACCATTGCGATTCTCTCTAAAAAGCACACAAGATGGACAATTTACTTGTCCAAAACGGACACCCAGTGATAAAGCTGGAAATCACCGTCAACTCCCGAAACGGCCCTCGTGGGGCCCGTAACAGCATGTGGAACTAGATCGTTTGGATTGCACCATTGTAATCCCCTCGAAAAAACACCATGAAACGACTGCTCGTACGCCTCGAATGGACGTCCGATGAAAAAGTTATAGAACGCTGCTCACTGCTTAAAAGATGGGCCATAGGTCCCATCCCTCAACTCCAGTTCCTATGCACGAAACCACACTGGAAAACTCCGGCTTGACTCAAGGGTCACAACGCCACTGATGGTGCTCAAATCGGACGTCGGATGTGTCCACACCGTCCAAAACAACAAACCCCCGGAAAACGCTCGTCCACTTAACGTACGCGTCGTGCCACCGAACTCCCGTCACGGGAATTAAAAATTTGAAAAACCATCTCAAAATGTTACCATCGATCCAAGAAATGTTCCACCGTAGACATCACATGAAACTGACACCCGTAGCGGAAAATACGGGCGCCTATGTCGAGGAGGCAAGGCCCCTTTGGCTGGACTGGCCGATCCGCCCGGCCTGGGCCGGCCCGTGCCAGCTGGCCCGACGCTGTGCTGCGGTCCACCGCCGACCGACCCTCATGGGGTTGGTCGTCCCACTGTGTGAAGACCCGCGTCTCACGGGTCTTTTCCCCGTGCTGGGGTTGCGTGCCGTGACCCCGCGGTCGCCGCGCCGCCTGGAGCCGCCGCCTCGTGCGGCCGGCTCCGCCTTGCGTCAGCGCCCCGTTGAAGCCCGATCGTCCCGACACCCAGCGACCTCGCCAAAGCTGCACGCCCTCGGAAGCCCTCGCTCAACCGCGCTGAAGGCCCACCTCCCGCGCCTTGCTGCACCGGACTGAAACCCTTGGCCGCCTGCTCTGCTGAAGGCCGACCGAAAAAAAAACAGAAACCCGCAAACTTCGACGAACATTTGTGAGCTGCTCGGAACTCAGAATTCAAATCTGAAACAATCATCGGAAAGAGAATAAAATATAATACGCATTCATTTGCTTTGTTCGATAATTCTACAGAGTTTGATACAAAAATTTGAGCTCAAAGTAGATGCAGAAATAAAAATTGAAACCGCATCGATCCTACCTTGTTGGGCTTCGCCTGACGCTTCAAGGAGAGTCCGCCGATGCGCCACTGCCTTTCCATAGGGGAGGAGGAGAGGAGGAGCTTCAAACTTAATCATTGGGTGCTGTTGGCTCCAGGGAAGAAGGGGGAGAGGAGAGGGGTGGGTTAAGTGTTTAAATAGAAAACACTTAACCACCCGCCCGTCGGCCCGATCCCGAACTTCCGACGGGGTCGAAATTAAGCCTCCCTTGGGGTAAACGCCACGTTATGAGCACAATTGAGGTCTCAGAATTTTAATCCAAGGCTCCATTTTAAAGATATTAAACTTGGCGCCTGAGGTCAACAAATTACAAAAACGCCCCTGGGGCCAGTTTTCACACACGGGCCGCGCCCGCGAAACTTACACCCCTCTTAGGGTAAACAACACACTCTGAAATCAATGGTGCCCTCGGTTTCCCCATTCGTGCCACTATTTATGATATACCGAGTTAAGCTGTTAAACGAATAAATTAATTATTTAATTTATCCGTTCCACGCTCCGACATCGAGCAAGGGGTCCAAACATCCCGCGCCGACATGATTTATATCGTTCCTAGGGTAAACACTCCATTCCAGACCCATCCGTACACTCAGATCTCTGATCCAAAACATTGTTTAGGATTTATCCCATTTATTTTTCGTTTCTAGTGTGAACGCACTACAAATTTAATTACAGCCACACCGGGGCTCAGAATCGCACGCCGTCTGAGGGCGCTGCTCTGGAATAATATAAAGAATATTCCAAAGTCTTTTACAGCCAAAAAATAGGTTCTTACAAGAACAAAAAAATTGTTGATGATGTTAGACCTAAGTATATGGTAGGGGTATAATGACCTGGATTCCAGACCTGGAGAAGTGGTTTTGGGTGTATGATGGCCATGTGGATATTGACTTGCATATCAACTTGGTGTCTTATGGATGTCAAGTAAAATTTCTTCTTGACTTTATTTAGATATAATGTGAAATGTTGTGTAGATTCCTTATGGATGTTGAGTGACATGTCCCCATAATTCCATGCAGTTTTCGAATGACATGTTGTATTGATTCTAAATAGATCATCCTTATAAAAAATTCATTATCTCTTTCGACATATTCTATTTTTCCATCTAGTATGGAGTTGAAGATGGTATGGCCTTGGTTCATTACATCTTGGGGGAAATTTTAAAAATAGACATATGGGTTTTTGTAACATAGTTTTTATTGGTGTTTACATGATATTTTTATGAATTTCAGTAATATATGTTTACATTATTCTAATCATATATGATGAATGTACAAAAAACTTTACTTATTGGATACAAGACCTCACTGGTGGTGTCTCACCAAGTTGTACTAACATGATACTCAGGTGTCCATGGATCAAAGGTAGATATGGATCCCTAACTTGTTGAAGGAAATAGTAAGTCTGAGGCTTATAGTTTCCCAAGATTTCCATACATTTATATTAAATATTTTTATATGTACATTCAATAAATTACACAAACACATGCATGAGGATCATAATATTTTACTTCCACTAGAAACATGGAACACAAAATTCTTAATTATTGAATGATAATCAATGTATCCAATAATTATCATCCCATTCGTAATTACTATATAAAAACATTTCTTTATAACCTGAGGAAAGAAAATATAAGAAAATGGTTATCCCATATGTTCAGTAAGGGTAAAAAAGAGATATTCGTAAAAATAACATTGGCCTAAGGGTGTGAGAACATGAGAATAATATTTAAAAACCAAACCCTAAAAATCAACTATATCAATCTTGATTCATGGAATAAATATTGGTAGTTCATATGACATTATTTATAAGGGAATAAAAAAGACATGTAAATCATAGTATAACATTTTCATAATACATAAAATTATGGAATACACATAAGCATAGAAAATCTTATGTCATGTACACCCACCATGAAATTCAAAACATGTTAGACTTAGGTAACCAATGATGTACCTACATTTGGATTGGTATAACATCTAGTATACAATATTTTGTTCTTGGGATATTCTCTTGTGTACCAAAATTCATTCTTGAGATAACATGTTGTGTACCGATTGGGCTTATATAATATTAAGCATTACCCAATGCATTGAGTAGTGATATATGTCCCATCCACCCAAAAATGAATACATTTATGTTCTACATGATCATAGAACATTCATCATTTCCGAACTTATGAATGGAAATGGGTTTTATAAAAAATTTCACCATAGAATAATACATGTAAATGAAATAGTTCTCATAATAATTTCATCATTTAATCATAAAATAACCCATGGAAAATATACATGTTTCAGGAAATTCATGTCCAAATAAACATAACCAATTCAAATAAAAAATAACCACGTTATCCTCAGATCATATCCATAGTAAAAAAAATTAAAATCAAAGGTAAAAATTATAGATTGAAACTGATTTGGAAAAAAATAACTTAGAATATTTCTTGAGGAAGAATTCCTTTCCACATGGTAAAAATTTATTAAAACACAAAATTATTTAAAAATAAATTTATTTAAAAATAAAATAAAAACAAAAAAAATATTATTTAAAATATATGGATTTCAACATGGGGTATGATTTTTTTCATTTTGTAGGTGTTAAAACAATGTTTTATTTTTTATTGTTTGTAAAATCCAAAGGGGGAATGTTTTTGGAAATTACATAAAGAATAATTTTATTTAAAAAAGGTTAAAATGGGTAAAAATGATTTAATAAAACATTTTCATACTAAAAAAAATTTATCTTCATTTTTAGATAACATGTATGTGGAAGAAAAGGGTTTTCAGTTAGAGATAAAATTAAAACCAACATACTTTAAAATAATTATTTTTGAATATTGGGTACATATATAGAATAAGAATAAGTGAAAACTTTCATGTTCATTAATCAAAATGAGGATAAGAAAATAAATTATTTTCTTGATACATGGATCAAAATATTTCATTATCATAAGCAAAAGAATAAAAAATCTAGATAAATGATGAGCTTTTACCATAAAACCATTTACAAATTGGTAACACTGAATCTTAATAACCATGAAAGAATAAATTAATGAAGCCTAAAATATAATGAGAAAAAATAAATTCATGGTATTAAAAGAAATAAGAAATTTATATACACTTCGTAAAATAATATAGGTCCATAATATGACATATATCTGAATGAATAAAAATTGAGACAAAATCTTGTATCACATTGGTATCTTTTGAAACATAAACTGAATGAAAGAGATATCCATAGATGGATATGTAATTCACCATAATTTTTATGAGAGTAAATATATAATTAATTTATGGGAATTATATACATCACATATAATAGACATGTGTGAATATGGCATGTATCTCATAGATATAATGTTGAGCCTAGAAATCACATAACTTTAGTATAAACATCCATCATACAAGTTAGAACCTCCCTTATAATAAATATTAGTTTTTATAAATCCATTATAGAAACATATTTATATATATAATACCATATTTGATTCAGTTATTACTATTTGTTAAATTTTTATTAGTAATTCCTTATTAACATCTTGTTACAGGTAATAACTGCATTTTTTTCATAAATGTTTGGATTTGTTATTTTTGTCCTATTAAATTTATCATGGTTAAATAATCTACACAGTGATAATCATGAAATAATTAAAATATTTATATATTAGTTTTACATTTATGATTAATCATTTCTTCTTTTTGAAATTAAGTATGTTACCAATATGGAGATGGTTGGTCATACATATGCATGAGTAACATTTCCATTTTTCAATGATCATTATAGAAAAGAGTTAAATAATATATATTTTTTAAAAATAATAAAAATATAAGAAATAAAATATATTTTCTTTAAATATATTTATACATATCATCCGATGTTTTTGGGTGATGAAGACAGAATCAAATCCTTTGTGTAGGCGATAGTCCTCACTTTCTTGAACTATGTTATAATCCATCAGTAATTGAAAAAGAACAAAAGAAACTCTATATTATCCATTTAAATGAAAAATATTTCATAAATATAATAATTATATAATTTATTTCACATATATACATTAAATATATACTTATTATCTTCCATGTAAATCATTATTGAAAATAAATCACACCACTTTATGATGTTGTAGACTTACATACACACGAGGGACATTATCGTATCCCCTATTGACTGAAATGTAACAAGTTTTATATTTTATAATGAATATATAGGTGTAATTATGTCGTAAACTTCATATATATACTTTATAACTGTCCACACACCAAAATGTGGGAGGTGGTAGTGGTAAAATGAATGAAATGGTTTTGCAAGGCAACTGTCTCACGTACACACAAATGATGATTTCGAAACATGTTTGACGAAAGTGGAGATGGTTTTAGTAAACTAACATAGCATAAAAACACATATGAATATTTAATATTCTTGTTTTTTATTTCATCAAGGTTTAATAATAATTAATGGAGTTAGAGGAAGAAATTAAATAAATACACTCCTTGAAGAATATTACCTCTTCTTCATATAACATCCACAGGTGAGAACCAAAAGCCTTCAAAGGACGTATGTATGCACAAAATAAGTGTTATAGAATTACTGGAGGTAATTTGCGAAGCTATTTTTCTGGTATTTTATGAATCAAAATGGTTTCAAGTTTTTAATTTTAGAGAGGATGGGGTTTCCTTCTATAATTAGGGTTATTAACATGAGGATTATTTTAAAATTTAAAAATTTGTACTAATTTTATTACACTGAAAAATGTTCTAAAAGAGATTACTCTCAGTACTTAAGAATTATAGTTAATAAATATATCAATAAAATTGATTTTATACAAGTTTTAGGTCATTTAAACACTACTCTTTTTAGTTTAGTCTCCGATAATCCCATTTTTACATTAACCTAGATAAATAATTTTTATTCTTTCTAGAATTAATTTTTGTAAATAAACTATTTTTACCATATTAAATAATATAATTAAATATATTTCCCAATATATAATCAATTTTTACCACTCTAATACACATAACTAGAAATATTAAATTTATAATTCGTCCCATATGTGTGATAAGAAAACTAGTTTTCAAATAGAAAATGATAAAAAGTTTAAATATATTAGAACATATTTTACTTCAAAATAAATTTATACTAAAATTTATCTTTATTAAAAAATTTAAATGAAAATGCTTCTTTTAATTAAAAATATATATTTTATAATATTTTGAGAAGAATTTATATTTTTATGAAATTCCCAAATAAGTCACTCTAAATTAATATTGATATTTTGATTTCAGAATTATGTTTCTTGAAAATATATTTCTTAAAATTTGAAAAAATTAGTTTTAAAATGTGTTTGAAAAATAGGTGAGAAAACAATTTTTAGAAAAATACAGTTTTAATCATGAAATTAAATTTATTGTTATCTCTTGTCTTGAAATCACATAAAATGAATTCTAATCAGTTCATTGAATTTATAATTTATAAATTTATTTGAAATCATCCACTAATATTATGTTTAATTATTTATGGAAAAACTTGTTCGTTTATATACAAATGCGTTTCCACTAAAAAAATTCTTTTGTTTTCAAATTGTTTTGATTTCAATTTTTAATTTACAGGAAAAAATGAAATTATTCTTCAGAAAAGTGTAAACCATATATTTTCATAATATAGTAAATACTATTCATGTCCATCTTTTCAATTTGATGTTGATAATTATCGTATTCAACAATAATGTTTTAATAATATGTCATGTTTCATTCAAACACATTTCTATCTGCAACTTATGCTAAAATCAGTGTTGTATGAAACACAAGTAAATCTTAGTATAGTGTTTATTGAAAAATATTTAAAAATTATATTAATTTGAAAAAAAATTGTAAAATCTTCTGGTATTGCATTCTACCAACCTTATTATCAATTTGTCCCTTAATATCCATCACTTTGTAAAAAAATGTGGGTAGATATTCATAATTACATTATCAGGTTCTCACATAGATTCCTCAAATTTTTGGTTTCACCAAAAATATTTAACAAGGTGAATGTTTTTTTGGAACATTCTTTATTTTCTTCAAAATATTTACTAATTGTTATTTCTATGAAATGTCATGCTCTAGTGGTATGACCTCCATGATCATAAAATGTGATGGATCGAGTATGTACATCATCAAGGGCGATACATGTAAAAAAATATAGACATGTGTGATGTTCTATGGATGTCTCAAAAAATAATAAACTATACCAATACAATCATGTATTTTAATGGGACTACAATATATGGGGCTTAGTTTGAGCTTCTTTCTTCCAATGAGAAATTTTTCTAAATAAATTTTCAACAAATTAAAATTTTTGATTGCATCTATGGTTATCCTAAATAGGGTTTTCTCAACATTGTGTAGTCCTTATATGTTGATGAACTGATCTGAAGTTGGCTTCCATATTTTATACTAGCTCTGGCCAAATATAATTCTTTCTATAGTTAATTCTATTATGTATATGTCAATTCATACAAATCCATCTAAATTCTAGAGTTAATGTTATTATTGTATAGAAACTCAAATAGAGGATGGTGTGATACCAAACACCTTTTAAATACATTGAAAAATATATTATAATATCCTAGAGGGTTTTAATTATTCTCATAGTGAAAAAACTCAACTCTATATCATGATCTTGTTGAATTATTTTCCAAATCATTGTGGTAAACTTCAGGTCCCAATCAAATACATTTTAATGTGGTAATCCATTAAACAATACCACTTCATTAATTTATATCCTATAAATATTATCCCAAAAGAAATATTCTCTAATATAGAAAAAGCATGATGAATTTTTATTGTGATTTTCTACAAATTAGGTAGTATTATTCCGTTTATTTTTTTAGGGGAGTCCAACAACAAAACCCATAGTGATATCTTCCCATTTTATTTCTGGTATGGATAATAGTCATAACATTATTTTATATCTTTAGATCTTAGTTCATCCTTTTTAAATTACTAATCATAGAGATAAATACTATAAGGCCCCGACCTTAAACATTATTTAATATTGAATTAAATGAATAATTCACATTGAGGATCTTTTCAGGTTTAGAGTTTTAGAGAATTAGGACATAACTGTTACATCTCAAAAGATTAAAAAGTAGACACTTCTACTAAGTTTCCATAGAATAAAAAAAAACTCTTAAAAAGAAACATGTCTAGTTCCATGTTTTATATATCATGACTTTCCCTTGATCCCATCCTTGACCCTATTCCACATTAAGTCCTGTGAAAAACATTTCAAAAAAACTTGGGGTGAGCATAAAAAGCCCAGTAAGGGATACACAAAGAATGAAAACTGTTAGTTTTTCAAACATCAAGTAAACCATGTATACTTTATCAATGTAATACCTTCACCTTCATAAAGTAGTAAAAACTCTTCACTGAATAAAATATCATTACTTACCCTTTTGTAACCAAAGGATTACCATAAAACCCATATAATAAACACATAACATATAAAGGTAACTTGGGACATAAACATACTTAAGTGGAATAACCATACGGTCGACTTCCACACATATCACTTAATGGAATATCCATACGACCAACTTCCATACATACTTAATGGAATAGCCATACGACCGACTTCCATACCCAATGCATTGGAGGTTATGACGTAACCACCCGTCCTGGTATTCACGACACCACCCGTCATATAGTTTATCACGTAACCACCCATAAAATGTCCAAGTACCATAATTACACATAAAATATTGAAAATATAAACATTTCAAAAACAAAATTTCATTTGCAATCACAATATGTAATTCCAAGATATTGAATTAATCAATCCATTTTCAAAAACCAATTGAAAGAAATTTTTGAATCAAAGTGCCCTATACCACATTGAATATTTTAATGGAATTAAAATTCTAAAACATTAATGTCCATATAAATAAATAATGGAAACCATTTCGAAAACATGTACATTAAAGATAAATATTTAAAATAATGAATCTTTAAAACATTTAAAACGATATTTCTGTTAGAAAATTTTTAACAAAATAAGAGACTCTTGAATACAAATAATTGCGGAATAAGATTTAATCCGAACATTATAATATCATGAGAATAAAGGGATTCATGATATAATATGTCAAAGGACAGTATAAACACCATATAATAGTGAATTGGTGCATAACAACAATGAAGTCTCAATGGAAATGTAAATTGAGATGAAATCCATTATAAAGATGGTATCCTTAAATTAAGGATAAATCTATCAAATAATTATGTGTGAGAAATATAAATACACCCAATATAAGTGGATATAATGTGTCAAACAATCAGAGGTCATTCACACATATTCATAGGATTACATGTTCAAGAAGTACAAGTTGTACCCAAAGAAATCGAAATTGGGTTAAGACGTTCCCTTGTAAAAATTCGACAGCCTAACGGTGTCACTTCAAAATTCAAAAAATTAGTCGATGAGAGAGTGAATGTTATCTCATCACTTGGACATAAAATTTACATCAATAAGGATATATAAGAACATATCCCAACAGAATAAGATGTAAATTAAAAGACATAACAAAAGATGTCTTTTAAAAAGAGGAGGGGGAAAGGTCCCCTTACCGAGTTGGGTAACTTTCGAAACGTACCCCCTACGGAAGAAGGGTCATAAAATGAATATGTAAATACCAATAAATAAAATTATACTACACTAAGTGTATAATAATTGGCAGTACATACACCACTCAAAGTAAATAGTGGCAAACATAGCATAAATGTCACAGGAATAAAAGTGAGATGAAAAATCCCTTACGAAAACTCGGCAGCCTAACGACACCACTTAAAACTTCAAAAAATGGATTTATGAGATCAAATAGGGCCTCTCATAATATGAACATAAAAAGTACAGTATGAGGAATATAAAATAACATCCCCAAACATAATAAAGATTAGCTTAAAATAAATGACATAAAAGAGAGTACTTAAAAAGAAAGAGGTAGGATCCCTTACGAAAATTCGGCAGCTTAACGGCGCCACTCAAAACATCCAAAATGGATTGATGAGAGAAAATAGGGTCTATCATCTTATGAACACAAAAATTACCATATTATTAATATAAAATAACATCCCAATCATAAGAAATATGATCTTAAAAGGAATGACATAAAAGAGTGTACTTAAAAAGAAAGAGAGTGGTAGGATCCCTTACCTCGGGCCCGACTTGACTCGATCGTTCTTTAACGTCCTAAATAATAAACATGACTTAATTTATACTTTCTTAAGAACCTTTTTAAAGTTCATTATTACTTATATATCACTTATTACAATGTTATAAACATTATGTAATCATTTAAGTTAATAATGTTTGTTTTGTCGATATTTGGTTCTTAAGTCGAAAGTGGATTTCATACAGTTACATGTTGTTCATGTGGTCAAAGGTTCTTTATATCCAGAATGAAATTCCTGATTTGGATATCATATATATCATATATATCCATAATATACATGTATTTATAATATTACATAATTATTTATAGGTAAGAAATGAAATGCACCGTTCATGGAGACGGTAAGCCGTACGTACGCATGAACGCTACTTTCATTTCTTTGTCATATTAATGGAATTAAAACCAAATGAGAGGTATGTATATTTTAATTCCAGAATTATATTCATCATTTAGATGTATCATTCATCGTATATATCCAATATATACATGTACTTATAATAGAACTTTACATTTAGGGATAAGAAATGAAATGCACCATTCATGGAGACGGTAAGCCGTACGTATGCATGAACGCTACTTTCATTTCTATCTCATACTTTAATGGAAAGAAATAATAATGATATAGAGGTATATTATAATTCCAGTATAACATCATATATAATAACTTTAAATCCATCCTTTATACGTCCCACATATGGAATTAACAAATCACATCACTTTGAGGGGGCGGTAGTCCGTACTTCCTAAAATGAAATTATCATGTTTACCCACAATGGAAACCATAAAGGTATACCACAAATGAAAAATAAAGAAGAATAATTAAAACATAATCATAATATATATCATTTATAAATAGATTTAAATCTTAATGTCCACCATTAAAGGTGTTTAAAAGAACATTGAACAATCATCATTTCGTGAGGCAGAAATTCTCCAACCACAGAAATAGTATGTTCTTTAACCATTAGATGAATGTGTGTGTAAGGGTAGCTCGAAATATTCTTATAACAACATCCCAGTATATTGAATATACTGGAGTTGTTACAAAATAAATGAATAAAAAGAGTTTAGGGGGTTGGAGAAGCAAAATAAAACAAAAGAACACAAGTGAAGACATTACCTTAAAATCGGGTAACTCTCTTAGATTTGAGCTCAATTGCTTCCTTGGGAAGACTTCTGCCCAAAGGGAGGATTAAAGGAGTAATAGAGGGATGTGTAGAGACAAAATGGGAAGGGTTTGGATGATCTAAAGTCTTCATAGGTGTGGGTAAGGAGGTAGAGGTGAGGGCCTTTTATAAGGGGAGAGGAGGGGCACTCTTGCAAAGTAAGGAAATGTTACTTTATTTTAGAGTGAGTTTCGGATTTTAATGGTCCCACATTGATTTGTTTCAAGGATAAGGTGATACGGGTTCTAAATCCACCCATCCAATAGGTTTTGGACATGTGTAGGTCTTAGATTTTACATTATCTTTCCATTTTATTTAAATCGTTAAATAATGAGGTAATCGCTGCATCATCATGGTGTCATAAATAATTTAATTTATTTAATGTCTAAAAATTATAAAACGAATACTATGATGTAGGAAATATTTTTATCTTTCCAATTAATATTTATAGTAAAAAATCTGACTTGTATAACTCCATGTAAAAATTGTTTTAGTAAAACAACTCATGTTTGTGACATTTTTATTTTAACTTTAAATAAAATGTTATTAATGTCATTTTCTAACCAAAGTGGCTTCATGGGGTACCCAAGTTGACCCATGGAAAGTCTTGGTCGGACATGAAACATCCAATGAGGTTAGGACATGTGTCAAGATCATTTCATATTATTACAATATTATTTTTAACTTAAATTACACTAATTACCTCTAATCGCGATTAAAAACTTAATAAGTTACTATTCACCAAAAAATTATTTTAATCCCATTGAACCAAATTTTAATTATTAATGACAACCATGTATGTCAGATTTTTGGAATTCAAAACACATAGGTGGTAAAATTTCATTTAAACGGAAAATCAGTTTTTTAAGTACCACTTAGTGGTTTCACTATTCATCAAAAATTGATGTTTTTCAGAAAAATACCAAAACTTCACCCTAAGCTATATTTGATATTCCAAATTGGAAAATTAATTACATTTTAAAAAATTCAAAACATTTAAGTTTCATTAATTAATTTAATAATTAATTCCCTCTGTCAGAGCAAATAGCGTGTTTTTATAAAACAATAAGTATCAAAAGATTGACACTAGTTTAAGTCCGATTTCAAAGTGAAATTAATTTCAACGACCACTATTGGATTTAATGGTAAAAATATATTATAATATCACTTTAAAACCAATTCAAAAGATAATCTAAGCATATAAATAAATTATATTAAAAAGAGGTTTTGAATTAAAATACAACATTTTAAACGATTCATTAAAAAATGAACTTTATCGGAAAAATACCAAAAATTTACACAAAGTAAATTTTGATGTCCCAATTATAAAGAAGAGTTTTATTTGGTCCCATAGAATGTATAAGAGTGAAAAAAACTATGTTTAATGATGGTTTTCCATCAAAAGGTGATAAGTGAACCTTTAGTAAAAACTAGGGCATATACGCCTAAAATTGAATTCTTTCTGTATTTTAAGCCTTTATCTTTTATTAGATAAAAGTAAAAACATTTAAAAAACATATATAATAATATTTTAGTTATTTCTATCCATTCCTACCAATACAATGACTATGTGTTAACTACCATTTAAAATAATATTATTTTATTACTAGTGTGCAACGAAAGATTTCAATGATACTCTTTGTTGCATATCGGGTATGCTATCGAACATAGCAACCCTTTTAAAGTAAAATTAATATTTAATTCGTAAATATTAATAAATATGAAAATGTTTTATTAATTATTTACCTGGGATGTAACATCCTTCCCCCTTTTTGTAATTGCGTCCTCGCAATTTTATTCACTTATCAAAATAAGTGGGGGTATTTATCCCTCATAGCATTTTCAGATTCCCACGTTGCCTCTTCAACAATATGGTTTTTCCACAGAACCTTTACCTGGTGAATTACCTTATTTCGCAACACTTTCTCTCTTCGGTCAAGAATCTGGACTGGTTGTTCTTCATAAGATAGGTTCTCCTCCAGCAGAACTACCTCTGGACTCAAAACATGAGATGGATCTGGCAGATACTTCCTCAACATTGAAACATGAAAAACATTGTGTACCTGAGATATACTCGGAGGTGAAGCCACTCGGTAAGCAACTGATCTAACTTTATCCAGAATTTTATATGGTCCAATGAACCTTGGAATCAGCTTTCCTTTCTTTCCAAATCTCATCACACTTTTCCATGGAGAAACCCTGAGAAAAACATGATCACCTACCTCGAAAGATAGATCCTTCCTTCGGTTATCCGCATAACTTTTCTGCCTGCTCTGAGCTGTTATCATGTGTTTAAGAATCAACTAAACTTTTTCTGCCATCTCTTCTACCAATTCTGTTCCCATCAGCTTCCTTTCACCCACTTCATCCCAAAATGCTGGAGTTCGACACCGCTTCCCATATAATGCCTCAAATGGTGCCATCTGTATACTGGAATGAAAACTGTTATTATATGAAAACTCAAGCAAAAAAAGATGTTGGTCCCAACTTCCCTGATAATCCATCGAACAAGCTCGTAGCATATCCTCCAAGGTCTGAATTGTTCGTTCTGACTTCCCATCGGATTACGGATGAAAAGCTGTACTAAAATTTAATTCATTACCCAATGACTTTTGAAAGCCTTTCCAAAAGTTACAAGTAAACCTGGGATCACGATCGGACAAAATGGAGAGAGGAACTCCATGTAACCTGACTATCTCTTTAAGATACAAACGGGGAAGTTAATCTAGGGAAATATTATCTCGTATAGAAAGGAAATGATCATATTTAGTCAATCGATCAACAATAACCTAGATTGAATTATTACCTCGAGGTGTCTTCGGCAATCCCACAACGAAGTCCATGGATATATTCTCCCATTTCCACTCTGGCACTGGTAAAGGCTGAAGCATCCCTTTCGGTAACTGTCGCTCTTCTTTAACCTGCTGACAAGTCAAACACTTCACAGTAAAATCAGCAATATCTCTTTTCATTCCATCACACCAGTAATACTCCCACAGATCCCTGTTTATCTTAGTACTGCTAGGATGAACTGAAAATGGGGAACTATGAGCCTCACATAACAACTCATTCTTCAACTATGAATCACCAGGGACACATAATCTCTTCCCAAACCTCAAAACACAATCATTATCAATGTTGAATTCAGGAAACTTACCCTTCTGAACCAGCTCTACCTTTTTCTGCAACTCACTGTCTTCCCTCTGTGCTTGCTTAATTTTGTCTGATAGGGATGATCTCACTGATACCTGAAACAAAACAGAAGAACTTCCTGCACCAACAACTTCTATGCCAAATTTCATCAAATCAAAAACCAAAGGATCTCGTTCCAAACGTAGCATGGTTAATGAAGCATTACTTTTTCGACTCAAAGCATCAGCCACTTTATTTGCTTTTCCCGGATGGTAATGAATTGTACAATCATAATCCTTGAATAATTCGAGCCATCTCCTCTGTCTCATGTTCAATTATTTCTGAGTGAATATATACTTTAAACTTTTGTGATCAGTATATATTTCAAACTTTACTCCATACAAATGATGCCTCCAAATTTTTAAAGTGAAAACAACAGTAGCTAATTCCAAATCATGTGTAGGGTAATTTACCTCATGAGTTTTCAACTGATGTGAAGCATAAGAAATTACCTGATCATTCTGCATAAGGACACAACCAAGTCCTTTCAATGAAGCATTGCTGTATATAACAAACTCACCATTCCTGGAAGGTAGTGACAAAACTGGAGCATTCACCAATATTACTTTCAAGTCCTTCAGTAGTAACATGAGTCAACTGAGCCATCACTACAACAAACTGTGTAGTTCTGATTCTGACCATCTCAAGATACTGATTTGGAAGGTCATTTCCCTCAGTATGCCTTCCCAAAAAATCTTCTCTATTTTCTTTATGAAAAACCATTCTTAACACTGAAATACCTTAGGTGAAGCAACATGGTAATCTGTAAATGCTATATCATTTCAATCATACCATAAATTAATTTATAATTTAACAATTTTCTAACTCCTGAAGTTGTCTAAACCGACCACTGATACCAACTACAAGGCCCCATCCTTAAACATTACTTAATATTGAATTAAATGAATAATTCACATTGATGATCTTTTCAGGTTTAGAGTTTTAGAGAATTAGGACATAACTGTTACATCTCAAAAGATTACAAAGTAGACACTTCTACTAAGTTTCCATAGAATAAAAAAACTCTTAAAAAGAAACATGTCTAGTTCCATGTTTTATATAGCATGACTTTCCCTTGATCCCATCCTTGACCCTATTCCACAGTATATCCTGTGAAAAACATTTCAAAAAAACTTGGGGTGAGCATCAAAAGCTCAGTAAGGGATACACAAAGAATAAAAACTGTTATTTTTTCAAACATCAAGTAAACCATGTATACTTTATCAAAGTAATACCTTCACCTTCATAAAGTAGTAAAAACTATTCACCGAATAAAATATCATTTCTTACCCTTTTGTAACCAAAGGATTACCATAAAACCCATATAAAGAACACATAACATATAAAGGTAACTTGGGACATAAACATACTTAAGTGGAATAACCATATGGTCGACTTACACACATATCACTTAATGGAATAGCCATACGGTCAACTTCCATACATACTTAATGGAATAGCCATACGACCGATTTCCATAACCAATGCATTGGAGGTTATAACGTAACCACTCGTCCTGGTATTCACGACACCACCCGTCATATGGTTTATCATGTAACCACCCATAAAATGTCCATGTACCATCATTACACATAAAATATTGAAAATATAAACATTTCAATAACAATATTTCATTTTCAATCACAATAAGTAATTCCAAGATATTGAATTAATCAATCCATTTTCAAAAACCAATTGAAAGAGATTTTTGAATCAAAGTGCCCTATACCACATTTAAGCTTTTAATGGAATTACAATTCTAAAACATTAATGTCCATATAAATAAATACTGGAAACCATTTTGAAAACATGGACATTAAAGATAAAGATTTAGAATAATGAATCTTTAAAACATTTAAAACGATATTTTTGTTAGAGAATTTTTAACAAAATAAGAGACTCTTGAATACAAATAATTGCGGAATAACATTTAATCTGAAAATTATAATATCATGAGAATAAAAGTATTCATGATATAATATTTCAAAGGACATTATACACACCATATAAGAGTGAATTGGTGCATAACAACAATGAAGTCTCAATGGAAATGTAAATTGAGATGAAATCCATTATAAAGATGGTATCCTTAAATTAAGGATAAATCTATCACATAGTTATGTGTGAGAAATATAAATACACCCAATATAATTCGATATCATGTGTCAAAAAATCAGAGTTCATTCACACATATTCATAGGATGACATGTTCAAGAAGTAAAAGTTGTACCAAAAGAAATCGAAATTGGGTTAAGACGTTCCCTTGTAAAAATTTGACAGCCTAACAATGTCACTTAAAAATTCAGAAAATAAGTCAATGAGAGAGTTAATGTTATCTCATCACTTGGACATAAAATTTACATCAATAAGGATATATGAGAACATATCCCAACATAATAAGATGTAAATTAAAATACATAACAAAAGATGTCTTTTAAAAATAGGAGGGTGAAAGGTCCCCTTACCGAGTTGGGTAACTTTCGAAACATACCCCCCACGGAAGAAGGGTCATAAAATGAATATGTAAATACCCATAAATTAAATTATACTACACAAAGTGTATAATAATGGGCAGTACATAAACCACTCAAAGGAAATAGTGGCGGACATAGCATAAATGTCACGGGAATAAAAGTGAGATGAAAAATCCCTTACGAAAACTCGGCAGCCTAACGACGCCACTTAAAACTTCCAAAAATGGATTTATGAGATCAAATAGGGTCTCTCATAGTATGAACATAAAAAGTAATGTATTAGGAATATAAAATAACATCACCAAACATAAGAAAGATTAGTTTAAAAGAAATGACATAAAAGAGAGTACTTAAAAAGAAAGAGAGAGGTACGATCCCTTACAAAAATTCGGCAGCCTAACGGCGCCACTCAAAACATCCAAAATGGGTTGATGAGAGAAAATAGGGTCTATAATCTTATGAACACAAAAATTACAGTATGATTAATATAAAATAACATCCCAATCATAAGAAATATGAGCTTAAAATGAATGACATAAATGAGTGTACTTAAAAAGAAAGAGAGGGGTAGGATCCCTTACCTCGAGTCCGACTTGACTCGATCGTTCTTTAACATCCTGAATAATAAACATGAGTTAATTTCTACATTCTTAAGAACCTTTTTAACGTTCATTATTACTTTTATATAACTTATTACCATGTTATAAACATTATGTAATCATTTAAGTTAGTAATGTTTGTTTTGTCGATATTTGGTTCTTAAGTCGAAAGTGGACTTCTTACAATTACATGTTGTTCGTGTGGTCAAAGGTTCGTTATATCCAGAATGAAATTCTTGATTTGGATATCATATATATCATATATATCCATCATATACATGTATTTATAATATTACATAATCATTTAGAGGTAAGAAATGAAATGCACCGTTCATGGAGACAGTAAGCTGTACGTACGCATAAACGCTACTTTCATTTCTTTGTCATATTAATGGAATTAAAAATAAATGAGAGGAATTTATATTTTAATTACAGAATTATATTCATAATTTAGATTTATCATTAATCATATATATCCATTATATACATGTACTAATAGTACATTACATTTGGGGATAAGAAATGAAATGCACCGTTCATGGAGACGGTAACCCGTACGTACGCATGAACGCTACTTTCATTTCTATCTCATACTTCAATGGAAAGAAATAATAATGATATAGAGTTATATTAAAATTACAGTATAAAATAATATATAATAACTTTAAATCCATCCTTTATACGTCCCACATATGGCATTAACGAATCACATCACTTTGAGGGGGCGGTAGTCCGTACTTCCTAAAATGAAATTATCGTGTTTACCCACAATGGAAACCATAAAGGTATACCACTAATGAAAAATAAAGAAGCACAAAGAAAACATAAACATAATATATATCATATATAAATATAGTGACATCTTAATGTCCACCATTAAAGGTCTTTAAAAGAAGATTGAACAATCATCGTTTCGTGAGGCAGAAATTCGCCAACCACAGAAACAGTATGTTCATTAACCATTAGATGAAGGAGTGTGTAAGTGTAGCTTGAAATATTTTTATAACAACATCCTAGTATATTTAATATACTGGAGTGGTTACAAAGGAAATGAATAAAAAGAGTTTAGTGGGTTGGAGAAGCAAAATAAAACAAAATAACACAAGTGAAGACATTACCTTAAAATCGGGTAACTCTCTTAGATTTGAGCTCAAAGTCTTCCTTGAAAAGACTTCTACCCAAAGCGAGGCTTCAAGGAGTAATAGAGGGATGTGGAGAGACAAAATGGGCAGGGTTTGGCCGAGACCAAGTCTTGAGAGGTATGGGTAAGGAGGTAGAGGTGGGGGCCTTTTATAAGAGGAGAGGAGGGGCACTCTTGCAAAGTAAAAAAATGTTACTTTATTTTAGAATGAGTTTCGGATTTTAATGGTCTGAAATTGATGTGTTACAAGGATACGGTGATAAGGGTTAGAAATACACCCATCCAATATGTTTTGGAAATGTTTAGGTCTTAGATATTACATTATCTTTCCATTTTATTTAAATCGTTAAATAAAGAGGTAATCACTGCATCATCATGGTGTAATAAATAATTTAATTTATTTAATGTCTAAAAATTATAAAACAAATACTATGATGTATGAAATCTTTTTATATTTCCAATGAATATTTATAGTCAAAAATTGGACTTGTATAACCCCATGTAAAAACTTTTTTAGTAAAACAACTCATGTTTGTGACATTTTTATTTTAACTTTAAATAAAACGTTATTAATGTCATTTTCCAACCAAAGTGGCTTCATGGGGTCCCCAAGTTGACCCATGGATTTTATTGGTCGGCCATGACACATAAAATGAGGTTAGGACATGTTTCAAGATCATTTAATATTATTACAACATTATTTTTACCTTAAATTACACTAATTACCTCTAATCGCGATTAAAAACATAATAAGTTACTATTCACCAAAAAATTATTTTAATCCCATTGAACCACATTTTACATCTTAATGACAACCATGTATGTCGGATTTTTGAAATTCAAAACACAGAGATGGTAAAATTTCATTTAAACGAAAAATCAGTTTTTTAAGTACCACTTAGTGGTTTCACTATTCATCAAAATTGATGTTTTTCAGAAAAATACCAAAACTTCACCCTAAGCTATTTTTGATATTCCGAATTAAAAAATGAAGTACATTTTACAAAATTAAAAAACATTTAAGTTGCATTAATTAATTTAATAATTAATTCCCGCTGTCAGAGCAAATAGCGTGTTTTTATGAAACAATAAGTATCAAAAGATTGACACTAGTTTAAGTCCGATTTCAAAGTGAAATTAATTCCAACAACCACTATTGGATTTAATGGTAAAAATATATTCTAATTTCACTTTAAAACCAATTAAAAAGATAATTTAATCATATAAATAAATTAGATTAAAAAGAGGTTTTGAATTAAAATACAACATTTTACACTATTCATTAAAAAATGAACTTTATCGGAAAAATACCAAAAATTTACACAAAGTAAATTTTGATGTCCCAATTATAAAGAAGAGTTTTATTTGGTCCAATAGAATGTATAATAGTGAAAAAAACTATGTTTAATGATGGTTCTCCATCAAAAGGCGATAAGTGAACCTTTAGTGGAAACTAGGGCATATACGCCTAAAATTGAATTCTTTTTGTATTTTAAGACTTTATCTTTTATTAGATAAAAGAAAAGACATTTAAAAAACATATATAATCATATTTTAGTAATTTATATCCATTCCCTCCAATACAACGGCTATGTGTTAACTACCATTTAAAATAATATTAATTTATTACTAGTGTGCAACGAAATATTTCAATGAAACTCTTTGTTGCGTATCAGGTACTCTATCGAACATAGCAACCCTTTTAAAGTAAAATTAATATTTAATTCGTAAATATTAATAAATATGAAAATGTTTTATTCATTATTTACCTGGGATGTTACAAATAATGTGTACTATCATTATTTAGATTGTCCAGCCAGAATTAATGTTTCATATATTCTAGTGGTAGGAGATATACCCTTGTCTTCCTTCAGTTGTGGGTTCAAGAATTGCAAGCTTTCCTGATGAAGCAAGTTGTCACCCGTGTTATGGGTTATAAATTCTCTAAAACAATATTATTAACAATTTAATGAAATTTTAATAACCCCTAATTACCATAATATAAAATATATTATAAACTCTATAGGTTACCAATACCTTCAATCGTATGTCTATAAAAAGGAATCACTACTCAAAACCAGAGTGTTGTATTTCCATAATTATCTTCTAAAATATTCTTAATCATCGTAATATATCATCACACAACACCTCATGGTGTGTGTATAATAGATTTAACATATGATCAAACTCAAAATTACAAAACAATTATAGAATACATAAAAAATATGTTATTATTACATAGAGAAATATATTCTCACAAAATAGAATAATCCTTATATGTTTCATGATTATTACAACCTAAAAACCCATGGGGAAAAAATTCTATTACATAATCATTGAATCCAAATATAGAAATACTTAAATCCTTCAACTTAAATAATTTATATGTAAAAGGTCATTACTTAGTGTAGAAGACAATTATTTTTTGGGGAATTGAGTTAGTTAATTCCCATTTTTTTCACACATAAGACACTAAAACCTTTAAAAAATTATCAATCTATGACCATATTTTCCCAACAGATTACATCTTCCCCTCCATTTGAAATGTTCTTATATGTTATTAATATCACCATATTTAAATTCATGAATCTAAATATTATTTATTTTATTTTCATTACCCTAAGAATATTCATAAAATCTCATCTTCCTATTATCTAACACATTAGGAATCAAATCGAAGTTTGTGTTAATAGTCATATATTGTGAGGCATGATTAAGCAAAATCACAATATGTATATCTCTAGTCATTATCCAATTTGTTTTCTCGTAGTCACTGAATTTTCCATCATATTCTGTGTTAACATGATTCCCTCTAGTTCTATCCATTTACTAAAACAAAAAATCATAGTGTGAATAACAATATTCATAGTGGGAAACCACATAAAAAAAATCAAAGATAAAATTTATAAATCATGAATCTTTCTCTATTATATTACAAACTATAGGATTGTACTAGTTCATTCATAGTCATCATCTATTTAAATCCTATATTATGTTTCGTAAAGTGTTTGTGAAATTTGAAATAATATCCCAAGGATTTTCAAATCTAGTGTAACATCCCACAATCTTTCATTCTCTCACATGGACTAAATGGGTTGGTTATGTGACCAAAAGAATGTCTCCACATTGTTTAGAGGCTACCAACTAGATGTGGGGTGTGGAATTTATATTGGAGAGGACTATACCACCTTTTTATAGAGTTACAACACAAAAAATAATTATATAACAATAATAAGTAAACATAAGAGTGTTGAAATAAGGGAAACAATACAATACAATAAAAATCCAAACATTAGGAACAAATTGGATAATCTAATTAAATAATAATGGAATAATGTAATGATTTGAATGAATCTAACAAAATGTCATGATAGAAGTAATGGAAAATAAAATAATAGTAGACTCAAAAATGTCTTAATGTCCCTGGTCTAAAACCTTATGCCAGTTTATCTCCACTCTCTAGCCCATCCCACAAGAAAAAAAATCTATAACAGTGCCCTTTTCCATTTTCCAATCATGTATCCATTTAATCTATTTAGGTACCATATGGTAGGCTGAATAAGGTGTGAGTAAAACATAGTAGATCAACCCCACCATGTATAAATAGAAAAATTTGATAATAATTTAATTCAATAATATGATAAGCATTTGTATTAATTAACTAAGCGATTAAATTAATACAAAAATAACCTGTTTTGGTACCACAGAAGGATGTCTCTGAGCTTGTATCCCAACCAGGAAAACCAAATCCATATGACCATGGTATAAAATATCATTCCTCATCACAATTCTAAAATGTCTCTGAGCATGTCTTTCAACCATGCCAACCATAACCATATATCCTATTTAAGAATCACAAAATTATTATTTAAAACCAACTATATAATCATTTATGAATTTAATCAAGGAAAATCCTAGTACATATGAATTTTAGAATGTGTGATGGATAAGCCCTATATATAATCCTATCTACATTTTTCAGGGCTGAGACATGTATAAAATCATTTCAACATGTCTCATTGGGAAAAGCCCTTTATATAATAATTTCAACATGTCTGAAGACAGTTCAAAATATATAATCATTTCAGCATGTCTCAGGCCAAGCCCAGTATGAAATCATTTCAGTATGTATCCTGGGACAACACCTCATATAATAATTACAACAATGAATCTTGGCCAACACCCCCATATAATAATTACAACATATAAATCAAAACCCATGACATAATAATAGGGATATCAATGTATCACAACATAATGTTCAATGGTTAACTATGAAAATTTTTCTTTAGTATTCAATTACATATTTCATTTTTCAAATGGTAATAACTAACAAAAAGACAATAATTTCAATAATCATGCACAATCGAGGTGAATATATTTTAAGAAAACACCAAAATCTCATTTCATACTAAATAAACATTATTTCATTAAACAATTAATTTATTATCTAGAGTTCTCTCACCTAAAAAGTAGCCACAAGACTAGTCATTAACCAATTTTATTAAACAAGATTCAAAGAAATAATATAATTTATCATTTAATCTTTTCGTCGCATGACATGTTGGTGTAATTGAAATATTTAATATACTTGAAAATAATCAAAACATAGGTTTAATGATTATACCCCTACCTTTAACTAATGATCAACCAATGCTTACATAAGGATTCACAATATAAATGAAGTCATATATTATTGAAATATGTTTTGTAGGTCATAAATAATGAAGTTCAAAACTGATAATTCTAACGATCAATATATTACACTAGAACAACTGGATAAGAAAGTGAGAGAAGTGGGAAACTAATCAAAACCAATTACTAGGGATCAGAAACATTTTCATGACATACATGATCAAGAGATACATTTTAAAATTTCCAAGAATATACATTTGGGTTGAGGGAGGAAAGATATAGTGGGATGAAATGATAAATCAACCCCATGGAAAAATAAAACCAATAATCATGATAAATATACACTGTGTAATGAATTTATACATCGTGTTATTTCTTTTTTAATGTAATTTTCTAAAAAACTTGTAACCTCGAGTTGTTATTTAACCCTACTCAACATTTACAATACATGTATGGTTTATACAGTGTGTATCTATTTCATGCCTTATATTGATTCACGACATGTTCAGCTATAGATAAACATTGTGTAACATTTACATAATGTGTAATCACATAGGATATATTTTGAGAAATAATTCTAAATATGGATCCAAAACACTTCCAAATCCTTCCCAATCAAAGAAACCCCTCATAAAATAATTTATCTCATTTATATCATGACTCAATTAATTCAAAAAAATACCTCACTATAATTTATGTCATTTTAAACAACAAATTCCCTCCATCTTAGAACAAGACTCAAAACCCAAGTATAAAAAATAAAATAGGGGCATACATGAAAAAATTTGGGATATTGAAAACTCCCCACTATATAACTTCTCTTCCCTAAGTTTCTCCAAGAATAATTGTGATGTATTAGTGATCACATCTGGCCATTATAATCATATGTCAGACTCCCCCTTCATAGGTATCCTTGGAAACATTCACATGCTCCCACTACACTCGAACCAAAGGAATCACCATACCCAAAAGGTACATTTAACTAGAGCCAACAATTTGTATTGGATTCTCCTCAAAGGACGCATTAGAAATAATTTTTATTTCTTCTACATCTATCACATGAGAAGTTTCTTAATAATATCTCCAAATACATGGCCCATGAAACATTTTTTTAATGGAACTATAGTACCTTGTAATGGAAAATTAGTACCCCCTAGACTGCCCTATCCACTCTCTCAAAAGGCCCAACAAACCTGAGTGTTATTTTCCACCATTTCTGGATTTGGTGTTTCCCCATCCTAGGTGAAAACCGATGGAAAAAATGATTTCCAACTTAAAACACTATAGGATTTATTTGATGGTCAGAAAAATATTTCATCCAATTCTATGTGGTCACTAACAGTTATCAGATGAACTCAATCTTCTTAGACCACTCCCATAAGAGACTAGGCCCAACCCACCTTCCCCTAACCAATAAAGAGGTAAACAAAATGAAATTCCATAAAATTATTTTAATGGTTCAATCTAGATAGATTCTTACATGGTTTTATTATATGAAAACTCTATATGTTCTATATACTTATCCCATGAACCACCAAAATCTAGAACACATCCTCACATCATATCCTCAAGAACCCGAATATTTCTATTAGATTGATAGTAAATAAAAGGATGATAGGAAGTAATCAAAAGAACCTCTGATCCAAAATCCTACTGAAGAATCTTATAGAAACCTGATTTGAACTGAGTACCTCTGTCTTAAATGATACTCCTCAGAACACCATGTGCATATAAAGACTACCCAGATCATCAATTATGAAGGAAACTCTAAAAATAAAACAATGGGGTTTCTTCTTCAATAAATACCTAATCTCCCATACCACATCATCATTACTATTTTTCTTGGGTAATTATGTCAAAAAATATGTAGTGACATCATCACCCTTCAACTAGGGAATAAGAGAGTAGAGAAAAAACATAGCTGGCCTCTTATGCTTGGATTTCACCTACTAAAACGTTAATAATCTATCAAAGAATCATAAAATATAATTCTTCATTCCTAAACACCATTAGTATCTATAGATATCAAGATACATCTTTTTAAATAAAGGATGTACCGCACATCTAGATTAATAAAACACTATCATTAGCTCCTTACGCAAGCCCATAAGAACATATACTCAACCACAGAAAAGAAGGGAGTTGTCAGTACCAAGATTCCATCTTGATGGTGTATCCCCACCATATATTACATCACTCAGTACTAAACCCTCCAAATTTTTTAACATCATAATTTGGATTCGGTCCAAAATCATTGGTATGACAGATGTCAAAGTTAGAGATACTCACCCCTTAGACTCTTAGACATCTAGAGGCATGTATGAAAAGAGTATCATTATCCACCACTCATCAAAAGACTCTAAAAAACCGTTATATCTTTTATCTAACATAGTCAATAAAAAATTACATTTCCATTTCATTGTATATAAGAGAAATAGAAGTCAAAATACTATGGATACTAAATCAAACTAATCTTTAAATGGTTCATGTCCCCTTTTGAAAAGTTGTACATGCAGATTTTGTGGTTTGTGTATTCTTTAAACATATCACTCATGAGATAATCCCTCTAGAATAATAGTTAATGTTACACTTCTTCAATCTTGAGATCGTGAGTAGGGTAACTCCTTTCATGTGGTCTTAGATGTTTGGAGCCATAAGAAACCACTCAATCACCATGAATCCAAACTGATCTGAGTACATCTTTGGATACATCACAATACACAATATATGAATTAACCTACATACGTAATGTGAGGATAGGTACTATGTTCATCAAACCCTTCAGATCCTAAAAATATATCTCATTAGCATCATAGGAAATAAATTTCTCCCCTTTCCTGGTCATCCCCAACATCAGTTCTTCTAAAGGGGTGAAGTCGGAGATAAAACACTGATAATAACATATCAATCCAAAAACACTCTGAATTTTGTGGACATTGTTAGGATATAAAAAATATACCATTGATGTAACTTTCTCTTGGTCCACTGACACTCATACATATGAGAATACATGGAAAATGAAGTGCTATTTATTAGCCCATAATCTACATTTGGTTTTATTGGTGTAAAGAATATTCTCTGCCCATGTACTTAGGAGGATGGAATGATATAGGGAATAATAGTTTACTGAGTGGGAGAATACTATGATATCATTGAAAAACACCACAAAAAAAGGTCTATAAGAGAATTAAATATCCAATTATTCATTTCCTTAAACATCGTTGGTTCATTAGTCAAACCAAAAAACATCACCACATACTCATACAAGATATACCGTATCCTAAAAGATGTTTGAGGTATTTTTGATAGTATCAACCTCACCTAATGGTATCGAGTTCTAAATTCAATCTTGGATAAGTTCAAAGGATCACTTATCTTGTTGAATATATCATCAATTCATGGAAATGGATATTTTTTTATGGCGGTTATCTAGTTGAATCTATGATAATCTACACATAAGTGAAAAGTACTACCAGCCTACGTGGTGAAGAGAATTAGAGAACCCCAAGGAGAGGTACTAGGTCATATTAATACTTTAGCTTCTAGATTCTATAACTAAACTATTAACTCCCAATGCTCTGCTAGTAACTTCTATAAGGTGGGATAGAAATTTTCACTACTCTCGACACCAAATTGATCATAAAATCGATCTCCCACTTGGGTGGTAAGCTGTAGAACTCATAAAAAGAAATAATCCTATAATATTATTCCATTGGATGAGAATAACCCATAAAAATTCTGAAATTATCTTGTGAAATAACATCTATCTGATCCATGATACAATCTAAATTTTCACATAATTGTCCTTTCATGACTAGCCCAAAGATCTGACTCACCTTGGTGAGAATATCAATATCCTAATAGTGATACAAAGGTAACCCTCTACCAACAACATTTGATATAATATTAGTATAGAATCATAAATTAATACTAATTATCAAATCAAAATATATCATTTCTAGAAAAAATAGTTCCCAAAAGAAATTGTAACAACAAATTATTAGAGAAAACACATTGCAACATTTTATATTCTCTGACTACACTCCAAATGTTATAGCAATGGCCAAAACACCATTCATGGTCCCATTGTCCAATTCCAAGCCATTTCAAAAATGGGATGATAAAAATATAATGTGATTCCACTATATCATAAAACAAGAGAAATGATAGGTGATACAATAATTGTACCACTAAAGGTAGATGATCCTATATCCAAAATAGCTGGAGTAGTCTACATAACGTTATGCTGACCATCCCCTCTTCCCTTTTCTCTAGTCTTACTCCCCACTTCTTCTACCTCTACCTGGTATTTCCACTTTTTCACAAGGGTACTAAATACCTTTCCTAAACAATAATTTCATGTGGAACTCTATATACCCATTTACTAAAGAGAACATTATTCCTTCACAGACTGTTGTACATGTTCAGTTCACCTTCCACTACTCTTATATTGTTTTCCCCTGAAAAACATATGCTGGAGGTCCACCCCGCTATAAGAATGACACTCTAAAGTGGGGGTAGAATTTTTTTTTCCATTTTTGACCCATATTGAAATATTGATAGAACTGCAATGGAACTCAACCCAGAGACAGTATCCAACTTCCCTGACTTCTCTTTCCACTTTTACATGAAGAAAACTATCATGGAGACAATTTTTACACTAGAATAACATTTCCAAATTTTCACTTATGAAATAACATGGATGTTTCTTGGGGCCTCCCTTTAATTCCCTTTTGTGATGAGTTCTTGATTCATCACATATAAAAAAATGCCTAGATAGAATACATTCACCTATACTTGATCTTGATGATGACCCTCATGGAAAAATCATTCCATATAGATCTCATTATCTTCCAATGATGGTGAAATGATCTTTAGGTTGGTGAATCGTTTAACATTGTCCAACACTATCATTCACTCCTACCTTTGGTGCATGAATCAAAAGCCATCCCATACCTCATATTACTAGGATATAAATATATTAGGAGCTTCTTCTTGAAGTCCTTCTAAGATAATGCATATTATTTCCTAGCTTACTCCTAAATGTCCAAACATTGCATATATGGTACATGAATCATATATACAACAATAATCACAATTCTATCAGTAAATATCTCAAGATTCATAAAAATCATCTATAATAACAAAATCTAGAATGTTACTACCTTGGGGACTCCCTCCCTAGTGAATGGAGGTGGATATTGTAGGTGAAACTGTAACATCATTTTAGAAATCAAAGTAACAGTGTGAATAGTCTCTCCTTCCATAGATCTTACAACTCTCAGGAATCTTTCATGATGATGAACATCTATATATTAATCCAGATATATAGGAAACTCATTTTAACATATATTAAGAGCATGTTGATATCCACTCTATGGATGCTCATCTCAAAGAGGATAAAGAGGTATTGTATATAAAACATAAAATCCCTTGTTAGAACACTGGTTATAACATTTTTGACCTCTTGTGGTGAAAAAAATAGAGAACCACTGATTCCTGGTCTTTCTACACATGGCTTGCATGGGTTTTTACATAAAATAATGTTTATATATTTGATTTCTTAGATATAAGATGTATCTTATATAATAGTTCAATATGAAAGTATGTATCACATATAATATATTTTTCCCTATCATTAACATTACATGATATTATATATCCATAAGTTCATATCTTGATGAATGCATATTCATCCTGTTTAATACCCAAAAATGTGTATAAATATCAGTAACCAATGAAATCATGAAATAATAACCTCACACAACATGTGAATAACTCAGGGTGACATAACACCAAATGTGACACGAAAATTGTTCGAACCACAATCCACCACTCGGAACTCATATTTTCCACTGTACATTGGTTATCTACTCCCATAAACCATCTCATTTCCGATTCCTAAAACATATTAGTCACCTTTCTATATTTCCCAAATAGTAAAGAAATATAAATGAAAATATTTTCCTTTGATACTACTTTTTAATGTCTCCCAATTCGGCACTCAACCACATGGCTGAAATGGGTTGGTTACAAGACCTCATGCACACATCCTCATACTCTAGAGGTTTTCAACTAGAACATGGGGTGTGATATATGTAGTGGGGAGACTATACCCCAGGGTTATAGTGTTAAAACATATAGTAATAGTCATATAATATAAAAAAATAGTTATCAGGGTGTGAAAATAAACAAAATAAAACAATACAATGGAAACCCAAAAAATAAGAGTGAACTGGATAATCTAATAAAGTAATAATGGAATAATGTAATGATGTGATATAATGTATCTATAAATCCTGATCGAAGTAATAAAAAATACAAGAATACTCAAAAAAGACTCAATATCCCCTGTCTCAAACCCCAGGTTGTACCATCACTAAATTATGGCCTATCAACCAAGCACTCAATAAGAAGCATGGTCTATTACCCATTTCCACTCCTACATCCACGTAGTCTACTCGAGTAACAAAAATAATCGCAAATGGGGTTCCTATATAATAAATTAGATAAAAACTACCATGTAAAAACATAACAATATGATATTATGTTCATGAAATAATTTAATAAATATGTGTATTAATTAATTAAAAAATTAAATTAATACAGCATCAACCTGCTTCAATACCATGCTAGAATGACTTTGAGCATGTCACAGAACTAGGTTAACCAAATCCCTATAAGGATTGTAAAAAAAACCTTCATTAGAGCCATACTGATGTTTATATGAGCATGTCTCACAACCATTCCATTTATAACCATATATCCTGTTTATGGACGACACAAATCTAGGAAAAAACCATCTATATAATCATTGTAACATTTAATTAGGGTTGAGCCTGGTATATAAGAGTTTCATCATGTGACAAGTCAAATCCTGACATGTAATCATTTTTCTATGCCTCAGGCCCATGACTAGGATATAATCATTTAGCATATCTTACTAGGCATATCCCAAGTTATATACATTTCGTCATGTCTCTGCGATATGATCAATATATAATCATTTTAGTCTATCTTATAGTAAATCTAAGTATATAGCCATTTCATCCTGTAAACAAGTCCAACGTTCTATGTAATAATTAAAATAATCAAACTAAACTAAAACCATAAATAAAAGTACATCATAGAAGTAAAAACCCAAGTTATAGAAGTGAGGATATCACCATTTACCACCATACTGATAAATGGTTAATTATGAAAATTACCAATTATCATTCAATTAAACAATTAATTTATCAGTAGATTGTAACCAATAATAATCCAATCATATAAATAAATAGGGTAAACAGAGGTGAATATGTATTAAAAACACAGAAATCACATGTCATACATAACATAATTTAATAAATTGAACAATTCATTTATAATCTAGTGTTCTCTCAACCAAGCGGTAGCCACATCCTATGTCAATAACAAATTAGATCCAAAGGGATTCCATGAAATAATTTAATTCTTTGTTTAATTTATTTGACACATGTCATGTTGAATAAATTGAAATATTCCACATAAATGAAAATTATCAAATTCTAGTTCTATGGTTTAGTCCCATACCATTAAATGATGAACAACAATCCATTACTTCAGGAATATCCATAATAAATAATGAATATATGGTCATAATAAGGTTCCAATATCATAACCGATCAAAATTAAAAAAAAATACAATGATCAAGTAATTACACTACAACATCTAGAGAACATAGGGAGAGAAGGTAAAATCCAACCAAAACTAATTACCACGGATCAGATACATGATTGGGATGTACAGATTAAGTAGGTTATTCTAAAATCTCTTAGAAGCTTCCTTAGGGTCGAGAGGGGGAAACCTGTAGCCAAAAGAAAAGAAAAATCAGATACTCGAAAGACATAAACCCATATTTAACTATAATTAAACAACATTTATTCGATTTACACTTCATGTAATAGTATTTAAAGGGATAGGCAAAAAAACCCATATCTTAAGGGTGTTATTTATCCATTATCGACTTTTACACAACAGGTATTGTTTAAACATTGTATAACTATCTCAAAAAATGTACTCGTTCATGATATTTCTACTGTAGTTATATGTCATGTATCAGATATATGGATTGTAATCTCCAAGAAGATATTCTTGAGCCAAATTCTATATAAACATCCCTAACAACTCAAAATCCTTCCTAAGCACAGAATCTAATCATAATCCCATTTAACACATTTATCATCAGAATACAATAATATGAAGAAATATATATCCCCAGACATTAATAAAGTTTTCATAATAATGTGTATCTATCTTCAAACAGGACTCAACCATTAAGGCTCAAATTAAAAACTAAATGTGAGATAAACCTATAAATATATGGGATATTACATTAGGTGTGCCGAAAGGCCTATTTTTAGGAACCATATGAAACTTTATTCCATCTTAAGGAGGAATTTTTAGGTTATTAACCCTAGGTACCTAACTTATTGATCCACATCCATGTATATTATCCACACTAGTATTTAATTTCTTCTAATACACTCAAATAATCCTTTACAAAAATTCCAAAACATAATCATGTACTTTGACTAATCCTTGGACTAATCATTAGATGTATATGTAGAAATAACATTATAAATATCTCAATTGATATAATTAAGGTTTTCTTAGAATTATTTAAAATTTTTAACTAATCATCTATATAGAAACCAAGTTTAGCAACCCATTATTTTAAGACAAGGACATTTCAACATTTTAGATTGATATATAATATGTTACAGAAACAAACAACTGATGATAACCATAGTTTAGTGACTTTTAAAAAATAGAACATAATATTATTATTTCATTAATTATATTAAATGTATCCCATAAATATATTCCCTATTATTACACATTTTTAAAAACCATTCTTCATAAACCTGTGAGATGAAATATAAGAAATGGTGAGCTTTTATTTTTAGTAATGTTTAAAAAGGGATACATGTAAGAATAATATAAGTACAAGGGAATGAGATTATGAGAACAAAATTTTAAAACAATACCCTATATATAAAATATCATAATCCCGATTCATGAAATAAATATTGGTAGTCCATAAGTTGTGATTATTAAGGGAATAATAGAACATGTCCACGAGTGAATAACATTAGCATAAGACATAAAATTTTGGTATACGAATAATCATGGAAAATATTATTTCACGGTTTCTTACCATGGAATTCAAATCATGTCAGGAATGGGATAACCACATGTGTACCTTTTTCTGGCATGTTTTAACCTCTCTTTTACCCTCTTTCATTCTTGGGATAACCTCTTGTGTTCCCTTTTTCAGGCTACGAAAAACCTCGCTTGTACCATATCAACTCATATATTCGTAACCATTACCCAATGTAGTAGAATGAGATATAGGTCCCACCCATAACATAATCTATAAATTTTGGTTCCTCAAGATCATAAAACATTCACTATATCTAAACCCATTAAAATATATTGGTTTCATAAAGAACATCATTATATAATAACATATTGAAATGAAATTGATTTAATAATCATTTCATTATTTCACCATACCATAACCCATGGAAAAGATATGAATTTCATAAAAACATTTCATCATAAATATAAACCATTCATTCAAATAATACTTATTTTATAATTAGATCATATAATTTGTAATTAATAGATAACACCAATGGTTGTCATCTTAGGTGAAAAATGATTTTAAAGGAATATTTAATCAGAATATTTCGTGAGAAAGATATAATTTCCACATGAAAAAATTTTAAATAAAAAACATTTTAAAAATACTTTTATTTCAAAATAACCATAAAAAATATAATTTATTCATTTAATCATTTATTTTTGATTATTTTAGAAAATATTTTACATTCTATATATGTTAAAATAATAATCCCCTTTTCATTAAAAAACAAACGAGAATTGTTTTTGAAAATTAAATGAATATTCCATTTAATTTTTTTGATAATAGTATAAAATAGGAAAAATTTTGATTAGTAAATCCATTTGATAATGTTAAATTTTTTTTAATTTTTTTATAAAACATGGATATGCTACAAAAAGGGGTTTCAACCGAAGATATAAATAATGTTAGATTACATTAAAATAAATATTTTTGAAGATTGAGTATATAAAAAGAGAAAAATGATGGGTAAACATGTTAACTCATGACATAACTAGTGGAGAATAAAGTTTTTTAGTTTCATTATATATTTATAATAACATTTCATCATCATATTCATAAACATCAATGATCTCATTAAACGATGATATTGTACAATAAAAGCAATATCAATTTGGAAACATTGAAATATAAACCACATGAAACATAAAACATAATGAGAATAAATAAATTATGGATATTAAATTCTAAAAGGGGATGTTCACACACTTCATAAAATAATACAGGTTTATAACAAAACATATTTCTCAAAGACATAAAATTTTGATGGAAATCCCTTACCACTTCAGTATCTTTTCAACCATAAACCCCATGAAATAGATATCATAATATTGATATCTAAATACCCATAACATTAATGATAATAAGTATAAAAATAATTCAAGGTAATTATATAAATAACATATAATAATCCTATGGTTAATATGGAATGTATCTCATGGATATAAAAGTGAAACTAGAAATGCATTACCACAAGTCTGGAATTTCACCACACACACTAATATCTACTTTATAAAAAATATTATTTTATAATAAAAATATTATAGGAACATACTTATATATATGATACCATATAATATATACTTATTAAAATTTATCAACCTTTTATAAATAATTCCATGTGAAAATCACATTTCGGGTAATAATCACATCGTGTATTGTATAGGTTTTGATTTGTTGTGCCTCATCCTCTTATTTAAATCATCGATAAATAATAAACATAAGAATAATAATGAAATAATTATAATATTTATACCTAAATTATACTTTTATTATCAATAATTAAAGATTGTTTTGTGAAATGATTTATATTACAATCATGGAGACGATAGTTTGTACGTATGCATACGTAACATTTATATTTTCCAATGATCATTATAAGGAAGAGATAAGTAATTTATTATATTTAAATAATGGTTAACATATCATAATTTCCATATTAGGTTTTTTAATATACCTACACATATCAACTATTTGGTTCGGGGATGAAAATTGAGTTTGGTCGCTTTGTGAAGGTGATAGTCCACAGTTACATAAACTATGTTATCATCTTTCAATGAGTGAGAAGGTAAGAAATTATATGATATAGAATAATTTAAAATTTATTAATATGTAATTATTATAAAAATTATTTCTTATATATTTCATTTATTTATTAAATTTACCCTTATTATTTTCAATGTAATGTGTTAGTGAAAAAAATCACATTGCTTCGCGAGGCAGTAGTCTGCATTACACACTAGCGACATTATTGTATTCTGTAAAAAATGAAAATTAAAATTTAAAAGATGATATAATAAATCAATTGGTATGGTTAATTTTTAAATATAAAATAAATAATTTATATCCATCATCATACCCAACTATGAGAGGTGGAAATGGAAAACATTAGGACATTGGTTTGGGTGATGGTAGTCTACTGTACACATGAATAATGATTTTGTAACCCATTAAATAGAAGGGTATAAATTTTAAAATCATTACATTAAAATAAAAACATATCAGTATATGTAAGATAATAAGATTCTAATATCTTAAAATTTTAATACTAATTAAATTAGTTGTAGGAAGAAATAAAATAAAAACTCTCATTGAAGATCATTACCCTGTCTTTGGTTAATCTTTGTTGGTGTACACTAATATAATCAATAGATTATCATTATGCACAAAATAATTCTTTTATAATTCGAGGGTGAATGTGGGGAAGGTTTTTGGAATGTTATTTGTTTTATCAAAAGGGATTTATTTTGTGAAGATTAGAGGATAGTGGGTGGTATTTTATAAGTGAGGAGAATGGAAGACTTGTAAATTTTCAAAAATAAAAATGTGTACCCATGTTTATGACATCAAAAGGGAAAAAATATAGTACTATAGAGGCTTATAAATTATTTTATTGAACAATTCCCATAAAATATATTTATATATTTTTTAGGTAATTTTAACCCTTATCGTTTTTGATTAACCCATGGGAAACCCTTATTTACCTTCATTATTGTATTTAATTTTAATTATTTTCTCTATTCATTTTGTTAAAAAACAATGTTAACATTTTTTTATAATATAAATAATTATGATTCCAAATATGGATACCATTTTTCTAAATTCATTTCAATCAAGTGGGAAAAAATAATTTAAAATTAATCATATGGATGTAATGAGAAAATCAGTTTTTAAAGAGAAAATTATCAAAGGTTTATATTGTTTTTATATCAAAATTAAATATAAAAATTATTATTGTTGAACCATAGATGGGTTTTTCTTTTATTTTTTGATAAATTATCAATATGATGAATATGTTAAAGTAATAAACTATATTGAAAAGATAATGAACAACTAGATAGATGAAGAGAGTGAGTAAAGCTGTCAAATCAGATCAAGAACCATTAAGATGATAATTAGATACTAGAGGATCATATTCAGATCATTGACATAGATCCAATCATATGCATGAGTCAATATGATTGATCATATAAGGATTTCACTAAAAGATTCTAAGAAATCCTATTTATCCTGAGTTGGAAAGAAATATGTTTTTTGGAGTTTTGTGAAGTTTCTATACTTTCCATTAAAAATGTAATGAAGCTTTGGTGTCTTTTATTTCTAATAAATAATAAGAATGTTGTGAAACTTATTATAAAAGCTTTATGAATAAAAATATGTGGTTTTTCATAAATAATAAAATATCATACTGGAAGAATTGTACTGATATTTTCATACTAATATTTTTGTATTGATATTTTTAAACTGAGATATTTTTAATGACATTACTATGATGATATTTTCATAATGAGATTTTTGTATTAGTAAAATTGTTCTTATATTTCTGTACTGGGAAAATCATACTGATATATTCATAATTGGATTTCTATACTGTGATTTTCGTAATTGGATTTTCAAACTGACGAAATAATATAGATGTTTTCATTATGAATAATTAGTACCAAAGAATTCGTACTGATGAAATCGTAATGAAGAATTTATACTGAATAAAGTGCACTGAATAATTCATACTAAATAAAAGGTACTGAAGAAATCATAATGAAGATATTTTATTAGTATTTCATAAGGACAAAATCATATTAGTATTTTTATGATTTCATAAAGAAAATTTCATAATGGAATTTCATAAAGAACAAATCATACTAGGATTTCTTAAGGAAAAAATCATACTGGGATTTCTAGGATTTCTTAAGGAAAAAATCATATTTGGATTTGATAAGGAAAATATCACACTAATATTTCATAATGAAAAATAAAACAAGGAATTAATTATTTGAAAATCATTATTATTTGATGATTCAAAATGGAATTGAATTAGTCAAAAAGTAATCTAAAAATCAAGGATATTTAATGATTCGAAAATTAATTGAATTAGTCAATGATAGATACGAGATTTAAGGAGAATTAATGATTTGGGAAATATTGATAAGTGAGAGATATTTTCAAAACCCTTCCAAAAACGTTTTTGAGGGCCCTATAAAAGGAGAGTTCAGTTAATTTATAATATTAACTCAAAACTTTTTTGGTGCTCGAGATTCATAATTTTTGCAACATTTATTGTCTACCTAACAAAACAATTTGTTTTAGGTTGAAGATGTAGAGATTTATCTATGAAATTTCATTGGACTGACTTCCATTGGACACAGAATTGTGTGCAGCGTATTGAGTACTTAAGCAATTGAAGAACAATGTTAAAAAGGATAATCAGATAAAACTAGAAATCCAAATGGCATTCACCATATATATGTTCTTATAGATAGTCACGAACCAACCTGGGTCGACCCTGAACCGGCCACCTAATCCGGCCCACAGCATGGACCGTGGGGCGTTCCTGATCCCCACGGGCTGGAAACTAGTGTCGGGCATCAAAACTTAATAGGTGAGAACAATTTGTCCCATGAAAGGAAGACATATAAATTAATAAATACTAAACAAAGAGAAATAAAACTAGCAGCAGCAAGAAAACAAGACTGCACATACCTCCGTGTGACCTCTTGGTCACCTCCAAAAACTAATAGTCTACCTTGCACAGGAAGAAGAAAAAAGAACCAGAACTAAACAGCTGAACCTACATCTAAAAAGGTAAGATAGGCTTGAGAATTAAAATGCTCAGTAGGAATGCCAAAATTGAACCACAGAATCCATGCATCTTCCAGTCCAAAAACAGCCGAAAAATACTAGTTTGAACTATAGTTATAAACATAAGGTTTTCATATTTAAATTGTATATTGAAAACTGACAATCTCAATTCCATTTCCCTTATAATTAAAAAAATAGGAAAAGAAAAAAATAGGGGCTCACACAAACTTTTCCAAAACAATTACTTTGAAATTAATTTTAAGACCAACCTTACACACAAAACCATTCCATGAAAACACCAAAATCAAGTTCAAGGGTATGATTCCACACACATCAAGGGAAATGGTACTGGTAGTGCTTATATCAAAAGATCACAAAAAACCTAGGAACTTTATGGAAGACCAGAACATACTATACATGTGACTCATCCTAAAGGCATGCCTACTCTCGATGATGTCATAACGCCATAATGCCCAGTGTTGCCCTACATGGCCTAACCGAGGGGCCCAATACCCTAGTAGAGTATAATCCATACTAGGGGCCACTAGCCAGTGCATAGTCTAAAGTAGTGAAGCAATCATTCTCAGTAAACCCCCTTGCTATGCTAAGTTTCCATGTTATGTTCACAAAGAGGTGTTCCACACATTAAAATAACAATCCATATATATATATATATAATCCAGCATGTTAAACAAATATAGAACCACCCCGACCACCTCAATGTTATTCCCATGCATTAAAATAAATATTCTTAGAAGGAGGCCCGTATCGAGGACCCTCCTATCACATGATCGACAGATGAGTCAAATGGCCTAACTAAAGTGATGTTTTCCCAAACACACATTTTCAAAGATTCCAAACGGGCCTCATACAATTCACACACATCAAAACTTTTGTAAACATCCAATCTAAAATTCCAAATAAGACTTTAAGATTACCTCATCAAACATTTAAAAAAATATTTAGGAATTTTTCTAAAATAGTAATAAACATCATTTCTTACAAACATGGTCAAACAGACCAAAATGTGACAAAAAATAAATATTTATGAACCATTTTCGAAACAACGCTAAACACCAAAACATGTTTCGAACCCAGTGGTTAAACATTAAAGAACACATTAAAACCATGTTTTCCAAAACACTTAATGAAACACAAACAGTTCACTAGTCATTCCATAAACAAATCAAACAGTTCTTTAAAAAACTATATTAACAAATAGGGATTAATTACACAAACTAGAAGATAATATAACAAACTACTTTTTAACAAGCCCAAAAGAAAACATGAAAACGCTATAGCAGGTTGGAATTTTTTTTTTCTAAGATAATAATCTAGTAAAAGAATTTATTAAAAACATGAAAACATTAAATGGAATTATTTTAAAAAGGGAAAATGAAGATTCTCCTACCTCAAGGAAGAACTAGGTCATGTTGAAAACTTTAGAACTTGACAGAAAGGGCGGCGACCACTCAAAATCAGCTTATGCTCGCACACACATACCCATATATAAATACATAAATCCATAATCTAATGCATGTATTCCCCGAGCCATGAGGGAATATATACTTAGAGGACATATATATTATATATATATATATACCTTAGGTTTATGCGTGCACATCCTCGGTTATTGACCATAAATTCACTATAACAACAAAATATACCAACAAATTAGGCGGTAAGGACCAACGAACACCTAACTAAATTATTAAGAAAACATAAACACTATACACAACTGTATTTAATAATCCAAGCCACCATTTGAAAACAAAACACTTTTAAAAATCCAAAGGTCATTAATCACCAAGTTTTTAGGGACAGACCTAATTTGAAAACCCAAGACATTCTTAAAATAAATTTATAAAAAAATTTCAAATGGGGACAACCTCACTAAACCATCCAACTTTCACAAATCCACCCAAGAAAAAGTTTAAAAACATTAATAAAAAGCCTCTAAAGTTAAAAACCCACCAAAAACATTTAGAAAAACCATTTCCACAAGAAATTCACATATCCAGTTTCAATTGCATAGAAAAAAACATGAGCATGAATGGAAGGACATGCTAAAACCTATTTTTATCAAGTTAAACCAACAAAAAATCATTACCATAATCTAACTAAGATTATAATAATAGTGTGAAACATAATCTAAGATTTAATTATAAATACCCAAGAATTAAATAGATTAAAAAAAAGGGAAGTAAGGGAAAAAACATGTACCACAACCTGTGTGAACGCAACAATGTTTTAGCAGGAGGAACCGAGTCTCGAGGTCCCTTCGCACACCCGTAGGGGAGCTGTGCATCAGAGAAGTGGTGACTTGGCTGGTCACGCGCAATCAGGGAGTCTACCAAGGAGGTGTGCCACATAAGGGAGTACTGATGGAGGAGACTGAACTACCGGTTGGAAAATTGGCTGTCATAGGATCCACACACACTGGTGTAGTTTGTGGAATGAGTTGCGGGATTTGGGAGGGCCGGTCGGGGCCGCTGTGCACACCAAGGAGGAGGGTAGGCAGAGCAAGGGTTTGTGTTGAAGAAGGAATATTGGCTGTGAGCTGGAAGGCCAACCGACTATAGGAGAAGGGGTCAGGCGTGGGTGGCGATGTGGATGATGGATGCACGAGAGGCAAGGTCCGGACTAGGAGGGGGAGACCGCACTAGGCGTAGGCCATACCGGATGAAGAGGAGCGATGGGAGGTGAGGGCCGAACCAAGAGCGAGAGACCGTGTCGGGTGGAGGCCATGCCAGATGAGGGGGAGCGGTGGGAGGTGACAATGATTGTTGGGTGATAGGGTTCTTGGGTGGCCGACACATGGGATCGAGGTTGAGCAGGGAGGTGAGAGCCTAGGCAGGAGGGGGCTCATAGCATGGAAAAGATACGGGGGAAGGGTGGAGAATCTGGGTAGGGTTAGGGTTAAAAATAATAATAAAATATAATAATAATAATAATTACAATACTAATAAATATTAATAATAAAAATAATTATTATTATCATTTCTTATCTATTTTATTTTGGGTAATAATAATAATATAAATGTTACAATAATAATATTAGTAATATTATTAATAGAAAAATGAAAATAAAAAATATTAGTAACAAAAAAGGAAATTAAGAACAAACTTAATTATAATTATGTTGATAATTTTATTAATTTTCATTAAAAATTATATTTATAACAATTTAATAATAATAGTATTATTAAAAAATTAAATAATAATAAAATTATCATCTACACAATAACATTATTTTGATTATGGTTAAACATTAACCATGTTTTATCCTTATAAAAATTTTATTTAGCTCTGTTTTTCTGTCAATTTAATTTATTCATCTAATTTTATTATTTATTCAAATGATCGGGAGACAACACATTCACTATGACCAAATGTACGATCACCGCTAGCGGTGTGGAGACCGTGCACTGGCCCGAGGTGCAAAAAAACATCAAACATAAAAAATATCAAACAAGGACCCAACTAATCCTCGTCCAAATGGTGAGGGACCGAGAAAAGAATAAAAATAACATAAAATAAATAGGCAACCATGATTTGGGTGTGACATAAACTGAGTTCCATAAGACATAATAAATGTGAGCTAATAATTGAGTTTCTACTCAATTGAAGAAAGAAGTGTGAAATGAAAATCGAACATGACTAACCATCTGATGGAGACTATCATATTACGGTTATTGGGCTGGGAAAATTAGACTAATCGATATAGAGGATGTTTTTTGGAATCATGATCCTAGAGACGATTAAATAATAACATATTATTGAAGTTAATTGTTGATGTTCTTGAAAAAGTTACATATGTATAGTTTGATTCGGCTTACTTGTGGAGGAAGTGAAGACATTATTAAATAGATGAGAAAACAAGAAAGAATGGTAATATTATTTCTATGGATACATAGTAGTTGGGGAAATGGATTTCTTTCAGAAGTGGATAAAGTAAAGGATAGTTTTTGGTATGACAATCAATAATAGGTATGGTTTTCTTGGATTTTAGAAATGTTCATTTCTTGTTCCTTTGTATTATGGAATGATGATAGTGAAAGAATCAATGTTGGTGGGACAATACAACATGCCTAAGAGTATATCTTTCTACGGAACCTTAAAAATAACACGATTTAGCTTCTCTTTATATTTTTTTTCATAAAAAGGATAGATTTTGAGTAATATTTGAGTGGATTGTAACTCTAACAAGTTTTAGAGGACAATAATTATTTTGTTACGGAGTTAAAAAAATTTCTTATAAAAAAAGGAACTAGTGATTCAACCCCCACCCCCACTCAGTGGACATGATCCTACTTGGGAAAAAATATTAATATCAGAGGACATGTTCCTTATAAAATATCCATATTTGAGTATGGTCAAAATAAATTCTGTGAATTATAAGAGGATTCTAGTTTTCAATGGAAGAAACAATTATATATGGAATGATAAAATGTTGCCATATCTTATGTCCCTTGGGTATGATTTTTTGGAAGTCACTAAAGAAGTATTTCCTCCTCATATTGAGAGTACTCCTTTTATTATTACTGATAAGAGAAATCTTGATAATGATAGAATAGTGAAAACTTATTTACTCTCATAACATACTAAAAGTGAGTTTCTTAGAGTAAAGGGAGTTAGAACATACCAAAGGTAGTTGGGAAAAATTTATTTTTTTGAATAAAATACAATGGGTAATAAGGAAAAGTTTCAATGTTGGAGGATAAAATATGAAGATTAGAAAATGGATAAGAAATAATCTTTTAGTGACTTCTTTAATAAGTTTAATGATATTATTAGCAAAATAAGATGTATTAGTGAGAAATTGAATGACTCAAATATTGTTGAAAAGATCTTGAAACTAATTCTTGATACTTTTAATGGAAATGATTCATATTTGGAATATAGTGATCCGGAAACTCTCTCTGTAGGTGATCAAGACATTATTCTTATGACATATGAAATAAAAAGAAAGAATGTTGTGAAAGATAAATAAAAATTGATTATATAAGGGCCTAAATTTTTTTGTTAAAAGGAAAAATAATATATGAAGATATTATAGATGAACCAAGTGATTCAGAAGCTGAATATTTAAACATGATTGTTTCATTCCTTTCAATGAAATAAAATAATTGAAATAGAAAAGGAAAACAATCAAATGTCAGAATTGTGATGGGAAAGGAAATTTTGCACAAAAGTATTCTAGGAATAAATATAGATAATATGTTCCCTAAGATGACAATTATAAAACTTATAAGTAAATGTGAATGAAACATAAAGAATGATTTACATATGATAAATAGAAGAAAAGTTATCTGAGATGGAGAAAGAAGAATTTTATTTCATTTAATGATGAATCTGATCATCAAAGCAACTTTATTTCTCAAGTTAGAAAGGTAATTGATTCATCTTGAAGTGATGATGAGAATAATAAGATGACATAAATTGAATGGATTCTCAGAAGTAATCTTAAGAAAGAAATTGAGAAGAGTACTTGACTTAAGAAAAAAAAGAAAGAAGCTGAATAAATGTTTCAAAAGTGTAACTTTATAGAAACTTGATCTTAAAAGAACACAAAAAAATTTATTAGGATAATTCAGCATGAAATGAGAATCTCAACAAGACAGAATTTACACTTGTTGAATAAGGTAAATTAACCATGTTTAAGGTAACTAAATCCAAAAAATATTAGCTACCATTAAAAATATATTGGATGATAAAAAAGAAGAGTTTTTAGAAAACCAATCAATGATTCTTACAATAAAAAGTGGGATATGAAAGATGAGAGAAAACATTGCCATGGAAATTAAATTTAATGGTGAAACATCTAAAGTAGGTTAAAATAAATAATTACAAAAGAAAGCTTGTGAGAAAACATATTTCATTATGAAATATGGGAATTATTCAGGAAATTATATTGCCGAGAAAAGTGGTCCATCATTTGTGAAGAAAAAAATTCCAAAATGTTCTGATCAGTATGACTATCAATCTGAATTATCATGGTTCAAGGTTCACCATTGGTGTTATGGAATTTTCGGACAGAGATCTTATTCATGTTGGTATAACATGTCTCTACATATAATGTTTCCTGAGTCATGGGGGTGAAATAAATTTCAAAGAAGATCAAATGTTCCTAAAATTTTTGTGGAACCAAAAATGGAAACCTAGAAGAAGAATAAATGAATAATATTTTAAGAAAGTTGAGTATATTAATAATGCAGATAAAAATATTTTTAAAACCCAAAAGAAAGAGTGTTTAATTATTTGGATACAACATGATGACATGGATTGGATGTTATAATAAGCCCAAAAACCAACTGCACCAAAGGGAAAGAAATTGTTTTCAGAAGATAAGAGTAAATTGAAAAAATATAACAACATATTATGGTTTTAAAAATTTTAAAATATTCAAGAGATGTGAGCCAAAAGAGAATGTTACTAGAAGAGGATTGACTATCCTTCTAAAACAAGAGGAAGGCATTAATGATTTGTTACAAACTCTTGATAACAAAAATGGTTCCAAAAAGGAAAAATAATTTGAAATTATTATCATAATGGTCTATAAATGAAGATAGTCTTATTACAAAATCTGGTGGGAATTAAATACATCCAATGAAATATCCATTAAGAATAAGAAAAATTCAATAATCGGAGAGGACTCTTAGTCCAAACATTTCTTTTGAGAATCTATATGGTTCCTCTTTATTCATAAAACATATTTGTATTTGTAATGTAGAAAATTTAAGGATTTTATGTAAGGAAGCTGATAGATATTCTCTTAGTATTCTTATAAAAGAGATAAATGAGGTTAGGATGTGTTGATTTTTAATGTTTTGTTTATAATACTGAACATTCTAATATGTTTTATGATATGGGTGCATGTTACATTGATCTTAAATAAATTATTTTCATGATTTACCTAAAAAATGAGAATGTTAAAGGAAACATGAAAAGTTATTACATGAAAGTAGTGTAATAGAAAACATTGACAACCTTGATTATACACCCTTGTTTTCTACACCGGGTTCCCCCATGTATACTTAGACTCATTCAGTTAAGGTATATTTTTTAAGAAACTCATGTGACACTTATGTTTTCTTAAAGAAGTGATTTAATTTATTTTGAAATGAAAAATTCCAAACCTTTTTAAAAGGGAAAATTTGTGAATAATAAATAAAACTTGTCATAATGACTCCTTTGACTTTGATTTTAAATAACCAAGAGAGAATATATTGAGGGAGATAGATAATAAATTAGGGTAGAAAATAAAATAAGACACAAACAAGAAAATTAGGGACATGAAAACAATACCATTTATTGTTTTAAAGAGATTACATATATGTAGTGAAGTGGGTATTGAAAGAAAAACAAATATAGAGATTGTTAGACTCCAGTTTAGTTTTGGTTGTATTTTTGTCAATATATAAATATGATGATTATGTTTAAGGAAGAAACTATGTTGAAAATTTAATGGAAATATAGATTGAAGAAGGGTGTGAGTAAGGTTGTGAAATTGGATTTAGAACCCTAAACATGATAATCAGATCCTTAGGGATCAGATTCAGAATCATCCGTATTAGATCGAGACATACTCATGAGTCAATATGATTTATCATATTTGGATTTCCACTAAAAGCTACTGGAAAATCATATTCAGGCTGAGTTGGGAAGAAATATGGTTACTATAGTTTTTGGAAAGTTACAATACCTTCCACAGTAAATATGAGATGATTTTGTGTTTTTTATTTATCATAAATCATAAGTAAGTTGTTATACTTATGATCCATGATTTATGAAGAAAACGATATTGTTGCGCCTAAGGAAGAATAATATCATTTTGGAAGAATCGTACCAATATTTTCACACCATGATTTTCATTCTGATATTTTCATACTGATATTTTTAAACAGAGACATTCGCACTGGTAAAATCATATCATGATTTTAGTACTAGGAAAATTGTATTGATATTATCATACTCAGATTTCTAAATTGAAATTTTTGTACCTAGATTTTCATACTGAGGAAATCATACTAAATTAGTTATACTAAAGAATTTTTACTAAGGAACTCATGCTGAATAATTCATACAGATGAATTCATACTGGTGAAATCATAATGAAGAATTTATATGGTAGAAATCATATTGAATAATTCATACCGAATAATTAATACTGTTATTTGATAAGGTAACAATCATACAAAGATTTATGGGATTTCTTAAGGAAAAAATGGAAAAGGGATTTTTGGGATTTCTTAAGGAAAAAATTATACTGGGATTTCTAAATGATAAATCATACTGGGAAATCATAATCCAAAAATGAAGGAAATTATAATATTAAAAAAGTAGTTGAACGAGTCAAACATAGAACTAAAATATAAGGATAAATGATGATTTGGGAAATCATGTTAAGAAGTAATGGTTTTCCGAACCCTAGTGAGACCATTATTGAGGTCCCTATAAAATTAGAGTTGATTTTTTTAAAAGTGACTCTAAAATATTCATGTGATTGAGCTCTGAAATTTTTGGAATATGTATTTATTACCCAACCAAACGTTGTGTTTTAGGTTAATGATTAGGAAGATTCATCTACATAAGTTCATTAGTCAAAATTTCATCAGACACAGAATTGTGAGATTCCTATTGAGTTCAAACTCAATTGAAGAAGGAAGTGAAAAGGGAGAATCAGACTGGACTGGCCTTCAGAATGACATTCATCATCTCTTGGTTCATTGGACCGAGTTACATTGTACAAAAGAAATGAGAGATGTAAATTTATTTTCTACTCAATAGAAGAATGATTTTTGAATGAAGAATCAAACTAGACTTACCAATGGATGGAGACTATTGTATTGGGGTTATCGGACTCAAATGATCATAATGTTTAATGCAAATGTTGGTTTTCAAACTGATGATCTTGAAGAATATTCAAGACCTCCATATTCCATAAGTGAATTGTTGAAGATATTGAATAAGGTAATCATGTATGTTTTGATTCATCTTACTTGGAGAGGATATGAAGAATTTATGAATTTGATCAGAAAAGAAGAAGGAATGTTAAGTTTGTGACTATAGATACTTACAAGATGCTGAAAAGGCTTGTTTTGGGAAGTGGATAATAGAGAGGATAGTTGGAAAGTATAACCAACTACAGCGGGAATGATTCTACTCAGATTTTGGATTTGTTCTTTGCTTGTGCCTTTGTAATCCGGAAATAATATAGTGGAATAATCCATGTTAGTGGGACTATCCAACATGGAAAAGAGTAGGTATGTGTATCGTGACATGTAAATATCATGTGCTACCTTCTCTTTATATTTTTTAATATGAAAGGTGAGATTTTTAGTTATTTTTGATTGAATCATAACTATAACATGTTAAATATGTTAAGAATGTTTTTGTTATGGAGTTAAGAAACTTTCTTAGAAAATAAAATGGAACCACTAATTCACCACCCTCCTAATAGTGGTCTCGATCTTACAAGGAAAAAATAATTAAAATGACAGAAATTGGATTAATATATATATCATTGAACAAATTTTAGTTTAAAACTAATTTAAAATATAGCATAACTATATAAATAATTTAAACAAAAAATAATTTTTAAATTAAAATTCAATATTTTTCACTATTCATTCAAAATAATTTTTTTCATAAAATATTAAAAAAATCACAATAATTTTTTTAAATGAGGATTTCATAAAAAAATATTTTTAAAATTTAATTTTTTTAAAGTATTAGAATATATATTTAAAATTAGTGCTTAAAAAGGAGAAATTGTTTTTAAAAAAATATTGTTTTAAATGTATAATTGTATTTAATCTTATATCCTACTTAGAAAACACATAAGATGTATATTAATCATTTTATTTTATATATAATATAAAAATTTATTTAAAAATATTCCCAGAAATTGTATTTTTTAATTTATGGCGGTAAAATTGGTTTTTTTTTCATTAAAATAGTTTTTTAGTAAAATGATTTATTTTATTTTCAAACAGTTTAGATATTAATTTTTTATTAATTATTCACCAAATAATTCATTCTATATACAAGTATAAAATATTTTTTTAATAAAATTAATCGAATTCATACTTTCCATTCCAATGGCTAGATCATAACAATTTTATTAAATAATAATATTTTTATAATATGTCCCATTTCGTTTAAACATGGTGTTACATATAACATAAGATAGAATTAGCGGTGCATGTAAAAAAATTTAAACATCGTAGTGTATGTAATGAAAAATTTAGAAAATCATAAATTTACATGAATTAAATAACAAAATCTCAGCGTCTTACAAGGCCCTGATTTCATTGTTGTATGTGATAACTTGATATGGTTATAGTCATTGGGATGAGGATAGATAATGATTTGTAGAGCCTATTAGTTCATTTAATATTTATTTTTTTCTATGTTTTTATCATATTTTACGATCAATGTTTTATATTCTAGTTCAACTATTTGTCCATGCTTCTTCTTGGTTCATTCACTAAAAACTGTATGTGTATTATTTCTATGTACTCTGATTTTATTTTATTAATTAATTCATTATTTGTCTATTATTTTCCATTTTAATTATGTTATAGTATCCTCAAGATCCAATTTCGACCTTGGAAACTAGTATGTAGCTTCACACATATAGGGAGGTGTTCTTAATGTCATGCTTCACTTCAGATCAGACCCAATGATCTAGGTTAGTATGTTTCACATAACATAAAACATCATAGAGAAAAATAATAGTACTACATAATGAGAAAATATCATTTGATTTCAACCCATCTATTCATTCCCATACTTCTTCACATTGAATTACATGAGTCGTTTTTATACCATGTGAGATAATGATAATGGTGGAGGATTATTGTTTTTGAAAAAATATGTTTTAAATTGATTTTCCCCCCTTAATATAAATCTCAATGAATCTTTTTAGAACTAAAATAGTTATTTTTCAACAGACCATATAAGTAAATAATATGATGTTAAATATTTTTAAAAAGTACTATGAATCAAAAAATGATATAATATTGATCTAAAATCACTTTACACTATGCTGACTATATATTCATGAAAATACAATTTCCTTTTAATGGTGGGGATACCTCCCCCCAATGATATGAAGAGAATACTACAACACTAAAAATTTATCTCATAACCAAACACAACTAAAAAATACATATTAATTTTCATGCAATACTGATGAAGTCACATTAGGTTTCCATGATTGAAATCATAATTTAGTGTTATTGGTTTTAAATACCATGTTATGACTTCCACCAAGTGAATTTTTTGTTTTAAATGACTACAATATAAACTTCACTTATGTTCCCAATTCATCAACCAATCATAAAAAGATAATTGAATTGAATTTTAAAAAATCAAATACTTCTAAAATAATGACTGATTCTATTATAATTCAACCTATTATCAATAAATATAACATATCAGCCCCATCCTTCCCAAATGCATTCTCAACTAAAAATGTTTAAACTTTTCATTTTGTGGTGAAATCCTTTCGTACTATGGAGGTTTCTCTACTCAAGATTTAGTCTCTAACATAGACACAATTGATACATTGATCAGTATCCTCAATCTATACACTGGGTTTCAAAAACCATAATAAATACTTTAAGAGAATTTAAAATTTTATAAATTTTTGGAGAAATATTTCCCACCATCAAAATAAATTAAAAAATTTCTTCTAAATTGAATGAATCTCAAAATGAAAATTATTATAAAATATATGTTATCATTAAAAAGATATTCTTTTTGTTTAATAATTATACAATAAAAACAACTGAGATAGTACAAAAACATAATATAAATAATAATTGACCTTGATTCATTAACATTTTTACCATATCTCAATTATTAATACCTGAAACTAAAAATATAAGCAATAAAGTCTTCCACTTTAATTCATCATGACCAATAGTATATAAATGTCTTTGAAGGTTTATATAATATAGTTCACTGAAAACTGTGTCATATTTTTTTATTAACTACATTATGGTTTCATGCATAATAAATTACAATAATGAATGTTTAATTAAAAATAAAAAATCAAATTATTTTTAATAAATTTTAATTTATTTTTTATAAATATAAATATGAAGTTGTTTATACCATGGGAAACCGTCATTTCGATTCAAAAATGCCGATAAAATGAAATAGATTCAATTTATTTGAAATTAATTTAGAAATTTTAATATATTTATATTCTATAATGTAATTATCAAGTAATATATTCTTATATAAAATGTTATTTCCATATAATATATTATTTTCAAAATATCCTAGAAATTTACATTCATTATTAATACAAAAACCAAATTTTTTCAAAACTAGTGAATATATCCCCTTTGATTAATACCTCAAATTATCTAGAATAAATAAACTATAATATAATTAATGAAATTTTATCTAGTAAAATGACACAACTTTTAATTATCTTAGCCATAATCTAGGCTGAAATCAATAGTTTCCCAATGCATGGCCATTCGCACATACAATATTTATGTTAATAATGACCATCAAGACTTAATTCAACCTAATTTATCCTCACATGGAAGAATTGTCTCTGCGTTATTATTATACAATATAATAAGTAGGTTTCAAAACCTTCAATAGGAAAATAAAATTTTAATCAGAAAACCATGTAAAAATTCACATCATACCATATAAAGTATATTTATAAATATACCATACTTCTTAATATTTTCTCTTATTATCATATTTTCTAATAAAAAATTTTAGTTTTAAAAAAATAATCACCTATAATGGGAAACATAAAAAATATCTTTCCACATGTTTTGGAATCACCAAATATAGATTTCATACCTATCAGTGTCTCAATATAAGTGTTATAACTAAGAAAATATGGTCTATAAAATCAAATCTAATGTATAAATGATGATGATCGGAATATGAATGTTGAAGTGGCGCTTAAATACTTTGTTTAATATGTATTTAAAATCACAAATGTATTTCTTTCCATTTAACTTGTTTAAGGACAAATTAATGAATCATTGGATACATATTATTAAAAAATAATGATGATGATATTTTTGATTATTCCAATATTTAAAAGTGATTATTTATTCTTAATTACTTCTTGGTTTTCTTCTTTATAATTTATTTTTTTCTAGTTTAATTTTCCCTTTACACATGTATAGGAAACATGGTATTTTCCATGACATGAAATAATTAATTCCTTATAATGTATCTTAGAAACAGTGATTTAACATTATATAATACATAAAATTTAATTATTTACATTTACACAAAAATTGAATATACCTTTCCACATACTCCAAAATTAACACATTACCTTAATGTTAACATTAGGTTACCCTAGTACTTACAATAAATATACCACATATATAGTACATAGATTACCTAAAGAATCTATAGACCATGTATATATTTATAGATACCTGATTAACAAAAATATAAATGAAATATTCATAATTACATAATCTACCATAAAATAAAATGGACTCACTCTATGCATATCGACAATTTAAGACAAGAAATATTTTTCTACCTATTGAATCAACTATAATTTGAGTTTCAAATTGCCATATAGATCGATAGACCATGGCATAAATGTATTCCTTTGTCATAGTTTTAATTAACATTCATTTCATATGGATTCATGAGTTAATGATCGACTTCATGAGTAATGGATTGATTGTATATTAAAATTACTGAATGTATGGAAAAATAATGAGGGATCCAGTGCATGGTAAATAAATTGAACATAGGGTAAATGTTAAAATCTGAATAAATTGACCATAAGTGAATTTATTAACTTTTAGGGATTTACCGTATATGTATGTGACCACATGAATAATGTATTTAAAATTTTATATTCGGTTTCTTATATTTATTCTTATTATTTTGTATATTTTTTTATTTCTATTTCCATGAATTATTATTTTCTTAATTATATAATAATTATTTAAATTTTAAGTATTTTGTTTTGATGTATTTCATAAAGTTATCACTGATTTTATTGCGGGTTGAATACTCAAATTTCTTTCGTGGAAACTCATTATTTTAAATTTAAATATTTTTGAGTACAAAGAGTTTTTTCCCATGATATCACGGTTTATTCCCATGAATTTATTATTAATTTTATTGATTTTATTTTATGTTTTATCCATTTATTAGTAACAAAACATTGTATAAACTCTCTTATCTTTTATAGAATAAATTAACTCGAGTTGGATTAATATGTTTATATGCACACTATAAGGATAATTCACATGTTGCATTCCATGAAAGACTACATAGAATAGTGATGAATTTGTTTTCTGACGTTAAATATGTGTGATACATTAGAAAAAGAATAAATTTAACAGATTAAATTTTTTAACATATATTTCAATTAGGACCTTGATATAAGATTTTCGACAAAACTTGTTCTAAGAAATGATGTTGAGGATATTTTTAAAATTATACTATGTGAAATACCTTTAAGATCATCAAATAAAAACTCTTGATCCATTAATTCATTAATTATCAAGGAGAACATTATTGGATTGGTATTCTTGCTTTACTTTTTCATCAGAATTCTTTCTTCTATCACCATTATATTATATGTATTTTCTTAATATTGGTGGGTTATACTACCCATAAATGGTTGGATTGTAAGGTTATACTACCGTAAAAAATTATATTTGTGTGTAATTCCTAAATGGTAAAATGTGTGGTGATGTAGTAATTACATGGTTTTGATAAATTCAGGTTTGGTTTCATCCATTTCATTAAGAGGAATATATATTTATTATGAATCATTGTGACAAAAACCCACTATCATGTTTTGCACGTAGGGTTTAAAAATTTAGTTTAACGTGTTTTGATATCCCCTAAAAAGTTATAGATTCAATTATATTAGATACCATTTCCCGAATCATTTTAGAGTAGTAATGATAAGGCTAGAGATTTATTAGAAAAAAACTACTACAAAAATAACTATGTTCATTTGAATTATATTTATATTTCAATAAAACTATTATCTCTGATTAGGCATGAAAAATATTTTTAAAATATTAATTAACAACCTATTGATCATTAAATAATGATTTTAATGTGTCCAAATAGTGAGAAATAGGGATTAACCTTTATCTATACCATCTTTATATTTTTTATTCTAAAAAAAATATAATTAACCTTTGAGGAGAAAATATATGTTTTATATAGAAAGAACAAGTAATATTGACTCTTTGACATATCAAATGACACTATTATTAAATGGAATAGATTGTGTATTTTAAATAATTGAATGGAAATCTATACTAAACATTTATCCATTGATAATTGGACTATCACAGTGAATCCTTAATAAGTTCTTGAAGTTAACCCTATTGAATTAATTTGTAAAGATACTTTTAGATATATTTAAATGTAAAATGTAATCATCATTTGAAACTAGAAAAGTATATAAATTTCAAAATACATGTATCTTCTTCCAAAAAAACACATGGAATTCGGAAAGTACTATGGGTTACTCATCTTATATCTACACATATCATAATGAACCCCGTATAAAAATGATTAATGATAAGGGTTTCAATTTCATTCATTCCCCTGATTTTATAGGTTTAGAGTTTTATAGAATAAAAAAAGTATTACATTATAAAGGTAAGAATGACACATAGTGTAATTCTTCATTAACAAACATATGATTCATTAGTTTAACCTCTTGTTACATTCATGATTGACATGCTTTGTTAAAGTCCAATTTTCTATATTATATGATATATTTAATAATAGTTCATTCATATCTTTATTCAACCAAAACAATTATTTAAAAAAATGGAATTAGAAAAACCAATCTTGATAAGTGATATAAAAAATAAGGTAATCTTATTAGAATAGTGAAAAAAATATAAACCCATGAGGATGATAACCATTTTTAAAATAATAATTTTGGCCATCTAAATATAAAATTATTTATGAGAATTTAAATCATTGATCAAAGAAATATTTGAACCCAATTATAAAATATTAGAAAAAAAATTAAGCAACATAAAAATATTTGGGATCTCATGATAATAATTTTGATAAAATGAAACCATTCATCTTTTAACATTATTTAACTTTCCGTGGATTTTGAAATAAAAACTTTCTATAAAAATCATTTCTTCAAGAATAATATAGGTAACATGGAGAATAATATTCATAAACCATGTTAATTTTTTTTAACACATCTAAGAAATAATAAATCCCATTTAATTCTATAGGAGTAACCAAAATTATTTTCTCCTTGATTTTTTCCCTTTAACGAGTACTCAATACCCAATAAATTTGAGAGAAATATATGGCTCACTCATCTTGATGAGATATATTGGGATCAACCATTATTATCTATAAATATTAAGAACCACATAATGAAAAACATTATAAGCTTAAATTTTTCATTATAAACAATTTAGAAACTCATTGAACCCATAAGTAAAAGACATTCCATTTTTACATAATCATATAGAGAAATGTCTATTTTATTTGAAAACTCGTATGAATGGAATATTCCCAAAAAAACATGGAAAATAAATTTTATTTTAAAAAAATTGAATTTTTTTATTTAATCTTAATAAAAAACAATAGAGATATCTTTTGGAAAATACATTCATCCATAATACATTAATAAAGAGTCCATTTTCACTTTGTTAATGTTAATAAAAGGGCACTGTACAGAAAACTTTAAAATAATTCTTTTTAAAATATTTTTAAATAAATTAAAATGTAGTTAAAAATAAAATTTATTTGTCTTTTATGTGTAATTAATTAAATTATTGAAACATTTAAAAGAAAATTCATATTGGAGAGAAGGAGATAAAAATAATTAAAACAAAATTTTAATGGAAATTATCATATGAATTTAGTATGCTCTAAATCAAATGCACATTGAAATATAGAACATAAAAAATATTTATAAAATACATTAATTTAATAATATAAATGATTTAATTATTCTTCAATGTAGTATATATATCACCTAAAATAAAACATATAGTGAATATGCAAAGAGACTCAATAAAAACAAATAGAGATGAAATCCCTTACCTCCTCTCCCAACTTTCTACAAGAATTGTTTAACTCATGTACAATGAAATTAGATTATTATTTTAAATCATTAAGAACCTTTTTTTAATTTATTTAACTAGCATACAATAATTACCTTTATTTATTACCATTTTTAAAAAATTTAAAAAATGATTAAGTTCATGTCGAATATTTTGTAGACATTCAGTTCTTAATCTCCGAAACAGTTTGGTATATTTTCTATGGTCAAAAGAGTCACTAGATAGTCATATCAAAAATAAAAAACATGAAAAATCATCATTTTTATATAATTAAAACCATTTTTAGTCATCCATAAATAGAATAAATCAATATTTATTTATATCACTTTATGGGGGTGTAATCTCACATATACACATGACAAACTTATTGTTTTTAATGGGTGAAATAGTAAAAATATAAGTAATATATTATATTTCCAAATACGTAGTTATATCATTATTATTGCATATATTTTTTAAATTTATTAAAATTACATTCCTTGTGAATTTGTGCTAAAAAAGTGAGTCTCATCACTTCGTGAAGGTGGTAGTCAACACGTATGAATGAGTGAAGTTTTAATTTTCCATAATATAGAAAACAAGAATAAATGACATGTTCCTTAATAATAATAAAATTTAAATAAAGTTAATATATTTAATATAATATTTAATACTACTTTATTATGATTTTAGTGGGGGTATAATAAGAAATAAAGTTGAAATTGGTCGGTTAGGACATATTCCTTCTCCTCAGATATCTCCCTTAGGTATATAACTTATGCCTCCTAAGATTTGAGTTTAGAAGAGAGCATTACCTATAGAATGTGGGAAGGTATTTTTGGGAGATGTTTTTATAGGTATTTGAAAAACTAGAGTGCTTAAAATTAGTTATTATAGAATGATAAGAGGTTCACTTTGATAAGTATGGGTAGAGGAAACATGTAATTTATCTAAAGTTTTAAATATTATAAAGTATTTATCATTAAAAAGTGGATCCAAAACTAATAAATTTTGAAATTATGTTGATGAAGATTGAAATGACATTATGAAACAATAACTAAGAAAATATTTCATGTCCTTATCTCTTATTGTTTACATTAGTTTAATGATTTACCCTTTATCGAGGTGACCCATTTTTCCCATGGTTACTAATCATAATGACATAAAATAAGATTGAACACATTTCTAAATTTGATCCATTAGATTAAAAAAAGGAAATAAATATTCTAGGATTCATGTTGTGTTATTTTCCCAAATTAGTTTTTATATATGTCCATAAAATAATACAAAATACAGTTTTTTGATAATTGCGTTTGTAGGTGTAAAAAATAATCTTACTCCAAAAACAAATATTATATTTATTCCTATGTAGTTATTTATATTTTTTAATAAAATTTATTTTATTTATCTTTAATACAATATCTAATATTGATTTTTTTTAAATTACTTTTTTAATGATATGAATGACTGTTTTCTAGAAATAGTAATTTTTAATATTAAAAAAATCGATATTTTTAGAAAAAATAATGAAATTTAATAATTATATATATTTGAAATGAAGATTTCAGAAATTTAATTAATTTAATGAAATAGAATTAAAATTATTTAGTTAACTATCTATAATGATTTCATTCTAAATTAAATAAAAACCATTTTGAAGAAAATATATTTTTGAAATATAAAATGACTTTACTGAAAAGTGTGTATTATAAATTACGAATTAATAAATGATTTTGAATCATATAAAAGATGTATAAATATTTTTCCATATTATTTTATTATTATTATTATGTTTCATTTTTAATTATAGTTTTTAATGGTCAAAATTAAATAATAATTCTTTTATAGTATATCATAATCAACTTAAAACTAAAATTTTCTTTTCATGAAAAATATTGATCATGGTACTCCTTTTTAACTAAAATAATTTCATTTTATATTTTAAACAAATAAATAAATTACAACCTGGAAATTTGTTTTGTACATTATCCAAAAGGGATTAATATTTTTTCACATCATTTTATATGAGTGAAAGGTAAAAAAATATAATCATGAGAGGAAAACTATAAAGAAATTCTACATATTTTTTTTAATTATATGTATATTTTATGAGTCTGCAAAAATTTACAGCGTGTGATTCTGAGGCCCGGTGTGCTCGAAGTGAATTTTTTTACTTTTATCCAGCTACGTTCAGAAAACGTGAGAGTGAGTTTTTCAAACTTATAAACCAATGCTCAGAATTGATATACGTGGACACCGTTTAAATCGCAGCACCGGTATTCACTTCATGAAATCTTCACCTCTACCATAGTAGGTCAATGGTGAAAGTTAGTTTTTGTGTTTTTTGTGAAAATAAAACTAAAATAATGAATTTTTTTATTATTATTGAAACCTCTATATATGGGTTATGATGGTGGAGACCACCCGAACCCTCTTTAATGGGAGAAAAAAATTTTAACTCACCATTTAATTAGTCGAGCCAATGAAAATTTATTAAATGTATCAACATTTAATTGTTCCAATGTAAATTAATTGTTTAAACATATCAAATACCATGTTACAACATCGTTGGAATTTAGGAAGGATCCTATTAAATGAACCTTCATAAATTTAATGATCATTACTTACCATCCCTGTATCTTATTTATATGGAGATTGGGGGGCAGGATTAGGCATGTATTCACCAAGTAACAAATCTTTGGTAAAGTGTCGTGACACCCGACAGTAGGAGGACATATCTGGTTCCAGTGAGTGGTGGCGATTGACACCAAAAACCCCAAACAAGGATCGATGATCAAGTGACATAGTTGGAGGCTGTTGCGGGAACTATGAACACTAACCCACTTCCTCAACAGAGGGATTTTCTACACCGTTCACGAGGTAGGGTTTGTTGTTGAATTATACCTCCATACCTATTCTGGACGTTCTTCGTGAATCAAGAATTATTGACCCACCTGCTACCGCCCTAACTCGAAGGGTGCAGGCCAAACGAACATGGCCAATCCTCTCCACAATTATTTTTGATTATTTCTGTGTTCTTCGTGATGGTGGAGGATGGAGACCGACACCGGTAGGGATCGTGAATGGTGGTCAGAACCACGACCGACCACGATGAAGGCGGGGGCGCGACCGTGCCGCCAGAGAGGAGCATCGGCCAGTAAGCCGCGGCGGTGGCTAGTGGAGGCCAGCCGCACGAATGGGATGGCAGCACGCTTTCACGCCGCCCAGTTATCGAGAGCCATGACTTTGTGATGTGGCTGCAAAGGGGGGGCGGCCGACCGAGCTGGCCACCGATGATGGGGCGGCGCATGGCGCGCCACGCGTAGAAGGTGGCGAGCCATCCTACCAGTCGCGGTGAGCCGTCCGGCCAGCCATGGTAGGCTACTACAATGCGAGCCCGGTGGGCCTCCGTTCCATGGTTTGGGTCGCACCAGTGGGCTAGGTTGAACCCAACGAAATGGGTCAACCTAAACCTAGTCGTGTCAGCCCAAGCCGGGTCGGTCTGACTGGGTCGGACCAGACCTGTACTAACTTGGACCCATTTTCACTCTTTCGACCATATCTTGAGCTACGGGCATCCGTTTGACAAACCGTTAGTGGTTCCAGAAACCCTGGATTGATAAAGACCTTTTGGAATACCCCACTTGTGTTTTGGGTATTGTTGGGGTATATCCGGGTTGGATCGAACATGAATCCAAACAGGCCCTCGAGACTAAAAGGACAATAACTTATAGATCGAATGTACTACTGACACACTTTCTATTGCATTAAGACCCCTTTTACATGGCGGTCCTTTGGGATACTTTTACGTGGAAATTCGTTGTAGTTGGAGTATCGACCTATGGATTGAGGAGCGGGTCCACCTGAAATCAAGCGAGCTTAGTTCGGGAACCCTGTAGCTATCTGTATCATGAGAAAGAAAACCTTTGTTGGTCTGTGTTCGAGAGACTCACTTCAATCCACTCTTGGAATCCACTTTGGACAACTCTAGGATCCTACATGGGTCTGCTGTACTAGGATCATTTGTGGGTCTGAAGATGTACTAGGATCCTCTGTGGGTCTGCTGTACTAGGATCTTGTGTAGGTCTGATGATGTACTTGGATCCTTTGTCAGTCTGATGATTTAAGATCCTACGTGGTTCTTCCTCTTAACAGAGTAATATGATTGAGTAGTTACATCTATTCATCTCTACTACTATCCTTAAGTTATACCTTGTATGAGATGAGTCTTTACCTTTGTGGTACTTTTCTGTGTGGCATACCTGTGTGGTACTTACCTTCATGGAAATCTTTCCTTCGTTGAATAGTTGTACTTTCTCTAAAGAGTTGGGCCTTGTTTTTTCTCATTAATGAGATGGGTAATATTTGATAACTTGTGTATATGTATGGGCATATACCTACGTAGGGTTTTCATTGGTTTACATGATTTTTGGTTTATCCTTTGTGTATTTTGTGAGACCTTGAGGGTCTCGGGGTCCCAACTGAGTATCTTTATACTCACCCCTACATGGGATTCACCTGAACCTTGTTGTATTTGGTGCAGATGGAAGACAGTGCTGATCAAGGATAAGGGTACTAGGACTGGATAGTGCCTGGAGGTGGACCATACAGTGTGTTGGAACGCAGAGGAGATGGGTAGACGTGGAGTACTGAGGAGAAGATCTATACCTACCCTTCTAGTAGGAACATCAGAGGAAGCCGCAGTAGCTTTATTTCTCTTTCTTCAGTTGTATTATATTTTTAGATGTACTTGTACCTTTACTATTGGGATTGTATTCCAACCCCTCTTACTTTCATCACTCTTATTACAATACAGTTTACTTGTGTTCGTATCTTATTTTTTGTTTAATTGAGTGTGTTTATAGGATATAACAGAAATTCCTTCCTAGTTTTAGGGGATATTACTTTTAGTGCTAGTTGTCAGCCCTTAGCCTATGGAAGGTGGGCTTGGGGTAGTCACGGCATGAGCCCTGGGAGACGGGTCGTAACAAATTGGTATCAGAGGAGTCGGTTCTATCGTAGAACATTGGACTCTAATCTTTTTAATGAAAATATTGTTAAGTGTAGTGAGTGTGGTTATCAGTTTAGAGAATGTAGTTTTGGTGCGGTAGACGACATATCCATACACCAGGACCCTGACTTCTGATTTCTGACTCATTGGATGAAAACACGAATTGCATGTGTGTTTTGAATAGGTTTCCTTGTAAACACTTAGTGTCAGCACACCAGGTATTAACTATTGAACATGGCACACATTTTTCTTTTCATAATTCCTCCACGTAGACAACCATCTAGGGTTTTGGGTATAGTACATGATGATGACCCACCAAGCGACGTGACCTCGGTGTAGGGCCCTCTTCCAGTAGAGACACCAGCGATACAATTACCTATTGGGCCACCGATGCCACCAACCCCATAATCAGAGGGTGTATGCTGCTTGAGCACGTTGCACGAGTTCCAGTGCCAGAGGCCACCCAGGTTCTGGGGTGAGACGTACCCATAGGCGGCTAAGGATTGGATGGAGGTCATGGTGAGAGTATTCCTACTGGTAGGGACACCAGCTGACCTCATGATGATCCTTGACACTAGTATTCTACAGGAAGTATCTAGAAGATGGTGGAGCTTGATGCTCTAGGTTCACGATGAGGTGACACTTATCTGGAAAAACATTGAGAGCCTATTTTGGGAAGAGTATTTCCCAGGGACTCTTCATGAAGTGTACATACAAGAGCTTCTTCATCTTTAGCAGCACTACATGACTATGGATCCGTACTCAGTGAGGTTAACTGACCTCTCATGCTACTCCAATGATATGGTGCAGGATCCATTCTTCAGGTCTTGGACATTCGAGAAGGGGATTAGGTGGGAGATCAAGGCATTGATGATTTCTCTCAGCATCCCGGCGTAGGCAGGGGTGTTAGAGAGAGCCCTCTAAGTAGAGAGGTTTCATGGTGAGCAGTTTCCATTAGTGACACCCAACAACGGGCGTAACATAGTAGAGTCTTCTAAAGATGGTAGCAGGAAGATGTCACAGAGGTCCAAGAGGATCAGATATATAGGTGGATGACCATAGGATTCAGGGTTGATTGTGCGGGGCACCAGAGACAGAGCCAGTCATGCGAGGAGCATACAATGTTTCACATGCGGCGGGCATGGCATAGGTATCGTAATATCCCGACCCACCATACAGATGATTATAATATTTTCAAAGGACCACCTAGGTAGAGACAGAGGTTTGACCAAGGAGGTCTGTAGGGAGCAGGAATATGTGGAAGAGGAGAAAGTCATGCAGCTGGCGGTGGATGACGATTCGTGATGTTACTGCCACCACCACCAGGTGGTCCACCCCGACCACAGGGAGCTGGTGGACATGGAAGAGATTAGCTCCAGGCATCTGAGTCCTATGACCATGGCGTTTCGGAGATGATACAAGGTATTATCTGTGTCTACTCGACCTTAGCTGTAGTAATTATAGACATAGGTGCCAATAATTATTTTATTTCCACTTTCCTCGTTCGGAGCTCGGAGATTTTGGTGGAGCCGTTGGCTCAATTCATACGGAAAGAGACTCTTACGGGAGTGAATTTGATGATTAAACATTGGTTCCGGTAGTGTGAGATTACTATTAGAGGCAAGATCTTATACTGTGATCTCCTAGTAGTGGCGTCGAGGCCTTACGACATCATCTTTGGTATGGAGTGGTTATCTACAATCCATGCCTAGATCGATTGTATTTGGTGCAAAGTGTGGTGCATCTGCATGAATGGTACTAGGGTTACCTTCACCAGCGATAAGGGAACATTTTTTGCCCATGATAGACTTACTAGGAGGAGAGTGTAGTCAATCACTCATCAGTTGGCTAGCCTTACCGTCGGAGTAGTTGATGTGGAGAGTCCGAGATATCCTGTAGTGGTGGATCAGTACACGGATGTCTTACCTAATGATGTTACGGGTCTAACTCAATGCAAAGAGGTGGAATTTTTCATTGAATTACACCTCAATACGACACAAATATCTACACCAGTGTATCAGATGTCTCTCGCAGAGCATCGTGAGCTTTGAGTACAGCAGGAAGACTTGTAGGGGAAGGGATTTATCCAGCCCGGTGTTTCTCCTTATGTAGCCCTAATTTTGTTTTCCAAGAAGTCGAATGGGATCTTGAGACTTTGTGTTTACTATTGGTGCCTGAACCAGGTGACCATGAAGAACAAGTACCCACTTTTGAGGATTGATGATGTCTTTGATTAGCCAAAGGGGGCATGATGTTTTTTCAAAGATAGACCTCAGGTCAGGCTATCACCAGCTCAGAGTACGAGACGAGGATGTAAAGAAGATGGATTTTAGATTTTGGTACGGCCAATATGATTTCTTGGTTATTCTATTTAGAATGACCAAAACTCCATTAGTGTTCATGGGACCCGTGAACATGATCTTCCAGCCATTCCTTGATTACTTTGTAGTAGTCTTCATCAATGATATCCTGATCTACTTGGCTATGTAAGGGGAGCATGCCTGTCATCTGAAAATAGTTCTCGACACACTCCGAGAGAAGTATATTTATGGAAAGCTCTCGAAGTTCTAGTTCTGGATCTGAGAGGATCACTTTCTAGGACATGTCATCTCAGTGACTGTAGATGTAGTGGATCTTGCAAAGATTGGGGTGGTACTTTTTTGGGAGCCACCCAAGAGTGTGACAGAGGTATGATGTTCCCAGGGATTGGCCGGATACTACCAGAGGTTTGTGCCAGATTTTTCCAGAGTTTCATCACCTTTATCAGTGTTGAAGAAGAAGGAGAAACCCTTCGTGTGGTCGGAGAGATGCCAATGAATTTTTCATGAGTTGAGGCTGAGTCTGACTAGTGCCCCCATCTTGAGGATTCCAGAGGAGGGAATTGGGTACGTAGTCTATTGCGGCACATCAGAGACCGGACTCAGATGTGTACTGATTCAAGGGTTAGCAGTGATCACATATAGTTCTCGACAGCTAAGACAACATGCATAAAACTACGCTACCCATGACCTGAAGTTAGTGGTGGTGTTCTTCTCCTTAAAGATGTGGTGACATTACTTGATGGGATAACGCTTTACAATATACTATGATCACAAGAGTCTCAGTTATATATTATCTTAGAATGACCTGAACCTAAGATAGCGGCATTGGATTGAGTTCCTCCAAGACTATGACTTTGAGATAGTTTATACTCCTGGGAAGGGAAACGTTGTAGAAAATTCACTCAGTAGGAGATTTGGTATACAGATTCTAGGTGAGGTGATGGAGCAGCGGGCCACTTTGTAGATGTACTTTGTGGATCGAGATGGAGTAGCTTTTTTTTCAGTATCTTAAAGTCACTCCCCCACATCTTCAGTGAGTCAGGGAGGCGCAGCATGGGGACACTGTCTGCGAGTCTCGATGTACTCAGATATCCATAGGACATGAACCTGATAGATTTTCTGAAGGTGGGGAGCATGTCATCCTATTCAGAGGATGTACTACGGTATTGGTGTTTCTTCGGAAGGAAGTATTAAGGGATTTCCACATATCCCCTCTAGTGGTACATCCAGAAGTGGCGAATATGTATCCGGACCTCCGATGACATCACTGGTGGCCAGGAATGAAGAAAGCAGTAACATAGTTTTTCTCTTAATGCCTCACTTGTCAGCAAGTGAAGGAAGAGCATCAGGTACCACCGGGCATAGATCGGCCTTTAGAGGTCCTAGAGTGTAAGTGTGACAGGATATCAATGGGCTTCATGACAAGACTTCCATGTTAATCCAGGGGTTATGATTCTATTTGGGTGATTATCGACCGACTCACCAAGTCGGCCCAATTACTTCCAGTTAGAGAGCAGGATTTAGTAGAGAGTTTGGGACCCATCTATGTACAGAAGATTGTGAGGCTACATGGAGTACCCTCAACAATTGTCTCCAATCATGATACACGTTTCATTTCCTGGCTATGAAAGGGGCTGTAGGAGGCTTTTGGGATGCAGCTTCATTTGAGCACCTCCGTCCATTCTCAGACGGATGGCAAGACTGAGCGGACCATTCAGACCCTCGAGGACATGCTGTGTGCTTGAATCCTCGACTTTGGTCATAGCTGGGAGGAACACTTTCCCTTAGTGGATTTTTCATACAACAGCAGCTATCACTCCACCATTGGGATAAAATCATTCGAGGCTCTATACGAAAGACCTTAAAGATCACCTTTGTGTTGGACTGACCCTGGAGCGTCAACAATCATGGGACCAGAGATGGTACAGGATACCATGGAGAAGGTGTAGATCATCCAAGAGTGGGTAAAGACTGCACAGAGTAGACATAAGTCTTATACCGACAGGAGACAGATACCTCTGGAGTTCGAGGATGGTGACCATGTCTTTCTATGGATCTCACCCTGATGAGGTTTGCAGAAATTTGGACAGGGCTGCAAGTTATCTCCGAGGTTCATCGGACCTTTTCATGTCCTCCTCAAAGTTGGTGATATAGCTTACTGCCTAAAAATTATCCCTCAGTTACACCAGATACATGACATTTTCCACGTATCCCAGCTGACGAGATTCCTGCACGACCCCTCACACGTCATCGACCACAGCGAGCTAGACATCGACGATTGGGCACAATTTATGGAGGATCCACTAGAGATTGAGGATTGATAGGAGTGGGTCCTTCATTAGTGTTCAATACTTTTTATGCACATATGTTGGAAGCACATGATCCTTTAGGAGAGAACATGGGAGTGGGAGGCCTAGATTCGTGCTTAGTACACCCAATTGATTTCGTAGTTTTTGAGATGTGGCTCTCAGGGATGCAAATCCCTAAGGTGGGGATAATGTAAAGACCTACAGATTCCTTTTATTTTTTTAATTACATAGGAATTTGACGTGTTAGAAAAAATTTACGCCGCGTGATTCCGAGAAACATTGTGCCAGAAGTGAATTTCTGAACTTTTTTTTCAGGTACATTCAGTAAACCTTCCAGCAAGTTTTTGTAACATATGAACTGGTGCTCGGAATTGGAATATAAGGACACCATTAAACTCGCAACACCGGTATTCTCTTAATGATATCTTCACCTCAACCATAGTAGGATGAGGGTGAAGGTTAGTTTTCATGTTTTACGTGGAAATATAGATAAAATAAAGAAAAAGTTTTATTTTATTTTTATTGAAATCTCTATTCATTAGTTATGGTGGTGGGGACCACCCGAACCCTCTTTAATGGGAGAAAAACATTCAACTCAACATTTAATTTGTGGAGCCAACAAAATTTTATTAAATGTTTCAACTTTTAATTGTGCCAATTTAAATTAATTGTTTAAACCTATTAAATACTAATTAACATCATCGTTGGATTTTAGGAAGGTTCCTATTAAACGAACCTTCATATATACCACGATCGTTACTTACCCTCCCCCTATCCAATTTATGTAGAGCTTGGGGGGGGGGGGATTTGGAACTACTTCACCAAGCGACGAAGCTCTAGTATAGTACCGCGAGGCCTGGAACTTGGAAGATAGAGCTGGTTCCCGTGAGTGGTGGAGATCAACATCAAAACCCCAAATGAGGATCGAAAATCAAGTGACGTCATTGGAGGCTGTTGTGAGAACCGAGAACACCAACCCACTTCCTCAACTACAGGATTTTCTCCATCGATCATGATCTAGGGTTTGTTGTTGATTTATTCCCCCTTACATCTTCTAGACGTTATTCGTGATTCAAGAATTATTGATCTGCTTTCTACCGCGCTAACTCGAAGGCTGCGGGCCAAACGAACATGGCCCAACCTCTCCGAAATTATTTTTGATTCTTCATGTGTTATTCGCGATGTAGGAGGACGGAAACTAACACTGACATGGATCAAGAATGATGGTCGACACCACAGACGGCCACAACAAAGGCGGCGGTGCGACCGCAATGCCGGAGATGGGGCGCGGCCCGTCGGCTCCGACGGAGCAAGGGTGGCGGCCCGCGGAGGCCGGCCGCATGAAGGGGAAAGTGGTGCACCTCCGTGCCACCCAAAGAATGAGAGCCGTGGCTTAGTTCCATTGCTTCGATGGTAGGGGGGCGACCAATCCGACCCATGACGAAGGCGCGACGCACGACGTGTCGCACGGAGAATGAGGCCGGCCGTCCCGCTAGCCACGGCGGGTCGCCGCACCGCGGGCCGCCGCACCATGAGCCCAACGGGCTTGGTCGACCCGGACCGGGTTGTGTCAGCTCTGGCCGGGTTTGGCCGGGTTATACCGGACCCGGACCAACTTCAACCCATTTTCGCTCTTTTAGCAAAATCTTGAGCTATGTGCATCCGTTTGACGAACCATCAGTGCCATCAGAAACATTGGAGTGAGACAGACATTTTGGTATACCCCACTTGAGTTTTGGGTAATGTAGGGGTACGACTGGGTTTGATCGAACACGAATCCAACCGGGCCCTTGAGACTAAAAGGCCAATAACTTACAGACCGTACATCTGATTGACGCACCGTCTATTGCGTTAAGACCCATTTTATGTGGAATTCTTTTGGGATACTTTATTTTGGGACTTCATGGCAGTTGGATTATCGACCTGTGGCTTGAGGAGCGGGTCCTCCTGGAATCAAGCGAGCTTAGAGATGGAACCCTCTAGCTAGCTGTAACATGAGAAAGAGATCCTTTGTGGGTCTGTGATTGGGATCCTTTTTGGGTCTCTGTTCCAGAGTCTCACTTGGATCCTCTCTAAGAATCCATGTGGGACTACTCAAGGATCTTATGTGGGTCTATTGTACTAGGATTCTATGTTCTTCTGATGATGTACTAGGATCCTTTGTTGGTTTTTTGTACTGGGATCCTGTATGGGTCTGATGATGCACTAGGATCTTGCGTGGGTATGATGATTTAGGATCCTACATGGGTATACCTCTTAACATAGTAATATGATTCAGTAGTGACATCTAATAGTAATTATTAATTATTAGTTAATAATAACACGAAACTTAAATCAACTCTACAAAAAAAACTAAAAAGTGTACTTCTACACCAAATGACCATAACTTATGATCGGTGAGTCCGTTTCTGATCCAAAACTAATCAAATCGAATCTTATTAAAAGAGATAAAACCACATTAGATTTAAATCATGAAATAATCAAATGAATGAAATATATTATAATTTCAAAAATGTAGAAAGTTGAACTCAATCATTAAACTACCATAACATTTGATAAGGGTGTATGTTTGAGCACTACCATATATGAATTCAAATCCTATGATGAGTTCTATGCCATGGGTGTCTGGTAAGATATATTTGAGCATTTTACAATTTTTTTTCTCCCAATAGGTTTAGAAGGCCTCCAAAACATATGATTTATTTGCCGATCTCGATTTCTTAAAATTCAAACAACTATATCATCTGATCTGGGTGTTCATTTGGCATGTACCATATATCATCTCGAAGCTCATTTCATGTTCTTAAATTTTTCTAGTTAAGGAGATGAAATGGACTCATATATCATAATTTATTGTTAATTCAGTGTTTTTAATATTTTTATGTTTTCATATGTTCTTAAAGTTTTTTGTGTTTTAAGGGTAGCCCAATTTTTTAAAATTCAATTGATTTTCCGCCTCATTTAAGGGGGAGGGGTATTATTACCATTTTTCTATTGAGATTGAATTTATTCACATGACTTACATTCATATTGATATTATGATTTTAAAATTTTATCATTTTTTAAAATTTAGATTAATTATAAATTAATATTGGCATATTTTTTTATATTTACTTACAATAAATATCTTGAATAAATAAAAATTTACATAGAAATGTATTTTTAATCATATAAAATAAATTTAAATAAATATTTTTCATTCATTTCATTTAAAATAAATAATTATCAATTTTATATACATTTTTACATATTTATACATATATATGCTTATATATTCTTATTTTATAAAGGTATACACACACACACACACATATATCTATATATATATATATATAGTTTTTTAGATTTCCCAGTATTCTATATATTATTATATTAATGTGAAATTATATATCTGAGTGTGTTTATATATATTTATATATCACAAATATTTGTATATATATATAATTATTTTATACGTATATATATTTATAGATATTGATATCCATTTTTTATTTATAATTTATAATTTTTTATTTATTACTTATTATTTATTATTTATTATATGTTATTTATTCAATTAGTATTTATTAATTTAAAACGTATTTATCCTTGATTTATTATTTATTGATTTATTTTTATTATAAATTTAATATTAAATGACTATTTAATATTTTTTTGTTATTTAATATTTAATATTTATTAATTAATTATTCATATATTATTTACTTTTTAGTTATTTAATTTTTATTTATTATTTTTTATTAGGTATTTACTATTTATTTAATATTTATTTAATATTTAATATTTAATATTTAATATTTATTAGTTATTATTTATTATTTATTTATATACGTATTTATTATTTATTTATAGAGATATTTATTATTTGTATATTATCATTCATTTATTATTATTTATTATTTAATATCTATTATTTATTATTTACTATTTATTTTAACCAGATATTTCCATAATATATATATATATATATAATTAATTTAGGTTTTATTTATTAATTAGTAATAGTAAATTGTAATTAATAGTTCATAATTATTAATTATTAATAATTAATAAAATATAATAAATTATTTATTGTTGATTATTTATTACTTATTAATAATTATTGAATATAATTTATTGATTATTAATTAATTAGTTTATATCAATTTGTAATATAATATTTTTCTCTTATTTAATATATATAATTATATTAATTTTTATTTATCCACCACATTAAGAGCCTACTAGAGTGGTAATGTATTTGGAGAATATTTATAAAGTAAGAAGATCAAATCTCACCCAACACATAATTTCTGTATTTGTCAGATGCTAGTGTATGTTCATGTGCATGGTAATATATAATACTAATCATAAAATAATGATTAATAAGTAATAAGTAATAAGTAATAATTAAATAATTAATAATAATTAAATAAAAAATAAATAAAAAAAAAATCATAAATGAAAGATCATAAATAATAATTAAATAATAATAAATAATAATATAATTATGCAAAAAAATTGAAAAAAAAAAATAAAAAAAAAATAAAATAAAAAAATAAAAAATTAACACAATAATAAATAACCAAATTTTAAAATTAGTAAAATAATAAAACATATGAAAATAATAAAATCATATAATAATATAATAATATAGAAATAAAGTAATAAAGTAAAAAAATATATTCACCAAAATATAAAAATAACAATAAAATTAACAAATTTAAAAAATGTGGCTAAATCATTTAGCTTTGGTTTAACCAACCTCTAAAAACTACCACCAAATCTTTCTGTAGCGGTTTTGAAAAACTGCATCAAATTTATTGTCGAAAATTTATTTAGTGATTGTTTAAACCATTTATAAATGAAAAAACCACCGTGAAACACTAATTAGGGCATAGATGAGAGGTGATTTGTGATATGTGAGGATGAGTGGTGATGGAGGAGGTTTGATGGGGGTATGAAGGTATGGGTCGATGATGTGAGTCAACAACACAACAATGGGAAACATGCATTATCAACAACAAGGTAGTGAAAGGAGTTAGTGATGTGGAACAAACAATGACAGGTTGCAATGATGAAAACAATATGTAAAGATGATGTGGGGTGGTATTATCGATGGTGGAAGCATAAAGGAATGGATATGGTTGATCGGTAAAAGTGGTGGGTTGAAATAAAAACTGCTAAGGGGGGATAAAAAGTTGTGGGAGGTAGGGGTAAGAGAATAGAAGCTTATTTTCGGTACAACTTTGGTTTTAATATTGCATATGTCATTTGGGGTTCCAAAAACATATATTATTGACATCTATGGAGGACACCTATTTCATCAATTCAAGAAATGTCCATTTTTTCAGTAGTGTGTTTAATCCCTTGATGTCATTGGTATTAACCAAAGGAGGCCAAGTGGGTCATCCATATCAATCTCTTTAAGGATCATATAAAAGAATTCATATTATAAGAGTTTTTTTGAAAAACCTAATAATAAACACTAATTTTCATTTCCAATGTATATAATTATGAGCATTCGGCTCAAGAGCAGCCCATGCATGCCTCGAGCATCGATACTGTACCTTCTTGTATTATTCATCATTCTTGTACCGTTCCCCCACAAACATCATCTAGTATTTTCATTGTATGCAAATTTCATTGTCACATGTCACTAGCTAACGATGAGCATTTTCATGTGAAAATATCATCTCAACTTTTAGTGGTTACCTGAGCATCATGTACAAGGTGTGATGACCATCCACATAGGAAAAACAAGATGTGGTATCATAGGTGTTTTTTGGAATAAAATGGTTTTTAAAAATCTAGCCCTTTCATTTTAAATAATTAATGATAACACCCTCCTTTCAAATATTTAAACCATTTTATAAAATAACTATAAAAATTAAATTAGAAAATGATTATATGAAAATTTATTAATAAAGGAAAGAAAATTTTAAAATGAAAATAATAAATATATAATAATAGTATAAACAATAATGTATGATAGAAAATAATAATTATTATATTTTTTATTTTTTAATTATTTGTATAGTAATTTAAATATTAGTAAATAATATATATATATATATATAAATTATAAATATTTTATATAAAAATTATTTTTTATGTATACACTATCCCATAAGTATAAAATAATTTTAAATAGTGAGAAAGAAATATATGTATTCCATATCTTTATATTTGATTATATACATATATTTCACGTATGTATTTTAATTTTTTTTATTAACTTTTTATAATGAATTAATTAGAAAATAATATATGTGTGTGTGGCAAGATTATTTTCTAGTATTGTAAAATAAATTCATAACGTGTTAAATGTTTTATATTTTAAATTATTTTTATATACATGAATATTAATTGTGGGTAGATATATTAATTTTTATAAATATTTTAAATGTTTTGAAATAAATTCCGATAACAATTTTTTAATCTATTATAAATATTTTAATTAAAATAAATATGAATATTATAATAAAAATTTCACAAATTAAAAATTATAATTTTTTTGATGGTTTGAAATATTTTTCTTACTTTTATCAACACATTCACAATGGAAATATTAACATATATTTATTTTATATTTTTAATATTCAAATTTCTATTTTAAAATTTTTAATAATTAAATTTCCAGTATAAAATAATTCTGCAACGTCAAAACACATGTAGGTATATATGAATATAATGATATAAAGATATATATATATATATATTCACACATTCTTATATAGGGTTTTGAGTATGAATTCTTTCTGATAGTTATACATTTTCAATCAATTTTCATTTGAAATTTTAAATTGCATTGGTAGATTCTCCATTAGAAATTAAATTTCATGTATAAATTTATATTGACAAATAATTTTTTTGAATGTGAGTTTTCATTGATAATTTTAATATAAATTGTGGATGTTTCCATTAGAAATTTTCACTATCAATTTCCACAATGAATTTTCAATGAAAATTTAAATGAAAATTTAAATGTACATATGTAATTATACATTAAAAATTTCTATTGTAAATGTAAACTAGATATTTTCAATAAATATCTATTTTAAATTAAAACTTAAAATATTTATTGTTAATTTACCTGTATGAATTTTTTAATTAAGATTTTGGGACAAAGACGCTTTTTATTATGAAAGAACATACATAATTCTACCAGGGTTGAGGGGGCCCATTTCATAGCCCAGAATCCAATGAAAAAATGGCAAAAATTATTTGACAGAAGGCCTAGTGTAGCTTCATGCCTGCAACACCACTTGCCTTATTGTCTACCTGAGGTAAATTTGAAATCTAAATTCCCAATATGTATGTACTAGAAATTTACATTGTATATTTTCACTAAGAATATACAATGTAATATTTCGGTTTATATTGATATTAGTGTGTGTGAGAATATGCGTAATATTTAGTTAAAATATCTATAGATTATACTCTGTAGAAAACATTCACTGGAAATTTTTAAAAAAAATCAGAATAAATTTAAAGTATAAATTTTAATTGATATTTTGAATGCCAAATTATCAATTTAAATTCCCATTTAAAATTTTCATTATAAATTTGTGGATGTCTGAATTTATATACTTATATTACCATATATGTATATACATACACTATATGTATATATATATATGCAATTATTTATACTCTAAAAATTTTCACTATAATTATTCACAATATATACACATACATATATGTAAGCATACAAACACGAACATAGTGCATAAAAAATATACATTAAAATTTTTACTAAAAATTTTATTGAAAATTTAATGGAATCTTTTCTAGTTCAAATTCACATTAATAGTTTCTAGTACAAATTTTAAATGAAAATATATGGTGAAAAATTAATATTTTAACTTATAGACTAATAAATTTCAAATGTATATTTAAGTGAAAATTTAAAATGAATATTTTCTCTGAAATTTCTCCAAATATTAATTTTTTAAAATTTAACAAGATATTTTTTTGTGTAAAATTACATAGAAATTCAGTTGGATGTTTGAACTAAAATTTTTTGTTTGAATTTTAAAATAAAATTTTCCAATGCAAATTGTTAACATCATTTTACGGTGATATACATATAGTGATGATACACATCATTTCCACATTATTTAAATTTGGATATTATGATGAAGCTCTTATACATACAAATGAATTTTTAGAAGTTTATAGGTTCTTAAAAATCCGATCAATTTACATTAAATTCTTTAAAAAAATATTCATTTCAAATTAAAAGTTATACTTTATGATTACTATTTAGTTGTTAATATATTTCCAATCAAATTTTAAGTAAAATAAATAATAATAAATTTGATATTGAAATTTACACCATACATTTTTAGTGAAAATTTTCATTGTAATTTTATAGTAGAAATTTTTATTCGAAATTTAATGTTTAAATTTTCATAAGAAATTTTTTTATGATTTTTTAAACATTCAATCCATAATAAAACTGTTTGTTTATATATTAATATATTTCACATACTATCTAAGACAATATTCATTTTAAAGTTTTGGAAATCAATTTTAATATACAATTATGTCTTTTAGGGGTCCCAGGAAGGACTTAGGGTCGAGTCTCTCTGACTAAATTGTGGGCTTCCATAGATTTTATTTAACAATGTTAATTCCCAAAACCCGAAAACTTGTATATTTGCACTAAAATTATAATAAAAATTAAAATGAAAATTTTTTCTTAAAATTTAAGTGGATATTTAAACTAAAATACGATATCTAGAGTTTAAAACAAATCAATCCAATGAAAATTTTTAAAGAAAATTTTTGGTAAAAAATTATTTCTTGTATATGAATTAATATATTTTTATGGTAATTTTCATAGTATTTTTATAAAAATTACATTGTAATAAAATTTAATATATAAATAATTCATACAATAAATATAAATATATTTTTAATAAATAACATATAATGATTTTTTATAATAAATAATATATATAAAGAATATATATATATATGAAGAATAAGGATGAGAAATTGTATAAAAATAAAATAATGCACAATTGGAGTATTTTTTTTCAAGACAATTATTTTGAGGATTAGGCTATACTACCCAACATAAGAGGATTTCTATCCCATTCCCTTGCTAATCAATGGAAAAAATACAACATCTTTCAATATGGGGAAAATGGTCATGGGTCAGGGAATATATGAACCCAAGACTATTGACATTTTGGTGTGGTTTCCAACATTCAACCACTAAATAAATAATTACCATAATTTAGTGAATCCTCTTATCAACTAGACATTTTCTCTCATTGAGAAACAATCTAAAAGACTCATATTTACCTTTATATATTTCTATAAAATTAAAAAAAGTTATCATGAATATCTATATTTTAATACATGAAAACCAAAATTTGAATGAATTTTAGAAATTTTATGAGATGAGACCATTTATAAAAAAAATACATTCCTTTCACTTGTGTTTCTCTATTAAAAAAAATTTATGTTATTCCCAAAATAGTAACTACTAAGAAATATATAAAATCATGTAAATCACCATAAAAACTATATTAAAAAAATTTCAATTTCAATTTAAAAAAAACAATAAAAAATTAAAATCCCCAAATGTTGAAAAAACATTTCATTAAAAAATCACCCATTTCTAAAAAATATTAATATGGAAAATTCATTCAATTAAATTAAATTATTTATGTAAATATCATCTGAAATGAATAATAATATTTGATAATCTCATATAAGTTACCCAATATTCCTAACATAATGATGTATGAAATTATTACTTAAAATTTGATTTCTTCAATAACTCAATGGTATAAGCCTCATAAATACATATAAAATTCAATTATGAGTCATAATAATGTCTTATATATATACACTATTCTAAAATCCCCAAGTGCATATTTATGAAATTTAACGATAGAAATCAAAGAGAGGAACTACATCACACTACCATAGATCATGTGAAATTCAAAACTATCCTTTATTAGTGATAACAAATTGCATTAATAAATGGAACATTAAGCAGTGATAAAAAACACTAATAAATGTCCCCATTTTCTGCTATTTTTGGGAACTTATAAACGATACCTTTGTAAGTGATTTTATTTCGTTAAACTATAGGTCTTTATATTCATAATTTTAGAAATGATAAAAAGTATATTTCATTAAAAAATATACCATATAAATGTATAATCATGTGATAGGGTGATCAGTTCCTGGTGGCTTGTGGATCAGTATCTTATGGACCTGGTGATTACGTGGTGATGGTATCATTGTGTGTTTTCAAATTTCGATTTGGGGTTTTTGTGGATCTCCCTTTTGAAATTTCATTTTGAATTTTGAAATTTTGGGATTATATTTTAGAATTATAGAATTTGAGGTTTCTACTAAACCAAAATGTGAATTTTAGAAAATAATAAAAATTAATTTTAAGTTATCTATGATAATTTGAAAAAATTACATTAACCTAAATCAACTATAACAATTTAAAAAACTATCCATTGGAGCTCTACCACATATCAAATCAAATTTTAGGAAGAGATCTATGCCTTGTTGATCTTGGGGACCCTGATAACTATTTTTCATGGTAAAAAATGGCAATTAATGCCTTGAAAACTAATTTTTTGTTTTGTTACTCTAATTATTTAATATTCGATGAGTCCTCAACTTAATTTAATAGTTTCTTTTTATCTTTTTTCCATGTAGACAAAATTTATTTGCAAGTATTACATTCATATAAATATTATGGTCAAAAAAATTATCAATTTTCAAATTGTAGTCTTGTTTATAATAGAATATATACCTATTTTATCATATTTACCAATAACAAATAATTTTTCCAAAAAACATATTTTGACATATTTACCTAAAAATGTATTCTAAAAAAATATATTCCCACAAAAAAAATATTTAATATTAATTTTCAAAAAAATAAAAAAAATATCCATTTATTTACCTTAAAAAATAAATGAATATATATATACAAATAAAAGTAATATTTTTATATATAAATAAATGTTCATTAAAAAAAATATATATTTATGTTCATATTAAAATATATGTAAATAAACACATCTATGTACATATTTGTATGTGTATCCATGATATATAAATGTGTTCATTTGTATGTAAATATATGTCTATGTGTTTTTGTGTGTCAATTTTGTTTAAATACATCAAATATATAACTGTATTTATATGAATACGGTATTATCATTCTATATAGAATATAAAAATATATACCATAAATATTTATAAATACATTATAACAATTTTATATATTAATATACAATTATATTTAAATATAAATAAATATATATGTATATATATTGACATATTTTAATAGTTTATTTAAAAAAATTTAATAAGTAATATGGAAATATTTATTATCCACTTTATTTAAAAAATTATCTTACCAATTTTTACATTATAAGAATAAATGAATATATATAAACTTAAATGAATTTATATATTACATTTATATATACATGTGTCTATGTATTTATAAACACACACACACACACAGATATATATATTAATATATATATTCTAATATATTTAAATGAATATGTTCTAAATTATATTTAAATAGATTTATATATGTTATACACAAATGAAAACAAACATTTATTTTATATTTTTTTAAAATAATTATATAAATATATTAAATATATGAATAAAATTTTTTATGTAAATATACATAAATAAATAATAATAGCATATAATATAGAACTAAACAAATCTGAGGGTAGTGATATAGGAGATCATGTCGCATAAGAAATGTCACTATATTAGAAACAAGTGTACGCATGGGTGAACAAGTAATTTGGCTGTGGTAAATCATGGACAAAGCGGCATTGCGAGCACTGAAAAAATGGGGTGTCTTAGAATGGGATATGGGGTTCTATCACTAGAAAGGGGTGGTTCAGACAATTAAAATAAGGTGGTAGGGGTCATGGGCTGATGGGAGGGTGCGAGGTCAGCTGTTAATTTTTTTCCAAAATTTTACTGGCTCTAAAGAAAGTGCTAAAATGGGTCCTCTATCAACTCATTTTTAACACTGATAAAGATCATTAATTTTAAGTTCTCTTTGTATGTTAGTTTTTTAGGTTTTAAATAGCCCATTTATTTTGCCTTTAAAATCCCAGTTTATAGTACTGTTAATATATTGGAAGATATTCAATATCAAACCCAAATTTACGCAATATATCCATCAATTCTATGGATAAATTTCTCTAAAATCACACTTTGATGATTATAGAAGCATCTACAACATTTTGGGAGAATAATGAGGAATTTTAAATGGTATTCAACTTTTTTACGATACTTATAATAATGGTATCTCATTTTGGATATATATTGTGTAATATTATGGTTGGACTTAATGTTTTATTTGGTTTATTTTAGTGATTTAGAAGTCATTTCATTATGATATTCATATAATTCAAAATAGTAGAATGTTTTGTTCAAAATTATTTTGATTGCATGAAGTGATGGGAAAATTTGTTAATGTGACATATTTGATACAATATATTCCAAGATTTGAAATAAATTAAAATATTTCTAAATTTTCATAGATTTTGGATTTCCAAAATGATTTTTTAAATTGATGAATATGATAATACTGAAAATAAATTTCAATAACAAAAATTTGATTATATAGTTGGCCACCATGGTTATTATTTTTCCAATGTTTACCTTTAGTCTTGTGATAAATTAATAGAGTTAAAATAGTTAAATATTTTGAAATTATATTTTCTCTATCTATATATCCAATATGAATTTCTTTCATTCCTTAAATGTAATAATTGAATCCACCATATTTATAGAGTTCATTTGATTAAATTTCCATTGGTAGTAGGATAACACTGTTGTGGAAGTTCGTAGAGGAATCCATATAAACTATGATTATATAAGGATATTAAGAAACACCGTAAATTAAATTTCTAAATTTTTTTAATTTTTTTTTAAATTCTATAAATTTAATTTATTATATAAGAATAAAAAATTAAAAAACCCCCCTTTGAACCATTTAAATACATCTACCTGTTTACCCATTTCAATGGTCAGTTGTTGGACAATGACATTAAATATTTACACCCTATTGAATTAAAACAGGATGAGAAAAAAACACCAGAATTGTGTGAAAAAAATAGTAGAGACTGAAAACATAAACGGAAGGAAGAAGAAGCAAAATGTAATAGGAAAAAATGACATATAAAGATAAAACACTATTGAGGGCCTCTAATAAGTATAGAAATAAAAAAATGATGAATCTCCTCTATTGAATATATCAGGTTATTTGGAAATCACATATGACTATAGCCCTTATAAATTATCTAGTGACCAAAAATCCTTTTTTAATGAGTATTTCTAAAACATGAATGAAATATGATAAATATAAATCCATTAAACGGGAAACACTTGGATCCAACTTTGTTAAAAAAAATATACATAGTAATGGGATGGATCAACTACGATCCCTTAAGAAAAATATCATTTAAATCCTTGATTGTAGAAAAATCCAGTAACACATATCTAATTCTATTTCCTCTAACTATTATAATCCTTCAATCCCCTTAATAAATGGCTCCAAATCTTACATCAATATAAGGTACATATAGAGGGAGATATAAATTATTTCTAATTAAATGACACAGAAATGGATCATTGTGGGGGATTTCAATAATTTCATAAAACCTAACGTATAAATTGGATCAAATATTAAAATTATTTCCCCTTATGAATATTCTTATTGCATTGATATCTTTAATTTGACTAATGTTTTAATTATTGGGAATGAATTCAAATAGATTAGATACACAAAAAAGGGAATACAAGATGTTTTTTTATTAATTATTTGATCAAATTGATGACAAGAATGCTTATATTAGGGTATTTGGGTTCAACCTCAACAAAGAACATTTAGATCACAACCCTATTATTAATGGGATAACAACATATATTAATTGGACAACCCCTTTCCCAGAAAAATTCAACAATGGATGGCTTGTTACACGTAGATGTAGGGAAGTTGTTATTGATGCTTGGAAGCCATACCCCTTAGGCATCCCACTTCAAATTCTTGTTGGAAAACTAAAGACTACCAAAATAATGGAAAGTTAGTAGGGTAAAAACTCTTTTTTAAAGATTTAGGATAATATTGGAGATGATAAATAGAATGATTATTTCTATCAATGATGAAATCATAACCATATTACCCCACAAACAAATTAAATCCAATATCTCTCTAAACTTGATGCTATTTTAAAGCTCAATGAGAGGATAGACCACAACCAAATCAATGTAAAATGGTCAAGACACAGTGAAGAAAGTCCAAACTTTTCCATCCATATCACAAATAAAAATCTATATAAATGGAGGATAATTAAATTTTCATTAATGATTGTATCATTACCACAGAAGATGAGGTATATAATGCTATGATAGCTCATTTTTAATGATTTAACTCAAATGATATAACTAATAGAACACAAATTATAGTGTATAACATCCCTGATTGTATTTAGTTTCATTAATATTGACGTTTTAAATTGTATCCCTCTAAAGAATATGCGAAAAAAACATAATTATATTTTAACATTGATAAGTTTTCTTATCTGGATGGGTTCACTAATAAATTAATTATGTTCTACAAGGATATTTCATATATTTACATGACCAATGATGTTAAGGATATCTTCAATCATGCATCCATTCACTATGGAATCAATTGATCCTTCACTGCTCTCATACCCCAAAAGGAAAATGCCATCAATATTAATGAATTCATACCATTTTCAATTGGTAACATTGTACCCAAATCAATTATCATATTCATTGTGACCAGGATGGGGGGTATCATTGGGGATGATAATACTATAAATTAATTTTGGGGATTTACCTAATGATAACATTATAAGTTATTTATTAACTACATCAGAGAGTGTCAACCTAATGAAATAGAAGTTAAAGGATGGTTACCTTTCCCTCAAAATTAACATCCTGAATGTATTTGAATAAATGAAATGTATTTAAATTTTTTTATACACAAAAACTATTTCTTATCAAATGATATTACAAGAATGATTTGTATCACTCGAAACACAATAACACATTCCATTATCATTAATGGGTGCAGAAAATGATTTTCTATTGCATGAGGGGTGTTATAAAAGGGTCCCCATCAGAAGAATTATATTTTAAATTGAATAATTTTACATTAAAGTATGCATAAATTAACCTTTTCAAATTAATATGTCAAAAATGACCAAATATTTAAGCGAAATGTTCAATCCATCACACCTCCTATATGATGATTACTCTACCTCAATGTATAGGCCACAAAGTTCACATTGTTTACGACAAAATCCATTTTTAGTCACTATGATGATGTGGTTGGATAAATAATTAGCTATAAAAATCCTTTTATTGTATTTGGGTATTTTATCCCTTCTACCAAGAAAAAATAATTCAATGAAATATTAGAGTAAAAAGGGGTGCACTCCCTTTCATTCTCCCTGGGGTTAAATTATTTTGAGGGCTATGTAAAAATGATCATAGATTTAAATCAATAGTTCCAACATATTAAATGAACATTCTAGTTAGAAAATGAAAATCTATATCTCAAGATAGATGAGATATTTTGGTAAATTCTATTGTCACAGATATATTTATTAATATATATATATAATCAATATAAAAATATCATTTAAGTCACACATATAATCTAAAAAAATTAAATGTAATTTTATATGGATAGAATCAATCCATGAATGGAATCTTACTACGTTTATATAGAGAGTACTCATAAAACCCACTGATATTAGCAGATAATGAATCAAGGATGCCAATATTTATAATGATACACAACTTAGTAATTTCACTTAGAATCTCATTATATATGATGATTTCTCTTTTGATTTTTTTTTCAAATATGTTTGTTCTGAATCTACTAGATGGATATTGTTATTATATTTATTTATCCTTTATTCCTACCATCAGATATTATTTCAACGAAATTATATGAAACTCTAAATGGATTGTATGCATGAAATCAAACCTAAAATGCTGGGAACTCTTATGATGGATGAATATATTATTGAAAACATAGATGCTCCCCCAAGCCCGCAACACATGACTATTAGTGAATTTATCCCAAAAAGCATCAATATATTGATTAAGTATATACACAAGATTCCATTGAGCTTAAATGTTATGTTTTGTGGAAAAATACAATCCCATATAGAGCTAAACAGAAATGGAGTTTTCAAAACAAAAGAACACTGAATGATAAACTCTAATGGAACCATCCTAGCTGATAAAATTCACAACTACACTAATTTATCCCAGAAGGTGGATACTCTTGTTGAAGATATACAGAGATATTATACCCACACATGATTGGATGTAAGGAATTTGTATTTATCTTTCATTGGGATGTAACTTTTTTCTGAGATAATATGAAAATGTGCAACAAGTCAATAATAACAATCAAATTGCATCCTTAATATTAAGTTTCCTATGATATATCCTTGGTATCATATTATATACTGACAATCATGTCGAAGGTTTGATTATATTCATATATAATACAGATCTAAATAAAAAAAATATAACATACTTTTCACAACCACAACCACCATTATGTCCGACATCTAAAAGGCCCAGAATGCTTTACTCCATGAATGTTGGAGCCCCTACATTCATACATGAATTATGGCCCTGTCTAGGGATGTTATTTCAAAAAAGAGAATAAAAAATGGTGTAATGGAAAACACCCTTTTTTATATGAATATTTTAAGATTTCTATGTGTGAATGGTAGGATTAAATAACCCCTTCTCCCAAAATAAAATTTATGGATTCCGCCAATTCATTCTTAGATTAGGGTCAATATGGATGGTGTGGCCTTTGAAAATCAAAGACCATGTATATGTGGAGGTATCTTCTATACCACCCTGGATTCATCAATAGATTCTATTATAAATATATTAGAATTTCATGTGATTATTATTTCAAATTATTGATTATAAACCATTCTATCAAAACCTATTTCTATATGGGATGGATATAGATCTGAGTTGATTTAGATAAACTACATGTTTTTAAATCCATGAAATACCAAACAATTTGTTTCATTGGAATGTGCATCCCCATTATATTGAATTCATCATGCCACAAGCCACTACAACATGGTTATCTCACATATATATAATAAGGCTAACACGGTTATATATGCTTTTAAAAAGAAATTAGTTATGGATATGATATTTATTTTATCCTATTAGGTCATATATTTTTTCAGATCACTAGTTGATGGGGTTATGAGGGGTGAGATACATTCCCATATTTATAAACCCCCTTATAATGTATGAACTTTTTAATTTTTTATATAATAAATTATAGGATCAATCTTTCATAAATCAATTCCATATTAGATTATATTAGATTATAGTTTAACCTCAATATACAAATTTAATTTTATGGTTTTAAATTGATGACTTGTGTATATTGAAAAAAATATTATCTTGAAAATATAGTCTCTAACAATATTTGCGGTATTATAATTCCATTATATATATCTTAACATTAAATTGATGTTATTTGAAGTTATCAATATGCTATATATGTTACTGGGGTTGATGAATTTGATATTTTGTACCATCGGTAATAGATTAATTTTGTTTCTATGACATTGTTGTTTAATCAAGGAAAAATGAGAAACACATGGGGGATATAAGATAGTTTTCAAACAACCTTTTAGAATTTGTTATATTTTAATATTTTGTTTTTGGTTTTCATATATATTTTTATTTCCATGAATTTGTTTTCTTAATTGTTTATTTATTTTTACATATTCATGTATAAAGAATTTATTATATTTTATATACCTTAAATAATATTTGAATTGAACATTTATCTTAGTTTAGATGGTTATTACTAGGGTTTTGTTACCCATATTTCTCAAATAAAAAGTTTATTATTTTTCCAATTATTCATCTACATATTAAATGAGTAATGTTTCAATTTTAATTTGAAAACATTCAGTAAGGTTTGTGATTTTTATGTAATCGACAGAAATGATTCATATTTTATTTTTATAGAATGTAATTTGGTTTTGGATGTAAATATTGAATACTTGGTCTTATATTTATAATTTTACTATTCAAATTTTTATTCCCATGACATTACCCTCTTAAAGAATTATTTATATTGTTAATAAACAAGAAGGTTTTTCATCTTATATTTTTGTAGAGATATATGATCTTTTTTATGGAATATTAGTAAAGGACCTCAAGATTTACTATATAGATAATTCATTTACTATATAAAAAGATAATATAAAGATGATACACTTAGTAGGATGATATATATTAATTTTACATTATAATATTTCTTTGGGTTGAATATAATAGAGAATAATGAAGTATTTATTTTAGATATAGAATAATTTTGGGATGTAGGATGTATAAAATTAATTATAGAGTTTTTTACCATTAATTTTATACGTGGATCAAAGACAATTTAGAGAACATTTAGTAAATGGAATGTGATACTAAATTTTTAATTAGGATGTTCTAAATAGTTATTGGTATAATTAGAATCATAATATATTGTTTCTGTAAAGGAAATATTTTCCATAAATTATATATACAATAATTTTACCTAATATCAATACATGAAATTTTAATATTTGATACATGTGTTCTATATCTATATATAGATTTATGAAAATTGATTTATAGTTTTAAATGTATAAATAGACAATAGTGTATATTTCATTGTTTTTTATACCATTATGGTTAGTAGTAAAACATTAGGTTCTTGTATATTTTTTAGAGACCTAGAATAGTCTACAGATTATGTTGTAAGAATTCAATATAAATATTATAATGGCATTGTATTTGATATCAAGAGGATATAAATCTATATTTGTCATTGTTGATAATATTATGATCTCATACATTTACATATTGAGATAGGAAATATTATTAATAAAAATGTTATATATATTCATTGCAAAGGTATAGAATATTTATGGGTTTTGGGAATAATTATTTAACACTAAGATATTAGTTATAGATCATAGATGTGTATAGTATTATAGTTTCCATTTGGTAACCAGTTTTTTTATCACTAATTTCTATCAATTGAACATCAATAAAATAGAGAAGATTATTTTAACATTGAATGATAAGATAAAATAATATAATATATATTTTTGGGGGATTTTGGATTAAATTTTTACCACAAGTTTAGTTATACAATAGTAATATTTATCAGACTTCCCAAGGTATGAAACTATTTGATGATCTCGATGGTTGGTCATTTCAATATCTATAATGTTGGTTAAATAAATTTTAATTGGAAATCATGAGACAAAATTTATTAAAATAATTTAATGAAATGATATAATTCTTTTAGAGTGAACAATGGAGAAACATAATCTATATATAACATATATCTGTTGAAGGAGGATATTTTTGGTGATCTTGTATTATTGAATGTATCATATATTGATGGATAATATTTGTTCTATAAAATTTCTAATTTTTCCTTAATGTATCCAAAACAATTTTAGTAGTTTTAGGTTATTGAGGTTATGGTGTGTTAATCAAATATTATATACATGTTTGAGTGATTTCATGATCTTTTCTATTTTTCGAACCTTTAATGTATAATCATGATGATTATCAGGTCATATGTCAGAGTTATATTTATATATATAATATCAAAATATTTTTAAAAAATATTTGGGATATCTAAGTTACCCAGTATATGTATTCCATAGATATCTCATCCCATTAACACAATTTCTATAAAGGCATGGTATAAGAATGATCTAATATAATTTTTTTGAATGTTATTTAAATAGTAATATAGTAAATTTTTAAAATTTGGTATAACAATTGTTTAAAAATAATTTATTAATCTGTTATTACAATTTTCAATATCAAATAAAATTTTTAGAGGTATGTATTATGATTATATAATTATTTGATGATTTATGCATTCATTTCAATATTTTATGTTTTTTATTTTTATGAAAAAAATTATTGTAGACACCTGTATTAATGATACTAAGATATATAATTCAATTTTTGTATGATTTATTTTGAGTGTAACATGAACCATGGAAATGGAATATGTTAAAAGGATTGAAATATAATCATAAAAAATAATTTTGACTATATTTTTCAGATTGTAAATGATATTTACATTAGAGATCAACTTTTGGGAGAACCTGAATAACTAAATTTAATAAAAGTGCATTTTTCGGTGATTCATAATCTTCTACATTAGAAGAGTAGACTGTAAATCATTTTACTTTTATGAATATATCAAAATTAATAAATATATAAATGTTATTGTGATAATATTTATCCAAACAAAGCCTTATAAAAATCGAAATGGTTATATTCATAAAACCCTATAAAATTCATATTTGATGCTCATAATGACATTGAATGATTAAGAAGGATAATAAAGAGTCTTGGGATAATATATAACATTTTTCTTCCTGAAATATTTTTTTATTAATATAATTTAATGTATCTTAGATAGATTTAATGTAAAAAATTAATGATATAATTTTACATGTTCACTATATCATCTCGATTAAGAATAAACGTATTGGTAGTTTGGATCTATGACAAATTCATGATGTGAAATTATTTTCAGAACAAAATTGTAATTTTAGAGGATTCATCCTATGATTTTGACTATATATATGGGGAAATAATGGCTAATTTTTCTAGATACTAATTATACAATTTTTAAACAATGACTTAAACATGGTGATTGGGAATTATTTTTTTACTTGTTTCATTTGATTTAAAATATTTTATATGACATGGATAAATAAATTAAATAAATAATACACTTAAAAAATTTAGAATATAAGTTTATTAGTAGGTATTGAAAAATTATTGACTACATATTTTAAAAATTCCATGTGATTTTTTAATCAATATAAATTATCGAGGGTGGAAATTGATTTTGAGGAATGTTCCATATATTTATTGCTTCTATTTAACTAGTCAGGTTTTATATCTTATATAGGAAACTACATAGGGTCTTCTGGAGGAGTTTTGTTGTACTAGGAATTATTGGGATTTTCTAATGTTGTATTTTGAGGAATTTAAGAAATTCATTTGTGGTATTCATAATAGGTAGGATGAATGTGGTATTATAATGAGAAAATTAAGATATGTATTACTTATGTCAATTTATATGGTTTTAATAATTTTAATATGTTTTATTTTAATAGAATAATTGATATATTATATCACGGTGAAATAATAAGATGATGAAATTAAAAATGTGATAAGAAAATATTTTATTCTAAAATGAATAAATAAATAAAATATATATAATGTGATGAAAAGATATGTTATACTAATTATTATTTTTTAATGAACCATTAGTTAAATATGAGAAGTTTAAATACAATGGAATTATGTGGTATTCATAATTCAAATAAGTTAATGACAACATTGTGATCTTTATTAATAATTTATGATGTTAATACATAATTATTTTCCCAATATTATTAATTTGAAATCGTAGAATGATTTATATTACTTTTTATAAGATGAAATAATTACTTAAATTTTTTCAATAGTATAAGGATATTAATGAATGTTTATAGTTAGATATGGACTATGGTTACACTTATAATTGGAGAGATGAGCCATGAGATTGTGGTAATTATGACTGTATGATGATTATTTTTTATTTTAACTATAATTGATTAATTTTAATTTCACAATGATTAATTTGACTATAAATTATGTAATAATACAGATAATCTAATATTATATTGAATTTTAATATATTTAAATACTAATATCTGTGTAATATTTGATAGATATCCAATGATCTCTCAATTATAATGGCTATTAAATTTTAATATAAAATGTTATATTCTAATAATATATAAAATATTTTTCATGACTTATCTATTTTTTAAACCAAATGAATGAATAATAAGTATGATTTAGGGGAAAATTAGTGTATATTTATTTATTGGTATTGTGTTACATTTTAATATTACGATTTTAAAAGCATTATTATAGTGAGATGTGTGACTAATATGAACCAACCTTTGGATTGAATTGATTAACATGTTTCCTTATTTTAATAATAAATGAACTAGTAGACATCATATTTATTAAAATATAACAGAGTAGAAGAAGGACTTATTGAGGATAATGATATAATATTCTCTATTTTTTCATTTATTGATTTTCAAGAACATTTTATGGGTGGAATGAGGTAATTATACATCATTTTATGATATATTTTCTAAGAGATGAAGGGTTTTTTTTAAATTTTATTATTTTTTTAGTTTATGGTTTTAATTATAAATAATATTCATGTGGTATATATTTGCACAATATTTATAATTGTGTTCTTCTATTTCATTCATCATAGCTTCAATATAATAGAACCCCATTATCACAAGGGAGTTTCAAAGAGAAACCAACTGATTATAGTCAAACTCACCCTACATTATCCTTTCTATATTTCAAGGAATTTTTTCTATGTTTTAATATACTACTAAAGTACATAATAAAATTATATTTGATAATGTAATATATGTTGAATATTATTATTTAAAATATTTTCATAAAAACCCATGAAAATGGTGAACTTAAATGACTAATTAATACATAAAATCTTAATAAATAGAACCATTATTTTAAATATCCTTCATGATTATAACTCTATTATTATGAATTCGTTGGATAGATAAATTTTTAGATGGGTTACCTCTTTTTATGCTTCCCTTACTATTTTTCATTTACAAAAAAGTATACAAGAAACATGTACTGGGCATTGGGAATAGTCATTAATATTATAAATGACCTTCCAAGGATTTGTATCGGGTAATAGATATACCAAAATATATACGTGGAGTAATTGTAAGTTCTTAAGTGTTATGAACTAAAATCCATATGTGATTATAATGTAACCTATGTTGGTTATTTTTCATAATCGGTACAAAGAGTATCATTACCATCACATAGCTTGAAGTGTAATGGAGTTCCCTCCGTTTGACTTTTTAAGATAATAACTTTGGTGCTTTTGCCTTTTGATTGGGTATGGGATAACACAACTTTGAAAGGGAATAAAAAAAATGTTTAATTCATAATACTAATCTAAATAAGAAATTTTTTATTTATTTAGACAAATTAATTAAAAACAAATAGTCAAAAAATTCTTTGACCATAGTAGTGTCCACATGGATGGCCTAACTATATGATCCCACAAATGTGTGTGGCTAAAAAATGAATAGTAAAATAAAATATAAATGGGTATTTAGACTCTAATTTGTCTAATTAGTGACTATTTTTAACATCATAACCTAAAATATTTTCTAGAGAAGGACCACATTTCCACTAACAATAAATGATTTTACCATGGAACTATAGACATATTATAAATTTTAAGGGATTTAAAAAATTGCGGGGGATGATTATACCTTAAAAATTTCCTATGAGAAGATTATAATAAGAAGACAAAATATTCTACATGATACCAAGCTAGAATAAAAATATATATAAAAAAACAAAAACAAGTAGGGTGGAAGAAAAAATCTATTCATACCAAATGACTATCAGACAGGAAGAGTAAAATGAATTATAGATTTCCCAACATAGATCCTAGAAAAATAACCAAAGTAAAATTTCCACTTATGCCATAGCTATATACCCAAGAACCATAGTATCCCAATTCTGCACTAGAAAAGTGATTGTTCATCCCTAATCTATAGTTTTTTAATTAATAACTACTTACACACCAAGGTTTAAATCCGGATGATGAGTCTATAAACCCATAATAAAATCCACCAAAAGATTCCCACACATGTCATTACAATGGTAACATGTTAGCTCGAATTTTAAATAAAATACAATGTAGGAAGAAGAAAGAGAAATGATGATAAATGAATAAGTATAAAAATATATATTTCTTAAGGAAGTGAAATAAGTCACACTAAAAGCACACATATTGAATAGACCCCCCCACACACTCATGAACAACACAATACAATGAAACTAGTACTAAAATTCAACTTTGGAACAGTTCAACTCACGAGTGGTAACCATCCATAAAAACCTAAGTCATCCTCTAGTAGTAAAAAAAATCCAATTCCATATATATTTCGAACCAAAAACTAATCTCATGCAAAATAAGGCCCCAAACTATATAGTATAAATGGGAACTAACCAATTCCAAATCACATTCACACAGTTAATGATTTTTTTGAAAACTATTTCCCATTTTGGGATATCATTAAGAACATTGTTTGTGATACTAATAACCCATTATTTCAATAACATTAAAATATGATGAATCATTGTGGGATTTCATTAGAGAAAATAAATGGTTTATCTTATAATTTTAATCCCTTATGTCCTAATAATAATATAAAATGTGGGGAGGCACCAACCTCTAACAAAGTCACTTAGATGAAATCAAATCAAATTTTCATTTATCTAGGATATAGAAACCCTACTATGATTTTCCATAAAAAGCAACTAATTTTAAAATAGTATAAACATTATATCTGGGCATGGGGACCCAGAAATAGGGTTTCTACAAATATAAAACATGATGATCTATAATTATATGAAGAAATGAACTATTAAATTTGATTTCATATATTGAAGATACTTCGATTCACTTGAATTATCCTCTAGAAATAGTTGAATTTATAACAATTAAAAGAGTCATAGGAGCGTTTGAGAGTCTATAACACAATATGAATATTATGGATTTTAGAAAATATTATATGTCAAAAATAATATTCTCTGAACTAATTAGTTATATCACATGGTTTGGTTGCACAATTTTGAAAACCATTTCTAAACCATGTGAATCATCACTACCATAAAAATTTCAATGTTTCTTAGTCAATTCATGATTAGCCCAAACATTGTGCCAACCATGGGCATACTTATAAACCCAATTTTTTAATATAACCATTTTCTTATGAAAGACGCACATTTTCCCCTTACCATGATCAAACAATTAATCCTTAAAAAAACTAGAAAATCCTTCCAAAACTAACTAAATCCATCCCCAGGTCTAACATAATCAGTCTAAACATATAAATATGATATAATACCATTCTATCCCAAAAAAAGGTTCTACATTCTCTTGACCATATTATTTTCCAAGACTGATAAGCTAGAGGTTAGAAACACACATATATCAGTTTAATGCTCTTATAAAATATTACATAAAGGCTCCACAATTCTAGAAAAAGAAATGTGAAAAATTTATGCATAAACCAAGAATGAGATTAACATGTCAAAACCATGGTATGAAATATTGTGAGGACTGATTTGAAAAAAAAATATTATCTCATTTATAACACCCTTAGATTTTAAAAAATGAATATCATACTAGATAGAATGTATGTCATCAAACACCAATAATATACTAGAATGTAAAATCTCAAGAAAATATAATATATTTATTATTAAATGCGTTTAATCCCCTCAATAGCTTTCAATTCACACAACACCGAGTTTAAACGAAACACGATACTCTATAAAAATATTATCATTTGAAGATTAGCATCATTAAAGAGTCATTTAATTTGTGGGTATGAATAGTACTAACTGAATGGTGAAAATTATATACCAAAAATATCCACAGTCTAGATAAGGCATGTCCTATCAAATTTTTTATTGGAGATAAAATTAGAACCATTTAATAGAAAAAAATAATCTTTTTTGAAAATTGTATTTTCTAATAGGAGATTTAGCTTTGATTTAAGCACATAATTTATAGTTAATTTTCTCCACTTTTAGATTTTTTTAAAAGTAATCTTTATTTTATGAAATATACATTTCAAAATTATCATGGGGTATTTATTTTAGGTTTTTATTGAAATTTTAATTTTATGATGAACTGTAAAAAATACTAAATTCTAAATATAAACTTCCTTTTACATTAAATTATTTAGAATGTTAAATTATATTTTAATTTTTTACTAATGTAAAATTAGTAAAATTATATATCTACTATTATATTTTATTTTATTTAAATCATTTTAATATTTAATTTTGATATAAAAACATTTTTAACTTCTGAACATTTTCTTTTTAAATCCCCTCTTACACATCATGTTTGCATGATTAATTTTAGATTATTTTTTCCACTTATGTGAATGAAATTTGGAAAGATTGATTCTCTATTTGGAATCAGAATAATTTATATTACAGAATATGTTCAACTCAATTTTTGACCAAATTCAATACTGAAAATTGTAAAAACTATTTTCCAATGTTAAGGTAATAACTGGTCAACATGTGGGATAAACATAAAATATAAGGGTTAAAATGACCTAAAAAAATTTCTATAATTAATTGTGTGGACCTATTTCGTAAACTAAAAGATCATGAGTTTTTTAAAAATTATTATTCATAGAACGATCTCGATGGAAAAAGTCATTTGCGTTGGGTCCCAATCAAAAATAATATATTGCTAAAAATCAAGGCATAAAAACATTTTTTACAAACATCCCATCATAAAAAAACTTTTTTACACTAGGTTATCCCCCTTAAAGAAAAAATATTTGGTGGATATATATATATATATATAACTGTTAGTTATTGTAGAATTTACCCTTTAGAAATCTTATTTTCATCAGGACAAGAATCCCAACGAAAATATTATTATAAACAATTTGTAAAGGGAACATTTTATAGTCACAGGTAATTAAAACAAACTATTTGTGATGGGATTAGTTTACCAGAAAAAATAATTAAAAAAACAAAAATCCAATCAATGAAAAAAATATACAACATCACATGAATATAAAAAACAATTTAATAATATAAATAAACTGTATATAAAACTGTAAATTTCATATATAATAATTTTATTTACAAAAATAAAGTCATTAAACTGTTCAATTTAAAAAATGTATCTATAAGGTACATAAATAAATGGGGAGGAGGAGGTTCATAAATAGGTGGAGGTTGTGGGGGGAACTCAATCCCGCCACCATACTCCAAATGCCGCATGTATGCCATCATCATCTATAGTTGTTGCTCATGTGCTCGACCCATACCCTCTTCTTGTTACACATGACGTTGATGAAACTCTTCCTTCTCAGTATGTAGAGCCTCTATAACTTCATATTGAGGTCACATCATCTACTCATACTGGGAATCTAATGATGAAGATTCTTTATGAGCTCCCCTCGAGTTGGTGGCAACATCGTAGCAATACCATAATAACTTAGATGCATCAATTGAGAGAATATACATACATCTCATCTTTTCCACAAGGTATGCTAAGTAACTTGAATCTGTGCTGAGTAATCAAATCCCAATGAAAGGGTGGCTATACTGTTATTCTCAACATGACTCTCATCACGGGGGAGAGAATATGTGAACTCATATGACTCATTTGAAAGAAATATTAAATTAAAATAGTTAAATTATTATTTCTAGTTCATTTTAATTATAAAAAAATAACAAAGAACATAATATGGCATTGTCAATCACTAGTAATATCTATAGTAATTGGGTTTATTTAAATCATCTTACAAAAAAACTCTTTAATATCAGGCTACTCAACTACCTATAGGAAAAATAAAATTAAAAATTTACTTTTAAAGCTATATAAATTATTAAATAAAATTAATCAATAGATGTGGTTGATAAAAACTAAATATACGACTACTGGAACTATGGGTTACCTCATTTCACCCCGAGTTATTCCAATTTAATGATGATATCCTATGAAAAGTTTCGTCCATCAAGTATGAGAACAATCCATCCCAAATATAAGAGGACATGTCATTAGGTCAATGGATGTGTTTGGACCAATAGGGGCATAGATACCCTGAGAGGGGGGGGGGGGGTGAATGAGGGTATGAATATTCCTTTTCAATGTTCTTCATACCCCACTGGATATTGACCTCTTTATTACAAGGGTCACTTTGTTTGCAATTGTGCGTTTATTATGATAACTTGTTTTCTTCTTTATCTGATGATGAAGCTTTAAATGCAATGCAGGGAAGTAAGCAGTCAGACACAAATATTTTTAATTGGTTCACCCTCACTAGGCTACGTCTTAGGAGCATACGCCGACAAGTTGCTGGTCATACCAAATTCGACTATTCTTCTCTAGATGTGGATACAAAGGTTAGAGAATAATCACTCTATCCCAGGCTCACTGCCTTTACAAGGTTTAGTGTCAGCTCACTGCTTTCCCAAGGGTCACTCCCTGTTTCTCTCTCTCGGGATCACTGCCGGTGGAGAGGATCACCTTCTTCCTCTTCCTTTGCTCAATTCTATGAAAAGGATCCACTCACAATTTGTAGACTTGTAAATCTCTTCATTTTCATGAAGGAATGCATCTTCCTCTGTATGTAGATGCTGTGTTGAAGTCCAATTTTCACCTGTAGATGAATATCTCTTTGCACCGATGGTATCGGGAAAACTTCCAGCTTCCACACAACCCGAAAACACAGCAGGAAAATAAACCTTACTTGACTCGCAAGTCTAAGCCGGCGCGCAAGTATCGACGTGCAATTCAAAACTGGTGTGCAAGTCTTCCTCAACCACTTGCGCGACTCAAGCTTATGCAACTCCGAACCTGCGCAACTCACTTCCTTCCTCACCTAAACCACCACAGGCGTTCAACTAACAGTTGGCGCGCAACATCCAACACTGGCGCACAAGTCCCACTTGCGCGACACACCTCTACTTGTGCGACCACCACACCTGTGTGACGGGAGCTCTGAATCTTTAAATTATTGAACTCCGGTGAAGAATGAGGAGGGGTGGTCTAGTATTTAAAGGCAAATTGACCACCCTGCGTGACGACGTGCAAGTCCCAGAGCGCAGGTCTCTTACCCTACCGGTCACCTACGCGACCCACATCCAAATTAGTGCGAACCTCTTTCCTTTGCCATATTTTGATCTTCTAATTTTGAAAAACCACAGGTACACAAGTTCTCAAGCTTCCAACGCATCGGCGCACAAGTCTCTTTCACGATGCGCAAGTCACTTGCGCGACACCACCAATACTTGCGCGACACTTGTTCCTTTGCCATATTTTGATGATATGATCTTGAAAAACATATGACGTGCATGATTCCAAGCCTTCAAGTACACGGCGCACAAGTACCTTTTCCAAAAACCACTTTTCTTCATTTGACGATTTTCAGGCCCAAAAATTTGACAAACACTGGAAAATGGTGCCACCTTGTATCTATTCTTTTGTACGTCTCCAGATCATCCATTCCTTTTATCGACGTTCTTGAATCAAACATGGATCGTTGACCTCAGCTTATGAACTCAACATTCCATCATGAAATCTTCTTTGTCAACAAATCTTTATGCCATAGTTTTGCTTTTTCAACAATCACCACTCAGATGTCCACTTTTTCAACAAACACAATCACCTCAAAAATGCTTCAATGATACCTTGAGGGATTTTTTCCCAACAATCTCCCCCTTTGGGTTTGTTGAAAAATCTTCCATAAAAAGATACGTCGTTGATTATTCAGCCACCATTCGGCTCATTGAGATTCCGAAAGAAATCAAGGATTTAATCAACACATACTCTAAGACCACATGAGCAATGCTCGGTGTGAGAAACAAGAGTAAATGAAATGTTCATCAATGAATCACTTCAACTCTGATACCCTCTGTTGACACCTAACTGATAACAATTGTTTCCAAACTGATACCAATTTTTTGGAAATATCCTTACCACTTTCCAACACCACTCTTCTGATTTTATCATGATCCTCACCTGTCGTGATATCTATTCATTGATCGATCACTTCTAGAATCATCAGATTTTAAAAAAAAACTCCCCCTTTCTCATTTCTCCCCCTATATGGCTGCTCTACTGGCCATCTCATCCCCATACCTATCATGATTTCTCAAATAGACACACTATATCCCCCTTGAACAATCACAATTTTCTCCCCCTTTGTCAAAGAACCCAAAGGTCACTATTTTGTAGTCTGTGACAGAGTAGAAAAAACATATCAGCACATTAGGGAAAAACACATCATACCTTGGGGAAAGGGGAAGGGTTCCACATCCACACTATTTTAAGTGTGGGGAGTTGACTAAACTCCCAGAGCCAGTCGATGCCTCTCAAAAGCTTCCTTGGGTAAGGCCTTTGTTAGAATGTCTGCAACCTATAGCTCTGTAGGCACATACTCTAACTTCACAATTCCCTGCTCAACCTTCTCCTTGATAAAATGATACTTTATCTAAATGTGCTTTGACAATGAGTGATGGAAGGGATTTTTTCTAAGATTTATAGAACTTGAGTTATCACATTGGATTCCGATCAGATACTTCACTTCAACTTCCATATCTTCAAGCTGCTGCTTCATCCACAATAACTGTGTACATACTTGAGTGGATGCAATATACCCAGCTTCCGCAGTGCTCAATGAAATGAAATCTTGTTTCTTGCTAAGACAAGAAATACACAATCCACCAAGATTGAATGCACCACCTGACGTTGATTTTCTATCATCTTCTGAACTGGACCAGTCTGCATCAGTATATCCCAATAACTCTGTCTGGGATTTGTCAGTATATTTCAAGACAAAATCCATTGTTCCCTAGATATAATGAAGTATTATTTTCACTAAAATAATATGGATTTACTTGGGATTAATATGATATCTTGCTTCTTGGCATGTGGCGAAAACAATATCAGGCCTTGTTGCAGTCAATTACAGAAAGCTCCCATAATTTTCCTGTATTCAGTAATATTAACTGCCTTGCCATCCTCATCTTTTGATAATTTCATCCGGGTAGAAACCGGAGTCTTCATCTCCTTGGAATTATCCATTCCAAACTTTCTCATAACCTCCTTGGAGTATTTGGATTGAGAAATGAAAGTTCCATCCGTTCCTTGTGTCACCTTTAAGACAAGGAAAAATGTTAGATCTCCAATAATTGACATTTCAAACTCATTTTTCATGAATTCAGAAAACTGTCTGCATTGAGCTTCATCTGATCCGCAAAAAATTATGTTGTCAACATAAACCAACACCATCATCCTTTGATTACTGTCGTTACTGAAATAGATATTGTAATCAACTCCACCACGCTAAAAACCAAGCTTCTTCAAATACTGGTCAAGCCTTGGGTACCATGCTCTTGCTGCTTGTTTCAACCCATACAACGCCTTCTTCAGCCGACAAAATTTACTCTCATATTCATGATTTAGAAAACCATCTGGATGCTCAATATACACTTCTTCTTCTAGAACCCCATTCAGGAAAGCATATTTTACATCCATCTGGAAGTCTTTGAACTTCCGTTGCACTACAATGGAAAAAAATAATCTCATTGTCTCCAACCTTGCAACCGGTGCAAAAGTCTCATCAACATCAATTCCCTCTATCTGGGAGTACCCTTTTCACACTAGACGTGCTTTGTTTCTAACTACAACACCATCTTCAGTCATCTTGTTGCGATAGACCCATTTAGATCCGATGACATTCATATTTGCAGGCCTCAATACAATCTCCCACGTCTGGTTCTTCTCAATCTGATTTAGCTCTTCATTCATGGTCTGAAACCAGTTTTCATCTTCAGCTACATCAAAAAAGCATTTCAACTCAACCTGTGATAGTAATGATGTCTGATGCAGTGATTTCATTCTTCTTGTCTGAACTGGAGCTCACGGATCATTGATGATATTCTTCCTGTCAATTTCAACTCGACTCTTTGGTTTTTGTGCAGATAAGGATTTTACTTCCTCGTACTCACCATCAGCTTCCTTCTCTAAATAATCTTCAACCACATCTACTCTCCCAGAGTCTCTTACCACTTCCTCACTTTTAATAGAAAACTTTTAACTGTTTCATTGTTCAATGACATCATTTCATTGAACATATTCTCTAATATTTCTGTTGAACCACCTTTGATTTTCTCTCGCAGCTTCTTGGTTTTCTAAAAGCAGTTAGTTGATACCATATTTGTTAGAACAAAATAGATAATCATGAGATGCATTTTTTTTGCTGCTTCTTCGGCAATATGTGTTCTCTCAATAGAAAACACCTGAGTAGGGTTATCCAATTATTTCTTTGATAGATCTTTCATCTGATTATGATATTGAGTTCTCTCTCAATGTTATGCAGCACTTCCCAGGATTAGTCCCACCTTTTAGACTCATAAACATTATTCTTCTTCTGCATCATCTATTCTCATATTCCACTCGGAATTGAGTCATTAACAAAATATGTAAGCCTAGTGAGTTGGAACTCGGTGTAGGAAACAAAATATAAAGTTAATAACAGAATCACTTTCTATTTTTCTCTGTTTCTCCATTTCTTCTACAACTCTGGTACCTAATTTGAGTCAATTGAAACTCTAGAACATCTCACTTCTCCACTTCGCATCCTTAGATGCCACTTCCCCTTTGAACGTATCTCCCTAAAACCTAAAACACATGAATCATCAATTAACATCATTTATATACATAATGAGAGGGGTTCTTCTGGAATCCTCAAGAAGAGGATTGCGGTTGATCCTGAGAAGTCAACCCCTTGATTCTTTCTTGCATAGCATCACACTCATTCCTTTCTTCTTCTACCTGCATATCCAACTTCAACTGCTCTGGCCATATGACTAAGCATTCATTACTCACATGCTGAGCCCTTTTCTGATATCATGATTCTGCAGGCCTAGCCTTTCTCACCATTTGGGGTTTAATCCCACTAGTACACATTTTTTCCTTTTATGTTCCACCAAAATTCCATATGCCTTGATTTCTTCTCTGAGCAAGAATATCTCTTCTTGTTATCTTCCCTTGCTTTTTCCACCATTGCAAGGATCTTACAACTTCCTCAACTTTTCACTGTGGAACACAACATGAAAATTTTCCAATACATTCTTTTTTCATCTTTTTTTTATCAGATCTTCGAGTCACTACACTCTTTTTCACTGGTGGTGGGTCCTCCATTGAATGTTCATTCTTCTTTATCATAGCTGAAGTAGATCTCCCCTTAGTCTTCCAGTTTTGATCACATTCTCTCCTTGAGAGATGTTGTGAGTATTACCGAGGAGGTGACTGGTACACCTTTCGTTCAGCTCTAGGTGATTCCCCTGAGGCTCTAAGCCTATTATTCACCTTACCACATTGTCTCATAGTGTATAATTTCTCATTATGCATCACTAGAGTTGAGAATATCCTTTCGAGTTCCTTTTTGTTTCTTGCATTATTCCTGCTGAAATTTATTGCCAAATTCCCATAATATGAACATATAAAACATTTTTCATCAAAGGCATACCTCATTTCGTCATTTCTATGTCGAGATGCTGATACACCTTGAGTTCTTCTTCTGACACGGGGCTCTCGAGCTTCCTAAAACATACTTATGGTGTGTCCCATTCTTCCACAGTAATAACATCTAACAGATGCTTTCCTCTGAGAGACTCTTCTCTCTGATTTCTCATGATGCTTCTTCTTATTATAAAATTTATTATAGTTTCTGTCTTCACCGCTTGAAATGTATTCCAGATCCTCTGAACAAAAGCTTGATTTGTGGCCATGAATCCTGCAAAAATAACACATGTCGTCACTTCTTTTTGTAACTATCCTCTTAGGCCTATTTCCAGCACCTACAGGTTTCTCTACACTCCTAGAACTATTCACGGCTTGCATTCCATCCTGCACGGGATAGGATTCATCAAATCCAATGCCAAATTTTCCCAAACTATATGGTCTTTGAGCTGGGAAAATATTTTGTTGTTTCTCCTCAGAAATCTCATACTTCCTTTTCATCATATCATCACCTTCCAAAGAACAATCAAATAGTATGCGAAGTGCATCCTTAAACTTAGGTTTTCCTTTGTCCTTTGATATCTCCATTTCTTTCTTGGATTTCTCTATCAATTCCTCTAATTGTTGAATCTTTTTAATTCTTGATTCAATTTGAGAATTGAGTTCTTTTCTGAGATTCTTCCCGCTACTCAACTCTTCTTCTAGTTCCCGTGTGAGCTTTTCCACCATGTCACTTTTCTCCTTCACTTTCAATTTTTCTTCCCCAAAAAAATCAGAACAACATGCATTCTGTTGTTTTAGCCTTTGATTCAAACATCTTAGATTGTTGATCTTAGTTTTCAGTGCTTGGATCCAAATATCTTTAGTTTTCATCTTTTCATCCAATTTCTGATCCAATTACATTGCCTTGTGGACAACTTCCACTTCTAGACTTCTTGGTGTTTCTTCATCACCATTGGTTCCAACATCACTTGGAAAATCAGGTTCTTCACTCATTCCTTCAGCATCATTGAATGAGTAAGTATTTTCATAGTATGAATGATCCAAACCATTCTTCTATTCACTACATGGTTCCTTTAACTGAATCACACTCTTTCCATTGACACTTCCATAGTGGGTAATACCACCATCCTTCTGCTTCTTCTTTGATGTTCTTCCCTTTGCCATGGAACAATATGACAAGAGAAGATTGGATCTTTAACTTGAGCAATCGACTGAACCAAGTCAGAGCAAACAAATATGATAAAATAAACCTTCCTCTGATGCTAATTGTTATGACCAATAAGGGCCTAGATACCCTGAGAGGGGGGTGAATAAGGGTATTGATATTCCTTTTCAATGTTCTTCCTGCCCCACTGGATCTTGACCTGTTTATTACAAGTACAACTTTTTTTTCACTTGTGTGTTTATTATGATTACTTATTTTCTTCTTTATCTGATGATGAATCTTTAAATGCAATGGAGGGAAGTAAGAAGTCAGACACAAAGATTTTTACTTGCTTCACCCTCACTGGGCTACGTCCAAGGAGCATACGCCGACAAGTTTCCGGTCATACCAAATTCCACTATTCTTCACTAGATGTGGATACAAAGGTTCGGGAACAGTCACTCTATCCCAGGATCACTTCCTTTACAAGGTTTAGGGTCAGCTCACTGCTGTCCCAGGGGTCACTCCCTGTTTCTCTCTCTCTGGCTCACTATTGGTGGAGATGATCACCTTCTTCTTCTTCCTTTTCTCACTACTCTGGAAAGGATCCACTCACAGTTTATAGACTTGTAGGTCACTTCATTTTCATGAAGGAATGCATATTCCTCTGTATTTAGATGCTCTGTTGAAGTCCAACTTTCCCCCGTAGATTAATATCTCTTTGCACCGAAGGTATCGGGAAAACTTCCAGCTTCCACGCAGCCCGAAAACACTGTTGGAAAATAAACCTCACATGGCGTGTAAGTCTAAGCTTGCGTACAAGTATCGGCGTGCAAGTCACAACTGGCGCCGATGTCTTCCTCAACCACTTGCGCTACTCATGCTTATGAAACTCCAAACCTGCGCGACTCACTTCCTTCCTCGCTTAAACCACCTCAGACGTGCAACTAACACTTGGCACGCGCAAGTCCCACTTGCGCAACACACCACCACTTGCGCGACCACAAAACCTGCACGACGGTAGCTCTGAATCATCAAATTTTTGATCTCTGGTGAAGAATGAGGAGGGGTGGTCTAGTATTTATAGGCAAATTGACCACCTTGCGTGACGGCGTGCAAGTCAACCCTCGGCGCGCAAGCCCTTGAGCGTAGGTCTCTTCCCCTGCCAGTCACTTGCGCGACCCACATCCAAACTTGTGCAAACCTCTTTCCTTTTCCATAATGTGATCTTCTAATTTTGAAAAACCCCAGGCGCGCAAGTTCTCAAGCATCCAATGGATCAGCGCACAAGTCTCTTTCACGGCGCGCAAGTCTCTTTCACGGCGCGCAAGTCACTTGCCCGAAACCACCAATACGTGCGCGACACTTTTCCATTTGACATATTTTGATGATCTGATATTGAAAAACATATGGCGCACAAGTTTCCAAGCCTTCAAGTACACAGTGCGCATGTCCCTTTTCCAAAAACCACTTTTATTCATTTGACGATTTTCAGCCCCAAAAATTTGGCAAACACTGGAAAATGGCGCCACCTTGAATCTGTTCTTTTGTACGCCTCCAGATCATCCATTCCTTTTGTCGACATTCTTGAATCAAACATGGATTGTCGACCTCAGCTCTTGAACTTGACATTCCATCATAAAATGTTCTTTGTCAAAAAATTTGTATGCCATTGTTTTGCTTTCTCAACAATCACCACTCAGATGTCCACTTTTTCAACAAACACAATCACCTCAAAAATGATTCAATGATACCTTCAGGGATTTTTCCCAACAATCTCCCCCTTTGGGTTTGTTGAAAACTCTTCCATAAAAAGATGCGTTGTTGATTCTTCAGCCACCATTCACCTCATTACGATTCTGAATGAAATCAAGGATTTACTCAACACATACTCTAAGACCACATGAGAAATGATCAGCATGAGAAAGAAGAGTAAATAAAAAGTTCATCAATGAATCACTTCAACTCTGACACCATCTATTGACACCTAACTGATACCAATTGTTTCCAAACTGATACCATTTTTTTGGAAATATCCTTACCACTTTTTAACACCAGTCTTATGCTTTTATCACGTTCCCCAGTTGTCGTGATATCTATTGTTTGATTGATCACTTCTATCATCGTCATATTTTAAAAAAACTCCCCCTTTCTCATTTCTCCACCTATCTGGCTGCTCCACTGGTCAGCTTTTGCCTGTATCTATCATGATTTTTCAAATAGACACACTGTCTCCCCCTTGAACAATCACTATTTTCTCGCCCTTTGTCAACGAATCCAAAGGTCACTCCTTTTTAGTCTGTAACAGAGTAGAGAACACATATCCGCAAATTAGGAAAAAACACATCATACCTTGGGGAGAGGGGATGGGTTCCACATCCACGCTATTTTAAGTGCGGGGAGTCGACTAAACTCCCAGAGCCAGTCGATGCCTATCCAAAGCTTCCTTGGGTAAGGCCTTTGTCCGAATGTATGAAACATATAGCTCTATAGGAACATACTCTATCTTCACAATTCCCTGCTCAACCTTCTCCTTGATAAAATGATACTTTATCTCAATGTGATTTGTCCTTTAGTGATGGATGAGATTTTTGCTGATATTTATAGCACTTGATTTATCACACTGGATTCCGATCAGAGACTTCACTTCAAATCCTATATCTTTAAGCTGCTACTTCATCCATAATAACTGTGTGTATGCTTGAGTGGCTACAATATACTCAGCTTCCGCAGTGCTCAATGAAATGCAATCTTGTTTCTCGCTATGAAAAGAAATACACAATCCACCAAGATAGAATGCACCACTTGACGTTGATTTTCTATCATCCGCTGAACCGGCCTAGTTTACATCACTATATCCCAATAACTCTGTCTGAGATTTGTCAGTATATGTCAAGACGAAATCCATTGTGCCCTAGATATAAAGAAGTATTCTTTTCACAACAATAATATGGGTTTCCTTGGGAATAATATGATATCTTGCTGCTTGGCATATGGGGAAAACAATATCAGGCCTTTTTGTGGTCAAGTATAGAAAGCTCCCATAATTTGCCTATATTTGGTAATATTAACTGCCTTGCCATCCTCATCTTTTGATAATTTCATCCGGGTAGAAACCGAAGTCTTCATCTCCTTGGAATTCTCCATTCCAAACCATCTCAAAACCTCCTTGGTGTATTTGGATTGAGAAATGAATGATCCATTAGTTCCTTGTGTCACCTATAAGCCAAGGAAAAATGTTATCTCTCCAATCATGGACATTTCAAACTCATTTCTCAAGAATACATAAAACTATCTGCACTAAGATTCATCTAATCCACCAAAAATTATGTTGTCAACATAAACCAACACCATCATCATTTGATTACTGTCATTACTGAAATAGAGAGTGTAATCAACTCCACCACGTTGGAAACAAACATCTTCAAATACTGGTCAAGCCTTGAGTACCATGCTCTTGGTACTTATTTAAACACATATAACGCCTTCTTCAGCCGAAAAACTTTAGTCTCATCTTCATGAATGAAAAAACCATCTCGCTGCTCAATATACACTTCTTCTTCTAGAACCCCATTCAGGAATGTATATTTTACATCCATATAGAAGACTTTGAACTTCCGTTGCACTGCAATGGGCAAAATTAATTTGATTGTCTCCAGCCTTGCAACTGGTGAAAATGTCCCATCAACATCAATTCCCTCTATCTGGGAGTACCCTTTGCACACTAGACGTGCTTTGTTTAGAACTACAACACCATCTTTAATCATCTTGTTGTGATAGACCCATTTAGTTCCTATGAAATTCTTATCTGCAGGTCTCAATACAATCTCCCACGTCTGGTTCTTCTCAATCTGATTTAGCTCTTCATTCATGGTCTGAACCTAGTTTTTATCTTCAGCTGCATCAGAAAATTATTTCGACTCAACTAGTGATAGTAATGATGTCTGATGTAGTGATTTCATTGATCTTGTATGAACTGGAGCTCACGGATCACTGATGATATTCTTCCTGTCAATTTCAACCCGACTCTTTGGTTTTTGTGCAGATAAGGATTTTACTTCCTCGTACTCACCATCAGCATCCTTATCTAAATCATCTTCAGCCACATCTACTCTCCCAGAGTCTCTTACCACTTCCTCACTTTTAACAGAAAACTTTTAAATGTTTCATTGTTCAATGACATCATTTTATTGAACATATTCATTCATATTTCTGTTGACATACCTTTTATTTTCTCTCACAGCTTATTGGTTTTCTGAAAGGAGTTAGTTGATACCACATTTTTTAGAACAAAATATATAAGCATGAGATGCATGATTTTTGATACTTCTTCGACAATGTGTCTTCTCTCAATAGACAACACCTGAGTAGGGTTATCCAATTATTTCTTTGATAGATCTTTCATCTGATTATGATATTGAGTTCTCTCTCAATGTTATGCAGCACTTCCCAGAATTAGTCCCACCTTTTAGACCCATAAACATTCTTCTTCTTCTTCATCTTCTATTCTCATCTTCCACTCGGAATTGAGTCATTAACAAAATATCTAAGCCTACGGAGTTGGAACTCAGTGTTGGAAACAAATGATAAAGTTAATAACACAATCACAATCTATTTTTTTTTCTGTTTCTCCATTTCTTCTCCAACTATGGTACCTAATTTGAGTCAATTGAAACTATAGAGCATATCACTTCTCCACTTCACATCCTTAGATGACACTTCCCCGTTGATCGTATCTCCCTAAAACCTGAAACACAAGAATCATCAGTTAATAGAATTTATATACATAGGGAGAGGGGTTCTTCTAGAATCCTCAAGAAGAGGATTGCGGTTGATCCTGAGAGGTCAACCCTTTGATTATTTGTTGCAGAGCATCACACTCATTCTTTAATTCTTATAGCTTCCTAGATGACTTCAACTGCTCTGGCCATATGACTAAGCATTCATTACTCACATGCTGAGACCTTTTATGATATGAAGATTCTACAGGCCTGGCCTTTCTCACCATTTGGGGTTTAATCCCACTAGTTCACATTTTTTCCTTTGATGTTCCACCAAAATTCAATTTGCCTTGATTTCTTCTCTGAGCAGGCATACCTCTTCTTGTCATCTTCCCTTGCTTCTTGCACCATTGCAAGGATCTTTCACCTTCCTCTACTTTTCTCTATGGAACACAACATGCAAATTTTCCAATACATTCTTTGTTCATCTTTCTTTTATCAGATGTCTGAGTCGCCACACTCTTTTTCACTGGTAGTGAGTCCTCCATTGAACGTTCATTCTTCTTTATCACAACTGAAGTAGATCTCCCCTTAATCTTCCAGTTTTGTTAACATTCTCTCCTTGAGAGATGTTGTGAGTATAACTGAGGAGGTGACTGGTACACCTATCATTCAGCTCCATGTGATTCCCCGGAGGCTCTAAGCCTATTATTCTCCTTACCACGTTGTCTACCAGGGTAGAATTTTTCATTATACATCACTGAAGTTGAGAATATACTTTCGAGTTCCTTTTCATTTTTTGTGTTCTTCTTGCTGCAATTTATTGCCAAATGCCTATAATCTGAACATATAAAACATTTCTCATCAAAGGCATATCTCGTTTCATCATTTCTATGTCGAGATGCTGATACACCTTGAGTTCTTCTTCTGACACGGGGATCTTGAGCTTCCTAACACATACTCATGGTGTGTCCCATTCTTCCACAGTGATAGCATCTAACAGATGCTTTCCTCTGAGAGACTATTCTCTCTGATTTCTCATGATGCTTCTTCTTATTCTCAGATTTATTATAGTTTCTATCTTCACAGCCTGAAATGTATTCCAGAGCCTCTGAAAAAAACTTGATGTGTGGCCATGAATCCCGAAAAAATAACACATGTCGTCACCTCTTTTTGTAACTGTCCTCTTAGGCCTATTTCCAGCACCTACAGGTTTCTCTCCACTCCTGGAACTGTTCATGGCTTGCATTCCATCCTGCACAAGAGAGGATTCATCAAATCCAATGCTAGATTTTCCCAAACTATATATTCTTTAAGCTGAGATAATATTTTTTTTTTCTCCTCAGAAATCTCATACTTCCTTTTCATCTTATCATCACCTTCCGAAGGACAATCGAATAGTAAGTAAAGTGCATCCTTCAACTAAGGTTTTCCTTTTCCCTTTGATATCTCCATTTCTTTCTTGGATTTCACTATCAATTCCTCTAATTGTTTAATCATCTTATTTCTTGATTCAAGTTGAGCATTGAGTTCTTTTCTGAGATTCTTCCTGCTACTCAACTCATCTTCTAGTTCCCGTGTGAGGTTTTCCACCATGTCACTTTTCTCCTTCACTTTCAATTTTTCTTCCACAACAGAATCAGAACAACATGAATTCTCTTGTTTTAGCCTTTTATTCAATCCTCTTAGGTTGTTGATCTCAGTTTCCAGTGCTTGGATCTGAATATCTTTAGTTTTCATCTTTTCATCCAATTTCTGATCTAATACCTTTGCCTTGTAGACAAATTCAACTTATCGACTTCTTGGTGTTTCTTCGTTACCAGTGGTTCCAACATCACTTGGAAAATTAGGTTCTTCACTCATTCCTTCAGTATCATTGAATGAGTAATTATTTTCATAGTATGAATCATCCAAACCATTCTTCTGTTCACTACATGGTTCCTTTAACAGAATCACACTCTTTACATTGACACTGCCATAGTGGGTAATACCACCAGCCTTCTACTTCTTCTTTGATGTTCTTCCCTTCGCCATGGAATAATATGATAAAAAAAGATTTGATATTTAACTTTAGAAATCGACTGAACTAAGTCAGGGCAAACAAATCTGATAAAAGAAACCTTCCTCTGATGCCAATTTTTACGACCAATAGGGGCCTAGATACTCTGAGAGGGGGGGGGGGGTGAATTAGGGTATGGATATTATTTTTCAAAGTTCTTCCTGCCCCACTGGATCTTGACCTCTTTATTACAAGGGTCACTTTGTTTTAACTTGTGTGTTTATTATGATTACTTATTTTCTTCTTTATCTGATGATGAAGCTTTAAATGCAATGCAGAGAAGTAAGCAGTCAGACACAAAGATTTTTACTTGGTTCACGCTAATTGGGCTACATCCAAGGAGAATACACCGACAAGTTTTCGATCGTACCAAATTCCACTATTCTTCACTAGATATGGATATAAAGGTTCGGGAATAGTCACTCTGTCCCAGGCTCACTGCCTTTACAAGGTTTATGGTCAGGTCATTGCTTTCCCAAGGGTCACTCCCTATTTCTCTCTCTCTGGCTCACTGCCGGTGGAGAGGATCACCTTCTTCTTCTTCCTTTGCTCACTGCTCTGGAAAAGATCCACTCACAGTTTATATACTTGAATATCTCTTTATTTTCATGAAGGAATGCATATTCCTCTATATGTAGATGCTCTGTTGAAGTCCAACTTTCACCCGTAGATGAATATCTCTTTGCACCGGGGGTTTCGGGCAAACTTCCAGCTTCCACACAACCCGAAAACCCTGCTGGATAATAAACCTTACTTGGCACGTATATCTAAACTGGCGCGCAAGTATCGACGCGCAAGTCACAACTGGTGCGCAAGTCTTCCTCAACCACTTGCATGAATCAAGCTTATGCAACTCCAAACCTACGCGACTCACTTCCTTCCTCGCCTAAACCACCTTAGGCGCGCAACTAACACTTGGAACGCAACATCCAACACTGGCGTACAAGTCCCACTTGCACGACACACCACCACTTGCACGACCACCACACCTACGCGATGAGAGTTATGAATCTTCAAATTGTTGAACTCTGGTGAAGAATGAGGAGGGGTGGTCCAGTATTTATAGGCAAATTGACCACCCTGTGTGATGACATGCAAGTCAACCCTCGGCGCGCAAGTCCTGGAGCACATGTCTCTTCCCCTACCAGTCACTTGCGTGACCCACGTCCAAAATTGCGCGAACCTCTTTCATTTTCCATATTTGATTCATATAATTTTGAAAAACCATAGGCGCGCAAGTTCTCAATCTTCCAATGCATCGGCGTGCCAGTCTCTTTCACGACGCGCAAGTCACTTGCGCGACACCACCAATACTTGCGCGACACTTGTCCCATTGCCATATTTTGATTATCTAATATTGAAAAACATATGGCGCGCAAGTTTCCAATCCTTCAAGTACACAGCACACAAGTCCGTTTGAAAAAAACCACTTTTCTTCATTTGACGATTTTGAGGCCCAAAAGTTTTGCAAACACTGCAAAACGGCGCCACCTTGTATCTGTTCTTTTGTACCACCTCCAGATCATCCATTCCTTTTTTCGACGTTCTTGAATCAAACATGGATCATGGGCCTGAGCTCTTAAACTCAACATTCCATCATGAAATCTTTTTTGGCAACAAATTTTTATGTCATTGTTTTGTTTGGTCAACAATCACCACTCATATGTCCACTTTGTCAACAAACACAATCACCTCAAAAATGCTTCAATGATACCTTGAGGGATTTTTTCCCAACAGGATGCAACAAGACTGATGAAAAACTTTGAATCCAACTTCCTTAATGGATATCTTCCTCGTATTGTATAGAAACCAATGACATAGGTCAAACATACAGGCCTCCCAAATAGAGGTCATCATGCTATCATCGATGGGATACCAAAAAATGGTAAAAATAATAATAATAGAATGTTAATAATTAGAAACATTTCAAAATAACTATTATATATTTATTCCATCCAATGATTAAAAATTATCTTCTAAGTATCAATGAGAAAATGATCCCACAATGCCCATGCCCTATAAAAATAAATCCACAAAATATCACAACCTTATCCAACAACTATATGTGAAAATTGTGGTAAAACTGAATAGAAAATAAAATAATTAGTGTAGAAATAAATTAATGATAATTAAAGATAATGAAAATTAACTAAATTAAGATACTAAACAGACCTCATATATGTAGATAAAAATGTATATAGGGATGTTTCTTTAGAATAGGGCCATAGATCATCAATCTGGAAAAACCACAACCCATCTGAGTCAACTCACCACCTAAAACTTGAGGGTCTGATGACATATCATCAAGCTCATCCATAGGTAGTAAAACCCCTAGATGTCATATAAGATGTCTTTCTAAGACTCAATATCCATTTGAAACTTGTAAAGTACGTTTTTAGAAACTAATTGTAAATGTATATTATATATATATATATACATATATTGAATATACCTAAAGAGTAAATGTTTCATTCTTCATCTTTATCATCATATTCATACATGTTAGTGTAAATATCATCATCTTCCTCCTCAGCAATATCAATTTTCATATTATTTTGATATTCATTATCACCTATTAATTTATATTCATTTGTTACATCATCCAAATCATTGAAACCCTCAACCTATAATTATGGGATATAATCATCAATATTCCTCTCTATTCATTGATAATATTTATTTAGAGTTGGGTCATGAATATTTCAATTTCAAAAAATTAAATAGAACCAAAGTTAATATTCCAAAATTTATTTTCCAAGGATTTCATTTTTATAATGCTCTACCGACAAATTAAATATCATGAAGTAGAATAATAACTGGAATAATACATTTGGTTTCCTTGATGATCCCATAATAATCAGTTATTTACTATAATTGGATTTTATATTTAATATTAATGATTGAATGGTGTGGATAAATACACAAGCCGTTATCTGTATCAAACCATTGACATTTAAACATCGTTACATAATTAGTTCCAAGATAAAACAACCCAATTATTTTATCACACATGCCATAAAAGACAACTCTTTTTATCTATGATGAGATCATCTCCAGAAAAAAAAACTACTAATTGTTTTATGATTCTCCATATATACTTATATGAAACCTAAAACCATTCACCACATATTTACTATAGGATTTAACAATTTTGGATTTTGGGGTACTCAATACACAAAATTTATAATCCATATTATTATCATGTTGTGATACGATCAAAATTTTAAAAAAATTAAAAATAAAATAATTATTAAATTTAATTAACATGTTAAACTATACACAATTTAATGTACGAATATTTGAAACCAATAGGAAAAACAATTTCGACATTGTTCAATAAGAGCTACATTAATTTTTTAAAATTGTTTTCTAATATGAGCATCATATAATCTAAAAATAAAAAATTATTAATTTAATTTTTTATAAAATATACTGAATATTTTGTGGTAGAACTAACTTTACAAATCATTTGATTTCTTCATAGTTGAAAATAACATATTTATGCTTCATGTGATGTTCATCATACAAAAACCACCATTCATGAACTCCACCAAAACCATGTTTAGTTTGATTAAAAACTAATATCTGAATGATCAGTGCATCATCAAAGTTTCTCTTATAATGACCCATTCTATTATGTTATGAAGGATATTCATGTTTTAAATAAAGGGACAAGAAAAAAAATTACTCTTGTAAAAAATCTTATGAAAATGAACCTTAAAATATTGATTGTTTATGTACATTTTTCACCATTCTATGCGTACATATCTCATATAGATATATACAATAGAAATATATAATCCCTCTACATTTTTTATGTAGAATATTTAATATCAAATGTTTGATTTTATCAAAGAATTATGGTGGAAATTGTTTTTCTAGTTTACATAACATTTAAACAACATCTTCAAATAGTCTACTATGTGCATCATAGTATGTTGTAACTGCATAGATGTCTTCAAAAAAATTGATATTTATATTAATTAATCCCAAATAAAATAATTCAAAAAATTTCTAAATCCAAATGATTCATTTTTTTCTAATATAACACAACAATAATGTATTAGTAATCCGGTAATATAACTATTTATAACAAATATAGCGAAATGGGAGATGTAACAATCTGATAGTCTCAAATATTCTATCCACTATCAAAATAATAAATAGTTTTCTTTGTAAAGAGTACAAGCTACTTCTATCTGCATTTACTTATTTGGCCTACCATTTTGTACAGGTTTTGTTCAAATAAAAATTTGGGCAAGATCTAATAATTCCATTACATTATATTTGTTCTAACTAGGTTTATCTAAAACTATAAAAAATATATGTTCTAAATAGATTTTCTAAATATGACTGACATCCAACATGTGATGGATCAAAAAAACCAACCAATATCAAAAATCAACAAATACTCCATTTAGTAGAATTGTGATATTTCTCAAAGACATGTATTTTTTGGTTTATAGTGGGTATAATAGTAATAAGAGGTAATGAAGGGATAATAAATTTAAGTCAATATGTGATATCATTAATGTAAGTCCATCTCTTGCAATTTTACCTTTTAAAAAATTATTAATGTTCTTTCTAAAAGGATGAACAATATGAATAAATATGTGATGGAATTTTAAAAAACATGGTTTTATCACATTGATGAAAATAACTGCATTTCTATTACTCATAGTGTATAGACATTATTTTGGAACATATTAAGTCCAACTGGATAATATTCCATATGTTGGGAACTCAATAATTTCACATGGTAATATAGCTTTAATTATGATTTTTTTGAAACAACATTATATGCAATGACCCCATTAATCCTGGATATATTTAACTAATCAATCAATGGTTTGGAATAAACATCAAAATAAGTTATTGTATTTCCTAGAATTAATAATTTAAAAATGATATATGGATCAATAATGAACATCTAAAGAGGTAAGTCTTACGGAGTTATAGAGGTGGGCCAACAAGAAAATTGACTATGGTATGAACTAAATAGACAATTTTTTTTATAAAGACTAAATCACACATTTTAGTCTTCTGAAGAAAAATAAGGACGAATCATGTCACAATATTTCCAGGAATCTCCATCATAAGGATGATTTAAACATTTACCAATAAAAATAATGGTTTTATTCCATTAAATTAATTCTATTTTTTTCTAAGGCATAAATATATTCTAAAATCTGGGTGTAAGCATGAAATACCTCAACTATTTAACAGGAAAAAATCCAGGCTTCCCTAGTTTGGCCTCCTTTTAACTTGATTGTCTACATATTGGAAAACTAGCTAATGAATCGTTTTCTTCATAATATAATATGTAATCATTTGAACATGAATTAATATTATGATAACAAAGGCGCAAATTACAATCCAACTTCTTTTTATCAAAAATTATTTTGACAATAAATCTCATTTAGGTAACAGTGGTTTAATCAATGAAATTATCTCATCAAAATAGATATTTCACATTCAATTCTCTGATTTAAAATCTATAAAATTTAAAAATACTTAATTTTTTTTCTTACAACCAAGATATAAATAATCCATAATAGGCTTCAACAACTCATAAAATTGACATGGTTCAAACTCAAGAGTGAAATCAACATCACCCTGAGTTTCAATTCATTGAAAGGAAGTTTCAACAACATAATGTCTAAAATATTGAAACCATGATGGATCTGGAAACAAGTTATTAATATTTTCTATGGAACTTCATTCACTATGTTTCTAAAAAAAATATATTATCTTTTCAAAAACTAAAATGAATTTGATGACCCCCAATGTTTCCAAACGTGTTAAACATTCTTAGATAACATTTCTTACAAAGACACTAAGTTGTCCCATTTGAAAAATATTTTTATTTTGTTGAAGATAATGATTACAAATCTTCAACACCCTCAATATATATTGGATTTTTATAATGATTTATCAAATAATGTTCCTATAATAAGAACTATTTTCGACTTCCTTCTTCAATATTTATCTAATAATTATAAAATAAATTATTTTTTGTTTACTTAGATATATGAAATAGTAAATCCAATAATAGTAAAAAATAAAATATTATTATTTACTTGTAAATATTATCAATTTTATCTATTTATTAATTATTTTTAATAATTATATCTGATTTTTATAAATCATCATTAATTACAACTATTTATTATGATACAAATGCTTTAACACACTCAATATAGACCTGACTTATACTAGAATAATTTGGATTCTTCTGATGATTTATCAAGTCATGATCTCAAAAAGAAAAATTTTGGTTTTTTCCTAGGTCCATAATTATCCATTTTTTATATTTAGTATTTTAATTATATAAATCATTAAAATTGAGTTATGGTAATTAAAAAAATTATTCGACGTTATTAATGTAATTTATTAATTTTTTTTTAAAAAATTTCATATAAATTAGTTTAAACTCACCATAACATAGTGTAAATTAATATATTATTCATAAATTGATAAAAATACAATAAATTAATATAATGAAGTAAAATAATTAGTAAATTACTAAAAAGGTGTAAATCATAGAATTTGAATTTTTCATGTAATCCGAAAAGACTAATTTATGTCAACAATTCATATAATAATTTGTTCTCACTCATGAACTGAAAATTGACGAACTATTCCATTTTAAATTTTTTATTAATTTATATGAATATATTTTATTTCTTAGTAATATATACTAAATTTTTTAAATTCCTCTCATTTATACTAATTTTTATTAGTTGATAATAATTTATTTTAAATTATTTAAATTTATAAAAACCTGTAAATGTTATGATAATTTATACAACATGAAGGTAAATATATGATAATGTATATTGATCAGTAGAAATTTATAATTTTTTAATTTTTTTTAAAAAATGAAAAAAAAAATTATAATAATTTAAGATATTTTTTAAATTTATACTAATTTATATTAATATTTACCTTTTTTGTAATTTAATTCTATTTATCTAAATATTCCATACTTTTTAATAATTTATATGATATTATACTATTTTATATTAATTTACATGATTTTTTTTGAATCTAGACTTGTTTTTTTAAATTTAAATTTATTTTTAGTAATTTTAATAATTATATTATATAGGTTATATAATAAAATAATTTTTACCCAATTGTTATATTTTCTTTACTAATTATACTAACTATGACAAATTATTACTATGTACCACTAATTTTTACTTATTACCACTAATTAAAAATAATAATTACTAATTTCTTCTAATTACTACTAATTACCACTAATTATTACAAATTACCCCTAATTATTAATAATTGTTTCTAATTACCACCACTTACCACTAATTATTAATATTTAAAACAAATTGCCACTAATAAATAGTAATTAATATTACTAATGACTAATTATTACAAATTATCACTTATTATAGATAATTATTAGTAATTATTATAAATTATCAATAATTATTACTAATTACCTCTAATTATAACTCATTATAATTAATTATCACTAATTATCACTAATTTGCACCATTTTTTACTAATTATCACTAATTTTTACAAACATGTACTTATGTTTAATAATTTTTAGTAATTATTTCCAATTATTGCTAATTATTGATAATTATGGATAATTGTGACTAATTATTACTAATTATGGTTATTTATTTGTAAATATAACAAATAATCATTAATTATTACTAGTTGATACTAGTTACCACTAATTACTAGAAATTATTACTAATTATTACTAATTACAACTAATTGTTACTAATATTAACAAATTATTTCTAATATTTACTCTTTATTAATAATTTTTAAATTTTTTTATTAATTTTTAAAAATTTCTAATAATTATGACTAATTATCACCAATTATCACTAATTATCACTAATTACAAATAATTTATATCAATTTTTACTTTTTTTACTCAGTGTTTCTAATTATTTCTAATATTTGCTTTTTTTCCTAATTATTTCTATTTTTTCTAAATTATTGATAAATGTTGTCACTTATTACTAATTATGGCCAATTAATGTTAATTAAAACTATTTATCAGTAATGGTTACCAATTTCCACTAATTATTATTATATAACACTAATTACTATAAATTAGTAATAATTATTACTAATTAATACTACGTACCAATAATTAATACTATGGACCACTAATTATTACAATGTACCGATAAATATTACCAATAAACACTAATTATTACTAATTACCACTAATTGTTTCTAATTACCACTAATAATTACTAAATACCACTATGATTTACTAACCACAACTAATATTTTCTCATTAGAGCTACATTTTCCTTCGTACCACTAATTATCACTAATTATTACTAAGTACAACTAATTAATATTAAATATTAATAAATATTAATAATTATTACTAATTACTTCCAATTATTACTCATTAGTACTAATTATTACAAATTTTTACTAATTGTTACTAATTATAACTATGTACCACTAATTAATACAAATTATCCTTAATTAGTTATAATTATTGCTAATTGCCCCTATTTATTAATAATTACCAATAATTATTACTAACTACAAGTAATTATTAATAATTACCGCTAATTGTTACAAATTACCACAAATTGTTACGTATTTTTAATAATTATTACTAGCTACATAATAATAATTAAAAATTATTTTCATTAATTTAATCTAATTACTTCTATTTAAAATAATTATTGATAATCAAAATAAAATATTTCTAATTAAAAATAATTACTCCTGATTAATTCAATTTAGTGAAAAATAAAATTAACTTAAATAAAACTAATCACAACTAATTTATAATAACAGTTAGTAACAAAAAATTTAACAAATTAACTAAAAATGTAAAACATTAAATAATTACCATAAAACTGATCTTTTTGTCTAATGCAATGCCAAATATATTCTTCCTTGTAAAACCTAAAACATTGAACAATTTAAGGAGAATAAAATTAGTTAAGGAAGAAAGAGGAAAGGAAGTGGAGGAGAAAGTAGAAAAGATCAGGTGAGGGGAATATATAGGTTAGATAATTTGTGACATGACTATTTGTGAGGGGAGACCCACCAAAAATAGCACCCACCAAAAATAATTATTTCGATGGTATAAAAGTTATATTTGATGGGACCCTTCACAAATACTATTCTACCAATAGTTTATTTTCAATGAGAATTAAATCATGAGATAAATAACTAATAATGAAAAATGGTATTTGTTATAGGACCCATCACAAATACTCTTCTGCCAACATATTATTTGTGATGAAATTTATATCTCATGAAAAATAACAGTAATGAAGGAAGGTATTTGTAACATGATTATAATCTCATCCTAAATACCATTCTTGTGGTTTGGAACATAAGCCACACGAAAGGTATTTATGATGGTATTTTTTACCATAACAAATAATTATTTAGAAATTACTATTTGTGATGGGTATCATCACATGTCAAAAAAAGTCTTCGTTAATAGACTATTTATGATGAGTGACTATCCCCTTATATATTTCCTAGCCCAAATGCTCATTTTTTATATAATAGACCATATAGTGGATAATCCTTGATAATACTACATTATGGGCCCCTGTGGCATGTGAAAAATGTGGCCCACCATTTTCTTTTCAAAACATATAAGTGTCCCACTCACCTCACCAATTAAAGGACACCCCTCTCCTCTCTTCTTCCCACTTTCAGACCATTTGAATTAGAAAATACATGTACAAACCAAATCCTGACTACCATTCCCTCATCATAGAAGCCATTCATTGGTTATAAATCATTTCTATGAATACTTTTGGTATTATCCTATTAAAATGGTCCGAGGAGGGCCACAAACTTTAATTATGCATGTCTGTTTTATTTATACTTTCACATCATTTAATACTTATTATAAAATGCTAATATAATATCCATATTCACTTGTCACGACCCGTCCCCCGGTCCTGTATCGTGACTACCCCAAGCCCACCTTCCATAGGCCAGGGCTGGCGACTAGAACCAAAGGCATAAATCCCTAAACTGGGGAGGCATTACCTTTAAAAAAGTAAACAAAAAAAACATAGTACGTAATGAGAAGTAAAATAGTAAGTGAAACTGTATACAAAAGAGGGTGCTGAAATTAAAGGGGCCAGAAATACAATCCCAATAGTAAAGTACAATACAACTGAAAAGCTAGTACAAGTGTAGTAAAGTAAAACAGAAACTACCGAGTCATCCTCTGGGATTCCCACCTGATGGGTGGGTACAGATGGCCTCCTTAGCACCCCATGTTCATCTGTCCGCTCCGTGTATGTCTCTCCAAGTGGCACACCTCTGGGTACTGTCCAACTCTACAACTCTATTCCTCGATCAGTGCTGTCCGTTGTCTGCAACCAACACAATGAAGTGCGAGCATAGCCTGTGCATGGGTGAGAATAACGATACTCAGTAGGGACCCCGAGACCCTCATGGTCTCACAATATCCAACAAGGATTACCCAAAAAAAAGATAAATTCACGAAGTATCAACCAAACTTACATAGGTTAATTCCCATACATATACCTAATTTACCAATCACACTTCGGCTCTAACTCTCGAGCCCAGGCACAATCCAGTCCAAAAAGGAAGTAAAGTCAATCACCACGATGGTAATGGTTGAAAGACAAGACTCATCTCACACAAGTATACATCTTTTGTAGAGATATAGAGATGATCAGATGTAGTCATTGTTTCATCTAAGCTGTCAGACCCACACAAGGTATAGGACCAGCTATGCTGTCAAACCGACATAGGATACAGGACCAACTATCTCATCTAAGCTATCAGACGCACACATGATACATGACAAACTAAGCTGTCAGACCCACACAACATACATGATCAGTGATTCTATCGAACCCACACAGGATCGAGTAACAGAAGTCAGAACAGTCCGACCCACGGAGGATCCTAGTACAGTAGTCATCACTGTCGAACCCACAGGGAATTCTGGTATAGTAGTCATCATAGTGGCAGCCATCCCTAGGGTTCCCGCACACAACACACTCGATTCTGGGAGGGTCCTCTCCTCGAGCCAAGTGTTGATACATCAACTATAATTATTTCCTGAGTTGATGTATCTCTTAGTTCTGTCTCATTATAAGGAACCCAACGTGACAGACGATGCGTCAATCGGTCGCTCAGTCTGATAGTTACTGGAATTTCCGTTCCAGGGGCCCGGTAGGATTTACGCTCGATCCAAACCCACCTATTTTCCAAATTTAACCAAAAATCACTTAGAGTATTTCAAAAGGACCTCCTCATTGTGAGGATCCTAGTGCCATGGATGGCGTGTCGATCTGACGCGCGATATAGGAGTTATTCCCATTTAAGAGAAAATGGTCTCGGCCTGTCAAGCCCAGTGGGCTGGCAGGTCGGCCCGACCCGGCTGGAGGATGGCCCGGCCCAGTGGGATGCGGCCCACCCAAGGACCCAGCCTGCACTTCGGGCTAGTATGGTTCACCCGGCGGTGCCGCCTCCTCCTATGGCCGGCACACGCGGCCCGCAGTGCGGGCCGCAGTTCTCCCCACGTGGCGCCTGCGGGTGCCGCGATTCTCCAGCCCGGCCGACACACAGTCAGCCGGTTCACCCAGCCGAGCGGCCCATGGACACGGGCCGCATCATCCTTCATGCAGCACTTGCGGGTGCCGTAGTTCTCCATTGGGCTAGCCAGATCGGCTGGTCGATTGTCCCGCGGACCAGACAACCCAAGTTGCCGCCCATTCTTCCACGCGGCCAGTGCGACGGCGCCGTACCCTCTGTCGTGGCCTGGCCTGGCCGCAGCTCTGCATCACCAGTATGATGCGATGATGTCGCGCTTCCTCCGCCGTGGCCCGCCCTGGCCGCGGCCTTCTTCGGGCGCGGTGCGACGACACCACGCCCTTCTGGCTCTGCCACGGCCCGCTTGGCCCCAACTTTTCTTTTAGTGGAGAGATGGAGGCCTTTGTGCCACCAGCATCTTATGTGATCCCCCTCCATCATCAACACAATGAGAACAACAACAAGGGGAGGGAGGGTCAGACAATGTTCATGCGGTCCGAGACCTCCTTGTTACATTGTTAACATTCGACATCAAGAGCACAACACACGACGGGGAAAGTAGAGTATAACTCATACATAAATAATAAACCAATTTCCCCTACCTCGTTATTGGTGATCGCTTGACAGTGTCGCGGGAAGAAGGCATCATTCTGTTGACCTTGGGAGGGGATGACGTTGTCGTTGGCGACATTCTTCACGGGCAGCGTCTTCCCTTTCTTACCCCGGTTGGAAAGGAATGAGACGGCGTCGCTTGTTCTTCGGTGGAGACAGGCGTACTTCGTCGAGAGGATATCGTTCCTCCAAGTGTTCTCCCAAAGCTCCACCAATTCTCCCATCAATAGAAAAATATGCCAAACCCAACCATAATAATATAACACATATTATTGTACTCACATAAATAATTTAAATTAATTTAATCTAGAAGATCCAATTAATTAATTTCAATCTTAGTTAATTAATTGAGAGAGTGAGTTGGCACATTAATAGGGAAGGTGGAAAGTGAAGAGTTTCCACAAGTTAGGGGAATTCCAAGGTTTAAAGAGGGTTAAGGGGATTTAAGGGGGTTGAGCTCGTGTGGGTCCCACCACATAATATTCTCCCATGGGAGGTTATGTGGGGGTGGGACCCACCTCCAACTTCCCCTTGGAGTATTAAACCACTACTTACATAAAAATATGTTAGTCATATTTTTATTTAATTTATTTAGAAAATCCCCAAAATTAACTTCCGCTCTCGATAAAATGCAACTGCGGTAAGGTTCTTATTAAGCGAATACCGGCGCTGCGAGTTCATCGGTGTCATCAGATTTTAATTCCAAGCACAGGTTCAAAAGATATAAAATCCCGCACGTACGCTTACTGAATGTACCCAAACAAAACTTCAGAAATTGATTCCGGGCACACCAGGCACCGGAATCAGGCGCCATCAGAAACTGCAGACTCGTAAAATTCTAGTGTCTTTATTGCACCCCCATGTACTTATGTGGTGTTATGTTAGTGTAATGATGATAAAAAATCAAAATATCAATCAAATGGGTTATTAAATTATCATTATTGGGTATGGCAGTCTACTGTCTCACGAACCTATTTCATTCATTTTTCCAATACCACCTACCATGGTAATGTATAATGATGGATATAAAGTATATATGTGATATTTATAAAATAATTATGCCTATTTATTCATTATATCATATTAATTTTTTCAAATTTCTATTCTAAAAGGGATATGATAATGTAGCTTATGTGAATGGTAGACTACCGCCTTACGAAGCAATGTAAATAATTTTTCACTAACTCTTTACATGGAAGGAGAGAAGGATAAAGTTAACAATTATATGTGATATTAATGAAATAAAAATGTTACCAATTACATATTTTTTATTCTTTAAATATAATATATAATTTTCTTTCTTACGTTTTTACTCACTTAATGATAATTACATCGTTCGTGAATGAGTGGACTACCTCCTTCATGAAGCGATGTGACTCCCTTTTCCTCACCACATATCATGAGTGATATATATAAGTATGAATAATGAAAAAATATGGTACATATGATCTTATTATTATTTTTAGAACATAAAATATTACTTAACTTTTTTATTAATGATCATTGAAAACGGAAACATTACTCGTGCGTACGTATGACCCACTGTCTCCACAAATGTAACATAGTTCATTTTTCATAATTTCCTTTCTCTAATGGGTTTAAAAGTATAATTAATCATTAAATATGAAAATTATATTGTGATTATTATTCTTTCCATGTTTAAATAATGAACACTCTCACCATAGTCAACCAACCAAATTCATTTTTGACACAAAACAAAATATCATCAAAACAATAGATGTATACTTAATTTATTATGTAATAATATATAATATGGGAATATGTGAGGCAAAAAAAATAATAAATCTTATTTATTTTCTTAATTATTTAAATAATAATCATAATTTCATTATTCCATAAGATACTGAACGTATTCAAAGAGTCAGAATCAAAGAAATGGTTTCTTATCTCACTTTTAATTCCGTGATACATATAACATACTCACCACTAGTTTATTTTGTGTGGTTTATATACCACCATTTTTTTATGTTATATAATTAATTATTTTATCTCTATAGTATTTAATGTTTCATTTAATGTTATATCTTTTATGGGGCTTATGATACAAAAGTTATCAAAGTTGTGAGGGTATATTTCACAATCTCAAAATTGTTCATGTTTGTTTTTGTTTATGTATCCCTTGTAACAATTAATTCATATTTCCTTTTTAAAATCATTATATATTCTTATCCCTTTATAATAAATGATATATTTCATAGAGTAATATAATTTTATCACTTTGGTACATAAAATTTCATATAATTTTTAATGAAAATATCACTTAATTTCTCTATTAGATTGGAAACCATTTTTATTAAAACCAATGTTTTTTAAAAAAAATTACAAATATGTTTTAAATAATTTTAAAATGATTTATTGAATACATTTTAACCCATTTTTTATTTTGAAAAATGTTTTTAATGAAATATTCATCTCATTTTCAAATCAACGACTGTTTGGATTTTTCAGAAAATTTGAATGGAATATTTGTTTTAATGTGCACTGATTGAATATAATTTTACCAAATCATGACCAATAAATTGATTAATGATTATTTTAAATGTTTTCAAATTATTTTTTCAAATAAAATGGTTTAAAAATTATGAAGTGAACTTTTATATTTAAAAATATTTTCAAATTGAAAGGTTTATTCTCCCCAAAAATATTTTTAAAGATACATTTATGGTATTTATACTAATCAAAGAAATAAAACCTATATTAAAATTATGATAAAAAATGGTTATGATTTATTGAAACAATAATTATTCATTAATTAGATGTTTTATGATTAGTTTGACTGAGTATGTAGAATTTTATTACTATTCACCCTATTACTCTAGAAGGTTTGTGATTATGTTTTATGATTTGGGAATGTATTAAAATTTGATATGCATGTTTTTAAATACAAATTATTATATTGAGCGTGTTTCACCCCTTCCATATGAGGAAATTAGTGAACTTTTTATGTGATGTTATGTGCCAACTATAGTCCTTTGTTGCTTCAATATGTCTCTTGATTCAAATTAAGTTGGGTTTTGGATAGGGCCTTACTAATTTTTATCAATGGTAGTTGAAGGCATTGATTTTATTATATTTCTTGGAATAAGGAATAGATTGTATTAGATGTATTGGACCAAGTACTCAACGGTATGTTTTAAATGTCTATCATTAGGCATTCCAACATTATGAATTCATTTATTGATATTAAATGTGATTATTCAATTAGTTACAAAATCAATGTTTAAGTGTCATGATCATGTGATTATTTAGAAGTATTTTTTATCCTCATTTATTCCTTCCATATTATTCTAATGTTATTTACTAAAAAGAATAAATTTCAGTTATTTATCATTATATATTAATTATTCCTTATTTATTAATAGCATCCACTATATGCATAACCTTCATTAGAATCTGAGCTTACCCCTTTATTATCATTTGTTTTCCCTATGATACTATGATGTGTTTTGTGATTATTAGGTATGGATATGATATGGGGAATGATAGTGTTCCCAGTGATAATGCCAATTTTATTTTTTTGTGAATTTCAACTGTGTATAAAGATTACCCAAACTACTAAATAAGTTTTTCTATCGGGATGTGATTATTTTTATATTATGTCAATCTAATAAATAAACCATTGACATACGGCTACAGTGGTTAGGTGCACTACAAATGTCATTAGAAGAAATTTAGTAGAATACATGGGAACACCATTTAGGAAAATATATATTAGTGAACATAACACTATGATATAATTTGTGGTATAGTATAATAAAACATCCATAAATTTTGGAAAGAAATAGATCCAACGCTTTTTAAGAAAAATTACATCCCCATATGGATATTACATGTTGATGTGGTTCTACCACAGATGTCCCTTGTAGTAATGAAACTAGGAAAGTAATATGGGGCATGACCCAATCGTCACTAGGTTCACAAAAATGGCCCTCATTTCACACTTGGTTTGATAGTCTGATGTGATATTCTTAAGATATCTAATAGTATTTACAAATAATTATGAAATAGTTGAAAATTGTTATATTCTCAAAGAAACCATGTTTATAATTTTGAGTTTATCTGTGTATAAATTTTTCATTTTATATTAAGAATTACAATATTATTTTGATTATACATTATGTTTCATAATAATTTATCTTATCCTGCATATTCAATTATTTATAATTTCTACCTATCTGAAGGAATATGAACTGGATCAATGTAGGCAATCGAAGGAGTAAAAATGATCATTCCTTTAATGGGATAATTCTAATATTTCTATGAGAATATGTCTGCAAAAATATTCGAACCATATGAGGACATATTATCATGTTGTAACTATTAAGAGAATAATTCTCAATGTAATATGGTTTCTATGGGATTTAAGATAAGAAGAGGAAGATAGTTAAAAACTTGGATAATGAGAAGAATGGAAATAATGATTTTTCCACGTGTGATAATTGTTGATTGAAAAAAAAACTATACTTTATTTAACAGAATTGGGGTTTTATACAATTGTACAGAAAAATGACACAATGTTTATGATTATAGGGGAAACTAAAAAGGTTCTAGTATTCCACACATAAACTGTATGAATTTTAGAAACTATGAAAATGAAAACCCCAAGCATCAAAGGAACATACCTCAAAATAATCAGACAGATAATGGTCTATAATATGTTTTTACCATAGAATATGTAGAATAATTAATGTGATTGTGTTTGGATTAAAAAATTTGTACATTTCAGTATTTTATCATTGAAATGCTATTTATAAACATTATGAAATGTATAAGTACTTTTTTACTTTATTGTTTCATTAAAAATTTGAAATTTTAGGATGAATGATACTGATGACCCAAAAAAATGATTTAGTGGGAAGTTGAAGTCCTTGGAAAACACATGATTGAAGGAAACATGACCCATAATATGTTCATAATTCTATGATAAGGATAAATATATTATTTATATGGATAATGTAATTCGAATGAGACTGACTAACTTGGAATTCATTAATATATTGTTCAAAAAGTGGTTTATTATATCATTTATGGAGTTAAAAACATTTTTGGAATAAAGATATATATAAAATAATCCGGGTTTTATTTAAGGAATACTTGAGAATTCAAATTTTCAAAACGGCCTTAGGGAAATTAAATTTATTAGCATGTTTCAAAATAATACATGATGATGGTATTCACATGTTTTCTATATGACTATTAAGATATAAATTATGTTTTTTGGGGGATTAATGATAAGTTTATTTTGGAAATTTAATATCCTTTTCTCAATAGTTTTGGATATTGATCCTTTTATGGGTCATTAGGATAAACAATTTTAAATTGTTTGTGTTGAAAATTATATATGGTTTTATTGATTGATGTATTAAATCCCCATATGATGATTTTTGAATATTGTACAATTAGGTATAACCATTTTATTATAATAATAACTACAAATTTAAGGAATGAATTGTCATTCCATTATAGATAACAGGATCCAGTAAAAGTGAATTTTAGTTATTAAGGTATAAGAAATAATTTTTTGGACAATAATTTATTGGAGTAAATGATGAATTATAAATTAATTGAATCACAAAAAAATTATGAAATTATGATTATTGAATAGAAATATATAATATATGTTTCATTAAATTCATTTATTGTAAAATAATCCTTCAACTATAGTAAAAGGATTTTGAAAAATAATGATATTCTAATACCATCATTTAGGTTGAAATGATGGTCTTTTATATCATTGTAGATTTATGTCTTTGAGGTCCTTATCACTAAATTTATCATTCACATCATTTAGGTTCAATGACCTTTGTCACTCAATAAAATTATTTTAGTCTTTTCTTCTATGTAAATATCCTCACTTCCAAACTATGTTCTATTACTTGGAAACCTATTCATGTTATTATTCCATGTGATCATTTTATTCTATTTATATATTATCAAAAGGATTTTCTGTCAACCCTTTTCATGATTTGGGATTCTAAGAAGGGAATTTTCAAAAAAACATACCCCTGATGACCAAGAACAAGATTAAAATATATGTAATTTAATTAATTTTTCAACAAAACCAATTTATAATATTATTAAAACATATAAATAATTTATTTTAGAATGTAGTTTTCAAATAAAATTTAGTATTTTGACTATTCATCAACAAATTGAACATTTTTAAAAAACAAATAAAATAAAACTAAGATAATTTTCACATTTATATTTTAAAAATAATTTTTTTTTACAAATAATTTTTTTAAAATTAGTAAAAATTAACTATAAAAAATGTTCCCAAAGTGTTACTAAACCGTCTTTTAGAAAAATACTATTTTCCAAAAAATATTTTATTTTCTTTCGAATGGTTTTAATTTTATAATTAATAAATACATATATATATTTTTTATTTTATAAATACTTAAAACATAGAAATTTAATAATTTAGTTATTATTATTCATACCTACCAATTTAACGGCTATGTTATAATGGAAATGTCGAAATACTAAAATTTTAATAAAGTTAAAGGTTTCACTCAAACCATGTGGTGTGTAAATTGAAAGATATCAAAGAGAATAAAATTATTTGAAAATACATATTTCATAATGTATCTAGAAGTTATATTCCCATCTACGCTTGGTCTGGTATACCATACATTCTATTGAACAATAATTTCATATTTTAAAATCATTGTGTGTTACATTCAACCTCTAAAATAAATTTCATCCTCATAATTTAAACTTGTTCTTGGAAATCAGTGGTTTATTGTTCGAAAATTCTCTTCATAGAATCCGCATCATGAGAAGCATTAACAAAAAATAATCTTGATAATATAGAAAATAAATAAAAAGTTCATATGGAATAATCCCATTAATAGTTTTCCAAGTGTGAGAACATTATTGGTAATTGAGGATATAAACATGTAAGAAAAGCATAAATAATTTTATTGAGTGATAAATTTTATTGATCTGAATAATATGAATGATCAATGTAATTAAATGAAATTACAGACGTAATTATACAATGATATATAAGACCATCGATTCAACCTAAATGATTGTATTATGATAATTTTTTTCTAAAAATCCTTTTACAATAGTTGAAAAATTATTTTACAATTTATGAATATAATGAAACATACATGATATCTTTCTATTACATAATCAAAATTTCATCCATTGGTTGTGCTTCAATCAATTTACAATTCATCGCTTACTCCAAGAATATATTATCTAAAAATTAATATTTTATACTTGAAGCTTTAAAATTCACTATTACTAGATCATACGATCCATAATATAATGATAAGTCATTCCTTCAATCTCTAGTTATTATTATAATAAAATGGTTAGTGTAAATTGTACAATATCTACAAATAATCATATGGTGATGTAATAAAATAATCAATATCACCTCATCTATATTTCAACATAATCCATTTCATAAATGATTATCCTAATGACCCTTGAAAGGATTAAGATCCAAACCTAAGGAAAAACATATACTAAATTTATAAAATGAACTTATCATTCATCCCCCAAAAAACATGTAGTTTATCTTAATCAACACATACCAAACATGTTAATACCATCATCATGTATTCACTAAAAACATGGTAATATATTTATTTACCTTAAAACCCTATTGAAAACTTGAATTAACCATTTTTACTTAAATAGAAAAAAGTTTATTGAATATATTTCTTTATTCAAAAAATGTTGTTAACTCTATCTGTGATAGAATAAACCACGTTTTGAACAATTCATCAATAAATTACATGTAATTCAGTTCTATTAGACATAAATTATCCATAAAAATAATATATTCATCCATATATCATCATTAAGAACATATTAAGGTTCATATTTCCATCAATAATGTGTCTTCCAAGGAGTTCAACTTACCACTAAATCATTTTTCTTGGTCATCGGTATCATTAAAAATACTATGTCAAATAATTAATGAAAAAGAAAAACAAAAAAATCTTTATACATTTATTAATGTTTACACATACTATTTAAATGATGAAATACTATAATTTCATAATTATTTAATCCAAACACAAGAATGTTAATTATTCCAATTATTCTATGGTAGTAGAATATTATTGATCATTATCCATCAGCTTCTTTTGTGGTATATTCCTTTGATTCTTGGGTAATAAATTTTAATAGTGTCCCATATTTAGAATATTAATTTGTTTAATAGTTTAAACTTATTTCTTTCCCCTATGATCACAAATATGGTGTCCTTTTTTTGTATAATTGAAAAAAATCCCCATTCCGTTTAATAAAGTACATTGTTGTTTCTTTCCACAATTATCACATGTGGTAAAATCATTTATTCCCTTCTTCCCTTTATCTATATTATTTTCTATCTTACAATTTTTATATTAAATCACATCGAATACATATTACATAGATAATTCTTTCCCTTTCTTATTACCACATTATGTTATGTCCTCATATGAATAGAATATTTTTGAGACTAGTTACCTTTGAAGTATTAGATTAATCCAACCAGAGAATTTATCAGTATTACTCATTGGATTACATGAATTGATCCAATTCCTATTCCTTAAGCAAGGAATCAATTATAAATAATTGAATATTGTAGATAAGATCATATTATTAAGAAACACATTGTGTAATCCAAAAATATGGAAATACTTAACATAAAATGAAAAATTTATGCATAGATTAACTCAAAATCATAAACATGGTTTCTTTCAGAATATATTTATTTTCAACACTTTCATAAACTTTTGTTAAAAATATGATTATCTTAAGTATTTCACCTCAAAAAGTCAAACCAGGTGTGCAATAAGTCTCATTTCTGTGAACCCAATGATGTTGGTGTGTATGGCAGACTACTACCTCATAGAGCGATATCGTTTATTTTTCAATTACCATATCTCATGGATGGGAATGAAGAAGGATATAAAGTATATATATGATATATATGACATAAATATAAATTTATATCAACTATAACACATATATATATAACATTTTAATTTCCATTCCATATGGGGATATGATAATGTCACTCGTTTGTATAGAGGACTTCTTCCTTGCAAAGCGATGATGTTTATCTTTCTGTAATGCTTTATATGAATGGTGATAAGGAATAATTAAATTAATATATTTGATATACATTACTAATTATGATATTTATGAAATATTTAATATTCTTTAAAGATAATATATCATTTAATTTCTTACTTATTCACTCGCTTAAAGATGATAACTTAGTACATGTATGTGCAGACTACCGCCTTCATGAAGCGATATAACTGTCTTTTAATCACCACAGTAGATGAATAATTTATATATGTATATTTAAAAAAATATATTTTTGATATTATTATCATTATTTAAATACGTAATATTACTTAATATATTTCAATAATGATCATTGATGTATGGAAACATTACTCTTGGGTACCTACAACCTAAAATCTCCATGACTGTTAGGTAGTTCATTTTTCATAAACATCTATTATGATTGGATTTAAAATTAAAATATATGTATAAATATGATATTTATTTCATGATTATTATTATTTATATTCTTAAATAATGACATCTTTGACCAAAGTTAACCAAAAAAATCATTTTTGACACATAATCCAAACATCATAAATACAAATTATGTTAACTTAATTAATTAGGAAAAAATATATAACACAGTAATAAGTGAAATAAAATTAATAATAAAAATTAGAAATTATTTTAAACAATTAAATAATTAAAATATGTTTATTATTCCAGAAGATAAAGAACATACATAATGAGTCATACTCAATTTAAGTGTTTCTCGTCTAACTTTTACTTTTGTGAGACATATGACATATTCATAACTTATTTAATTTATGTGGTATATATATATATATATTTATATTCATTTTTGTATTTTATATCACTAATTAATATATATTAATGGTATTTAATGTTTTATTCAATTTTATTTATTTATTGGGCCATATGATAAAAAAGTTTTTTAAGCGGTAAGGGTTCATTTTATAATCGTATCATTATTCGGGATTCCTTTTGTTTATGTATCCCATGGGAAAATTATTTTATATTTATATATGAAAATAAATATAACTTATTTTAATATGGTTATTGATTAACTCTTTCATGTAATAGTTTTATTTCTCCCTCTTTGGTTCTCAAAAGGAATAATAAAATATTGTTGATAAAATCAGACATTATTTCTAGCTTCACTCGGAATTTTTTTCCAATGAAACCCATATTTTCTAAAAATGTTTTCAAAAATGATTCTTACCATTAAAAATTATATTTAATATCATTATCACCCATTTTTTTAAAAATTCATTGAATGAAAGATTCATGTCTTTATCAGAACAATGCCTGTTTGGTTTTTACTTCCTGAACATAATTTCTTCTATCATGACCAATCAATTTTTTAACGGTTTTTAAAAAGTTTTCAAAGGTTATTTTAAAAAAAATGGGTTTTAGAAACATCTTGTGAACTTTTATTTTTACAAGTATTTTCAGACATAACTTTTTTACTTCTTAAAAAATTAAAGATACTTTAGGGTATTTCTACTCAACAATATCATCAAAACCTTATCAAACATATGATTAAATAGGTTTATGTTATATTAATATCATAGTTATTATTTATTTTGATTGTTTATGATCAATTTGACTGAGGATTTATATTTTCATTACCATTGCACATAGTAATATAAATGTTTTATGATAATATTTTTAAAAAGAGAATGTATTATCATTTTATATGATATTTTTTCAATAAAAATGTTTATGTTGATTGTCTTCCAACCCTTTCATATGAGGAATTCATTAGAAATTATATGTTATGGGAGGGGCCTACTATATCACCTCAATGTATCAGTCATTCTAATGAGACAAACCATATTGGGTTTTGGCTGGGGATATACCCATTTATATAAAATTATTAGAACAAGGCCTCTATGTTTTTATATGTGTTGGAACAATGCCTCTATGGTATTAGATGTCTTGTAACAAGACCTCAGTAGTATATTTTATATTCTAATCATTTTGTATCCCATCATCATAAATTTAGTTATTTATATAACATGTGATTATTTGATTATTTAGAATATCCATGGTTTCGTTTTATGGTCCTGTGTTTATATAAATTTCATCATCATTTAATACTACTATATTATGCTCTTATTATTGATAAAATTGAGTTTTTGACATTATTGACCATTAAATTTTGATTATTCTTTATTTATTCATAGATTCCGCGGTTCACATACCCTTACTGATCATATGAGATCACCCATTTATTATGATTTATTTAATCTAGGATTCTATGAAGTGTTATTGGATTTATATATATAGACATGAAATGAATAATGAATGAGTTATCAATGAAAAAACGTTTTTTATTTCTTAATGACCCAACCCAATGGAGCACATTCCATGACCACCCAATCCTACCTCCAATAGGATAGGGGATAGTGTCTAGTACCAAGTAAGAATTTCAAAAAAAATGGGAAGACATAGCCAATGATACCTGCATAAACACACCTAAAACCCCCATTGAAATAGTGAAAAGACAATACAACAAGAAATAAATGCATGCATACATCAGTCATAAACTATATTACAACGTAAGTACAAAAGGGGAAAATACAATTCCACCAAATGAAAACTATAAAAGCATCCGACCATTTCTAATGGAGGGGATCACAGTGAAATGAAACTGATAGATATTTCCTCATCCAATATTAAGTAAACAAATTGGATAGGATAGGTTAGAAAGATCCATATAATCTAGTTTCTGTTGTGACCCCATCGAAAGGCCAGTGGTCAACGCAAGACACAACATATGCATGAAGAAACCCATGTAGGGTGAGTATAATAATACTATGTAGGAAAACCAAAACCCAAAGTAAAAAAGTGAAACTGGAAGAAAAATTCCAGTTGAACCAGTAAGAGGAAAACCAAATGAATGTGAAATTACATCACGAACCATCCTCAGGTATGTCTGACTGTTTGGTTTGGTCTATATAGGGTATAATACCATACATGTGAACACACCATACGGACTCCCAGAAACAAACCTAGATATACTAGTCTAAGAGTCCAAGTCTCATGAATTCCTATCCTCATATCCGACAATAGGATTCTACATGGTGATCGAAGGTAGCTCATGCCCAGGAGAACACACACCATAATCTCAACCATCCCATATGGAAACTGCCTGAGAGATAACCTCCATCCAAAATTACTCTATAGGTCTAACTATACTTCCCAGCACCGGTGGTCCTATCACTGCATCCTTGTACCCTGCAAAAGATCATGATAACCTCAGTTGATAGGCACACCCCTCACCATTTCATATTGTTGAGGGAGCACTGATCTCGACCAGACACGACAAGAATCATATCTAGAGAGGGAGAGAGAGAATATGTAACAACACCATGATGATTCCATGTATCTGATGGATTCAAAACTCATAAAATCCATCGAAACAACATAAGAACCAATAAAAGAGGAATGAACCTCAATTCATCAATGGAGAACTAACTCCTATCTAGATATCGCACACAAAAAGTTGATGGGCCTGCTCCTCTTGACTATGATCCACAGTCAAGTGAGAACCTACTCAATTGGAGGACACATTCCAGATAGCTACATAAATATGGGGGAGTACTAATCATTAGTTTGAGAAACTATTCCATGATAAAAAGGGGAGTAAAACTCTAAATTTGAGAAATCACAACCTAACGACATGGTAGTAATAGTAAATAGTTAGAGGAACCACACCCTAATATGATAGGGGAGTACCACTCTGTTGCAACAGGACCCACACACTTTTATGAAAGGGGAGTAACACTCTGCTAGCACGATCAATATGGGGGACCTACATCCATATACCATAGGGGTGTACCGAACCAGGGCTACATGACCACCCCCTGGTACGATAGGGGAGTACCAACTCTTCCAAAACAACACCTATAGAGGATCCCCACACATAGACATTTGAGAGAACCACTATTCCACCAAAAATAGTATAGGGGATCCTTCATCCTGAGATCCTAGGGATGGGTTCCAACAAAAATTTCAACCCAGTGTTCTAACATGATAACTACCCAAGGTATATCACTACTAATGCAACATAATTCTCAAACCACACAACATCATATATCACATCTACCATAGATGACACTAGCACATTCTATGAGTAAAACCACTTAGGATAGGATAATAAAAATCCTAAATCTGTTCCATGAAGAAGGTGATACAGAAGTTAAAAGTATCCACTAAAGAGACAAAGCGTGTAAGGGGGTCCACATGATGTGTAACCCCTCCCAAACACCTGGTCATGTCCTCTGTATTCATGGATTAACTATTAATTTGGGAATACAAATTATTTATAATATTTACAAGAGGTTTCTTCCCTCAATTGAGACCTCGACCATGTCTCCCCTCACAAGGCTTGACCATCCATGTCACACACAAGGCATGTACCCATGGTACATGACATTTCTAATAAAACAAAAAACCAATTGGATGTGTCTCATTTCCACAATTTTTTCTGGAACCACATGTCCATGTACATTGGTTGTTTACATCTAAACTTCCATGTAATTTCACATAGCTTCCCCTACTATGTCCTTTATCCACATGACTAAGGGTAACTACATAATGTATATCCCTTGTACATGCCTTGTAGTCCTTAAAATACATCTTACCTGAATGAGAAGAAAAAAGGTGGGTTAGAATTAACCACATGACTTTTAAATGGAAATTCCAATTAGAATTCCCCTAATAGACACCAAAATCATCCATATTTCCCTTGGAACCTCTAGATATAACTGGATTGGACCTCTAACAGCCTTAATGTTGTTCTAGAATTCTCAAAAAATTAATCAAAATAGGATCATGAAATGAAACTAAAATCCAATTACCTTATAGAGAATCACTAAATATTCGGGGTCTGATAGAATCTATAAAGGCATTGTTCTATAATTTTAGAGTGATTACTGTCATTATTATAGATATTTGGTGCCACTTATCAATGATTTTTTTTCACCGGTTAATCCATCACTAAAATGGAGGATGAGACTTTCTCCTTCTATCAAGCACGACATGTGGGTGTGGAGGGTGATTTATTTAATTTTTATTAAATCAATAACGTGTATTTATCCCCCACCAACACACTCTCATTGACTAGACACCCAACAACACTATATTTTACGTCACACATAGATAAGACAACACATTGTGAACATAACCATGGTCTTATACATCCGATATAAGACTCCACGTAAGATTTATTATAGGATTATAAATATATTAGGCTCTTGCGATAAAATATATTTAGTTTTTTTAATATCACCACAACGAGGCTCTTTAGGCCGCAGACTCAATGCCATCTCATTTCATGTCTTCATAAATAATATTATAAATATTTGTAAGCCTTACATGTTTAGACATGAGTCACTATATCCTCAACACCTTAAGGATTTATGTAACTAAAAAGAAAAATATAAGGAATAAGGATAAAAACATGTCACTCCATGCTAGAAATCACCCCATGAGGATTTTATGATGCTTCTAATAACAAACTTATGTAAACTAGAGAAGCCAAAATACACCCTTGTCCAACTCTAACCAGGTCAAAATGGAGCAATAAAGCGTCACATGCCTCCATAACTATGGCATGTGGGAAACATCAATCACCTATTACATCAATGATGATGTGGACTAGTGGTACCAAAACTCACTAACCTAAGGAAGATACAAATGTACCCTTACCATAAATACACATCCCAAAGGAACTCATCCACTATACCTCAATATTTCCCACTTGGGGTGGCTGACTCACCTGCATAGTTTTGCATAATGTATAATGAATATATTATAGTGGGGAAAACACCCCTAATTTTTGTTTAAATGAATCCACATGGGATATCTCCACATCCTGATTCAACATTAGATAAGAAAATTTGTCATTGAACATGCAAGAGTACCCACAATCCACACATGGCTACCCAATTACACACATTGGGTCTTACAAGGATCTCAAGGAAAACTAATAACACACAACTCCACCCTAAACACACAAGTAAATTGAACTTTTCCTCTATACGATGACAGTATCCACTTGGTATGGAACTAACTCACCCACAAGGTTTTAGTCACATCACAAAAACACATCATGATGGGAGAAAATCTACTTACTCATGAATTTAAAGCTACGGTAAACCAAAAACACCACATGGTTTAACAAAGTACCCACATCACCCCAAAACAATATCAACAAAACTTGAAAGAAAATAGTATCTAATAACAATATATATCAATAATACTAAATAAATTATAAAGGACACATAACATGCCACAATTTTCCTTTGAGCCTCCAGGACAAAGGCCTTTACAAACTGCATCTATCCTCACTCTCATCCTCTAACTCACTAAGACAGATTTAGACCACATGGGGGTAGTGGTGGTAACATCTAAAACCTTCTTCATATTCTAGTTGCTATCCCTACACATATACTATGTCCGCTATCATCTAGAAATACCTACTCCAAACATTGTATCTACTTAGGTCGTCAATCAAATGACTCTCTCTTAGCATCTCAATGGGCCAACAAATCTTGAGAAATATTTCTCTGTCAGTCACAAGTGTAACATATCATATCCTATTAATTATCATGTCATAAAAAAACATCTCTAACTGTATTCTTATGTGTATGACTCTAGACATTGGTTTGCCTCCTGCATTGTGATCCTGTCGACTATTATCTTCCATCTAGTCCAAACTTCTCATCCTTGGGTCCACCACACCCATCCAAATCCACACATCACTCCTCTTAGAATCTATCTAATATCGCATCTAACTAAAATAATAACACATATGATGGAAGGGAAAAGGAATCCACACATTATCAAATGTATCTTCAGAGGCCCTGTTCAAATCTCCTTGCTCGAAAAAACGGATCTTGAACCATATCCAAGGAGTAATGTGATTTGTTTGTGAACCTCACTATGTACTCTTCCACAGAAATGCTACCCCTAAGAATATAATGGATATGAATAGTTCTCAATGTTTAATGATATAAATATTTCTTGGAGAGCTTCTAAAACTCCACCCAAGTGATCATTTCCTTTTTATGGGTCTATGACACCATACTCCATTATGACCTGGTTGAACCATGCAGAGGGCTTGTGGCTAGGACCACCAAAAGATTGGGAGGTGTCCTCTCAAAGAAGAAAACATACAAGACTACCTCATAATAATTATCAACTACTGGGGGGTATGGATCACCCTGATACCACTATAGTCATCACTTCTACAACACATGTAGTGCACTCATCCTAAATGCATCTTTGGCCAACAATTCTAGAACAATCAGATTCTCAATAGGGGTGGATAAACTAGAAAACCACAATGAGGTACATCTTCAAAATCAAAGCCCTTCACTAAATTCCCATTACTATAATTATCAATATCTAAATCCTAATATGGTTATTTTTCAAGCTATAATCATGGTGGAATCCAAAAACAAAATCATGATGCTCTATAATCAAAGATTACATTTGGGGGCATGACATAAGAAGGAAAATAAAAAACAAAACCTAGTACTATTGATTCATGTTCCAAAATTTTCCTATGAAATGTTCCCTAATCTCCTGAGTAAGAGATCATGTTATCTGAGTTGTTCAGAATGGATGCATCAGCCACAACACCAACACTGGAGTCTCTAGCCTGAAACAAGAACTCCAAATACCCTGAAACTATCGCTATGATATCCAAACCAAGATAACAAAATAAGTTACCAAAGTGAATCCCACATTAATAACTATATTTCATGATACAATCAAATATTGATTGAGACATGAAGACCACATTCCTTCCTACAACAAGTCATAGCCTGATGTCTAGATTTGAGTAGGCATATGACACAAAAGGGATGCCTTAGACTATGACAATTATATACACATACCCACAAAATCATCCATGAGAATGTGTAGAGTTAGTAAAACTAAAAATAAATTCATGCACACATCTATCCAAAATTAGATCACAAAAAATTAAAAAAGGTTAAAATTAATTCCAACGAAATGAAAAATATAACAATGTACAACCTGATCAGAAGGAAGGGATCACTATTAAATGAAACTATTATAAATCCCTTCATCCATGATCATGTATTCACATAGGTTGGTATGGATCTCTAATCTTAACATTATATTGGTTCATCTGGGACTCTATCGAAAGGTCTCTAGTTTTCACAAGATACAACATGTACATGTATATCCCTTGTAGGGATCAATATAACAATAATTATTTGGATCTCCAATTCCAAAATTATGATGGAGAAACTAGAAGGCATTAGTCCACTCAACCCAAATATAGGGAAACCCAATGAGAGAGAAATCACATCTCAAACCACACTCAGCTATACATGACTAGTTATCTCAGTCCACATGGGGTGTTGACCAATAAATGTGAAAAAACATCATGGAATCCCGTAAATAAACCTAGATATACTCATCTCCGACTAATTGTCTCATGAGGTCCAAAACTCTTATCCATTTATCAGATTCTACTCATGTTTTGAATATAATAGAAACCCATGATAACAAACTACATGATCTTATATACACTATATGACACTCATTTGAGAGATACACTCCACCAGGAGTCATTCTCCCAGTCCAAATTGAGTTCCCATCACTATATTTCATATCAATGTTTCCTTATTCCTTGTTCAAGCTTATGAGAACCCAATTGGATAGGCTATGCTATAGTCATATCCTTCAATTGAGGCAGCAATACACTATACTACTCAAAATGTGCATGTCATCTAAAGAATGTGAAAGAGGGAGGGAGCAGAGGGATCAACACCTTGATGTTTCCATATATACATAGGAGTACTAGATCCTAAAAACACACAAAACTATCAAAGAACCCATATGTAGAGAACTTTACCTCACTACATCGAGAGAGTACTAACTCACAAGAAGGTATAAAGAAAAACATGTGGGGGGGGGGGAACTCCTCGTAACTAATCCCCATAGACAATGGAGATATGTCTCTAGTGGATGCACCACTACTCATCAGTACTCTAAAATGGGGGATTACTACACCATATATAGAGGAATCACACCCTTCCATGGAAGGGGATAAAACTCCTCATATGAGTACAATCACCCTGGAATGATCGGGCAGTACAATTCAAAAGATAAGGGACCCACATGCTTATATGACATGGTAGTACCACTATGTTTCCAAAGTATCCTAACTATGGTTTGACAGTCGAGTATCGCTCTACCAGCATGATCACTATGGGGGTCTCACACCTGATACAACATAGGTGTACTGACCCTGAGCAAGAGGAACATCTCTCTAGTATGAAAGGGTAGTACCAACTCTTCTAGTACATCATATATATAGGAACCTCTCCCTAAGAAAATAGGTTATCACTTCTATACCAATATAAATTTTATAGGGGACCAACATATTAAGATGTTAAAGAACTATACCGACCACGAATTCCACCTAGTGATCCACACTATTCACTTCCCAAGGTCTATCATTGCTACTGTAGTTTCATGCTCAAACGATGACATGTCATATCTCATAGGTGACCCTAGATTCCCCCATCACATTATACACAGAAAACCACTTGGGATAGGATACGTTAAAGTCTGAATCCATGCCCCAAATATGGATATATGTACGGTGGAAGTCTCATGCAAAGAGGACTACACATCCTATAACGGGTTGAACACATCATGTTACTATTCTTGAACACCTTTTCTTGTTTTCTGTATGCACATCATGGATGGTAATGTGTTCATGTTTTCATGTTGTACATGTAATGTTTTTATTCACTCTCCCCCCAAACCAATCTTCCCTCACATGGCTCACCCAGCCATGTCTCACACATGGATTGTACCTGTGGTGCATATCATGTCCTTGAAAACGAGACCCCTTATCCATGTCTCTTTTTAGTTCCCATGTCTGACACACTATCTCTTTGTACTTTGGTGGTGTACTACCACATGATCGTGTACTATCACACAGCTTCCCTCACAATGTACCTCAGCCACATGACCTAGGGTCACCACATGACGTGTATCCCAGGCACATGATGTGTAGTCCCCAAAAGTACTCTTCCAAACATGTGGAGAACACATGTCATGTTCCACTTAACCAAACAACGTGTAATAGAAAATTCTAAAGGTAAATCAATTACAAGCTTTACCAATCCACATGGTTAGCCACAAAACCTACAGATCAACCAATAAAAGATCACTATCCCTCATAATTTTGCTATAGAAATCTCAAAATGATGTATTAAATGAGGATCATGAAATAAAATTAAAATCAGACTATATCTTGGTGAAACAATGATGCTTTCCGGCCATATCCAGTATCTGGAGCCACTGTGCTATGATTACGGTGTGAACACTATCATGATCAAAGATTGGTGGTGGATATCCTATATTTTTCTACTTGATTCATCCATAATTCCAAAGGGTATGGGGATTCCTCCAATAGTCATGTTCACTAATGGGGTGGGAAGGATTATTGATTTAATATCTATTAAATCAAAAACTTCAATTTAACTCCCAACCAACACATTCCCCGTGACTGAACACCTGGTGGAAATATATTTTATGTCTCACCTAGAGAGAATACCACCATCTAGATAAAAACATTGTATCATATTTCCGATATGTGACTCCACATTGGAGTTATTACACATTTCCAAATAAATTACATGCGTGTGATAAATTATAATTAATATTTTTAATATCACTGAACTGAGGCTCTCTAGGCCTCATAATCCCACGTCAACTCATCTCTAAGCCTCATAAATAAACATTTAAATATTATAAACACTTATATGTCAAAACCTAAGTAAAAACATATTTTATTTTCTTGAGATATAATGTGAATTTCATGTATGTATCTTTCTAACCAAAACTACTAAACTATTTGATATTTTAATATGACATTCCTTATATCTAATGACAATTTAATATAGAAACCTAATGATCTAGGAAAATGGGTTTGGGGTTGCTAAAACTATAGTTACATAAATCTAGGAAAAATTCCCATAAGGACACAAATAATGACATTCAATAAATTGAGTATTTAATTTAATTCTCCAAAAAATACATTGAGGAATATAAAATATTCATCCCATGAAAAGCCAAATTACATTCGTTATATAGGTGAAAACCCATTAAACACATGAATAGGTGTGGAAAACATATTTCTTCATGAAAAATATAAGATTAAAATGTTTAACAAACAATGAATCCTTGAAATCGACTCAATCCAAATTATGATGCTCTAAATGATGCATTATGTAGAATCAATAGACAACCAAACACCCATGAATTATTTGATAAAGGTAATCATGTCTTCCAGGAACTAATAATGTTTATTTTACACTTCTTCAATACTAAGGATCACCAAATATTCCACTTTGATATATAGTGGTATCAAGTAGTCATTGATAACCCAATTCTGAAAGTAAACTCAATAAAAACTCACCAACATAAGAAACTAGGTTTAATTTAAATATGTGTACAATTATTACATGATGTAGGGTAAATGTATCCCTTATATACCCCATAAAAATATCAATAGAGATACAATTACTTGAATCAAAATTATAATCCCTCACTCAATGAGTTTATCAACATAGACCCCTATGACATCATGCATCTAAAATATATATGATAAACTAGTACCAAATACATTGATAATTCATTATTCATGTTGGATGACATAGGTTTAATTCATAAGTTTCCCATCAATCAATGTTCAATTTTTTCTACCTTGTTCACCTTCTCAATATCTGAATAGACAATCCATAAGTGATTTTCCTGATATATGGAATAACCACAATAATATTTTGAAACACAAGATAGAATTTTAACATTATATCCACCCCTTGATAAGTTTCCCCCATTAAGTATTTACCTTATTATAACAAAATTATGGTTTGACTACTAAACATAATTGGATTAGGTCCCCCATGTTAGGAATGAGATATACCTGAATGAATTTTATGACTTCATTTTGTACTATACAACCCATGTTCATGTCAGCAATTTACTCAAAAAATTATTTATAATCTAGAATATCACTAACCTAATTAGAAGAGACATAAAAGAAAGGAAGAGAATTTATTTATATATCATTTACAGTAATATCTAGTTGGGGTAGTATATATTGATACTTGACATGAGAAACAATGAATAGAAAAATTAAAGGAACGCCCTATAAAAATGTAATAACTCTTGAGTAATTTAGGAAAATTAATTTCTATATGGTAATGAAATAGAAAATGCCACATACTTACCCACACCATTGAAAATAATGGATTTTAATCATCCTTATTCAACCCATGAAAAATGAATTCTAAGAAAAAAATTAAACCCATGTCGGTTTTTTCGACAGGGATAATGAACCATATTTCACATTCTACCCCCAAATAGACATATTTTTCATTATAGTTTAATTGTAAATGTAAATGAGATGGTCCAAACCAATCTATGATATAACAACTTAGTATTATTGCATAATTTTATGAAAGGATGAACAAATCCTTCAAAATCTTAGGGAGAGACATTATATGAGAACAAATTGATATAAATCTAATTTCCAATAACCACTTTATTCTACATATTACAACAAGGAAACATATATGAAATTTAATTCCTCAAAATCTAGTCTATTTCAAATGTAATTTATCATAGTGACTAATCTAGATCCCATAATATCCCACTACTAATGATATGCCATTATTGTTATTCTAAGATGCATCATCTCCATATAAAACTACTATTTCCTTTTAATGCATTATGTCCATGACAGAGAAACAATAATATCCTTCATAAAAATGATAAATATATGAAAGCCTTAAAAACAAAATATTGACACATCTTTGAAGTAATCACTACATGTATAGTGGTATGGAAAGTTATTATTCATAACAATAGGACACACATTGGTAGGAAAACAACCATGGAAAAAATCAAAACGTCCAATTAAAACATCTAATTACCTATTTATGAGTAATAGTAATTCATTATTGGCTATTCTAGGGCACTTTTATGTTTTCTATACACCAGTTGATCACATTTAACATTCCTGAGAAACCACATGAATAATTCTCATTTTTGGGAAAAAATTATATGATTTTCTATAAATATGTCTTTCAAATTCCAATTTGATGAAATACTTTAAAACCAAACTTAAATTAATAGATGAGAAAAAATAATTAAAAAATCAATTTCATTAAATCTCTTTTAGATCTTTCATACAAAAAAGGAATATTTATAAATTATTTTTTCTAAAAACCATAAAACTATATATTTTAACCAATAAAGGGTCCCTTTTTTGAAACACTATAGATAAACATGTGTCATAATTATGGATTTTTAAGAATTTAAATTAAATCCTTTATATAACATGATATACCTTTTCCAAAACAATTTTTAAATGACTAAATTGATCATAAAAACTAATTCTTTTATAATATCCAATAATTTGAAAACCTTTTCGTTATAAAAACATGGATCACCAAATCAGATTACATAAACACCAAGATACAAATTACAAGACTACATGAAAAATACATGAGAAATTAGAATTTTTTATTTTCACATGAATAAAAAAATTATTATATTTCTTTTTAACTTATGATCACTAAACTATATTAATCTAATGATTAGTGAGTTCATGTACTAAACTCATATCCATTTGAACTTATTTTCTAAAATAAAAACCTTATGTGATAATTAATTTACTACCATATTTCATGCTAGTATGTTCTAATATTTAAAATATTTTTTGAATATTTATTTCAGCAACAATACATTTATAATTTATTATGAAATTAGACAATACAAAATCATCACATCACATATTACACATGCACCTAGAAAAAGTTACGATTTATAGAATTGTTTAAAAATAAAAAAAATATTGAAGTATGAAACCCCTATTAATGTATCACAAAATTACTTATTTTTGAACTTATTATACCAATAATGATTCATTAATTATACACACCCAAATTAATAACATCTACAAACTATGTATTAGACAAAAGAGTTACATTTTTTTAACATTCTTTCAATACTTGAAATTCTATAATTGTAAAATTATAAAAATATGATATTATGTTATTAAATATAATATTAAAGAATTATAGTTTATATACTATTCATTATAAAAGAAAATATTTTCTAATTATTAACATAATATAGAATAATAATGAAAATATTTTATTTTCACAGATCTGAAAATTAACCAAGGATATGACAACATAAAATTATAGAATCCTCTCTATATAATCATAAGTATTATAAATTACCATTTTTATCATTACACATATATCAATATAATAAATTTTATAAAAATATAATGATGTATGGTTAAAAAGTACTCTCAAAAAATGTATATGGTTTCCTACTTTATAAACATAGAAATAATCATTATAGAATCAAGTTTATGATAATAGAATTATGATTTTACCTACAAATTCAACAATTTTATATATTATTTAAAAATATATAGGAATAAAAAGAAATTAGGATAATTAGGGTCATTATATTTCCATGTTCTAGTTCGAGACTAATTTTATATTTAATTAAAAAATGAAAAACTAATAAGGATAAACACCCAAATAAATCATAGAAATAATCAACACACAACACAATGTTGAATAATATTTACCATATTATATAAATCAATTTCTTAGAAAATCTAACTTTTATTCATAGGCACAATTACCCATTTTAGAAACAAAGGTTATCTTGTTTCCATGATACTATGTATTTCCCAAAAAATATCATATGCATGATGCAATCCTAGAATGAAATATTTTTATGAATTTATTATCCCCAATTCCAATAAACTAAAACCATAGTGATGTGACTATGAGAAACAATGAAGTTGTGAATAAAACTTGTTGTTGTACGCAAAAAACATTATAAATATATATTAAACATAAAGAGGTTATCTTTTCATGGTTATTATATATATTTAAAGTTTTGATGCATCATATATCAATTAATATCATACCAAATAATGGGGACTAATTCTGATACTTTTTGTTACATCCCAACCTAACCCTATAAGCTTTAGCAGGATCACAATTTGACCAAGATTATGTGGTATAACCATTGAACAAAATGATTAAAATAAATCTCAAGGGCTTTACTAAATCATTGGGTACAACTTCTCTTAAACAACCAATAAAAAATAGACCATAACAAAGAGAAATAATATGATGTTTGGTAGAAAACAACAATAAAATGTAATATATAAAACTAAAAATAAATACTACAGTTGGATAATAAAAAAATTTATACCAAATGAGTGTTACCAAGGACACCCAATGTGGCACCAGACAACAATGACTGATATCATATCACCACCATAAAGGACCATGACAACCCCTTTCTCTATGAGAAAAGTGATATATCTTCATTAATTTCTAGCTTGTTGAATATGAAATGCATATAAACAAATGTGAATTTTTAGAGAGTGAATATAAAAACCTAATAGGAATCTATCAAATGAATCCCGCATATACCTCTTGAAGAATAACATATTATCTCAATTTTTTTTAAAAAAAGTCACGTGGATGAATAATTAATAAGGATATATATATATTAATGTAGGGAAATAAATCACCCCAAAACAAACTCCAGGATTGGGCCCAGAAACCTATGTATAACACCATCCTATTAATCATTGGCTGAAGGCCACCCATAAATAGTCCAAGTCGAAAGTGGTTCATGTGCCACCATAACAAAGTTTTCATAAGGTGGTATAAAAATTCATTATTATACCCATATTAATCTCAAAAATCTATTTAAGAGCCCAAAAATTCCGAATAATGTGTAGTACAAACACACACCGACCATTCCAATCCGATTTCTCAAAACCTAAAGTATAATACAAAAATATTTCTCAGTCAGTTATTTTATCGATCTTGTTGTGGGTGATTCTTAGAAATATGGTCTCCAAGATAAAAAGTCATACAAAATCATCATGGGTTTTCATAAGATAAGAAAAATAGTTTATTTTGAAATTAAAATACTTCATGTTCAAATTAAAATTGATTAATTTAGAATCGACATACCTTGAACCAAGTTGCTCAGATGAAATTGCATTACAACTTCATAGATTCTTGATAAAGTATACCTCATATGATGGTATATCATAATAACCTAATCAAAAAATAATGTAATGTCTATATCTATTCATGGAATCCCCAAAATATGGTCTTTCTAAGATAAAACAATGATACCTACAAAGAGATAATAAAATAGACTCTTACATTTTATTTCCTAGATCAAGTGATCTCAAATTTGCTGGATTCAACAGTATGATGGAAATGGATCACACAAAGGCTCATCAACAAAGCCAAGGTTTTTTGAGGATAGATAATAATATGAGGATTGAGGGTTTATTGAAATATTATGGGGTTAAAATATGATTTTAACATAAATATTTCAATTATATTTTTAGGATACATGGTCTAGAAAATTATGATCCTTCCTTGGGAATCGTCACCTCCCCGATAATTAAAAAGTCACAAATTAAAGAAATGGTTTAGAAAAAATGTGAAATGGCCAGGTGAATTCCTAGAATACTTTTAGTATCAAAACAATACTAGAGAATGGATGTTTATGTCACCTAACCAACATAAAATAATTCACCACCCTAATTTCCTCTAAAGCCTTCTAAAACAAACACTAAACCATTCCCAGGGCTAACCCAATAATTCCAAACAATTGATTCTATATGGTAAGTTTATCCGAAAACTATTTATGCTTCACTTTTTATTCTATTGGGTGGGTTGATTAATTAATTTTCCTAGTTTTATAGGGTAACCAGTCATTTAAAGTGGACTATCACTTGAGGTTCGTATAGGATCATGGGTGAGATTATTCTTGTTTGTAGGTCCATATTGAAATGTTTTCATCAGGTTGGGATGATTAACATGGGGTAATTTTTCTTATTTTCTATATAATCTTATATGTTATATGAGAAAATTTTATTTCCTTTGATAATGATAGATTTATTTAGTATTATTATATAATGTTGTTTTTTAAGGTGTTCATACAGATTAAAAAAAGTAATGCATCACATGATATGAAAGGTACAATATTTATACTAGCTTTCACCCCATGTCTTATTTGATAGAGTTTTAAAGGGTCTTGTCACAACCCGTCCTCAGGGCCCGTGCCGTGACTACCCCAAGCCCGCCTTCCATAGGCCAGGGGCTGGCGACTAGCACCAAGGCGTAAATCACGGTAAAAAGGGGAAGGCATTTCCTTTGTAAAGTAAACAAGAACCACATCGTAAGCAAGCGGAAAAGTCAACACTAAGTAAAAACAGAGTGCAACTGAAGTGCAGAAAAGTAAAAGGGCCAGTATACAAACCCAAACTGAAAGTAAAGTACAACTCGAAAGGGAAAACAGAAACTGTAAAGTAAAATCCGCTACACCGAGCTGTCCACTAGAAATCCCACCTGAAGGGTGGGTACAGATAGCTCCAATGCTCCTCGGGTCCCGCCGTCCGCTCCGAGAACGTCCCGCCCAGTGGTCCACCTCCAGGTACCGTCCTGATATGGAAGCCTCAGCCACGATCAACATTGTCCATCGTCTACAACCAACACAACGTAGTGCGGGCATAGCTCGTGCAGGGGTGAGTATAACGATACTCAGTAGGGACCCTGAGACCCTCAAGGTCTCACTAAAACCAACAAGGATAACCACAAGAAGATCTCAACAGATAACCTCTACTTAGATATATGCCCATACATATACCTAAGTTATCAAGTAACCCATCTCAATCATGAGGCAAACACAAGGTCAAAAGTCTCAGCTCAAACCAGGATTTTTATCATCAAAACCGTAACTGATGAAGAGCTCCGTCTCTGGAGTGTACAGTGGTCCTGTCACAACTCCGAGGTACTGCTCACTAACCTAAGACTGCTGTAGTACTCCACCGATCGAGTATTGCGGGCCAGCATCTACAACCAAGCGCTCCCATGTGCCGCTACAACCAAGCGCACCACTGTCGTGGGTCTGCCGCTACAACCAAGCGCTCCCATGTGCCGCTAAAACCAAGCGCACCTCTGTCGTGGGGCTGCCTCTACAACCAAGCGCTCCCATGTGACGCTACAACCAAGCGCACCTCTGTCGTGGGTCTGCCGCTACAACCAAGCGCTCCCATGTGCTGCTACAACCAAGCGCACCTCTGTCGTGGGTCTGCCGCTAAAACCAAGCGCTCCCATGTGCCGATACAACCAAGCGCTTCCATTTGCCGCTACAACCAAGCGTACCTCTATCGTGGGGGTCTCAATGCAACAGACGACGCGTCAATCGGATGCCCGGTCTGTGAGTTACTAGCCTTTTCATCCCAGGGGCCCGGTTGGTTTCGTGTGCGAACCAATCCGGCCGTAACTCAACTATACCCCGAACACTCATAGGGTATACTCATAGGGACCGTTTCTCAACGAGATCACCAACGCCGCTGACGGTTCGTCAAACGGATGTTCTGTCTGAAAGGTATCAGCTTTTCCGTTCTAGGGGCCCGGTTGGATTTCGGTGCGATCCAACCCGGCCAATATCCGACTGTATCCAAAACTCTGTCGGAGGATGCCAAAAGTTCCGTCTCATCAAGAGGAAAGCAACGAGACAGACGGCGCGTCAGTCGGACGCCCGGTCTGTGAGTTATTGGCTTTTTCGTTCCAGGGGCCCGGTTGGTTTCGTGAGCGAACCAACCAGACCGCACTCCGACGACATCCAAACCTCGAGCGGAGTAAGCCAAAAGATCTGTCTCACTTAGAGGAATTCAACGAAGTTGACGGCACATCAATCGGACGTCCGTAGCTCAAGATATGAGCGTTTCCGCTCCGAGGGCCCGGTTGGTTTCGTGTGTGAACCAACCCTGCCGAACCCAAAGTATTCCGAAACCTTGAGTGCGATATATGAAACGACCGTCTCGATCCAAAGATCGATTTGCCACTTACGGCGAGTCGTTTGGAGCCTCGTAGCTCATGTTACGAGCATTTGAACGAAAACCGTCCGAAGACGGGGGGGGGGGGGGGGGGGTCCGGGCCCGGGCCAAGCCGGACCGACCCCCCCTGGGTCGGCCGAACCCGGTCCGACCCGGTCGGACCGGTCTGGATCGGCCAGCCCGGCCGGCTCGGCCGAGCGGCCGACGCGGGGGGAGCCGCCGCCCCGCGTGACACCCCCGCGGCACCCGCGGGGTGTCGGCCAGACAACCGGATGCGCCGCGTGACAACCCTGCGACACCCGCGGGGTGCCGCCCTGGACACCCGGGCGGGCCGCGTGACAACCCCGCGGCACCCGCGGGGTGCCGCCCTAGACACCCGGGGGACACCGCGTGACAACCCCGCGGCACCCGCGGGGTGCCGCCCTGGACACCTGGGGGCGCCGCGTGACAACCCCGTGGCACCCGCGGGGTGCCGCCCTGGACACCCGGGGGCGCCGCGTGACAACCCCGCGACACCCGCGGGGTGCCGCCCGGGACACCCGGGGGGCGCCGCGTGACAACCCCGCGGCACCCGCGGGGTGCCGCCCTGGACACCCGGGGGGCGACGCCTGACAAACCCGCGGCACCCGCGGGGTGCCGCCCTAGACACCCGGGGGCGCCGCCTGACAACCCCGCGGCACCCGCAGGGTGCCGCCCTGGACACCCGGGGGCGCCACGTGACAACCCCGCGGCACCCGCGGGGTGCCGCCCTGGACACCCGGGGGCGCCGCGTGACAACGCCGCGGCCCCCGCGGGGTGCCGCCGCCTCCGGCCGCCGCCGCCGGCTTCCGCGGGCCGCCGGAGTCGCTCCGGTGGCCCGTTTTCCTTCCCGTCTGCGCCGTTGCTCCTCCCGGGACTCGTCCTTCACTGCGGAAACATCAAACATCCGTTGCGGCACGTTCCGTCGTCACCCGTCAAATCCGCACAAAACGAAGAACGGAGGAGGGTCGTCGGGCCGTGTTCGTTTGGCCCGCACCCTCCGCGTTAGAGATAATCAACGGGAGAAAATAATTCAACACAAGAACCAACAATTTAAATAAATTAAAATTGTTCATTTGCAACCGGTTCTTTAATTTTAAAGAAACGTTCACGGGAAAAAGGGCATTCCAAAACCAAAATCCCTACCTCGTCGAGTCGCACGCGCGGGTTCTTCGCGGATTGATTGTCGCGGAAGGAGGGGATCGTCGCGTCGTCGCGGAAGGGGGGCGCGTCGACGAACTCTGAGGTTCAATAACAAAAGATTTAATTAAAAAAATTAAATCATTCTTGAGTTAAAACCCGTAAAGGAAATCCGAAACCCTCACCTCAACTGATGATCGAAGGTTTTCGTTGCGGATTAAAGAGCGTCGCCGAAGAACGTCACGGGAGAGGAAACGTCGGCGTCACGGCACACGTCGTCGCGTCGTCGATTTCCATGGGTTCGGCGTTTTTCGTCGGAGGCCGGCGTTCTTCGCGTTCTTCGCATTCTTCGCGAAGAAGGTGAAGGCACAAGAACTTCTGTCAAACCTCCCAAGGTGTAATCCTCCAAATGTCGATGTTGGTCTTATTTTATTATTACGCCAACAAACGAAAAAGAGGTAAGTAACGACCCATTATTTCGTAGAATCAATTCAACGAAAGAAACTGCCCATTTAATTCACGAATAAAACCGCCCAATTAAATGGTGCGTTAAGAATTTAAGAAAACGCGTCAGTTGACTTTCATAATGACGGGTTTTCACGAGTGCGTTACTTAGCGGAAAAGAAACGGCGGGGCTCGTGCGGGCCCCACCTCACAAATATCCTACCAAGAGGGTAGGATATTTTTGGATAGCATCCTATCCGGATCAACTCAGCTTAAGCCTCTTTTAAGTGGCTTCAAGTGGCTTCCAAGTGGCTTAAGTGAAAAAAAATAAAGTTGTCGAACAATTTATTTTATTTCTTAACTTTAAGCCCAAAAATTAAAAACCACACCTGAGAAAACGCAACTCTGGAAGAGGCATTTATAAGCAAATACCGGCGCTGCGATTTCATCGGTTCCCTCAGAATTCGATTCCGGGCACCGGTTCAAAAGTTAGAAAAACCCGCTCGTCCGTTCACTGAACGTACCCGAGCCAAACTTCGGAAAATGATTCCGGGCACACCGGGCCTCAGAATCAGGTGCCGTCAGAAACTGCGTTCTTGTAAAATTCCAAATAAAATTAAGAAAAAAAATAAAAAAAAATTATTTGAAATTTACGGGTCTTTACATTACTCCCACCACAGGTCTTTACGTCCCCGTAAAGCTTAAACACAAACTAGGGATACAAAGGTGGTAGATCTAGGAGGTAAGCCACCTCACCAATCCTGCGGAGGACCTAGAAGGGCCTGATGAAGCATGGAGACAACTTGCCACCTCGGCCAAATCTCCGTAATCCACGTCGAGGTGAGACCCGCATGAAAACGTGATCGCCATCCTCAAACTCTAGTGGCCTCCGCCTCCTACCAGCGAAAGAATTCTGTCGGCTCTGAGCTGTCTTCATCCGCTCCTGGATGACCTGGACCTTCTCTATCGTGGCCTAGACCACCTCTGGTCCCACAAGAGCTGCTATGATTTCTTCCTTGCCGATAAGAGAAATCTGGTATCATCCCCTGGATGAACCACGTTCTTTGCCTAATACAGTCAATCCCGACATGGATGATACTAACCCATACTAAGGATGACGTCGTAAGGCCTCGACACTACTACCAAGAGATCCAACCGTTACTCTCACCTCCAAGGGTTGAGTCACAATGTCGGCAACAGTGTGTGGTAACTGGGTCTCCTCTAGTAGGTACCTCTCTAGTGAGGGTGAAGTCAACTGTCTAAAACAGAACCTCTTAGTAACAATACAAGAGAGGACAGGGAAGTAAATGCCACAAGAAAAGGTGTCTTTCATTACTGCAGCTCAAGTACAAAGACACAAAGGATCTACAAACATACATCAACAAAACTAGAAGAAACATGAACAAAAGTCTCCATGTATGGAGCTAGTCCCGCTCCTGTCCATCTGCTCCCGGAGCCCCATGATCGTAGGCCTCAACTGCCTGAAGCTGAGCTCTCCCATGTCCTCCCGTCCCCTGCGGTCGGGGTGGACCTCCTGGTGGTGGTGGTGGCAACACCCCGAAGCGTCTTCCACCTCCAGCTGCACGGCCAGCTCCCCTGCCATGGTCGCCTGCTCCTTACGGCCCGCCCTGATCGAACCTCTGCCTCTGCCTGGGGGGCCCTTCGTCCATCTGTTGGTCATCCGTATGGCGGGTCGGACAATCACGAGCCATGTGACCAATCCCGCCATAGGAGTAACACTGCCCTCTCATGGAAAGTCATTTCCCACCCCGAGTGCCTCACACAAACGATCTAGAGTCATGCTGTCGACCACCTATAGGTCTAGTCCTCTTGGACCCCTGCGTCATCCGTCTACTGCCCGCTGCAGAAGACTCTGCCGCATGCCGGCAAGTGGTGGGTCCTGCTGCTAGAGACTGCTCAGCAAGGAAACTCTCCACTAAGAGGGCTCTCTCCAACACCCCTACCTGAGTCGGAATGTTGAGGGTGATCATCGAAGCCCTGATCTCGTGCCTCAGTCCCTGCTCGAAGGTCCGGGCCCGGAAGAACGGGTCCCGTACCATATCTGTGGAGTAGCGCGAGAGATCAGTAAATCTCGCCGAGTACTGGGCCACTGTCATGCTGCCCTGTCGCAGCTGTAGTAGCTCCTGGATGCGCACCGCTCGGAGGGTGGCTGGGACGAACTCGGAGCGGAAGATGCTCTCAAAGTCCGTCCAGAGGAGGGATGTCTCGTCGTGCATCTGGAGCATCAAGCTCCACCATCTGCCTACTGCCGCGTGCAGGAGGCTCGCTGCGAGGATCACCATGAGGTCTGCTGGTGTCCTCACTAATCTGAAGACCCGTACAACTGCCTCCAGCCAGTCCTCAGCGGCCTGAGGGTCCGTCTCCCTACGGAACCTGGGCGGTCGCTGGCACTAGAACTCATGCAGTGCACTAAGGCGACGTGCATCGTCAGCGGCTGGGGCTGGTAGCATCGGTGGCTCGGTGGGTATAGGTACCGCCGGTGCCTCAGCTGTCAAAGGGCCCTGTACCGAGTCCTCGACGCTCGGTGGGCTCTCGCCACGCACATCGCTCGGAACCCTAGCTGGCTGTCGTCGTGGGGCCATCCTGAAAATAAAACAAGTGCGCCACGGTCAGGACAGTATACCTGGTGAGCTGACACAAGTAATCACAAAGAAAACTTGAAACACACATGCAATCAATGTTTTCGTGCATTAAGTCGGAAATCAGAATTCAGGGTCCTAGTGTATGGATACGTCGGCCGCCGCACCAACACTGGACTCCCTGGACTGATCACCACACTCAATACGCTAAACACTATTGCTTCACATAGATGAAAGATCAGAGTCTATGGTAGAACCGACCACCTTTGATACCAATTTGTCACGACCCGTCCTCAGGGCCCGTGCCGTGACTACCCCAAGCCCGCCTTCCATAGGCCAGGGGCTGGCGACTAGCACCAAGGCGTAAATCCCGGTAAAAAGGGGAAGGCATTGCCTTTGTAAAGTAAACAAGCACCGCAGCGTAAGCAAGCAGAAAAGTAAACACTAAGTAAAAACAGAGTACAACTGAAGTGCAGAAAAGTAAAAGGGCCAGTATACAAACCCAAACTGAAAGTAAAGTACAACTCGAAAGGGAAAACAGAAACTGTAAAGTAAAAGCCGCTACACCGAGCTGTCCACTGGAAATCCCACCTGAAGGGTGGGTACAGATAGCTCCAATGCTCCTCGGGTCCCGCCGTCCGCTCCGAGCACGTCCCGCCCAGTGGTCCACCTCCAGGTACCATCCTGATCTGCAAGCCTCAGCCACGATCAACGCTGTCCGTCGTCTGCAACCAACACAACGTAGTGCGGGCATAGCCCGTGCAGGGGTGAGTATAACGATACTCAGTAGGGATCCCGAGACCCTCAAGGTCTCACTAAAACCAACAAGGATAACCACAAGAAGATATCAACAGATAACCTCTACTTAGATATATGCCCATACATATACCTAAGTTATCAAGTAACCCATCTCAATCATGAGGCAAACACAAGGTCAAAAGTCTCAGCTCAAACCAGGATTTTCATCATCAAAACCGTAACTGCTGAAGAGCTCCGTCTCTGGAGTGTACAGTGGTCCTGTCACAACTCTGAGTTACTGCTCACTAACCTAAGACTGTTGTAGTACTCAACCTATCGAGTATTGTGGGCCAGCCGCTATAACCAAGCGCTCCCATGTGCCGCTACAACCAAGCGCACCACTGTCGTGGGTCTGCCGCTACAACCAAGTGCTCCCATGTGCCACTACAACCAAGCGCACCTCTGTCGTGGGTCTGCCGCTACAACCAAGCGCTCCCATGTGCCGCTACAACCAAGCGCACCTCTGTCGTGGGTCTGCCGCTATAACCAAGCGCTCCCATGTGCCGCTACAACCAAGCGCACCTCTGTCGTGGGTCTCCCGCTACAACCAAGCGCTCCCATCTACCGCTACAACCAAGCGTACCTCTGTCGTGGGGGTCTCAATGCAACAGACGACACGTCAATCGGACGCCCGGTCTGTGAGTTACTAGCCTTTTCGTCCCAGGGGCCCGGTTGGTTTTGTGTGCGAACCAATCCGGCCGTAACTCAACTATACCCCGAACACTCATAGGGTATACTCATAGGAACCGTTTCTCAACGAGATCACCAACGCCGCTGACGGTTCGTAAAACGGACGTTCTGTCCGAAAGGTATCAGCTTTTCCGTTCCAGGGGCCCGGTTGGATTTCAGTGCGATCCAACCCGGCCACTATCCAACTGTATCCAAAACTCAGGCGGAGGATTCCAAAAGTTCTGTCTCATCAAGAGGAAAGCAACGAGACAGACGGCGCGTCAGTCTGACGCCCGGTCTGTGAGTTATTGGCGTTTTTGTTCCAGGGGCCCGGTTGGTTTCGTGAGCGAACCAACCTGACCGCACTCCGACGGCATCTAAACCTCGAGCAGAGTAAGCCAAAAGATCCGTCTCACTTAGAGGAATTCAACGAAGCTGACGACATGTCAATCGGACGTCCGTAGCTCAAGATATGAGCGTTTCCGCTCCGAGGGCCCGGTTGGTTTCGTGTGTGAACCAAACCGACCGAACCCAAAGTATTCTGAAACCTTGAGTGGGATATATGAAATGACCGTCTCGATCCAAGGATCGCGTTGCCGCTGACGGCGAGTCGTTTGGAGGCTCGTAGCTCAAGTTACATGCATTTGAACGAAAACCGTCAGAAGACGGGGTGGTCCGGGCCCGGGCCAAGCCGGCCCGACCCCCCCCTGGGTCGGCCGAACCCGGTCGGACCCGGTCGGACCGGTCTGGATCGGCCAGCCCGGCCGAGCTGCCGAGCGGCTGACGCGGGGGGAGCCGCCGCCCCCCGTGACACCCCCGCGACACCCGCGGGGTGTCGGCCAGACAACCGGACGCGCCGCGTGACAACCCCGCGGCACCCGCGGGGTGCCGCCCTGGACACCCGGGCGGGCCGCGTGACAACCCTGCGCCACCCGCGGGGTGCCGCCCTGGACACCCGGGGGCGCCGCGTGACAACCTCGCGGCACCCGCGGGGTGCCGCCCTGGACACCCAGGGGGCGCTGCGTGACAACCCCGCGGCACCCGCGTGGTGCCACCCTGGACACCCGGGGGGCACCGCGTGACAACCCCGCGGCACCCGCGGGGTGCCGCCCTGGACACCCGTGGGCGCCGCGTGACAACCCCGCGGCACCCGCGGGGTGCCGCCCTGGACACCCCGGGGCACCGCGTGACAACCCCGCGACACCCGCGGGGTGCCGCCCTGGACACCCGGGGGCGCCGCGTGACAACCCCGCGGGGTGCCGCCGCCTCCGGCCGCCGGCGCCGCCGCGCCGGGGACCCGCATTGCCACCGGCTTCCGCGGGCCGTCGGAGTCGCTCCGGTGGCCCGTTTTCCTTCCCGTCTGCGCCGTTGCTCCTCCTGGGACTCGTCCTTCACTGCGGAAACATCAAAAATCCGTTGCGGCACGTTCCGTCATCGCCCGTCAAATCCGCACAAAACGAAGAACGGCGGAGGGTCGTTGGGCCGTGTTCGTTTGGCCCGCTCCCTCCGCGCTAGAGATAATCAACGGGAGAAAATAATTCAACACAAGAACCAAAAATATTATTAAATTAAAATTGTTCATTTGCAACCAGTTCTTTAATTTTAATGAAACGTTCACGGGAAAAAGGGCATTCCAAAACAAAAATCCCTACCTCGTCGAGTCGCACGCGCGGGTTCTTCGCGGATTGGTTGTCGTGGAAGGAGGGGATCGTCGCGTCGTCGCGGAAGGGGGGCGCGTCGACGAACTCCGAGGTTCAAGAACAAAAGATTTAATTAAAAAAAATTAAATCATTCTTGAGTTAGAAACCGCAAAGGAAATCCGAAACCCTCACCTCAACTGATGATCGAAGGTTTTCGTTGCGGATTAAAGAGCGTCGCCGAAGAACCTCACGGGAGAGGAAACGTCGACGTCGCGGCACCCGACGTCACGTCGTCGATTTCCGTGGGTTCGGCGTTCTTCGCGTTCTTCGCGTTCTTCGCGAAGAAGGTGAAGGCACAAGAACTTCTGTCAAACCTCCCAAGGTGTAATCCTCCAAATGTCGGTGTTGGTCTTATTTTATTATTACGCCATCAAACGAAAAAGAGGTAAGTAACGCCCCATTAATTCGTAGAATCAATTCAACGAAAGAAACTGCCCATTTAATTCACGAATAAAACCACCCAATTAAATTGTGCGTTAAGAATTTAAGAGAACGCGTCAGTTGACTTTCATAATGACGGGTTTTCGTGAGTGCGTTACTTAGCGGAAAATAAAAGGCGAGGCTCGTGTGGGCCCCACCTCAAAAATATCCTACCAAGAGGGTAGGATATTTATGGATAGAATCCTATCCGGATCAACTCAGCTTAAGCCGCTTTTAAGTGGCTTCAAGTGGCTTAAGTGAAATAAAATAAAGTTGTCGAACAATTTATTTTATTTCTTAACTTTAAGCCCAAAAATTAAAAACCACACCTGAGCAAACGCAACTCCGGAAGAGGCATTTCTAAGCAAATACCAGCGCTGCGATTTCATCGGTTCCCTCAGAATTCGATTCCGGGCACCAGTTCAAAAGTTAAAAAAACCCACTCGTCCGTTCACTGAACGTACCCGAGCCAAACTTCGGAAAATGATTTCGGGCACACCGGGCCTCAGAATCAGGAGCCTTCAGAAACTGCGTTCTTGTAAAATTCCAATGAAAATTAAGAAAAAAAATAAAAAAAAAATTCTTTGAAATTTACGGGTCTTTACAGTTCTATCTAAATCTCATTTTTAACTCAAGAGGAGCCTTTGTGGGTTGATTTACATGTAAAAATTAAATACAAGAAGGTTTATTATGATATTAAAAGGAGGAAATGATATGGATTTCATTGGGTTTTTTTGATAATGTAATATTAGATCATGGGATATAATAATATATTCAGAACCAATAATTTCATTTATGATCTATTTCCATGATTGATTAATAAATATACATGATGGATAATATATTATTTTTGTGGAACATTTTTAATAAATAAATGAATTATATAGTACATGTTACTTATATTATGCATGATGACTTATTATTTTTTGATGTAAATTTGATGATTTATTTTATAATATTGGGTAATTTATTTTCATTACACATTTTATATCACATTATTTTTTACATATGACATTCAAGATATACCCCATGTTATTTACTTGGAGGAATAGTTTTCACCTCAATATTTTTCTCCAGTGTAAAATCAGGTTTCCTTTGGGATTTAAAGGATGAAACTTTTAGAGTAACTGTGTCATAATATATTAATGAATCAAGGTTTTGTTACAATTTAAGAGATCAAGAACTTGTTAGTGAATATGATATTACATTTCTAGTTAAACTAATTAAAGGATAATAATTTTATCTTCTTAGATTTTAATTTTTCATGTGGAGAATCATGATTTTGGAAAACTATATACCATATTAACATAGAAAAGTATGAATTTTCGTTTGATATATTTTTGATGATTTTCTGATCAAATTTAAATTATCGACACTCTCACCAGAAAAATAGAAATATATATTTGAAGCATGAATTATAATATATTATTTTAAAGTACTATACTCACTTCTATATGTTTTTTGAGACATATTATGATTATTTTATCTATGATAACATTTTTATGGAAATTCCCATGACTTTATAATGACTATATATAAAAATGTGGATCTAAAAGTTTTAAAAATTCATTTTTTGATAATGTAGGGAAGCCATTTTTTATTGAGAAACTTGTTTAATATATTTACATAAATAATGTGGATGATATTATTTTTGGAACTCAAAGACTAGTAGTGTAGAATAATATAAAAAACTAATGAATACATATAAATAATAAATAGATAAATTCATAATATTAGAATAAATAATATAATGAATTAGGGATTATCTATTCTTTAATGGGGAATTATTTCATTTGTGGTGAATTTAGACATTGTAAAAGAATATCCAATCAATATAATGGAAATCAAAAAGATGCTTTTAAAGAGAATGTATAGAATTTATTGATTTAGGGTTTGATATTTTTCTTTGTTATTAATTTATTTATGTTGAATAAGTTATAGTTCTAATTTTTATTATATTTAAATGATAGCACTATGATTAATAAAATTTTATGAATATAATTAATTGTTTCATTCTCCCCAATTACAAATGTAGAAAAATATCTTTTAGTATTCTCATCATCCCAAATATTATTATATAGTTATTGATGAATGATATATTACTATATTTATTCTTTAGAATGGATGAGATCCATAATTGTAATCAGTTAGTGGATAAGGAATTGTTTTCTTCCTATAGTTGCATGGGTAATAGAAATTGAGAAGTAACATTGGTTTCTATATATTTTTTTGGAATTATATAAAGAATAATATATGAATAATGTGACTCTATTATAGGTTATTCAATGAGATGTTCAAAAAAATAACCATATCTGAATCTGTCAGTTTGTTCAGCTTATCACAAAATTAAAATTTTAATATCAATTTCTCATCATAAATAGTTTTGAAATATTAAAATATAGTACTATAATTAATTGATATATTTTAGGGATATTGATTATTTTAGAGAGGGTGGTTGGATTCTCACTTCATTATTTTCATTGGTAGTTGAATATGAGTAAATAGAAAATTATGAATGAATAGTTATGTGTAGTTATCAAGAGAAAAAATTAAATAGGTGTATTTATATGTGTTTCAGGTGGGTAGCTATGTAAATTTATTAATCTTATAGATGTACTCAGGGAACATATAGACAATATCTAAAGATTAATTTTTTAAAAAATTACTAAAATGTATAAATGGACAATATTGAAAGAAAAAACTCATTTGGGATAGTATTTTCAATGTTATAGAGGTGATATACTACCCCATTTTATCTCTAATTAAGAATTAGATTTCAAATTGTGATGATATGTGATATATTATTATCTCTATGTATTTTGTGGAATATAAGGACTATTTTAATTCTTCATTACATGTTATCTATCATAATTTGGTGCGTGAGATCTTATAAATGGATATTTCATAGAACCATCAAAATTATTTAAAATCCATAACTAAGGAAGATATATCACACATTGGAATGGGTGGTTATAATTTTGGTTATTCATCCACAACAGATTATTCATTTAGATGTGAATAAAAAAATATCTATTCATTTTTTTATTAATTTGGAATATTACATGTTATATGTATAATTTAATGATGATCTTGATATAGTCATTATTATGGTGTGTATTTATTTATTTAAAGGTTATATTATTTTGAGGTTACAAAACTAATAGATTCAATTAAAAAGGTCATGGGTCACTAAAGTGTGAAATTGTAAATAAATATTTTATTCAATATTTATGTAGAATCATTGACATTCATAAAAGCACATTTTTTTGTTTTTATCTTCATGTGAAATCATTGGATGAAATGTTGGATTCATGATTTTTAGAAGATTAAAACTAACAAGATATTTTTTTTATTTTGAACAATGAGGTTTAGAGATAAAACATTATCCTTGTTTTCATGTCTCAATATTGTTTTTTAGAAGATGTTTTTATGGTATTCATGTAATTATAATCAGTTATTTGGTTCTATATTGAAAATAATATGAATACTATAATGTATTATTGTTATTAAAGTGTTTCATGAAAACCATAATCCTTGAAATGTGTAAAATTACAATTGTTTTTCAGTGCATAAAAATTGAATCATTAGTTAATTAATGAATATAACTACAGTTGAGGTTCCATTTAAAATGAATATTTTTTATAGTTGTAAATGGTTTGATGATCTATGAATATTTTCTAAATGATTTTTAAAAATTATACTTCAATATCAGAAATTTCTAATGTTGTTATTACTGGGAATGTATTATTGGGAGTGTAATGGTTGAAACCTAGTGTAGTGGATTTTTAAATGATGATTTATTTTGAATATGGTTAAATAATATTAGGTTAGAAGTTTCAAATTTTAAAATTTTATATTTTTATTATTAAAAAATTATCAAAAATATAATTTTTCAAGAGGTACTTCTATTTTATCCTTAAAAAGTAACTGATTTAATTATTTTATGACATCAAAAAATAATATAGTAAATTACATGACATGCCTCTCTAGGGACCAGTCTGGGCTAGTAGATTGGTCGACAAAGCCAACCAAAAATGACCTTGAATTAGTCAGCTATTGTAGAATAGCACCATGATAGAATATAATACATTTTGGCCCTTGTATAGGTTTACATGAAACATAATGTGCAACTATGATTCAAAAAATAAACATGTAGTGATGAATTTAATAATACAATTATAAAATACATTTTATGTAAAAATGTAAAATTTTCCTAAAATTGTCAAAAAGGAAATCCCAAAAAATTAAATTATGTAAGTTCATTAAATTCCCAAATAATGAAATACCTCATACAAAAAATGAATAAAATTCCACATTACAATATATCAGGTCATGAACATCATCTAAAATAATCAATATCCTATTCAACATTGAACTGGAATAGTTAACACCAAGTATTACAGGATTACCCATCCATTATTAATATTTTCCATAAATCAAAATAACAGTTTTTGGAACACCCATGAAGGGATATGTATAATCCTACTAAATAGGATCCCATAGAATATAATATAGGAAAAAAATAATGTTAGCAAAAAATATGTTCATGTAATTATAATGGTACATGTATAGTATTAATGGTTTTATACAACAATGTTTAGACACTATTTAAAGTCTACCAAGCCAAATTCTTAAATATCATATGCAATATGAAATCTTAAGTATCAATTAAACAACCAAATCTATAATACCAAAATTGTTCTTATTCTTCCATTCTGTATCATCTATAAGAAGGATGATGAAAAGATGAACATAATGAAATAATTACATCATAATTACAAAATCACTAGAACACAATCATTACAAGGAATTATGGTACCCTTTTTCTTATATTTTTTGAGGAAAGGGGACATAAATTCTCCACCACATATTTAAACCATATCCATTTACTCTGTATCACTCATAGGGATGATCAATAGATTATGACCCAACTTATAAACTACATGAATTATTGAATAATTATATACCCACAAGATCCATCTCTAAAAAAACATTATGTTCAATGATTTAGTCATGTAAATTAAACATTTCATAGAAAAGAACATTTTATGGGAGGAGATTAAAATATGGATGTTACCTCTATGATCCATCCAAATAATGATTAATTATAGTTGAGAAGTCATACCACTATAGGAAGTTATATACCAGTCAATGTTCTAGCAACCTTGTATATTTTGGAATGCACCTCATCATATGATGGATTTACTTACCATATTACACACTAATGAGAATTGTTCTATGTTGATAGTGTAATAACAAATAGTTTTTCTAAACTCTATTCTTATTCATATAGAACTATATATTGATTTACTTGGGGGGTGAAAAAACCAATAACAAATGGAATCCCAAATTTCTTTATTTATGTTGTAATTAGAGGATTACCTTAAGTCAATCGCCTGTGCTCATCACTTATTGGATCTCAAAAGTTAGGAATTGGGGAATGAATAAAACTGAGGGTACTCTTAGGTCTAGTCTCCCTCATGTATAATTTCTAATATAATATAATTCCAAATAAATTTCATTGTATATCGTCATATGAAAAAAAATTAGTTAATGTCATGAATGAAGCCAAGAAATATCATATTCTTTTCCATTTATATATGCATAAACCTCACATATGTAATGTCTAGATCCAAATATAATTATACAATCATCATAGAAATATATTTGAAACCTACAACATCTATTTTAATTATGGTATACCTAAAGGAAATTCACCAACCACAAGGTTCAAATTTAGAAGCGAATACCTATGTTTTCGGGTGAGTACTAAATCAATAATCTATTTAGGGGACCCATGCCCTATTATTAGTACATCGATAGGTGAGTAATGAACCTAAATTACACTATATATTTTTCTAATGAATATCGTTTTCAGGATAATAATTTTAACGTTCTCAAACTACCCAAAAAATATTTTTAATGTACTATACTAGAGAAATTATTTTTATTATCATGTTGTAAATGGAAATATGAAAATATTGGACTATTCTATTTTATAATTCCAATAATCATGAAAAGAAATGTGGTGATAAATTTTAAATGGGAGGTAGAAGACATAAAGAGTAACTAGAAACAAAGTTACCCTAGAATAAGAGAAATTTATTTTCTAATGAACATAAATTCATTTCACATTAAATAAAAATAAAAAAAATTCCTAGAATCAATGGTTTTTAATCATGGGGAACTGAACAAAAAATATATCATGAAAATATTGTAACACCCCATTTTTTTTTAAAATAAATTTAAATATATGAAACATTTTTAAGTAGATATTTATGACTATCATTTAAACATAAATCTTCCACTTCTATGTTTTGAATTTCAAAAAATAGTATCCAACGATTCTGTTCAGTATATTATTTGGAGTCTAATGGAACTAATAATTTATTTTAATAGTAAAATACCCTTATGAATAGTTATATGAATATAATGAACAGTAAATTGAATAATTATTTTACTTCATTAAGGCTTTATGATAATTAAATCTTGGTTAATTTTTCAATGTGATATAAATGCGGTTATAGTTTTAAAATTGTTATTTTTGAATAAATTGTGATTTTGTTTAAATATTAAATTAATAATATTTAAAACAAAATTTTCAAAAATTGGAGTTCATTTTTGAATTCTACACATCAATAAATGGTTAGGGTGAATTTTTGGGAATTTTCTGAAATTCGAGAATATTTTATGAATAGTAAAATATGATAAAATACGACAAATGCTAAATACTAGATTTACAACCTCATTGGCGATGCAAGGATGATGTAAGACCACATGGTTAAATCTCCCATTCCATTATTAATATTTGAGGTAACAAAAATTAAGACTATTCATTTTCATGAGAAAAGATATTATAATAATGATTTAAATAATTTGTAATACCTCCTATCCTCCCCTATAATTACCACCCTCACTTACCTCTTCCTCTGACACCTCTCAAACGTTGAGGATTTCCTATGTTCTGACCAATATTACTCCAAAGGATCTTCCCCACGTCCTAGATCTACTGGTATCACAAAAAGTCCAAAACCAAAGGTCTTATAAATAATCTCAAGGAGAATACATCAAGAGGTAAACATCCTCTTTCTTTTTCATTCTTTTCTTTTCATTATCTTTTCTATTATTCTTCCTTCCTCAAATCCCCATTATCCTAGGGGAATGGATGATCCAATAACTTAAATATTATGTATTTCATTATGTTTATGGAATACTCACAATTATACTTATTCTCCTCTATTACATATTCAATATATTAAAACACCGTCTGTGATGTGTCGATTTACTGACATTATAGACGATGTGATTTCAATATCATTGACTTTCTTCAAGACTGTCCATGAAACCATTTTTATGGTTAAACCAGAATATAATTTAGGTATTATCTCTTATATAAGGTCATAAAATCATTTTTGACACATGTTATTAATTTATAAAACAAAATGAGTTCTTTACGATCGAAGAATCTCCAAAATAACCTAAACAAATATCAATAATGTTTTAACTTATGAATAATTCTCATGAAAGAATTAAAAATGTTAAAGGGTATAATTTATGGTTCTAGAAATATTTAAATAAAACTCTATTCCAATTCTGGATTTTCATTTCCAATCGACAGGAACATCTATCAAGAACCGATCATGGAAAACATGTAAAGAACGCACCCTAAAAAATGAAAGGAACAAAATACTAACAATTAAATGGTGAAATGATATTATAAGGTATTATAAAGATTTTTTTTAAAAGAATAATAACACAATATAAACTATTATACATGATGTTTAAATGAGTTTTAAGTAAGACAAGCCTAAGGTAAGGGAATTCTTAACCCGATTTCCATTCATTGGTTTGAACTTCTACTTCGTTATTTATGTGTTACTAAAAATGATTGTATGATGAATTATATTAATATTATGTATAATTAAATTTATTTACAAATTATATAAATATCCTACCACTAAATTAAGTCTCCATTGAATTATATGACATTTTAAAGGGCTTATCTTTTAAAATCCTCTTTTAAGATTATATTTTACAAAATTCAAAGAAATTTTTTTATGAAATTATTCATGTTTTATGATTATGTTCTTGTTCGTGGGAATTTTTTATGATGAAGGGTGGAAGCTATATCTACCACTAATGCATTGGGTATGTGTATGTTGGAGGTCGGCTGTATGGTTACTCCATGCGTAATTGCGATCGTTACACAAATCTTAAGGTCAGCATGAGGGTTACAAATTATAAGGTATCCAAGAGGGTTACATTATTATATAAGTAATTCCCCAAGATAAATTAATGATTCTATTTATGTTCTTATATTTTGTGGGGATCTTGTGAAAATATCATGTATAACAATGTAAGTGACAAGTTTTTTTTAAATGATTACATATGTTATAAGTATTCTTTGACTAATGTTTTCTTTCCTTCTTTTTATATCCCTTACTGAGCTTTTTGTGATCATTCCATGTTTTGAAATAATTTTCATAGGTTATAAGGATGAGTAATAAAAAAATTAATCTAGGTTAATTTTTTGGAAAATTATCTATGAAATCATGTTTTATTTGAAATGTTTTATTTTTGTGAAGAAATGAATACTATATTTATAAAATCCACTCTGTAATAATGTGTAATGTTATGAATTTTTATGTCCCAATTCCATAAATCTCATAACATTAAAAGATCCTAAATGGGAAAGGATGTCATTTCATGACTAATCTATAGATTATGTAATGTAATACGACCGGGTACTTATAGTTGGTATCAGAGGATGGTTTAAAATCTCTATGGGTTATGATGATTTTAGTAGAATAACATAAATGATTTTTACTCGATGATTAATTTGAAATTTTATAGAATTTAATTATTACCTTGTTTCCTTGACAATTATATGTTTTTTCAGAATGGTTTTCTATAGAATAAATAGGAAAGTTGTGGTGGAGAGGCACTAACTGAATGATATCCTTCCAAATATGCATCCAAGAATGGTAGGGATTGGAACTCAGCAGTTTGTGACAGTAATGGCTCAACTAATGCTGGAAATAAATGGTGGTGGAATCTATGCAAGAGAATAACCAAATTTACCCCAATAGAACATGAAAATAGTGGGACCTTTTATGAGACAACACCCTCCTTCATTCAATAGATCTTTTGACCCAGTAGCAGTAGAAGGATGGATTAAATCACATGAAAAGTTGTTTGATGTAATGGGTTATTTGGATAAATGAAAGTTAAGTCTTTCCATTTATCATTTTTAAGGTGAAGTTTATCAATGGTGGACAATGGTATGGAATATCAAGGATATAGAGGATATTTATGCCTTAGAGTGTGATTAATTTAAAAGTCATTTCCTTGAAAAATATTTGCCTAAGGTGGTGCGACCTAGGATGGATAAGAAATACATTGAATTGAATCAAAATGAAGATGATTCAGTGGATGTGTATGAAGCAAACTTCATTGGACTAGAAAGGTATGCTCCTAATATTATTATGGATATCGATATCCAAATCAACCGCTTTTACTCAGAATTGATGCCAAGGTATCGAAGGGCGTTGTCCTCCCGTGAATTCAAATGTTATGAGAAACTTGTCTGGTGTGATGAGAGGGTAGAGATGGAGTTTACTAATGGTCACAAACATTTTGGAAACAAGGAGAAGAAGAGTTTTAGATGGCTAGTGATGGGTAATAATCAACCAAATAAATTAAATGGTAAGAAAATTTAGTTCCAAGTTTCTGAAAATTGTGGCATGAATCACCCTGGGGAATGTATTATAAAAACTGAGAAGTGTTTTCGATGTGGTAAGTTTGGACATATTACATGAGATTGTAATGGAAATGATCCTAAGACTAATCCTGATAACCAAACTGTTAATTGTTTTAAATGTGGTGAGATGGGTCATTATGCAAATGTCTTCCCAAAGAGAGACCCAAATGATATAAATATTAAGAACTATAAGCATAATAGTGTAGTTAGATATTCTAAGACTACATCAGCATATGTCAGGACATCCATTGAAGTTGTATCATGTAATTTGTTTGTTTAGTCAAATTTTGAAAATATTTTGTTTGATATGGGGTCTACACATTCTCTCATTTCTGAGAAATTTTCTGGTAAATTACAGATATCACTTCAACAAATGAGACCAAAACTTCTTATTAAAACACAAGGGGGAAATACTACCGTAAAGAAGAATTATAATAATCTTTCTATTATGGTCTATCGAAATACATTACTTAAAAACCTTGTTTTATCCATTATTCGAGATTGATGTTATTCTGGGAATGGATTTGCTTTCTGTTTATCATTCTAAGATTGACTATAGAGATATAAAAGTTGTTTTTCAAAAAGATTTTCTGTTTTTATATAAGAACGAAACAATAAAATTTGATAAAATATCTAGAAGATTAGAAAGTATTGAAAGATGGAAATTAAACTTATCTTGATCAAAATTTTGAAAACAAGGGAACTATCCATATTAATGATGTACTAGTGGTAAATGAATACCTTGATGTTTTTTCTAATGAGTTATCTAATGTCATACCTGATCGAGAATTAAAATTCACAATTTTCAAAGTTCCATATTCTTAGCCAATTAAAAAACCCCCATATATAATGGCTCAAATGAAACTTATTGAATTGATAAATCAGTTTCAATATTTTCTTGATAAAGGATTCATTCATCCAAGCACTTCCACATTGGGTTCACCTATTATGTTTGATAAAAATAATGATGGTTCCCTAAAACTGTGCATTGATTATATAGATTTGAATAAAACCACAGTTAAAAAAAGTTTCCTTTTCATCGTATTGTTGACTTGTTTGATCAACTCCTGGGAGCTCAGTACTTTTCCAAGATTTACTTGAGATCCAGATACCATTATATGAAGGTGAAAGAGGATGAAATCCCAAAAATAGATTTTTATAGTAGATATGGGTATTATGAATGTTTTTTCATGCTGTTTGGGTTAGATAATATACAGGTTGAATTAACTAATCTTATGAATAGAATATTTAATGAGTTCTTGGATAAGTTTGTGGTTGTGTTTATTGATGAAATTCTGTTATTTTCTAAGAGTAAAATGGATCATGAAAAAAATCTAAGGGTTGTTTTTCAAACCATAAATGAAAATAAATTGTATGGAAAATTCATAATGTGTAATTTTTTTTGTCACAATAGATTTCTTTTCATGGGAAAATTGTAAATATGGATGGAATAACAATTAAACCTGACAAAAAAAAGGTGGTTGATGAATTTACAAGACCCAAAAATGTTACAAAAATTCGATGTTTTATTATATTAGTAGGTTATTACAAATATTTTTCTGAAAAAATTGTACGGTTATTTTTCCCTCTAGCTAAGTTAACACAAAAACGGGTTAAATTTATTTGGACAAAAGAATGTGATGTTTGTTTTCAGGAACAAAAGAAGAGATTGGTGAATGATCCGTTTTGGCCTTACCTTCCCGAAATGGTGAGTTTTACATCTACATGTAGGCTTTTTTGAAGGGACATAGTTGTGTTCTAATGCAGAATAACTAGGTCATTTCTTATTCTTTAATAAAACTGAAACCCCATTAGTTAAATTATCCAAAACATGATTTGGAATTTTCAGCTGTAGTTTTTTCATTAAAATTTTAAAGGCATCATTTATATGAAGCCAAATGTCAAATATATACTGACCATAAAAGTCTAAAGTATATATTAACTCAGAAACATTTAAACATGAGGTAGAGAAGATGGATTTAACTTATAATGGATTATGATTTCATGATAAATTACCATCCAGGAAAATAAAACAAAATGGAAGATTCCTTGAGTCAAAAACCTCAGGATCAATAAACATGAAACGTTTGGAACAGTATCCCTTGAATAATCATTCGTTAAGATTTGGATTAGAAATTGTTTTTGAAGGAAAATTCTCGTTTTTGTTTTAGGTTTCATTATAGTCACTATTATCAGATAGAATTAACGAAGTGCAGAATGAATACGTTGAGCTACAGAAAAAGGTAGAATTATTTAAAATAATTATGTTCTAGAATTTAACCATGATAAAGATTGTGTTTAAATATTGGGAAAATTGGTTGTGTATGCCTTGTGATTCCATGTTGAAGAATGAATTGTTGTGTGAAGCTCATAGTTCTCCATTTTTAGTTCATCCTAGATTTACTAAGATGTACAGAGACCTTCAATAGTATTATTGGTGGGTTGGAATGAAAAGAGATATTGCTGAATTTAACATGAATTTTTTTACACATCAACATGTTAAAGCATGGTTGCGGTTACCAAAGGGGAAGCTTCAGCCTTTGAAAATGCCAGAGTGGATAAGGGAGAATGTATCCATGGACATTGTGGTGGGACTACATAAGACTTCTCAAGGTAACAATGTGATTTGGATTATTTTTTATCATCTGACTAAATCTGAATATTTTCATTCTATTCAAGATACAATGTCTATGGATCAACTTTATAGATAGTACCTCAAAGAGATTGTCATGTTACCTGGATTTCATCATTCCATTGTATCTAATTGAGATTCCTGGTTCACTTATAACTTTTGGATGGGATTCATATGTCGTTGGGAACATAATAAAATTTCAGTATAGTTTTTCATCCCTAATAAAATGGGCAATCAAAACGAATGATTTAGACTTTGGAGGATATTATTCGAGCTTGTTCAATGGACTACCATGGAATTTTAGGTCATCATATTTTATTGTTTGAGTGTAATTATAATAAAAATTTACATTCCAGTATACATATGGAACCATTTGAAGCATTATATGGGAAGCAGAGTCGGACTCCAGAGTTTTGGGATGAATTCGGTGAAAGAAAGTTGATGGGGACAGAATTAGTTGAGAAAGTGACTATGAAAATATAACAATCCAACACTAGTTAACTAGATTCCGTGCATTATTACATAAAATTGGAACGATCACCAAATATAAAGTCTCAAATGTTTAATTAGTTTAGTCACCGTGGAAGTTCTAGATACAAACATATGTTTTACATTACATCATGAAATGAAAAAAAACATTGTATCCCCTTTTAACACACTTTTATCCCTTAGCCAATTCTAGTAGCATAATATTAATATACTTCTTCACATCCTGGGAAAAATAAAACATAAAAAGGGGTGAGATCAGATGCTCAGAAAGGATAACAAGATAGAAGAAACTATAAAAAATAAGCGTAAACATATAACATTGATCACGAAATTCATTGAACGCTTCGACAGTTTCTCAAAATTGTCAATTTCAAATTCAGAATTATATAAAGCATCCTATCTTATTCATTTAACTTTGATCGTGAACTTTATGAATCACCAACCATTGGTTGACTTCTTCGATCATTGGATTTTTGAAACATCGGGTCTGAAATAACGGGCGACGGTTGGGTTGCTGGACGCTAAACATATCATGATTCAATTTTCTTCTGAAGATGACATGATTATCGCCTAGTCGAGTGCTCCTAGGACCTGTGATGGCTCATGGTTTCTTCTCGTTAAATGGTTGTATGATTTTATTATGCAGCATGATTCATCTTCAATGGTGGTTTGGGTAAGTTTCCCGGAGCTTCCTATCCCCTTTCAAAACCCTTCGATTATTTGTACGCTAGGGAATATGGTAGGGAGTTATCTTTGTTCAGACAGTAGGACCAAGGATGTGTTCCATCCGATCTTTCCGAGTGTGTGTGTCGAGGTTGATGTATCTAAACTGCCTATTGAATTCTTCTAGATTGTCGTGGGGGAGGAGATCCGCTACAAGAAGCATGTGGTGTTTGAGTCTTGGTATGAGCTCTGCTCATCGTGGAAGAAATTGGGGAATAATCTGGAGGTCTGCATGCACATGGTGTTGAGACTTGGGGATGTTCAGGTGACTTGGGCCTTATTTTTTCCTGCTGGTGAGAGTAACAAGATTACATAGATTAATAACAAGGGTGGATATATGGGAGGTGTATGTGTCGTGACTGTTGATGTTGATGCAGCAGTTAAGCAGACACAGGTAGGGGTGTTGGCTTCTGATCTGAGGGCGGGTGAAATTTAAAATAGGTTGAGACATGATTTTGTAGGCCTTCCATGAGGTACTGGTCTTGTGAATTCTTATAGAACAAACTAGGTGAGGCACCAGCAACCTCTTTCTCTACCTCCAGATCCAGAAATCCAAGACGCTTTTAGCATATTGACAGGGGATTCCAATGCAACAAACATGGCAGGTACAGTGATGCCTAATGACGTGGAAAAGGTCATGCTAGGTTAGTCTGGTCCTACAGGTTCTTATCAATAGGAAAATAACGGGGGAGGTCCTATTGGGAAATCTACATGTGCAATTCAGGGTGTGGTTATTGAAGACACTAACAGACAACCTCAATTCATAGGGCGTTTCTTCATATAGTCCAGTTATTCTGATGCAACAGATCGGAGATCCCTAGATTATGATGTTGTCTTGGGTTCATAGAATAATACACTCCTAGGTGGAAGTGGGCATATAAATGCAAGATAATTTCAAGTGGAAGATGATGGAGGATGTTCTGACTTGATTCAGTCCACAGTTCCCTTGTGCAACAGGTTTGAAGGCCTTATAGAGGCTGATTTGACTTCTAATTCTATTTTCCTAGGTGAGGGAGATGGGATAGGTGAGAATACAACCAAAGGGAGTGAACATGGCCACTCGGCAGATGAAGAGTCATGCCCAAAAAGTAATAAGGGTGTCAGGAATAGGAGGGGGAAGAAGGATTACTCCTTGATACCCCCCCTTTGGAGACTCGATATTCTAAAAAGATGAGCAATAAGAAGATGGACATGGAGATGCTGAGTATTTAGAGGGAAGGGTAACATGGTGATCAAGCCTTGTTTCTCCTTTTATGTTTAGAAGAAGAAGTGATAGAGTAGGTTTTGTTGCTCAACATAACTGAGGAGGAGGTAGCTAAGACGATGGGGAGATCACTTCAGGTGTCTCTCAGTGAGGAACAATTTTCATGGATTTACAAACAAGACTCAATCTTGGTATGGGGTTTCAACAGAGGGAAAATCAGTATTGAAGAGAACATTCAATACTGGGACTAGCTTAATTCTGAGCTTTATAAGTGGATGTTAGATGTAGCAGATTTATAGGTTTCATCATTATCCTGGAAACTATTTAGGGGAATAGATTCAAGTAAAATCATATTTCTATTTAATGATTCTATTTATGTTGGTGGTATCGATCAGTTGTTTTGAGAGAGTTGTTTATCCGAGTTGTGGTTGTCCTTGGATCTTCTTTTTGTTTGTCAACGTTAGGATATTTGATGCTTGTTTCCAGTACTCTACTTGGACCAACTCTAGAAGGGGATCAAAGCATGTAGTCTTCACCAGTGCAGGTTCTTTGGATCTGGATGATTGAGAGGGTATGGCTTCGCCATAGGTTCAATGCCCGTGCAATTCTGCACGGGACTACTTGCTAAAGAGAACTGCATTGGTGAAGGCATGTCTTCATGGAACATCTGCTGTGGTGGGGTAGGTCCAGTAGTTTCTTTTGGCTTTTCATTATCTTCTTGTGTTGTATTGTGATTATTCAGACAACTTTTGTGGTTTTTCACTTTTCTTTAAAAGTGTTTTGATAATAAAAAAGTAACTTTTAGTCAGACAACCACATAGTCAAGGCCTCTGAGCATAACTAAAAATAAGATTTTATCAAAGCCTAGTGCCATGACACTAGTTTCTCTCATGATACCTACTGATGCATCGAGAAGCTATATCGAGCTCTACCAATCATTTAATATGTCCAATGCATTCCTCATATGAAAATGTAGAAACATAATGTAAACACTCATATTTAAAAATAGAATACTAAATGTTAATACTTTAACCATAAACCATGAATGGTATAAAAATAACATATCTATATTAAAATATATAATAAATCATTTAAAACAATATGAAAGATTCTATCATAATAAATCAACATCAAACAAGTGTAAAATCCATCAAAAGATGTTGAAATAGATGAAATAAAAACTGTTTTAGAGAAATATCTTTTTCAATTTTGAAATCATTTAGAAGTAACATAATTATATAATAAAACATTTAATTTCAAAATATTTTTTTAAGCTTGTAAGGTATAATTCGAAGGTGTTATAATTGTGGAAAATAGGCTCACTCACCATATAAGTTAAAAAAATTGTTCCTTAATTTTTTCAAAAATGGATTAAAGGACCTTGTTTGGAAAACAACGGAAATATATCTTTATTTACCTTTTATAAAAATTAAATAAAGTGTATAAATGAATTTAAACCATAGTCAAGGAAATATTAAAAATGTTTTGAAATACAATTTTATGAAACACGGATGTGGATGATAAAGAGGTCCCAGTAGATACTCACGTATAAACAATCTCGGATAATGAAGAGATTGTAGAGTTAAACCTTACCTTGTACTTTTCCATGATCAAGGTTACGTTAAACTCATTTATAAAAGATAAATCATTTTTATTAAATTAAACAAGAACCACATACATTAATATTATATAATATATGATATTCTATTATTTCTTTGTTAATAATATTCGAGTATTATCATTGTTTCGGGTGTTAATTGATTCATTTTCCATTAATTGTTTTGTTACGCAAGTCTTGATTGTTATTGATAGGATGTATATGATTCATATTAAGAATTTATTAAGTTCTTAAAGATTATTTTTAATTATAAAATGAAAATTATTCTTGAATGATTATGAGGGGGAATGAATCTAATCACATTCGTCAAAATGGTAATCCATACATACACTTGAGCGATAATATCATTCTACTGATAGTTAAATCATTTGTAATTGGATGTTATATCATGTATACAGAATTATTAACAAGTTATATTTATTATTTACATAAATTATACACATTATTATACCCATCCAAATAATGAAGTGCTGAATAAAAAACTACACTGCGACATGCAGACGGTAAGTCGTACATACACACTTATGGTGACTTTGTCAATCATAGGATGGATAGAATAATGAATATGTCTATACCATATTTATAAAAACATCAGAGTAAGTATATGATACTGTAGTTATTTTTTTTGGTATGGAAACAACAAATAAATAGGATGGGGAAGAAGAAAAGAACTTTGAAATAAGTGATGAAATTATTACCTCTTCTTTGGGTGCTTCCTTTTGATTTGATCAAAATGGGTCCTTTGTTTGGCTTTGGATCAAATTACGTCCTGTAGGATTAATTAAGGGTAGTCGGGAGGATATTTGACTAGGTCTTGGTCGAGCAAAATGTCTTTGGAGGTGTGATTTTGAGAGAAGGGGAAGTACCCTTTCATAAGAGTGGTGAGGGTCACTTTAGGGAAATCTAGAAATATTATTTTATTATACAATCATATTTTGTTTATAATGGCTCCAAAAATATTTACTGAGAGGATAAGGGGGGATAGGTCGAAAACCTCTCAACCAATAGGTTTTAGATAGGTTTAGGTGACCATATTGACATTAACTTTTAGATTTAACTCATAGTTAAATAGTATTACTTTTACCATGTATTCTTGTATTATTATAATAAATGGTTAATAAACTTACAATAAAAATACAAGAGAACCCCAAGTAGTTAATTATTGATATATCTAACTTTATATAAGTTATTTTTCTGATCCTTAGATTTTTATGAATATTATATCAATTATTAATATAGTATTTGTTTTCAAAAATCATTTATGTCAATTTTGACAATATTAAGTATTCAGTTTTTTTGAAAGTCATAAAAACATTATCATTTAAAAATAAATATTTTTTTATCAACCCTGACATGTAATATTAACTTAGAAAATTTTCAAAATACCTCCAAAGTCTCAATTTATAATTTTATTAATAATTATAATAGCAATTATTTTAATCATTCAATAATAAAGTAATTACTACATCATCATTGTGTCATAAATAAATTTTATTATTTCATGTTTAAAAATTATAATTAAAATAAAATTATATAGGAAATATTTTTATCTTTCTTAAGAATATTTACAGTCAATTTTATCTTATGTATAACCCTATATTAGAAATGTTTTAGTTATTAATCTTTGAATTTATCACTTTTAGCTCTTCTTTAAATAAAATATTAACAAATGTCCTAATCTAATCCATGTGATCCAAAATGGTCATATATCATTAATAAATTATATTTTGGTCGAAATAAAATTATCCAATAGAATTAGTATATGTGTTAGGGTAATTATAATTTCATAATTACCTTTAATTATCCAGTTTACTTTTAATCGTGATAAATAAAATTCAAAAATTACTATTCACCAAAAATTATTATCAACATATTGAACCAAATTTTACTTAATGATGTCAACTATGTCTGTAGGATTTTTGATGTTTTATTCACAGAAGCGGTTAAGCTATGTGTTATGCAAATTTGCAAATGTGCCGAGAAGGTGGGTAAAAGACGTCAAAAGTTCAATAAAATTTTATTGATCTAATCTTATTATAAAATGAATCCAATGAATTAAATTAAACGTATATATGTATTATGAAAATATTTTGAACTAAAAAAATCAAATAAAATAACTAATTATGTAAATAAAAAGTCGGTTTTTAACAATAACGCATTGTTTTTCACTATTCATCGATAATTGAATGTTTTCAGAAAAATATCAAAAATTCATCCTAAGATAATTTTGATTTTACGAATCCAAAAATGAAGTCCATTTTGAAAAATAAAATTTCTAAAAATTTTAAAAGTGTGTATTACAATTCATAATGGCTATTTTGATTGGTCGTGGTGTGATGGAACTCAAAGTTGCGTACAAACACAAGCTATTAAATTATTCAAAGAGAAACGTACCATGGAAGCTTGGGGTGTTACATTATTCTAGCCTTTAAATAATTTCTTCCTTGAAATTTCTGGAATACTACTGTGTAGAAGTAATCAAGCGGTTCTTCATCATAAGTTCTCAGGGTTCCCACGTTGCCTCTTCCATCTTATAGATTATCCATTGAACTTTTAGCAGATGAGTCGTCCAGTTTCTCAAAACCTAATCTCTGGTGTCAAGAACCATGGCAGACCTTTATCAATAAGACAAATTTGGTTCCACTTCTATTTCTTCATAGGTGAGTACATGTGTTGGGTTTGGCAAGTCTTTTCTCAACAGTGATACCTGGAACACATCACGGAATTTAGAGAGACTTGGAGGAATGTAAAAATAGTAAGCTCCAAGTCCAATTCATTCTAGAATTTCAAATGTTTTTATGTACTTGGGACTTCATTTACCCTTCTTACCGAATCATACAACACCCTTCAATGGAGATACCTTTATGAAAAAAAGTTCTCCTACCTAAAATTCAAAATCCTTCCTTCGGTTATTGACATATCTATTTTTCTTAATTTGAGTTGCCTTGATGAGGGTTTGGATAATATTCACCTTTTCTATTGTTTCCTCAACATGTTATAGGCCTACAAGTTTCCTTTTACAAAAATCATCCCAACAATTTGGTGTGTGACATCTATTTCCATATAACGCTTCATATGGTGCCATCTGAATACATGAATGGAACCTATTGTTATAGAAAAATTATACCGGAGGTTAATATAGTTCCCACATACCTTGAAAGTCATGGGAGCAGGATATCAACATGTCTTCTATGTTTTTAATAGCCCGTTATGATCGTCCATATGTTCGAGGGTGGTAGGCAGTTCTCAAACGAATTTAGTATCTAGGGAATTCTGAATACATTTCAAGAATCTTGTTGTAAACTGGGGATCACGATGAAAAACAATTGATAAGGGTAATCTATAGTCTTTAATCTTCATTAATATATAGTCATTATAAACGTTCAAGATTTAAATCTTTTCTTATAGAAAGAAAATGTGTTGACTAGGTAAGACGATGAACAATGACCCATATTTCATCGTTTCTTCTAGGAGTATTTGGTATCCCCATGAAAAATTCCATTGTAATATCATCCCATTTCAACTCATGTATGGGAAAAGGTTGCATGAATCTTATAGGATGCTGCCTTCCTACCATAACCTATTGATAAAACATACATCTTTACACATAATCAAAAAAATCCATCTTCATGTTGTCCCAAAAAAAATGTTCCTTCAAATATCTATACCTCATAGTGCTACAAGGGCATATAGAAAAATTGTTTATGTGATCATCATCCAAAAATTCCCTTTTTAGATCAGTTATGTTAGGAATAGAAAGTACTTTCCGAAATTTTAAAATCACATTTTCATATACAAAGTCGATCAATCTCCAACATTAACAACTTTAATTTTCTTTTGAAACTCCTCATCATCATGTTGAGAAATGTTTATCCTTTCTAGTAAAGATAGTTTCAAAACCATATCGAAAAGTATTGATGTTTCACCTTCCATGATTATTCCCATATCCATCATTACTAGATCCATGAACATAGGATCCCTTTTAACTCTCAACCTGTTCAAAACTCCATGATTCTTTATTATTTACGCATATGTCACCTTATTTTCCTTCCCCAGGTGGTAGTGTATATTACAATCATAATCCATGAGTAGTTCAATCCTATGTCTTTGCCTTATGTTTAGTTCTTTTCTGTGAGAAAATATACTTCAAACTCTTGTGATCAGTATATATCTCACATTTTTCACCATAGATATAGTGTCTCCATATCTTTAAAGTATCGATTACTACTACTAACTCAAGATCATGAGTGGGATTGTTTTGTTCATGAATTTTTAGTTTCCATGATGCATAAGATATAACTATATCATTCTGCATAAGGCTACTACCAAGTCATTTTTTTTGAAGTATCACTATAAATAACAATCCCATCATTCCCCGATGGTAGAGTCAAGATAAGAGAATTGACTAATATTATCTTAAGTTATTCGAAACATTCTTCACACTCTTGTTTCCAAACAAACATAACCCCTTTATGTGTGATCTTGGTTAATGGATTAGCCTATCGGGAAAAATCTTGGTCGAAACACTGATAATAACCTACTAAACCAATAAAACTACGTACCATAGTTATAATTTTATTCTCTGGCCATTCTTGTATTTATCTTTTCATAGAAGGATCAATAATTATTCCATCCTTAGAGACAATATGGACAAGAAACAAAATCTCCTAAATCCAGAAATCAAACTTTCTAATCTTCCCATATATTGCAATTTTTTCTAAGAGTCTTTTGAATAATGCACAAGTGATTTTCATTATCTTCATAGCTTTTGGAGTAAACCAAGACATGATAAATAAATACCACTACAGAGTCATAAAGATATTACTTTAAATCTCTATTCATTAGATCCATGAAGACATAGGGTTCATTAGTTAGTCCAAAAGGAAGTATTGTAAACTCATAAATCCCATACCTGGTATGAAATGATGTCTTTGGAACGTCTTCCTTCTTCACACACAACTGATGATGTCCTGATTTAAGGTCAATTTTTGACAAATAATGAGCTCCATGAAGTTGATCGAATAAACCATCAATGAAAGGTAGGGGTAGTTGTTCATTATTGTTATAACATTTATCTCCCTATAGTCAATGCAAAACCTCATAGATCAATCTTTCTTCTTAAAAAAAGAATATGAGCACTCCATGAAGAAACACTAGTGGAAATAAATACTTTATTACTCAAATCCTCTATTTGTTTCTTTAGTTCCACTAATTCAACAGTGGACATTCAATATGGGGTCATTGATATGGGACTTGAACCAGGAATCAAGTCAATGGAAAACTCAATTTCTCGTTCTAGAGGGTGTACATGTAAATCTTCTAGAAACACATCAACATATTCTATCACAATAGTTATATCCACTATTTGAACATTCTTTTCCTCACCCATAGTTATTTCATTATCTTCCTCCCTATAAATTTAATTTAGTAGAGCTACTAGGGCGGATCTAGAAAATAATTGGATAGTGAAATTTCTTATCTAGTCATAAGGCACTCCTTATCATCATCAAAAATTGTAACCTCCTTATTCTTACAATAAATGTTTCCATAATGGTCTGAAAGACAATACATACAGAGGATTATATCAAATTCAACCAAGGGTATGACGATGAGATCCACATATAAAGCACATTTATATGACCTAATGGGAACTGATTCACAAAACTTTGTTGCAATGACACTTCCCTTAAGAGTTTTGAATGACAACCCCCTTGTTAAATAAAATTGGAAACATCTAATTTTATTAGAAAACTGGGAAGATATGAAAAAATGTGATGAACTAGAATCAAATAAAGGATTGGGTAAATCTTAAGGTATCCATTAAATTACCTTAAACCACATCATTCAGAGCATCAACCTCAATAGTAGTGATCACATAATATTGCCCTTGCTCTCATGGACTTTTCTAAGGTATATTTCCTTAGTGCTCATGTCATTTATTTTCACAATTCCCCATTTCTCTACAATTGTAGCATTCATCATTGAATGCCTCTTTCTTTCCCTTGCAATCTCGAGCTTGGTGGCCTTTTTCAACACACATATAACATACTATCATTTACTTTAGGCTTGTAACAGGGTTTTTTCCCACAATTATTTCCAGATGAAAATTGAAAATTTACCTTCTTTCCCTTATTTCAATTTTCAGAGTGTTAATTAGATCTATTCTTCACCTTCTTTTCATTAAAGTTATAATACCTAGAGAATTCATTTTCTTTCTTGATATCAGATGAGACAATATCATCATATGATGATAATGATTGTGAGTCTAATTCTATATGGAGAAATGGTTTTAACCCATAAACTAATCGATCAATATTACTCCTTGGGTTACGTTTATAATTTTTTTCATGCCTTTATAACCTTGTAAATTCAAACTTATAATTGTGACATTCTCATCCTCCTTTTTCCTCAGACTCAGAAATTGTCTTTCCATTCCAGCTCAATGACCATGAGGAAAGTAATTTTCTATGAAAAGATTATTAAATTCCCTCCATTACATATTTGATACTTCTTCATCCTCATTTTTGTTTTGAATTAATGACCACCAATTATCTTCATCTCTCGTGAGCCAATAAACAACCATGACAACTTTTTCCCATTCGCTACTCCCCAAAGCATGAAATATTTTCTCTAAAGAACTTATACATTGCTTTTCTACCAATGGATTTTTAGTCCCATTGAATTATGGAGGTTTTCTCCTTATGAAGTGGTCTAACATTGATACTTTGTGTTGTGTGTTAGGGTGCTCCATATGGGTGAGGTTTTTATTCATAACATGACTAAGTTTTCCCTGTATGGTTTCTAGTTGATCAGTACTAGTTGAATCTCCTGCTCCACTACAATTATATTGAGGAGGAGGGAAATCCCTTCATGAATTATGTGTATTGATACAGTTTCCATTTCTTCCACTGGGCACCATTTCTAAAAAACAACATATACTATATTAGATTATGAATCACAATACATAATTATAAACTAGTAAAATACCTTACATAAATGGAATTGTTTATGAGTATAATACATAATCATAAAAAATGTTTTATTTGAGGAGGTATTTACTCATTAATACTTCATAATATTTTGTAAAGACAATATGAATTATCCTAAGAATATCCCCCAGTATATTCATAACTAAGAGTACAGCAAGCTAGAAACTCCATGTTAGATTTTTCACTACTAGGAACATTTGTGCTAGAGCCGCCTCTACCTTCTCATATCTAGAAAAAGAAATATTTTCTTATAAAATTCACAAAATATATATATTACCAATATTATAAATTTTATTTCTATACTAATCATCAAATTTTATCTTAGGGTAATGTTCTATAATCAAAGTTTTTCTAAATCTGGTTTCCATGGTTTGTATTAAGCTATCTTTGATACCATCAGTAATTCCCCTGACCCTAGTTACCCAGTTTTGGTGCATTATTACATAATATTGGAATGATCACAAGAGATCATGTCTCAAAATACAGATTAGTTTAGTAGCCTTGGAAGTGATTGATACATACATAAGTTTTTCATTACATCCTGAAATGAAATCAAACAACCACATTTTTTCCCTTTTAACACACACATATTCCTTAGACTATTCATGTAGGTTAATTGTAATATACTTCTTCGCATCCTGAGAAAAATAAAGCATAGAAAGGGCTGAGCTCTGATGCTCAATAAAGATAAAAGTATAGAATAAACTATCATAAATAAGCTTAAACATTTACGTAAATGTATAAGACTAAAAAAATTATTTTAAAAATAAATATCAGCATAATGTGGAAAAGTTAAATAAAATAATACCATTTACATATTCACATGGACATTGTATTAGTAGAATAATCACATGTAATAACAAAAATCAATTTCATAATGATGAAATGCATAATGTTGGACAACATAACCACATAGTTAAGGCCTCATTCCAAGGCTAAAAATAATATTTTTTCAAGGCCTTGTGCCAAGATACTAGTTTGTTTCCTGAGATCTACCGATGAAATGATGTGTTATAGCTAGATCCACCCATCTCTTACTAAGTCCAATGCATTACTCATATAAAAATGTTGAAACATAACATAAACATTCATATTTAAAACTAGAATACGAAATATTAATTATTTAACCATAAACCATGAATTGAATAAAAATAACACATCCACATTCAAACATATCATAAAACCATCCATACAATATGAAAGATTTTATCATAATAAATCAAGTTCGAATAAGTGTAAAATCAATTAAAGGATGTTGACATAGATGAAATCAAAACTATTTGGGAGAAATATATCTTTATATTTTGAAATAATTTAAAAGTCACATAATTATATAAGAAAACATTTATTTTGAAAATATTATTATAAGATTATAATGAAATCATATAAGGTGTCAAAATGGTGGAAAATAATTTCCCTCGTTGTATAAGTTAAAAAACATTCTTTCTTTAATTTTTTTGAAAAGGTCGTAAAGGATTTTTTTGGAAAATGATAGAATGATTCCATTATAAAAATTTTATAAAAAGTCAAAAAGGGTATAAATGAATTTAACCTGTAGTCTAGAAAATAATAATTTTTTTGAAATACATTTTTATGAGTCACGGATTTGGATGATAAAGAGGTCATAGTAGATACTCATGTATAAACAACCTCAGATAATGAAGAGACTATAGAATTAACCATTACATTGTACATTTATTTGATAGAGGTTATGTTAACTTCTTGTATAATAGATAAATAATTTTTATAAATTATACAATAACCACATACATAATTATGATATCATATATGATCTTATAATATTTCTTTGTTAATTATATTTCAGTAGTATCATTGTTTTGGGAGTTAACTAATTTATTTTCGTTTATATGTGTTGTTATGTAAGTAATGTTTAGTATGTATAGAATGTATTTGAATCATATAAAGAATTTTATTTAGTTCTTAAACATTATTTTTTAATCAAAAAATGAAAATTATTCGTGAATGATTATGATGGAGAATAAATCACATCATGTTCGTGGAGACGATAATCCATACATATGAACGAGCAAAAATATCATTATATTGATGGTGAAAAAGTATGTAATTGGATGGTATATCATATATACAGAATCATTAAAATTTTAAATTTATTATCTAAATCAATTATAATCATTATTATAGCCATCTAAATATTGAAGTGTTTAATAACAAACTACACCATGACGTGGAGATGTTAAGTCATACGTACTCACGTATGGTGGCTATGTCATTCCTGGGATGGATAGAATAATGAATATGGTTGTACCATATTTTTAATAACATCAGAGTAAGTATAAGGTACAAGAGATACTATTTTGGAATGAAAATAACTAAGAAAGAAGATGTGTAAGAAGAAGTGGACTTTGAAAGTGGTTTTGAAATTATTACCTATTCTTCAAGTTCTTCTTTTTGATTTGATCAAAATGTCTACTTAGGTTTTCTCTTGATCAAAGTAAGTCCTATAGGTTGAAGTTAAGGTAGTTGGGATGTTATTAAAGAAGGGGTTGTCAAATTCAAATTGCTTTGGAGGTGTGATTTTGAGAGAAGATAAAGTACCCTTTTATTAGTGAGGTGAGGGTCACTTTAGGAAAAGCTTGAAATAGTATTTTATTATACAATCGTACTCTATTTATAATGGATAAAAAATTATTTATTTTGAGGATAAGGTGGTGTTGGGTTGAAAACATTTCAACCAATAGGTTTTAGACCTGTTTGGGTCACCATATTAACTTTATCATTTAGAATTAACTCTTAGTCAAATAGTATAACTTTTACAATGTATTCTTGAATTATTATAATAAATGGTTAATAAACATACTATAGTAAACCAAGAGAACCAAAATTGGTTCATTATAGATATATATATCCTTATATAAGTCTTTCGGTTGAAACTTATATTTTTAGGAATATGATATCAATTAATAATATAGTATTTGTTCTAAAATCCCTTCTATGTCCATTTTGACACTATTTAAAATTTGAATTTTGTAAAAGTCAAAAAAAAATTATTACTTAAAAAAAAATTATTTTATTAACACAAACCTATGATATTAACCAATAAAATTCATGGAATACATCGAATGTATCAATTTACAATTATATTAATATTTATAATATCAATTATTTTTATCATTCAATAATAATGTAATTACTACATCATCATTGTGTCATAAATAAATTTAATTATATAATGTATGAAAATTATAAATAAAATAACATTATATTTGAAATTTTTTTATATTTGTAATGAATATTTATAGTCAAATTTAACTTATCTATAACCCTATATTAAAAATTGTTTAGTTATTAAACATTGAATTTAACACTTTTAGCTCTTCTTTAAAAAAAATAATAATAAATTTCCTAATCTAATAAAAGTGGAAAAAAAGGACCATATTTTGCTCCTATGGTTGATTTTGGTCGAAATAAACTTATCGAATAGATTTTTTACATGTTTTAAGGGAATTATAATATAATTTTTACCTTTAATTACCCTAGTTACTTTTAACCCTCGTAAATAAAATTCAAAATATACTAATCACCAAATTTTTTTGCATCCTATTGAACCAAATTTTACCTATTGATGTCAACCATATCTCTCATATTTTTGAAATTCAATTAATAGAAGTGGTTAAATTATGTTTTATGCAAATCTGCAAATGTTCCTAGAAGGTGGGTAAAAGACGTTAAAAGATCAATAAAATTTTATATACTGCATCTTATTATAAAATGACTCCAATGAATTAATGTGAACATATATTGGTATTATGTATCTATTATGTCCTAAAATAATCATTAAAAAATAACTAATTGTCTGAATAAAAAGTCAGTTTTAAAGAATAACACATTGTTTTTCACTATTCATAAAAAATTGAATGATTTCAAAAAAATACAAAAAATTCACCCTAAGATAATTCTGATATTTTGAATCCAAAAATGAAGTCCATTTTGGAAAGGAAATATTATAAAATTTCATAAAGTGTGTATTACAATTCATAATGACTAGTTTGATTGGTCGTGGTGTTTTAGAACTCGAAGTAGCGTGCAACACAAAATATTGCATTATTCAAGGAAAAATGTACTGTTGAAAATTGGGGTGTAACAGAAAGTAAAGATGATCCATTAAAAAATGAGGAAATCACTGAGCAGGCTGAAAAGTTATGAAAAAAATAGATGGAAAGACTTCTCTTTCGAGGTAGGTGAACATATTTTCCATAAAATATCTACTTTGAAAAGTGTGATGTGTTTTGGTATGAAAAGAATGAAAAGTCTGCGGATTATCGGTTCTTTTTAAATCCTATATTATGATGGACCAACTGCATATTGAGTATCTTTGTCTTCGTGTTTTTCTCAGGTACACAATGTTTCCTTGTTTTGATGTTGGGGAAGTATGTGCTAGATTCAAATCATGTTTTCATCCCAGAAGCAGTTCATATGGAAGAGAACCATTCTTATGAAGAGAAACCAATTCAGATTATTGATCAAAGGTAACAAGTATTGAGAAATAAGTTAATTCATGAGGTAATGGTTTTTTGGAGAAACCACATGGTTGAATAAAAAACATGGGAGTTTGAAAATACTATGAGGGAAAGGTACTCTCACTTGTATAATAAGAAAATACAATTGTGAGGACACTATTTATAGAAGGTGGGGATAATGTTACCCCACATATTTTTAAAAATAAATTGAAATGCCTGATACATTTTTTCAATAGATATTTATAACCATCTTTTAAACATAATTTTTCCACTTCTATGTTTTTAATTTCAAAAAATGGTTGTCTACAATTATGTTTAGTAAGTTTGTTGTTGTGTAATAGAATCAACGCATTTTTGGTGAATAGTAACAAACTCGTATGAATAGTAATGTGACTAGTAATACGACCCTAATAAATAGTAAATTGAATTGTTATTTTATTTTCTTAAGGCTTTGAAATAGTGACATCTTGGTTAATTTTTCGATGGGAAATAAAATCATTTATAGTTCTAAAAATGTTTTTTCTAAATAAATTATGATTTTATTTAAATAATAAAATAATAATTTTTAGAAAATTATTCTAAAAAATTGTGTTCTTTTTTAAATTCTAAACGTTAGAAAAATTTTATGGTAAATTTTTGATAATTTTCCAAAATTCTATAAATTTTTAGGAATTGTAAATTACGATAAAATAGGATAAAATGATAAATACTTGACTAACTGCATCATAGGTGATGAAAAGATGATTTAAGACCACTTGGTACGAAATCACATTCCATTATTACTATTTGGATCACACGAATTAATACTATTCATTTTATTAAGAAAAAACAATTATAATAATGATTAAAATATTGTAAAATACCTCCTCCCCTCCACTATAAATACCACCATAATTTCTATCTTCCTCCCACAACTCTTAAACCTTGATCCTTACCTAAGATCTACCAATACTCCTTCCAAGGCTCTTCACCATGTCCTAGAGCTGTGGGTATCACCAAAAGGCCAATATCAAAGGCCTTAAGTATGATATTTGGTATCAGATATTAAGAGGTAAACATCCTCTTTGGTTTTCATTCTTTTCTTTTAATTCTCATTTATATTCTTCTTCTTTCCTCAGCTCCCCCTTATCCCAGAGGAATGAATGATCTAGTATCTTACATATTCATGATTTCATCATGTTTATGGAATACTCACCATTATACTTCTTCTCCTATTACACTTATTCATGAAAATAAAACACCGTCCTTTATGTGTGGATTTACAGAGAATGTGAATGATGTGATTTTTATTTACTTTCTTCAAGACTGGTCATAAAATAATTTTTTTGTTGAAAAATATTATAAATTTGGAATTATATCTTATATAAGGTTCAGGAGTGATTTTTCACACATGTTATTAATTTATAAAACAAATTGAGTTCTTTACGATCAAAGAATAGCCAAAATGACCAAAAAAATATCAATATTGTTTTAACTTATGAATCATCCTCATGTAATAATTCAAAATGATAAATGGTATAATTTATAGTTATGGAAATATGTAAATACCACTCCATTCCAATTCGGAAGTTTCACTTCCAATCGATAAGAACATCCATGATGAACAGATTATGGAAAACATGTAAAGAACGCAATTTTAAATGAGGTTTAAATGAGTTTCAAGTAAGACCAACCCTAGGTATGGGAATTCTAAACCCGATTTCCATTATTTGGGTTAAAATTATACTTCATTATTTATATTTTATTAAAAAAAATTGTGTGATTAATTATGTTTATATTATATTGAATTATATGTATTTTTAGTGTATATATAGATTCCATCCACTAAACTAATTCTCACTTGGATTATATGATATTTGTAAGGGGATTTTCCTTTAAAATCCTCTTTTATGTTTCTGTTTTTTAAAATTCTAAAGAAATTTTTTTATGAAATTATTCATGTTTTATGGTTATGTTTTGGTTCTAGTGAGTTTTTTATGATGAAGTGTGGGACCTGTATCACCTTCCAACACATTGGGTATGTGTTATTTGGTGGCCGACTATATGGTTACTACAAGTGTAACTGTGATGGTTACACAAATTGTAAGGTATCCCTGAGGGTTACAAATTATAATGTAGCCAAGAGGGTTACATGATTATATAATTAATTCTACATGTTAAATTTATGGTTTTATTTATTTTCTTATTTATTTTTAGGGATCTTTTTGACATCTCATGTTTCACAAAGTAGGTGAAAAATAATTTTTAAATGATTTCATACATTACAAGTATTTATGGACTAATGTGTTATTTTCTTTTTTATTATATCCCTTTCCAAGAATTTTTTTCTCATCCCATGTTTTGATATTATTTTCACATGTTATAAGGATGAGTAAGACAAAGAAGGAATCCAAGTAAAATGTTTGAATAATTGTCAACTAAATCATGTTTTATTTGAAATATTTTATATTTTGGATGCAATTAATACTATTTTATAGTTTCCAATCTATATTAATGTGTAATGTTATTAATTATTTATGTACCAATTCTATAAAGCACTAAAAATTATAAGATAATCAATGTGAAAAAGTGATTTCTTGACTAAATTTAGGATTATGTAATGTAATATGGATGGGTATTTATACTTATAATTATAAAGTATAATTTTATAAAATATATTATTGAATACAAATTAAAAACTATACAAAATATCTTTATGATCTATAATCAACTGCGAAATAGTGAAAAAAATGGATCAAGACCTAATACATAATAATGGGTAAAAAATTGATTATGATAAATAAAAAAGTTATTAATAGATTTTAAACATGTAAATGACTAGATAATATAAGGAATTAAATTGTTAATAGAATAGGTTCATGAAATCATAAAACATTATCATTAAAAATAATATAATAATCAGAATACATTTTATGGAAAGGTAATTGCATGTAACCATCAAATATAACATGAATTAAGATCGTGAAAACATAGTAATGTGAAAACATATGATATTAATTATGATCATTTGTGAAGAAGAATATAAATGTGGCATGATATATGAATATATCATTTCATGGGAATATGTTACATAATAAATCATGAAAAATAATATAACATTCCATGATTTTATGTGAATACCATCATAACATAGTGTATTGGGTTTACTCCTTTGTACCATAAATACAGTGTATTGGGTTTCTCCTCAATACCTTAAGAATGATGTATTTGGATTTCTACCTTATCATATATTCAATGTTATCTCATGATATTTAAATCATTAAAAAATTAATTAGAAGAATATATATGTCCCGGTCTACAAATATTTGTAAGGATATATCTAAAAATATTTATGGAATAATTATACGAAGACAATCATTCATCCATAAAAAGGTAATTATTAATAAATTAGAATTAACACAACATCGAAATAAATAAAGTAACTATTTAGAAAAATACCCATAAACTAATAAGACAATGTATTGGGTATCCAGACTATATAAAATAATGTGTATATGGTCAAGTAATTAATTTTTGTAGTCAATCAAATGTATGGCTATCTAGGTGATCACCATTCAATTAGAAGAACTTAAAGGGTATTCAAAAAGTAAAAGAATTGGTAGAGAGGTATTCATCATGAATAATTGATTATAATTCAAGATAAAGTGTGTGATAGACCATTCAACTCAAATATATTTCATTTCCATGATACCTGATATTCATAGGAACATTGGTAATGAAATTATGGATTATTTTTATATAGTATCCATTTGTGAATAAGATACTATTTTTGTAAATACAATATAAGGAACCACAAATGAATAAAATATGAATGAGTATTTGTAAATATGAAAATTATATAGATCATGAAAATATATAGAATTGTATTTAATGAATTAATTAAATATTTTTTATTCAATGAAAAAAAGAAAATATTAATTATTAATCAAGGATATATTAATAAAAAAATGATTTTATAAAAAATAATGACAGATCATATCTATAATAATAAAAATTTAATTTATAAATTTCAACTCTATGAATATTGGAAAATGAATGAGAAATCATGATAATATGTTTAATAACATTTATTGACTTTATCACATAAACATGGAATGTAGTTATTTTTAATAGATGTACATAGAATTTTAATACATTATTTTAATAATAATTTTTTCCATTAATAAAATATTAAAAATTAATAGATCTAACATTATAGATACATATATAAAAAGATATATATTGGAATAAAATCTGTAATAAACATCATAGGTAATGAATTAAATATATAAAAAAAGGAAACATAATCGAATTAACATACAATGAAATCGCAAAGTCTATTGATTATAAGGAATAAAAATGTAACATTTATAAATAGTTATAGATTAAGAGAATGATATATAATGTGATAGGGAAGATAACCACATAATATAAAAAATTCATTAACAAACCATTTTGAATAGTGAAAGGTATGATAAGTGAATACATAAGAGAAGTAAATAGTCTGGTTTCAAATAAAAAATAAAAATAAAAATATATAATGTATAATTGAATAATTATTTGATATTAAATTGGTGAGATAATGCAAAATAGGGAAATATGACATGAAAAGATAGATGATTTGGAAGAAAAAACCCCTTATATCAAGTCTCAAAATTATTCATACAGACTTTTAAATAATAAATAACAATTTTTTTTAAATATATGATTTAGAATCATTAATATTTATCTAATAAATATTATTAATTTTAAATGATTTATTGAATTGAAATATTTATTTAATATTATAATTTTTTATTCTAATGTTTTACAGTTGTTCGGTTCATGATTCTAAATATAATTCAACAAAATGATAATAGTTGAACGTATACTACCAATTTTCTATAGAATCCACAAGTTTCAAGGTATATTTTCCATCTGAATCTATAATTAATGGAGTTTTATAGTTTAGTTTTTAGTTATAATTTAATGAATCTTCCTTGATATGCATGTTTTAAACAATTAACATAACATCTATCTTTTTCTTTTAATGTCATTATTATCATCACAATTGAATCATTATGTATTCCTAGATGTGGTGTTATTTTATTTATAATTGTATATTTAATCATGAATGAATTTTTATCCTTATATCCATTGAAGTGTTGAGTGAAAATAATACAAAATTTTTCACAAAGATATTGTAAAACCACCATGGAAGAACAATAAATGTTTTTAAAAATTTAAACAAATAGAGTATTTTTTAAATATTATTGTTTTATCAAAATATTTTAGTTTAAGTAAAATAATAATTTTAGTTTTCTTTTAATGATGAATTATTTTATAAAATGTAAATGCAAAGAACAAAATTTAAACACATAGGTTTATAAAAAATATTTTCACAATGTAATGTTTAAATGAAAAGACATCATTGAGAGGGAGTAGGAAATATCTCATTAGTAGAGGGTTATAGGGAAGTTAATGACATGGAAATATCATTAGGAAAAATTGTTAGAGGTTTCAAAGTATTTTAAGACAAACGACTCTCAAAAAATAAGGTAATAGATATTTGGAAACCCTTACATTACTCTTTCAGTCACCCATGTTGGACTGGGTCTAAGGCCTTTACATGGGGGGTTTTTTATCGTGAATAAATCCTTAATAATAGTCTTAGGTTATGATAGGAAAATATTTTGTAAAATATTTTGAAATATAATGTTGTTTCGAATTGAGGCTAAATTTGTATAAAAGGTGTGCAAATATAGCCTCAATTGATGGTCATATTTGAGAGATATTAATTATTTTATTACATAGGATCTATTAAAATACAAATTTTCACCAAATTGATTTTAATTAGTATTTAAAAAAATAGGAATATTGAAAATTTAAATACACAAAAAAATTAATTAGAACCATTAAAATAGTTAATAAAAATTTATAAATAAAAATTTGTTTTTATGGAAAAAATATTACTTAGGTTTTGGAAATAAATTTATATACTTGTAAATTAAAATTATTATTTTTAAATAATTTTTGATTCATATTAAATTCATTTTAATACTTAATAATTTTTTTTATAATCATTTGAGACATATTTAAATAATTTTGATGTCAAAAAAACTTATGATATACTAAAAAACTATATTTTCAACTATTCCACAAAAAATAAATTTTTTCACAAATATATTCCAAAATAACCGTATGATAAATAAAAAGTGATGATAAAAATTAAATAAATTTTAAATTATTTAAATTATAATAATTACTTTTTTAAAAAATATGTACATATTTATGAAAATAGTGTTGTTTTAATAAAATTCTTATATTAGAGTTACAATAAAATTCAAAAAACCATATTATATTACAAATGAAAATAATATCCAAAGTTTAATGTCCAAATCATGATAATAAGAAACTATACATTTGAAATTTTTTATTTTCAAATGAAAATAATATAATATATTTTAAATGTAATACATATTACATTGTTTAAAAAAATTCTGTATACTGATTAAATTTGATAATAATAATCTAATAATTAAATGTATTACTATGAAATTTATAAATAAATAATATTGTATTATTTTAGTAGAAAATATTTTTTTAATAGTTATATCATGTGATGCACAGAAATTGTAATAGGGAATTAATATATTAATTTTAACGGGTTTATTTTGAATTATATCATTATATAACCTTGTAGAATAGTATATTCACATTTCAATTCTAGTGGGTTCGTTAATATATAAATTAAAATTAGGAAAAACTATAAATAAAATTATATTACTTATTATATAATATTGTATCTTTAAAAATAAAAATTAAATCATTAAACTATATCTTATCAGACCATTTTAATAAATATTATTTATTTAATAAAATTGTATTTCATTATCTTTTTCAACAAATATAAAAACCATGTTAATATTATTAAAAATAAAAGAGTATAAATGAATTTAATATATATATATATATATTCATTGGGGTAAAAATTATATAAATATTCATTCTTAATATATATTGTTATATTTTACACCCTTAAATTATTTTCCCTCACTTTTTTTAATCGTTTATTGACTCTAATTAATGTTTTTACTAATTTTCATAAACCAAATTTATAGGCCGAAATGTTATCTATAAAAGTATATATGGTAATTTATTAATTTGAATCACTATAATTTCATTATAAATTTTAACCTTATATGATTAAACAAGTTATAAATAAGCAAGCACACTACAGACAATGATCAAATATTTAAATAATTACCCTATTATTTCCTCAATCCAAATTCCCCAAATTCAACAAACACTAATCTGATAAAAATTATTGAACCCATAAACCAATACACCACTATATCTGATGAAATATATATATATATATATATATATATATAAATATTACAAAAAATTAAAGAAACCTCCCAGAATCAATAAATTTGTTTGGATGTAGGTATATAATACACCATGAATATATATAAGTATTATATAATTAAGCCAAATAGTTTATTTAACACCACTTATAAATAGAACAAAGCACCTTTAACATCTATGATCAAACTAAAAAAGTGTGTTAATACAATATAGGGGTGAGAATAAAATCTAAATAAGGGGTAAAACGTTAGTAATAATATATCAATGTTATAAATAGATCACGAGAAACTAAGAGTCATGATCATAAGATAGTTTTCATGATTAATGAATTATTTTCATAAATTCGGAAAAATGGATCTTGAGTGAGAATAACATAATCATTAAACATGGAATGGTAATGAAAATTAAAATATAACTACATATGATATGAAATACTAATGTGAAATACATGATATTAATCATGAAAAAATGTTACATAAAATATTAATGATAATGAAATTGGAATGGGAAATAGTGTAAGACTGTGGGAAATATTAAATAATAGAGAATTAAAACATATGTCAAGGAAATAATCAAGACCATTATGATATAATTAATTGGGTTTACTCCATATTTATATAAATATGATATTAGTGAACATTCTTAGTACAACCTAATGTGTCACACAGATTTCTGGACTAAAATTCCCAAGGTGTGTTCACAATTGTTACTAGATAATGAAAAGAACTAGAGAATCAAAGTGAAACTATTTAGGAATGGTTTCACAATAAAAATCTTGTAAACACACCAAATTTAGTCCTCATAGAATCTAGCATAACAAATCAATATATTAGAAATACATTCTATAAAACAAATAGTTTTAAAATTAAAAACAATGAATCTGAGTATACTATAAAAAATAGAATCAAACCTTAGAAGTAAAACAACAAAAGATTATATAAAGTAGAAACTAATATCCATATATAAAATAAAAAAAAATAAGTTCAATTTCATTGTTTTCATTGGAAAATTACCCCAAACCACTTTTAGTTTACCAAATACTTCACATGAATGCACTCTCTCTACGACTACTTGTCACCATAAGAATCATTCTATAGAAGGATGGAAGAAGTCAAGGTGAGTATTAATACTCATGTAACTCATTCCATAACCTATTTTATATAAAATAAATCAATATACACAAAATTTTTCATTTATAATCTGATGAAAATCATAGTAGGATACCACCAAGAATCTATATGTTAACTTTACCCAAGAAGACTATTAGTCCTAGTTTGAAAACAGAAATTAAATCATTAGTCATGTTTGAAATGATTTTATCAATTACTTGAATCTTATCTAATGAATGAAATATTCAAAAATAAATTAATCATGGAAACTATAAATAAATAAGTATACCACTTATCATGAATACCATCATACCAAATAAAAACATGATGTATTTTATAAAAAAATGAAGACCATACATTATTTTTGAAAACATAATGAAATAAACATGGGGATATCTAGCCTATAGGTTTCAAAGGAAAAAAGGACACAATCAAATAACAGTATCCATATTATGTGATCATAAACGTGTAATATATATCGCCTTTCTTGGGCCAAACCTATACAAATATACTCTACAAAATCTTTCCTAAGTATACAGAAGAACCTATCCACTTGGACGCACACCTATGGAAATCAATGTGCATTCAACATCCAATCCCCAAAAAATAAAAATAATATTTCAGTAACACTCCAAATAATTCCAATAATCTAGAAATAATCAATTAAACATGAACCTTCTTTATAGAATCCTTTAAAATCACATTTGAACCCACAATTATTTAAAAAAAATTGTAAATACATTTCAAACATAAAAATTAATTTCAAAGATAACCAATTGAAAACCCCTATAAACCCAATTTGGATTAAAACTTTTGTTAAGGAATTTTATCAGTCACTTTTATAGGATAAATATCATTTTGATAGAAAAACCACTTGATAAACCATTTAATCCTATAACAATCAATACAAAATCATATAATCACACAACAACCCAAAGTAAATCCTAAAAATATAATTAACAAATATAATCCAAAGTAAATTAAAGAAATTAATTTAATCTAGGGGAAATTACCATTAAGATTATATCTTACCTTAAATGGGAGAAAAAACCGCATCATTGATGGAAACCATAAAGAAAATTTTTAATGAATAACCTTGAATATAAATGACCATAAAAAATTATTAAAAAACCATGATTAGTTCTATGTTCGATCCCTATGGCCACATAATCATCCAAAACATAGGGGGAAGAAAGAAAAATGTGTTAGAGATGAAAGTGAGGGGGAAACCCAGAGAAATTAAGCCATACCATTGAGAAATACACCATAAATTAATCAATGAAATCATGTAAGAAATAAGGTAGAGCTAATATAACCACAAATGAGCTACTCATATGATATGTGATGATAAGTGAAGGAAGGGTTAAAATATAATGGTTATACAGGGTATCATAATAATTTTATGCGCATAGGGATAACTCTATAGATTGACAGCCTATGTAGGGAATCTATCATTCATATTATTGGGTCTCTCATTTAATTAAATTTTTTTCACCATTTAATAGGCACAATGACACATTTTTATTAACTATATTAAATCATTAAAAAACATCTTTGGAAGACCCTATCCACGTCTTTCATGATTGGTAACATAGTTTTTCCAAATAGTGCACTGACCATGATCACTTTCATATTCTCAAATTTTTTTCAAATTCCAAACCCTTAAATCCTATGTAATCCAAATTAAATGAATTAATATTTAAAAATAAAAAATATATATACAGGTGACCCACCAAGAGTAATAATTCTCAAAACTATTCAATATTATACCCTAAAAATGCATGTAATTCTTTATGTTAGTAATAAAAAATGGTAAATAATTCCTCTCCCAGAGGTTTTTTGTTTCAAAAACATGATTCCACACTACAGTTTCCAAATAGAAATATTTACCCATATACCAAATTATCGAGAAGGGTTTTCCAAAAATTTTCAAAACAATAAGCACACATGAAAAAAATGAGTATATTAGGTTCGAGTACCTGAACACTATATTAATCCATGATAGGAATCCAAATAAACGAGATCATCCCTATAAAGAAATCAATAGAAAGAAATTAAAATGAAACATGACATCAACTTACCCAAACACCCCACTAATAGGATCCCCATAAAAAATTCTCAATAAGTGTGTACAATCTTGAATCATATTCACATGATTGATAAATAAAAATTTAAACTCTTTATCATCTGTATGTTATTGGAAATAATATAAAATTTAATTAGTTTCATTGATCATCTCTATAATTTTGTTAAATCTTAAGGGTCACAATAGATTCATATGTGTCAGTGTTTGATAACAGTTCATGAAAATATAAAAATAAATACTATACTTATTTTCCATTAAGCTTCCAAATTTAGGAATGCATGATTGCAACATATAATAATAGATTCACTTGAATAACATAGAAACAGAATCATTTAGAAAACCCATTACTATGGTTGGTAGGGAGTAGTCTTGCTCCACATAACTCCAATATGCATGTAATGAGATGAAAACACATTTTTTCACAAAGATGGTAAAATATGATAGTGAAATAAATTAATTGACATCTACCCACTACTCAGAATTATCCTTCATGGGGGGAATAAAATATTGAAACCTCCAAATGAGGCCTAGATATAAAATACCACATGAGAAAAATTACGTAAAAATGGATTCTATAGAATAAAATAACAGAACATGATAGAGAAACCCTATGTTAAAAGGATTACTTTAAAGAAAATTTTTAAAAATGAAACCATAGGTATCAAGAATTACCATTTTCAACATTAAGGCAAAGCCTCCTAACAATCATCCCCTTAGACATAAACATCAATGAAAACACCTAGTGTTCTAAAATAAAGAAAAAAATCTAAATAAGACCCACTAGGATAGATAATGAATTCCAAAATAATATAAAAAATGAGAGTTTTCTGAAACAAAATCAATGAAGTTTTGTATATGAATTCCCATGGTTTATTAGCATGGTATATACCTCAAAAAATAGATGTTTCATGAATAAAACCACTAGATAACTAAACCTTGAATTCATAACTAACAATTCACTCAAGGATAAGGAACAAATATTCCAACAAAGAATTGATTCAGAACTCCACCTAATACACACCCAGATGAGGGTTAAATATTATAATGGTTTCACCTACTGTATCACTACAACCATTCCAATTACATTTTAAAAATTTTATAAGACATTGTCTCATGACTTTTAGTAAGGACAATGACATCAAATCAATCCCGAATCAACTCATTTTCAATCCCATGAAAGTCTTATATCATTGAAGAAAGAGTGATTTGAAGATAAGAAGAGGTTTCCCTATTATCCTATCATAATATCATCATCATAATCTAAAATATATATATATAAATAAAATGGATGGGTATTCAAATAAATATGAGGTTAAAAACATAAGGAATGTGATTCTAGTATGATATTTTTGAGTCCAGGTACATTCAACAAAATCAAGGACAGATACTACACTATGATATGGGTTAAACCAATTTTCTATTTTTATGAAAATACCTCTCCTATTTCATTAATAATTTTTTAGATTCATACATTATATAACACACAACATGAATATTATCAATTTAGGTCTCACTTTCAAAATTTAATAGATCCATCACAACATAAAGAATAACCCAAAAGCACAAATCAATAATTATATATGTACTTAGAAATGCTAAATTTGAATCTAATACCACTATATAGGGTTAAATTACTACATTATATAATAAAAAATATTCTTAAAAAATTAATTTTTAAACCATCCCACTTCAAAACATTTCCAAATTTTGAGGAATATCAATTTCCTTACATAGATTTTTTCAAAAACTCTATGTTTGTATTAACAAATATTTCTTATTTTTTAATATTAATATATTTATGGTTTATGTAACTAATAATAAATTTTAAAATTTTATTCATCTGAATCCTCACAAAGGTATTAATGAATATAATTTAATTTTTGTGAAATCCTATTTTCCCCTTGATCCAATGTTTAAAAATATTTTATATTGAAACAATTTTCATCTCCTCAGAAATCTCAAAATAGATCACTCTACAATAATAAATAAAGTTGAAAACATCACGTCCCATCAAAAAATAAAGAGAGACCCAATCCATGAAAACCATTATGATTTTCAAAAATATTAACGATTTTATATTTTTTTTAAATACAAAATAAAATTAAAAACTTCTTAAAAATTATTGAAAATATCCTCATGTTATTTTATAAGTGTCAAAAAAAATTATGGAATTTTATTTTTTTTGTAAGAATTATATATAAGGCCTTATTTAAAATTGAAACATCGGGAAAAATCCTTTATCCAAATCACCAAAAAATTCAATTTATAAATATTTACCAACACTTTTAAACAAAAAAATTAATTCCAAAAACATTATATAAATATTCTATAGATTTAATATAGAACTTTTGGTTCAATGTTATCTCTAAAATCAAAATTTAGAAGGTGAAAAATAGTTATTAAACCACTTTTACAAAAAAACACATGTTATTATTTTCTCCCTAGTCCACAAAACAACACCCACAAAAAACTCAAAATTAATTAACATAAAATAACCAATATAATCTACTTTTAAACATCAATATATCATAAAAAATTAGTTAACATATTTATAATAATATCAAAGATGTATGAAAAAACCCCTCATCCACCATCACTTCAATGATAAACTCTATTTCCATTAACATGGAATGTAATCAAAGAAAAAAATCATATGTGAATGTCAAGAAGCCATGTTTTCTTCGGATGGATTTTTTTAAACCACACACATACCATGAAATGGAAAATGAAGTGTTATAAAGAGGTCATAATGGGCTTTATACTGTTTTCCATACCATATTAGATAGTCATACATCTCTTGTTTTAACCCCATTTTCACCCATGAACATGAATATTCTCCGAAATAACCTCTAAAAAATCAATTACGATCAAAATAAAATAATTTAAGTTAGATACGTATTGGAAAAAATTGAAGATAAAACCCAAAAACCACGTATAAATAATAATATTCCCGTGATAGCTCGTGTTTCAACATGAGCCATGCTGATATGGGACAAAATAAGTATAAAAAAATCATCTATCAATGTTTTTTTTCATTAGTAGTGTTTTAAAAAAATGAAAATTCATTAGAGGATTCTACAAGGAAATATCATTAAATAAGTTTTCATCAATTATAAACAACAAAATTAATGAAAATTTTCCACAATCGTTAGTAAACAAAACCTCATTTAGTGAAATTTCTAAAAATGTCAAAAAATTATTTTTATGAAATTCACAATTTTTTAGCGATGTATATAAACACCACTACTTGGATATGTATATAAAAATAACTAATTAGTGATACCTGATTTACCAACATACATTCCCATCCTAATCCCTTATTTTCTCACCCTTCTCCCAATTTCAACTTTCTCCCCAACCTAATCCCATGATGTCATACCCTTCTTCCAATATCCCACTTACTCCCCTAATGCCCCCCAATCCCCTGACGCCACACCCCTATCCCCACCCCCATGCTCCCCCAACATGCCCCCATGGGATTCCAAGCATAAATCACCCACCTAATAGCATAACATCTTGACCAACTAACCTAACATATGTTTATTTATAAATATACACTATCTTACTATTATACATATATTAATATATTTTAGTATTGAAAAACTAATATAAATATATATATATGAAAATATATATATTATTCATTAATAAAGATAAGGTATGCATATATTTTGTAAATATATGTACCTTTATATATATGAGTGTGTGTGAGGGTGTGTATGTGTACATACAATAATATATATATATATATATATATTAGTGTGTGTGTGTTTACATATTATAAATGTTTGTGTGACTGTTTTTCTATATGCGTGTGTATGTTTGTGTGAGAGTTTATATATATATATATAATTATGTGTGTCTGTGTATTTATAGACACATGCATGTGCACACGCAGATACATAGAGAGAGATATACATATACATGTATACATACATATATATATATATATGCCTCACTCTATATATATATATATATGTGTGTGTGTGTGTGTGTATATATATGTCTTATATATATAATGATATTAAAATATGTGTTAATGTATTTTCATATTATTATAAATAAATATATATATACATACATATATATTATAATAATATTATATACATATTTGTAAATTAATAGAACTATAAGTAAATATATATAATATTCCATTTTTTAAAACACTAGTATGAATTCTATTAAAATAGACAATTTTTCTGGAAAACTATACAAAAATTAAAATGTATATGTGTTTTTAATATATATAAAATTTATATATATGTGTTTGTGTTTATCTAAATATATATATATATTATTTATAATAAATTGTATATATATATATATATTTGCCTATATATATTTGTATATATATATGTATGTCTTTTTTAATATATTACTATATAAATGTGTGAGTGTGTGTATATATGTATACATTATTATTATTTTATACTAGTAGTGGGTATTATGAAACCAAAGCTCCCACCCTATGCGACGAGCTCCACCCAAGTACATCCACATGCACTAGACTGCATCATTGGGAAAATGGAACCCAAGCCTAAAATCATCCACAATCAAAATTTGAACAAATAACCTTCAAGATCACACCAAAAGACCAAACCAACTAAACATTTCCATATTTGGATGTATAATCAGATTATTATATATATATATATATATATCTGTGTTTACATTATATATATGTGTGAATTTATATTTCATATATATACATATATATTTATATGTTATGTATATATATATATTATATATATATACATTTATATTTAAATTATGTACATTTTTTTACATTTGACATATATGATTATATTTCATAATATATATATATGTTTAAATATATATATATATATATACAATATATATATATATAATTTATATTTTATATATAAGTTTATATTTTAGGTTTGTATATATATATGTTTATGTTATATATATATATGTTAACAGTATATATATAATATATATATATATCTATTTATATTTTATGTATATCATACATCTATATTATATATATATATATATATATCATATGTTTTTATTAATATATATTTATATTATAATATAATATAAATATACATGTTTCTATTTTTTATATAAATGCATAAATTATATATATATGTTCATGTCTGTATAAATATATAAATTTATATATTTATATGTGTGTTTATATATATATATATGACTATGTGGGTGGGTGTGTGTTTAAATGTATATGTGTATGTATACAAATATTTAACTATAATTAAATATAAATAAATATATATATATATAATAAACCACATTTACGACACTCGTAAAAATGTCAGTGAAATAGTCATGTTTTCTTAAAAACGGTGAATAATTTAGAATACACGTGTTATTATAAATATAATTTTTTTATATAAATATAATTATTCATTTAAATATCAATGTATGTAAGTTTATATATATATATAAGTGTCTGTGTGTACATTTGTTTATATATATATGTTTATATATATGTCTATGTGTTTATATATTTTAATATATATATATATATATCTAAATAAATATTTACATCGATGAGCGGAAATGATATATGTAAATATATATGTAATGGATCAGACCTCTGAGGTCCAATCCTTTGTGAAAATCTGGAGTTTGATGTGTTCTTAGAGGTCAAGTCGACATATTTCATACACTTTTCTGAATTTAATGTTCTTTGAACAGTGTTTCCAGTTTAGTGAAAAATGTCGTCAGTGATACATTTGTGAACGTTTTTGTCGATGGGACTACATTTAATTGTGTCTTTTGTGAGACATTTCTAAACAATATCATTGGTGGGACATTTTTTAACAGTGTCGTCAGTGAGATATTTATGAACATTGTCATCGGTGTAACATTTTTCAATAGTGTCCTTGGTGAGATATTTTTGAACAGTGAGGTTAGTAAGACATTTATGAATAGTGTCATTGGTGAGACATTTTTGAACAGTGTGGTCAGTGCGATGTTTTTTAACAGTGTCCTTGATAAGACCTTTGTGAAAAGTGTCGTCGGTGAGACATTTTTGATCCATGTCAGTGGTGAGACATTTGTGAAAACTGTCTTCCAGGAGACATTTTTGAATAGTTTCGTTAGTGAGACATTTGTGAACAGTGTCTTCGATGAGATATTTGTGAACACATATGCTAGGGAGACATTTTTGAAAAGTGTCATCAGTGAGACATTTGTGAACAATGTCTTCGGTGAGATATTTGTGAATAATTTCATCAGTGAGACATTTGTGAAAAGTGTTATCGGTGAGATGTTTGTGAATAGTGTCATTGGTGAGACATTTGTGAATAGTGTTTCCAGCATCCTACAGTTCTCCCTATTGATGTTTTCTTTGACATTAAACACATTCAATGAATTGTTTTAAGGTATTTAATGCCAATTCAAAGCTCATAACACATATCATAATAATCCTATGTGTTTGGGTGACTTTACATGGTCAAACTATATAGTATTGACATGTCCTATTTTATTGAAAAATATAAACAGTACCTTTAATGGCCGATCTGTTTAGATTTTCAAAAGGACTAACACATATTCTACATGTGTTCTCCATTCTTTTTTTTCTTTGGTATGAGACACCCAGAGTTATTCCTCCCACATGAGTCGTGAGATCATACAGCAATCATTGGATCATGTTTCCATTGGTGTTTTCCTTTAGCATGTGCACCACCCCTTTTTTGGTGCAACCAGGATGTGTCGATCTGTGCTCGATATAAGCTATGTTATAAAACCATTATTATTGGCTCCTCAAAATATTTTCTCCTGTTTGTCATTTCGATGTGATTTCATATGTTCTCCATGTTTCTTGTGGATATTTCCATGGGTTTGGTTGATGTGATGGTGTCACAACATCCTCAAGTAGATACGGTCATTGTTGGAGAGGTGATTGTGATCCATTTTGTTGGACAATTCTCACACATAGAAAGTTGGAAACCTTTTGAGGTTGCGGATTCAAGGATTGTTCTTCATATTTCTATGTAGTAGTTGAGTTATCATGATTTATCCCACTAGATTAAAATGGAATTGACATTATAAAGATTTTAACATGATTAAAGAACAAGTATCTTTTTTATAGTGATGTTATTGTCTCTTGTTTTTCTATATAGTGTGATATCTATGATTTTCTTGTCTATAATGTCGTTCTTAATGAGAATTTGTAATGAACATAAATTAGGATTAATTGTAAATTTGTGGGCTAAATATAAAGGTGATTTTTAATGAATCTGGTAATTGATGTTGTGCTTTGATGATAATAAAATTGATGTAGTTATGCATGTTTAAATGAATCAGTTAATTTAAGATAGAATAAGGAAATAGTTTTGCTTTAAAGATAATGCATTGTAGTGTTATGAGTTACTCTCATCCTTATAGAGTCCAAGTGAATTATTCTTTGGATCAATGAGTGCTCATTATGTGTGAAGGCTAAATTCCTTGTTTAGGTCCAGAGCTTTGTTGGTATGTTGTTTGATTCCTGATGCTTGTGATGTGACATGATCCTGGGATGAAAGAGCCTGGTGGATTTTATGGCATGTTTGAAAGGGTGTGCTAGTGGGTTTGGTGTCAACATTTTATGCCTAGATCAGTGATATGATTCATTTTACTCATGTGGGTGTCGGGGATGACACTAGAGATGATGAAACAAGTTGGATGTGAATGATGGATTCTTGTTGAATCTTGTTATTTTTTATCTTATTTAAATTTCACTTTTCCTGAAATAGATGATCTTTCATACCGTCATTACAAAGAAGTGTAGAATCAAGGGGCATGCCAAATGATTTATGTGTTTAACCTCTTAAGGATGGATGGTTATACTCTTCAGTTATTGGTGGAAAAGATTGTACAGGTGGTTCATCTACTCACCATGTTGACCCCCTTGAGTTTGGTAGCTTAAAACATTTCTTTAGAATAACTAAAAATATTTAAAGTATAAATTCTATTAAATAAATGAATAAATGATGTTTAACCCATGGGGTTGGGGATTGCGGTGATGTAATGCTGAGGTTATACTTCTAAGGAAATAGAGACTTGGTTTGGGTTTTCCTAGAGGGCGTAAAACATTGTTGTGGTGATAATGGAATATAATGTGGAGATGATAATGGTAAATTAATAGATAAATAATTAATTTATCTAATTTATAATTGATAAAATGGGATATGTAATTTAATAAATCTTCGTAAATGGTTCTGTGTTTATAGGATATCTAGTCTTAGTTGTGGCAGTCAGTAGTTTGAGAGACGTTAACTTCAGTCGAGTTTAAGACTAGGGTTTTTCCCATAGTGTGGTTTTGAACTATATTATACCTTGTAATTTTGTGTTTCTATGTGCTACCGCCCTGTTGGTGAGGGGAACTGACACACTAGGGATTCTATACCCTGGGGTCTATTTTTTCCCACATCTCTTGTAAGAGGATGAATGACTGACTTCCCCCATTGGCCCCACTAGTTATCTTGGTAGTAACTTGTGCTGGTATTCAGAACAATTAGTTTTCCCCCATATATGTTTGTAGTGGGATGAAAGGTCTTGTGTTTAATTCACACAAATATATTCGGGATATAGTTTACTACGAACTAATATAGGTATAATGTGTATAGTTTATGATGGCTAGGGTATCCTTAATTGGTGTATGGGCTATATTGGCTTGAGGTATAATTCTTTATGTATGATACATATTATGCAGGATGTGGTGTCTCTTTGAAACTACTAGGTTAATTATGGTTTTTTGGATGGTGTAGTGCTTCACCTAGATGTCTATAGGCTGGAATTTATGTTGCATGATATACATGTTGTGGTGCTCTCTTAGGTGACTTTAGTCTAGTCTTATAAAGATATATGCTCAGGATGTGTGATGGTTGGGAAAATTGAAAACTAGTGGTAAGTTGTAGTGGGGTACCCTTGATATTCTTTATTATATTGTATACTATTGTATGTGATACTTAGTGAGATTAACCACAGTGAAGATGTGAACATAGTATACCTACTTAGGGGATGAGTAATATTCACTTTTTGTTCATTGTAGTTTATAATGAAATCTTTACTTTTTCACGAGAGGATATAAGGAGGATCCAACATAGTGTACTGTTATACTCACCCTACGTTATATAAAATGTGTTTTCAGTCACATGGATATTGTTGGAGATTAGGCTGGTTACTACTTGCTTAGGGTTGTAGAAGTTGTTCGGGCATTGTAGTCACTGTTGTTTTACCTTCTTTTGGTAGTTGCAATTTTCCGTTTCATTTTTAGTAGTTATTTCATGGAATTACAAATGTGTACATGGGTTTTATTTTATATTGTAGTCTAAAAAGAAGTTATTTGGTGTCTATCTTATCACTCTATTCCGCATGTGTTCTCTTAGAGGGTAATGCCTTCTATTTGTGTGTTTACTATACACTCAGTGCTAGTCTCCAACTTGGGACCTACTAGAGGAGGGGCTCGGGGGGTAATTATCCATATTATCACATTTTCATCCTAGGATGGGTACAATTTGTTGGGATGGGGTCAAGACATAGTGGCATTAGAGATATGGTTGAGAGATAAGACGAAGTTTGGAGTTAGGCACATTTGAGGTTGTATGGGTTGGTAGGGAAACAATGTTAGCTATGTTTAGAAATCACTCTAAACACTAGAGACTTGATGATTGATAGGTATTTATGGACACTTTGATATAATGCAGGACCTTTATGTTTATAGTGGCTACTAAATGCGGTTATACTCATTGCAAGGTAGATACCTAGGAAAGGATCATGCATCATTCATCTTTGTTTCTGTGTTTGAATGTGTGGACCATGGGATTTTTTAAACAAAAATGAAAAAAGAAACAAATATTTATTGGTAAAGTCTCTCATATTCTAGTCTTAAGATATTTAATTGTTTTCTATTTTGTAGTTAAGACTTTAGCTCGACATCATCATCTGGTTCCGCGGGTTGCGCCAATAGATCACTCTGTAGTAGAGGTCACTGAGGATGAAACATGGAAGAGGGAACTCTGAGTATTTTAGTGCCAGAGATTGTAGAAGTATTAGGGATTCATTTAGATGTTATCACTAAAGACTGGTTCAAGGATGTTGAGATAACATTCTCTTCGATCCATACCTAGAAGGAGCACTGGGTGTCTTTGGTTATGGCGATGCTATGTGGGGCAGTGAGGCAGTGTTGGTTCTTATTCCTTAGGGATCACGAGGAGTCAGTAATAACATGGGAGAAGTTTTGAGAAAAGTTTAGAGAAATGTTTATTTCTTCAACAACGAAGGAATCCAGTCACTGGTAGATGCTTACTCTTTGGTAGGGGAGCTCTAGTGTATGGGAGTTTGGGATCTATTTCTAGAATATTATTTAATATAATTCAAACCTACTTGCAGATATCAGGCCTAGGTCAAGGCATTATGAGGAGTATTTGTGCACATAGATCCAAGACAACGTCACCTAGTTTTTTCTGATGAAATATCATAAGGTTTTGGTGAGGGACGAGGTCATCGAGAGGATGTTATCCAGAATCGGATCATCACAAGAGGGGAGTCATCAGGATTACTCACAAAGAGAAAATGTTGCATGGGGTTCCCTATTATTAGGGAAGAAGAGTTTTTGTTCGGTCGGTGGTAGGTCCGAGCCATCCTTATCTTGTTTCTATGCGGGAATCAGCTTGTAGGAATATACTAAGGGTTCAGGTGCATGTTTTTTGGATACCATAGTCCTTAGTAGTAGGAGTTCCTGATAGTTTGGAGCGTGCAATGTGCGCCAGGTGTTCCACTCCAAGTTCATATACTGAGGATGTTCCAGCTAAGATAGAAGAAGAAGGATGCACCATCTTGGGAACAATAGAGAGATGATGGGGAATGCATAGGATTTTCTGGGAAGCTCTCTTTCTACAGAGAAGATATTTCTACCATGGTTGAGGTTTTAATCAGGGTTAGAGAGGCTTTAGAGAAGGTCATGATCAATGCCATGATTTAGCATTTCCAGATCTTGGTGAACCAAGATCATTTGAGGTACCCTATTATTTATTTTTCAAATTGTGTGTATTACTATTTTGATTCAAAAGTTATGGACTTTTTTATATCACTTTACCTTGATCATGCATTAGGATTTTAGGTAGAGAGGATTCTAGTGCCCTTGGAGATGACTACGTGAGTTATGGGCCGAACTGACATGTTTTATGTATGTATAGACTATGAGCTAGTTATATAGAACACCACTCTTGGGGAGATTTCCAATGTTTATGGATACAACTATTTGATGAAATTATCTGCCTGGATTGGTTGTATTCAATGTAGGTTATCAGGGATTACTTCAGGAAAGAGGGGGTGTTTGTCAATGCTGAAGGAGATCCAATGTTGTTTGTTTTCCATTGAGACTCTAAAATGAGTTATAGGCCTGTTCCATCACTATCATCATTTATGGATGAGATTATGTTGAGATTTACGTATGATCAACAGTTGGCATTTCCTAGGGTCAGGGAAGAGTTCTTTGATGGCTTTCTAGAATAGGGTGTAGCATTACCCCCTCCATTGGAGATCGAGTATGGGATTGAGCTATAACTAGGTGTGTCTAATGTTTGTATGTATCCATATAGGATGTTTCCTTATGAGTTGAAAGAGTTCCATATACAGCTCGATGGCATATTGTAGTGTAATTTTTTATGGCCCAATGTATCACTATGGGGGCAACAATTTAGTTCATGAAGACAGATCACTGTTGTTTATAATTGTGTGCTGATTATCATCACTTAAAAAAGGTGAAAGTTATGAATGTATATACTATTCGGTGGATTGATGAATTATTTGATAAATTGAAGGTTTCAAGTTGGTTCATGAAGATCAATTTCACTTTCAGGTTTCATCAGATGTGTGTGAAGGATGAGGATATCCTGAATACTTATTTATGCTATCATCATAGGAATAATGAGTTCCTGGTGATCTCATTTGATTTAATGAATTCTATAGATGTTTTCATGTGGTAGGTGAATGGTGTTTTCTGTGAGTTCATGTATTATTTCGTGGTGATCTTCATCAATGACATCATTGTGTTATATGCATTTGAGGAGGATCATGCAGAGAATCAACTTTCCATTTTGGGAGTTCTTCATTGATAGAATCTATTTGGGATGTTGTATATGTGTCAGTTTGGGCTTGAGATGTCCGTTTAAAGGGTCATGTTATATCCTAGAATTGAGTAGATATAGATCTGTCGATGATAGAAGAAGTTGTGTCATGGGAAGCCCCCAGGATAGTGGTAGAGGTTCTATAAGGCCCCAGCCTTAAACCTTATTTAATCTTGAGTTATTACAAGATTACACATTGAGGATCTTTTCGGGTATAGAGTTTTAGAGAATTAGATCATAAAACTTGCATTACATTCCACATATAAACAAAGTGGTTACATAAAGATAGTATTCTTCATTCCCATCAATGGAAACACATTTAAAATAAAACATGGATTATTTCTTGACACATCCTTGACTCTATCATCTTATCATGTACCTTTCCCTTGACCTGTGAAAAACATTTCAAAAACTTGGGATGAGCATAAAAACTCAGTATGGGTTATAAAAAAAACATGGAAAGGAAACATGAGTTCATATATACATAAGAATGAAATCATACATTACCCATAAAACATAGGCACTTTAACATACCTCATAAAATCATGAATAAATCATAGAAATCATAATACATAAAGGTATCTTGAGGCATTCATAACAATCTTACGTAGGGAGTAACCCTCCTGGTTACGTTTGGAATACCCATCACAGTATATTCCCTAAATTCTCTTCGGAGAAACCTTAACGTTTCACTCCTTCGCGTTACCCAATGCATTGTATAGCTATAACGGGCTCACCCGCCCTTAGTTTATCACGGAACCACCCGTCTTCATAATAATGCCCAAGAACCATAACATAATCATATCACATAAAACATGCATAAAGGAAACATAAAATTTCCACATTTCAATCACGAGATATCAATAAAAACATTATGAAAACCATTTTCAATACTAAAATAAAATAAAAGTAAAACATGGTATTTATTTTTCTTTAAAAAAAGGTATGGCTTGTAGAGGAAGCCGAAACTCAAATAACGGTCACGACGGCGGAGAAGTCGTTGTCGCCGCATACGTACGACAAAAACATTCCCTTTTATCGTTTAGTAAATGCTTCATATAAAAAGGATTCCTTTTGAATAAACGTAAAAGTCAAAGGGGTTTATACACCGTATAAAAGAAAGTTGTGTATAAAATAAAATATGCCTCAACGAAAGGAGATTGAGACGAAGTCCCATACCTCGTATCCGACTTGACCCGACCGTTATTTAATCTCCTGAATAATAAACTTGAGTTAATATCTACTTGCTTAAGAGCCTTTTTCAAGTTCATTATTCCTTTTATACCATGTTATGGACATCATGTAATCATTTAAGTTAATAATGATCATTTTGTCGGTATTTGGTTCTTAAGTCAAAAATAGACTTCTTACATTACATGTTGTTAATTTGGTCAAAGGTTCATTATATCCAGAATGGTATTCATGATGTAGATATCATATATGTCATATATATCCAGTACATACATGCATTTATAATATTACATAATCATTTAGAGGTAAGAAATGAAATGCACCGTTCATGGAGACGGTAAGCCGTACGTACGCATGAACGCTACTTCCATTTCTATTTCATATTTTCTGGAATGGAATCATAATGATATAAGAGTATATTATAATTCCAGTATAATAACATATATAATATCATTAACTTTATCCTTTACACATCCCACATATGGTTTTAACGAATCAAATCACTTTCAGGGGGCGGTAGTCCGCACATCCTAAAATGAAGATATCATGTTTACCCATAATGGAAACCATAAAGGTATGCCCAAAATGAAAAAAACAGAAGATTAAGGAAAACATAAACATATTATATATCATATATAAAAATAGTGACATCATAATGGCCACCTTTGAAGGTGTTAAATGAGTATTGAACAATCATCGTTTCGGGAGGCAGAATTTCGCCATCCACGGAAACCGTATGTTCTTTAACCATTTGATGTTTTTGTGTGAGAGTGTAGCTCAAATAAATCTTATAACAACATCCTTGTATATTTAAGATACTGGTGTTGTTACAAAATAAGTAAATAAAAAGAGTTTAGGGGGTTGTAGAAGCAAAATAAAACAAATGAACATGATAGAATGAATTACCTTTAAAAGTGTAACTCCTTTTGATTTGAGCCTAAAGGCTTCCTTTGAAAGGATTCTGCCCAAAGGGAATCATCTAGGATGAGGAGAGGGATGTGGAGAGAGTAAATGGGAAGGGGTTGGCCGAGCCAAAGGCTTGAGGAGTGTGTGAAATGAGGTAGAGGTGGGGGCCTTTTATAAGAGGAGAGGAGGGGCACTTTTGGAAAGTAAAGAAACATTACTTTATTTGAAAATGTGTTTCAGTTTTAAAAGGTCCCACATTGATATAATTCGTGGATAAGGTGATAAGGGTTCGAAATCCACTCATCCAATTGGTTTTGGCCATGTGTAGTTCATATATTTTACATTATCTTCCCATTTTATTTAAATCGTCAAATAATGATGTCATCATTGCATCATTATTATGTCATAAATAATTTAATTTATTTAATGTCTAAAAATCATAAAAAAAATACTATGATGTAGGAAATCTTTCTAGCTTTCCAATGACTATTTATAATCAAAATTTGACTTTTATAACCCCACTTAAAAATTGTTTTTGTAAAACATATTATGTTTGTGTCATTTTCACTTTAACATTAAATAAAAAGTAATTTATGTCATTTCCCAAAAAAAGTGGATCCATGGGGTCCCCAAGTTGACCCATGGCATTTCATGGTCGGCCATGACACAACCAATGAGGTTGGGACATGTGTCTAGGTCATTTCATATTATTAAAGCCTTATTTAGACCTTAAACTACCCTAATTACCACTAATTGCGATTAAGAACTTAATAAGTTACTATTCACCAAAAAATTATTTTAATCTCATTGAACCACATTTTACTTCTTAATGACAACCATGTATGTCGGATTTTCAAAATTCAATACACATTAGTGGTAAACTTTCATTTAACTGAAAAATCAGTTTGCTTGATTACCACTTAGTGGTTTCACTATTCATCAAAAATTGAAGTTTTTCAGAAAATTACCAAAAATTCACCCAAAGCTATATTTGATATTCCGAATTCAAAAATGAAGTCTATTTTACAAAATTCAAATCATATAAGTCACATTAATTAATTTAATAATTAATTCCCGCTGCCAGAGCAAATAGCGTGTTTTTACAAAACAATAAGTATCAAAAGATTGACACTAGTTTAAGTCTAATTTCAAAGTGAAATTGATTCCAATAACCACCATTGGATAAAATGGTAAAAATATATTCTAATTTAACTTCAAAACCAATTCAAAACATAATCTAATCATATAAATAAATTAGATTAAAAAGCAGTTTTGATGTAAAATGCAGTATTTTTCACTATTCATTAAAAAATGAACATTGTCAGAAAAATACCAAAAATTCACACAAGGTAAATTTTGATGTCCCAATCATAAAGAATAAGTTTATTTTGAGAAACATAGTTTATAAAATTGTCAAAATATAGATTCAAAAATGGTTTTCCATCAAAAGGCAGTAAAACAATCTTTTAAGAATATTAGTGTATTCCATGCATAAGATTGTATTTATTTTCATTTTAAGCCTCTATAACACTATCTTAATCATTAATAGACATAGATAAAAATATCTTTTATTCATTACTTACTTGGGATGTTACATCCTTCCCCCCTTTAGAAAATTGCGTCCCCGCAATTTATTTACTTATCGAATAAATGGGGGTACTTATCCCTCATTGCATTTTCAGATTCCCATGTTGCCTCTTCAATCATGTGGTTTTTCCACAAAACCTTTACCTGCTTAATCACCTTATTTCGTAACACTTGCTCCCTGTGGTCAAGAATCTAGACCGGTTGTTCCTCATAAGATAGGTTCTCTTCTAGCTGAACTACCTCTGGACTCAAAACATGAGATGGATCTGGCATATACTTTCTCAACATCGAAATGTGAAAAACATTGTGTACCTGAGATAAACTCGGAGGTAAATCCACTCGGTATGCAACTGATCCAACTCTCTCCATAATTTCGTATGGTCCAACAAACCTTGGACTCAAATTTCCTTTCTTACCAAATCTCATCACACTTTTCCAAGGAGAAACCATGAGAAAAACATGATCACCTACCTCGAAAGATAGATCCTTCCTCCGGTTATCCGCATAACTCTTCTGCCTACTCTGAGCTGTTCTCATGTGTTTCTGAATCAGCTAAACTTTTTCTGCCATCTCTTCTACCAATTCTGGTCCCATCAACTTCCTTTCACCCACTTCATCCCATAAAGATGGAGTTCGACACCGCTTCCCATATAATGCCTGAAATGGTGCCATCTGTATACTGGAATGAAAACTGTTATTATATGAAAACTCAACCAAAGAAAGATGTTGGTCCCAACTTCCCTGATAATCCATAGAACAAGCTCGTAGCATATCCTCCAATGTCTGAATTGTTCGTTCTGACTGCCGATCTGATTGAGGATGAAAAGCTGTACTAAAATTTAACTCAGTACCCAAAGACTTCTGAAGGCCTTTCCAAAAGTTAGAAGTAAACCTGGGATCACGATCCGATACAATGGAGAGAGGAACTCCATGTAACCTGACTATCTCTTTAAGATACAAACGGGAAAGTTGATCAAGAGAGAAAGTATCTCGTATAGCAAGGAAATGAGCAGATTTGGTCAAGCGATCAACAATAACCCAGATTGCATTATTACCTCGAGATGTCTTCGGTAATCCAACAACAATGGCCATGGATATATTCTCCCATTTCCACTCTGGCACTGGTAAAGGTTGAAGCATCCCTTTCGGTAACTGCCGCTCTGCTTTAACCTGCTGACAAGTCAAACACTTCACAGTAAAATCAGCAATGTCTCTTTTCATTCCATCCCACCAGTAATACTCCCGCAGATCTCTATACATCTTAGTACTGCCCGGATGAACTGAAAACGGAGAACTATGAGCTTCACATAACAACTCTCTCTTCAACTGTGAATCACAAGGCACACAAAATCTCTTCCCAAATCTCAAAACACAATCATTATCAATGTTGAATTCAGGAAACTTACCTTTCTGAACCAGCTCTACCTTTTTATGCAACTCACTGCCTTGCTTCTGTGCTTGCTTGATTCTATCTGATAGAGAAGATCTCACTGATACCTGAAACAAAACAGAAGGACTTCCTGCACCAACAACTTCTATGCCAAAGTTCATCAAATCCATAACCAAAGGATCACGTTCCAAACGCAGCATTGCTAATGAAGCATTACTTTTTCGACTCAAAGCATCAGCCACTTTATTTGATTTTCCCGGATGGTAATGAATTGTGCAATCATAATCCTTGATTAATTCCAGCCATCTCCTTTTTCTCATGTTTAACTCTTTCTGAGTGAATATATACTTTAAACTTTTGTGATCGGTATATATTTCACACTTTACTCCATACAAATGATGCCTCCAAATTTTTAAAGCAAAAACAACAGCAGCTAATTACAAATCATGTGTAGGGTAATTTACCTCATGTGTTTTCAACTGTCATGAAGCATAAGCAATTACCTGATCATTCTGCATTAGGACGCAACCAAGTCCTTTCAATGAAGTATCACTGTATATAACAAACTCACCATTCCTGGAAGGTAGTGCCAAAACTGGAGCATTCACCAATATTCTTTTCAGTTCCTGAAAACAATCATCACATTCTTTTGTCTAGATAAACTTAACACCCTTCCGAGTTAGCTTAGTCATTGGACTAGATAACCATGAAAAATTTCTAACAAACCTTCGGTAATAGCCCGGCAAACCAAGGAAGCTACGAATCTCGGTTACATTTGTGGGTCTTGGCCATTCTTCCACAACTTTTGTTTTTGCAGGATCAACAGTTATTCCATCTTTAGAAACAATGTGACCAAGGAAAGAAATTTGTTGCAACCAAAACTCACACTTGCTGAATTTCCCATACAGTTTCTTTTCTTTTAAGGTTTGCAAGATAACCCTTAAATGTTTTTCATGCTCCTCTTTACTTTTAGAAAACACCAAAATATCATCAATGAAAACCACCACAAACTTATCCAAGAAGTCATGGAAAATTCTATTCATTAAGTCCATGAATACAGCAGGTGCATTGGTTAGCCCAAAAGGCATTACTAAAAATTCATAATGGCCATATCTCGTACGGAATGCGGTCTTCGGAATATCCGCCTCCTTTAACTTCAGCTGATGGTACCCCGATCTCAAGTCAATCTTTGAAAAAAACTGAGCTCCCTGGAGCTGATCAAACAAATCATCGATATGAGGCAAAGGATATTTGTTCTTAACAGTGATATTATTCAAGGCTCTATAATCAATGCAAAGTCTCATAGAACCATCTTTCATTTTAACAAATAAAACAGGAGCACCCCATGGTGAGGTGCTAGGTCTAATGAAACCTTTATCTAATAAATCTTGCAATTGCTCCTTCAACTCTAAAAGTTAAATTTGTGCCATTCGATAAGGGGGTTTTGAAATTGGCTTAGCATCATGAACTAAGTCAACAGTAAACTCAACTTCCCGATCTGGTATTATTCCAGGCAACTCATCAGGAAAAACATTAGGATACTCATTTACCACTGGCCATCATTAATCTGAATAGTTCCTTTATTTTCAACGACGTGTGCAAGGTAACATTCATTTCCATCTTTTACAAGTTTCTCGGCCTCTTGATATATTATCAAAAGTAAGGGTTCATTCTTGTAAACAAACTGAAAGTCTTTCTGAAAAGAAACTTCTTTAGCTCTACAGTCAATCTTAGCATGGTAAATAGAGAGCCAATCCATACCCAGGATAACATCAAATTCTACTAGAGGTAGAACAATAAGGTTTGCAAGTAGGTTCTTTCCACAGATAAGGATAGGAAGATTCTTATAAATTCTTTTTCCCTCGACACTTCCCCCAGGTGTTTTTACCAAAAGTTCAGGAGTCATTTCTTGAGATGGTATTCCCATTTTACTAGAATAGGTTTCAGAGATGAAAGAATGTGTAGACCCCGAATCAAACAACACACTGGCATAATCTGAAAAAACAAACAATGTACCTGATACAACTTCATTTGATAGCCCGACATCTGCTGAAGTAGTTGCAAAGGATTTCACCACCCCTTTCTGCTTGTAGTATAACTGCTTCCCATCACTCAAGCTCCTTGTCGGACACTCGTTTGCATAGTGACCCATCTCATTGCACTTATAACACTTCACTAACTGTAAATCAAATTTGTTCTTACCTTCAGCTTGATCCTTTTCAGTGCAATCACGAGACTTATGTCCCATCTTACCACATCGGTAGCACTTTCCAGAATTCAGAAGACATTCCCCAGCATGCCTTTTTCCACATTTATCACAAACTGGAAACTTAGTTTTCTTACCATCAGACTTTTTTGAAGAATTCTTACCTTTCTCCTGGCACCTCGGTCTCTTCTTCTGCTGGTTGTTATAGAAAACTTGGTCATCAGCAAACTCCATTTCCACCTTCTCAGCACATCGAACAAGCTTTTCATAACTTTTAAACTCACGAGAAGCTAATTCCCTTCGATACTTTGGCTTCAATCCTGCGTCAAAACGATTGATTTTACTATCAAGGTCCCGGATAAAATTTGGAGCATACCTTGCCAATCGAGTGAACCTTTCTTCATAGGCAGCCACTGAGTCTTCCTCTTGCCTCAATTCCAAGAATTTCTTTTCTATCCTAAGTCGAACAGCCTTAGGAAAATACTTCTCAAGAAACATACCTTTGAATTCATCCCAGTCAAGAGCATCAATCTCATCGGCGTCCCTGATATTTTTAACCATAGACCACCACTGATCTGCTTCACCCTCCAAACGGTAAATAGAAAGGTAACCATTTGATTGTCTGAACACCCCATGACATCAAAAATCTTCTCCAGTGCTTTAATCCACCCTTCAGCTAGCACAGGGTCAGATGATCCTCTGAATGATGGAGGATGTTGCCTCATGAAATGTTCCACCACTAACATGTTCCTCTGCGGTTGATCGGGCTGATCTCGTGCATGGATACCACCACCATTTATCGCTTGAGTCAACTGCGCCATTACTGCCACAAACTGTTCAGTTCCAATTCCGACCATTTTTGGATGCTGATTCAGAAGGTTATTTCCTTCTGTATGCCTTCCTAGCACTGCTTCCCTGTTTCCTCTGCGGAAAACCATTCTGAACAAACATGTCTTAGATGAAGCAACATGGTAATCTTTAAATGCTATATCATTTCAAAAAAAAATATTTTTGGATAATCATTTAATAGAATTCTAACTCCTAAAGTTATCTAAACCGACCTCTGATACCAACTATAAGGCCCCAGCCTTAAACCTTACTTAATCTTGAGTTATTACAAGATTACACATTGAGGATCTTTTCGGGTTTAGAGTTTTAGAGAATTAGATCATAAAACTTGCATTACATTCCACATATAAACAAAGTGGTTACATAAAGATAGTATTATTCATTCCCATCAATGGAAACACATTTAAAATAAAACATGGATTATTTCTTGACACATCCTTGACTCTATCATCTTATCATGTACCTTTCCCTTGACCTGTGAAAAACATTTCAAAAACATGGGATGAGCATAAAAACTCAGTATGGGTGATAAAAAAAAACATGGAAAGGAAACATGAGTTCATATATACATAAGAATGAAATCATAATTTACCCATAAAACATAGGCACTTTAACATACATCATAAAATCATGAATAAATCATAGAAATCATAATACATAAAGGTAACTTGAGGCATTCATAACAATCTTACGTAGGGAGTAACCCTCTTGGTTACATTTGGAATACCCATCACAGTATATTCCCTAAAATCTCTTCGGAGAAACCTTAACGTTTCACTCCTTCGTGTTACCCAATGAATTGGATAGCTATAACGGGCTCACCCGCCCCTAGTTTATCACGGAACCACCCGTCTTCATAATAATGCCCAAGAACCATAACATAATCATATCACATAAAACATGCATAAAGGAAACATAAAATTTCCACATTTCAATCACGAGATATCAATAAAAATATTATGAAAACCATTTTCAATACTAAAATAAAAGAAAAGTAAAACATGGTATTTATTTTTCTTTTAAAAAAAAGGTATGGCTTGTAGAGGAAGCCAAAACTCAAATAACGGCCACGACGACGGAGAAGTCGTTGTCACCGCATACGTACGACAAAAACATTCCATTTTGTCGTTTAGTAAATTCTTCATATAAAAAAGATTCCTTTTGAATAAACTTAAAAGTCAAAGGGGTTTATACACCATATAAAAGAAAGTTGTGTATAAAATAAAATATGCCTCAACGAAAGGAGATTGAGACGAAGTCCCATACCTCGTATCCGACTTGACCCAACCGTTCTTTAATCTCCTGAATAATAAACTTGAGTTAAAATCTACTTTCTTAAGAACCTTTTTCATGTTCATTATTCCTTTTATACCATGTTATGGACATCGTGTAATCATTTAAGTTAATAATGTTCATTTTGTCGGTATTTGGTTCTTAAGTAAAAAAATAGACTTCTTACATTACATGTTGTTAATTTGGTCAAAGGTTCATTATATCCAGAATTTTATTCATGATGTAGATATCATATATGTCATATATATCCAGTACATACATGCATTTATAATATTACATAATCATTTAGAGGTAAGAAATGAAATGCACCGTTCATGGAGACGGTAAGCCCTACGTACGCATGAACGCTACTTCCATTTCTATTTCATATTTTCTGGAATGGAATCATAATGATATAAGAGTATATTATAATTCCAGTATAATAACATATATAAAATCATTAACTTTATCCTTTACACATCCCACATATGGTTTTAACGAATCAAATCACTTTCAGGGGGCGGTAGTCCGCACTTCCTAAAATGAAGATATCGTGTTTACCCATAATGGAAACCATAAAGGTATGCCCAAAATGAAAAAAACAGAAGCTTAAGGAAAACATAAACATATTATATATCATATATAAAAATAGTGACATCATAATGGCCACCTTTGAAGGTGTTAAATGAGTATTGAACAATCATCGTTTCGGGAGGCAGAATTTCTCCATCCACGGAAACCGTATGTTCTTTAACCATTTGATGTTGTTGTGTGAGAGTGTAGCTCAAATAAATCTTATAAAAAAATCCTTTTATATTGAATATACTGGTTTTGTTACAAAATAAGTAAATAAAAAGAGTTTAGGGGGTTGGAGAAGCAAATTAAAACAAATGAACATGATAGAATGAATTACCTTTAAAAGTGTAACTCCTTTTGATTTGAGCCTAAAGGCTTCCTTTGAAAGGATTATGCCCAAAGGGAATCCTATAGGATGAGTAGAGGGATGTGGAGAGAGTAAATGGGCAGGGGTTGGCCGAGCCAATGGCTTGAGGAGCGTGTGAAATGAGGTAGAGGTGGGGGCCTTTTATAAGAGGAGAGGAGGGGCACTTTTGGAAAGTAAAGAAACATTACTTTATTTGAAAATGTGTTTCGGTTTTAAAAGGTCCCACATTGATATAATTCGTGGATAAGGTGATACGGGTTCTAAATCCACTCATCCAATTGGTTTTTTCCATGTGTAGTTCATAGATTTTACATTATCTTCCCATTTTATTTAAATCGTCAAATAATGATGTCATCACTGCATCATTATTATGTCATATATAATTTAATTTATTTAATGTCTAAAAATCATAAACAAAAATACTATGATGTAGGAAATCTTTTTATCTTTCCAATGAATATTTATAATCAAAATTTGGACTTGTATAACCCCACTTAAAAATTGTTTTCGTAAAACATATTATGTTTGTGTCATTTTCACTTTAACATTAAATAAAAAGTAATTTATGTCATTTCCCAACAAAAGTGGATCCATGGGGTCCCCAAGTTGACCCATGGAATGTCATGGTCGGCCATGACACAACCAATGAGGTTGGGACATGTGTCTAGGTCATTTCATATTATTAAAGCCTTATTTAGGCCTTAAACTACCCTAATTACCACTAATCGCGATTAAGAACTTAATAAGTTACTATTCACCAAAAAATTATTTTAATCTCATTGAACCACATTTTACTTCTTAATGACAACCATGTATGTCGGATTTTCAAAATTCAATACACATTAGTGGTAAACTTTCATTTAACTGAAAAATCAGTTTGCTTGATTACCACTTAGTGGTTTCACTATTCATCAAAAATTGAAGTTTTTCAGAAAATTACCAAAAATTTTACCCTAAGCTATATTTGATATTTTGAATTCAAAAATGAAGTCTATTTTAAAAAATTCAAATCATATAAGTCACATTAATTAATTTAATAACTAATTCCCGCTGCCAGAGCAAATAGCGTGTTTTTACAAAACAATAAGTATCAAAAGATTGATACTAGTTTAAGTCTAATTTCAAAGTGAAATTGATTACAATAACCACCATTGGATAAAATGGTAAAAATATATTCTAATTTCACTTCAAAACCAATTCAAAACATAATCTTATCATATAAATAAATTAGATTAAAAAGCAGTTTTGATGTAAAATGCAGTATTTTTCACTATTCATTAAAAAATGAACATTGTCAGAAAAATACCAAAACTTCACACAAGGTAAATTTTGATGTCCCAATCATAAAGAATAAGTTTATTTTGACAAACATAGTTTATAAAATTGTCAAAATATAGATTCAAAAATGGTTTTCCATCAAAAGGCAGTAAAACAATCTTTTAAGAATATTAGTGTATTCCATGCATAAGATTGTATTTATTTTCATTTTAAGCCTCTATAACACTATCTTAATCATTAATAGACATAGATAAAAATATCTATTATTCATTACTTACTTGGGATGTTACAGGTTCAATGTTTCCATGGTATTATAGGCTTTTATAAAAGGTTCTTGGATGATTTATCTTGGGTTGTGACTCCTCTAATGGTGTTGACTAGGAAGGATCATTCTTTTTGGTGGACTGATTAGGGTTAGGAATCATTCTTGTATCAAAGGGAGTAGTTTGTCAATGATTCATTTCTTTGTCTCCCAATATGAGTTCAATTTTATGTTTTTATTAATTCTTCACATCTCTAGATAAGATGTGTTCTTATGTAGTAGATACTAGTTGTTTCTTATGGATATCAGTAGTCGTGTACCCACAAATATAACTATACACCCACGATATCTAGTTGGTGGTGGTGGAGGTTTCTTGGATGTTTTCGAGACATTACCTCATTGGTAAGTGTTTTGTGGTCATCACTGATCATAAGGGCCTGAGGTACATTTTCTACTATCTTGACTTTACCTTGCTTCATTGTCGATGGATGGAGTTATATATAGGACTTCCACTTTGAAATCTTATATACACCCAGAATGGGGAATTTCATAGTTGATGTGCTGAGCAGGATGTTTTTTAGTAATGTATTGCATGAAGCTGGTAATTCTTGGAGAGAAATAGTGGAACTTTTGGAATTACATATGGATATGTGAAACAATGGGGGAATAGGTTTCCATTTATCAGACAATATTATAGTTATCATAGATATAGCAAGTAGAAGAGTCTGAGTTGGGGGATCTTTAGGTGGAGGTCTGGGGAGACTGAGTTGTTTTTGATGAGGCCACTGAGGGTTATTCTGAAGATGAAAAAAACATTGTGTTATTTCAGGGGAGGAGTTTTGTTCATTTTGTGATGCATGAGATAGTTATGATATAGTTCCCTAGATCACACATAGTTACTATATCAGGCATGACAAAATTTTTGCCGAGCTTTGAGGAGTTAGTTTTGGTGGTGTGGAGGAGAGTACTTGGGAAAGTGAGTCACCGATACGTTCTCAGTACCCATAGATTTGTGATATTTAGCTATTTTATTATTATTATGTTCATTTTGTGGTTGTATCCCTTTATGATTTATGAGATGTCTTTTTTTCTTGTTTTTGATTACTCCTTTTTGAGAGGTATTTCCCCCGGGAGAGTGTTTAGGGGCTAGTTGTAGTTTTCGTGTGGTTTGACATTGTTTCATTGAGGAAGTGGTTGATCGATTTTTGTGGAATGATCCTTGAGAGGTGTCTTTAGGTTTCATTGGTCAGGCACTTTATTATGTTTCCAAGATGTTCTGGTTCTAAATTATTGAGACAAATCATATTTCAAGAGGTATCTGATGTACTGGAATAGAACTATCTTGTCCATTCCATTGTAAAAATATGGTGTTTGAGGTGTTCTAGGAGGTTATGATGACTTATTTCTATAAAATTTCAAAATTTATAGTTCTTTGAATAGCATTTCTAGTTCTGTGAACAATTTCATCAGTGATACATTTTTGAACAGTGACGTGAGTGATCCATTTGTGGATAGTGTCATTAGTGTGACTTTTGTGAATAGTGTCATCAGAGATACATTTGTGAACAATGTATTCATAGAGGAATTTGAGAACATTATCATTGGTGAGACCTTTGTGACAAGTGTCCTTGATGAGCCATTTGTGAATAGTGTCATCTTTAAGACATTTTGGAATAGTGTCCTTAGTGAGACATTTTTGAACAGTGTCATCAGTGAGACATTATTGAATAGTATAATTAGTGATGCATTTGTGAACAATGTCATCATTGAGAAATTTTTGAAGAGTGTCTTAGGTGATCCATTTGTGAATATTTTAATCTTTGAGATATTTGTGAACAATTTTGTTGGTGAAACATTTGCAAACAGTGTCATCAGTGAGTTGTTTTAGAACATATTTTCCAACTTCTTATAGTTACAACCGTTTGAAATATTTATTGACGTTAAATGCATTCAAAGACATGTTTTGAGGGATTTATGGTTGATTAAAATCCCATCACTTCTATATTAATATTCTCAAGTGCCTGAGTGCCTTTACTTGGTGAAACTGTATAGTCTTGACATAATTGATTTTAATGTAAAATCCAAACCGTATTTTAAACCACTCCTCCATTTGTATTTTCAACATGGCTAAGTTATCTTCTGCCATTTTTATCCCTGATTTTTTTCCTTAGTACAAGACTCCCATAGTTTTTACATTCGTAGTAGTCTTGTGATCAAACAACAATCCTTCGATTATGTTTCCATTGGGGTTTTCTTTCTACATGTGAACCCCCTGTTTTGGTGAAACTAGGAAGTGTCGATCTGTGTTTGAAAAAAGGTATGTTATACCACTATTATTTTAGGTTTCTCTATATATATCATCTTATTTCTACTTTACATATAATTTGATGTCATCTCCATGTTTTTAATTAATATTTATTGGGTGCTGGTTGATGCGATGGTCATGTAGAATCCTCGGGTGGATGCAGGCACTGCGGGAGGTGTGATCATAATCCATTTTGTTGGACCATTCTCATGAAAATAACATAAAAAAATTATGATATAAAGGATTCGTGGATTCTCATGACTATTTACGTTTATTATTATTGTTATAATGATTTATCCCCTAGATCTAAATAGACTTGACGTAATATATATTTAAACCTAATTAAAGAATTGTATTTATTTTCATAGCAATGTTATGGACTATTATTTTTAAGATAGTTTGATATCTATTATCTTATTTATTAGAATGTCATTATAAATGTAAATTGATATAGAACATAAATTAGTATTAATTATAAGTCAGTTGGATAAAGATAAAGATGCATGTTTAATGAATCAGATTCTGGATTTTTCCTTTTGATGATAATCAAATGCATGCAGTTACGCTTGTTTAATTTAATCCATTAATTCAATATAGAATAAGTAATTGGTTGGGTTGTAATGATAATTCTATGTAGTGTTCCAAATTACCTTATTTATTTAATTGACCTAGTACATTATGATTTGGATCGGTGAGTGCTCATTGTGTATAAAAGATGAATGACTTGTTTAGGGATGGATCCTAGTTGCTATATTGTTTGTTTCTTACTGCTTGGGATGTGATGTGAGCCAAGGATGGATGGTCCCAGACGATGTTGTGTTATATTGGGAAGGGAGGCCCAATGGTTTTTGTGGTAGCATTTGACACACTGAGTAGGGAGATGCATTAGTTTATGCTTCTAGGTGTCGAGTAGGACACCACAGATATTTAAACAAGTTGGATGTGAATGTTGGATTCTTATAGAATCGTGTTTTTTTATCTACATTACATTACCCACTTCTTGAGGATGTTTTTCTAGCTTACCCTTTATAAAATGGATTTGAAAAAGTGTGGGTTATTCCACATTATTTCTTTGCTTAGCCTCTAAAGGATGGTTGGCACTATGATTCTTCTATAGGTGGAAAAGACTATATGGGTAGTTCATATACTCACCATGTTGAGACCATTGTTTTTTTGTATCATTGAACATTTTATTAGAGTACCTAGAAATATTTAATATGGTATTTCCGTTAAATAAATGAATAAATGATGTTGAACCCATGGGGTTAGAGCTATTTGGGATGCAATGCTGAGGATATACTTCTAAGGAACTGGTGGTTCGGATTGGTTATGCCAGGAGGGTATGGAAAATTGTTGTGATTTTAGTGGAATGTAATGTGGAAATGATAATGGTTAATTAAGGGATAAATAATTAACTAATTAATTGTAGAACTTATAAAAATGGATAATAAATTTAATAAATCTCATCAAATGGTTGTGTGTTTATAGGATAGCTAGTCTTAGCAGTGAGAGTTGAGAGTTAAAGAGATGTTTTCTTCAGTTGAGTCTAAGACTAGGTTTTATCCATAGGTTAGTTTTGATCTATATTATAGAATATAGTTTTTTGTTTCTATATGATACCCCACCCTATCAGATAGAGAAACTAACACCTCCAGGATTCTGATCCGTAGGGGGTGTTTTCCCCTACATCCCTGGTGGGTGGATGGATAGATATTTTTCCCCTTTAGACCTACTCTCTTATCTTGGTAGTTACTTGTGCTGGTATGAATGATGGTCAGTTTTCAAACCATATATGTTTGTGGAGGGATGCAATGGATTGTGGTTAATTCACACACATATTTTCTAGATATAGTTCCATATGCACTACTATATGTGTATCATGTATACGCTTTAATGGATTTAGGATCCTTACTTGGACTATGGGATATATTGCCTTAAAGTATAATACCCAAAGTATGATACAAGTAATATATGATGTGGTTTCTCCCAGAAACTACCTGGTTACCTATGGTTTGGTGGATGGTGTGGTGATTAGCCCAGCTGTCAATGGGAAGGACTTTGTGGTTCATAAGGTGCATGTTGTGGTTCCCACCCATGTGTCTTTAGGCCATCCTTTTGGAGGGAGTTTCTCTCTTGATAGGCAATGTTGGAGAATAATGGATAACCAGTGGGGATGTGGTAGTGGGTTACCCTTGATATTATCTATTATATCATATACTCTTGTATGTGATACTTTATGATAGTAGCCATGGTGAGGATGAGAACTTAGTATACCCATTTAGGTGACGAGTTATGTTCACATATTGTTCACTATTATTTCGCATGCTTTCATTAATTTTCTATAAGATGATCCTTGTAAGATCCTATAGAGTATACTATTATACTCACCTTACATTATATGAACTTTTTTAGGACACTTGGAGCAGGTTGGAGAGGAGGCTGGTTACTACTAGCTTGGAGTTTCAACAGTTTTCCACGCTTTGTGTTCACTTTCATTTTACTTTATTTTGATACATGTATATTTCTATATCAGTTGTAGTAGTTATTACTTTTCATTACAATGTGTTTCTAGGTTTTCTTTGATACTGTATTATGAGCCATAGTTGGATAGTGGTTGTCTTATCTCTCCCTTCTATATGTTTTCCCGTAGAGGGTAATGCCTTAGATTTTTGCGTTTACTATACCCTCAGTGCTTGTTTCCAAACCATGGAATACTGGAGGCGGTTCTGGGGGGTGGGGGTGGGGTGGGGTTAATATCTCTCTTATCATATTTACTGCACAGGAGGGGTACACTTTTTGGGGTGAGGGTTCTGATAATATATATTCTTAGTTATGTTTCCTAGGATACATCACAGATTAATTTATACTTCTTCAAAATCACACCTAATTTAGAGAGATGTTTCAGAAAAGTAATTATAATTTAGCCACTTTTCTAGAACATTTCTAATTTAGGGACATATTTTTTAGAAATGTATCTAAATTTAAAATGAGCGATGCTTTAAAATGCGGCTAAAAAAATTTCTAAATTAGAAACATCTATAATGATGTTGTTAATAGACGCTGCAAAATTCCATTTTTTGTAGTGAATTTTGAAATATGATGATCATATAGTTCTTATTTCCATTATTTTCAATTAATAAAAAAGAGTGATTTGAAAACAGTTTTTAAAAAACTATCCTAGTTCAGCGTAACATGTCTCCTAGACTACTCCACCATAATTACCAATGAACATTATTGATATCATTGGGACAATAATAAGGATGAAATAATAAATGTATATCAATTTTTGAACATTTCCACACATGGAATCCAACAACCACATCTCATAGATTCCACTAAATTCCCTCATGAACCAACTGTAATTAGAATTTTCACTCCATTGAACAAAAAATTACAAAAAATAATAATAACAGCCAATAAGTAAATATTGAAAAACTGATAATAATTTATAAAATCATAGAAGAACACTATGAGCATGAAAATGTTACACTAATACCCATATAAAAGATAAATCCAAATACAAGTAAAGGTCATTGAAGCTGATACAAAACAACCCAAATCCACATTAAGGACCAAACACACTCCAGAAGACAAAAATCCCGATTTGATATTATGATACTACTAGATAATATACTCATAAAGTATGTAGAAAGTCAACATGATCAACTTGACAAATAAACAATAATTAAAAAACCCATATCTTTCAAAATATGTCTACATATTCCCAAAAAAAATATTATATATGATGTAATGTCTATAACGATACCCCTATGAATCTACATAAAATAATTTTATATGGAATCTATTATTCCCTGTTTCAAAATAAATAATTGAAATCCTATTTCTAATTTTGATATATTTTTATTGAATCATTTTTTTTCTTTAATGTAATCTTTATTCCATAAGAAATATCATATTAAACATATATTAATAATAACAAGACATTAAATGAATAACATCATGTGTAATAAATTCTAAATAAGAAATATCACATCTTAACCGAAGTCCATTTGTGATTTTATACAAACATAACCCAAGAAAGAGGGGGGACCTCTGAACAATTGGTTCCAAAGGCACCATGACACACTCCTAAAACCCAAGATTTGTTATTTGATCCTAAATATGTAATATAGATCGTGAATATTCAGGTAACAACAAAAATAACCCCAATCCATAATTGTTACTAATTCTAGGGTAATTCCCATCCACTTACCCTTAATCTTATGGTCACCCCTATGAAATCATCAACACATCCATAAAAAATACAAATAAAATATTAGTAGTACTTTAAATAAACCTTGTAATATGTAAATCATCATGTAAAGATATCCAAACTTTATAAAATCCCATGAAATAACTTTGGAACCATTACAACCTTGAAAAAATATTGGTAAACACTTTTCCAAAATAGTATATATTTTTAGGGATAACTATTTAAAAACAACTTCAAATCCATTTTGGATTCAAACTCACTTTTAGGAATATAATCAAACACTATAATCACACAAAATTTATTTCATAGGAAGAAAACATAAAAAATACCATTAAATAAAATACCAATTAAATAATCACAATAATTAAACATACAGTTGCATGTAAGAAATCAATAAAAAATAATTAATCAATTAAAACCAAAGGTATATCAAGGAATTAAGGAATTCCATAAAATTGAACTATTAAGTATAAATGCCTATCTTATACTAGAGATAAAATCATTTCCTTCATTTGAATACATCTTTTACACATATAAGAGAACCCCAATAAGCTCCAAGACAATGAAAGTCTGGTAAACACCCTCCCACAACCCTTGGTTTGACCCCATGTCTACCTAGAGTTCTGAAATAAAAAGGATATGGATAAGAAATTATTGGAAGATAAAAAAGTGGAGGAATCCGTATGAATTCAAAAAATACGAAGTATGAATTTCATTGTGAATAAAAGAGATCCATTATGAAGTCATGAAATATTGACTTCTACAGCCATGGAGTATCTTCTATTGCAAGAGATGAGAAGTTGACGAGAATGTAGGGTTAAAACGAAATTATAATGTGTATATTCGTATATTTATGTGCACAAGATAAATTTTATGGATTGTCTTCTATGTTAATAATAGTCTGGGACTACCATCTGGGTCACCCCTTCATTTAAAAATTTGAATTTATTTCGAGATTACAATTTTTTTCCTAACTCTATAAAAATCATGAAAAACATCTTGCAAATCCCCACCCCACTTCTTACATAGTTGTCCACACAGTCAGCACTAACAATGATCCCTTTCCTATTTCCAAAAACTTGTAATGTCTTGACACATGACTCTCAAAAACTATAAATTAAATTAAATAATAACGACAAAAGAATAAAACCATGTATGTGTCCTAGTGGGTGTAATAATAGGAGATTTGATTTACTCCATATTCAAATAATCATAGAGGAGTTGGTTTAGTGATTAGTTGCCTAAACGTAGTGATTTATTGATATGTAAAGAAATAACCAGTCAATTAGAGGGATATATAAATTATCACCCCCATTTTAATAATGATATATACATACTAATTTTTTCCACACGATGCTTAAAAAAATATTAGTCTATCAAAATTATATCCTGATTACCCGATGAAAATAAAAATAGGATCCAAAAACATAATGTAGTTATCAAGGTAAATCCCAATAAATCAATATAAATTATTTATAATACAATATAACCATATTTAAACAGGGTTATAGTGTTATATAAATTGTTACCACTATCTATAAAATATATGCCCAACTAGGTGAACACAATTCATGTAGAAAAGTAATTATATAGTAATCACAATGTAATGAAATTATTAAAAAGGTTATATTTATTGTACCAATATTTCTAATAGTGTTTTAATGATAAAAAACACTCAATGATATTTCAAACCTTCACAATTTCAGTTAGTTTTATTGATTCTTAAAATACAATCTAGTGTATTTAAATAGAATCATAATGATATATTGATGTCTTGATAATTTCTTGGTCAGGAATCTATACAACCTTAAAGGAATTACATGAAATATAAATGATTCAAAAAAAGGAATTTAAGTGAATTGGGTGTGTCCATAGTTGAATCTAGTGAAGCATGGAAAATAAAAGATTGTCGATGCAGGGTACTAGAAAAACAATGGAATAATGGTTGTAGTATATTATAACTAGAAAAACCATGGACTAGTTAGTGGATCATCCAATTAGGTAGATATATATTAAATTCCTCTTGGCTAGTATCAGTGAGATGGTGGAGTTCATCTTGTAGCACCAAGTTCTTTGGAAGACCATTAGAAACCTAGTGGTGTACACTTGGTATCTAGTGGAATCTTTACAGGTCCAACGAAGAATAATTTTTATGGTAAGAAATACCATAATGACAGTATTATCTGAATACAAGAATGCCGATGAATTATAAAAAAATCCCCATCTATTTAGAACCATTAAAATTACTCCCTTGACATATTCCAAGAATCACTTTTATCCCTTTAATACTCTCAGGTTTGAATCAATGACAAAGTTATTAAATAATAAATCTTCTAAAATATTATATTTTATAATATAAATCTCTCAAGTCTCTTAAAAATCATTTCCAATATCGACGACTCAATATTATTTCATCCATATATGATATTTTGTAGCAACTTGAAATCATTTTTACAAATGTAAAATACTTTCTTCTAAAAAAAATTTCTCTAATGGTTCACACATGGAAAATGTGATGGATGGGCTTCTAAGATTTCAAATAAGCTCAAGGAGTTTCTAGAAAAAGTCAATTATAAATGAGATGATTCTAGTTCACCACTAATGATGTTGGATTAAAATCATTTACCGCTGATGTCCAGGGTTTGATATGTGGAGGATCACATAGATCATTAGATGAACTCTATATCAGATTTATTTATCCCATATTTACTTTTATATATTCCAAAAATTAACATTTATTTTCATAATTTCACAAATTTTTTTAGACCACTGATATTCTTAATTTACATTGATATTTACTTAGTGATCTCAAATACATGTTATTAATGGGTTTTTAATCGATTTCCCATGGAAATATTTTATTTTTCATTAAATTTTAAAAGGAAAATTCCCTCCCCTATTACTATATATCACAATCTAATAACTGATATCAAAGGAGTGCATTGTGTTTTTAACAAAAATCTTTTATATTGAAAATTGTTTTTTGATTTTATTTTTCAAATCCTAACCAATTTAAAAGTTATTTTTTATTATAGAATATAATTATAGTTATCATAATCTAATTTTTGAATAAAATGATCACTCATACTAGAATAATCATATTTTATATACCCTTTTTGTTAATGGTATCCTACATAGACAATGTTAACACATAAGTTTATTCCCAGAAATGAATTTGACGAAAAATGGACACATGAAGATGTTAGAAATATTTAACATGATAAGAAAGATATGATTTCCTAACATTATAGTAAAAATATAAATTATTTCTTTAATGTTTAATCTTCCAAAATATATTATGATTTTTAAAAATTATTATAATTCCCACATTAAGGTATGGATAAATATAATCATACTAGATTGGATATGAATCTTGACAATTTTCAATATTTCACTACATATTCTATAGAATTTATTTCAAAAATGTTTCTGTGATTTACATACATCTGTAATGGTAGAAATTAGATCATGGATGAAATATATAACGAAACTCCTATTTTGATAATATTTTGTATTTTACAAAGTTACATTCCTCTCAAAGGAAAATCCATTCATGATGATGTAGGTGTAAAAATGGCGGTGGTTTTGGAAGTTATTAAATACTTAACGATATAAGAAACAATGAGTAAATAACATGTGGAGAAGGAGGAAAAAACAATGAAGTTAAGAAAACCATCTCCTTCAAACATACCAACAATGGACAACTGATAGGTGAGGTTCTACAATAATTTTAACCTGCACAGACCATGTATAACTACTTATAAAAGAATTTGTTATATAAGTTATATAAAAATTGAAATTAAATGATGTAAGTTGAAGTGATATGTTATAAATATAAATAAGAAAGGTCACATCATGTCATTGTTCCCCATTTTTATAAGAATTTCAATGATAATAAGGAAGTTAAATGAATTATGAAAGAATGAAATAGTGTGAAAGTGATGAATCAATAGATTTAAAATCATTATCCAATTCATGTGATTCAATCCCTATATGTACTAAATAATTTCTTAATGAATATGTGAAAGTTAGTACCCCTCTTCCTATATCCTCTCTATATTTGAATCTTTATTATTCTCCCCTCTCATAATTTTTGTATTGACTAGAAACCTAAATTATAACGACCATAAATATGACCAATGTAATCTTTTAAATGGTTTTCATCAACTCTCAAATATAAATTTTGACACTATAAAAGTAATATATGATTGTGTTTCAAAATGAAGAAAATCTCAAAAATTGAAATATATAGAATAAAATTATATTCTCTTTATGGAAAAAGGACGATATCATCATGAATATTAAAAATAAACCAAATTTTTAGAAACTAAAATTGCAAAATAAATGAACTTATAAGGAATATTTCCCAATTCACATAGGGTGAATAAAATTTAAATAAATGTTTGTGCACTCAAAACATGTAAATGGACATCTCAACTTGTCTTCTTCAATCGTAATATCACTAATAAGAACCAAATGAAACATACACATGTACAAGGATTATATCCCGATAAAGATATAAATCTTAAAATATAACTGATAATTTTAATTATAAAGGTAATTTTAGAAACACATGTTATGGGTGACTAAACTCAATAAATATTTCTTCAAATTATCCTAAAAAACATTCTCAGAATATATGGATTAATTTTTTTTAATTTTTGAAAAAAATTGCACCTAAGTATTTTTTATTACCAAAATGATAAATCATTTAAAATTATAGAAAATTTTAATTTTGAGAAAAAACCATGAACCATTATGGTATTTTGATAATGGTTGATCAAGACATATGTGTGATAAATAATTTGAATTTAACCAAATCAATAAACTAGAAGGTGTCCAGGTAACAATCCATGATAAATCTATGGGTAATATTACGGATGAAGTTTCCATCTATTTTTATACCCATAAAATTATAAAAAAATATTATTTTTCAAAGTATTAAAACATATTTAATTTCTATTAGTTAATTGTGTGATAGTGGTTTTAAATTATTATATGAAAATTAATTGTAAAAATGTTTTCACAATGAAGGAAAAATTTAATATACAATATTAGGATTTCAAGATGATTACAAATTGCATTTAGAGTAATTTTCTATCAAAGACAAAATTTTCTGACTATAAAATTTAGTGATTCATTGATTTAGAATAGAAACATCTATAATTATAGAACAATATCCTTTGGGATACTCTATTACTATCAACTTGGATGATATCATCCAAAATTTATTTTCAAAAATGACATGGTTTTTAAAGAATTTTAATATGGTATGTAACAAACATCCACTTTTTTTTTCTAAAAATAGAAATTTTCCTTAATAAATTATTGAGTTAATTCGTCAAGAACTTATTGTTCCTTCTAAAAATTGAAGTTCTAGGCAGATAATCCTATCATTTTTAATTTTTCATCACACTATAATATTCGTTTGATTTTATTTCATAACTAATAAAGTTAATCATGAAAATGATTAACCATTGTCTCTAAAAATGACCCAAAAACCTTACACATAACCTTAACAATTGTTTTTAATTTTTCAAGCAAGTTGAACTAAGTAAATTCAATATAAATGATATATAGACACTAATGGAAAATTTTAATGATCATTTCATTATAGGATCTAAATGGGTTTTAATAAATATTATTGATAAGTTATTAATATTTTTAGAAACAAAGCTTCTTTAGTTCAAAATAATTATATCCAAGAAGAATAAATTGAATATGGTGATAATTGTTTTCACTAATTTCTCTATTAAGATCTATAAAAATATTATCAGTATCCACTTATCCTGTTATTTTACAACTATTTGAAATGGATTTAAAAATCACCTTTCTGAATGGGTTTTTCAATTTTTTTACAGGAATGACCACATAGTTTTGAAATTACAATTTTCCCAAATTCTATTTTCAAACATATAAAACAGTTTATGGTTTAAAAAAATAATCTCGACTATGTATTGAATTAATTTTAAAATATATTTATTCAAATGGATTTAATATAGCAAAATAATATTCAACTAAATTTTTGAAACAGTTCAAAAATAAATTTTTATCTGTTCAAATATATATTTATGATGTTATGTTTGGATCAAAAAATTTAAAAATTATTTATGAATTATATGAATTAAGGAAAGAAAATTGTGAGGAAATATTTTTCGGTAAACTCAAATTATTTCTCAATTTAAAAATTTCTAAAATAAATGAAAGAATAAATTTAAATAAATTAAGATTCACTAATTAAATAAAAATGATCTAGAATAGATCATTATAAGAAAATTATCACACCTTTGAGTGCAACTCGAAAGAATACAATAGACGATGCTCATAAAATATACAATAAAAAGTCATATTGAAAAATTAATTGTAGTATAATATACCATAATTAAACCAAACATAATAAAAATTTCAATGTCTAAACCTATTCTTCAATTCAATGAAATTAATTGGAATCTAATTTCATAATCATTAAAATTTATTTTTATATTTAAAAGGGTAAAAAAATCACGACCTATTTTATCAAAAAAAGATCATCTTTTGAATTAAAATTTTAAGATATATTTAGAGGATGACAACTAGATTTTTCATGTAATAGTGGAACTTTATATTTACTAGGAGAACACCTCATCTCATTTATTAGAAAGTATTAAAATTTCATTGTTCCATTTACAACAGAATAGTTGGCCCAAATACTATAGATAAACAATATGCTATTAGATATCTAGATTATATTTTACCATATTCCTATCAAATATTATAAAACAAGTTCCATTGATATCTATAAAAATCATACCCATTTCCATTTCACCAAACTAATTGTTTTGAGACATAATTTATAATGAGATCACTTTCAAAAAATTTATATATTATTAGAATTTGTTCCACTTGAATATAATGTCACTGATATTTTTATTAAACCTCTAGACCATGATCATCTTAAATTTATCAACGGTTAATTATAAATGGTTTCCTTGTAACTTTATTCATTTAATATCAATCTATATTGAGATAAAAACTTTTTAAAATCTTTTTAAATATCAAAGAAAATTAATTTCATTATTGTTTTATTTTATATTGTATTACAATCCAATATGTCACCCATTTTATCATTTAAAGGGGATACTATTCATTAATAATTATGAACTTTTTCATAAGAGATATATTTTGATTTCAATTTTATTCTTTTCAAAATGATTTTTTTCTTAATTTCAAAACAAAATATCAATATAATATATAATTTTTGTAGTGTTATAATCTATTTAAAATGTTATTTTATCTTCTTTTAATATTAATGTTTTTAAATTATAATTCAAAATTTCCAAACTTATTGATTTATATACCTCTTTTAAAAGAAAATAATTTTTTATATATCTATTAAAGTAGATTCATTATAAGTAAAAATATTATATATATATATATATGTATATTTGTCTTACTAACAATTACCTTCTATTTTCCTTCATGGAATGAAAAACATTAGATGATTCAATATCATGATTCAATTTAATGGGAACTCACCAAGATATTGTAATGCAGAAAGAAATCTATGGACGAGAATTAATTTCATGATAACATGCGATGTAGTGTAAAAGGTATGTAAAGAATTAATTTATTTTACATATTTTTCCCCACTCTTCCCTCATTTTATCTTTTTAATTCTATTTATTTCTCCATATATTCATTATATCATATATTTTAACCTTTAATACACAATTCATGTATTTTTATTTTATGTTACACTCTCTCTATCTATAATCATATTACATAGGGTGGTTGGATCTTAAAAAGCGATTTAATTTTTTTTTCTTTTTGGATATATTATTTATCATAATCATATTTTTTAAAATAAATTTTATTTAAATCTCCCTTTATTAACTCATCATAATAATATATAAGTTTATTTCCTCTATTTTTTTCTCTTCTTTTATGTTTTTCATTTTTTTATAATCACAACAGGGGTGAGATTTCTTAATAAAGATAATTTATAATTTTATAATAGTGGTTAAATTTTTTAAAATTTTATATTAACAAGGGGGAGTAGTTCATATATATTTTTTATTTAATTTTACACATCTATAGAGAATAAATATTTTATAATGGGATATTTTTTTTAAATATCGTAATTGTTTATAATAATTTGCTCAATGTTTTCACATATGGATCTCAAAGAATTTCTGGTTTACCTATTAAATTATATTTCAATATATTATTATTTAGTTATAAGCTAAATTTATGTTTTTTTATTATGTCTTTGTGATCATAAATGATGGTAATATTTTGTTACCTATCCCTCTCATGATATTTTCATGATAAAAAACCACTCACAAATGATTCTATAATTATTAATTGAAATGATTTTTGGTGTTTGCTCAAATTACTATGGGTGGATTTGAATCAAATCTTAATGATATTTTGAATCCTGGTATAGGATTTATCATGAATTTATTTATACATAATGTTATTGTATGAAATTTATAAAATACTTATAAGGCATTGATTTGGAGTGATGGTATATGTTGCTTATGTTAGTGTGGTAAAGATAGAACTAACTAGCCGGTGTGGGGATATGGATAGTTTGTGCACTAATGACATTTGAAAATTCTCTCCAGCTAACTCACCGTCCATCCATTGGAAATAAACTACCCACCTGATAGATCATCTAGTGAATGAGTAATAGTTTTGTGTAAATACCCCCACTCTATTATCTCATATCTGATATCTATGTTATTACATTTTTTGAAAAAACTAATGATTATATCTCATAGGACCTTATAGTTTACATTAATAAAGAATAAAATTAATGAATGATAAAAATTTTATATTGAGAATTAAAAATAAAACGAAATACATTCAAAGGAAAAATACCTTTATCCTTGAAATTGATTCGATGATTTCTATTTCATATCATGGGGATAAGAAAAAACATAACAGTGATCTTAGATTTTCCAAAGGGTTACATAAATCATAATATATCATGAATGAATAAGTAATGATAATTAGGGAAATAAGAATAACTGAACAACCATTCCATTAAATTAAAAAAAATCATAATTGGATAATCTATTGTAATCCTAGTAGGGTAAATAACTGAAAACACATGACAATTAATCAACAAACTAAGAATGAAATAACCCATAGATAAAATCAATGATAAAATCTCATGGATTATAATGAAAAATAAATTTTAAATGAATTAAAGGATTAATTATTGGATGTTATGATATTAGAAACCATGATACCAAAACTTTTAATACCTTCCACAAGATAGATTAAAACTACGGGTAAATACTCATCTGGTTTGGCCAACAATTTTGTCTCATGAGACAAGTTTATTCATCAAGATGATATCTATAATTGTTCCCCACCTATAAATACATTTAAAAAGAATTCATAATTTATTAAATAATATATTTAATTCATGAATCAATATTTCTTATTTTTTAAACATCCATATTGAGTAAATGATACGGATTCTGGACCATTTTTTACAGGTAATGAAAATAATTTAATGTAAACACTATATGAAAAAATGGTATAAAATTTTTAAATTTCCATATGTATCATAAAATATTATTTATATTAATGATAAAAGTATTTTTAAATGAAAAATGATCATAATAATGTGATATTTTTCAATCGAATGTAAACAATCACAAAATTATGTGAGATTTCGAATAATATTAATATCTTTAGTAACAAAAATATTACAACCCATTAATGAGTAAAATTCCATTAAATCACTATTAATAATTAAAAAAATATTTATTAATTATAAATAGATAAATTTATATGTATATAAACCACATAAATGTTAATGTGTTCATATTAATAAATATGTCTCAAAAAAAATGAAAAATGAGATAAAATCCTATTCCTCCTGTTCTGACTCATTTATACATGATTAAAAATCATGTATAATTATTTTGGTTATGTTATTTGTTTTAGAAAAATTATACTCATATTTATAATTTCATATATTATTCCTTCATAATATTTTACAACATCTTTGTTAAAAATCATGAATATTTTTCATTGTTTTTTGTGTTAATTTTATTATTTTATCATGCATGTTTTATCTTTAATGACTCAATTTATTCACATAGGATATAAATTATTAATCAAAATAATGATAAGTATGTTATTAATACCATATTTTCTCATTTTATACATTATTAGAACAATTATTTAATGTTGAGTATGGAAATTGAATCACATCACTTCATAGAGACGGTTGGTCATATGTATACCGGAGCGATGATGTCATTCCATTAACGAGTGAAACGGTAAGGTAGATAATGACATATTAATTTTTATTATTTTATATCAATCCATATATACCACATATATTCATTAATTTTATCATTATTCACTTCTATTTAACATGTATGTGAAAAATGAACCATATCGCTATGTGTGGCTGTAGTCTGTTGTACACACGAGTGGCATTATCAGATTTTAAAAACAATGGAAATTAAAAATTCATATGTGATATTATATTTCAAAAAGATTAGTTATATGTTAAATATTATATATAAATTTTAATCAATCATTATATCCAACTAGAAGTGGTGTTGATGGAAAACAAATTACATCAGTTCTTAAGGCGATAGTCTGTCGTACACACAATTAATGATTTCATTTCAAATTTGGTTGTAGAGGAGATAGATATAGTATATTAAATTAAAATAATAAAATATAATTATATGGATGTTAATAGAGGTTTTATAATATAACTATTAAATAGAATATGTAAGAGGTTAAAGATAAAATAAAATAAAAATTATCATTTTGGAACGTTACGACGACTTCTTTAATGTTGTACCAAAATATAACATAATATAGATTTATGATCTAACCTTGGGTATTATGATTATTTTTAGGGGAGTAAATTATTTATATGGGTGGGTATTGTTTTTAACCAAAAGTCTTCATATATGTGAATAGGGGAGGAGCGGGGTTTCCTTTTGTAAGTAGGGGATATGACACACATTTGATTTTTGAAAATACTCTATTTCACCCAAATTTTTGTCATGATAAAAGTCTAAAAAATATGTTATTATCAACCCATATTAGAGATAAGTTCAACATTTTTCCATCCAGTAATTGCAGGATAAGTCGGTAAGACATTTAAACCTCTATTAATTTAGTTGAACCCTGGTATATTGGTTATTACATAGTTCAGTAATTAATTTTTTAGTTCATAATTATTCATAATGGTCATAAATTAAGTTTAATTTATTAGATAATATATATTTTTTCATCCTTAATAAGGAATACTTTTTTTAAATTCAATTCAATTAATATGTAGAATCCAATTTAAGATTGTACTAGTATATGTGACGAAAAGTGTGTTTCTAAAGGCATAATTCATCTATGTATAAAATGATTTCATATAAAAGGTAATTTGGAAATATATTCCACTAACCTAAATTATATATAATATTATATAATTGAAGTAATTTTACTTTAAAAACAATTTGAAATATAATTATACTTGGTAAATAATTTAATAAAAATGGAATATCTCAATAAAAATAATTATTTTTGTCGATTAATCCAAAAATGAGACATTTAAGAAAAAACAAAGTATTCACCCATAAATAATTTTTATATGATGATTTATAAATTCAATTTTATTTTATCAAAATTTTTTTTTAAATGAGATTTTTTTTAAAATTTTGTGTGCAATGAATCACTAAAACACTTTTTGAAAAAATATCAATTTTTAGAAAAAAATTATTTTTCAGTTTTTATTAGTTAATTTCTAATACATATATAACCATTTATTTTATTTTATAAAATTTAAAAAAATATATTTTTTGTAATTTAGTTAGTCTTATTGATATACTCCAACATAATGAATATTTTATGATGGTCATTTTTAAATAAAATTTTAATAAAGTATTGTGTTTCATTTGAAGATGATGTTGTATTAAGAACATTCTATTAAAGAGACTGGACTTATTTAGAAGAATCAAATCACAAAAAAATAAGGGTTTTAAATTCCTCCCACATATGAAAATATCACCATCAAATTTTCATCGATATTACATTTAAAAGAAATTAGGGTTGGTCTTCTTTATAACATCCTCTTGTTCCAACATTGAATCATATATTTTGTGATTTCCCCAAAGTATCGTCACAAGTCATGTCCTTGGATTCCTAAATAATCACTCCACAGTATAAATAATAACAGTGTCCTATACATATTAAGATATAAAATGTTATAATTCTATTTCATCCATGGTGAGAAAAAGAGTTGGGTCTGGAATGTACATCTTTAACAACGACATATGTAAAAAACACGTACTTCTGATATACTTGGAAGAATTTCTAAATGGTAGGAAATAACTCCAAATAATTTTAGGATTTCAATAGTTTCGAGGTACCTAGGGCTCATTTTCCCTTTCTTATCGAACCTTTTATAACAATTCCATGGAGACATAGACAGAAAAACATAGCCTCTCTTTAGAAATTCCAAACCCTTCTATAGATTATTTGAATAACTCCTTTTATTACATTAAGAAGCATTAAGATGATCATAAATAGTCTTTACATTTTTTTGGTCTATTCAATAATCTCTTAGACTACAAGTTTCATTTCATAAACATCATCCCAACAAGTTGGAGTATGCAATATGATGGAATATACTACTTAATATAGAGTCATTTGAATATATTAATGTAGACAATTGTTTTTGGAAATCTATAACAAGTGAAAAACCTAATCCCCAATACCTTTAAATTCAAGTGGGAATGACCTCAACATTGATTCCATGTTACGAATCGCCCTTTCTGACTGTCCAACAAGTTCATGATGGTAGGTAGTTCTCAGATAATGCTAATTATTTATATCCTCTTGAAGAATATACTAGAAATTCATTATAAAACTAGGATAATCACCAGAAAATATCGTAATAGGTTCCTGATAATGACTTTTAAATTCAGTAAATAGATATTTGTGAAGAGCATAGGTTTTAATAATTCTATTATTGTAATGAAATTTGTATATTTAATTAGGTGATAAAAAATAACCCATACTGCATCATTATTCATATGATTCATTGGTAGAAATTTGAAAAATTCCATAGTAATTTATTCCCATTTCAAAACATTATGCAGAAGGATTTTTCTTACTCCACTAGGATGTTATCTATCATCATTGATCTAATGATAAACCAATATTCTTGATTCAAAGTCTACAATTACCCACTTAATGTTATCCCACAAAACATTCTCTCAAATACCTATAAATCTTTGAACTACTAGGGTGTAATGGTTGGGACCACTACGGTCTATTCTATTTAGGAAATTTGGTGTTTGATGTGTTCTAGGAGGTCAAAATGGATTATTTCCAACACTGTGAAAAATTTCTTATTCTTTGAGAAGTGTTTCTTACTGTTAGTAGGTCATCTATTGGTAGGTCTTACAGTGTTTCCAACTATCGGTATGTCATCTATCAGTAGGTGTTATAGTGATTCCAGATCTCAGTAGGATAACTATCTATGGTAGCTATTGTGATTCAAGCTATCGATAGGTTCTACAATGTTTCAAGATGTATGTAGGTCGTATATCCATAGGTTATATAGTGTTTAAAGCTTCATACAGTTTAACCTTATTGAGGTTATCTTTGACGTAAAATACATTCAAAGCCTCATTTTAATGTATTTGAGGAAAATTACAAGCCCATAACTCGAATCTTAATTTCTCCAATGTGTATGATTGACTTCAATCAGTTAAACCACATATCCTTGATAGATCCACCATAAATGGAAAATATAAAGTGTATCTAAATCACTACTCTATTCTGATTTTCAAAAGGATGATCTATATTCTTCATTATTCATCATTCTGGTTTTCCTTAGTATGTAAAACCAAAAAACAGTCTTTCCCAAGGAGTTTTACGATTGTGGGTTGGACCTTTTATCATGTATTTCCAATAGTTATTCTTGCTGCTTGCACAACACATGTTTGATGCAACTAATAAGTGTCGATCCATCTTCAATATAAAGAATTTTCTATCTTTATTCTTATGGGTTACATAATCTATTTCATCTCATTTCTTATTGAGATGTGATGACATATGATCTTCTAGTTTCTGAAGGGGTTTTCTGGGGTTTTGGTTGATACGGTTGTGTCATGACATCTTCAGGTGGATCACAAAAAACGTTGAAAACCTTGTTAAGTATGGTATTTAGGGCATCTTAATTATATTTAATTTTAGTCATATATCTTGCATGTTTTATCCCATTGGATCACAATGATGTTTACAGAATTAATTTTGAATCTGATTTAAGAATGTGTATTAATTTACAAAATATTTTATTGCCTCTTGTTTTTCTAGATCGTGTGATATTTAGGATTTTATTGTTTACATTTTATTTCATGATGGAAATTGAAAAAAGAACGTAAATATGGGATTAGTTGTTTAATTAAATTTCTAATTTGATAAAGTGTCATGTTTAATGAATTGTGTAGTAGTTGTTGATGTAATTTGATGATAATTAAATTGATATAGTAAGAATGTATAATTGAGTAGATTGATAATCCAGAATTTTGTTGATGAATATTGATTAAAGAAATGCCAAATTAATTATTTAATTAAATTTTTATATCTATATTTATATATTGGTCGAGGATTCCAATAGTTGGAACCTATTATAATGAATTAGTTAATTTATGATGGAATAAAGAACTCATTGTGTGTTAAATTTAATGATTTTTGGGTTATGAGTTACCTTAATGATTGTAAATGCTAAGAACCCGATACTTTGGAGCAATGAGTGATCGTTTTGTGTGGAGAATGAATTAATTTTTTAGGTCCAAAACCCAAGTTGTCATGTTGTTTGTTTCTTACTACTTGTACAATGTTGTGAGCCTCAGATGGATGATCCGTGATGGTAATTTTGGAATGTGGGGGCTGGGAGGCCCCGTGGTTGTTGCAACAGATAATTCTTAGAGTGGAAATATGCATCAGTTTATGCAAATGGGTATCAGGGAGGACATTATAGATGATGAAATGGGTTGAAGTTGGTCTAACCCATTGATGTGAAAGATTTATTCTTGTTAAATCTATTTATTTTTTTACCTACTTTAATTTCCCCACTACTTGATGTATATGGGTTTTCATATCTTCCATTTGTAAAGACCTGAAAATTCTGTGGAAATTTTTTTCTTAAATTCATGGGATTTTTACGAGTCCGCGAAAATTTACGGCACTTGATTCCGAGGCTGGGTGTGCCTGGAATCATTTTCTGAAGTTTTTTTGGGTATGTTCAGTAAACGTATGAGAGGGATTTTATATCTTTTGAACCGGTGCTCGGAATTGAAATCTGACAGTACCGTTAAGCTTACAACGTCCGTTATTAATTAGTGAGACCTTCACCGGAGTTGCATTCTGATGATAATGGATGTTAGTTTTTGGGGTTTTTAATTAATTAAAATAAAAATAAAGTGTTACTTTAGTTTTATTTGTGGAGGTTCAATCCTCCAAGGGGAGGTTGGAGGTGGGGGCCACGACACCCAAACCTCCCATGGGAGGTTATGGTGGTGGGGCCCACCCGCACATAACCTCCCTTGGGAGGATATCTTTGCTGGGGATCACATGAGCTCTAAACACCCTTTTTAACTCCCCATTTATGTGGGATGTCAACTCTCCACCTTCCCCCTTTAATTTTTTTCCAATCCTCACAATTAATTAATTGAACTTCTTTTAATTAAATGGAACCATTTTGAATTCTTTTAAATTCTTTCCAACCATTAAAATAATAGATAGTCTATTATTTTTGGGCTGGAAAATCATTTGGTAGAGCTTTGAGTGGGAGAAAATCATCCTTCCAATGAAGAACGCCACACACCACCGTAGAATGAAAAAATTCGTCATCGAACTTCGACCAATCCAATAGAGAAGGATCCAACCGCGAAGAATGCTGACAACGCTTCTTCCCTGGACGCTTCTCGATGTCGACGAATCGGCATACACTTTTCCTCTCCTTCCACCACCAACGATCGAGAAATATGAGGATGAGATTGATTTATATAGGAGTTTTTACCCAATGTTCTTCATCATTTTGTTGTACTCCTTGTGGCTGAATAATATCATCTTAATAGGGAGGGCTCAGACCACACGAACACGGTGCGACCCTCCCCCCTTGTTGTTGTTCTCATTGTGTTGACGATAGAGGCGGAGCAACAACGGCCATCATCGAGCTGACTTTGAGGAAAACCGGTGGCGCAAGGCCACCGAGTCGCCCAGAGGGCGCGGCACTACTGTGCTGCGCAAGAAGGTGAGCCGTGGGTAGGGCGGGCTGCAGTGGATGGGTGCGGCACCACTGCGTCGCCCCGTGGTGTTAAGCAGCTGGCTGCTCAGTCCAGCTGGGAGGTGCGGGACCCCATCGGGTCCCGCGGGTGCTGGACCAGCACCACCTGGCACCTGTTTCATCTTACACCGGAATGGAAAAGCCGTTCGGGTGCTAGGGGCGCACACCTCCCTCCATGAGCGCGGCTAGGGCAAACCGCCAGGCCACCATCGTCCGGGCCACCCTCGGCCGGGCCACCCTCGGCCGGGCCCCCCTCGCCCGGGCTACCCTCGGCCGATCCTTCCTCGGTTGGGCTGCCCTCGGGCCAGGGTGCCCTCGGCTGGGCCGCCCCCTCGGGTCTGGACACTTCCTCGGACCGGATTGGACCCATGGACGGGGTTAGACCCTGGTCCGGACCTAGACCTGTTTGGCCATTTTTACCTTTTTGCCCCTATCTTGGGCTACGGGTGTCCGATTGATGAACCGCCTACGGAAATGGAAGGCTTGGAGGGAGATGGTTCTTTTGGAATACCCCACTTGATGTTTGGACATAGTTGGAGTACGTTCGAGTTGGTTTGAACCGAAAAACCAACCGAACCCCTAGAACAGAAATGCCAATAGCTCACAAACCGGGCGTCCTATTGACACACTGTCTGTCGCATTGGAAACCTTAATACATGGCAGACCATTGGGTTGCATCTTTGTTGATTTTAGTGGTGGTAGAGGTACGACCAATATCTCATGGGTAGATTCTACAGAACTCGAGCACACCGGGTGCAAGGAATCCAGTGGCTGATAGTGAGGCGAAGGCTAAAGATATATCATACAGAGGTCAGCGCTCTGTGATCCTGTGTGGTTCATCGCATACCAATATTGTGTGGGTTAGATCCTATGTGGGTCAGCGCTCAGTGATCCTATGTGGGTCAGTGCTCAGTGATCCTATGTGGGTCAGCGCATATCGATCTTGTGTGGGTCAGATCCTGTGTGGGTCATTGGGGGGGGATTACCTATCGATCCTGTATGGGTCAGACTCTGTATGGTCAGAAGCAGTGCCTCTTGATAGAAAAAGATGATCTAGCTTTGTGAATAATCATCTGTACTTCTATACATCACTCAAATTTTGGTTTGAACTGATTCAAAGACTTTCGTGTTTTCCTAATGATTGAGATGGGTTACTAAATAACGTAGGTATATGTATTGGCATATACATTAGTAAGGGTTATCTATCGACTTCATAATTTGTGGTTATCCTTGTTTGTTTTTGTGATACCTTGAGGGTCTCGTGGTCCCTATAGAGTGTCATTATACTCACCCCTGCACGGGCTATGCCCGCACCTCATTGTGTTGGTTTCAGGTGACAGACAGTGCTGATCGGGGCAGAGAGTAACAGAACTGAATGGTGCCCGAAGATGGACCAATCGACGAGATGTACACAGAGCAAAAAGATGGACTTGGGGTGTTGAAGAGGCCATCAGTACCCACCCTTCAGGTGGGGATGCCGGGGAACGACCTAGTAGCTGCTTTACTACTTTTCTTAAGGTGTAATAGCTTTTCATTTTTTTGTACTTTACTTTTGGGATTGTATTTCCATCCCCTTTAATTTCAGCACACTCTTTTGTATTATGTTTTACTTAGTGTTTTACTTTCAGTTGCGTACTCTGTTGTGTTTGGTTACTCTTATAAAGGCAATCCGTTCCCAGTTTAGGGTTTTACGCCTTCGGTGCTAGATGCCAGCCCCTGGCCTATGGAAGGCGGGCTTGGGGTAGTCACGATACGGGCCCCGGGGGACATGTCGTGACAAATTGGTATCAGAGGAGATAGTTCTACCAATGAACTCAGGACTCTGATCTTTCTTTTCCATGAAGAAATAGTGTTAATGGTACAAAGTGCGGTTTTCAATTCAGTGAGTCCAGTGTTGGTGCGACGACCGACGTATCCATACCCCAGGACTTTGACTACTAATTTCCGACATAGTGCACAAAAACACTGATTGCGTGAGTGTTTTCAAAAGTTATTCTTTAAATCATCTCAACCAGGTCATCTCACCTAGTATAAATATTTTGACCATGTCACATATGTTTCATCCAGGATGCCTCCTCGCAGACGACCAGTTAGAGCCTCGAGAGTCATACGCTCTGACATCAAACTGAGCGACAAGGCCTCGGTGCAGGGCCCTCTACCAGTAGAGACACCAGCGGTACCACTTTCTGTTGGGCCACCAATGCCACTAGCCCCAGCAGAAGACGATGCACACCTCTTGAGCGCATTTCATGAGTACCAGCGCCAGAGGCCACCCAAATTCTTGGGAGAGACAGACCAACAGGTGGATGAAGATTGGTTGGAGGCTGTGGTGTGAGTTTTCATGCTGCTGGGGACACCAACATACCTCATGGTGATTCTTGCTGCGAGTCTCCTTCAGGAAGCAGTAGGAAGATGGTGGATCCTGATGCTCCAGGTTCACGACGAGGTGAAACTACTGTGGAAAAACATCAAGATCTTGTTTCAGGCTGAGTTTGTTCCAGCCACCATTCGAGCGGTGCAGATTTAGAAGCTAATTCATCTACAACAGGGCAGCATGACAGTAGAACAATACTTTGTGAGGTTCACCGACCTCTCTCGCTACTCTATAGAAATGGTGCGAGACCCATTTTTTGTGGCCTGGACCTTCGACCAGGGGCTCAGGTGAGAGATTAGAGCCTCGATGATCTCCCTCAACATCCCAACACAAGAGGGGGTGTTATAGAGAGCCCTCATAGTAGAGAGTTTCCTTACTGAGCAATCACCAACAACGAGAAACACTCCTAGTCGACATGCAGTGGAGTCTTTTGCAGCTAGCAGTAGACAAATGATGCAGAGGTCCAAGAGGACTAAAAACAAAGGTGTTCGACCACCGGACTCAGGATCAGTTGTGTGGGGTACATAGAGAAAATACATATATACTAGGAGAAGACAATGCTACTCAGGCGGTGGGCAAGGTCACATGGAACGTGATTGTCCGAACCGCCACATAGATGATCTGTAGTCATTGAGGGACCTCCCAGGTAGAGGCAGAGATTCGATTGAGGTGGTCTTCAGGGCGCATGCAGATGTGGCAGAGGAGCTGGTCGAGCAGCTGGCGGTGGATGAAATTTCGAGGTGTTTCCACCAACACCACCACCAAGAGGACCACCCTGACTGCATGGAGCTGGCGGACATGGGAGATCACAAATTCAGGCAGTTGAGGCCTACGATCACGGTGCTCTAGAGAATATTCGAGGTATGATTTGTGTCTATTCCACCTTAGCTTTAGTTCTTATAAACACAGGTGCCAATCATTATTTCATTCCCACATCCCTCGTTCGGAGCTCGAAGATTCCGAAGGAGCCTTCAGTTCGATCCTTACGACTAGAGACTCCTACCAAATATGATTTGACGATTACACACTGGTTCTGGTAGTGCGAGCTTACTATAGGAGGTGAGAGATTCGGCTGGGATCTCCTAGTAGCGGCGTCGAGCCCTTACGACGTCATCTTTGGTATGAACTAGTTATCTACAGTCTATGCCTGGATTGACTATATTAGGAAAAAAGTGTCGTGTATCCGCACTTATGGGACCAAGTTTACCTTCACTGGAAAGAAGGGAACCTTTGCAGCATAGGATGGACTTACTCAAGGGAGGGTGCAGCCAATCACTCACCAGTTGTCTTGCCTTACCCTCAGAGTAGTTGATGTGGAGAGTCCGACCTATCCTATAGTGGTGGACCAGTATGCGGATGTTTTCCATGAAGATGTTCTAGTACTAACTCCTCATAGAGAGGTGGAATTATATATAGAATTGTACCCCAGGATGACAATGATATCTACATTATCATATCAGATGGCTGCAGCTGAGCTTCGCGAGCTGCGGGCGAAACTAGAGGATTTTCAGGGAAAGGGATTCATATGGCCTAGTATTTCACCCTAGGCAGCCCCGATTCTATTCGCCAAGATGGAATACGGGAGCTTTAGGATTTGTTTCGATTACCGTCACCTGAACCAGGTGGCTGTGAAGAACATGTACCCACTCTCGTGGATTGATGACCTCTTTGACAAGCTAACGAGAGCTCAATGGTTCTTGAAGATAGACCTCATATCAGGCTGTCACTAGCTCAGAGTTCAAGACGAGTATGTGCATAAGATGACCTTAATGTGTCATTACGGCCACTATGAGTTCTTGGTTTTACCCTTCGGTGTAATCAACAGTTTAGTAGTGTTCATGAGTCTCATGAATAGGATCTTCTAGCCTTAACTCAACTGCTTTGTCATAGACTTCATCGACGACATTCTGATTTACTCGAATACTGAGGAGGAGCATGACTACCATTTTCAAGTAGTATTGGACACACTCTAAGAGAACCAAATTTATGGTAATCTCTCGATGTTCCAGTTCTGGATTCGATAGGTTCACTTCTTGGGACATGTCATCTCGGAGGCTGGAGTTGCAGTGGATCCATTGAAGACTGAGGCGATACTTTCTTAAGAGACACCTAGGAGTGTGACAGAGGTATGGAGTTTCTTGGGATTGGCTGGATACTACCGGATATTCGTTCCAGACATATCTAGAGTTTCAATGCCACTATCGGCCATGACGAAGAAGGGGAAACCCTTCGTGTGGTTGTAGAGATGCTAGTAGAGCTTTCAAGATCTGAGGCAAAGGATGACTAGTGCTTCTATATTCAGACTTCCAGAGGAAGGTGTAGGGTATGTAGTCTACTATGATGCATCAAGGATCAGACTCAGGTGTGTCCTGATACAGGATCGAGCAGTGGTCGCATATGGTTCTCGGCAGCTGAGACAAAATGATTAGAACTATGCTACCCATGACCTAGAGTTAGCAGCAGTGGTCTTCACCTTCAATATGTGGTGGCACTATCTTATGGATGAACATTTTACTGTGTACTCTGATCACAAGAGTCTCAGGTATTTCTTTTCTTAGAATGACCTAAACCTGAGATCATCTACTTGGAGAGGCGACCTAGCAGTTGGATTCCTTACAGATATCCTTTGTCTATAGGGATGGAGAAGCATTGCTACAGTCTCTTACAGTCACAACCACACTTCTTCAGCGAGTCAGGGAGGCACAACATGAGGACACTGACTGCGAGACACAAAAATGCTCAGATATCCATAGGGAAGACACCTGATTGATTTTATGATAGTGGGGAGCATGTCATCCTCTCCAGAGGATGTACCTTGGTACCAGTGTCACTTTAGGAAAATGTTTTGAGGGAGTTCCACACATCCCCTCTAGTGGTAAATCCAGGAGTGGTGAAGATGTACCAGGATCTTCAATGACAGCACTGGTGGCCAGGTATGAAGAAGGAGGTATCGGAGTTTGCCTCACAATGCCACACTTTTCAGCAAGTAAAGGTAGAGAACCAGGTACCAGCAGGATTGGTTTATCCCATAGAGGTCCGATAGTGGAAGTGGGATGGGATATCCATGGACATCATGATGAGTCTTACACATTCATCCAGGAGTCACGATTCCATTTGGGTGACCGTCGACTGACTCACCAAGTCTGCCCACTTTCTACAGATCAGAGAGCAGGGCTCAGTAGAGAGCTTGGGATGCCTCTATGTGAAGGAGACTGTGTGTTTTCATGGAATACATTCTTATATTGTCTCTGAACATGACACATGGTTTACTTCTTGGATATGGAAGGGGATTTATGAGGCTTTTGGGACACAACTTCGCTTGATCAACACCTTCCATCCTCAGATAGATGGCCAAACTAAGAAGAACATTCAGACCCTTGATGACATGCTCCGTGCATGTGACCTCGACATCGGTAGTAGCTGTGAGGATCACTTACCTATAATGGAGTTTTCCAACAACAATAGCTATCACTCCACCATCGGTATGACACCTTTTGAGGCGTTTTATAGTCGACCTTACAGATCACCACTCTGCTAGACAGACCCATTAGAGTCAGCACTAGCGGGACCGGAGATGGTACGCGCTTCCAAAAATAAGGTGCAAATCATCTAGGAGAGGATGAAGACTGCACAGAGCAGGAATAAGTTGTATGCTGACTGGAGATGGAGACCTCTAGAGTTTGAGGATGGTGACCACGTCTTCCTACGGGGCTCACCTCGACAAGGTTACGAAGATTTGGCCGATGCGGAAAGTTATCTCCGCGATTCATCGAACCATTCCAGGTCCTCAGCAGAGTAGGCAAGGTGGCTTACCACATGGCTCTTCCACCTTAGTTGCACCGGGTGAATGACGTCTTCCACTTATCTCAGCTGAGGAGATATGTGTATGAACCTTCTCACATCATCAACCATAGGGAGCTGGACATCGATGACGGGGTGACTTTCACGGAGGTTCTAGTGGAGATAGAGGATCGATAGGAGCGGGTACAGTGTGGACGGTTGACACCTCTGGTGTGCATTCGATGTCAGCACAAGAACCTCCAAGAGAGCACATTGGAGTGGGAGGCAGAGATGCTTGCTCAGTACCCCCATTTGTTACTTGAGTGTGAGTTTTAGCTTAGGGGGATGTAATGACCTGAGGTGGGGAGAATTTAAAGACCTGGAAATTTTGTGGAAATTTTTTTTACTAACTTCATGGGATTTTTATGAGCATGCAAAAATTTACAGCGCCTGATTTTGAGGTCAGGTGTGCCCGGAATCATTTTCTGAAGTTTTTTTTAGGTACGTTCATTGAATGTACAAGAGGGATTTTATATCCATTGAACCGGTGCTCGGAATAGAAATACGAGGGTACCGTTGGACTCGCAACATCAATGATTGGTCAGTGAGACCTTCACTATAGTTCCGTTCTAACGAGAATGGAATTTAGTTTTTGGGGTTTTTAATTAATTTAAATAAAAATAAAGTGTTACTTTATTTTTATTTGTGGTGGTTTAATCCTCCAAGGGGAGGTTGGATGTGGGGGCCACGAAAACCTAACCTCCCATGGGAATTTATGGTGGTGGGGTCCAACTACACATAACCTCCCTTGGAGGATATCTTTGGTGGGGACCAAACAAGCTTTAAATACCCTTTTTAACTCCCCACTTATGTGGGATGTCAACTCTCCACCTCCCTCCTTTAATTTTGTGCCAAACCTCTCAAATAATTAATTGGACTTCTTTTAATTAATTGGAACCCTTTGGAATTATTTGGAATTCTTCCCAGCCATTAAAATAATAGGCAGTCTATTATTTTTGGTCTGGAAAAACTTTTGGTTGAGCATTGAGTGGGAGAACTTCATCCATCCAACGAAGAACGTCACACACCACCGAAGAACGAACAACTTCATCATCGATCTTCAACCGAGCCACAAGAGAAAGAGCCTACTGCGAAGAACGCCGATGAAGCTTCTTCCCCGGACGCTTCCCGACACCGAAAAATTGATTTCTGCTTTTCCTGTCCTTATACTATCAATGATCGACAAATACAAGGTTGAGGTTGATTTATGTATGAGTTTTTACCCTCCGTTCTTCATCGTTTTGGTGTACTCTTTGTTGCCGATTGATATCATCTTAACGAGGAGGGATGGCCGCTAGGGCCAACCGGAAGTTATGAGATCCCATTGGGTTCCACATTTGCCGGAACGACGCCACCTGTCACAGGTTTTATCTCACACCCGAACCACAGAGCTGTTCAGGTGCCAGGGGCGCGTGCCTCCCCCTAGGCGCGGCTAGGGCAGGCCGCCGGGCCACCCTCGACTAGGCCACCCCCTCGGGCATGGCTGCTTCCTCGGACCGGATCGTACCCACGAACTTGGTCAGTCCCCGGTCTAGAATGGGTTGGGCCGGGTCGGTCCAACTGTGTCGGACCAGACTATGACCCGTTTGGCTAGTTTACAACTTTTCACCCCTATCTTGGGCTACGTGTGTCCGATTGATGAACTGCATGCGGCGATGGAAGGCTTGGAGTGAGCCAGTACCTTTTTCATACCCCACATGATGTTTGGACATAGTTGGAGTAAGGTTAGGTTAGATTGAACCTAAAATACAACCAGGTCCCTGGAACGGAAATGCCAATAGCTCATAGATCGGGCGTCCGATTGATGCACTGTCTGTCGTGTTGGAAACCTTACGACATGAAGGACATTTGGGTTATTCTTTTATGGAGTTTAGTGTTTGTATAGGTATGAACTATAAATCGTGGGAGGATTCTATAGAACTCGAGCACACCGGGGGACAGGAATCCAGTAGCTGATAGTGAGGTGGAGGTTGGAGACAAATCATACGGAGGTCAGTGCTCAGCGATCCTGTGTGGGTCAGCGCATACTGATCCTATGTAGGTCAGATCCTGCGTGAGTCAGGGATTAGCGATCCTGTGTGGGTCAGCGCATACCGATCCTGTGTGGGTCAGATCCTATGTGGGTCATTGCGGGGGTTAGTACCTATCGATCCTTTGTGGGTCAAACTCCATATAGTCACAAGTAGTGCCTCTTGACAGAATAACATGATCTAGCTTCGTGACTAATCATCTGTAATTATACATTTAACTAAAATCCTAGTTTGAGCTGAGTCAATGACTTTCATGTTTTCCTCATGATTGAGATGGGTTACTAAATAACTTAGGTATATGTATTGGCATATACCTAAGTAAGGGTTATCCGTCGACTCCGTACTTTGTGGTAATCCTTGTTGGTTTTTTTGAGACCTTGAGGGTCTCAGGGTCCCTACTAAGTATCATTATATTCACCCTAGCATGGGCTATGCCCACCTATCATTGTGTTGGTCACAGACGACGAACACTGCTGATCGGGACATAGAGTAGCAGAACTGGACAATACCTGGAGGTGGACCACTTGGCGAGACATACACGGAGCAGATGGACGGACTTGGGTTGCTGAGGAGGACATATATACCCACCCTTCAAGTGGGAATGTCATAGGATGACCCAGTAGCTTCTTTACTACTTTTCTTCAGTTGTATTATCTTTTAATTTGTTTTGTACTTTACTGTTGGTCTTGTATATCCGGCCGCTTTACTTTAACACACTGTTTTGTATTATATTTTACTTAGTGTTTTACTTCTAGTTTCATTCTCTATTGTGTTTGTTTATTGTTATAAAGGCAATGCCTTACTATTTTAGGGTTTTACGCCTTTGGTTCTAGACACCATCCCCTGGCATATGGAAGACAAGCTTGGGGTAGTCACGATACGAGCCCCAGGGGACGAGTCGTGACACCTTTGAAAAAAGGAGATGGCACGTGGGATATTATAGATGCTTTCTGTGTTTAGATTTTAGAGGATAAAAAGGTCTATGATACTCCTATATGTGGAAAATAATCAACAGATATTTCCTATAATCAATGTGTGGATCCTCTTGTGCTTTTTAGCTAAGATTGTTTTTAATAGAAATCATAGAATTATAGAAAAGTGATAATTCTATTAATAAAATACATAATAAATGATGTTAACCCATGGTGTTGGAGCTTGTTCGGATGAAATTATGAGGATATGATTATGAGGAGTCATGGAATTTGTTTTGGTTATTATTAGAGGGCATGGATCTTTGTCGGAATTTTAATGGGATGTGATGTGGAAAAATGACAATGGTTAATTAATGTTTAAAAATTTTATTAACGTAATGTGTAACTAATAAAGAGGAATAAATTAAACTGATTTTTATCTTTAAATATGTGTATGCTAATAGGATATATATTCTTAGTTGTTTCAGTCATTATTTCAAGAGACAATAGCTACACAAGTGTCTAAGACTAGGATTTTCCTATAGTGTAGTTGTGAGCTATATTATATCATGTAATTTTTGTGTTTCTATACACTAATCCACCCTGTTGGTTAGGGTAACATAAACCCTAGTAGATTCTAACCCATGGTGGGGGGGGGGATTTCCCCAACATCACGGTGGGAGGATGGATGGATGACTACCCAATTTGGCCATGATCTCTTCTCTTAGTATTACTTGAACTGGTATGCACACCAATTATTTTTCCCCTAATATGTGTGTAAAGGGTTGTAATGGCTTGTGGTTATTTCACAAACATATATTTTACATATATTTTCTGAAGGACTACTACATGTATAACATGTGTAGGCTATGACGGATTAAGGATCCTTAATCGATGTATTGGTTGTAGTGGGTTGAGGTATAATACAAAACATATGATACATATTACTTGAGTTGTAATGGCTACAAGAAACTACTTATTTACTATAGTTTTGTAGATGGTGTGTTGTTTTAGCCAGGTTTCTGCAGGTAAGAATTTTTGTTCCATGAGGTTCATGTTTTGTTTCTCACCCAGATGTTTTCAAGATAGCATTTTTGTAGATCGATGCTTAGGAAACACTACATTGTGGAGATACGGAATACTAGTTGGGATGTTTTAGTAGGGTACCCTTGATATTCATTATCATATTATAAACTATTTTATGAAATACTTTGTGAGAGTAGTCATTGAGAGGCTAGGATCATAGTAGGTCTATTTAGGTGATATGGTAGATTCCCTTGTTGTCCACTATGATTTTTCATGGTTTCTTTACTTTTTCAAAATAGGTTCCAGTAGAGATTCTATAGAGTATGATTTTATTATCACCCTATGTTATATAATTTGTTTTTTTTTCACTTAGAAAAGGATGGAGATCAGGTTGGTAACTACTAGATAGGGGTTTGTAGGATTTTTTTTGGCTTTGTGGTCACTACCATTTTACTTGCATTTTTTACTTACTATTTTCCATTTTGAGTTGTAGTAGTTTTTCATGACATCACATATGTGTACTTTGGTTTTCTTTTATATTGTAATATGAGAAGGATTTGGTTGGTTTCTACTTATTTCTCTCTTATGTTTGTGTTCTATTAGATGGTAATGTCTCCCATTTTTGTGCTTATTATTATAAGGAATCTGCCGTATACATTTTGTAATCTGGAATTATGTTAATAATTCACATTTAGTATCTTTTGAGGTTTATAGATTTAGAGAATTATGTCATAACTAATACATAAAAACATAAATATTTCATGTTCACACTTCTTCTAAGAATCCATTTTTTTTTCTTAAAATAAAAACTCTTAAATGAAAAGAAACATGTTTAGTTCCATGTTTTAAATATCATTACTTTTTCATGATTTCATCAATGACCCTATTATACAATAATTCTTTTGAAAAACATTTAAAAAACATGGGATGAGCATTAATGTTTCAGTATGGGATACCCAATGAAATGAAACTGTTAGTTTTTCCAAACAACCTATAAACCATTAATACTTTATCATTTGTAATACATTTAACCTTTATAAAGTAGTAAATACTCTTAAATAAATAAAAAGACATTTCATACCATTTTATAAAAATAATATTACCATAAAACCCATAGAAATACCACATAACATATAAAAGGTAAAATTGGTGGATAATCAAACCTAAATAGAAAACAAATATGGTCAAATTTGAAAAATCAATCTTACAAATAAAATAGCCATAAGGATGACTTCCATACCCAATTAATTGGAGGTTATAACCTAACCACCAATCCTTGGTTTATCACAGAACCACCAGTCATATGGTTTATTACATAAACACACAGTAAATTTCAGAGTATCGTTATATAATCATCACACATAAAATATTGAAAATATCAAATTTTCAATTAAAAATATTAATTAGAAATCAGAAGAAATAATTTCAAGAAATTGATATAGTAAATCCAAATAGAAAACCATTTTCAATAAAGAACTATGTAAAATGGGTATATGGTATTTATTTTCCATTTAAAAACATCATGGCTTGTTAAGTAATCCAATTATAAAAAAAACGCTCGTAGTGGTGGAAAGGTTGTTGTCACTACAAACATTAAAAAGAAACATTCCATTTGTCATTTAGTAAAAAAATATAATGAAAAATTTATCTACTTTGAAGGAAGTTATTAGTCAAAGTGGTTTACACACTATATAAAAGACAGTCATGTATAAATCAAAATATGACTCAAATAATAAGAATGAGACAAAGTTCCTTACCTCTTGTCCGACTTGACCCGTTCATTCATTAATTTAATTAATAATAAACATATTTTATTTTTATATTACATTAAATATTATTCATGTTTATTATTCCTTTTATATCACTTATTATATTTCAATAAATATTATTTAATTATTTGAGTTCATATTGGACATTTTGTCGATGTTCAGAAATGATTAAAAAATGAACCTGTTATAATTTTAAATTGTCCATGTTGTCAAAATTAAATTATCTCTAGAATGATATTAATGATATATATATCATATATATCCATTATATATATATTTATAATAGTCCATAGCATTTGGATATAAGAAATGAAATGCACCGTTCATGGAGATGGTAAGTCATACGTACACATGAATGATACTTTCATTTCTTTTTTAATATTTTATGGAATGAAAAATAAACGATACATAGGTATATTATAATTAAATTATAATATCAATGTTATATATGTTACTTAATTTCATTAATTATATCCTTTATGTGTTCTATGTATAGCAAGAATGATTCATATCTCTTTGAGGGGACGGTAGTCCACATTTCCTCAAATGAAATTATCGTATTCATAAAACATGAAAAGAATTAAGGTATGTTTTAAATTATAATTATATTAGAATAGAGATAAAATAAATTCAATATATATCATATATAATTATAGTTCAACCACACTATCCACCATGAGAGGATGTAGGAGAAGATTGAACAATCATCGTTTCACGAGGCAGTAGTTCGCCATCCATAAGAATAGTATGTTCTATAACCATTAGACAGAGGTGTGTGTAAGTGTAATATGAATAATTATCATAACAATGACATACTCTATTTATGATACATGTTTTTTCTATAAACCAATAATAATAACATCATGAGGAGTGGATAAGTAAAAATAATCGAAACGAACATGAGAGAACACATTACCACATATCGGGTAACTTCTTTTATTTTGAGACAAAGGGATTTCTTGAATTTCCTTATTCTTAGGGGAAGGCTTCTAAAATTAAGGTGGAATGACTGAGATTATTTGGGTAGAGGTTTTATGAGACAAGAGGTCTTGAGAGGTTTGGGTAAGGGTTAAAGGTGGTTTCCTTTTATAAGATGGAGGAGGGGCACTTTTGGGCAGTTTGAAAAAATTATTTTATTATTAATTGATTTTCGAATTAGAATAAAAAAGTGATATATTTAGAAGATCAGATGAGTATCAGTAGATATAAGCTCAAGAAATAGGTTTTATACAAGTTTAGGTCATAAAATAAACATTATCTTTTAGCTTTAACTATTAGTTAAGTAAATTAACTCTTACCATGTCTTCATGTATTTTCATAATATATGGTCACTATGGTTACTATAAAATTCTAGGTGACCCAAAATGAATCAATAATTACATTTTTTACATCATATATGTCTTTTTTCTGAATCATATATTTTTAGTACTGTTATGTAATTTCATAAATTATTAATTGATTTAAAAACTCAAATCTGTAAATTTTTATAGAATTGAAATTTGTAATATTTAAAAATCCATAAAAACCTAATTAATTAGAAAAAACATAATTATTTCAAATAAATGTAGTCATAATAATCCTTAAATTTTTTGTATGTCATAACACGTTTCAAAATAAATTTATTTTAATTTTTATAATCTCATTTATTTAAAACAATAATTAATAATGTAATCACTACATCACCATTGTGTCACAATTAAAGTTATTTATTTGTTGTTTATAAATTATAAATAAAATAACATGATGTATAAATCTGTATACCTTTTTTAATGACTATTTATAGTCAAATATATCATTTATATAACCCTATATACGAATTGCTTTAGTAAAAGATTCATGCCTTGGTTATATTTTCCTTAACATTAAATTAAAAATAATTAAATGTCATTTTGAGACATAAGAGGATCCATGGGGTCCTAAAATTGACGCAAGGATTCCCATGGTTGGAAATATCTTATCTAATATGTTTAAGTCATGTGTTATGGTAATTTAATATTATTCGTTTACCCTTATTTATTATATTTACCTTTTAAGCATATAAAATAAAATATTTACTGTAGTTACTATTCATAATGTGTAAAAGTAAACGTTACCTATTTAAAAAATTTGGAAATACTGACTCCAAATATGGAATCCATTTTTCCAAATTCAAATCAAAGAAGTTGGAGAAACTAATTTAAAATTAATTCCTGCTATCAAAACCAAGAAGCGTGTTTTTAAGAAGAAAATTCTACAAAAAGATTGACATGTGTGTATGTCCAATTTTAAAGTGAAATTACTTTCAATGAAAAAAATGAATTAAATGAAAAAAATATAATCTATTTATAATTTAAAATAAATTAAAAGGAAAATATAATCATATAAATAAATTAGATGAAAATCTTGTTTTGACTAAAAATGTAGTATTTTTCACTATTTATTAAAAAAATGAATTTTATGAGAAAAATACCAAAAAATTATGAAAAGTAAATTTTGATGTTCTTCTTATAAATAAGAAGTTTATATAGTGAAATATAACATATAAATGTGAAGAAATATATTTAAAAAGGGGTTCTCTATTAAAAGGAGATAACAAAACCTTTTAATAAATATTAGAGTATTTCATGCATAAAATCAGAATCAATCTTATTTTATCCCACTAAAATTTATTGGATAAATTTAAAGACCTTTAAATAAAATTATAATCAAAATATGGTTAGTTCTATCCATTCCTTCCAATACAACGACTAGGCGTTAACTTCCATTTAAAATAATAATATTATATTATTATTTTTCAATATGAATTAGCCTTTTGCGAAACCTAAGATTTCAGTGAAACCCATTGTTAAGTTCTGGGTTCACCATTAAACATAGCATTCCCTTTAATGTAAAATTAATATTTATTTCAAAAATATTAATAAATACAAAAATTTCATATTATTTATTTACCCAGGATGTTACATCCTTCCCCTCTTTTGTACATTGTGTCCTCACAATTTAATTCACTTTTCAAAAAAGTGTGGGTATTTTCCCCCCATAGCATTTTAAAATTTCTTTGTTTCCACTCCAACCATATGGTTTTTCCACAAAAACATTACTAGATGTATTACATTATTATGCAACCCTTTCTCTCTTCAGTAAAGAATCATGGAAGGTTGTTACTCATAAGAATACTTCTCTTCCAACTGAACCACCTCTAGACTCAAAACATGAGTTGGAAGTGGTAAGTACCTTTTCAACATTGAAACATGAAAGAAATAGTTTAAATGGGATAAACGTGGAGGTAAATCCACTTTATTGGAAATTTATCTAACTTTATCTAGGATTTTAGAGGTTACAATGAATAATGGACTCAACTTCCCTTTCGTACCAAAACACATTGCACTTTTCCATGGTAAAACTTTGTGAAAGACATGATCACCTACCTCAAACTAAATATCCTTCATCCAGTTATCCCCAAAACCATTCTACCTACTCTGAGGTGTCTTTATGTGTTTTTGTATCAAAAGATTCTTTTTTTTCATCTCTTCTACCAATTTAAGTCCCATTAGATTCCTTTCAACTAATTCATCCAAAAAAAATCTTGAGTTTGTAACCGCTTCCCATATAATGCCTTAAATGGAGCCATCTATATAATAAAAAGATAACTATTACTACAAGAAAACTCAACCAAAGTGAGATTTTAATCCAATCTTCCTTGGCAATTCATTGATGAAGAACGTATCATATCTTCCAATGTTTGAATTATTCGTCCTAATTTCCTATCTGATTGAGGATGAAAAGTTTTACATTAATTTAATTCAGTACCCAATGGAATCTGAAGGCCTTTAAAAAAGTTATAAGTAAACTAGGGTTCACAATCATATACAATGTAGAGGCGAAATCCATGAAACCTGACAATCTCTATAACATATATCTGAGAAAGATGATCTAGAGACAGAGTATCTCGAATTAGAAGGAAATGAGAAGATTTAGTCAATCGATCAACAAAAACCTAGATTTTATTGTTATCTCAAGAAGTCTTTGTTAATCCCAATATGAAATACATGGGAAATTTTCCCATTTCCACTATGGAATTGGAAAAGGATGAATCATTCCTCTTCGTAACTACAACTCTAATTCAACTTTTTGACAAGTCAAAGACTTCATAGTAAAGTTAGTAATATATCTTATCATTCAATCCCACTAGTAATACGCATGAAGATCTATGTATATCTTTTTTCTATCAGGATGAAATGAAAATGGATAACTATAAGAATTAATTAACAAATCATTATTCATCTGTGAATCACAAGGCATAAATAATCTCTTCCCAAATCTCAAAATACAATCATTATCAATGTTAAATTCCAGAAACATGCACTTTTGAACCGACTATAACTTTTTTTGAAACTCAATGTCTTCCTTCTACGATTGCTTAATTCTTTATGACAGAGATGGTTTCACTAACACCTAAAAAATAGAGGAAATTCTTACAATAAAAAATTAAATGCCAAAGTTCATCAAATCGTTAATCAAAGGATCTTTTTCCAAACATAACATGGATAATTTAGCACAAATTTTTCGACTCAAAGCATCAACCAATTTATTTTCTTTTCCTAGATGGTAATGAATCTGAAATCATAATCCTTGATTAATTTTATCCGTCTCCTCTGTCTCATGTACAATTCATTATGAGTGAATATATTCTTCAAACATTTGTTGTTAGTATATTTTTAAAATTTTACTCCATACCGATGATGTCTCCATATTTTTTAAGAAAAAAACAATAGTAGCTAATTCAAAATCATGTGTATGGTAATATAAATCATGTGGTTTCAACTATCGTGAATTATGTGCAATTACCTGATCATTCTTCATTAGGACAAAACCTATTCCTTTAAACGAAGCATCACTTTAGATAAAAAATTCACCATCTCTGGAAGGTTATTCCAAAACTGCATCATTCACCAATCTTATTTTTAATTTCTGAAAACAATCATCACATTATTTTGTCCATATGAACATAACACCTTTTCGAGTTAACTTGGTTAGTGGGATAGATAACCCTGAAAAAATTCTCAACAAACCTTTTATAATATCCTGCTAATCCAAGAAAACTATGAATGTCAGTTATAATTGTGTGTCTTTGCCATCCCTCAAATATTTTTTTAGCAGGATCAGTAGTTATGTAATTTATTGGAAACAATATGACCAAGGAATGATATTTTTTGTAACCAAAATTCACACTTTATGAATTTACCATACAATTTGTTTTCTTTAAATGGTTACAATACAACCAATAAATGACTTTCATGTTCCTTTTTAATTTTGTTATATACCACAATGTCATAAATAAACACAACCACAATCTTATCCAAGAACTCATGGAAAATTATATTCATAAGATCCATGAATACAAAAAGTGCATCAGTTATCCCTAATGTCATAACTAAAAATTCATGATGGACATATCTATTATGAAATGTGGTCTTTAGAATGTCTTCATTCTTTACTTTCAACTTACGGTACCCCAACCACAAGTCAATCATCAAAAAATGGTGTGCTCCCTGAATTTGATCAAAAAAATCATCAATATGATGCAAATGATTCTTGTTCTTAATAGTGATATTATTAAAGTATCTATAATAAATTCAATGTCTCATAGAACCATATTTATATTTAACAAACAAGGCTAGATCATCCAACAATGATGTGCTAGGTCAAATAAAACCATTATCTAATAACTCCTTCAATTGTTTATTTAACACCAAATGTAAATTTGAGCCATTAAATAATGGGGTTTTTAAATTTCCTTAGAATAAAGAACTAAGTCAAAAAGTAAATTTAAATTCCCACTCAGTTATAATACCAAAAAACTAATCAGAAAAAACATCAAGATACTCATTTAGTATTGGAAAAAAATTAAACTGAATAGTTCTTTTGTTATTAGAAATATGTGAAAGGTAACGTTCATTTCCACATTTCACTAGTTTCTCAGCTTTCTAATGTGTTTCTAGAGATAAGGGTTCATTACTGAACAGAAAATGAAAGTTTTTCTGAAAATAAACCTCTTTAGATCTACAATAACTTTTATCATGATAAACAGAATGTCAATCCATTAACAAAATAACATCAAACTCTATTATATGAAAAAAATAAGTTTTTTTTGGTAAATTATTTCTGAAAATAATGATATGAATATACATATAATTTATCTACCTCAACATTTCCACCAGGTGTTTTTACCATAATTTATGTATTCATTTCTTGAGGTGTGATTCCAAATTTACCAAAAAAATTCTCATAAATCATAGAATCTGTAGACCCTGAATCAAACAAAACATTGGAATAATCTGAAAAAACAAAAAAAGTACCTGATAATACTTTTTTTATTGTCCCATATCATCTTTATTAGTATCAAATGATTTTCCCCACCCTTTTTCTGTTTATCTATCTAGTTTCCACCTTGGGTAATCAAATTTGGACACACATTGGTTTAATTCCCAAGATCGTTACAACTAAAACATCTTACTGTAGGTTTCTCACTTCTTTCTTGATCATATTCCTTATAGTTACAAGAAATATGAACAGTCTTACCACACCAGAGGAACTTTCTAGATTTTGAGAGACATTCTCTAGGATGATTTTTAGCACACTTATCACAAGATGGAAATTTAATATTCTTACCTCCAGGATTATTTGAGGATTACTTTCCTTTTCCTTCCAACTGGACCTCTTATTTTTCTTTTCTCTCATAGAACACCAAATCATTGAAAAACTACCTTCTCAGCACATCGGACAAGTTTCTCATACCTTTTGAATTTACAAGAGGCTAATTCTCTTCGATATCGCGACTTCAGTTATATGTAAAATCAATTTATCTTACTATAAAGATCTCATATGAAATTTGGAGCATACCTTGACAGTCGAGTGAAAATTTCTTCATAATAAACCACTGAGTCATCCTCCTCCCTCTATACAAATAATTTTGTTTCCATTTCATGTCGAACCTCCTTAGGAAAATATTTTTCAAGAAATATACCATTGAATTCATCCCAACCAAGAGATTCAATCTCCTCAGTGTCCCTGATATTTTTAAGCATCAACCACCACTAACTTTATTCTCCTTAAAAATGATAAACATCAAGATTACCCTTTTTATTTTCTATACAACCCAGTACATAAATAATATTTTCCAGTTCTTTGTTCCACCCTTCTTCTTGAACAGGGTTAGATGATCCTCTGAATGATGGGGAAGGGGCATTGCCTCATGAAATTCTCCACAATAGACATGATCCTATGGGGTTGATCTGGTTGATCTCATGCATGTATTCCACCACCATTTACATCCCGAGTCAACTTAACCATTACTACAACAAACTATTAAGTTCTAATTCCAACCATCTCAAGATTCTGTTTTGGAAGGTTATTCTCCTCTGTATTCCTTCCCAACACTGCAGCCTAGTTTCCTCTGTAGAAAACCATTCTAAGCAAACATATATTAGATGAAGCAACATGGTTATCTTTAAATTATATATCATTTAAATATGGCTTTAATGTGAAAAAATCTTTTCTTGTATATTTTATTAACAAAATTCTAACTCCTAAAGTCATCTAATCCTACCTTTGATACAAGTTTTAAGGACCCATCCTTAAAAATTACATAATCATGAATTATGTTAATAATTCACATTGAAGATCTTTTCAGGATTGTAGATTTGGAGAATTAAGTCATAATTTATACATAACAACTTGAATATTACATGTAGGCACTTGTACTCAGTATCATATTTTTTCATAAAATAAAAATTTATATAAGATAAGAAACATGTTTAGTTCCAAGTTTTAAACAGCATGAAATATCCTTGATCCCATCATTGACCTTATTTCAATTTAATTCACGTGAAAAACATTTTAAAAACTTGGGATGAGCATAAAAATCATAGTAAGGGATACACCATGATATAAAACTATTATTTTTTGAAAAAAACATGTAAACCAAGAATACTTTATCATAAGTAATACTTTTCACTCTTATAAAGTCTTGAATACACTTCTCTTAATCAAAGAACATTTTTTAACCTTTTGTGTCCAAAATATTACTATTAAACTGATAAAAAACAACCATAACATATAAATGACAAACATGGAACATAATTATACTTAAATGGAATAATCATAGAGTCGACTTCTACAAATTATTCTTACCAATAGAGTTTCCATATGGCTAATTTCCATACCCAATGCATTGGAGTATATAATGTAACCACTCATCCTTGGTTTATCATAGAACCATTGGTCAATTAGTTTACACGTAACCACCCATCATATTTCCATGCACCATTATTTAATCATCATAGATAAAAGATTGAAAATATCCACATTTCAATCATAAAAAATATGTATTCAATAATAAGAAATAATTTCAAGATATTGAAATGGTAAATCCAGTTTCAAAACCATTTTAATGAAAAAAATCTAAAAAGGGATTATGGTATTTATTTTCCTTTTAAAAACATCATAACTTGAAGGGAAGTGAAATATCAAATAATTCTCGTGGTGTTGTAAAGGTCCTTGTCACCACGTATGTTCAAAGCATCATTCGCTTTATCGTTTAGAAAAACAAAACATATAAAATGTTTCCCGTTTAATGGAATTAAAAGTAAAAATATTTTAAACACCGTATAAAATAATTTCAACTATAAATCAATATATGCCTCAAAGAAAAGAGATTGAGACAAAGTCCTTTAGCTTGTGTCTGACTTAACTTGTTCGTTATTTAATTTCGTGAAAAATAAACAAAAGATAATTTCTACTTTATTCAGAATTTTTTTATGTTTATCAATCCTTTTATATCACTTATTACATCTCTATAAAAATTAGTTATTTATTTAAGTTCATATCAGACATTTTGTCTATGTTCGGAACATGAGTCAAAAATGAACAGGTTATAATTATAAATTGTTAATGTTGTCAAAATTACATTATATCCAAAATTATATCCATGATTTAGATATCATATATATCATATATATATATATCTAGTATATATGTATTTAGAATAGTCTATATCATTTGGATATAAGAAAAGAAATTCACTGTTCAGGAATACGGTAAGCTGTACGTATGCATGAACACTACCTTTGTTTCTTTTTTTATATTAAAATGAATGAAAATTAAATTATAAATTGGTGTATTATAATTATAGTATAATATATATGTTATATATGTTACATAATTTCATTAATTCTATCCTTTATACCTTCCATGTAAATCATGAACGAGTCATATCACTTTGAGGGGGAGGTAGTTCGCACTTCCTCAAAAGAAATTATCGTATTTATAAAACATGAAATGCATAAAGGTAGGTTATAAATTATAATTAAATAAGAATAAAGGTAAATTAAATATCATATATATCATATATAATTACAGTTCCATTATAATAACCGCCATTAGAGGTGGTAGGAGAAGATTGAACAATCATTGTTTCATGAGGCAGTAGTTCGCAGTCCACAGAAACTGTATGTTCAATACCCATTAGACAGAGGTGTGTTTAAGTGATGTTAGAATACTTATCATAACAACAACAAAGTATATTTAGGATACAAGTTCTGTTATGTAAAAAAAGAATAAGAAGTGCATATGGAGTGGATAATGAAAAATAATATAAAGGAACTTGAGAGAAGACATTACCTTAAATCGGGTAACTCCTATTGACATGAGCCAAAGCGTTTTCGTGAATTTCCTTATGCCTAAGTGGAGGCTTATAGGAGTAAGGTAGGAATGTTTAAAGATTATTTGGGTAGATTTTGGACATGTCAAGGGGGCTTGAGAGGTGTGAGTAAGGGGTAGATGTGGTGTCAATTTATATGAGGGAGGTTGGGCACTTTAAGAATGTTTGAATGTATTATTTTATTATTAATTCATTATCAAATTCTAAAAATAGGAAAAAATTATATATTTCGAATAAAATATGGTTATGGGTCTGAATACTCTCCTCCAATGAGTTTTAGACAAGTTTACATTTTAAAATTAACCTTATCTTTTAGATTTAACCCTTAGTTAAATAATTTAATCTTACCATGCCTTCTAGTATTTTCATAATATATGGTTACTATAGTTACTATAAAATTAAAAGTGTCCCAAAATGGATCATTAATTACATTATAAACATCATGTATGTTTTTTGGATGAATATTATATTTTTAGGACTGTTATATCATTTATAAAATAGTAATTAATTTAAAAACACATTAATGTCTATTTTTATACTATTCATATCTTGAATTTCTAAAAATATATAACAACTTGATTAATTAAAAAAACATCCTTAAATCAAATTTAAATAGCCATAATCATCCATAAAATTATTTTAAGGAATAAAAAGTTTCAAAATTAATTTAATTTAATTTTTATAATCACATTTATTTTAAACATTCATTAATAATGTAATAAATACATCACCATTGTGTAATAAATAAATATTTTTATATGATGTCTATAAATTATAAATAAAAAAACTTGAAATAGGAAATATTTTTATCTTTATAATTAATATTTATAGTAGAATATATCACTTATATAACCCCATATGAAAATTGTTTTAGAAAAAGATACATATTTTGGTTTTATTTTCCTTAAATTTAAATTAAAAGTAATTAAATGTCATTTTCACTCACAAGTGGCTTCACGAGGTCCTAAAATAGTCCCAAAGATGACCAAAGTAATATATCTCATCAAATAGGGTTAGGACTTGTGTTTTGTAAATTTAATATTATTTTTATGCTTATTTACCAGATTTACCCTTTAACCATGGTAAATAAAATATTTACTGATATTATTATTCATAATGTCCAAAAATTAATATTTCCTATGTACTCAATTTGGACATCCTAATTCCAAATATGGAATAAACTTTTCAAAATTCAAAGCACAAAATTTGCAGAAATTAATTTAAAATTAATTACCGTTGCCAAAACCAAAAAGCGTGTTTTTAAGAAATAAAAACTATAAAAAAATTGACATGTATTTAGGTCCAATTTCAAATTGAAATTGTTTCCAATGACCATAATTGGATATAATTATAAATATATAATCTAAATATACTTTAAAATTAATTAAAAAGGCAATATAATCATATAAATAAATTATATCAAAAGACAATTTTGACTTAAAATGCAGTATTTGTCATTATTCATTACAAATGAATATTATTAGAAAATACCAAAATTTTAACCAATATAAATTTTTAAGTATATATTCTAAATAAGAAGATTATTTTTTCAATTGGAAAATAAAAAAGTGAAAATAACATGATTTAAAAAGGTTTCACCATCAGAAAGCGGTAAATCTACCTTATAATAATAATTATAGTATTCATGCTAAAAATCAGATTCATTCTTATTTTAAGCCTATGAAATTAATTGTATAAATGCAAAGACATTTAAATTTTATTTATAATCATAATACAGATAGTTCTATTCATTCCCTCCAATACAATAGATATGCATTAACAACTATTAAAAATAATAATATTATATTATTATTTTTCTGTATGACTCACCCTTATGTGAAACATAAGATTTTGGAGGAACCGATTGTTACTTGTTGGGTACACCATCGAACATAACATCCCGTTTAAAGTAAAATTAATATTTAATTCAAAAATATCAATAAATAAACAAAAATTAATATTCTTTATTATCCTGGGATGTTACAATTATACCCTCGGTGCTAGTTGACAACACGTGGCCTACTGGAGGTGGGACATATGAGTCATTATCTATCTTCGCACATTGCTAGTCTAGGAGGGGTACACTGTGTCAAAAGGGGGTCATGAAAAAGTTGTATTAGAGGTCAGTTTGACAGATAGTATGGAGTTTGGAGTCAGGAATATGTGAGGATGCATGTGTTGTTTAGGAAACAACGCTAGTAATGTTCCGAAAGTATTGTAAAAATTAGAGATTGGTTGAGACATTGGTATTTAGGGACCCCTCTGATCTGATGCATAGACCTTTATGTCTACAATGGCTACTAAATAATGTGATACTGGTTTCTAGTTAGAGACCTATTAAAGGGTTATGAATAATTTTTATTTGTGCCTTTGTTTGAATGGGTAGACGATGGAATAAGTAAACCTAAAATGATTAATGGATAACAATTAACTCATGTTAAAGTATTCAATATTCTAGATTTAAGAGATATAATTGTTTTTCCTTTTTTAGGTATGGTTTTAGGTCAACGTCCTCATCATATTTGTGATGAATATGTCTATCAGGTTGTTCCAATAGATCGTCGTAGAGTAGATGTTGATGACAATGATACTTGGAGGAAGAAACTTCTAGAATTTCAGTGTTACAGTTTGCAAAAGTATTGGGATCCATTTCAGATATAGTCACAGAATAATTGTAGGAGGTGGTTGAGATAGCTTTTAGTTCAATCCATGCTCATAAGTAGAACATGGTATCATTTTTTCTAACTATTATAGGTGGATCCAGCAATGTAGTAATGTTTCGTGTTCATCGAAGATCATGAGGAGTAGAGAGTCTCATTGGAGGAGTTCAGAGACCAGTTTAGAGTCACACATCATTCATCAATTTCGATGGTAGCTAGTCTCCAAGATAATATTACCCTTAGACTAGGATCTCTGGTGTGTGGGAGTTTTGGATCCTCTTTAGAGACCTTTTTGCAATATGCTTCAAACCTATTTATAGATGATGATGATAGGGTGAGTCATTTCTAGGAGGCTTTGAATATAAAGATCTGGTTCCAATTCATCCCATTTATTCTAAAAACATATCTTGAGGTTATAGAGAGTGATGATTTCATTTAGAGGACATTATCTAGAATTGGATTATCATGAGAGTGCAATCGTGAGGATTCCACATGATGTTGAGCCCTGGTCTGGGAATCTCAGTTTTTAGGGCAGAAGAGTTTCCGTTCAAAAGGGGGCTGGTTATAACCCACAATATCATTTTTCTTAGGGGAATTTAGCTCCCAAACCTATGCTAAGGAATGATGCACTATTTTTCATTTGGTGGATGAGGTGATTAGTAGAGAGAGTGACCTACCATTCTTAGTATCTGTGTGCATCAAGTGTTACGCTTCATATTCCTCTATTGAGGTAGTTCCTACTGAGGATGTAGTAGCAGGTTGAACCAGATTTCGATGTGTAGAGAGAATAGGGGGCTGGTAGAGGACATCCATAGGATTATCCTCATCTTTATATAGAAGATCACGACTATGGAGGTGGTCTCTATCACGGTTAGGAAGGCCATGGGGTAGGTTTGGGTTATCATCATTTGTTTGCATTTCCAGTGCCAGGAAAGATAGACATCATTTGAGGAACCAATTACCAATTTTCAATGTGGGTTTATTCCATGATTGATTCAATATTGATGCACTCTTTCATATCAGCTAACATTTTACATGCATTATGACTCGCGGTAGAGAGGCTTCCATTTACCTTGGCATTGACTACACCAGTTGGGGGTCGAACTGACTTGTTCGGTGTATATAGAGACTTTGTGATAGCGTTGGGGTAACCCAACTCTTGGGGACACATCCAATGATTATGGATACAACTATATGATGTAAAAAATGTGCTGGATTGGTTTTATTCGGTGTAGGATATCATGGAATTAATCTAGTGTCTGGTGGAGTTCTTCGATGCTGATGGAGATACATTAATGTTGTTTGGTAAGCGAGACCCTCAGATGGGCCGAAGGCATGTTCCTTCATTTTCATACTTAATGGATATGTTGATGTTCAATTCGTCTGAGGTTTAACTGTCGGAGCTTCCCAGGGTTGTGGAAGAGTGCCCTTATGACTTTGCAGAATAGGTTTTAGTGTTACATCCTCAACGGGAGATCGAGTCTAGGATCAAGGTTCATCCATGCATGTATCCTATCTCAATGTATCCATATGGTATGTCACCATCTAAGATGCAAGAGCTACATATATATCTTGATGGTTCGTTGCTGTGCGGTTTTTTGGCTGAGTATGTCACCATGTGGTGCACCAGTTTTGTTCGTAAAGAAGGTTGATGAGAGTGTGTGGTTTTGTGTTGATTATCATTAGTTTAAAAAATTGAAAGTGATAAACCTCTATCCTATTAAATGGATCGATGATTTATTTGATCAATAGACATGTGAAAATTGTTTCTTGAAGATTTATTTGTTGTCAGGATATCTTCAGATGCATGTGAAGGATGAGGATATCCCAAAGACTTCATTATGTTGTTTTCATGGGCATTAAAAGTTCTTGGTGATGTAGTTTGGTGTGATGAGGGGTATATTTATGTTCTTGGGTTTGATGAAAGTTGTGTTATGTGAGTTCGTATATATTTTCATGGTGTTTTTCATCGAATAAATCCTTGTGTACTCCGTGTTTGAGGAGGAAATTGAAGATCATATGCATGTCATTTAGGGAGTTCATCATCAATTGAAGCTAATTGGGAAGTTGTCTAATTGTATGTTTTGGGCTCTAAAAGTCCATTTATTGTGGCATATTATATACCAGTAAGGAGTAGCTGTGGATTTTTCAAATATTGAAGCAATTGTGTGTTGGAATGTCCCCAAGACAGTAGAAGATGCGCACATATTTTTTAGTCTGGCAGGCTATTATAAGAGGTTCATGGATGATTTCTCTTAGTTTGTGAATCCTCTCACAACATTGACAAAGAAGGATATTCCATTCATGTGGACTGATATGTGTCAGGAATCTTTCATGTATCAATTAGAGAAGTTAGTTAGTTCTATGATTCATTTTATACCATTATAAAGAGTACAATTTGGGGTTTTCTATGATGCTTCGCATCTGGGGTAATTTTGTGTGATAATTAAATAGATATCAGTCGTTTCTTTTGGGTTCCAGTAGTTATATACCCATGAATGAAACTTTTCCATAAAAAATATCATGTTGTCAGTAATGGTGTTTTACCTAATTTTGTCGATAAATTACCTCATTGGTTAGTGTTACCTGGTCTTTACCAATCAGAAGATCCTGAGGTATGTTTTCTCCTCATGTGACTTGAAGTTGTAACAAAGTCGGTGAATGGAGTTCTTACCGGATTATAAATTTTAAATTACTTATACTCCTATAAAGGGGAATGTTGTAGTTTTTGTGCTGAGCAGGAAGTCATGTAGTGACAATGCTCATAAATTAGGTGATTCTTGGAGAATAATTGAAGATATTTCAGTACAAAATCAGGATATGGGAGACATTGGGGGCATATGTTGTATTTTTCAGATGATTATCAAGTCATCTTTGGTGAAAAAAGTAGAATTGTCCCAATTGGTGGATCTTGAGATGGAGGTCTGAAGATGCCATGTTCATTGTGATGAGGCCCATGGTGGTTGATCTGAGGGTGAACAACTTTGGGTGTTGTTTCATGAAATAAATTTTCTACCATTGGGGATACGCGATGTGGTTCTCTTAGAGTTCCATGGTTCTACTTTTTTGGTACATCGTTGCATGAAAGAGATTTGTCGAGATTTGAGGAGTTAGTTTTGGTGGCCTGGGTCGAAGAGTGTTGTTGCAGAGTTTGTGTCTCGATGTTTTGTCTAAAAGAAGGTGAATTCAATGCACCGTCTTCCCAGTGGTTTTCTCTATACATTAGAAATTCCTAAATGAAATTGGGAGGACATATTGATAGAATTTGGTTCTAGTGTAGCTTGAGATCAGGGATTCTATGATGTTATATGGGTAGTATTGTATCATTTGAATAAATCATCCCACACTACAGTGATCAAGGAGTTGAGATCAGTGGCTCTTTTGTGGAGGAAACATCTAGAGGAGGTAGTGATACTCCATTGATTCACGATGATTATAATTTCTGATCGAGATCCTGATTTTACCTCCATGACCGGGAGAGATCAATAGTTTTATTTTGGTTCCAATAAATTTCGTAACACTGCTTTTTATTTTCTGATTGAAAATCAGATAGAGTGGACCATCCAAACTCCTAATGACATGTTTCTCTCTTGTGTCTTGGATTTTGGGGGATTGTGGATGAGTCACGTACACTTGGTATAATTTTTTTAAAACTATAGTTTTCACTCTACCATTAGTATGAAACTGTTTTAAAACTTCTTATGGACAACCTTAATGTTCTCCATTGGGATGGACTGGGGTCAAATAGGTAGTAATTCTCAGGCCGGAACATGTAAATAATATGACAGAGATGGTACAGGTGTTTCATGACAGGATGTAGGAAGTGAAGTATCATATGTAATACTATATCGATCCTAAGAGGAGACCTCTAGATTTTGATTTTGGGAATCATGTGTTTCTGCCGGTGACTCCCCGTCATGGGAAACATAGGTTTGGTCATTGGAGTAAGCTGTCTACCTAGTTTATTGGGCCTTTCGAGGTGTTGACTCATGTTTTAGTCATAGAGTATCAGGTATCACATCCCCCACAGATGAGCATGATACATGCTGATTTTCATGTGTTTCATGTCTATCGTTATCTTCATGGTGACTCTCACATCCACAATTAGGGTGAGATCGATGATAGCGATGATGTGAACTTCGAGGAGAGGTCTATAGAAATCTAGCACCCTATGTAGAAGGTGTTTCATTGGAAAGTTATCCCCTTGGTTCATGTCTTGTGGAAGCACTATGACATTGAGGAGATGACTTGGGAATGCAAGTCAAAGATACATTCTCAGTATCTCAGAGCTATTTTATATCTATCTATTTTCTTGTAACACTATTTGTTTAGTGGTTATAATTCATTTCATATATGATATGTCTGTATTTTTTTCCTTTTGTGGGTTTCTCTTTTTTGAGAGGTATCTCCCCAGGGGAGTTCTTTGCAGCTGGTTGTGGTAGTGGTTATCATGTCGTTCCTTTGAGAAAGTGGTTGGGCTCCTTTGGTGAAGAGATCCTTTAGAGGAGTCTCAAAGGGAGGTTGTTTGGACCATTTTTTCCTCTCTTTGATGGTTTTCGATTCTTGAGGAAGAGAATGTTTTGATAGGTATTTCATTTAATGGAATAAGCATCTTCGGTTCAATACACTGCTAAAATTTGGTGATTGAGGTGTTTTGGGAGGTCAAGTATACTTTTTCCCAACACATTGCAAAATTCACAATTATGTGAACAGTGCTTGTAGCTATCAGAAGGTCATCTATTGGTAAGTTCTAGTTTGTCTCAATCAACCGATATGTCATATATTTGTATGTGCTATAGTGTTTCTTGATATCGGTGGATCATATATTGGTATATACAATAGTGTTTCATGTTATTGGTATGTCATATATTGGTAGGTTCTCCAATGATTATATCTATCAATAGGTAATCAATATATAGGTACTACAATGTCTTCGATAGTCAGTTGGTCATCTATCATTAGGTGATATAATGTTTCGAGATGTCGGTAGGCTATCTATCAGTCGGTGCTATAGTGTTTATTGGTATTAGTAGGTCATTTATCTAAATGGGCTACAATATTTCAGTCTATAGATAGGTTATCTATTAGTAAGTGCTATAGTGTTTCCAACACCATACAGTTTCACCCATTTGATGTAATCTGTCATGTAAAATGCATTAAAATCCTTGTTTTAAGGAATTTAAGGCCATTTTAATTCTCACAAATCTTATCTTGTTATTTCCTAAGGGTATGGGTTACTCTACATGGTCATACCACGTAGTCTTTATAGATCAGCATTAAATAGGAAATCTAAAACATATCTTAAACGATTCCCTGTATTGATATTAAAAAGTCAATGATTTATTCCTCTGAGTTCTTATATCTTGTTTTCCTTGGTATGAAATACCCTAGAACATTCTTTTCCAAGGTGTTTTTCAATAGTCATATGGACCTTGTATCATGTTTTCCACATAGTTATTCCTATTATAGGTTCACCCCATGTTTGTTGCTACTAGGATATGTTAATTCATCTTCGATACAAGGTATATTTTTGCTTAATATTTCTAGGTTCCTCAATCAGTTTCCTCATGATTTTCCTTTCCATGTGATGGCATGTGATCTCTATGTTTCTACTAGAGGTTTCATGGGTGTTGGTTTATACAACTATGTCACAACATCCTCAGGTTGATTTAGTTGTTGCAGGTGTGGTGACTGTGATATATTATGTTGGACCATTCCTATGCAAGAAACATTGTAAACCTTTTCAGGTATGGGACTCATGGATTATCTCTTCTACTTACATGTAGTCATAGATTTATCATGTTTTATCCCACTGGAACATAATTTAATTGACATAATAAATATTAAACCAGATTAAATAAATGGAATCAATTTCCTGGTGATGTTATTGCCTATTAATTTTATAGACTGTGTGATATCTATTATTTTCATGATTATCATGTTGTTATTGATGAAATTGGAGATCAACATAATTCTTGGATTAATTTCTTAATTAATAGGAAAATTGGTCAAAGAGGCATGTTTAATGAATCATATTGTTATTGTTGTTGTAATTTGATGATAATCAAATTGTTGTAGTAATAATGTTTTATTGAATTGATTGACCAACCTGAAGCCTTTTGATGTTTATTTATTAAAGTAATGTCTAATTAATTGTTTAGGTAAATTTTGGTAGCTTGATTTAGCTAGTGGTTTAGGTTCCCATAGTTGGAACCTCTTATAATGAATCTATTCATTCAAGATTGAATAATTTACTTTTTGTGTGTAAAATTTAATGCCCTTTAGGGTTCTGAGTTACTTTCTTGCTTGTAAATTCCAAGCACCTTATGCTTTGGAACTATGAGTTCCTATTGTGTGTGAATGATGAATTCCATGGTTAGAGCCAAAATCTCCATTTCTATGTTTTTTTGTTTCCTGCTGCTTGTGTTATGGTGTGAGATAAGGATGGATAATCCTGGAGGTCCTTTGTGGTTTGTGGGGGAAGGGAGGCCCAATGCTTGTAGTATTAGTTGACACCTAATGTGGGGAGATGCATCTGTTTATGCATGTAGGTGTCAGGGAGGACACTAGAGATGATGAAATGGGTTGAAACTGAGATTACATGTTGATGTGAATGTCTGATTCTTGTTGAAATTTTTTATTTTTTACATCCTTTACTTCCCCCACTACTTGAGGAATATTTGTTTTCTTATCCTCCTTCAAAAATAGGTGAACACTCATGAGGTATGACATAAGATTTCTATTATTATCTTCTTAAGGATGGATGGTTCTATAATTATTCTATTGTTGGAAAATACATGATGTGTAGTTCATCTACTCACCGTGTTGATACCCTTGTTCTCGGTAGCTTCTAATGTTTCTTAGAATGTGTGGTATTATGAAAAAGTGATAATTCAGCTAAAATGATTGAATAAATGATGTTAAACAATGGGTTTAGAGATTTCTGGGATGAAATGTTGAGGTTGTGATTATGATAATCTATGGACTCAATTTTGGTTATGCTTGGAGGGCATTGATCTTGGTTGGAATGTTAATGGAATGTGATGTGGGAAAATGATAATGGTTAATTAATGGTTAATGAATTAATTAACACGAACTGGAATAAATAAAAAGGGATAATGTAAATTAATATTTCTTTTTAATTTTTTTCCTTATAGGATATGTAGACATAGTATTGGTATCCGTGACTCCACGAGACATTAGTTATAGATGAGTCTATGACAAGGTATTACCCATAGTGTGGTTGTGTGATATATTTTATCCTGCAATTTTTTTCTTATATATGATACTCCACACTGTCGATTATGAAAACAAACAAACTAGGAATTCTAATCCCTGTCAGTGTTTTCCCCAGCATCTTGAGGGGAGGATGGAAGGCTGACTACCCTCTTTGGCCACACTCAATTCTTTGGATAGTTACATGTGCTAGTATGAAAGATAGTTAGTTCTCCACATATATGTGTGTAGAGGGATTTAAATGATTGTGGTTATTTAACACACATATATTCTGGTTATAGTTTCCTAAGGACTACTATGGTTATAATAGGTAATTCCAGTGATGGATTCAAATTTATTAATCAGTGTATGATCTACAATTTCTCGATGTATAATGCCTGATGTATGATACATGTCATTCAAGTTGTGGTGGATCCCATAAACTTGTTGGTTACTTATGTTTCATTGTATGGTGTAGGTATTCACCCAGGTGTCTATGAGAAATCTTTTATGTTACACGAGGTGCATGTTGGGGTGCTCGCCTAGGTTTTTTTGGGATATCCTTCTTAGATAGTGATGCTTATGAAGTACGATGTTGGGGAAAATCACAATACCAGTGGGTAACTGGTAGCCGAGTACCCTTGATATTCTTTGTTATATTATATACTCTTTTATAATATACTTGGTGATATTAGCCATGGTGATATTAGGAACATATTAATATTATTTAGGGGACTTGTTTTTTTTGTTATTTTTTACTATGCTATAGCAAGATTTATTTAATTTTTGCATGGGAGGCTCCAGGAGGATCCTACGGAGTATACTATAATACTCACCCTATGTTATATAAACTATTTTGAGGTCTCTCGATTCATGTTTGAGATTATTATGGTTATTATTAGCTTGGGCTTTGTAGGATCTATTCGAGATTTGTGGTCTCTGTCTTTTTTACTTCCTTTTGGTACATACAGTTTTCCCTTTAGAGTTACAATAGTTTGTCTTGACATTACATTTTTTGTATTTGGGATTAATTTTATATTCTAATATGAGAAGGTTTTGGTTGGTGTCTATCTTATCTCTCTCTTTTCCATGTGTTCTATTAGAGTGTATTTCCATCCATTTGTGTGTTTAATATACCCTCGGTTATAGTCACAATCTCAAGGCCTCCTAGAGGAGGGACTCAGAAGTCATTATCTCTCTTCTCACATTACCGGCCTAAGAGGGGTGCACATTGTGGGAATGAGTTCATGAAAAAGGGTGTATATGGAAATTAAACCTATTACCTTCTTCAATGAATTCAATTTTTCCTTAGGGGTAGATGAAACCCAAATTCTCATTCGAAATTTCATGACACCAAATTCAATAATTATTTTTACTAATTCCCCAATATTCAAATAATTATTTTTCTTCTGGAAGATAAAATAATCTAATTGATATCATTTAATATTTAATAATGATATTTATCTTCTTTCTAAATATTTCCCTTATATATATTTACTAGATCCATGAACATCAGTTCCATCTCTATCCTAATTTCGGTATGAAATCCCTGATATTTCCAACATAAGGTATACTCCACCTTTTTTCACTCCCTGTGCGTTTGTGTATCCTGAAATAATAATCTTTGCGTCAATGAATCCATTACCTTTTCCATATATTTATAAATTTCTTTGAAAATATTCATTTTAAGAATTTAGGATTCGTGTGAATCACACATACTTATATATAGAGATAATGTCTCAACATCATCAAATAAAATATTAAATCTGACAACTCATGATCATGGGTTTTATAGTTATGTCCATGAGTCTTCAATTTCATTGATGAATATACAAAATAAAATATTTATTTTTTAATAGGACACAACATAGACCCTTCTTCGATACATCACTATATATCAAAAAATATCATTCTAAGATGGTAGAGTCAAAATATGAGATTTAACAAACCTCCTCATCAATTTAGCAAAACATTATTCACATTACTATTTCCAAAAAAACCTAACCACCTTATTTATTGGATCAGTTAACAGGTTATCCAATTCGGAAGAATTTTGTATGTGTCAATGAAAATAACATGAAAAACCAATGAAACTATATACCACAATTATGTTTTTGGGTGGTTTCCATTTTCTTTTTGACTTTGACCTCATAGGTTCAACAGAGATTCCATCATTAGAGACAATATCACCAAAAATAAATTTCTTCTTGAAGCTATAAATACATGTTTCTAAATTTCAAACATCATTATTTATTTATATGTGTCTTATGAATAATCTAGAAGTAACTCTAACAGTCCTCATAGATTTTAGAATATACCAAAAATTATCAATTAATACTAGAGAATAATAAACAAGATATTACATAAATACACTATTCATTAGATCCATAAATATAGAAGGTGAATAAGTCAATAAAAATAGAATTACAATAAAATTGTGATGTACCTACCTCATTTGGAATGTTATCTGTAGAATTTATTCCTTATTTTCCAACAATTGATTACACCATAAATAAAGGCCAATCATTGAAAAATATTTAGCTTCTTTATGTTGATCAAATAGTTTATCTATAACAGATTGATGATACACATTTTATATATTCAAAATATTTTTTTATGAAGTCTTGAAGGAAACCAGAAGAATACAGGGACAAGAAGACTCACATCAATCATGTGGGATCATAAAAATGAAGGCCAAGATCATTGCATATCACTTAATTCTGGGACTCTCCAGGAAATGATACTGTTCTTGAAAAGGTAAGTAGAGAATTGTTTCAATCTTCCATAAAGGTGAGATAGTTCGGTACTATATTCCCTTCATGCCAAGTTTGAATAATGTTCATCTGACCATTTATAGAGCATTTTCATTAACAAATTGTGATGTATGATTGTCCAATGATGGGGGATATTCCCTGTGGGAGATACATATATTAAATTTTACAAGCCTTGAAAAATAGAATTAAACTCATCTCCGAGTGTTTTTCCAATGCTAAATGAATCTGCAAAAGCATAAGTCATAGAACCCTACTTATCTCAGATAAGGAAACAAACTCACAAATCCCATATACAATAATAAAATTCCATGTAATTATTAAACTTGTTGATGGGAGGTCTCCAACACACCAATCACCATTTAGAGGGAACTCATAGTGTGAAATTCATTGTTATGGTGAGACATGAGGTTTCTGAGAGATGGAGCACGATCCATGTGTTTGAGCAGGATGAAAAGGTCTCCCACCACACACCTACTTTCACACTCAGAGAGAAACATAAAAATATGAGCCCATTTTATTATGACATGTTAATATAATTTATTACCCTATAATCAATTCAAACCACATGAATCCATTATTATTATCAATGAATAGAACAAGGGATACCCATGGTGAAACAGATGGGTGTTTAAGTCTCATATCCTTCAAATCCTCTAGTTTTTTCATCATCTCCACTAATTCTATAGTGTCCATTATATACATAGTCATTGATATTCGTCTTAGATCATGGATAAAAGTAATGAAAAATAATCTTCCAGATTTGGTGGATTACCATGTAATTCATCTAAAAAATCATTAATGTTTTCTATAAAATATTTACCTTGTCAATTTCAGGATCACATGCATCATCCATAGTTTCTTAAACCACAAGAACATTATTATGATGTGATACTGGGGGTGGATCTAGGCATGGATCTCATAATGAATTATCTACTCTAATGATAAGTAATTATACACCTTAATAATTAGTCCTAATTTCATTATACTAACGAAATATTTTCACGTCATATTTTAAAAGGTAGTCTATAACAAATATTATATCAACTTAAACCATAGGCATGATAATAAGGTCATAAAAAAGCATATTAATGTTTTAAAATATCTATTTACAAACTCATCTTTATTTAAGCGAGACGTCAACTAGGATTTTTTACTAAAAACTCCCTTCATAATGTGGTAGGAAAATATCTAATTTTACAAGAAAATATTGATGATATGAAAGAGTATTAGGATCTAGAATTTAATAAGTAAGGAGCTGAACATTAATATATGATTAATTTACCAATCAGCACATTATTATATACATACACCTTAGTTGTATAGATCACATTAACCTATACTACACCTTCCTCTTCTATTGTATATATCCTTGATTCTTGGTGATTTTTTTTGAATAGTGCCCCATCTCCCTACTATTTAAAGACCGAATAAAAGTTTTTTATTTATACCATGTACCTTTTTTTCTATTGACTCTTATCTCCACACTTATAACAAAAACCCAATCCTATTAAGAATTTCGTAGGATAATTCTTTGCAAAGTTCTCACAAGACAAGAATTTATTTGATCTATTCGTATTCTTTAATGCATTTCTTCTTTCATGGTGCCCATTCAAGAAATTATATTCATAATTTCACTTGATCATTAAGGATTTTGAGAATTTATTCTCTATTATGATGGAATATAAAAAAAATTCATCATATGAAGAAAATGTTTGAGATACCAACACCCTTTAGGGACACGCCTTAATTCATTCATTAAAATGGTCAATGTTACACTCTATGTTTTGTATGTAATATATAGCATTCTGAGATATACATATAATGGTATCCTCATACTCAATAAAAAAAATTCTAGTTACTTTTCATTTAATTTTAATAACATTCACTTATTTTTAATTCATTGATCTTGAGTGAAATATTTTTTTTGAATAATATTTATTTAAATGATTTCTATTCTAGGTGTTCTATTTCATCTATCCCTTCATATACTAGATCAAAAATCACCATTGATCATCATAAACTTTGATATAATACCCTAAAAGTGTATGCATTTATATTTTAATGTATCCCAATTCCAAAAATATCATCCCATGTATCTTAATCCATTACTCAGTTATCGTTTAATATGTAGTCACACCAACTGATAGGGGCTCCTATCACATAATGTGATCCATCATAGGAATATAATGTTGTGGAACAAAATGTTTATCCATATAAGAAATTTTATTTGATATTACCAGATTAATATACCATAATATAGTCATGTTCTATTTAGTTCCAATTCCATCGATGTTGTCTTTATCAATTGGAAACTCTCTAGATTGGTAATGAATATTGATAAAATTCTTCCGTAATGGAATCATTTCTATATAAAGTCATATAATGGATTAGTTCATACAATTTTGAAGTTTAAATCATAATTTATAATTATAAAATATTTGTAACATATAATATAAATTAAAAATTTATGCATTGTTAATATTAGAATAATAAGCATGGTTTTTTCGGGATATCATTACAATCAAATCCTTTAGAATGGTTTAAAAAAAAGTGAATTATACAATGAATACCCCTTGTTTGTGTCAAACATGGTGTGTAGTATGGACTATTTTTTTGTATTTGGTAACACATGAGTCAATCTTGTAACAATTTTTTTTGAAGTTAGTACCCCATGATATATCATTTCCCAAACCACATCCACATGTAAGATATTGATAGAGATTAATTACTAGGAAAATCCACATAATTTTTATTTATAAAATATTTATTATATTATTACATAATTATCCTCAAAAGTATATCATAGGGTTATGTTTTCAAATATATGTTTTCCTTAATATATTAACCATGGTTTATACTAAAATTCCTCTTATACCAACAATAACTCGCTAGACTCTAGTAACCTGAATCTAGTGTCCATATTATTACATTATGAGTAGATTCTAGCGATGACATCCCCAATGACTATTTAGATTAGTTTTCATGAGGAAAAAGATACAGACATGACACTGATATTATTTTGGTAATAAAAAATAATACATAATACAAGAATAAAATAAAATTAAATGAATCTATTTTACTCATTCAAATTCTTCATCTTCATAACCTTGAGAAATGGGAAAAAATAAGGGTGAGATAAAATGATCAGTAGGGGTAACATATAATTGAATATATCATGAATTAATAATTCATAATAAAAATTTAAAGATAAATAACTGATCACACATTCAATTTTATCAAAAAAACTGACTATTAAAATTGGATAATACATACGAAATCTAGCTGAGTAATAACTAAAAGTAGTAGCCTCTAAATAAATATACTAAGAATGAAATTAATATAGAGATAATATCAATGAGAAAATATAATTGAAAATAATAGTATGAAATGAATTTTTAGGGAAGGAAATAATTAATTATTGGACATCATGATCACATGCATTATAAAAACTATACCATCAAGAAAATTCAAAAGTTAGATTAAAACTATTAGTAAAATCCCATCAGATTTGGACAACTGATTTGTTTCCTGAGACCCATCGAAACAGAGAGTGGGTATTTATAAATAGGAGTCAAAAATAATTTTATTTCCAAATCATTCTTCATATATCAAATAATCAATTTGATTCATGAATCAATATGCCTTATCTTCGAATATCCGTACTAAGTAATGGATAATGATTTATCACTATTTCCCTAGTTAATCAAATTACTTTCAAATTAACCACCTTATGTTAAAATGGTATATGGTTTATATAAAAATAATATTAATCATTTCATAATATATATATTGAATGTAAATGTAAACTCCAATAAAAAATGACCACGATAAAGTGAATGTTTCAATAGAAACTAAATAGTCATAGAATATTGTGAGATTATACAATAATATTTACCTCTTTGGTAAATATTAATTTGAATCCACATGATAAATAAACATAAATAAAAACATTAATAAAAATAAATTAGTTGGTATTCTATTAAAATACATAAAATTAGTTGTATATATACCAAATAGAAGCGAATATGTGCAAATTAAAAAATATGCCTCAAGGAAATGGACATTGAGATGAAATCCCTTACCTCATAAATTATTTTAGTTGAACATGATTTAACCTAATTTATAATGGTTTTATTAATTTTATTAATTTATTAAATGAGAATTATAATATTTATAATATTATATAAATTTAATAGCCCTATGTTGAGAATAATTCATTTTAACTATTTCAGCTCTTAAATTCCATCTATTCTCATGCATTTTGTTTGTTAAAAAATATAGTTATTAAAAATAGTATATTAATAAATAATTTATATAATTATAATAATGTAATAAACATCATAATTTATCATTATATTCATTTTTATACTCGTTCATAAATGTTTTGTTTGGAAAATTAATCGCATTGAATTGTGGAGATGGTATGTCGTACATATGCTTGCGTGATGATATCATTCCCTTAATGAGAGAATATGTATCGAAGTGAGTGATATATTAAATTCAAAAATATTAAAAATTTCATATTTAAAACATATATTCATTAAATATGTCTTTTTTACCTTCCATGTAAATCGTATGTGAAAAACGAATCACATTGTTTCATAAGGTGGTTTTCCTCCGTACACACAAGTGACATTATCATATTTTAAACAGAATGTAATGAAAGAATTTATATGTGATATTATAGTTAAATAAGTAATATTATATAATTAATATTATATATAAATATTAAATTCTTCATTATATCCAACTGTGATAGGTGTTGACGAAAAACGAGTAACATCGGTTTATAAGGTAGTAATCCGCCAAACACACGATCAATTATTTTGTAACCCATTTTATGGAAGGGGATATGGATATATGTTATAAAATTAACATAATAAAATATAATTATATGTTTGATATATTTTTAATTATATTATCATTATTTAATCATATTTGATGTAGGTGGAATATGAAATAAAATGTAAATGATCATTTAAAAACACTACATCTTTTTCAGACGGCCTCTTTAGATTTTCACCAAAAGCCTTCCCTGAAAGGATTTATATTAAAAAAAGTACAAATATTTTCTTGTGAGGTTATTAAGGATGTTAATTTAGTTTTCATTGACTATAAAATTAATTTTTATGTTTAAAGAGGGGAAGATAGGGGGAGAGCTTCTATAAGTGGAGGTGAGAACACACATAAGATTTTTTAAAAGAATTGTTTACACCAACCTTTTTATCATGAAAAGAAAATAATCCAAAAGGAGTCATTATCAACACTTAGAGGATATAAAGTCTTAATATGTCATTATAATGGGTTTTTATTACAAGTTGATATATCATTTAAACCTTATATTTTTAGTCTACCCAGATAAATTAGTTTCTTCCATGATTGTGGTAACTAATTTTCACTCTTTTAACTATTTATAATGGTAAATAATTAACATGAACATATTGGATAATATAATTTATTATGATTAAAAATATGGAAATCATTTTACCAAATTCAATTTATAGAATTAAAAGAATCCAATTTTAAATTATACCTACAGATGCGATGAAAAAGTGGGGTTCCAATGATAAAATTATCATAAGTATATAAGGCATTAATATCAAACATAAATATGAAATTGAATCCAATGACCTGAATATTATTGATAATAGTATATTTTATATGATTTTATATTATAAACATTTTAATATATAATATATCATTATAATTAATTTAATGAAAAAGTCGATTTAAAAAAAATCAATATGTTTCATTATACATTGATAAAAGAAAATCTTCAGAAAAATCCCAAAAAATAACCCTAAGATAATTAAAAAAATTTTATTTCATTTTATTAATGAGATTTTATAAAAAAAATTAATCATAATTTGAAATTATTCACATAAAGGGTGACTGAATTTATTTTTTAAAAATGTAATTATTTTTAGAAAAAATTTATTTATTATTGAAATGATTGTTAATATATATATATATAAAATATATAACAATTGAATTTTATTTATACATATGTAAAGCATATAATTTTCATAATTTATATCGTCCTATGCACATCTACCATCATAATAGATATGTTATAAGGGTCTTTCTTAAATTATATTTTATTGGAGTATCTTGTTTTGTTTAAACCCGGTGTTGCATACATCACTAGTTGTCAATGTAAATGAATTTATTTACAAATAAATTAATAATAAAATCTCAGGGTGTAATAGTTTGAGGGCCACTGAACAAAATCTACTTAATAGAATCTAGAAAATGAATTGTATCTAGTATCTCTACTTTCTTGGTTTTGTACTAGCCACTAGGTGTTGACTCCAGGGTTTCTAGTCAATTCTTGAAAAGTCATGTGAGTATGTTTATAATATGGAAAAAATGAAATAATTAATGTATGATATGGATTTAGGATTCCAAAAAATTTCTAGAACCATCCCATTCATTTTGTATCCTATAAAATTACTTAGTTTTATTCATCGAAGAATCACCTAGCTCTTTTTGATTCACTCAAGTTTAAATTTACAACGATGTTATAGAATTCACAATCCTTTAAAAAGGAAGACATTATGTTCTATATCTCTCAAGGATCTATACCATCCTGTCAAATAACTCATCATCCATTTCACATCAACCATCCGATAAAATTGTGAGTGGATTGTAATTAGTCATCCAAAATAAAACTACTTACCTCTTAACCAACTGTCCCTGATATCACTCACATTGCAAATAAAATGGGCAAGATTATTTGAAACTTAATATGCATTAGACGGTTATCACAAACTAAAATTGTGATGAAATTTTTTCTCGATCATCACTAAGACCAATAGATTGAAAAATCCACTTTTAAAGTCAAAGGGTGATGATGTAGGGTCTCACATTGAGATTTAGTTGGGATCCTAATAAATTTTGTGCATCCTATATTTACTTTTCTATATTTCTTCAGTTAAAATCAATATTCATACATTCATAAAAAAATTAATCATTTTCATGCATATATTATATTGATATTATATTTATTTACATGAATTGAAGTTATAAACTATTTTTTCATCGATTTCTCTCTTCAATAATTTATTCCGATATAAAATTTTAAATGGAATATTTACCTCCTTTCCATATATCACTGATGGAAAATAACAATAAACATTGAATATATGTGAAGACAGTGAAAATTTGGGATTAATACTATCATTTTTATTTCATTTTCACCACAAAATATAATATTTTTAACAAGGATACTAGAAACATGGATTTATCAATCAAAGGATCCATTTTTGAAAAGTTAAAAATTAAGGGAAAATGAACATAATACATTAAAAAAGGGAGAAATACAAAGATTATTAACATAGATGAATATTTTTTCTAATGGAAATTGGATTTTTAATATGTGTTCTAGAAATAATTTCATAGTATTTATTCAATATTTATATACAAATAATTTTTTTAATGAAATTGAAAAAAATAAAAAAAATTATTCTAAAGAAATATTGAATATTACATATTAGTTTGAAAAGTTTTTTTATTATAATAGTTTAAATTGAAATATATTTATTTAAAATAATTATCAAAATTATTTCTGTCATTTTCATAAAAAAATAAATAAGTTACTTTCAAAATCATTATCAAAAGATGATATAGTGGATTTTGAAAGATTATTTTTATGAATATTTTTCAAAAAAAAAATGAAAAAAATAAAAATAGTGTTATATTAAGAAAAAAATAGGAATATATATACTTGAAAATATTCCCTTATAAACGTTTCAGGTTTTTTCCTTTATGAGATAAAAGGATGGATGCAAAAAGTAATAAATTTTCAGAAAAACAAAATGAATCAAAATGAACATTGAACACAAATAAATCATATAACAAAAATTGAATGAGGTATAGAGGGTGATAAAGTGTGATAGAGAACATAACACTAATTATAGGAATGTGGTTGGATGAACTAAAATGAATAGTATATGGTATGAATATTGAGTACATAAGAGGGGTATGAAGATAAATTTTACATAACAAATAAAAAATAGTATGTTATTATTTCCAGACATGTTTAATTAGAAATATAATATAGGACATAAAATAGTGAAATATGTGATGAAAATAACAAGGATATAGAAGATAAACCCTCTTACAAAGATCTTCACATTTCCTGACATGTCCTACAACATCAAGAATGATTTAATTATTTATATTAATTAGTTTATTAACAATATTTATACATTATATATCCATTATTATCATGTTTAATTAATTTAATACCATTTTGTATTCATTAATATATTTATTACTATTAAATCATCCATTTTTATGTTGTTTGGTTCATGATTCCAAATATTCATTGATATAGTGGTAACTATGAATAATAAATTTAAAATAACTCTATAAGCTCTAAAATTTTCCAGGGATGGTGTTCGTAAAATTCTAATAGTGTTGCAGTTATATTGTTTTATAGATATATTGAATCTTTAGATTAATTTTTACAAATATATATGAATGGATTATGTGAGAATTGATCACCAATGATCACATAAATAGTACAAAACCACAAAAAATTAACAATGTTTTTTTAAATATTTAATATAATTGAAAAACATAAAAATAATCAGGTTCTATAAAAAAAATTTAGAATTATGAAACTATTATTTTAGCTTTATTTCAATTGATATTGTTAATTATAAAGTCAGTGAAAATAGAACTGAAATAGAAATTCCCGAGTTCTACAACCTATATTTTGACCTAGTAATGACTAATGGAAATTTTTTTATGATATATATAAGGGAGATATCCATTTTATATAGGGGTAATGTGAGGTTAATATTTCAATGAGATTTAATCAAGAAAAATAAGAGGAGTTTTAAAATATTTTCTTTATAAACTGTTCTCAAATAATAATGGAAAGATAGACTAAGGAACTCTTAGCATGATCTTTGGGACACCACCATTACATTGAATTTAATTCCTTTTGAGAATGAAATTTTGGCTATAATATAACTTTATGAATGTGAATTTTTGTTTGTAAGGAGCTATTTTGGGGTATCCAATCTAATGGAAAGTGCTCCGACATTGATGAGAAAGGATTATTTGGGGAATTTTATATATCAAAGGGGATGATTATATTGGAATTTAGTATTAATTATTTTATTATTTAGTCTCAAGACTATGAGTAGTGATATTTAAATTTATATATACTAATGTTTTAAGGAAATGATAGAGGAACCTTGGGAATTTTAACACTACCAGAATAAAATGAATCGTATGAAATATTTTTCTCAAAATAAATAATAAAATATTGTTATCATTTTAATAAAATAAAGCATTATTTTGGAATATTTAATTTATAGATTGAAATATATTTATAATATTTATGAATTCATTAGTTACCTATATAAATTCATTTCAACTCATCAAAATTTTTTAAAATATTTTTCACAATTATATCATGTTGATGTATATAAAATATTGTAAAATAATGAACTTTTAATTTTTAAACTAAATTTGAAATTTAAAAATAAAAATTTGTACTAAAATATATTCGACACGGTGATTCTAAAAAATGGTAATATTTTATAAATTTCACTTTCCAATTAACAGAAATCTATATTTTGATTAATTATTTAAAAAAGTTATGCAAACACTATTTGTAATATTATGATCACATTAAAATTCCAATGTCCATATTACATTATTAATAAATATATTATCAAACCATGATATCATTTTTCTTATTATAAGACACTATATATATATATTATAAAGTACATTTTTCAATGAAAATAATGTAATATTAATTTTCTTTTAAATCATATTTCTTAATATTTCAAAATGAAAATTATAGATTATGCATAGTGCATAATATAAGAACAATTTAATCAATTCATCAATTTTATGTAGATTATAAATTACAAAGAAAATATAATTTGGTTAAAAAAATAGGCCTTAATTTTTTCATATGATATACATAATACTACATATTACATTACTTTATTAATTATAATGAATTTATGTTAAAATATAAAATTATCAAATTAATGTCCAATACTTTGTTTTCTATTTCATTAAAAATTGTTCTTTATAATTAAAATTATTATATAAAAATAAATCATTAAATACTATAAATCTAATTATCAAATAAAACTATGTCATTAAAGGTAATCATGAATTCTTAAGAATATTTTTTAATAAATTATTTTTGTAAAGATATTTTATTAATTAAAATAACATTAGTATTCATAGATTACATGTAATAAATTTCATGTTTATATCTTTAAAAAAATTAAAATTAAGTTTATTAAATGTTTACATATATTCTAATGTAAGAAAATTTTAAAATAATTATTAAATATTTTTTACATTCCATAAATGGTGTGTGTACTTTATTAAAAAACTAATAATATATTCCCCCGACCTATTCATGATTTATTACAATGATAATATATGTTACTATTAACTAGTCGCCTTACGTAAAATGTGGTTTTAACAAGAATATTATTCCATGACATGTTTTTCATTTTAAAAACAATTCATGTTTTCATCATCAATATGTCATGTTTATCTGAGAAGACACTAGGTGTATACATATCAGGTTGGGGTCAGGTAACTAAAATGACATGGTGTGTCCATGTGGGATACACGTAGTGGGTATTCACTATTCCCATGGTTCGTTGGTTCATATTTCAAGGGAGAGGGGATTCACTTTTTGCAAAGTACACATCATAGCATGTTTTGTATAGGATCACTAAAATTTATTTTCTCACAGGCCCAACACATGGGATTATGCTAGAATATTTGTCTTACTTCAGGAGTGTCTAAGGAACCATCGATAGGATTCATCCCACTAATTTGACTATGTTGTTCCTAGTATGTGGTCGGTATAAAAAAAATCACAAACCCTGAAATAACTAAGTGTATACAAAGTTCTCTATACATTAACCATATTATTTTTTTATAATATCCGCCACCCACCATTTAGAAACCCCATCACCATTTTCTCTCCCTAGTTCTATTACCCATGCTTTCTCATTATTCACAAGGAGTCACCCGATCTCACACCACAATTCACTTAAGATCATCTTGACCTATAACCAAACCCATGTTTTATCTATCACATTTCCACTGACAAACATCACACCACAATTGACCCCAAATTGACATTATTTAAACCTTTCATAATTTTCATTCAACCATAGTTTCGTACCCACTCCACTATCCATATGTAATTTAGATAGAATTCATATTATTTCCCACAAAAAGGTAAATAGAGTAGACGGGGGAGAGAATGTAATGGCCACTATGTCAATACTATCTCTTTTTTGTATAGTACCACACCGTGAAATTATATGATGGGTGTAACATGCCATAAGAATGGGATCAAGAATATAAGAATAGTGGTTGGGACATTATTGGGCCGAAAAAATTTATTTCTTTGAATTAAACATGTTATCGATGTAAAAATCAATAATATCTACATAAATTCATTCAGAAAAATATTTTAAATGTTTAAAATAAAATATAATAAATTCATGACTAAATATTGTGTGTAGAATGGGAAAATAAAAATCATACATCATATATTGATGAATATTTGTCAAAGCATCATTTTTCTTTCTCACCCAATGAATTCATCATATTATTATCAAATTACTTGATGATCCAATCTCAAATGTTCTCTGTATGATGATCGTGTCAAATCATCTAATTAAATGTTTAATTTTTCTTTTACAGAGGTATGGTTATGGTAAAATTATTTATATATAAAGACCTAAAACATTCCACATCAAGATTCTAAATCCTGAAAATAATAAAATCGTCTTAGATAAATCCATAATCAATACTAAAACATCATCTAGGGAATTTATTTGAAGGGTCTTATTGTAGATATATTAATGATTGATAGGATATAATCATGGATGTTTAATTATTTAATTTTATAAATATTAGTGTTTCTCTTAGAATCCCAAACCTTATAATTTTACCAAATATGAGACCATGTATAAACCCAATACCCCAAGATCAATGATAACCCTAAGAAATATCCAAAGTCATTTATTAATGTTAAATTACTATTTTACCCTATACGGGATTATGATCCTAGAACATAATATTTATTTGAGTTATCTCCAATGAGAAACCTAATTTTTTAACATTCCCCCATCCATTAAAATTTTTAATAAAGTGAAGAGAAAATTATTTTTTGATAATCCAAGGATATCACAAGTCAACCCCTTATGATATAAAAATATCACATAGCACATGTTTCATCAAATATAAGTATTAAAATGATGTATTTAGAATAAGGGAACAAAAGGTATCCATTTTAGATAAATTATAATTATTTTTTTCTAGGATTTCTAACATCGAAATATAATTTTTTTTATTATTTTCTTCAAAATAATGTCTCATTGTAGAGTTAAAAATTTATTTCATAAACCTTGATAGTTTAACTTCACGACGTTACATTTTAATTAATATATCACCCACAATAAAAATATGAGGAGGAACCCCAAAAAATAAAAATGACATTGGAATAATTTTATTAATATTATTTAAATTTGATAGATTCATTCACCCCACATTATGTAAGTTAACTGAGAAATTTCATCATAATTGACGATCCATCCGCATCAAACACTCCCATCAGTGTATCAATGAATATAAAAAACCATATTAATAATAATTTCCATGATATATATTCTTTCATTAATTTATTATAGATAATACCTCACCTAATAAGTTTTACATGTCATTAAATCGCCCCACAAACCCATAAATAAGACAGATTTGACCACTTCCTCTTTCATCCCACATATCAAAGGGAAATATATTTCTAACATCAACCAAAATTAAATTATCATTCACAATTATAGATGTTATTATTGGATATTGGTTACTACCTCATGATTGATATGGATAATAATATCTAGATACAAATTGGCCTTCTCAAAATACAATAAATCAGAACACAAAATATGTATTGATAAATTCCACCATTATATGATGTGGAATTCCTGAACCAGTTTTGATGAAATAGATATATTATATCCTGAACAATGAATAACTCTTTCCCCCACTTTAAAAACAATGATATCAATCTAAAAATGTTACTCTCTAGCAACATCCCATAGATCATGGATATACATCAAAATCTCAAAAAAAATGAAAGAACTGATAAATTTTTTTCACCCAAATCGATACTTAATCTCTTACCACACATTACATGATATCTTAAAAAATCCCCCCATATAATTATCTAATAATGTAACTAGTGATTCCACATAATAGAGATGATTAAATAAATAAAATATTATTTATATACACAGACTTATTCATTGTCAGGGTGAGATTAATTCATGTCATATTGTATTCTACCCCTAATATGAGTTATAGGAGAATATCATAGACCTTACACATATTTAAATAAAAAATATCACTTTTGTAATCTCATAAATCATCACCTCTCTCTCTATAAAATAATTTACATTACAATTCTACACCCATGGTTGGTATTCCCAAATAAATCAATTAGATAACATTAAAGATGCCGATAAAAATTAATCCTAGTTCTATAAAGGTTTCACAAACTATTTTTTACACATTATTTGAAATAAAATTAGGTTAAATAATCTAAATCGTACACTAGTATATCAAAACATAATATTACATAAAGCAATAAGATTAAAATCATACTAAATATATCCATATAATATATCAAATAGATCATAATTATAAGATTATAATTAATAAAATATATTTTTGCCCATATATTTCCTTTTAATCTAAAATAAAACACATATAGATATGTTTTTTTCCTCAAATTAGAGAAAAAAACATCAAATTTTACTAATCTGGCCATGGATTCAATACATTTTTTAATATTTTCAAATTTATTAATCCCTAAATGATATATCTTACTATGATATATATATCAAGAAGAAATAAGTTTTAGAAATGTACCCTTATACATGGTATGATAAATAACCATTATATACAAGTTCTGTTCACTCTCAACATTGCACTATGGAGGAGTAAACATACATTTTTAGGGAAATTTGTACTATTTAGTAGTGCATCTAAAATAACTGTTTGAAGTCACATAATCAAGGGTGTTACTAACTCTCTTAATGGATGTCTTAGAACATAATTATCAATAGAGTTCTTACTCTACATATAGATAACCCACATCTCAGTGACCGATAGTGTATCTAAACACATACATCCTAAATGGGATTATCTCAATGGTAATGTTATGACGAAAAATAGTGTGTACAAGCCTAATAAGAATATAATCACTGAATACCATAATATTGATAGGTTCATAATGGAGTTCTTGGAAATAGGCATACACAAGGAAATCATCGACATTGAGATATTTCACTCCATGCAATTCTTATACTGAGAACATTATCTATACGATAATTTGTTGTAAAATAATGAAACAAAACACAATTAAAAATCAAACAACCCTGACTATTAAATATTTCACATTATCCATAGATAGTTCTAATTGTGCCTCCAATTAATATATTTCCTTGATAATGTCTGAATCCTCATCATATAGTGGCATCAATTTTATTTGGATGAAACATCATTTAAATGAAAATACATTATTTATGTCAAATAATGTGTCATGCAATACATGTTATAAATAGTTTATTTAGTCAAAAAATTAAATCAGATTAAAAAAATGTTTCATTGTATTCTCAAGAGTGTTCTCACATTAAATACACCTAAAAACTGTTGAACTAAAATGAATAACCTAATATTATACCCTTCTGACCTAAGTCGACCGATAAGAGTCATACATAGCCCTATCGCTCAACCAACTGTTCCCCCGATCCCACCTTAAATAGGTCATATGATATTAAAATTTTCCAAAAGGTATTTAACACATGTATGGACATAAGGTCATGAACCAGCTTCACAAAAAGAACCTTGAAATACAGAAAAACTACCATGAATATAATAAATCAAATATAATATAAATTAAATTACACAAATACTAAAAGTAAAAATAAATATGGAAAATTACAAAAAAATATTTGGAAATAATGGAGCTGTAAATACCAATGTCAAGAATAAACTAAAGAAAATTAATATTGAAACTCTTCAACACACAATATATCATCATAAATTCTACCAATAACTATCATTATTTAGTACTAGAAAGATCAACCTTGGTTAACAAAACCTCATCTACAATAAAAATTATACTATTTATCTTTAATATGATACCCAACAAGTATTCGAGTATTGTAGATAGATGGGTGAGAATCAAAATACCCAATATGATTTATTAAAAACACAATTGATGGAATAAAATTTTATGTATGCTTGAAAAATAATACATGATAATAATTAGGTAACCGATATAAGAATTAAGGTTCTTATAATCTTGTCAGAAGAGAAGTCCCAAACCACAACTTCTTTAAAAGTTTATAGTTCCGAATTGTTACTTCATAAAATCTCAAATAATACCAGAACACAATAATAGAATTATCCATTATTCTAAAAACCATAGATATTTATGAAAGGAAAAAATAGAGACCATATGAATTGTATTCCTAATCATTGAAAAGGATATATAATTTAACCCCCAAACATCATGTGGAAAATTTTACCTACACACTCACCATTGATAAGACAATATTTTAAAAAATCTGAATCATATCGTATATAATAATCGTAGACATCAACATTGACTCTAGAAAATATTTGTCGAGTGATACCAATTTTAATGTTCTCACCAAATAAATAAAATTCGATTACCTTACTCGAAAAACCTATTTCAGAACATGATTATTATAAATAAAGTCATGAAAATTTATTGTTTTTTTGAAGCTAAAATATATTTGCTGATAATTTTACCGAACCCTTTTATCTAAGAATCTCATAAAAAAAATACTATTAGTTGTGGGGGATATATTACTTATAAAGAATTCATATACGGGTGAAGAGAGTAATAACCTTGTAAATGAGGGTACCATCACCCTATCATGAAATGATGTTCAAATCATTATTATATGCATGTGATCATCACAAACTATCATTGTAAAAAAATAATGGGGTTATGAAACCCTAAACCTAACATTGTTGAAAAGTACCATTTCCATTGGGGGACTTCCAACAATATTTTTTTAGAAAACCCACACCTCTACAAATATGTTACCCATAAGGGGTTACATAACCCATAGATCATGTTCTACAATCATCCATGTTCCCTAATTGTATTAATTCATTAATAAATAAATCTAGATCCTTTCTTAGATGGAGGATCTCCCCCACTCACTCTTATTTAATTTCAATGATAAAAAATGAAATAAATTTATCACATTTTTATCTTGGGATAAATTATAAACTAATTAAATCATCAAACCAAATAAGAATTTTACCCTTCCATTCAACAGTTGTATAAACCATACTATATGGATAATCATGATGTAATATAGATATATGATTTATTTTTAAACTATGTTGTATCTCAAACATCAATATTAAAAAATAGAAACCCCAGAAAACATTATCTACTATATAATTGACGTATGTTACATATAACATTCATTAGTTTGTGAGTACCTTCTCTATAATCTATATGAGAAACTTATTTATTTTCACCCTTACATCATTATGGGTATACGAAACCCCATGTCCCCTTCAAATGTCTTACCGAAACACTGTTTTAATATAAACATAATAAATTACTTACTCTAAAAATAACATCCCATTAATAGACATTGGGGAAAATTAGGATCAAACTATATCATACTATATGTAAAAATTATTGATGTGAACCATTTTTTTTATTCTGACTCATTAGTAAAAATATGTGATTATATATGACAAATGGTTGACAAGTAACATTCTCACCAACTAAATCGATGTGTGTAACTTAAGAAAAAACTGTACATGTATTATCATTTACTAATTTATTTTTATTGTGATTGGGAATGTTAATATCAATTATATTAAATTTATATCAAATGGTATTATTTATTATTTACATCCAGGAATAATGATTCCATTTTTCTGAAATGGAATTTTTATATATTGTTAACATTTTTTTCATCTGAGTGGTTCCTGGGAAGGTTTTCATGTAGCCTAAGTTATCAAATATCACATCCATGGAATGGGCCAATAGTATACACATCACATGTATTTTCTACATCCCTAACAATCTAGGAATTGTTGTTTGGGGCAAGTAATATTGTAACATTAGAGAAGAAATTATAGATTTACATTGTGTCAGCTAACTTGAACTCATTAATAAGACATTATGTATAGATCTATCTAATATTTTTTGAAGTTATATAGTTACCCTAGGTCACATGAGGGGTTTTTGTCCCAAATATGGTGTTTGGTCCATCGGTTTACCCTATATGCATCTACCACATGGTTTGTAGAGGAATATTATTATCCCAAATGTTTAAATGAATGAGTGTAAACTATCTTACCATAATGAAAACATTATCTTCAATAATTAATGACCCAAATAAGTATCCATCTATCCCCCTACCACTATATTAGTCCAAACACCCATTTCACAATTTTTTTACTAGATCCACCTAATCTTGTATACTCGTTCACACGATCATATACCATCGTCCCTATATGTGCATGTCATCATACCTACTAAAAAATCATGGTAAATCATTCCACTATCATATATCTATTGATTTTTATGAATCTCATTGGTGATTTCTTATTGCAACCGTCCCATTTTCATACAACTAGACACACACAAAAAAGTCCTGATTCATTATCTAGGTGTTCCATTATATAGAAGATTTTAGATGATGAAGGGATTATAAAAGAAATAATTACCATCCTTTTTCAGATTCACCAATGGCCTAATTATAGATTAACCTGATCACACGACTGATAACATAGCCACAAGTGAGAGGGAAAAATTTCTACGAGTTAACCTGGCCACCCAAAATAATATCCTTGGATTCATTTTTTGATGGACCTGTAATCCTATAATTCAAATAATAATACTTTCATAAAAAGTATTTAAAATGATTGAAAAACAAAAAATATTAAAAAATTACTATTTTCAAAATAGAATGAATGAAAATTAAAAATTCGATATTGATGGAGGTTTTCTTTGTCTTCAATATCTAAACTTGTTGTCCAAATTTATACAATCCAAATTAATGAATGGATTGAACTAATCTCACTATTTTTTAGGATACAATAGAATAATATCAATAAATTAAATTATCAACTCCATTTTTTATGGGTAGAGTTTGGTTAATGGATACACTTTTATAAAATACATTTAAAACACCACCTTTTTATGATCCATAATGAAATAACGATCATTAAAAATAAAATGTGTGTTTTTTGAAAACATTTATTAAATTATAAACATAAGAAACATGATTCCACATGGGTTATTTAAAAAAAGATATGAAAACCAATAAAAATTTTATCAAATGTGGAAGAAATTAATTTTGTCTTCATTCGTTCTCAAAAAATACATTATTTTTCTCACACATAGTGAGCCCTAATCAATTTTTTAATCTGGAGACCTCATCTCTATTTTAGTCTACTTTAATCTATATCGTCCACCATCTACAATTTTCATCCTCCAGTTATTGTCCTTCTACAGATTATTTCGTCATTAATATTTATAATCCTTTAACATTTAATGTATAATCATCATAAGGGTTATGGTTTTCTATGCCCTCAAATTAATGGTAATTTTATGATCATTAGAATTTGTACAAATAAATTTTTTTTTGTATTTTATTATATTTATTTTGTTGATATATTAAAAATTTATAGATATATTTTTAATATTTTTTTTTTGTATTTTATTTTATTATTCTCTATTTTTAAATTATTTTTTCTCTTTTTATTGGATAAATGAAATTTATCCCATATAATTTGTATTATTTAGAATATTTTGGATTCACAAATGATGTTTTTAAAGAATTTGAGAAATAATTATAGGCACTCAACATTTTTAGATTATTTATTTTATTGGGCTTAAAATATAATTTACCTTATTTAATTTACATTTAATGTTATATGTTGGAATTTATCATTTGATAGTATCATTGGATGATTCAATTTAGTCTTCAAAAGAGAAATATAATAACTATTTATATTAATCATGGAAAAAATCATTTGGATATTTACTTTTTAGATTGTTATTCATTAAATATTTTTAGTCATGTAGATTTTATAAGATCTCTTTTCTAATTTTAAAATCGATATAAATTGAAATACAAATATATAGGTGTAGTTACTCATTCTCATTGAATTTATTTTCTTATGAGTACTTATAAATCATAATAATTTTTTATGATAGTTAACATTATTCATTTAAAATGATACTCCATTTAAAAATAATAATGTTTCTTGTAATTCATAATTAATTATTCATAAATCATATTTTATAAATCATAGACTATTAATTAATATTTAAATTTTAATATTAATTCAATATCTAATTTAAATTCTAAAATATAGTAATTAGAAATAGGTGTAATTGTTTTTAGTTTTTATTAAATCTTATATATAGTGTTTAGTTATTTAGTTTTCACTGTTATAAATTATCATTACTTTATATTCAATTCTGTATTTTATTTTGAGAGTGTTTAATTTCTCCCCTATTTTCAATAAGTATTTTTTTTTCATTTAATAACATATTATTACATAATTAAAAATGAAAATATTTTTTCTTCTTCAATTTTTTTGTATTGTTATTTATAATAGAATATATGAAATTAAATTTAAAAATAAAGTACCCTACATTTAATTCATGAAATTTTTTATTGTTGATAACGAACCATTTTTTTATTTATGCGTGATATACAAGTTCTGAATATGAATTATGAAGTAATTTTATTCTATAATTTTCCAACAATACATGTTCCAGAAAATGAATTATTTTTTATCCCTGCTTGACATGTATAAATATGATAAAGTTAAAAATAAAACAAATAAAAAATTTATTAATTTTCATTGGTTTTAATTTTATGAATTTTTTTATTTTCTGTGTTGGAATTAGAAATTTTTTTTGAAGTAATAGTGAAATTTATTTATAAAATTATACTTCATAAAAATTTAATAAATGATTTGAGAAGTTGAAGTGGATGAATTTGAGACAAAATCATCAATTGAGAATGTATATAATAATTCGAATGTTCTATCAATAGCTTTATATTTTATTAAATTAAAATAAATTAATTGATATGGTGACTTGAGATTAATATAATTTATATATTTTTTGAAATGGATATATCCATGAAGTGAATGATATTAATAATTTAAATTATAACAAGAAAAAATATAGTGAATGATCCAATTGAGTTACAAGAGGACACATGCATTCTCTAATTATAATGTTTTATATTCGATGGAATACATTGATCATTAATAGTGTGCTGACTTTGGGACATAAAAATACATGTTAAATGAAAAATGAGATATTGATTAAATTATTACTACATGTTCTATCATTCCCACAAAATAAATTCTATATATTTGAATAAATCATCCTAAAAAATAATTAATTTCATATTCAAATAAGGTAAATTTTTCATTTTGGAATTATGATAATAAAATATCTTATGTAAAATTATGTCATATATTCAATAGTCCACAATTGATTAAAATTGAACTATACTTTTTGAAAAAATTATAATGTTAAAAATCTAAAAAATTTACTGTGAACACTTATAATTATTCCATATTTCATTATTTTTATAAAAAATAGTTAATGAAATGTTTTAAATGTAATTTACATATTAATATATATTATTTTTTATGATTTAAAAATATATAATCCTGACTTTAATAATTTATAGACAAAAAAACCCTTCAAATTCCATTAAATTTTAATTGAAACCATTACTTGATTATCTAAAAATGTAATGGGGGGAAGGTATCAGATTTTTTTAATCATATAAAAATGATATTTATTTAATTAAAAAAAATTATTATGTTTATTATAAATGGCATCCCTACATATGAATTTTTTTTAGATACCATGGTTATATGTATACAACATGTTAAATTTATGAATAATAAAATTTATTTTTTCAACTACAACATGGAGGAAAATAATTTACATGGTTTATTAGATGTTCATGTCCATTTATCATTCTAATCAATGATTTAAAATTAATTCAATAACCCATATGAATTTGATATCACTAAAAATCCATTAGAAATTCATTAGTATTTCGAGAGAGAGGAAAAAATTTTAGTTATGATTAGAAAGTCACAAATATATTATAATGATATAAATTTTTGGATGAAATGTAAAATATTTTTTGAGCCTCATTATTGGTGATATCATGGAATGAAAAATAATAATTTTTTTGATGCATATTGTGTAAAATATATAACATAATTTTTCTAGAACATTTCTAGATATTAAAATCAAGATAAATGATAATGTGAAAAATATATATATTTATAGTCAATAATAATATTATTTCAGTTAGCACCAATTATAAATGGAAATGTAAAATACATTCCTCCATCTTATTGTACATAATATAAGATGGATAAAGTTATTTATTTACAGTTCATCTATGTTATATATTTTATATAAAGATACTCGTAAAATGATAAAATTGTGTTCTAGTAAATTATTTGAAGTTAATAGCCATTAAATCTCCTCATTATCATGTTACCATGCAATATATCATACATATTTCATTGTGTGGAATACTACACATCCATTTTAGGATGAATATCATTAAGGAGTATTGTTTTATAAATTCCACCAATACAAATGTGATCTATCTAAATCGATTGAAAAATATATAGAATGGATAAGTTTATATAATTTTCTAGTGGTAAATTTTACTTTAAAAATCCTTTCATTTTGATTTCATGTTGTATTTAGGGGTTACCTTAGTGAAAAAAATAAAATTATGTGTTCTCACAAGTTAATGATGGAGATATCGCATTGAATGGTATGTGGTGATAATGAAGTTGTATATAGTTATAATATATTGAAACGAGTTTCAAAATTTAAAAATTATTTTTTAAGAGGTTATAGTGTTTTATAAATACTACATGTTTATATTGGAGAACAAATTTTTTCATATATCTCTCAATGAATGATTAAATTATAGTGAAAGGTGAATTTTGGTTTTGAAATTAATGCCTTATTAGGTGAAGAAAATGATGTAAATCTATATATATTAATTATGATAAATGATAATCAGCAATATATAACATTGAATATTAATGTTTTAAAATAGTTTCAAACTAATAATAAATATATGATTACAATAGCAACATAGGATTGACATACATGAATATTAAATCATATTAAATGAATATTCACTACCTTAAAAAAATGCATGCATGAGGACCACAATATTTCAGTGTATTTGGACACTTGGAAACAAAGTCTTGTATCCTAGGGAAAGATCATCAACATCTCCCATAAATACCTCTACCTTTAGTACTTCCACCTAAAACACTTCATCATAACCAAGTAAAAGAAAACATAAGAATGGGGTGATATCATATACTCAGTAAGGGTAAATAAAGTAAATTAACAAGCATAACATAAATAAAAGTGTATGAAACTTGAGAATAACATTTGAAGATCGTCCCATGCATATTAGAGAAAATAATAAAGCATTTAAGTTCATAAGACATGATTCATTAGTTAATTAATTGAATAAGTCATAAAAGCATAACATAAGAATAATAATTGAATTTGTAGCATGTACATTGGTTTATAATGTTATGAAGATGTATATGTAGAAATTGGTTCACTCATTATGTAAAGATCATGATATTAGGCACAATTATCCACTTGTAGACATGGAACCGGGTCCACGCATAACATTGTGAACATATAACCAGGTTCATGTATAATATTATGAACATGTAATTTGGATCATTCATAAAATTATAGACATTCAAAAATATGCATGAATGATATCAGTGAAATGTAATTAAGTTCATGTATAAACTTATAGATGTAAAAATAATTCCATGAAAAATATTGTGAACATGTAATCTGGTTCATACATTACCAAAAGGACATGAAACCAGGTCCCTCATAACATTGTGAATAAGTAATCAGGTTTATGAATAAACTAACATACATGAAACTAGGTCCATGAATTACATTTTATAAATTTAATTAGTTTCACTTATAACATTATGGACATGAGACCTAGTCCATGTATAACGTTGTGAACGTGTAACCATGTTCAAACATTACCTAATGGACACGAATCCAAGAAATGAATAACATTTGGAACATTTAATCATGATCACGCATAAATTTTATACTCATGGGTAGCCTATAGTTACCCAACGCAATGGAGAGAGATGTAGGTCCCACCCATCTAATAATAAAATAATTCATAAATTTTCCACAAGATAACAAAAAATTCCTCATATCACAACCCATAAAAAAGCCCAGTTCTGTAAAAAGAAAATAATAACCCATTAAATGAAATGCGTATCACTAACATTTCATCATTTCAAAACCTATGTAAAATAGATAGATTTTTTCACTAATTTATCAAATCATAACTAGTGAAAATAAGTGGGTTTCATAAATATGTAAACCATAAAAGGGAAACATGCTTAAAAATGACTATGAAATTATGCATAACCAATTCATATATATTATACGAATGTAACGATATATAATTTCATATAAGGGAATGTGTAACATTAACTAATGTAGATTTAGATGGGAAATAATTTATAAATATCCATCAAAATCATTTCTTGAGGAAAATAACCATTTATCTTTGAAAACTTCTTTTTTATAATGTAAAATCTTTTGAATAACTTTTTCAGTTAAAATAGCTTTGAAAAAATATCAAGTAAGAGTTTTTAACCCCAAAACATTTTTAAAATCCGTTTTACATGAAAATTTTCTTCAAATATCTTTTGAAAAAAAATTGATAACATTTTCGAAAACATGGTTTTTGAATACAATAGTTTTACGATCGAAGATGGAGATGATCATATTTTACTTAAAAGCATTATCTTAAGTAACAAATTGTTGAAAAAGGGTAATAACACAAAAGTATATAATTAAAAAAAATAGGATAAATAAACTCATCTCTCTTTTTCAGAGATGGATAATAAAATTTCATTAATTGAAGCATAAACAAAAAAAAATCATGAAAAGTGATGATATTGTCTCAATAAACTCTTATAACATGGTAATTTGGGATCATACTCTACATGTAAGAACATAAATTACATGAAGAATAAAATATAATTAAAATAAAAATAATCATGATATAACATGTAAAATAAAATTATATACACCACAAAAAAGTGTTTAGGTCCATAACAAAACATGAATCTCAATGAAGGCAAATTGAGACAATACATTTTTACCGATTTTGTAAATTTTGAAACGTAGACCCCATGAGAGATGGATCATAAATTGGATATTTTAATAACCATAAATTTATTTATATGATACATATAATACAATCATGGGAACTACATACACCACATAAAAGTAACTAATTATGAACATAACATGTATCTTAGAGAAATTAGAAGTGAGACGAAATATTCTTACCTTGTGTCTTGACTCTCACCGAACTCATTCAATCCACTTGTTTAATAAATATAAATTTATAATAATTATTTTAAAGAAAAATATTATTATATATAATACCGTATATGGATTTATTAATACCTTATGTTACCTTCTTTTTAACGGTCATATGTTAGGGGTTCATTTCGGGTAATATTCAGTTTTTTCTCCACATGTATATTATTTTGTCACATCGTTGATTATTATACTTGAATCATGATTCCATAATGTAAAAAAAGATTTAAAAATCATATATACACATTATATTTGTATTATAACAATATATAGAATGAACAAGTATGAAAGGGAGAGCACTATTCATTGATATGGTAAATCATATATATGCATGAACACTGTTTTCGTTTTTATTTGTCAAATTGAAATAAAGTATTCAAATTAAATATGAATATATATATCTAATAAATTATAATTATTATATCATATATAGTATATGACAACATTAAACCCAACCAAAATTCATTCCATGTGGTAGGTGAATGATTTATATTGCTTTTAGGGGCAGTAGTCCACACTTCCTCAAAAGTGATTGTCACATTAACACACAATAGAAGGTAAAAATATTTTAATTTGAAAATTAATATAGAATCATAAGGAAAAAAATAAAAACAATATATTACTTATATAAATATATTTTCCATCATAATGACCTCCACGAATTGTGGCAAGGAAGAAATGAACAATCATCATTTCGTGAGGTAATAGTTCGCCGTAATGAAAAACAGTATGATTGATATCCGTTATATAGAAGTGTGTATACGTGTTGGTCTAAAATATAACATAAAAATCCTAAAATATAGTTGATGATATTTTTTCACAGAATAATTTAATAAATATATTTTATGGTGTGATGAGTTAAAATAAAGAAAATGATCTTGAGAGAAGACGTTACCTCTAAATCAGGTAACTCCTTTTAGGTTGCGCCAAAAGGATTCCTCGAGATTAATTTTTCCCACGGTAAGGCTTAATGTAGTAATTTATGGAATTTTGGAGTTTATTTGAGTATAATTTTGGTGGTTCAAGGGTCTTGAGATGTGTGATGATTTGTTATAGTGCTTTCATTTTTACAATGGAGAGGGAGTTTAACTCTTGTAAATACCAGAATTTATTCAATATTGGGTGGTATACCTTACTTAGTGTTCATAAAATATTACAAAATACTGGATTATAGAGGAATAATTTTCTATTAAAACCTCCACCACACAAAAATATGTCATTTTTTATAATTTTGTTCCATAACATCTATGATTCACTAATTTAATCATTTTTGTTTTTATTTAAGCATATAGTTTTCTAATATAATTAATATGATCCTTAAGAATAAAATAATGGAAATTTTATTATAAAATAAAGATAAACAGATTTATTAATATGATATATAATTTATAAAATTAAATTCCCATGTGTTCTGGAAGTTTATTTTAAAACAAGGGCACATGACATACTAAAACACTTCTTAAACACGAACTATGTTAACAACATTCCTAAAATATATAAGTAAATATTTTAATTATAAAATATAAATTCTACCATTAATTTATTATATATAATATTTATTAACACATAAAAATAACTTGGAATAATATATGATTATTTTTAATTTTAAATCATCAAATAAAATTTCATTTACTGTAATATTAGAATATCAATATAATATTATAATTCAAATATATTAGGTTTAAATTTCCATAACATTATATATTCATCTAAAATATAAATAAATGCAAAAATTAAATCAATTAACTTGACTTTTAAAATTTCTATTGTCCTTTATTTTAGTTAACCATTAACTAAATAATCTCTATATTGGATTTTTCTGAGTATTTTACGTAAGTAAATAATTTCTAAAAATTATTATTAAATCATTATGATAAAAATAAACCAATTATATTTCAAAAGGATATTAAAAACATAAAATTTGATGTTTTTATATATCCCAATGTTTTATAAATGATAAATGTAAGGAAAGTTCCCATTTTTTATTATTTATTACGTAACCTTTTATATAGGGAGCTTCCATTTGATAATATACAAATAACTATTAAATTTCAAACCATGCAATAATATGGTCTAAATATTGGAAAAAAAATGTCACTTAGACAAATTTCTAGGTCATTTTGGTCAATTTGATTAAGGTTTGATCCCTTATTAAGCTTAATCATACCTTAATCCTTGTAACTAATTTTTATCACATTCTCTAATCATTTCTATAAAAGAATTAAGTTAACATAATTAGACCAAAAATATCATACTGATTACAATTGTGTTTATCAGTTTTTCAAAAATCAAATCACTGAAGATGGAAAACTAAGATTAACAGTAATCTACTAAACATGGAAAAATAATGGGTTTTAAAAGTAGAAACTTTTATAAAGATTATTATGTTTTTATATACAATTTCAAAGTAAAATTTATTCTAATGTTCTTAATTGTATAAATAAAAGTATTATTAATCTAATTTGTTTCTAAAACAAATCTAAAATATAATTTATCATAAATATTATTTAAACTAAAAGTATTATGTTAACTAAAATGTATTATGTTTCATTATTTATTAAATGATTGTAAAACTTAGTCTTTCATGTACCACAAGCTAACTCAATGTTTTATATACAACAAGATAATCTAAGAGTTTCATGTAGAGAAATATCAATTTGGTTCTATGTATATATAATGAAAAACATAAAATAATATGTTTTCAAGGACAAAAAATATAAAAAATGTTAGTTAAATAAAAAAACATCCATAAAGTCTTGGGTGGTTACATTCTACTCCCATAAAAGGAATTTCACAATCAAAATTCATCTAGGTTATCATAGGATTAATACATCAAAGCATCATTTATGGAAACCCACATCATACAAATGAATACTAAATCATCCCTTCAAAAGTGAATGTTGGAACCTGAAGTGTTACCGAATATAACAAACAGTGAGATTCCAACATAAGAGAACATATGTGTGAAGAAAAAAATGGACATAGAAGAAAAATATCACCATAATGTTCTGATGGAGAGTGATAGAAAAAATCTTTTGTAGAATATTAATAATCAGAAATCCCTAAATATGTGATCATTTAAATAACCTTGTTATTCTTTGGAAACAAATATAGAAGGAAAATATTTTTGGATTGAAGATACTTTTTTAAAAAATTCAATGAATTTTCATGAAATTATATACTTTCATGATTTCTATACAATGTCAACATTTTTATTTCGTTCATCCACATCACATATTTATATAAAATAAATGGTCACCTTTTAATTCTTGACGTACTAATAGTTCATAAGATGTATGACATTCCAACCCATTTTTCTTTATTTACAATTAATACATTGTAGTTTGAACAAGCAATCCAATATGGAAAAACCCTCATTTGGAGAGATAACACATTAACCTTAATGAAATAATCTAAAGTTTAAAAAAAACTTCTAATAAATTTTTAACCATATAACACTCTGAAAGATGAAAATTCAAAGATTTAGATAAAACATAAAAAATTTAACTTATCATTGATCTACCATATATAATAATGTACCACATTGTTTTCACATTACAAACATGTGAATAATGTCATCATATATTCCCTTGATACATCGTTATCAACATAAATCCTTTTGAAAAAATGTATTTTTATTTATTGCAATGACTAATGGATATATTCTTTAAATCCTAGAATTTATAAACATCATCTTTGATAACATAGAATAATTTTTCAATAATTATTTTTAGGGTAATATGTACCATCTAATTTACTTATTTATTTCCATAATATCACTACCCAAAGATCATTTTCTCAATACTAGACATTAATTGAGGGTTAACTTCCCTTAAATGAAAATATCACCATCCCAAGAAATCACTTTTCTATTTCTTCATCGTCATTCATCATGTTTTTTTATGTCCTTAATAAAAATGTACTATAGAAATAATTATATATTTCATGATTCTTATAACATTATCTTTGAATTCCAAAACATAAATACTTTATTAGTCAATCCTTATTCATAGTCCATTACACATGTTTCATCAATGTATTATTTAATACCTATTTCATATAATATTAAATATGAATCACGTATTAAGAATCATCATCCTCAAAAAAATTGGATATTTTTTTGACAAATGTAAATAATACATGAAGAAAATCACATACATTTCACAATTCCTTTGAGGTATCTTTATCTTCAGATGTATAACTATTACTCGTACCACCTTTCTGATTCTCATTCTGAGATTTCCACTAGGGAAATTTATTTTTAAAATTCTCATACATTCCTCATATGAAACATTCAATGTTAAACATGTTCCTTATAGTTCAATCCATTGACTAAAAAAATAATTCATAGGGTGAGAAACATTTATCATAATGACATACCATATAATCATGAGAAAGTACATATTATATGCCTATATTATCGATACTACTTATTTAATCTATGACACCATAGTTTTATCATGTTTTATTTATAACCAAAATCAATTTAAACCCATCATTATGGTCTATGATGATATTGTGAATTTCAAAATCAAATATCATGGGAGTGTCAAACCCGGAGTGCAGCAAGGCCCATTGTGATGTACAAGATTACTCTCATTGAGGCCCAAAACACCTTGTTAGAGTTTTCACTCCTAGGTACTTGTGTTCCATTTCCAAATCCACTTGTTTTATTCCAACAAGGATTTATTATGTTGAAACCCCTCACTCAATCTTTTACGAAACTTCCTAGACATTTTCCTAAATGGTAACTCATCCTTATACTCATCCTTAGAGACATCCTGAGACATATTCTTAGAAATAATCCTAAGGATATAACTATGGTATTCTTATCATAGTTTCCAATTTCTTAATGAACCTTTACTTTGATACCAACTACAATGACCTTGTCTTGACATACATGGATATTACATCATTTGAAATGAATAGTCAGTAGATTAAAAAAAATACATGCTTGGGGTCCGTAATAAATTAGTTTCTTTGGAATTGTTGAAACAAAATATTCTATCCTAGCGAAAGATCTTTAATTTAACACATAAAGATATCCGACTTTATTAATTCTACCTACAACCTTCTTCATACCCTGGGGAATGGAAACATAAGAAATTGGTAAGATCAGATACTCAGTAACGTTAACTAATGGAAATACATAAGAATATAACAAACAAAAGGGAATGGAACGTGTGCATAACATTTCAAGGTCATGAACTACATATTGGAGAACATAATAATGAATGGAAGTTCAAAATACATGAATCATTATGGAATTAAGATAATAATTCATGAAATTATATCATAGGAATAAGAAATGGTCATTCTGGAATGTACATTGGTTTATATTGTTGTAAACATGTGTAAGTAAAAAAATGTTCAATCATTAAGTTAATAACATGAAATTAGGCCCCATCATAAACTTGTGGACATGAAACCATGTCCATGCATAACATTTTGATCATGTAATAAGGTTTACACACAATATTGTTAACATGTAATCAGGTTCGTGCACAAACTTATAGACATGAAAACTCGTCCATGTATGAAATTGTGAACATGTAATTAGGTTCGCGCAAAAACTTATAGACATGCAAACTGGTCCATGTATGACATTGTGAACATGTAATCTGGTTCACACAGAAACATATGCATATGAAACCATGTCCATGCATAAAATTTTTGTGTAATGAAATTTATGAATTACCTAAGGAAAGTGAGACTTGGTATATGAATGACATTGTGAACATGTAATCAGGTTCACAAATAAACTTATGGACAAGAAACCAGGTCCATGAATAACATTGTGATCATGAAATCCAGTTCACTCATATCCTTGTGGATGTGATAACAATTCTATGCATAACATTGTGAACATGTAATTAGGTTCTCACATTACCGAATGGACATGGAACTAGGTCCATGAATAAAATTTTGAACATATAATCGGGTTCATGCATAACCATTATTCTTATGAGTCATCCATGATAACCAATTGTATTGGAGGGACATACAGCTCTGACCCAGATCATAATAAAATCATTCATACATGTGCTAGAAGATAATAAATCATTCATCATATCATGACCAATAAATATACATATGTTTTATCAATATCAAAAAAGAACCCATGAAATGAAATGTGTATAATTACAATTTCCTCATCTTAATACCATTGTAAAAGATATAGGTTTCATAACGATGTCATCATGGAAAAATCCATGAAAAAAGTGGGTTTCATAAACATGTAACCCGTGAAAGGGAAGAAAAACCTTCATAAAGACCATGAAATTAAAAATAACCCATATGTATAAATGATACTAATGGAACCTTTATATAACTTCTTTAATGGTAAAGAGTTACATCAATATATTTCTTTATAGATAGAAAATTATTTTCAATATCTTTTAGAAACATTTCTTGAGAAAAATATCATTTCATATTTGGAAACTTATTTTTTTAAGAAAAAAAAATTTGGGAACCAATTTCTTTAAAAATAGCTTTAAAAACATATAAAATATTATTTTAAACCAATATAAATTTTTAAAATTCATTTTAATGCAAAATAATCCTCAATTATCTTTTGAAAACATGTTCAAAATCATGGTTTTTGAATACAATTGATTTTCGACAGAAGTGAAAGACATTCAAATTTTATATAAAAATATTATCTTAAGAACCAAAGGGTGAAAAAGGGGAACTAACATATGATGTTATATTGAATAAATATAGGATAAGGAAACTCATTAGTCTTCTCAAGATATGGATGATAATATTTAATCAAATGAATCATAAACATAATCAATCTCATCAAGCAATGAGATTGTCTTCATAAACAGTTATGACTCGGTAATTTTAGATCATAAAATTATAGTATGAAAGGAAATTTAATTAATATTAAAATTTAATTAAAATAATTATATTAAATATATAGCATGAAAAAGGTATGTTTGTACACCTCGAAAAAGAGTTTATAGGAATAAAAAAACATTTATCTCTAAGTATGCAAATTGAGACAAAACATTTTTACTGATTTGATAAATATTAAATTATAGATCCAATAAAAGAAGGGTCATAAAATTGATATTTAAATAACCATAAATTTATTTATAATATACATATAATACAATCATTGGCAGTACATACCCCACACAAAAAGAAAGATTGGAAAACATAGCATGCATCTCACAAAAATTAGATGTGAGATGAAATCCCATTACCTTATGTCTTGACTATCGCCATACACATTCAAAAAAAAAACAATATAATAAATATAAATTTATTATAAATCATTTACAGAACCATATTATTATATATAATACCATATATGAATTTATTATAACCTTATATTACATTTTTTGGTTAACGATCCTATGTTAAGGTTTCATTTCAGGTAATATTTACTTTGTTCTTCCTATGTGTCTTAATTTGTTATATCATTGGTTATTATAATCATATAATGATTATAGAATTTAAATAATGATATAAATATCATTTTTATATAGTATATTTATATTATAATAGTATATAGAATAAATAATGATGATTTGTAGTGCACCGTTAATGGAGACAGTAAGCCGTACGTACACATGAACATTGTTTTCTTTTTAAATTTTTATATTGAAAGAAAGTATAAAAATTAAATATATATATATATATATATGTATATATATATAATAATTTATAATTTTTATGTTATATATATCATATTATTTCATTAGACTCTTTAATATATTCCATGTGGTGGGTGAACAAATAACATCGCTTAGAGGGGGTAGTAGTCCACACTTATGAGATTATCACATTAACACAAAATGAGAGGTAAAAATATGTGTGTTATATGAGTAATAAATAAGTTTAATGACACAATAAATATTATATATGAAATATATAAATATATTTTCCATCATTATGTCCATCATGATTGCTCGTAAGGAAGAAATCTATAGTCATCTTTTTCTGAGGTAGTAGTTCGTCGTACACAAAAACAATATGTTCGATATCAATTAGATGGAGGTGTGTATAAGTGTAGTTAGAAGCATTATCAGGACACTATAATAGTTAAGGAGTATATTGGAGTTTTCACATAGGAATTGATTAATGAAATTTGAGGGGTGAATAAGGAAAATAAATTAAACGAGTTTGAGAGAAGACATTTTCTCAAAATTGGGTAACTCCTTTTGGTTTATGACAAAAGGATTCATTGTGTTTCATTCTACAAAAGGGAAGGATTTTAAGATCATGGGATGGAAGTGGGGAGGTTATGTGACAATATTTTGGGAGATCCAAGGGGCTTTAGATTTGTGATGATGTGGTAGAGTTTTTCTCATTTATAGTGGAGAGGGAGTGGCACTCTGGTAAATACTTAAATGTATTCACTATTAGATAGTCTATCTTATCTAATGTGACTCCAAAATTTAGAAATAATGTTTTATAGAATAAGATTTTTTTATTATAAAATCTATCAACAAACACATGTGAATTTATATAAATTGGTTCCTCAACATTTAAGATTACCCAATTTCCACATTTTTTTATTAAAGCATATAAATTTATAATCTAATTAATTTAACCCATAGTAAAAAAAAATTTATATTTATTTGAAAATATAGATTCAATGAATTATCAATATGATATATAATTTACAAAATAAAATTTTCATATGATTTGGAAATTAATTTTAAAACAAGCGTAGTTGACGCACAAAAACATTCTTTAATCCCGGACCGTGTGATGAACATTTTTACATTATATAGATCAATTTGTTAATTATAAAAGAGAAATTATAAATTAATATACCATATATAATATTTATTAACTCTTAAAAAATAGTTGTAAAGATACATTGTTTTTATTAACTTTAAATCATTTAATAAAATTTCATTTATTGTAAAATAAATATAATGTCAATTTTGACATTATTTATTTAATGTTCATTTTAAAATATCAATATCATATTGGAATTAAAATATATTTTATTAAAATATTTATAACATGATATTTTCATGTAAATAATAAATAAAGCTAATAATTCGATCATTTAACATAACTTCTAATATTTGCAGTTTTATTTGTTTTAGTTAATTCTTAACTAAATAATCACTTCATTGGTTTTTCCTAAACATTTTAAGAATATGATTCTTATCAAAAAATTATTGATAAGTAATTATGATAAAAAACCCATTTAGATTTTAAAATGGGTTGTATAGTAAAAAACATGATGTTTTGACACATCCTAATGTTATATAAATGTTAATCGTAAGGAATGCTCCATTTTTTACTTTTTCCGTACATAACCTTTTATATAGAGATCTTCAATTTAATAATATCTGAATAAAAAATTAATTTCGAACCATGTGGGTATATGGTCTATATAAAGTTATCCAATGGATTTTGGACATGTTTCTAGCTCATTTTGGTCCTTTTGATTATGTTTTTTTCTCTTATCAATCTTAAACATACATTAATCACTTTAATTAATTTTAATCACATTCACTAATCATTTTGGTCAAAAAAATACGTTGATCGTATTAGAAAAAAATATAATACTGATTAAAACCATTTATTAAGGTTTTTTAAAACTCAAATCAATTATTTTGGAAAATTATGATTAATGTTAATCCCACAGACGAGGCGAAATAACTGGTTTTAAAAGTAGAAAAACATTCAAAAGATTATTACGTTATTATATTCATTTTGAAATTAAAATTCATTCTAATGAACATAATTGAATAAATAAATTTATAATTGATCTAATTTGACTCTAAAAAAATATAAAATAAAATTTATCATTAATATATATTTAATAAAAAAGATGGGTTTTAACTAAAATACAGTAGTTCTCACTATTCATAAAAAAATAAAGATTCTTATAAAAATACCAAATAATTACTATAGGATAATTCTAAAGGTATGAATTCAATAATGATCTTTATTTTAAAAATTAAAATTCAAAAAACTGTCAAAATGGAGTTTTAAACTTGGCTGGACCTTAAAAGATGGTAAAAGTTGGTCTTGCGTTTACCACAAGCCAACTTAGTTTTGTGTGTACCACATGCTAAGCTAAGAGTTTCATGTGGTGAAAAATAAAATTGGGGATACATATATCTCATGAAAGGTCTAAAATATTATTTTTTTAGTGCTGAAAATATGAAAAATATTAATTTAATCAATCTTCTTTGTCATAAAATCCTTGGGTGTTACAATAATTTGGAATGAGAATAATAAATATTTTTTGACACAATATAATGAGTTTGATCAAGGGAGATTATGTGCACTATAAACATAGTGGGTGTACGAAGTGTAAATGTAATCCCATTTTCCATGTTTGATATTTATGTAAATACATTCTATTCTAATGATCAAGACAACATATGGGTGATATAGAAGAAATACTTATTATTGCTTGTTTCAACATCACATTTTTTCCAGTGAAATAATAAAATAACCAATCATTGAGTAAATTTTATATTATAGAGTTATTTATGAAATATTAGATTTAGATAACATTAGACATTGAGTTCCAATATTCATCAATAAATGGTTTATTTGTAAAAATAGTGAAAAACAAGATAAATTTTGTAGAAATCTCATAAACATGAATATATAGGATACTAAAATTACCCATTTTTCTTGGAAACACAATAGAAATAAATTTTATATATTATTGATCAATCAAATATTTATTTTTAGTTATTTATAAGGGTAATATATTATTTTTGTTATAAAAAATGGCAAGATGATGATAAATTATTTAATATACTTACTTGTATGGAAAGATAATCTGAGTATATTGATGACCACGTAGTGGATATGTTTTATGATGAATGGAACGATCAAGAGAAATTAATAGGGAAAAATGTAAGTAATCTCTTAATATTTTAGATAATATATATTTATTCATTGATTAAGTATTCAAATTTTGAAAATTTATAAACACAATTATTTAAAATTTTATTTTTAAAAAAAGTTACAAATTTAATAAATATAATTAATTATTTCTTGAAATTAAATTATATTTTTTGTATCATGTTCTAGTTATTCAATTGTATATGTAACTATTAAATTTATATGAACTTTTATATAATCATTTATTTTGTTCTCATAACATTTCAAATTTGAAAAAAATTATCATTTTTATAATAGTTCTTTATTTTTTAATTTGTTATTTTTTCATTATATTTAACTTTTTAATCAAATTAATATGTTTCTATGGAATTATTACAATATCTTACCAATTTTTTCATTTGTTTGAATCATTTCTAGTCTAATAATTATTTTGAATAATATTTTACATGTTTACATAACTAATTTTACAAATATTAATATAAATGTTTTTAGTTTAGATTATTTTTTTATTTCTTTGATCATTTAACAATATAAATTTAGTTTTATATATAATTGATTCATTGGTATAATCAATTAATAATTTGTTGTTAAATTTATTTCTATGTTAATGTCTGATCAAGTATATAACTCCCCTCAATATCCAAGGAAAGACCCTATACAAACTTGTTCTATGGTTTATCCTTATACTTTTGGAGAGGATAATTCTATATCACTAATGATAGATAAAGATATCATGGATTATAAACGTGGTAGCATATTTAACAATGTTATCAATTTATTGATACTATGAACATAATATACCTATTGATTTTAATAAAAATGGTAATCATAGGTGTCTAAATTAAAAAAATATTATTATTGGGAAATGAAAGATGGATAGAAAAATAACAGTTTGATTTATGATAGGATAAGTGTTGAGAAGACAATAATAATACAGCTATGGGAAAAAAATTTAGTATCATAATTTATTATTAATTTTATTATCATGATTTGTTTTAATATAATTTATTTTTTTTCTTCTCATCAACGGAAATATACTATATCATGCATTAATGATATTTGTATGGAATGTTTATGTTTTAATTCTAGGAGATAGTAGTGTTTTAAATAAAATCATATCATCAAATTTCATTTATGGTTGAAGAAAAAAAATACATGTGGCACATACAATTTTCTATAAAAATATTTATAGAATAAATTTATTTCACATTGATGGAATGAATAATTTTGGAATGATAAATATAAAAATGTTGATGTTTTTTGTATAATAACATAAAATGATAATTCTAAAGATTTTTTATTCCATAATTAATATGATATGAGGAGTCTAACCCAAATATGAAATAAAAATTCATACCTTATACTATATCTCAGAGAGAGTATTCATTTTTGGAAGTTAAAACAATGGCTAAAAAAATTTATTAACATGATAATATAATCCCAAAGATTATAAATTTAAATTCACTTATTAAGTTTTAGTATCATATAAACATGAATCCCTTTAAGAGAAAATAATATATGGGACAAATTTAGCTTTAGGGAGGCATGATATTTTTTATACTATATTAGTAAACCTATAAAACTCGAGGCATTTATAATGATATGATAAGGGTGTATCAATTTAAATTTTTTTAATGATCCAGTAACATCCTCATGAGAGGATCTATTTAAAGGGTAAATAAATATTCCTGAAGCTATTGATTAGGAAACAAGTGAGACAATGGATGAGAGGATCATATATTCACTATAGTTGATATTTTATGATAATCATTGATAGTACCATGGTGCATATCCCAATCGTATAAAAATTACTACATATCTCACAATTCCACCTTCACTTGAAAATGTGACTCCTATAACTCCTACACCATATATTTTCATATATTAGGATTTAGATATTGAGGTTCTATATAATAATTATATAGCATATGTGTAACACAACCATATTTTATTGGTTACATATCGACAAATATATTATATTTAATTAAAAAATTATCGTACACTACATAATGAGGTCAATAAAAATGATATATACTGTTAAAATATCAATATTTAATGTGATATTTATCGCCTATACATTGTATAGGTGGGTATTAATTGGACTAACCAAATTAAGAAAAAAAATTATAAATTTTTTAATTAAAACAAAAATTTCTATTAATTCCATGTAAATAAATAGCCGTGTTTTATTGAAGTCATTTTATTCTTCAAAAACATGTTCTCTTGAAAAATTGTTTCTATTTAATTTTTTTGAAATGATTTTATAATTATTTTATATCAATTAAATAAATTAAATTTTATAAAAAGGATATTGTTTATAAAATCATCATATGAAAATTATCTTATGCTAAACTTTTCATATTTTTTTGAAAGAATTGATTTTTGTGCGAATAGTGTTATCATTTTTTATAGAAATCCGTATATTGATATAAAGTATTTTCATAGTAAAATATTTATTTATACGTATTTTAAAATTTAACTAGTTTATTATTCATAAAAATTAACAAATTAATAATTTTTTATAATATTACATTTTATCTCGATATAAAAATACTTTAAGAAATAAAAATTCATTTTTATGAAAACTAATTTCCTCACCTTTTATAGATTTATTTTAAAGTTGAATATAAAAAATATATAGAAATTGTGTCTTCTAATGGAAAGGAAAGGTTACTGTGTCTTCTGCGAAGGACATAGTGACTGAGAGGACATCATCAGACCCAGTTCTGGAGCAACTTAGGAATCGGGTGCAAAGTGTTCAGTATTGGAGGACACCAGGTTGGGAAACGGCCTCATCCATTGGAGAAGATGAGTCCGGCAGGGGATGCAGAGAGGAGTATGCCTTTGATGATTTTTAATTCTGTGTTTGTGCGTTGCTGTCTGTTTCATGGTTGAATTGGTGGTTGTATGTTTGGGCACCTGAACCCATTAAACCGGCTATTGAAAATCAAAAAAAAGGATTTCCAGTCTCACAATTATAAAAGGGTAAATCTAGGATAAATCAATTGAAACTAAGAGATAACTCCATAATGATTAATATAAATTAATATTAAATGAATTTATTTCAACCTTATTCAACGTATTCTAGATATTTTATTATTTATGTATTAATTTTCAATGAAAAATACTTCATAGTATTTTAATCATTCAAAAAATTAAAGGTTCCCACCCCCACTTATAAAAAGAAAACCCTCAAATCTCTTATTTACACTATATTGAGCGACATATCTTGACCAAAACCTACCCATTTTTTTATAAACATCATTGTTCATGAATATTTGGATATATTATTCTTCAATACTATTACAAGGTACCTTTGGATTAGTTCTAAAGGAGGTCCACCAAAGAATATTAAATAATTTGTATCGACTCCATCAAATTTACTTATTATTTTACATTATGTAAATCATTATAAAAATACTAAAATAATTAATAATGTGTCATAAATATACTTATATGTAATTAAGATCATGTTAAAACTATTTTCCACACTTTTCCATCCCATACAAAGTGAAATAATCGCTCATAACTATGAATGACTTACCATCTCTATGTAGCTATGTAATTAGTTTTCTTTATCATTTTATTATTATTGGGATTAATATTAAAATAATGAATAAATATTATTTTTTTGAACTAATTAGGGAAATTTAAATTTAATATATCATTTACCTTTTCACCCTAATACTCATCATAAAATTATATCATCGATCATCTGTACGTCAGGACCACCACCACTACAAAGCATTGTGATCCAATTTTCATGTTCAACAATCTGAGAATATTGAAAATAATTATATAATGAATATATATAGTATTTATATATTTATAATATCTTTTAATATTATATAATAATGAGAAATTCACAAGGATATAATCCATAAAACAAAACATTGTATGAAAATGGAAACATTTAACAAATGGAAATGATGATAGTAATAAACAACGATTAAAAAATAACTATTGGAATTTTAAAATTGGACTATATATGAAACTATATATATTTATATATTTCCTTTAAAAATGTATAACGTGTCTAAATTTATTATATAAGAGGTAAAAATTAATAATGATACTTCTAAAACTAGAAGTAATTAATTTCTTTTTAGATCTGATTTTTTTTGGAATGTTTATGATCAAGTTTATATTTTAGAAAAATATATAATCCTAATATCATACAACCTACTTATTTTCATCAATAATGGAGATTTTTCAATTTTAAGTATTTATTTCACATTTCTTCTCTTTCAGGATTCGAATGAAATAGTAATGTTTTATGTAAATAACATTATTATAAAAATCATATATTAATTATTTCATTTCAACAATTTTTCATCCATGTCAATATTTATTTTAAAATATACTAACGATATTTTTCAAAATTGACTATTTAATTATTATATTTATTTTACCAATGATTTTTATTCCAATAAAAACAATTTCTTGTTATTTTCTAAAAAAGTAACTTTTTGTATGAAATCTCAAATAAAATAATTTTTTTATCATACACTATTTGAGATGATTTTTCCACCATCATTACTACTGTTGGATTAAAATATTGAAATAAAATATTCCATGGTTATTTTGAATGAAATGTTATCCTTAATTATATGAAGTGATTTTTAGAATTTAAGTAACTTTTTTAAAAATTAAATTGGTATATTCCCTCAGAATAAACTGAGTGATATTTTATATATATTTAAAAATATAGTCACACCCATTGATGTTACTATAGATATTATCCAATGATTTTATTTTATTATTTCTTTTTATGGTTTATTATGACGAAATATTGATGTTCCATGTTCATAATTCAATATGTATAGTTTTTGACTTATAATTTTTTTTGATAATGACATCAATTGTTCATTAAAAATGTTGGGAATGAATAGGAATTTCATGTGCCATGTGGGTCCAGTTATAGATAGCTCTTCAATTCATCAACATGTATCATGATTAAAACAACATGAATACTATCTAATATATTTTTTTGGTTTACAATTACTAATTTTCAAGAATGATTTCATATTTTTATGGATATTATGGTAAGATTCATGATGTGTTTGTTCAATGGCCTCAATTATGAATGTAAGGAACTATGATTTTACATTATTAAGAATTTTATTTTAATTATCCATTTGGTTTATAAGCTTGTATTATCTATGTATTTTCATTAAACACATTTTATTAATTGAGTGGAATGTATTTTGATCATACACTATTTCATGTTGATTATTCATATTGTACTCAGGACATCTCCCACTATCTAAAAAAATTTCGTCGAATTTAAGAAAACTATTTATTTTTTTCCTTTACCTAGGTTATTTAAATGGAAAATATGACTGATAACAAGGATGTAAGAATGTTTCATACGCTACGTGTTTGTATTACAAATAAAATATCGTAATCATGTATCTGCATAGTTTTCAATACTAATATATATATTAATCATTCATATAGAGATATATTGTAACCTGTACCAATATGATATATAAATTACCATATCTCTATTACTAGAGTAAATTTGTTATAATATTTATCTTGGTGATGTGTATTATAATTATTAAGAAGTAGATTTAGAAAAGAAAACAAATATTAGGGAGCATATCCATACGGTTTACCTTGGGGACCAGTCTAATTATATGATAATATCATAATGATTTTTAGTATAGTGGATATTATATAGTTTTCTAAGAAAAACATCCACATCTAGAAACAGTAAGTGGATATGTATTAATAAAAGATTCATATTTGTATAATATCCCTAAGAAGAGTTGGTTGAGTATAACTCAACCATTATTTTGGAGCCTGATGTATTAACCCTTACTATAAATATCATTTCAAAATCATGGGAGATATTCATGGTGTAATTAACTATTTATTTAAAAAAACATTATGATGGGTTTGATTATAATAAGACCTTGTCTGATTTAGATTAAACCTAATTTGTCTTTGTTAAAAAGTAGAAGTATCTATTTATAAACCCAATGAATAATTTTCATAATTATATGATTGATCACTCTAATTAACAATGATTGACGATCTCACAGAAAATTGTGGTTTCAATAACCTATTGATGTTATAATGATGATATTTAGTTAGTTGTAGTCATGCTCAAATATTGAATTGTCATATTTTTTTATATTCATATGAATGCCTTTATATTATTAAAATTATATGGGAATATTTTTTCAAAATATTAATGCTAATATGATGAGTTAATAGTGAAACATAATATAGGTATGGTGATGTATTATCAATTCAACATTTCATATACAATAGAATGTTATGGGAATGTGATTCCTGTAAATCTTGCAATTCATTCTCTAGTTGAATATGAATTAAATTCTGGAAGGAATTGGATTTCTCAATATAGATCTCTAATAACTTTTCATGGAACATATGTTACCTTTGATATTCCAAATCAAATAGTGATTTTATATTGATGTGAGGATGGATATGAACACTCAATGTAAATTACATTGATTATATTGTATTTAAATCCAATTTAAGAGGGTTTTTTATTTCTAATGGCTAGGGAAAAAATCTACTTTGAAAATTATAATTTTCTTCATTAATATGATAATGTATTTTTTAGAGATTTTACTAGTCTTCCTGTAATGCCCCGACCCCAGTTACCCAGAGTCGGTGCATTATTACATAACATTGGGAGGATCATAATAAAGATCAAATCTCGAAAGACCGATTGGTTTAGTAGCCTTGGAAATACTAGATATATTCATAAAGTTTTACATTACATCATGAAGTGAAAAACTACTACATCAACATATTGTCTCTATAATCCACACTATTATCCCCTCATAATATCCCTGCAGGTCATTCATAATTTACTTCTTCACATCCTGGGAAAAATAAAACATAGAAAAGGGGTGAGTTCAAATGCCCAGTATGGATAACAATATAGAGGAAACTTTTGTAAATAAGAATAAACATTTATTGCAATGTATAACAAAAACAAAAGACTTTTAAACATGAAATTCAACATAGTATGGAAAAAATAAAATGAAATAATGCCATTTACTTATTCACATAGATATTCTACTAATCGAATAATCAAATTCAATATCAATAACCACTTTCATAATGATGGAATGCATAATGCCAAACTATCATAACCACATATCCAAGGCCTCGTGCCAAGACTACAAATAATATTTTGTCAAGGCCTTGTGACAAGACACTAGTTGGTCTAATGGGACCTACTGATGCATCGAGGAGCTGTAGCGGGCTCCACCCGTCACATATTAAGTCCAATGCATTCCCATATGAAAAGGTTTAAACATAACATAAACATTCGTATTAAAACTAGCATATGAAATGTAAATACTTCATCCATAAACTATGAATGGTATAAAAATAACACATCCACAGTCAAACATATCACAAAAACTTCAATACAATATAGATGTTTTGTTTCATAATAAATCAACTTCAAATAAGCGTAAAATCCATCAATGGATGTTGACATAGATGAAATCAAAACTCTTTTTAGAGAAATATCTCTTTCTATTTTGAAATCATTTAAGAGTCATATATTTATAAATAAAACATTTTCTTTGAAAATATTTTTATAATCTTGTAAGGGAAGCTTCGACGATTTTATAATGGTGGAAAATAGCCGCACTCTTCGTATAAGTTAAAAAAACATTCTTACCTTAATTCTGTCGAAATGGTTAAAAAGCACCTTGTTTGGAAAATGACAGAAGGATTCCTTTATATAACTCTTATAAAAAGTCAAACAGGGGTTCAAATGACTTAAACCCATATTCTATTAAATAGTAAAAAAGTTTTTAAATACATTTTTAAGAAACATATATGTGGATGATAAAGAGATCCCAGTAGATTATTACGTATAAACAACCTCGGATAATGAACAGATTGAGAAATAAACCCTTACCTTGTACTTTTCCTTGGTTGGGGGTAGGTTAACCTCATGTATAATGGTGAAATAATTGTTATTAAATTATACAAGAATCATATACATTAATATGATATCATATATGATCTTTCAACATTGATTTGTTAATAAAATCTTAGTATTATCGTTGTTTTGGGTGTTAAATTAATCGTTTTATATTATATGTTTTGTTACGTAAGTCGTGTTTGTCATGGATAGGTTGTATCATAATCATATCCAGAATTATATCATGTCCTTAGATACTATTATTAACCATCAAATGAGAATTAGTCTTTAATGGATACGATGGAGAATGAATCTCATCGCGTTCGTGGAGATGGTAGTCCGTACGTACGCACGAGCGACAATATCATTATTTTGATATTAAAATAACATATAATTGGATGATATATCATATATAACGAATCATTATCATGTTAAATTTATTATTTACATGAATCACACATCATTATTATACCCATCCAAATAATAATTTATTGAATAACAATTACACCACGACGTGGAGACGGTAAGCCGTACGTACACACGTATGGTGACATGTTATTCAAAGGATGGATAGAATAATGAATATTATTGTACCATATTTATAATAACATCACAGTATATATAAGATACTGGATTTATTATTTTATAATGGTAATAACAAAGAAATAAGATGTGGAAGAAGAAAGGAACTTGAAAAAGGGTGGTAAAATCATTACCTCTTCTTTGGGTTCTTTCTTTTGATTTGATCAAAAGGGATCATTAAGTTGGATTTGTGACTAAAGGAATGCCTCTAGGATCAAGTTAGGGAAGTTGAGAGAGTATTTTGGCAGAGTTTTTCCGAACCAAAAGGCATTTAAGGTGTGAGTTAATGAGAAGGGAGAGTACCCTTTTATAAGAGGGGTGAGGGGCACATTTGGAAAAGCTAGAAATATTATTTTATAATAATTTCATATTCGGTTTCTAATGGCTCAAAAATAGATTATTTAAATTTTAAAGTTGGGATGGGTCTAAAACCACTCATCCAATAGGATTTAGATATGTTTGGGTCATTATATTAACCTTATCTTTTAGTTTTAACTCTTAGTTAATTAGTTTGACACTTATCATGTCACATTGTAGTTTTTTATTATATAGTTAATAAACATACTATATACCTCCAATAGACCCCCATGTGGTCCATTAATTAATCACCTATCATGATATAAGTCTCTTGGACGATCCTTGGATTTTTAGGAATTTAATATCAATTAATAATATACTATTTGTTTTAAAAACTCTTTTATGTCAATTTTGACACTATTCAATAGTTGATTTTTGTAAAACTCATAACAGAATGATTACTTCGAAAAAAGTTAATTAAGTCAATACTAACATGTCATATTAACCTAGAAAATTAGTGTAATTAATAAAAAGTCTCAAATTATATTTATTTGGGTATTTATAATACCAATTATTTTAAATTTTCACTATTATGGTAATTTCTACATCAACATTGTGTCATAAATAAATTATCGTATTTAATGTCTAAAAATTATAAATAAACTATAATTATGTATTAAATCTTATTATCTTTCTAATGAATATTTATAGTTGAAAATCCAACATATATAACCCTTTGTAAAAATTGTTTTTCTAAAAGATATATGCTCTTGTTACTTTTGTATTTATTAAAATAAAGTGTCCGTATCACTTACAAGTGGCACCATGGGGTCCCAAAATCGACCTAAAGATTCCCATGGTCGAACATTTATCCACCAATAAGGTTCGAACATGTTTTAGGATAATTTGTTATTATTATAATATTATTATTTAACCCTTATTTACTGGATTTACACTTTAACCATGGTAAATAAAATATTTACTGAAGTAATTATTCAAAATGTCTAAAAATAAAATTTACCTATTTACACAATTTGAACATCATGATTCCAAATATGGAATCCATTTTTCCAAATTCAAAACACAGAAGTGGAAGAAATTAATTTAAAATTAATTTCTGATGTCAAAACAAAAAGCGTGTTTTTAAGATATAATAACTATCAAAAGATTGATACTTGTTTATGTTCTGTTTAATTGTGAAATTATGTCCAATGACCAACATTGTATTAAATGATAAAAATATATTCTAAATATACCTTACAACAACTCGAATTCATAATTTATTATTATTAATTATTTTTATTAAAAAAGTTGTTTTTAATTAAAATTTAGTAATTTTCACTATTCATCAAAATATTAAAGTTATCCGAAAAGTACCAAAAATTAACCTTAGGATAAATTCGATACTCCGAATCCAAAAATGAAGTACATTTTGAGAGATAAAATCTCTAAATTGTTTAAAAGTAGGTATTACTATTCATAACGGCTAGTTTGATCGGTTGTGGTGTGTGTTAGAACTCGATGTTGCGTACAACACATGCTATTGCATTATTCAAAGAGAAGCGTAACGTAGAAGCTTGGGGTGTTACCTTCTCACCTCCTTCAAATAATTTCATCCTCAAAATTTCTAGAATACTACCACATGAAAAGACTCGGGTGGTTCTTCATCATAAGTTCCTCGGGTTCCCACGTTGCCTCTTCCATCTTACGGTTTCTCCACAAAACATTTACCAGACGAGTCGTCCGATTTCTCAGAACTTGTTCTCTCGTATCAAGAATCCTAACGGGTTCTTTGCAATAAGACAGATCTGGTTCCGGTTCTAATTCCTCGTAGGCGTGTACATGCGTTGGGTCAGGCATGTATTTCCTCAATAGAGAAACGTGGAACGCATCTTGAACTTTGGAGAGACTTGACAACATTGCCAATCGGTAAGCTATGACCCCAATTTTTCTAGAATTTTGAAAGGTCCGATGTACCTGGGACTCAATTTACCTTTCTTACCAAAACGCATGACTCCCTTCCAAGGAGATACCTTCAGGAAAACATGATCACCGACTTGAAATTCCAAATCCTTCCTTCGATTATCATCACATCTCTTCTCTCTACTTTGAGATGATTTGATGTGATTTTGGATTACCTTCACCTTTTCCATCATTTCATCCACCAGTTCTAGGCCTACAAGTTTTCTTTCACCAACGTCATCCCAACAGGTTGGTGTACGACATCTCTTTCCGTATAACGCTTCATATGGTGCCATCTGAATACTTGAATGTAATTTATTGTTATAGGAAAATTCTACCAGATGTAAATATTGATCCCACATACCCTGAAAGTCATGTGAGCAGGATCTCAACATGTCTTCTAAGGTTTGAATATTTCGTTCTGATTTTCCATCTATTTGAGGGTGGTAGGTAGTGCTCAAATGAAGTTTAGTATCCAGGGATTTCTGAATACTTTTCAAGAATCTTGAAGTAAAACAGGGATCGTGATAAAAACCAATCGATTGGGGTACTCCATGAAGTCTCACAACTTCATCAATATATAGTCTTGCTAGAAGTTACAGTGGTAGATCTTCTCATATAGAAGGAAATGTGATGACTTGGTAAGACGATCAACAATAACCCATATTGCATCGTTCCTTCTAGGAGTCTTTGGTAGTCCAATGACAAAGTCCATTGTAATATTGTCCAATTTCCACTCCGGTATGGGAAGAGGTTGCATGACTCCTCTAGGATGTTGCCTTCTAGCTTTCACTTGTTGAAAAAACATACATCTTGACACAAAATTAGAAATCTCTTTGTTCATGTTGTCCAACCAATAATGTTCCTTCAAATCTCTATACATTTTGGTGATCCCAGGGTGTATAGAGAAAATGGAACTATGAGCATCATCCGGAAATTCCATTTTTAGATCAGGTATATCAGGAACACAAAGTCTCTTCCCGAATTTCAAAATTCCATATTTATACACAAAGTCTCTCAATCTCCCATCATTCACAGATTTAATATTCTTTTGAAACTCTTCATCATCGGTCTGAGAACATTTAATCCTTTCTAGTAAAGATGGTTTGGAAACCATTTGAAAAAGCATTGATGTTTCACCTTCCCTGGTTATTCCCAAGTCCATCATCACTAGATCTATGAAAATTGGATCCCTTTCAATTCTCATATTGTTCAAAACTCCATGGTCTTTTCTTCTCAAAGCATTTTCCACCTTGTTTGCCTTCCCCGGGTGGTAGTGTATCGTGTAATCATAATCCATGAGTAATTCAAGCCATCTCCTTTGCCTCATGATGAGTTCGTTTTGTGAGAAAATATACTTCAAACTCTTGTGATCAGTATAAATCTCATATTTTTCACCACAGAGGTAGTGCATCCATATCTTCAAAGCAAAGATCACAGATGCTAACCCAAGATCATGAGTAGGATAGTATTTCTCATGAATTTTCAACTATCGTGATGCATGGGCAATAACCCTATCATTCTGCATAAGGAAACAACCAAGTCCTTTCTTTAATGCATCACTATAAATAACGAACCCATCATTCCCCGATGGTAGAGTCAATATAGGAGCATTGACTAATGTTCTCTTTAGTTCTTTGAAACATTTTTCACACTCCTTTGTCCAAACAAATTTAACCGCTTTACGTGTGAGCTTCGTTAATGGGTTTTCCAATCGGGAAAAATTATGGACGAAACGTCGGTAATAACCTGCCAAACCAATGAAACTACGTACCTCAGTTATACTCATAGGTGCTGGACATTATTTTATTGCCTTTTTCTTAGAAGGATCAACAAAGATTCCATCTTTAGAGACAATATCGCCAATAAAAGAAATCTCATGAAGCCAGAATTCAAACTTGCTAAACTTCCCATATAATTCATGTCTTCTTAGAGTCTTCAGGATAATGCGCAAGTGAATTTCATGATCCCCGTAGCTTTTAGAGTATACCAAGATATCATCAATAAATACCACCATAAATTCATTGAGATATTCCTTGAAAACTCTTTTCATCAGATCCATGAATACAAAGGGTGCATTATTCAATCCAAAGGGCATTACAGTAAACTCATAATTCCCATACCTGGTTCGAAATGCTATTTTCATAATTTCTTCCTTCTTTACACACAACTGATGGTATCCATATCAAAGGTCAATCTTTGAAAAGTATTGAGCTCCATGCAGTTGGTCAAATAAATCATCAATGTGAGGTAAGGGATACTTGTTATTTATTGTTATGGCATTAATCTCCCTATAATCGATACATAACCTCATAGATCTATCTTTCTTTTTAACAAAAAGAACAGGGGATCCCCATGGAGAAACACTAGGGCGAATAAATCCCTTATTACTCAATTCCTCTAGTTGTTTCTTTAGTTCGACTAATTCCACAGTGGCCATTCTATAAGGGGTCTTCGATATAGGCCTTGATCCAGGAATTAAATCAATGGAAAAATCAACTTCTCATTCTGGAGGATGTCTAGGTAAATCTTCCGGAAATACATCTATGTATTCTTTCACAATAGGTACATCCTATATTTGAACTTTCCTCTCCTCACCCATAGTCATTTCATTCTCTTCCTCCCCAATAATTGAATTTAGTTGAGCTACTGGGGGTGGATCTAGATAAGAATTAGGTGGTGACGATTCTGTTCTAAAGATAAGGTGTTCCTTATCATCATCATCAAAAATCGTAACCTCATTCCCCTTGAAATGAATCTTCACATCATAGTCCCAATGCCAATCCATACCGTGGATTATATCAAAATCAATCATAGTTATGACGATGAGATCAACAGATAAAGAATATTTATGTGCTCTAATGGGGACTGATTCACAAAACTTTGATGCAATGATACTTACCTTAAGAGTTTTAACAGAAAACTCCCTTGTTAAATCAAATTTGAAATATCTATTTTTTTTAGAAAACTGGGAAGATATGAAACAATGCGATGATCCAGAATCAAATAATGCATTTTCTAAACTCGAGGAAACCATTAAATTACCTGACACCACGTCTTTTGGATCTTATACCTCAGCAGTAGTGATAGAAAAAGCTTGGCCATGATCCCTTGTCCTTTTCTGAGGTATGTTCCCCTAAAGATTAGGAAATTCATTTGCATAATTTCCTATCTCCCTGAAATTGTAGCATTGAACATTGGTAGCTTCCTTCTTCCCTTTTCATTCATGAGCTTGGTGTCCTTTCTCACCACACTTGTAACAGACACCCATTCCTTTCAAGAAAGTACCAGGGTGTTTCTTCCCACAATTACCACAGGATGGATATTCAACCATTCCCTTATTACCCTTATTTCCATTCCCAGATTGATCAGCAGATCTCTTCTTTTCTTTCTTTTCTTTAAAGTCATAAGAATTTGATAATTCTTTCTCTGTCTTGATAGCCCATGAGACAATGTCTTCGTACGACAAGAAGGATTGTGAGACTAATTATCGACGGAGAAATGGTTGTAACCCATCAAAGAAACGATCAATCTTACTTCTTGGGTTACGTATATAATCTCCAGCATACCTTGCTAACCTTGTAAAGTTAGCCACATATTTGTCACATTCTCATCCTCCTTTTGTCTCAGACTCAGAAATTTCCTTTCCATATCTGCTCGATTGTCATGAGAAAAGTATTTTTCTAAAAACTGATCTTTGAACTCCCTACATTCCATATTTTATACTTCATCATCTTCCTTCGTGTTTTGAATCAATGACCACCATTGATCAGCATCTCCAGTGAGGCGGTATACAGCCATGATAACTTTTTCCCTTTCACTACTCCCCAAAGCCTGAAATATTTTCTCTATGGAATTTATCCATTGATCAACTACTAAGGGATTTATACTCCCATTGAAAATTGGTTTTTGTTGCCTCATTAAGCGATCTAACATTGATCCTCCACGCTGCAGATTAGGGTGCTCCATACGGGTAAGGTTATTATTCATAACCTGAGTGAGTTGTCCTAGTATGGTGATTAGATGATCAGCACCAGTTGCATCACCAGATCCACTATAATTATCTTGAGCAAGAGGGAAATACCTACATGGAGTGTGTGCATTAATACAGTTTCCATTTCTTCCATTAGGCGCCATTTCTAAACCATGGCATAAACTAGAACAGTTCATGAATCAAAATACATAATCCCATACATATAAAACACTTAACATAAATTGACCTATTTATGGATATAATCCATAATCATAAAAATGTTTTTTGTGAGGAAGTATATACTCATAAACCAATCATAATGATTTGTAAATAAAATGAGAGTTATCCTAAGCATATCCCCCGAGAGTGTCGTAACCAGGAGTGTAGCAAGGCCCATTGTTGTGCACCAGTTCCCGTTTGAGTCTATCTCAAAGCGGTGTTTTTGGATTTTACCCCTAGGTACATCTGTTCCAGAGCCGCCTCTACCTGATCGTATCCAGACAGGGATGTATTGATCAGAAAACTCAAAAAATCTCTATAATACCAAAATTCTAGGAAGTTCTTCTATATTAATCCTCAAAGTTCATCTTAGGTCTACGTGCTCTAATCAGAGTTTATTTAAATCTTGCTTCCAAGGTTTGTACTAAACTTCCTCTGATACCAACTGTAACGCCCCGAACCCAGTTACCCAGAGTCAGTGCATTATTACATAACATTGGCGTGATCATAAGAAAGATCAAATCTCGAAAGACCATTTGGTTTAGTAGCCTTGGAAACAACAGATATATTCATTAAGTTTTACATTACATCATGAAGTGAAAAACTACTACAAAAACATATTGTCTCCATAATCCAAACTATTATCCCCTCATTATATCCCAGCAGGTCATTCATAATTTACTTCTTCACATCCTGGGAAAAATAAAACATAGAAAAGGGGTGAGCTCAAATGCCCAGTAAGGATAACAATATAGAAAAAACTTTCATAAATAAGAATAAACATTTAAGGCAATGTATAACTAAAACAAAAGCCTTTTAAACTTGAACTTCAACATAGTATGGAAGAAATAAAATTAAATAATGCCATTTAATTTTTCACATGGATATTCTACTAATCTAATAATCACATGCAATATCAATAACCACTTTCATAATGATGGAATGCATAATTCCAGACTATCATAACCACATATCGAAGGCCTCGTTCCAAGACTACAAATAATATTTTGTCAAGGCCTTGTGCCAAGACACTAGTTTGTCTCATGAGACCTACCGATGCATCGAGGAGCTATATAGGGCTCCACCCGTCACATATTAAGTCCAATGCATTCCCATATGAAAAGGATTAAACATAACATAAACATTCGTATTAAAACTAGCATACGAAATGTAAATATTTCATCCATAAACTATGAATGGTATAAAAATAACACATCCGTAGTCAAACATATCACAAAACCTTCAATACAATATAGAAGTTTTGTTTCATAATAAATCAACTTCAAATAAGCATAAAATCCATCAAAGGATGTTGACATAGATGAAATCAAAACTATTTTTAGAGATATATCTCTTTCTATTTTGAAATCATTTAAGAGTCATATCTTTATAAAATAAAACATTTTCTTTTAAAATATTCTTATAAGCTTGTAAGAGAAGCTTTGACGATTTTATAACGGCAGAAAAAGGTCGCACTCGTCGTATAAGTTAAAAAAACATTCTTACCTTAATTCTGTCGAAAAGGTTAAAAAGCACCTTGTTTGGAAAACGATGGAAAGATTCATTTATAATACTCTTATAAAAAGTCAAACAAGGGTATAAATTACTTTAACCCATATTCTTTTAAATAGTAAAAATGTTTTGAAATACATTTTTCAGAAACATGGATGTGGATAATAAAGAGATCCCAGTAGATTATTACGTATAAACAACCTCAGATAATGAAGAGATTGCGAAATAAACCCTTACCTTGTACTTTTCCTTGGTTGGGGGTAGATTAACCACCTGTATAATGGTGAAATAATTGTTATTAAATTATATAATAATCATATACATTAATATGATATCATATATGATCTTTCAATATTGATTTTTTAATAATATCTTAGTATTATCGTAGTTTCGGGTGTTAACATACTCGTTTTATTTTATATGTTTTGTTACGTAAGTCATGTTTGTCATGGATAGGATGTATCTTAATCATATCTAGAATGATATCAAGTCCTTAGATATTATTATTAATCATCAAATGAGAATTATACTTGAATGGATACGATGGAGAATGAATCTCATCGCGTTCGTGGAGACGGTAGTCCGTACGTACGCACGAGCGACATTATCATTCTTTTGATATCCAAATAATATATAATTGGATGGTATATCATATATATAGAATAATTATCATGTTAAATTTGTTATTTACATGAATCACACATCATTATTATACCCATCCAAATAATAATTTGTTGAATAACAATTACACCACGACCTGGAGACGGTAAGCCGTACGTACGCACGTATGGTGACATGTTATTCAAAGGATGGATAGAATACTGAATATGATTGTACCATATTTATAATAACATCACATTATATATAAGATACTGGATTTATTATTTTATAATGGTAATAACAATGAAAGAAGAAGTGGAAGAAGAAAGGAACTTGAAAAAGGGTGGTGAAATCATTAACTCTTCTTTGGGTTCTTCCTTTTGATTTGATCAAAAGGGCTCTTTATGTTGGATTTATGACCAAAGGATGGAATCTAGGATGAATATATGGATGTTGAGAGAGTATTTGGGCAGAGTTTGGCCGAACCAAAAGGCTTTTAAGGTGTGAGTTAATGAGAAGGGAGAGTGCCCTTTTATAAGAGGGGTGAGGGGAACCTTTGGAAAAGCTAGAAATATTATTTTATAATAAATTTATATTCGGTTTCTAATGGCTCCAAAGTGGATTATGTAAAGTTTAAGGTGGGTATGGGTCTAAAACCACTCAACTAATATGATTTATATAGGTTTGGGGCATTATATTAACCTTATCTTTTAGTTTTAACTCTTAGTTAATTAGTTTGACACTTACCATGTCACATTGTATTTTTATATTATATAGTTAATAAACTTACTATATACCTCCAAGAGACCCCCAAGTGGTACATTAATGATACACCTATTATGATATAAGTCTCTTGGACGAACCCTAGATTTTTAGGAATTTAATATCAATTAATAATATACTATTTGTTTTAAAAACTCTTTTATTTCAATTTTGACACTATCGAATAGTTGATTTTTGTAAAACTCATACCAGAATGATTACTTCAAAAAAAGTTAATTAAGTAAATACTAACATTTCTTATTAACCTATAAAATTAGTGTAACTCATAAAAAGTCTAAAATTATATTTATTTGGGTATTTATAATATCAATTATTTCAATTGTTCACTATTATGGTAATTACTGCATCATCATTGTGTAATAAATAAATTAAATTATTTAATGTTTAAAAATTATAAATAAAATATAATTATGTATTAAATTGTTTTATCTTTGTAATGAATATTTATAGTTAAAAATCCAACATATATAACCATTTGTAAAAATTGTTTTTCTAAAGGATATATGCTCTTGTCAGTTTTGTATTTATTAAAATAAAGTGTCCCTATCACTTACAAGTGGCACCATGGGGTCCCAAAATCGATCCAAAGATGCCCATGGTCGAAAATGTATCAACCAATAAGGTTAGGAAATGTTTTAGGGTAATTTTTTATTATTATAATATTATTCTTTTAACCCTTATTTACCGGATTTACCCTTTAACCATGGTAAATAAAATATTTACCGAAGTAATTATTCAAAATGTCTAAAAATAAAAGTTAACTATTTACACAATTTGAACATCATGATTCCAAATATGGAATCCATTTCTCCAAATTCAAAACATATAAGTGGCAGAAATTAATTTCAAATTAATTCCCACTGTCAAAACAAAAAACGTGTTTTGAAGATATAATAACTATCAAAAGATTGATACTTGTTTATGTTCGGTTGAATTGTGAAATTATGTCCAATGACCAACATTGTATTATATGGTAAAAATATATTCTAAATATTCCTTAAAACCACTCAAATTCATAATTTATCATTATTAATTATTTTGATTAAAAAAGATGTTTTTAATTAAAATTTAGTAATTTTCACTATTCATCAAAATATTAAAGTTATCTGAAATGTACCAAACTTTCACCTTAGGATAAATTCGATACTCCGAATCCAAAAATGAAGTCCATTTTGAGGGATAAAATCTCTAAATTTTTAAAAATTAGGTATTACTATTCATAACGGCTAGTTTGATCGGTTGTGGTGTGTGTTAGAACTCGATGTTGCGTACAACACATGCTATTGCATTATTCAAAGAGAAGCATACCGTAGAAGCTTGGGGTGTTACACTTCCCCATTACATGATGATGTGTTATTAATAGAATATATAAATGTTGCATCACCCATTTAAAATACTTCATATTTAATGTACCCCATTTAGTTACACGAATTGATGAATAGAATTCAAGAAAATCTAGATAATTCAATCATTCCTATAAGTGATTCCCCATGGATTGTAGAAATTATTATTAACATTAAGAAAGATGGTTCAATGAATATTTGTATTTATAATCAAGAATTTAACAATATCACTATAAAAAAATGTATCATATTCCATGAATCATTGATCAATTTGGCCAATTATAAAGAGAGAAATCTTTATTTGGATTAATCTTCAGTCATGATATCATCAGCTACGGGTCAAAAATGAGGATACAAATTAGATAATCTTTAATATGAGGTGCAATAAAATAAGGACATGAATTAATTCTACTTGTAGTTACCAATTCTCATATTGTCTTTGTAGATTTAATCAATATAGTAATTTTATATTAACATAAATAGTTTGTGGTATTATTTAGGGATTCTATTTTATATATTCTAGGGTTAAGGAGGATTGTGATGTACATTTTAGGATTATGTTAATGACTTTGAAAAAGGAGAAGCCATGTGCTAAATTTACCAAGTGTGAAATATGTAAATACAAATTCCCATTCATGGGACATATAGTTTATAGTGAGGTTAAATATATGGATCCTTCAATGTTGAATGTTATTTAACATTAGATTATACTACCTACAAGGAGTAAGATACATAATATTATTGGGTTGATAGAGGAATCTAATAATTTTTTGGGAAATTTATAATATAATTAAAATCCATTGAACATGATTACCTTGAAGGGAGCCTTGTTCTTGTGGATGGATGGATGTGAAGAGAACATCATTAGGATGAATAGATGATTGGTTAGAGAAACTTTGTTCATAATAACCCGTAGTGGAGAAGGTTTTTTATATATTGTGATTTGTAAAATTTGGGATTGATATGAATCCATTTAAATAATTATATTATTATAGATAATTCCACAAACTAAATGAGATTTCAAGAAAAAAAATACCAGACTAAAAATATGGATTTAGGGTATATAATATTTTTATTGACGATGTGGAGGAATTATCAATATGATGAATGGTTTGATATAAATTCTAGTAAAAAAATATTGAATTATATATTTTATTATAAAGATTCCCATATTTTTGGGGGATGATGGTTGTAATTTATAAATGATTGTGATTTCTCAATACATTTCCACCCTATGATGGAAAACAAGGTGGATGATGCTCTATGTCAGAGAGACCATTATAGTTTTTCCATAACAAGGATTGAAATAAATACAATAAGTATAAAGTTTTAGAAGATGTATATTTAAATATTAAGGAATAGTGAAATACAATATTTTTCTTAGAAGCATATCCATCCATCCATCAATTACAAGACTAAGAGGGAGTAGAAGTTGGAGATGAAATTATAGAAGAAGGAAAATAATATTCTCAATTTCAATTATGATTATGCTAAAATTATAAGGTTCAGAACCCTAGTATTTGTTTCATCAACACTAAAATTTAATAAGGTGTTATCGGATGAAACTTTTAATTCAACTTTCTTTATTGATCTGGAAATTACAGTGATTTATAAATTTATGAAAGTGTATTTCTAGTGGGATAACATGAAAAGGGTTATTGAAAAGTATGTATCTTGATGCCTTGTATGTCATTAATTTAATGTTTTGATATATAATCTTAAGGATATGTTATAACCATTATCCATACAATAACATAAATAGGAAATCATTACCATGGATATTGTCATTCAACTCCTTAAAACATATAAAGTGAAAAATTATATTTTGAATTTAGTAAATCAAATTTTGAAATATATTGATTTTATTTTTATTAGAAAAGATGTTGCCCATGTTCATATTACATGGATATATATTAATGATGTTGTGTGATTTCATGGAGTAACACTCTTAGTCATATCTGATAAGGATCTAATGATTTCCTCAATGTTCTAGATACGTCTTTAGTAGGGTCTTGATACAATGTTTATTTTCAGTACTATATATTATTCATTGATAGATGGTCAGTCTGATATGAACATTAAAATTTTAGATGACATGTTGAGATATTTCAGAATGGATTTTTGATGTAGTTTGTATTAACACATTTTGGGAAATTATCTTAAAATAAAAACTTTCAATCAAGTATTTATATGGATCCTAAAGAATCCATATATGAAGATAAATTAAGAACATCACATATGATGATTATGTTGATGAAAGATAGATATTTGGACATGATATTGATGAGAAAATGATAGAAAAAGTTATAAGTGTTCAGAAAAACATAATAGAATCTTAGAATTGATAAAAATGTTATACTGAAAATCATTAGTGAGATATAGAGATCCATGATGGTGAAAAGGTTTTCCTATGATATCTCCTTAGATGAAGGTTATAATATTTAGAGTGAAGGTAAATTCGATCCCATGATTTTTTCCCTTTGAAATTCTTGATCATATCAGGATGGTATATTGTCACTTAGTGTTTTCACTAAATCTTTATCAAGTTCATGATGTGTTCTATGTATCTCTCATAATAAAGTACATACCTAATAATTCACATGTTATGAAGTAAAATATCATACAACTAGAGAATCGTATTTATTTTTTGGAATAACCAGTGTATATTCTATATATTATATAGAAATTTCTATGAAACAAGACCAATCAACCACTCAATGTCTTTTTAGAAAAAAAATAAAATTAAGGAAGTTCTTTCGTAACTCAAGGAAATGATGATGTTGAAGTAATTTTATTATTTGTATATAATACATGGAATTTTGGGGGTGAAATTATTTTAGGGGTTAGGAATATAACACCCCAATATTTTATGTTATATATCTCTTTAAACACATTTTATTTTTTTACCATTATTTATACGCAACAAAGAGTTTAAAAAACCATAATATAATATTAAAATATTATTTTTAATACGATATTTATCACCTTTATATATGACTATGAGGTACTAATTGGAATAAAAACATCATAAAATATTTTAATAAATATTATTTTTAATATAAATATACTAATTAATTATCTAAAAATAAGTACTCAATATTTAGTAATTTCATTTTATTATTCAAATATAAGTTTTCTTCCAAAATGGTGTTTGTTTTATTTTTATGTGAATATTATAAATATTTTCAACAATTATTATAAATTTATTTTTTAAAAAAATTAAACAATAATAGTAATGATAATATTTAATTTAACATAGAAATCATTTTATTGAAATTTCTAAAAATATTATTTTTGGATGAATATTATAAATAAATTTTTTAATGAAAAAAAAAATTATCATTTATAGAATTTTTAAAGACAAATATTTATTTATATTTATTTTAAAACTTAATAAGATTTTTTTTGGTAAAAAAAATTCACATTAATACATTTTGAACAATATTATAATTTATCTTGTTATAATAATTGATTTGGACAAAAAGGAATTAAAAACAAAGATTTTTATCATTCTTAATAGGTTAATTTTAAAAGGATTTTTTTCCAGATATTGTGATTGTATCCAGAAATATTTATTCAATATTTTAATAATAATTATTAATATCTTGAAATTTGTTAAAAATAATTTTTTTATCATAATGAATTGTAAAAATATTAAAAACTCATCTCCATGGTAAAAGAGTATATCCAGTTAACCATGTATAAAACTATGGGACAAAGAAATACATTATCATAATAAGTTTTATTGGATGCTGGTATTGGAACACTATTAAAAAAATCAATGTTGTTGAATTTTACATGGGACACTTTTTAATGAAAATTAAAAAGTAATATTTTCATTTGGTAAATAATTCAAGGTGTATCTGTCCCCCAACATATTATAAGACACCCCTATTCCTTCTTATTTACTCAATTTCCACCTATATAGAAAAACACCAACCAAAGATTCTAAAAAAATTGATATCCAATAATTGGAAGTTTGTTTCTTTTTAAAATACAGTTCCAAGGGTTCTTAATAAAGGATCTAATGGAGGTCGACCAAAGAGGTCATAATTGTTTTTACCATGAAATTAAAATTTATTCATTATTCTGCATTATCTATATGTATTTTACCTATCCTAAAATAAATAATAAAATTTCATTAATATAATTCTATTTTATTATGATTATCTTACTACCACTTTCTTCCTCTTTTACATCTTATGGAATGAGTAAAAAAATTTTGTGCGTAGAAACATCTTATCTTATATAAGTATAAGTGAATTGTTTTGACCACAATTTTATATGGATGGTTATAAAGATGTAACTAATGATTAAATGTGATATTTATAAAAAAAATATGGTCATAGAAATAAAATATATCATATTCTATTTTACGCATCAATTCATTGAAAAATGATAATGTTGTTAATGCATATGTCTGGACTACAAGCACCGAGAAGTAATGTGTTATATTTTTTCATGAACACCATTCATGGATTATTTTAAATATGTATATGATGTATATATATTATAATCATAAAATTACATAAAATATTAATATGTTGTAATCATCATAAATATAAATGGTCATACACCACTAAAATAAAACTAATATGATTGATGTAACAATGAACAATTGAAAACCTAAATTTTACAAAACATTTATGAATAAACTGGTGTTAGAATATTATGATTGGATAATATTTGATATTATAAGTATGTATATTTTTAATATATTGGATTATAATAAATATAAATTTATTATACAATATATTAAAATCACTAAAGAGGAAACTCAAACATGAGGTGAGGGATTTCTTTTACAATATCATTTTATATCAGGATTCATTATATTTACTTTTACACTATGAAAATTATTTTATAACAATTTCATAAACCTAATATATTTTATACCACTATAGATATATTGGGATTTAACATGTTTATTTCCATTTCATCTATTTTTTTGACCACCAATCAATATTTAAGTTATATGTAAGAGACTATATTAAAAAAATATAAATTTTGAGGTTTTCATTCCATCCATTTTTCATCAATATCCATAGATTCATTAAAGTATTTTCAAATTATTTTTATTTTTTCCAATGTTATATTAAAGTCATTTTAATCATTTTTGAATATTTAAATTTTATTTGAAAGGAATATTGTTGTCTTTTTTCAAAAGAGGCACTTTTGAACAAATTTGTAAATAGAATATATTTTTTAACATTCACCATACAAATGGATTTTACTTATATAATAAATATATTTTTTATTTGAGATTAATATATATTTACCGAAATTTATTTTCAATGAAATTTTTTTTATAATATTGTGAATTTTTTCAAATTATTATGTTACTATTTTCAAAATGAAAATGGGTTTTCCTAAAAAATGTTCCAGCAATATATAAATGTATATTCAAAAAGAAAAAAAACCATTAATGTTACTGGTGATATCATATAGTGATAACATATTTTTTAATTAACTAAATGGTTTATGATGAAGAATTATTGATGTTATATACTCTTGATTCAATATAGATATTTTTTTTCCTATATGGAATTTTGGAAATTATTTATATTGATCATTCAAAATATGATGAATCCATAAGATGTAAATATTTCTTATGGGGAATAATTATAGATATCCCTTTGATAAATAGATAGGTCTCATGAGACAAAATAGTAGGAATCTTATATTATATGGTGTTTTGGTTTACACTTACCCATTTATTATGAACGATATCTTAGTTGAGAGGTTGTGATGGTAAAATTAGTTATTTCTTGGTTGAGATAAAAAGAGAATGTCTTCGAATATGCATTTCTATTATTAAGAATTAATTTTTCAATATCTATGTGTTATCTATGTTAATATTATTTGTGGATTCTCATTTAAATCATGTTTTTGAATGGAATTTAGGTGAATTTATAATCAAATTTTCAATTTAGATTTTTTCTTATTTACTCATCACATATTCTGTTGTACGTAACCCTTATCATGAATATGAGGTTACCCTTTATATGTTTTCCCTTCCAAAAGATATGAATAAATTTATATTGAATTATATATATGATTATAGAATGATTATTATTCAATGTTTTTTATTTCTAATGAAATATGGGAATCATGTATATATCTAGTTTTCAAATACTGCAAAACTGATTGATTGTTCCTACAGAGAACCTTTGTATCTTATACAATTGTGAAAATTTTACATCGGCAATATCTTACTTGAGTGGGGTTGTTACAATATGTGTCCATATATTATATAGGGTAAACCATATATAATCATAATTTGTAGATGGATCGGCAAAATGTCACTGTATATGATATTATTTAAATATAATCTAGAGTAAAATTCCATATAGATAAGGTGTCAACATTTTTAAATAGTTTCAATTTGTTTACATTTTCCATAGATAGATCTCAAAAAACAAAATAATATGGTATGGAATGTTTATAATATGTATTTTTAATATTGTTGTAATTTTTTTGGATATATTCGAATATATATGTATATTTATTTATTGGATTACAATAACTATACTGATTTGTTATATAGAAATTAGAAAACATATTGACCCCCTTAGAATTTAGATTATCCTTTTTCTAATGTTATTTCAAATTTGGGAACATTCAAATATATTATAGTTGATGTCTATATTCTTCCAATGTATGCCAAATTTTTTAGTTGTAATATTCTTGTGATGTTTTGTAAAGGAGATGTCATGGAGCCTATAAAATATGAAAGGTTTGGTCTCATATTGACATAAATTTTTAATATATTATGACTATCATATTTAATTCAAATATATACATTCAATAAATATATATATATATATATATTTGGGATTTATTATACTTCTTAATATGCTTTCTTTCAATATGATTGGATATCAGTGTATGGATTATTGGTCAAATATTTTATTTCTACAATTACAATGGTAATGGAAAATGAATAAATAAGAGTATATATTATTGAAATAGTTCTAAAAGCTCTAATAATGTTTTGTATATTTCATTATCTTGTTGATTTTAAAACAAATTTTTTATTAAGTATAGTTTACAATAATTTAAAAAAGTAGACCTTATATTACATTTTATTTGTAGATATTGGATGATAGGTGTTTTCTAGCAAAATAGAACGTAGCATACTTTTTATGCTTTACACATAGTGATGTGAGAGGAAACATTAATAAATTACCATACAATTAATTTTGATTATTTTAATAATCATATTTTTTAAAAAAATATTAATTTTATGTTACACATATCATTTTCAAATACGGAATCCGATAAATATATAGTGTCAAAATGAAAGAATAGATCAATGATAAAATATATAGTTCCAAAGGAAACATTATTTTTTATTAATAAAATTTACCAGATAAAAAATATGTTATTTTTAATATGAATCATATTTTTAAACAGAATTTACACCATCAATGAGTATAAAATTACAGAGGTTATTTAATGTGATATATGCTTAAAATAATTTCAATTGGGATAGTTAAAAATATAATAATGATAGATTTTAATAATAATTTTTATTTTCCATTTAATCAGTTTGGAAAATAGTGTTGAATAATTAACATTTGATTTATATCAATTTTTTGAAATAACCATTTACTATAATATATTTATATCATATTCAAAGAGTATGGGAAGATCAATCCATAAAATGGCCCTAAGGCCTTCATTTTTTATTTATTTTGATAATCCACATATCAAGGGGTGAGGTGGGACCCTTAAAATGACCGTAGGCGTAAGTATTACATGGGCCGTAGGCCATAGAAGAATTCATTACTCGTAGGCTTCAAAAAATACTTACAACCCATACTAACTACTTGGAACTACTTCTCCTAACATCTTCATCACGAAATCAGATCTCCACCTTTTCATGGATGTTCAGCTAGGCTATCCCATGCATGCATAAGCTTTTCCTGATGGCAGGTTCCATACCCTCTCATTCTTGCAATCCGTGTAGCTTCTGATGTAGTGAAAGCTTCTTGTTTGATTCAATTCAAGATTACCTCTATTTATAATATAGATTTTGAATATTAATTTTGAAATTGTAAAGTTGTTGTTACATAGAAATAATGTCATCACAAATGTGTTTAGAGATTTTTTTTATGTTTTATCTTGTATTTATGTTACTATTGCTTCTGATATTATAATAGTTCAATAAAATATATTTTCATATGGATTTGTTTTACTATAATCAATTACATACCCCAGAAATTTTTAAAATAATGTAAAAAACTATTTCTCCTTATTTTTTTATTTATTTTATAATTTTAGTGGACATAAAGGATAATTTTTTACATCCATTATCTTAAATAACATATGTAAAAAATTCATTTTATCTTAGTATTCTATAATCATATTTAAAGGGTGATAAAATATTTATTTTATCTTAGGTATTTTTATTATGTGTTTTATAATATCCAATGTAAAAATATTTTTTTATAGAATATTAAAATATCCTATGTAAAAAATAAACATTGAAAAAAATATCATAAAATAAAATCACTAATTGACTGAAATTAAATACTCAAAAACTGACATGGAAAACCCTTTTTCATTATTGAAGCTTTCTTTAATGATCGAATGGAACATTTTTTATTTCAAAAAAAAATCACATTATATAGTTTTCAAAGGTAAAACCACCAAACCCAATTCAAACCACATTGAACGATTTATGAAATATCAATCTGTTTTGGAGATATTTTTGGTAAATATCACACAAAAAATATATTAATGTTAATTAATTTCTATTTTTATTAAATAACCCCATAAAAATCACCCACATTAGAGTTTTTGTGAATATCATTCCATATGTAAACACAGTTATCCAAGAACAATTGTACTCCTAATATAATTTTATGAGGACACTTACAAAACAAATTCTTATAATTTACCTTCCTAGTTCGATCAGACACAAAACACAAGAAATATAAATGTTATCATCAATGAAAATCATCTATCTATATATCAAAAATAGATTTTTTGGATATTTATTTGAATCCATATTCATTCGATAAGTAGTTCCCAGGAAATGATAAATTATAAATGATTTAAGAGTGGTAGAAGATTCTATATAGTAGATATTAACCATATTAATGTCAATAGTGGGGAAGTTGAAATTTTATCCTCCTTATTACATCTATTTTAAATTATGACTATAGATTTAGAAAAAGATACTGAGGTGGTAAAACGTTATGGAAATTTATTAGATCATATGAGGTAGTGGAGAATATTGGTGATGTGTAGTATCAATTATAGAAAACATTTTAATAAGAAAGACTTCATGAGGCTTTCTGTGTTCCCCATTTTTTAAAGTGCTATCAATATTGTTATTATATGAATGAATGATGGATGATAGATATAAATGATTGTAACACCCTGAGATTTTATGATCATTTTTTTATGTCTTATGTTATACGCAACACCAAAGGAATCTTTCACATCACACAATACAGACTTGGCTTGCATTACACGCAATCGCGACCTTCCTCGATAGCGTGTGTAGTACGCAATACCAGGATTCACTAAACAACGATATATTATTATGAACTAGCCGTTATGAATAGTATTAACTAGATTTTGAATTTTATTATTCATCCTACACATTTTCTATAACATGGTACGAGAACAAAATAAATTCTTCGGGTAAAATAAGTATTTTAAAAAAAATGCAGTTTTGATGCCTTTTGATGGTGCACCCACATTAAATATAGTTTTTGACATGTTTGTAAGTTTAATTTGACAAAATAAAATTCTTCTTTTGAATCAAGGTATAAAAATATACTTTGGATAAATTTTTGATATTTTTCTGATAACTTTCATATTTTGATGAATAGTAAAAATATGCCTATTTTTAATTAAAAATAACTTTTTTCATTAAGATAATTTATATGGTTAAATTATAATATTGAATGGTTTTAAAGTATAATTAGAATATATTTTTACCATTTAATATAATGTATTTCATTAGCATTAATTTCACATTGAATTCATAGGTAAAAACATTTCAATCTTTGGCAATGTTTTAACTTCTAAAACCCGTTTTTTAAACAACATGATTTATTTGATATTAATTAATGAAACTTATATGTTTTGAATTTTGAAAAATGGATTCCATATTTAGAATTAGTGTGTCCATATTTTGTTAATAGGCTACTTTTTATTTTTGGGTATTATGAATAGTAACTACGGTAAATTTTATTTACCTTAGTTAGAGGTAAATCGGGTAATTAAGGGTAAATATAAAATTATAAAATTACCCTAACACCTGTAAAAATCCTATTGGATGACTAAAAGTTGACCCATATCACCTAAGGGTTGGATTAGATTCATTTAATGGACTTTTGTCCACGAAAATTGTAACACCTCGATATTTTATGAGAAATATTATTTTTAATTTCATTAATGTCTTTTTTGGTATGCTACACCAAAAGGAGCTTGCACAACACACATCCTTGACTTGCCTTGCATTACACGTAATCATGACCTTCCTCGATAGCGTGTGTAGTACACAACAATGAGTTTCACTAAACAACAATATGCTATTAAAATATTATTAAAACTAGCCGTTATGAATAGTAATAACCAGTTTTTGAAATTTTGTAAATTTTATTTTTCAAAATGGACTTCATTTTTGGATTCGGAATATCGAAATTAGCTTAGGGTGAAATTTTGGTACTTTTCGGATAACTTTCATTTTCTGATGAATTGTGAAAATTACTAAATTTTAATTAAAAACAACCTTTTTAATCGAAATAATTAATAGTGATAAATTATTAATATGAGTGGTTTTAAAGTATATTTAGAATATATTTTTACAATTTAATAAAATGTTGTTCATTGGATGTAATTTCACATTTAAACCAGACATAAACAAGTGTCAATATTTTGATAGTTATTATCTCTTAAGAACACGCTATTTGTTTTGACGACGGGAATTAATTTTTAAATTAATTAATCCAACTGATATGTTTTGAATTTGGTAAAATAGACATCATTTTTTATTTCATAATATCAAATATAGCTTTGGACTAATTTTTGGTATTTTTCTAGAAAACACTCATTTTTTGATGAATAGTGAAACCACTAAGTGGTAGTTAAAAAAATGAATTTTTCATTAAACATAATTTTACCGCTTCTGTGAGTGGAATTTCAAAAATATGGGAGACACGGTTGATGTCAGTAAGTAAAATGTGGTTCAATGAGTTGAAAATAATTTTTGGTGAATATTAACTTTTTACTTTTTTTTACCACGGTTAAAAGTAAATAGTGTAATTAAGGGTAAAAATGATATTATTATTACCCTAACACATGTCCTAATTCTATTGGATAAGTTTAATTACACCAAAAACAACTTTAGGAATAAAATATGACCATTTAGGCCCACTTGGATTAGATTAGGACAATTATTATTAATTTATTTAAAGAAGGGTTAAAATAGTTAAAATCAAAGTTTAATAAGTAACTCATTTTTAATATAGGGTTATACATACGATAAATTCGACTATAAATATTAAATAGAAATATAAAAGGATTTCATACATAATGGTATTTTATTTTTAATTTTTAGACTTTATATAATTTAATTTATTTTTGACACAAAGATGATGCAATAATTATCTTATTAATGAAATATTGACATAATTGATGTTATAAATACCCAAATAAATGTAATTTGAGACTTTTTATAAATTAAACTAATTTTATAGGTTAACAGGACATGTTATTATTGATTTAATTAACCTTTTTCGAACTAATCATTCTGTTATGATTTTCAAAAAAATCAATTACACAATAGTGTCAAAATTGATAGAAAATAGTTTTTAAAACAAATATTATATTATTAATTGTTATATTATTCCTAAAAATCTAAGTATCGGCCAAATTACTTAGATAAGGTTATATATATTAATAATAAACAACTTGGGGTTCGTTTGGATTCTTATAGTATGTTTATTAACCTTATAGTGTAAGAACACAAGAAGACACGGTAAAAGTAAAATTATTTAACTTAATGTTAAATATAAATGATAAGGTTATAATAGAAACCTAAACTTGTCTAAATTCTATTGGATGAGAGTATTTCGACCCATCTCCACCTTAGCTTAGAAATAACTCAATTTGGATCTATTTAAAACCGAACTTGGATTTATAATAAAATAATATGTTTAGTTTTTCCAAAGGAGCCCCTCTCCTCCCTTATAAAAGGGCACCTCCTCCCTCTCTTCCTCACACCACTTTGAGCCTTCAAGCTCGGCCAAACCTTACCAAATTATCCTCTACACTTCCCTAGAAACATCCTAGAGGTTATGGTCTTCTTCAAAGACCAATTTTAGTGCCCTAAAAGGAGATCTCAATGAGGCACTTCAAAGAATAGGTAATGTCCGTTACCGATTCATTCAACATTATTTCTTCTTCCACTTCTTCTTCATAGGTTGTTTCATTATTAAGTAATAACATAAGTATCACTAATATACTGATATGTTATTATAAGTATGAAACAACCCTATTTCACCATCTATCTATCCTACGGAAAACGAAATCACCGCGCGTGCGTACGTACGGAATACCGTCTCCACGCCGTGGTGTAATCTATTTTCCACCACCACCTTAATTGGATGGGTATAATGGTTTAAATAATGACTATATATGACAATTGTAATGTGTTATTGATTCTTAAATAGTATACATACACTCCAATACAATTCAACGATCATGAGATAGATATCATCGCTCGTGCGTACGTACGGACTACCGTCTCCACGACGCGATGATATTCATTCTCCACGTTAACCATTCATGAATGATTATAAAGTATATATAATAAGTAATCATGAATTATATGACATAATAATACTACTGGATTTATGTATATATATATTTATGTCATCTACTTAATTCCACTCAATTCAATACGGAAACGAAAACAGCGTTCATGCGTACGTACGGCCTACTGTCTCCATGAACGGTGTATTTATTTCCATTTACTAATCTATTATATATATGTATATTCTGAATATATATTATATATAAATCAAGTTTTATATACTGGAATTAAGTAATCATGATCTATGTAATATTATGAATAATTACAAGTCAAAACACGAACGACAAATGAAACGATTTTACCCAAAACGCTCTTTAACATGGAATTTACAAAAGAACGGGTAATATAAAGTCATAAGTGAACCATATATGATATCATAACAATGATTATGATTCTGGAATAAGTCAATGACATTATTTAAATCATTATACAGGAGTTTCGGACACTTACGATGCAAATCAGACCTAAGGTGAGGGAAAATATCACAATCTCATTTTTATCCGAGATTGTTTATACTTTGGTATTTACTGGGGTGTATTTTATCATCAGAATCCATGTATCATAAATATGAAATATTATTTCCATCCACCTACAATTGTTTAAATCCTATTTTACCCTTCGTTGAGTTTTTAGTAAAAGATATGAAAGGAATCTTTTGATGTTTTTCGTACGAGGTACTTTTTGACTTTTCCGACAAAAGTACGAGAAGAATGTTTTTTTTTAACTTATACAGCATGAATGGATTTTTAAAACATTATTTCAAAGAAGCTTCCTTTACAAGTTTTCAAGTCAATTTTTAATCAACTTCCTTTAGTTTAGAATTGTATGACATGTTAAGAAAGGAAAAGTGTTTTTGAAGTAGAAAGGATATTTTCCTCAAGAATGGAGTTCAAGTGTTTTATCAAAATTATTTTCCATATAAGATAATAAAGGGTTCTGTTTCTATCCCTAATATTAAATTGATTTGATTATGTTGTGATGGAATTATTTTTATGAATTCCTTTATCTTATATGAATTGTTTTATGATGTCACGATGTTTAAGAATCCCATTTTTATTACATGAGTTATGCTATATGTATGGTTTATGATATTGTGGCACACATAATAATGGTATCATTATGAGATGGGTGCGACCTATCTCTCCCTCCAATGTATTAGGTAATTATTTTATATCATATGAGATAGACATGGTTGGAACGACAGGTTAAACCGGTTCAGTGAAACAAGACTGAAACGAGGAATGAACTCTGTTCAGAAATGGACTTTGTCCACTAAGATAGTCTTGGCAATGAGTCTTGACTAATAAGAAATGATTCTCTATGATTATGTGTGTATGCCACAAAGTTTCATGTTTTAGGTTATGAATATTGGGATTAAATTTCACTACTATGATTTATCCCGTGTTATGATATTATGATCTCTTTTGCAGGTTAAGATTTCAAAAATGTTATGTTCTTATGAATATGATGTGATTGATATTTCATTTGATTACCCTTTCTGAGCATTTGAGCTCACCCTTTTAGGTTTTCTTTTCCCCATGATATAAAGAAAGGTTTTAGGTAGAAAAAGAAGAAGATCTTTATGGGAGATGTTGAATATCTTTCACCACGATTAGAACATTATATTCCGAGTTTCCAAAGACACTAAACTATTACCATCCTTGTGTGTGTGCATTTGTTATGTACTAAGTATTCCGCAAAAGTAATATAATGTCCATGTACGTCAAGCTTTGGGTCTCTACAGTTGGTATCAGAGGAAAGGTTTAGTCAAACTTTGGAAACTAGGATGCGAAAACGTTAGTGAGATCCCTAGATATATTTCTAAGGTATGTCTAGGGATGTCCATAAGGATAAGTATATGTATAGGATATAGTCCTAGAACTACGGTAACGATCATTGAATTTAACCTAAGATGTTACATATTTAAGGTACTCCCCCTTGATTATGTTATTTTCCTTGTATGATTTTTTCCTCTCATATAATTATTTTTCTGTTTTAGTCAATGGAGGGAACCAGAAGGAATTCGGTTAACATTGAATCTAATGGACAAATTGGTGACTATGAGCAACGAGATTGCGTAATGCCTAGAGACAAAGATATTTTGATTATGCTGAATAAGTCATCGCGATATATGATTAACAAGGTGAAATTTAGTGGTACGCCTAATTCATCAAAAAGAGGAAGATAGACTTTTATGCATGTTCGCATGTTGAGGAGCATAAAGAAAGGTAGATTGAGATTTCTAAAGAAGGGAAGAAGAACCTTCAGGAATACCTCAAATGGAGGGACATATGTTATCTGTGTGGAGAAAAGGGTCATAGAGTGACAGACTGTTATGGTGTTCAATGTCTTATTTGTAGAGAACATGGGCATTACCCAACTCAATGCCCTGACCTAAAAAGTTACTTCTAAATCAAGGAAGGACTTATTCCAGGACAATCATTGAAGAGGATGGATTGAAGGGTTTATATATTGGAATTCAAGAATAATGTTGTTGAGGTACTTTTATGGTGTATTAGAATATTTTTTAATGTGGTTTTCAATAATTTTATGGTACCAGTAACCATGAAAAGTGATTAAAATATTTTGGAAAGCAGATGATATGATAATAATGAAGGGATAAGAAGATAATGAGATGTTTTATTGTATTCATGAGCTCATGATTGTTATAAGTACTATGTTATATCATGGTTTGAGTATATATAATTTTGAGGATTTTGGTATGTGGAAGGAGTTTTCTTTTGACAGCACTCATGTTTTCACTAAGATTCAATGGGTATTAGTTTTTTCAAGAGAATACATGATTAAGGTATTCACATGACTGGAATGTGACAAACAAGATATTTGAGGGATAAATGATGGCATTCACGTTATTGTTATGTGACATTTCAAGTAATCATTTTCTTTATACTATGAGCATGGACCGAAGTATTTTAGATAAGCCTAAAGATTGGAATGGAATATGTTGGACATAAGTTAGTACTGTTTAAGGATATAAATTTTTTCGATATTATTGATGGGATGTTATAGTAATGTAGTTTTAGAAAAAGGACAATCTGCAGGACGAGCGACATCCCATCGCGTCGGACAAGGCTGTGGGAATCAAACCCACAACCGAAGTGCGACGGGCCTTTATCGCATACCACTGGGCTATAGGAAGTCCTTGTTTAGTAGAAACTAGTTTTATTATATTATGCAGTATGATATAATATGTATAAGTCCATTTTAGGAACCATATATGACTAATCTCACTATAGATCGACTTATGTATATTTATTAACTTTTGCTAACCTTTTGTTTGAGACAGATGGAATGACCCGTCATTCTATCACATGATCTGCTAACACGTCACGAATAAAAAAAATTAAACATCATTTCTTTAAGAGATGAAGTGGAAATTGTTCAAGGCATGAACAACAGTGAGATTGTACCAAAATAAAGTAGGTATTTATTCTAATTCAAATTCTTCAAATTTAGGGAAATGATCTTGAAAACAAAAAATGTTGTCCTAGTGCTCTTATATCTAATGAATCAGATGGTACCCTATATCATCACAAATTTATGGCTCTGTAATTGCTGGCTTTTCCATAGACATGTTCGCTACCACTCTCCATCAGAACATGATGGTTAGGTTTCTCTTCCATATCCATATTTTCACCTATGTGGAAACCCAATGATTAGTTTATTTGGGTAACTGTTACGTTTCATACTTTTGTTATTAATGATTGGTTTTGGTATTCCTTTTTACGATGTGGTTTTCTATTAAAGAAACTTTCGAGTAGTAAAAAATTTATAACCCCGACGAATTTCGAGGGCGAAATTCATTTTAAGGGGGGTAGAATGTAACACCCCGATATTTTATGAGAAATATTATTTTTAATTTAATTAATGTCTTTTTTTGTACGCTACACCAAAAGGAGCTTGCACAACATGCATCCTTGACTTTCCTGGCATTACACGCAATCACAACCTTCCTCGATAACGTGTGTAGTACACAATAACGATTTTCACTAAACAATAATATGCTATTAAAATATTATTAAAACTAGCCGTTATGAATAGTAATAACCACTTTTTGAAATTTTGAAAATTTTATTTTTCAAAATGGACTTTATTTTTGGATTCAAAATATCGAAATTATCTTAGGGTGAAATTTTGGTGCTTTTCGGATAACTTTCATTTTCTGATGAATAGTGAAAATTACTAAATTTTAATTAAAAACAACCTTTTTAATCAAAATAATTAATAGTGATAAATTATTAATTTGAGTGGTTTTAAAGTATATTTAGAATATATTTTTACAATTTAATACAATTTTATTCATTGGATGTAATTTCACATTTAACCCAGACATAAACAAGTGTCAATCTTTTGATAGTTATTATCTTTTAAGAACACGCTATTTATTTTGACGACTGAAATTAAATTTTAAATTAATTAATGCTATTGATATGTTTTGAATTTGGTAAAATAGAAATCATTTTTGAGTTCATAATATCAAATATAGCTTAGGCCTAATTTTTGGTATTTTTCTGGAAACTTTCATTTTTTGATGAATAGTGAAACAGCAAAGTGGTAGTTAAAAAAATGAATTTTTCATGAAACTTAATTTTACCGCTTCTGTGAGTGGAATTTAAAAAATCCTAGAGACACAGTTGATGTCAGTAAGTAAAATGTGGTTCAATGAGATGAAAATAATTTTTGGTGAATAGTAACTTTTTTCTTTTTTTTTAGCACGGTTAAAAGTAAATTGTGTAATTAAGGGTAACAATGATATTATTATTACCCTAAAACATGTCCTAATTCTAATGGATAAGTGTAATTCGACCAAAAACAACTTTAGGAATAAAATATGACAATTTAGGCCCACTTGGATTAGATTGGGACATTTATTATTAATTTATTTAAAGAAGGGTTAAAGTAGTTAAAATTAAAGTTTAATAAGTAAATAATTTTTAATATAGGGTTATAGATTAGATAAATTAGACTATAAATATTCATTAGAAATATAAAAATATTTACTACATAATGGTATTTTATTTGTAATTTTTAGACATTAAATAATTTAATTTATTTATGACACAATGATGATGTAGTAATTATCTTATTAATGAAATATCGACATATTTGATGTTATAAATACCCAAATAAATGTAATTTGAGGCTTTTTATGAATTAAACTAATTTTATAGGTTAATATGACATGTTATTATTGATTTAATTAACTTTTTTCGAACTAATAATTCTTTTATGATTTTCACAAAAATAAATTACAAAATATTGTCAAAATTGACATAAAATAGTTTTTAAAACAAATATTATATTATTAATTGTTATTTTATTAATAAAAATCTAAGGTTCGGCCAAATGACTTATATAAGGTTATATATGTTAATAATAAACAACTTGGGGTTCTTTTGGATTCTTAGAGTATGTTTATTAACTTTATATTGTAAGAACACAAGAAGACACAGTAAAAGTAAAATTATTTAACTTAATGTTAAATATAAATGATAAGGTTAAAATAGGAACCTAAAATTGTCTAAATTCTATTGGATGAGATATTTCGACCCATCCCCACCTTATCTTCTAAATAACTCAATTTGGAGCTATTTAAAACCGAATTTGGCTTTATAATAAAATAATATTTTTTGTTTTTCCAAAGGAGCCCCTCTCCTCCCTTATAAAAGGGCACCTCCTCCCTCTCTTCCTCACACCACTTTGAGCCTCAACCTCGTCCAAACCCTGACAAATTATCTTCTGAACTTCCCTAGAAACATCCTAGAGGTTATGGTCTTCTTCAAAGACCAATTTTTGTGCCCTAAAAGGAGATCTCAAAGATGCGCTTCAAAGAAGAGGTAATGTCCGTTACCGATTCTTTCGGCTTTATTTCTTCTTCCACTTCTTCTTCTTAGGTTGTTTCATTATGAAGTAATAACATCAGTATCACTAATATAATTATATGTTATTATAATTATGAAACAACCCTATTTCACCATCTATCAATCCTACGGAAAACGAAATCACCGCGCGTGCATACGTACGGAATACCGTCTCCACGCCGTAGTGTAATCTATTTTCCACCACCACCTTACTTGGATGGGTATAATGGTGTAAATAATGACTATATATGACTATTGTAGAGTGATATTGATTCTAAAATTGTATACATACACTCCAATACAATTCAACGACCATGAGAACAATATCATCGATCGTGCGTACGTACGGACTACCGTCTCCACGACACGATGAGATTTATTCTCCACGATAACCATTAATGAATGATTATAAAGTATATATAATTAGTAATAATGAAATATATGACATAATAATACTACTGGATTTATGTATATATATATTTATGTCATTTACTTAATTCCACTCAATTCAATAAGGAAACGAAAACAGCGTTCATGTGTACGTACGGCCTACCGTCTCCATGAACGGTGTATTAATTTACATTTACTAATCTATTATATATATATGTATATTCTGAATATATATTATATATAAATCATGTTTTATATTCTGGAATTAAGTAATCATGATCTATGTAATCTTATGAATAATTACAAGTCAAAACACGGACGAAAAATGAAACGATTTTACCCAAAACGCTCTTTAACATGGAATTTACAAAAGAACGGGTAATATAAAGTAATAAGTGAACCATATATGATATCATAAAAATGATTATGATTCTGGAATAAGTAAATGACATTATTTAAATTATTATACAGGAGGTTCAGACACTTACGAAGCAAATCGGACCTAAGGTAAGGGAAAATATCACAATCTCATTTTTATCCGAGATTGTTTATACTTTGGTATTTACTAGGGTGTATTTTATCATCCACATCCATGTTTACTCAATATGTAATATTATTTCCATCCACCTAAAATTTTTTAAATCCTATTTTACCCTTCGGTGAGTTTTTTTTAAAAGATATGAAATGAATCTTTTGATATTTTTCGTACGAGGTACATTTTGACTTTTCCGACAAAAGTACGAGAAGAATGTTTTTTTAACTTATACGGCATGAATGGATTTTTAAAACATAATTTCCAAGAAGCTTCCTTTACAAGTTTTCAAGTCTATTTTTAATCAAATTCATTTAGTTTAGAATTGTATGACATGTTAAGAAAGGAAAAGTGTTTTTGAAGTAGAAAGGATATTTTCCTCAAGAATGGAGTTCAAGTGTTTTATCAAAATTATTTTCAATCTAAGATAATAAAGGGTTCTGGTTCTATACCTATTATTTCATTTATTTGATTATGTTGTGATGGAATTATTTTTATGAATTCCTTTATCTTATATGAACTGTTTTATGATGTCATGATGTTTAAGAATTCCATTTTTATCACATGGGTTATGCTATGATGTATGGTTTATGATTTTGTGGAACACATAAGAATTGTATAATTATGAGATGGTTGGGACCTATATATCCCTCCAATGCATTGGGTAAATATTATATATCTCATGAGATAGACATGGCTGGAACGGCAGTTTAAACCGGTTCAGTGAAACATGATTGAAACGAGGAATGAACTCGGTTCAGAAATGGACTTTGTCCACTAAGATAGTCTTGGAAACAAGTATCGACTAATAAGAAATGATTCTCTATGATTATGTGTGTATGCCACAAAGTTTCATGTTTTAAGTTATGATTATTGGGATTACATATCACTACTATGATTTATCCCATGTTATGATATTATGAACTCTTTTGTAGGTTAAGATTTCCAAAATGTTATGTTCTTATGAATATGATGTGATTGTTATTTCTTTTTTTTACCCTTACTGAGCATTTGAGCTCACCCTTTTATGTTTTTCCCCAGGATATAAAGAATGGTTTTAGGTAAAAAAAGAAGATCTTTATGGGAGATGTTGAAGATCTTTCACCACGATTAGAAGATTATATTCAAAGTTTCCAAAGACACTAAACTATTACGGTCCTTGTGTGTGTGTTTTTGTTATGTACTAAGTATTCCGCAAAAGTAATTTAATCTCCATGTACGTTAAGCTTTGGGTCTCTACAAAAATAATTTTATTATTGTTAAAACCAAAGAATATGACAACATGTCACTTTCTTAAATCTTATAAGTATAATAATTTTAATTTAGTGATAAGATTAATGAAACTTCGAACATGAATAGTCTCCAAAAAAGTAATACAATTATCTACATCATAGTAAATTATTTAGAATTTTTAGGGATTAGATAATTATCATTAATTATGACACAATAGTGATGTTGAAATTATTTTATTAATTAAAATATCTAATAAATGGTTTTAAAAATATTAAAATAAATATTATATGAACTATTTAATGTGCTCCACTAATTTTATAGATACACAAGACATTTTATGAATATATTAATTCTTTTAGTTTGAACATATCTTCTGTATATATTCTATTTAAATTCAAATAAATGAATATTGTCAAAATTGACACTATTGTTATCATATAAAAATAACATATTATAAAATTGTATAAAAATCACAAAAATATTTAAAAATTATAAATTAAAATTTATATGGTCAAAAATGTCATAATGTGTCAAATAATGAAAAATTCACAACACATATGTAATTATTTATAATAATTTAAAATTTAGAATATTATTACCACAAATAAAATTAAATTGATAAATAAGGGTAAATCAAGTTGATAATGTTTAATATAAATTCCTAACATGTTTAAATTTTATTGAATGATGATATTAAAACCCTATATCATCTAATATTCTGATATGAGTCATTTTGGATGTTTTTATGTGGGGATGGGATTTAATATAAACTAATATTTCTTATATTTCCAAAGGTGCCCCTCTCCTCCCTTATAAAAGGGCACCTCCTCCCTCTCCTACTCACACGAATTTGAGCCTTAAATATCGGCCAATACCTGCCCATTTCACTTCCCCACTTCCCTAGAAACATCCTAGAGGTCCTGGTCTTCTTCAAAAACCAATTGTAGTGCCCTAAGAGGTGGTCTCAAAGAGGCGCTTCAAAGAAGAGGTAATGTCCGTTACCGATTCTTTCAACTTTATTTCTTCTTCCACTTCATCTTATTTAGTTTTTTCATTATGAATTAATAACATAAGTATCACTCATATACTTATATGTTATTATAAGTATGAAACAACCCTATTTCACCATCTATCCCTCCTACGGAAAATGAAATCACCGCGCGTGCGTACGTATGGAATACCGTCTCCACGCCATGGTGTAATCTATTTTCCATCACCACCTTACTTGGATGGGTATAATGGTGCAAATAAATAACTATATATGATTATTGTAAAGTGTTGTTGATTTTGAAATAGTATACATACACTCCAATACAATTCCACAATCATGGGAACGATATCATCGCTCGTGCATATGTTTGGAATACCGTCTCCACAATGTGATACGATTCGTTCTACATGATCTTCATTTAATAATGATTATATAAATTAATTGATTGAATAAATATGAAATATAGTACACTAATACCATTCTATAAATGAGGTATCTATAACCTAAAGAGACGAATAAGAATTTATTCGACAAAACATGCATAAGAACAAAAAGTAATAAACACCCTAATAACAAGTAGTAATGAAATATTACCAATATGAAGCTAAGGATATGACCATATATGATATCATAACAATAAGTATGATTCTGGAATAAGTCAATAACATTATTTAAATCATTATACAGGAGGTTTAGACACTTGCGAAGCAAATCAGACCTAAGGTAAGGGAAAATATCACAATCTCATTTTTATCCGAGATTGTTTATACTTTGGTATTTACTAGGGTATATTTTATCATCCAAATCCATGTTCCCCCAATATTTAATATTGTTTTCATCCACCTAAAACTGTTTAAATCTAATTTTACCCTTTGGTGAGTTTTTAGTAAAGGATATGAAAGGAATCTTTGGTCATTTTTCGTACGAGGTACTTTTTGACTTTTTTGACAAAAGTACGAGAAGAACGTTTTTTAACTTATAATTCATGAATGGATTTTTAAAACATTATTTCCAAGAAGCTTCATTTACAAGTTTTCATGTTTATTTTTAATCAACTTCTTTTAGATTAAAATTGTATGACACGTTAAGAAAGGAAAAATGTTTTTGAAGTAGAAAGGATATTTTCCTCAAGAATGGAGTTCAAGTGTTTTATCAAAATTATTTTTCATCTATGATAATATAGGGTTCTATTTCTATCCATATTATTAAATTGATTTGATTATTTTGTGATGGAATTAATTTTATGAATTGTTTTATGATGTCAGGATGTTTAAGAATCCCATTTTTTATTACATGGGTTATGCAATGATGTATGATTTATGATTTTATGGCACATATAAGAATGGTATCATTATGAGATGGGTGGGACCTATATCTCCCTCCAATGCATTGGGTAAAGAATTTATATCTCAGGAGATAGACATGGATTGAACGGCAGGTTAAACCAGTTCAGTAAAACAGGACTGAAACGAGGAGTGAACTCGGTTCAGAAATGGACTTTGTCCACTAAGACAGTCATGGCCATTATTCTTGACTAATAAGAAATGATTCTCTATGTTTATGTGTGTATTCCACAAAGTTTCTTATTTTAAGTTATGATTATTGGGATTACATTTCACTACCATGATTTATCCCATGTTATGAAATTATGATCTCTTTTGCAGGGTAATATTTCCAAAATGTTATGTTCTTATGAATTTTATGTGATTGATATTTCTTTTGTTTACCCTTACTGAGCATTTGAGCTCACCCTTTTGTATGTTTTATTTCCCCAGGTCAGGAAGAAGTGTATTAAGTAAGATATGCCAAAAGGGACTATAGATATGATGAAATAAATGGGAGACAATGTAGATTCTTTATAAACCATTTGTTTATGTTTCCCAGTTTCTAAAGACACTATACCTATACAGTCCTTTCATGGTTTTGTTATATGTTGTAATAAGTATGCTTCAATTTTGAATTATTAGCCATGTTTGTAATGTATGGGTCGCTATAGTTGGTATCAGAGGAATGGTATAGTCAACCTTTGGAAACTAGGATGTGAAATCCTTAGAAAGAAAACTAAGGATTTGTCTAAGCATAGAACACAATATTAGTTTTTTAGAAATGGCCATGATCAACCTATGATAAATCCTTAATTGTGAAATTTTATTCTTGATTATGTGGTTTTCCTATTATAATTATTGTTGCTCACACAATTCATCTTAGTTTTAGTCAATGGCTGGAAGCCGAAGGAACCATGTTAATGCGGAATGCGACGTGCAATGCAATGATTGTCCCCCTGAGCAACCAAATGTTATGGGAGCTGGAATGCAAAATCTTGTAGCCATGATCACACAACTTTCTTAAGATATGAATCATGTAGGACATCCAAATGAGCAAAGGAAGGAGAAAAATTCTGTCGAATCCTTCATGAGGCAGTGTCCACCTTCATTCAGCGGGTCTTCTGATCCATTAGTGGATGAACAATGGATCAGTACCACTAAAAGGATATTTTCAGTTCTTCAATGTTCTGAACATGATAAAGTCATCTTAAAAGTGTATCGTTTGGAAGGTGATGCTGATCAATGGTGGAATCTTATTAAGAATACGAGGAAGAGGGATGAAATTGAGTCCATGGAATGGGACAAGTTCAAGAACTTATTTTTCAATAAGTATTTCCCACATATTCTTTGAACAAAGATGGAGAAGGAGTTTCTTGAACAGAATCAAAAGGATGATGAATCCGTTGGTACCTATGAAGAAAATTTTACAAGACTTTGAAGGTACACTTCCGGAATTATTATCCAACCTGAGAGTAAGATCGATCGATTCATTAGTGTCTTAAAACCAATTCTTCGAAGGGCGTTAGCCATAAGGGACTTTAATAACTACGAGGAAATTGTTCGATGTGCTCTAAAGGTTGAGATGAAGATTGGTGTAACCCATCAGTCACATGGGTTTGATAAGAAGTGGAAAATGGAATTCAAAGGAAAATCTAAATACCACAATTAAAAGAAGATGAGTTTTCCCTTATGCTCAAAGTGTGGAAATAAACAAGGAGGAAATTGTCTTAAGGGGACAAGAAAATGTTATAAGTGTGGAAAATAAGGTCATCAGGCAATTGAATGTTGAAATAATGGGAAGAAGATGTCTAATGATGCAAACAAAGGAAGGGATACACAAATGAACCTACTACACTTCAATTTTTCAAGTAAATGGAGATGGGGCATTATGCCAATCAATTCCCAAATCCAAGGGTTAATGATGATGATCAACATCAACAAACTCTTAAGGCCAAAGACAATGGAAAGTCACATGCAATTACTATCGGCGATGTGGAGTACGACAATAAAGTGGTGAGAGGTACACATACCATCCACTCTAAAGTAGAAAATGTTTTATTTGATTCTGGATCCACCCAATCTTTTATTTATGAAGAATTTTCTAAGGGTATCACCGTATTACCTCAACAATTAGATGTTGAGTTGGCTGTGACAACTCCTAATGGCACAACTGTCGCATCAAAATTTTACAATTCTTATCCGATTGATGTTTGTGGTAAAGTGCTTCCTAAAAATCTTATGATCCTTCATATAGTGGAATTTGATGTGATTCTTGGCTTGGATTGGCTTTCTTTATATGGAGCTCATATCAATTGCCAAAGAAGGGAAGTTACATTTCATATTCCAGATCAATCTATGATTGTCTATCGATGCAAAGATGAACAAAACCTTCCAGTGGAAATTTCTTCTATCTTATGGGTATTGATTCTAATAAATGAAGGTTATTTGTCTCAAATGGTTGGAGAGAAACTCATTATTAATAATATTCCCATTGTACGGGAATTTTATGATGTCTTTCCAGAGTAATTTCCAGGTCTTCCACCAAATCGTGAAGATGAGTTTTCTATAGAACTCATATCGGGTGCTTTTCCTATTTCAAAGGCACAGTATAGAATGGCCCTAATTGAGTTGCAGGAATTGAAGAAGCAACTCCAAGAGAATCTAGATAAAGGATTCATACGCCCTAGTTCATCACCGTGGGGAGTACATGTTCTATTTGTTAAGAAGAAAGATGGATCAATGAGACTCTGCATTGATTACCAAGAACTTAACAAGATCACTATCAAGAACAAATATCCTCTCCCATGTATTGATGACCTATCTGACCAACTACATGGAGATCAATACTTTTCCAAGATTGATCTTCGTTTAGGGTATCATCAATTAAGGGTCAAAAGGAAGGATATACCAAAGACGACTTTCCATACAAGGTATGGACACTATTAATTTATAGTGATGCCATTTGGTCTAACTAATGCCCCTCCTATCTTCATGGATCTGATGAATAGAGTCTTTAAAGACTATCTTGATCAGTTTGTGGTAGTTTTTATAGATTATATTATTTTCTATTCAAAAAGAAATGAAAAACATGAATATAACTTGAGAATTGTATTAAAGACCCTAAGAAAAGAGAAGCTTTATGCCAAATTTACCAAGTGTGAATTTTGGGTTCAAAAAGTTTCATTTTTGGGTCACATAATCTCAAAAGAGGGGATATTTGTGGTTCCAGCAAAAAACAGATGTTATCGAAAGATGGTCGAGACCAACAACAGTAACTGAGATCCAAAGTTTTCTTTGTTTGGATGGATATTACCGACGTTTTATGAAAGATTTTTCAAGGTTATCTAAACCACTCACCAATTTGACTCGAAAAGGAGTTAAGTTTGTTTGGATGGAGGAATGTGAAGAAAATTTCAAAGAGCCAAAAATAAGGTTAGCCAGTGCACCTGTGCTCAAACTACCTTGCAGTGGAGAAGGTTTTGTGATCTACAGTGATGCATCCAAGAAGGGACTGGGATGTGTTCTCATGGAAAATGATATGGTGATAGCTTATGACTCATGACAATTGAAAATTCATGAGTAAAATTACCCATCTCACGATTTGGTGTTAGCTACGGTAATCTTTGCATTAAATATTTAGAGGCATTACCTTTATGTTGAAAGGTGTGATATTTATACTGATCATAAAAGTTTAAAGTATATTTTCACACAAAAGGAGCTGAACATGCGTCAAAGAAGATGTTTGGAGCTGATTAAGGATTACAACTGCTCAATTCATTACCACCCTAGGAAAGCAAACAAGGTAGCAGAAACAATAAGTCGATAAGACCACACTAGCTTATCCATGATGAGGATCACAAAAGATCCAATATTTATAGATTTACAAAGGATGGATCTTGGAATTTTAACGGAAGGGGAGAAATCTTATCTTTCTCAAATGAATGTTCAACCATATATACACGTGATGATTCAAGAGGCACAAAAAGAAGATGTAAAGTTACAAAAGAAGGTGAGAAATGTTCCTGAATTAAACCTTGACTATAATGGGATAATAAAGTTCAGGAATCGGGATTGTGTTCCTCCCATCCCTGAATTAAAGAAGGAGCCGCTGGATGAGGCTCATAGTTCTTCATTTTCTATTCATCCTAGAAGCACGAAGATGTATAGGTTCCCGAAAGAGTACTTCTGGTGGGATGGCATGAAAAGAGATGTTGCTGAATATGTCTCTCGATGCTTGGTTTATCTGCAAGTTAAAGCTGATAGAAAAAATTCTAAGGGGATGTTACAACCATTACCAATACCAGAATGGAAATGGGAAAACATCACTATGGACTTTGTCACTAGACTTCCAAAAACATCCAAAGGCAATAATGCTATCTGGGTCATAGTTGATCGTTCTACAAAGTCTACACACTTCATTTCTATTATAGAGGATTTCTCTCTAGATCATCTCACCAGGATATATGTAAAAGAAGTGGTAAGATTGTATGGAGTACCACTTTTAATTATATCTGATCGGGATCTGAGGTTTACCTCAAAGTTCTGGCGAAGTCTTCAGCATACTATGGATACAGGGTTGAGTTTCAGCACTGCTTATCATCCTCAGACAGATGGTCAGTCTGAGAGGACAATTCAAACTCTAGAAGATATTTTGAGAGCTTGCTATATAGATTTCAAAGGTGGTTGGGATCAACACCTACCTTTGGTGAAATTTTCTTATAATAAAATCTTCCACTCAAGTATTCAGATGGCTCCTTATAAAGATCTCTATGGAAAGAAATGTAGGACTCCAACTTGCTGGGATGAAGTTGGGGAAAGAAAGCTATTAAGACCTGATCTTGTTGATGAAATGGAAGAAAAGGTCCGATCTATTCAACAACACATGAGAGCAGCTCAGAGTCGATAGGAATGTTATGCCGACAACCGAAGAAGAGACCTAGAGTTTGAAGTGGGTGATAAAGTGTTATTACGAATATCTCTCTGGAAGAGGGTCATGAGATTTGGAAAGAAGGGAAAGTTGAGCTCTAGATATATCGGTCCTTTTGAAATTCTGGATCATGTTGGGAAGGTAGCTTACCGATTGGCGCTTCCACCGAATCTCTCTCAAGTTCACGATTTGTTCCATGTATCTCTCCTGAGAAAGAACATACCTGATCCTTCACATGTACTCAACTCAGAAGTTGTACCACTGGAGAAAGATCTTTCTTATGAAGAACAACTGATAGAGATTCTGGATCATAGAAAAAAGCCCTACGGAACAAGACCACTCCCTTGGTGAAAGTTTTATGGAGGAACCACCAATTAGAAGAAGCTGCATGTGATCTTGAGGATATGATGATGGAGAGGTATCCTCATCTGTTTGTAATGAAGTGACGAATTTTGAGGGAGAAATTCATTTTAAGGGAGGTAGAATGTTACACCTGAGATTTTATGAGAATTTTTTTATGTCTTATGTTATACACAACACCAAAGGAATCTTTCACAGCACACAATATGGACTTGTCTTGCATTACACGTAATCGCGACCTTCCTCAATAGCGTGTGTAGTACGCAATACCGGGTTTCACTAAACAACAATATATTATTATAAACTAGCTTTTATGAATAGTATTAACTACATTTTGAATTTTATTATTCATCTTACACATTTTCTAGAAGATGGTATGAGAACAAAATAAAATATTCGGGTAAAATATGTATTTTTTAAAAAATGCAGTTTTGCCGCCTTTTGATGGCGCACACACATTAAATCTAGTTTTCGAAATGTTTATAGGTTAAATTTGACAAAATAAAATTCCTCTTTTGAAATCAGGGTATAAAAATTTACTTTGGATAAATTTTTGATATTTTTCTGATAACTTTCATATTTTGATGAATATTAAAAATACACTAATTTTTAATTAAAAACAAATTTTTTCATTGAGATAATTTAAATGGTTAAATTATAATATTTAATATTTTTAAAGTATAAATAGAATATATTTTTACCATTTAATATAATGTATGTCATTACCATTAATTTCACATTGAATTCATAGGTAAAAACATTTCAATCTTTGGCAATGTTTTACCTTCTAAAACCCGTTTTCTTAACAATGGGATTTATTTTTAATTAATTACCACAACTTATATGTTTTGAATTTTGATAAATGGATTCCATATTCAGAACTAGTGGGTCCAAATTATTTTAATAGGCTACTTTTTATTTTTGGGCATCATGAACAGTAACTACAGTAAATTTTATTTACAATAGTTAAAGGTAAATCGAGTAATTAACAGTAAATATAAGTTTATAAAATTACCCTAACACATGTAAAAATCCTATTGAATGACTAAAAGTCGACCCATATCACCTAAGGGTCTGATTAGATTCATTTAATGGACTTGTTTCCATGAAAATAATTTAATTATTATTAAAACCAAAGAATGTGACAACATGTCACTTTCTTAAATCTTATAAGTATAATAATTTTAATTTAGTGATAAACTTAATGAATCTTCTAACATGAACAGTCTCCATAAATCTAATACAAGTATCTACATCATAGGATTTAATTTAGAATTTTTAGGGATTAAATAATTATCATTAATTATGACACAATAGTGATGTTGAAATTATTTTATTAATTAAAATATCAAATAAATGGTTTTAAAAATATTAAAATAAATATTATATAAACTATTTAATGTGATCCACTAATTCTCTAGATACATATGACTTTTTATGAATTTATTAAAGCTTTTTTTTCGAACATATCTTCTGTATATATTTTATTTAAATTCAAATAAATGAATAGTGTCAAAATTGACACTATTGTTATTTTATAAAAATAACATATTATAAAACTGTTTAAAAATCCCAAATATATTTAAAAATTATAAATTAAAATTTATATGGTCTAAAATTTCATAAAGTGTCAAATTATGGAAAATTTACAACACATATGTAATTATTTATAATAATTTAAAATTTAGAATATTATTACCACAAATAAAATTAAATTGATAAATAAGGGTAAATAAAGTTGATAATGTTTAAAATAAATTCCTAACACGTATAAATTTTATTGGATGATTATATTATAACCCTATATCATCTAAAATTCTGATATGAGTCATTTTGGATGTTTTTAAGTGGGGTTGGGATTTAATATAAACTAATATTTATTATATTTCCAAAGGTGACCATCTCCTCCCTTATAAAAGGGAACCTCCTCCCTATCCTCCTCCCACCTATTTGAGCTTTCAAGATCGGCCAATACCTTCCCATTTCACTTCCCCACTTCCCTAGAAACATCCTAGAGGTCCTGGTCTCTTTCAAAGACCAATTTTAGTGCCCTAAGATGAGGTCTCAAAGAGGCGCTTCAAAGAAGAGGTAATGTTCGTTATCGATTCTTTCAACTTTATTTCTTCTTCCAATTATTCTTATTTAGTTGTTTCATTATGAATTAATAACATCCGTATCACTCATATAATGATACGTTATTATTAGGATGAAAAACCCTATTTCACCATCTATCCATCCTACGGAAAACGAAATCATCGTGCGTGCGTACGTACGGAATAACGTCTCCATGCCGTGGTGTAATCTATTTTCCATCACCACCTTACTTGGATGGGTATAATGGTGAAAATAAATAAGTATATATGATTATTGTAAATTGGTATTGATCCTGAAATAGTATACATACACTCCAATACAATTCCACAATCATGGGAACGATATCATCGCTCGTGCGTACGTACGGAATACCATCTCCACAATGTGATGCGATTAGTTCTACATGATCTTCATTGAATAATGATAATATAAATGAATTTAGTGAATAAATATGATATATAGTACACTAATACCATTCTATAAATTATTTATCTATAAACTAAAGAGAAGAATATGAATTTATTCGACAAAACACGCATAAGAACAAAAAGTAATAAACACCCGAATAACTAGTAATGAAATATTAATAATAAGAAGCTAAGTATATGAACATATATGATATCATAACAATAATTATGATTCTGTAATAAGTCAATAACATTATTTAAATCATTATACATGAGGTTCAGACACTTACGAAGCAAATCAGACCTAAGGTAAGGGAAAATATCACAATCTCATTTTTATCTGAGATTGTTTATACTTTGGTATTTACTGGGGTGTATTTTATCATCCACTTCCATGTTCCCTAAATATGTAATATTGTTTCCATCCACCTACAATTTTTTAAATACAATTTAACCCTTCGGTGAGTTTTTAGTAAAGGATATGAAAGGAATCTTTTGTCATTTTCCGTACGAGGTACTTTTTGACTTTTTCGACAAAAGTACGAGAAGAATGTTTTTTTAACTTATACGACATGAATGGATGTTTAAAACATTATTTCCAAGAAGATTCCTTTACAAGTATTCATGTTTATTTTTAATCAACTTATTTTAGTTTAAATGTTTTTGACATGTTAAGAAAGGAAAATTATTTTTGAAGTAGAAAGGATATTTTCCTCAAGAATGGAGTTCAAGTGTTTTATCAAAATTATTTTCCATATAAGATAATATAGGGTTCTGTTTATATCCCTATTATTACATTGATTTGCTTATGTTGTGATGGAATTATTTTTATGAATTGTTTTATGATGTCACGATGTTTAAGAATCCCATTTTTTTATTACATGGGTTATGCAATGATGTATGATTTATGATTTTGTGGAACACATAAGAACGGTATAATTATGAGATGGGTGGGACCTATATCTCCCTCCAATTAATTGGGTAAATTTTTTATATCTCATGAGATAGACATGGCTGGAACGGTAGGTTAAACCGGTTCAGTAAAACAGGACTGAAATGAGGAGTGAACTCGGTTCAGAAATGGACTTTGTCCACTAAGATAGTCATGCCAATGAGTCTTGACTAATAAGAAATGATTCTCTATGATTATGTGTGTATTCCACAAAGTTTCATGTTTTATGTTATGATTATTGGGAGTACATTTCACTACCATGATTTATCCCATGTTATGAAATTATGATCTCTTTTGCAGGGTAATATTTCCAAAATGTTATGTTCTTATGAATTTTATGTGATTGATATTTCTTTTGTTTACCCTTACTGAGTATTTTAGCTAACCCTTTTGTATGTTTTATTTCCCCAGGTCAGGAAGAAGGGTATTAAGTAAGATATGCCAAAAAGAGACTATAGATATGATGAAATAAATGGGTGACAATGTAGATGCTTTATGAACCAGTTGTTTATGTTTCCCAGTTTCTAAAGACACTATACCTATATGGTCCTTTCATGGTTTTGTTATATGTTGTAATAAGTATGCTTCAATTTTTAAGTATTAACCATGTATGAAAAGTATGGGTCGCTATAAAGATGATTCATAGTTCATCAAATTATTTTATTATATTATAAATAATTAAGAAAATTCATTACATGGATGTGATATTCAACCAATAATATTTTAATAGAATCATTGTAGATTTTTTAAATGCACATAAAAATGGGATTTGTGGAGAATATTTGAATATATAAAATTATTATTAAATTTTATAATGATTGTACATGTAGATTTTATAAAATATCATGGGATAAATTTTCTTTTATATACTATGATAGTTTATATTCATTTTATGTTAATTTTATTATAGAAATGGATTTGTATAATTATTAATTTCTATAATATTGATTATTCAGTATCATCTCTATATTATTTAGAATATAGTTGTTTTTTGAAACATCAAGAAAAAAATAATTTGAAAAAAATGTAATTATTATTTTTATTATCATTGAGAGATTATATTTTTTTGAAGTTATATTTATGGGGTTATCAAGGATCTACATTTTTTTGGGAGGTATATAATATAGTGAAACCAAAAATCAGTTCACTTATATAATGATTGAAAATAGGTGTAACTTGGAATTAAAAAATTGGATGTTTTAAAAGAATCCCATGATAATGTAAAATGAGAATATTTATTTCATAGTTTAAAAACCGATGGGTTTTTTAGGGGTAAAGATGTATTTAAAATCTAGATTGAAAAATATGTTTTGGGGACCTTTTTTCAAAGCTACATGGTCTCCATCATTGGAAAGGGAGACCATTTAGCTAGGTTTTACATATTTTCAATTTTCATAAGATATTAAAAAATTTAATGAGAGATATATGATAAAGGTATTATATATAACTAGACTACTCATGTTAGAAACAATTACATTTAGTAATATTATAATAAATAGGAATCCTCAATTTGACTCCAGTAACGCCTTTGGATTGTTATGGTAAATAGTAATATTCTTGTTGGAAATTTCCAAATATTTAAACATTAAATAATATATTACATCATGTAATTAAATATATTATTCCCATAAATGATGTAAAATTTCAAAAAAACAGTCATCCATGACCTATTTCTTCAATTTATGAAGGAATCATTATTTTTGTATATGAGGTATATGATGATTGATTAATTAAATATTTTAGATTATTAAATATCAAACTTCTGTGAATTTATTCAAAAGTTTATATTATAAAAACATTATAGCTAGGGTTATATTTATGTTATCATTGATATATATTAAATAGAATGATTTATGTGTTATATTAATAATATTATTATCATGTTATTTGTTACTATAACTGTAATATTTTTTTCTCAATGTTCAATAGGATAATGTGGTCAAATATTTATAATGAAAGACTATGTAATTTTCTTATGTTTGACAATGAATTATTGATTTTTTATCTATTAAATTACCAAAAATTATAATTTGATAATTGCGAATAGAATGTGATGTGAGTCATTGGATAAATGTCAATTATATTTTTTATTCCAAATTATGAAATAAATTATTATATATTAGGGAATATATATATACATGATATTATAAATATTTATTATGGTTGAAATGAGGTATTCAAAATAGGTGAGTTGTTTTTGTATTAATTAATTATAGAGTGCATGGGGTTTGACATTTATAATTGAGAAATGTGTTAAATATTTGAATGTGTTAATAAAAAATACAGACACATGAATGTTTTTTGGGAATATATAAAAAGGTTATAAATATAAAGTTAATATTGCAATACATTATTATATACTGAATAAATGATTTTAGAATTCTAAATACCCTTATATAATGTGGTATATTGATGATGAAAATAGTCAATCATATTAATTGGAGATAAAATGTTTTATTTGGATTGATTGATGTGGTCATGATATTTTGATGAATTTACTAAAGATAAAGTAAATAGTTACTAAGATATTATCTAATTTCGATGAATATTATTTATATGTACAAAATGTTCATTGGCTTCCACTCCCCTTACATTATATTTAAAATGTACTAAAAAATAATGTTACAGAGGGAGTTGCATATAATGATGAATTGGTAGTGGTAAAAATATTTTTAAATAATGAAATGAAATCAATTAATTATTATATTTAAGTGATGAATCTTATGAGATTAATGAATTTTTAATAATAATAATGGGAGAGGGGTTTTTTAATGTTAATAAGGTTCGATTATAATGGGTATTATTTTAATTTATCAATTTCTTAATGTAATGATGTTTTATTCACCATCGTCTATACAACCACTAGATCAATTATATAATCCTTTATCTAATGTTATTGCATTTAATTCTAGATGAATCCAAGATCAATTTATTAGATAACCATTTATCAACATCTATTGTATATAGGGTGGTTTGTTTATGTGAAATATGTAGTTTTCCATGATATATTTAGGATTTTTCATTCCATGGGGTTGTCCTATTTTATATTGAGGTAGACATGGATATTCATGGGTTTTGTGGGAAATTTTTTAAATATTTTTTCACTAGTTTTGAATTACATTTATATATTTTGATATATATATAATTTTATTATTGTAATATATGTGATAAATAAAAACAGATAGATATATATATATATTGTGTAAAATCATTCATTTTCAAAATTTTCCCTTCGTTTCATATGCAATTTGGTATGATTCATCTATATTAAAAAAGTTGTGTTCAAAATACGAACCTATCGATAATAGTTTCATACTATCTATAAGGACATGTGTATTTGGAACAATAACTGATAATGGATCTTAGATTGAATATGTGTGACTAAGCATAATAGAGGTGTTAGGGGTGGTAGTTTTGTATAATTACATGCATAGTGGTTGGTTATGCCCATGTATTTTAAATTCAATAGTATGCATATTTTACACTACGAAATAGAGAATAATGTTACATGGAGTGATTTACATTGTTAATGAAGGGTGAAGTGGAGTTAAAGGTTGAGCGATGGATTTTTTTTTCTAATTCAATTATTTTAGTAAATGTGGGATGATATTATGCATAAGGAATATTCACACCATGATATAACTTGTTTCCACCAAATTTGTTCGTTTGAGAATATATTTTTTCAGGAAGCATAAAATTTTAGAAATAGTGAGAAAGTATATTTATTCAAGATATCATGTCATGATCATGCTAGTTGTGCCATGATAGGTGTGTCACAATTGATGGAAAATCAACAATGGTTTCATGTGTAGGATTATCATTCCTTTTAATCCAAGGGTGGTGCTATGATATGGCCGAAAGTAGTGAAGTAGAAGGGTTGAAAGAGTTATTTCACATCGTTAACATGAGAGAATACTACAAGGGTTATCGGTGATGAGTGCTTCTAGCTAGAAGTCAATTATTCATGTCATGAATTGCTTTGAGTGGTTTAAAAAAAATATGAATATTAAAGTAATGTTATTTTAAAATGAATGTAAGTGAAAAATTTGTTATTTTAGCTAGTTGTAATGGGTCACCGCAAAATATCCTTCCATATCGGTTGATTCATAAAATTTATGACATCCCTCATGATTTACATATAATGTTTTTTTTATTAAAAACAAGTATTAATTTTGGGTAATTATAGCAGCCTATATTAGTTAATATTCTAGATTTCATAGTTTTTTATATATTTTAGTAGATGTTTTTTTTGGAAATATGGGTCCTATATTTCTTTTTCAATCATCTGAATGAATCAATATTAGTGATAGGTTATCAGTGGGAGGATTTAATTCTCTAAATAAATGGATTTGAGATTTTTTAATATATTTATTTACTATGCATGTAAAATTAATTGGTGTAGTTAAGGGTACCTATGTTTGATGATTAATGGAACCATTATGAGTTCATTTTTGTCATCAAGGATACCTATGGGATGTCTCAGGTGAGAAATAGTGGGTTTGGGGAACGTATTGAATTTTTATGTTATTTTTGGTTTCATGGATGGTTAGGCCTAATGAAACCATAGGTCAATGTTTTTGTTATGAACTAATGACTATCATGGTTTCATGGGAATGTTTTGGTTGCAGTTGTAAGACTTGGGGTGATTTTAATCAATAGATATGGGGATAACACATCACTATGATAATGTTGAAATCATTTTCAATTACTCACGCTACGATACAAGTTAACCAATGGCGTGGCTTGGTTATCCGATAATTCCACTCATCATGGATAGTTGATGGGGTTACTGAGGACATGAACAATAATGATAGGCCATATAAGGTTGTATGTTATAATAAATGAGGGTAGTGACATCTTTAGATAAGTTAGAATATGGAGGTAGTCTTGATCACCTATATAGGGGATATTTAAACCCTAGAGTCAGCAGTTAGAGGTAAATGTGATAACCAAATAAGATAATGAATCATGCCATTTATGATCGATCTGATGTGAAGGAATTTGAACGATGGTTTTTTCCTTGAGATATGTATAATTATTGATTTTACAGATTTCAAAAGTATTGGATATGTGTGGGTGTTGTGGTATGAATGATGGATGTGTTATTACAACCAAATGATTATTTAGGATACTAATTCAAGGTGACATACAATTGATTGAATGCCCAAGAGTTGTTCAAGTATGATAGACTATGGATATTTTATTCCACATAATCTCTATAAAATTTATTTTAATTCCCACACTTTTTTAGTTAAGAAACAGTAGAGTGAGTTTTTTAATATGTGTTTCTTTTTTTATTATGTTTTTCATACACGAATGTAAAACATTAATATTCTTTAGGGACTCTACTATTTAGTCCTTACTGAATTCATACTCAGAGTCTTCGTGATCCCAAAAAAAATGTGTGCAATTTTCATATATTATATTTAAATGTAATTGTTTGATATTTAGAACTTATTAGATATGGGTGTGTATGGGGTGCCTGATCGGGCGGGAATGACTTTTTGGATGGTTCTAAATGTTTTTCATTGTCAAGATTTTTTTGATTCAATTTTTTTAAACATTTAGAAGTTTTATTATCTTATATGATATTATTTGTGATATAATAAAAATCATATAATAGAATATATTCATTATGGTTACTTTAATTTTTTCTCCTTTATTATTTTTTATTATTTAAATTCTTTACTATTGTATTGTAATGATATTATTATTTTTATCATTGGAGGATATAGACTCCACAAGAACACCACATATTCCATCTCAACTATTTATCACCATATGGAAAGGTCATCATCATTATACCTTGATGTATCACCAATATTATTTGAATCATAGTATAACATAATTTGTTTAACCATTTTTTGTCCCTTATACATATAATATGTGTAAATTTTTTAGAGTTAGTAAAAAAACCATTCCTAAATATTTATCTTGATATCTTGGATCTTATCACTAACCTATGTTGATTAGGCGTTCCCATTGGGGAATTTCAGGGACTAGGTTGGGTGCCTAGGTTTAAAGGTGAACATGTTTGTTTCAAAAAAATTTATATTATATCCATGTTGTTATATAAGTGTTATTTTCTTCAGATATATGGTATATAAGAGATAGGGTTATCTTGAATTAATGGGTAGATTACTTTTGATTTCATGGAAATCATTCAACACAGTGAACCTTATGTGTCTATATGATGTTTGAAAATGTTGTGCCTATGTTATGTTTTTTCAAATCTCAGTTATACTCTTATATTATCATGATTCAAAATGAAATTTTTCTTTTTTGATAATCTATAATATTTATCAGATGTGTGGGATACTATCTTCTAGAATATTTAAAATAGTTCTTTAAGTGGATTATATTAGATATACTACTCATGTGAAACCACGCATCTATAAAAAAATTATTTAGGCAATAGTATGGGAACTATGTTCACTGGATGAAAATGTAATACCTACTCTAACTCAAGAGAGGGGTGAATCCAAGATCTAGGGAAGAGAGAGATCGATATCAGGAGTTTCTCTACTAGAATCCAACATGACATATAAGGATAGAAACCCCTTAAGAGGTTAGGGAATGGAATGATAATATTGACTATATCATTGTATTCTTTTAGAAACCATATTCTATAAAGGTGAAATGTGATGCCAATATTCTTGACATTCCACATAATATATAATTAGAAACTATTTTTTGGGATAACCACCACAAGTTCATAGAGTGGAAATTATTATATATCTTCTTTTTTCATCAGTTATTAATAAAATACATTGATATAATAAATCTTATGGATTTTATCTCCGTTCTAATGTGTGATATCTTATTGATAGAATATTCCAATCACATTTGTTTTTCTACCAATATTGTATCAAATGAAAGTTTGAAGGCCTACATGATCTACATGAAATTTATATATAATACTTATATAAATTAATTCATTAAATAACCTCTTATATATAAGTTTTAGACATATAAATGATTTAATAGATTGATATAGTAAGGAAGTAGGGTCTAGATTGTTACCCTCCAAATGCTTATAGATTCAGTGTCTCATATAAGATGATGAGGAAATGGATTGTGACCCATAGTGGTTGATTTAGTTGTACTAATTAATATGGTGGTCCCATTTCACCATCAAGATCATTAGGATGTCTTACATTTAAAAAATTCTAGCGTGGTAAGTGAGGGATAACTAAGAGTTATGTTACCATACCAATAAGGATCAATAAAACCTGTGGACTTTGTGGTACTCTGTAGAAGTTTTTATAGTCTCTATAAACTCCATGATATGGTTCCTCTTCATTCTCTCTAAATAAAATTGTGGTGAAATTTTATAATTCAAGGGAAATAGGTCTCCAACCATAATCCTCCATGGAGAGTTATATGTACATAGTTCCAGAATCTCCATTTGAAGTCAGCATAAACCCATGTATTATGAGATGTGATATTGTTTATTTTTGTCATATTAAAATTTTTATATTTGACATATCTTTATCATACTCTTTTATATATCCCCATTCATTGTATATTTAGAAACAAAAATTGGATGCCATTTTATATGATATAAAACTAAAGAAACCACTGGGAAAAAATGAAGAGTGGAGGATTTAATTTTCATCACGTTCACTCTTTATAAATGATGTTGAGTTTGTCATGGAACTTTTTGTACTTGAGCTGGACATATTTTTCATTAATATTTGGACAAAATGATTGGTTTCTAATATTTTTGATATTGATGATTATCATCACCACATGAAATTCATTTATTTATTAGATCTTCTAGGTATTTCAAGAAATGTGGGTTTTTTGTTCGAGTTGTGATTGACCTCACTATATAGAGACTAAGAATCCATTTTATGCTAGTGAAACTAAGACTAGCCTCATATATTCATGTTCTAAGCATCCATTGATGGATCAAGAAATTATCAATGTTTCTACAGATTAATTATCTAGTCATCCTCTAGATAGGGAGGTGGAATTTTCTATCAATATCATTCATAGTGTTAGTTGATCTATATTTATTTTTATCAAATATCAATAGTTGAACTGGGGGAGTTAAAGGATCAGTTAGATGAACTTTTGGAGATGGGATTCATCTATCTTATTGTATTACCTTGATTAGCCGATATTATTTCATCCAAGAATGTCGATGGTTGATTTAATCTAGACATTGATTATGAAAATCTTAATGGGGTGATGATTAAGAATAAATATCAATTTCATAGTATTTAGGATATGATTAGTCTGCTAATGCTTGAAAATTATTTTTTATAAATTTATCATTAGTCATGTTATCATTATCCTAGAATGAAGGATATTTATTTACCAAAGACCACTTCCAAAATAATTCATTCCCTTATTTATTATATTTTGATGTTGTTTTGCCAAACATATTCTATTACAGTTTTATAGCCCCAATGTATAGAATATTATACCCATTCCTTGAATCCCTTATTGTTGTATTTGGGGACAATATTATGGTCAAATTATGTTATTAGGAATATATTGAGAAACATATGGGATTGGTTTTTGCAATCTTTTGGAATCACTTCCTTTATGCAAAAATATATAGGTGTGAATTTTTTATTGGGAAGTGATCTTATTAAGGAATAATATTTTGTAACATAGAATCATAGTTGATCATAAAAAAGGTTAAGGGTGAACTTTCTTGTGAGTATCCACAAAAAGTATTTTAGATATAGTGATTCATGGGTATATCATGACACTACCTCTGATTTTTGAACAATATATCAAATAACACACCACTATTGACTATTCTTACCAATAAATAAGTGAAGAAATTATCTAATTCAAAGGTTCCTAATTAACTTTATGTATTAAAATAACAAATTACATCAATTCCTATGTTGTTATATACAGAATATGGTTAGGTATTTGAGGATTATTGTGATTCGTCGAATAAAGCTCTATAGTTTGGGATTATATAGGTGATTATGGGTTGTAATTTTTCTCACATCATATATATCCACATGAGATGAATTACTCTACTTAAGAATCAATATTTTCCACTATTATGCATGATTTTAGGTGTTGGAAGCACTACCTATTCATATAGGAGCCACTATTTATTTTTTACATAATATTTTATGTTATATTTTTACTCTGAGTTATATGAACCTCATGTAGAGGTGATGGATGAAGTAGGATAAGAAATTTTATGTTGACATCGCCTATACCCTTAAGAAAATAAATGTTGTTCTTGAAGTTATTTATCAATAATTTCCTTCTCTAGAAATGTTAAATTTAATGGATGAGTAGAATATCATGTGGATGTATTGCATGTTACACATGGATTATAGGGAGGAAGAAGGATATATGATCATATCTAGTCTGATGTTGGAATCATCACTCATTGTATCAATTATTTTGTAAAATAAAAATGATGATGAGTTCATTGGAATTATAGATTATTTATATAGTGGGTGACCATTGTTGTTTGGTCTCTCGATTTTATCATATTTAATTACTTTCAATTAAGAATTGTATCCCATTTATCCCCAAAAATATTAGTGATGTATGATATTTATTTTTTGTCAACAATATTACACTAGGACACCATTAATATGTTTTATGACATGAGAAACTAGTTCTGGTTTTCAAGTTTAAAGTGTGATAGAGTTGGTTTTGTTTTTATTGCATTAATTTACGGTATATTATGTTTGAGCATAAAAATCCATCAGTTATGTGTTATACTCTTTTAGTAATATTTTGTAAATAGGTGGAGGTTTCCATGGATTGTTATCTTTGTATTTCCTTGAACTTCATAAGAGTAGAATTCTATCTTGGTGGTGATTGACAAGTTCACTAAAACCACTAACTTCATTCTGATTTGAGATTACACCATGGTATTGGATTTCTATACACGGTATGTGTAAACAATAATTATATGGAATGATATTCCCTTTAATATTTTCTCAGATAGGTTTCCCTTGTTTACATCACAGTTTCAGAAGGGTCTCCCAGAGGTTATTGGAACGTAGTTTAGGATGACTACAACTTTCCATCCATGTAAATATGGTCATAAAGAGAATCCTATTAAGATTTTATGAAATATAATGCAGCCTATGTGTTTAATTATGGTATATCGAGGGATATCCGTGGACGATTGGTTGAGTTTACTTATAACAACAGTTACCAATTTTAAATCATAGTGTCTCATTTTAAGGCATTAAATGGTCACTAGGAAAAGTCACCTATTTTTTTGTATGTGAAAAATGATTCTCCTGAATAAAATATAAGTTTCCATATGTTTTTAAAAAATATTTAGGTTATACATTTTCAATCTATGATGACATATATTTAGTGTAAATCTTATTAAGTTCATTAGTTCAATCCTTTTCGATTATTCATTGTTGATAGGTTTTTTATGAAATTTCCACTAATATTGTGTCATTTTCAGCTTGGGATGTATATAATGTTAGTATTGAGGTATTTTTGACTATTTTTTAGTTAATGAGTGTATTGGAATATTGGTTTTTAATTTGGAAATACCATCTATGTTATTTTTGATTCATGATGTATTCAATATATAATTTTTTAAGAAATATCACCATGATCCTTTTGATTATTGGAAATGGGAAGAAGTAATTTTTTGATCTTGATGTAGAAGAGGTCAAGAATATAGTGAAGATAGTTGGATTCAAGATAAAGGTTGTCCCTAGAAAATATATTCAGTTAGTTTAAGTGTTATGGAATCCCATGTCAAATTCTCATGTAAGTTGAGAGTGTGAAATTTCATTAGGGAACAACAGAATCCCAAATTTTAGGATCATCCCTATTCTACATTAATTTTTCGATGAATAAATCCCTATGGCGGGTTAAAGTTTCACATCATATTGATTTAATGTAGCCTTTTATGTTAAGTGGTTATATTTTGGGTTTTGAAACTTATATATGAGATCCTGTGTCTCTTTGGGATGGATTCTCCTTGGTGGTTACTGTATGTGTCTCTCAACTTTCCATTATTTTCCGAAGGAATCCACATAACACTATAGATCCCAAAATGATGATAGGTAATCCTGGATACAATAATTCATCATTTAGTCACTAGAAAAATGGTGGGTTAGAACTGAAAAATTCATGGATCTATCATCCTTTCGATAGTATCTTACTAAGAGTGTTAATGAAGGATATGGTTGTAATTTAACCACATATTTCAATTAACCATTTAATTGAAATTTGGAGATCTAAATTCGACCATGGATATTTTTATGGAAACTATTTTATATTCATTAAATTCTAATTCATCCTTTGTATTTATTTTTATCATAGACCAGTCAATTATATTAAATTTTTTATGTTCAATCAATTTTATTATGTTTTCATTATTCTATATGATTGAAAGTAGATGTATGCAGTTTTAATATAATCTATTAGCTTCATGATGTTATATTCGTATTTTCTCAATTCTTATTATTCACTTAGTTATTGGAGTATGGATATTTTATTGTCATGGTGTAGATCTCATGTTGGATGAGGTATGTGATAAATTTATTCTATGACTAAAATATGTTCTAGAAACTAATTTCAATGATGTGGGAATTAATGTTTAAGTCCCCTAATTTTTTTCCATTATGATTCATTCTCTCCTCATTTGTGGATCCCAATATATTAATTCTATAAACCATGTGTATATATATATGTGGTTTTTTAAAAAGTATTCTTGTAATGAACTACACTTACTCATAGGATTTTAAATTGTTTTCAAAGTATATACTAGTATGATCGTTGATTAGTGATTTTTTTAATTTATATTTGTATAAAATTGTTAACCGCATGAAAAGTAATAATTAAGGGTCTATTTCAAATCCCTAATGTTTTTTCAAGGAACAATATTTCTTAAAATATGGTTTTTATGGCATGATAAAGGGTTATCAATTTATTTTTTGAATCATTTTGAACCCTTTTGAGAAATTTTGATTTGTGAAACACAAGGATGACTTGGGTACAAAGGATTAAGAGTTAGTTATTAGGACATATCCTTTAGTTTTTAGGGGTGGGGATTATACATAATGGCTTTCCTCTACTCCTTATGTTTCCACACTATGTACTCTTTTACATTGTGCCACCAATAGTGATTACACATCAGCTATTCCAAATCCACATTGTTCATCATGTTGAGTATATGTTTAATGTTCTGTAGTCCTTATTTACCACTATACATGAATACAACATAGATTAAACCAATTTTATCCATGGGGAAACTTCGATTGTCCACAGTTTTGATATGGATTTAGAAAAATTCATTGGTAAATTGAATTTTTGTCATTTAAAGTGATTTTAAAATTGTTTGCACAAAATTGTTCTATAATTGATAAGAATATATAATTTTAATTCCTTTGATATAAATTGATAAATTTTTTATCATTACATTTTTATTTGAAATTTGATTATATCAGGAATTTACTAATAATGATTTCTTATGGAACACATTGTGGGATCCTATTAGAATTTATCATACACCCATTTCTGCGTGTTGCCTATGTTTTATCTCATGCATGATAGGGAATATAACCATCGTGAGGAGGTGGGATTCATGGTTATTTGAGAATTGGTATATAGAGATTAGATGGTGGGATGTTTCCAATGTATCACATAGAGCTTCATTTATCATTTTTGAGTACTTTGGAGTTTTTTCACAATTATGAATGATCTGTTATAAATTTTCAGCCTCTTAGATTTATTGATACCATTAATTTATTATTCTTATGGAATATTTTATTGTTCTTTTTTATCAAAAATTATACAAATATTTCAGTTGGTCTGATTTTACACTACTGTCGAAATTATTCAAAATGGTTTAACTTCATGCTTGAGTGCTTGTCACTAGCTTGTGGGGACCATGAATGCACTTTAGGCCTTATGATTAACTATGATAGGGTCGTAGGTTGATGGGTGATCTGGTTTAGTTTGTGGGTGACAGGGTATGTTTGAGATGAGGCCCTAGAGGGTGGTTCTGAGAAAGATCTACTAGTATAGGATTCTATGCTGGAAGGATAGTCATAAAAAGGAAATAACATATAATATTTGGTAGATTCGTATCTTAGGGAATTGATAGAGTGAATCATCTGGAGAATTAATAGAGGATATCATGGACAATATTTTTGTATAAAATTTATGAAATGTGATTGTAAGATGAAAAACCTCCTTTTATTCTAGAGAAAGGGTGGACCCTCTAGGGATGCATATTAAATAGAGTAAATATAGACTCTATTTTATTTTATTGAGATTACCCATCTTTAAAGGGTGATATTTTTCATTCATATTCCCAATGTATCTTTAAGACATGGATGATTTATACACATAAATACATGCAGACATGGCAGGTTAAAATGGAAAGACATTCATGTCATGTTTTTCAAAAACATATTCCCATGGACTTTCAGATAAGATGAAGATCATGATTTAAAAAACATTCTTTATAGGGATACCTCAGATATCGATTCTTATATGAGGTTTATTTATTTTATATGAATTATACTGACAATTCAGGGAGATGATATCATTATGAAGATATCATTTTATGATGGGTTTTTATATTCTATAAGGAGTTGGTCACTATATTTATATTGATATCATTTTTGAAGGAGATGATACTGTTAATAATAGTAGATTGTAACATAAAAAATGTGACTATAAGGATTATTAGAGTTATTTCATGAAATATAGGATGTTGAACTCTAGGTATTCATATATGGGGATACCCAGAGACCCAGATAGGTTATCATAGAATAGGTTCACCAATTGCACTGTTTAGTGGATTTCCAAATACATGTTTCGATTGGGGGAATATAATGGATATTACTTCCTTTTGAGATAAAAAATTGAAAGAGTTCATGGAAATATTCTAGATGGAGAATTTGGAGATATTTTATAAAAGGAACTCTTAGGAATCTAAGAGTTATTGAATTAGTTATACATTGAATTATAAGTTAAAATCACGATCAGATATCATAAATTTATCTATATGAGAAGTATATGGTACTAAGAGTTATTCTTACTAGTGAGGACAATGGCTGGTGGTGAGTAAAACAACATTTGGAGTATATGATTCATGAATTTTTGTTTAGGGATATCTATATATATATATAATCCAATATATTCTGATAATTCTGGGAAACTAAAAATTGTTATTATTTTTCTATGAGCGTTTACATTTGTAATTATTTGTATGACTAATACCGAGAAATAGATGTGTATAGAATAATGAAAATATTATGATGCTGGAAATTGTTTTAGTTTAATATGAGGATAGTGATTATGGGATTTGATGGAATCAAGTATAAAAGTCCACATCAATTTGGATTATAGATTAGGGCAGTCATCGAGCCTAATGCATAATAAATGTGTGGATCATATATAATATAGGATAATTTTTGGAATCAGATAAGATAATGGATAATTGCGTGCATTATGTATGAAATGGGATAAAATTGGGAATCTATTATGATGGAGGATGTAACAGAGAATAAAATATGATGTATGACAAAAGAGGACATTGGGTATGATAAGGGATATTGCATTGGGATTGGGATGATGTAATGTGATGTTGGATAATGCTCAATTAATATATATAGATAACTTTTCTATTCATAATATATGGATGTGATACCAATTTTTTTATTATGTTCAATTAAAATGATACTAGGTTGGTTATTCCTTTGCTGGTGAGTATTGAATGAAATAATCATTTTTTAAAATTAGTAGTTGGCCTAGTCTGGATATACGAGGATAAGAATAATCTATTTAGTTTTATCTTGGAGGTTAAGAATGTAGGGTGAATAACAGTTATTATTTAGTTGATTTTTATTAGTTTAAGTCTTATGATTGATCTAGGATAATAATTTTACTGTAAGGATGTTCTAAGGCATCTAAAATTTTGAATAGCGAATCAAGTCAAATCATTGATCTATGAGGTGTGTATAAACCCTATATAGGTGTCAGGAATTTCATTTTAGGCTAGGTAAGAACCTATAGAATTATTTAGGATTGGGGACATATAATTATATATTAGTAAAAATTCATATCATTACTCAGGGAACCATGATGCGATGTTTGATTCAAACTGTGAAAGAAGGGAAACCTAGCATAACGGTTTGGAAGGGGTAATTATTATTAGTAAATTTATTTCACTAATATGGGAATGGTTTTATTTGAGGAAAACTTATATGTGCAAACTTTATGGGTAGTGTATCTGTGGTTCCTTAGGAGACATGTTTTCTTATATTTGTATGACTATAGACAGTGTTAATGATTGTTTTTTGCAGGATGAAATTGGATAATGGGGTGGTGACACTATGATGGAGGTAGAATTGACCAGGATTGATCTATAAAGGATTCATATTGGATTTATGTACACAATATAATCCATGGGAAACTACATTATGTGTCCATTAATATTGATTTTGAGGCACATAATAATGTCCCAAAAATTTCCCATAATTTCTTTTAATGTAATATCCAGGAAATTTTGTATAATGTTTTTTAATTATACGGAATTTCCTAGACATTATAGAAAAATACCACCAATGTATTATAACAATGGAAAAATACCACTAAGGTACGGACTCATCTCACACCAGGTATAACATATGTACAGTAATAGAGATGATTAAGTGTAACTACTAATTCATCTTACTCTGTTAAGAGGTAGACCCCTGCAAGATCCTAAATCATCATCAGACCCACAGAGGATCATATACATCATCAGACCCACACATAATCCTAGTACCTCGTCAGACCCACAAAGGATCCTAGTACATCTTTAGACCCACATAGGATCCATGTACCTCGTCAGTACATGGTCAGACCCACACAAAATCCTAGTACATTGTCAGTACATCATCAGACCCACATAGGATCCTAGTACATCATCAGTACGTCGTTAGACCCACACAGGATCCTAGTACATCATCAGTACATTGTCAAACACACATAGGATCCTAGTACATCGTCAGTACATCGTCATACCCACATAGGATCCTAGTACATCATCAGTACACTGTCAGACCCACATAGGATCCTTGTACATAGTCAGTACGTTGTCAGACCCACACAAGATCCTAGTACATCGTCAGTATGTTGCCAGACCCACATAGGATCCTAGTACGTCATCAGTACATCGTTAGACCCACATAGAATCCTAGTACCTCATCAGTACTTCGTCAGTACGTCGTCAGACCCACATAGAATCCTATTACCTCATCATTATGTTGTCGTACCCATACATGATCCTAGTACATTGTCACAACCAGCTACATGGTTCTTGTACTAGGCTTTCTTGTCTCCGAGAGGGTCTGCTACTCAAGCCACTGGTCGATACTCCAACTGCCACGATGTCCCACAAAGAAGTATCCCAAAGGGACACCATGTTATAGATGTCTCAATGTAATAGACAGTGCGTCAATCAGACACCAGATTTGTATGTTATTAGTCTTTTAGTTCCGAGGGATTGGTTGGATTTGTGCATTATCCAACCCGACCGTACCCCAACATTATCCTAACCTTAAGTGGGGTTTTCCAAAAGAACCTTCTCAATCCAAGGTTCTTGTTGCAACAATCAGTTCATCATTTCGACACCATATAAGGGATATATGTCTAATACCAGATCCTGAAATAATAATAATAATATTATTGGGTGTTTCATGAACCCATGCAATGAATCAGAATTTTATAATCAACATATGACTTAAATCTACCGTCTTAGTGTTAGGATCACGTCGCCGTAGATGGTAAGTCAATCCAACGTCACATGTAGGAGTTATGGGGTGTCATATATTAAATAATAATAATATATTATTATTATTGGAGCGTTTCCGGTACCCGATCACAAAACCCGAAAAAGACATCCAATATTGGACTCATAATATCCATCTCGATGTCAGGGTCACATATCCACTAACGGTTCGTGAAACCGAGGTCGCACTGATAAGTTACAGACAAAATATTGTTTTACAACCAAAAATAAAAATATCATTATTATTATTATATTATTATTATTTACAATTCATTTACTTCAATTCTCACATTCCATGCACAAACCCACACCTTTCCAATTTGGTGAGCTTCCCCTTATTCAAAAGATTTCATCCTTATTTGCTTTAAATTTTTAACTTATCTTTTGTCAATACTTTCTCTCTTCAATTAACCTCTTTTACGATTTCATTTCATCTTCAAGACCTGCAGCACATGATCAACAATGTAAACTCTCAACTCCAAGTCTTCGATCACTCTTTCACTGCAATGAACATAGCCCTTCTCGCAACACCCTATATGCGCATTGGAAAAAATGCACCCCCTATCCACCTGGCCACCGAACCACTCAGGAGTCGTACCCTGAAGACTTATTGGAATCACATCGTTATGTTACTCTTTATGTGGCCCACTGCATCTTCGTTCTAAAATCCAAAAATAAAATGATCACTTATTCAAGATCCTTGGGTCGAGGGCTCCACATCCAAATGTTGCGCTTAATAGAATATTTTGTTTCATATGCCAATAAATATTTGGACGCCTCCTTCCACGAGACATTTTGGCTTCGTTCCAAGATTGAAAAATTAAATGATCGCATATTTTCGATCCTTGCATCGAGGGCTTCATGTCCATATACCATGCTCTGCAAAACTCTGTGTTTCCAGCAGCAATAAATATTTGGAATTAAAGAATGCCCGAAAACATGTGAAGAGCGAAATGAAAAGAACATGATATATGTGTGGATCAATGGCCGTGTTTTTTGGCCATCATTGTTAAGAATCAAAAATATGGGGAATCAACAAATTGATATTTATCATACTTCAAAATAAATGCCCTACCTCAATCGTCTGTTGGAGGTTGTGTGAGGAGGAAGATGATGCATCGAAAATTCATGAACGTTTGTTGCACATTACTCATTCGTAGGTCGTTATTCATTGGATGATCTTCTTCATTGGAGAAATATCTTACTTAGAGAGTTATCTATCCAATTTATTTTCCAACAACATTCCTCCAACCCCCATGAGAGGTGTGGATCCCCTCTCAATTAAGATTACATAATTAATTAATCAATTAATGTTTGCATCATTAATTTGGGGAATTTCATCAGTTATCTCATATAAAGAGAGGAAGTCATGTTCGGGTGGTCCCCACCATCAGAATTCAAATCGCTGGTTTCAAATAAAAAAAATAAAAGTTGGTTGTTTTATTTTATAATTTTTTAACTCTCCGACAAAAATCCGAAAAACTAACTTCTACCCTCGACCTACTAGGGTCAAGGTGAAGGTTTCCTTAAGTTAATATCGACATTGCGAGTTAAATTATTTCCTCAGAATACAATTTCATGTACTAGTTCATAAGTTACAAAACGCCGCTCATGCGTTTACTGAACAAACCCGAATACATGTTCAGAAATTTATTAATAGTCACCCTCGAATCGTGCTGGTCAAGGTTTGGCTCTGTCCAAGTGAAACACACCCCAAAAAACCCAATGGTACACTAGGATTTCAAATACGATTTAACATTTAAAAGTTTTGGATTTAAAAATAAAATAACTCTCACTTAATTATTTTATTTACTGCCAAAAACTAACATTCACTGGTGGACTGCGCCAGCCAATGATAGTATCTGCTTAAATAGAGAATTCCCTCACAAGTTCAACGGTGGTACAGGATATTCAATCTAAGGTACCATTTGTGTGTTATATGAATTTAAAAAATAAAATAATTTATTTAATTATTTTATTTATGGTTATGCCATTTTGGGGGTTTCTCACAGGAGGCCCGTGATGACTAAAATTAAGTCGTGCCTAGGGAAAACCCACCATTCTGAACGCAACAATGCCCTTGGATTTATGATCTGAGTTACCATTTAAGAGTTATTCCACTTTTTCAAGAAAACTGCTTATGCTCATTATTTAATGTTTAAGAAACCTTCGTCGGACCATTCCGGGCACTCTAGGGCTCAGAATCGTGCGCCGTTAGATTTCGCAGTCTCAAAATAATTCCATATAATTAAAAAAATTACAGAATTTTCAGGATATTATATTCTCCCCACCTTAGGGATTTACTTACTTGAAAGCCACAATAAAGGGAAAACAAACAAAAGTGGGTACTGAGAAAGAATGTGAGCCTCCCACTCCATTGTGCTTTCCTGGACGCTCCTATGCTACCAACGCACACACAGCAAAGGTGACGATCTCCCATGAAAGAATATCTCATGTCGATCCACAATGTCCACTAAAACCTCCAAAAATTTCACCACATCCTCAACGTCTAGCTCACTTTGGATGACGACTTGAGATGGGTCATGAAGGTATTTCCTCAGTTATAATACGTGGATGAAGTCGTGCAGCCAGTGCAAAAAATGGAGATGTGATATGTGGTAAGCCACCTCGCCAACTCTGCTGGGGAACTGGAAGGGTCCAATGAACCTTGGATATAACTTGCTGCCCCAACCAAATCTATACAAACCTTATCAAGGTGAGACCCGTAGAAAGACTTGGTCACCATCCACGAACTCCAGAGGTCTCCATCTCCTGTTAGCACAAGACTTATACTGGCTCTGAGCCATTTTCACTTGATAACAAGTGAGGCATCATGATACAAAATCATCCAATTATTTCGTTTTACCTGGCCACCAGTACTTATGCTGAAGGTCTTGGTACAGTGGTACGTCATCTGAAGGGGTCGACGTTCTCCCCACCTTTAGAAAGTCCATCAGGTTCCTACCCTGAGGATAACTGAACACGTCGAGCCTCGCAGTCACTGTCCCCACACTGTGCCTCCCTAACCCGCTAAAGAAGTGGGGGAGTGACAGTGAGAGGCTAAAGAAACAGTGCTCTATCTTAGTCCACAAAGGATATCTGTAAAGCAGCCAACTGCTCTGAGGCCTCACTCAACAACTGTAGGCCATAACATCTACTTAGTGCATCCGCTACCACGTTCCCCTCCCCATAAGAATATATTATCTCAATTTCATAGTCCTGGAGGAACTCTAGCCACTCCGTTTGGAACTGAAGACTCTAAAATTCTACTGGCACGAGGGTATGGCTGGCCTACTCAAGAGTGATTGGTTGCACCCTCTTATGCATGAGTTTATTCTGTGCCTCCTGGGTTTCCTTTTTCGCCAACCAAGGAAAATCCAATTCCAATGTTGTAGAGAAACCACAACAATTTTCCAAATACATTCAATCTGGGTATGAACTGTGGACGTCCAGTCCATAACGAAACTAACGTCTTAAGGCCTCGAAACTGCCACCCAGAGGTTCCAACTGAAACTCTTGCCTCAAGTGTTAGATCACACCATCATCATAAGTGTGATTATCGAGTCTCCTCCCAATAATATCTACAGATATGAGGGTCAAGTCAACGACGTAACTAAAAACTCTATGTCTTGTATAACATTCTTGGAAAGAAGGAATGATTGGTACCTATGCCTATTTATATGGAATATAGTAGTAGACACAGAACATACCTCGAATCATTCTTAGAGCCCTTGGGTCACCCTCTTTGACTGAATGCAACTACTCCCTTCCCAAGTCCTTCAACTCCATGAGCCTGGTGGGGTCCACAAAGGGGGGGGGGGGTTGTAACATGTCGAAAAGTACACCACCTCATGTTACTCTCCTAGCTCTACTTCCACGTCTATTTCCCTATACATTCATGTTTCCCTAACACTTCTTCTTCCCGAAACATTTTTACATTCCCAAGTCTCTACAACTGAAGCCAGTTTCTTGTTTTCCAACTACTAACATTCACTAGCTGTATCCGCTTAGCCAAAAAAACATTCAACCACAACGGTATTCTATAGAACCCCAAAGTAAGTAGGAATGCATAGAGGAATAGTGCTGGCTAAGATGTCCTTAAACCCATTGCGCTTGAATGTCCGAGCCCTGAAGCACTGATTGTATCGTATTAATCGTGTACCAGGAATTTTCGGTATATTTTGATGAATACTCAGCTACCGACAAGTCATCCTGCCGAAGCTATAGAAGCTATAGAGAAATCATATCCCCCTCTTCAAGCCAGTCCTTAGCTACCTGTGAGTTGGGCTTTCCTCGGAACCTTAGGGGTGTCTGATGCTAAATAATGCGTAAGGCACTAATCCTATATGTGTACTTTACCGGTACCACCAGTTATAACTGATGACTAATGAGTAGTGATATAGCTAACACACTACCCAAAGATACTATATTGGGTAATGGTCCACACACCGAAGCCTCATCACTATGTGGACCATCCTCATGGACACTCATTGAAAATGACTAGTAGCTAAAATCACTATCTGCTCTACTGGTGTCTCAACTAGGAGGAAAACTCTAGGAACCACCTTCAGCCAGCCCTAAATTGCGTGGGAATCTGTCTCGCCTTGAAACCTCAAAGGCCTGTGCTACTGAAACTTGTGCAAGATGCTTAGTCAACGTGCACCATATGCCATTGTGGCTAGTTGTAAATGCTTCCCAAAAGGTGGTGGTGATGCTGGTACACCACCCGATGGTGCAAACATAGTAAGAGGGCCCTATACTGGAGCCTCGTCGCTCGCTAGGCCATCATCATGGACTCTCTCTCAGAAATTATAGATTGCTATCTACACGGTGACATCCTGATATAGAATAGGTGCACCATAATCATTAATTTATACCTGATGATTTGTCTTAAGGAAATCACAGGAAACTATTAAAAAAACACGCAATCAGTTCTTCTGTGTACTATGTCCGAAATCATAACTCAGGGTCCTAGTGTATGGATACGTCGGCCGCCGCACGAACACTAGAATCCATGAACTGAAAACCACACTCATTACACGTAACACAATTTATTCACAGAAAAAATTAGAGTCCTAGTTCTTTGGTCAAACCAAACTCCTCTAATACCAATTTGTCACAACCCGTCCCCTGGGACCCATGCTGTGACTACCCAAAGCCCGCCTTCCATAGGCCAGGGGCTGGAGACTAGCACCGAAAGGCATATCCTTTAAAACTAGGAAGGCATTTCCTTTATATCCTATAAACACACTCAACCAAGCACACAACAAGATACAAACCCAAGTAACATGTATAAAAAAGAGTGTTGAAAGTAAGTAAAAATGGGCCAGAAAACAAGCCCAACTGGAAAGTACAGGGAAACTGAAAGGTATAAGTAAACTGAAACATCTCATACCAAAAACCACCAAGGATCCTACCTGATGGGTAGATACTGCTCTCAAACTTCAATCTCTATGGTATGCCTCATCTAATGTCTACCTCCGAGCTACCTCTAGACCTGGTACTCTCGTCCTCAGTCAGCGTTATCCGTTGTCTACACCAAACACAACAAGATACAGGTATATCCTATGCAGGGGTGATTATGACGATACTCAGTAGGGATCCCGAGACCCTCAAGGTCACACAAAATCCAAAAAGGACAAACCATAAATCATAGAAACAACTGACAAACCTACTTAGGTATACTCCCATACATATACCAAAGTTATCAAATATACCCATCCCAAACCTGATGAAACACATGGTCCAACACGAAATCCCAAATCTCAACTATTCAACAATGGTAGGAATTGTTGGGATTTGGGATTTTGGGTTGGACCCTGTGTTTTATCGTGGTTGAGATGGTTATAATTGATAACATAGGTATATGTGTGGTCATATAACTATGTAGGGTTGTCAGCTGTTTCCATGCTTTGTAGTTTATCCTTTGTGGATTTTGTGAGATTGTGAGGGTCTCAGGGTCCCTACTGAGTATCATCATACTCACCCCTATACAGGCTATGCCAACTGCTTGTTGTGTTTGGTGCAGATGATAGACAGTGCTGACTAGTGATGAGAGTACCAGGATTGGAGGTATCTTGGAGGTGGACATTAAACAAGGCATACTTTAGAGACAAACATTTGAATGTAGTACCTACCCTTTAGGTTGGATCCTTGGAGAGTGTTCACATGAGGTGTTTCAGTTTACTTGTACTTTTTAGATTTCTTGTACTTTCCTCTTAAGCTTGTATTCTGGCCCATTTTTACTTACTTTCAGCACACTTTTTCCTATACAGTTTACTTGTGTTCGTATCTTGTTGTGATCTTGGTTGAGTGTGATTACATGATATAAAGGCAATAACTTCCCGGTTTTAGGGGATATGACTTTCGGTTCTAGTCGCCAACCCCAGGCCTATGGTTGGCGAGCTTGGGGTAGTCACGACACGGGTCCCAGGGGACGGTTCAGGACATATATAATGATTAAACCTAAATATAACATTTATTTATTTTTATTTTTCAAATAAATCATGGCCCAAAGATTTATAATGAGAGTTTTATTAATTCTACAAAATAATACGTGTTTCGAAAACCAATATTTTTTCCTGAAATAATATGATTTATAATAAACTATTGATTTTTTGAGGTTAAGAACAGTTGAAAAATCATGGAATTTAGGTTTACAATTTATTTTCTATTAGAAATTTGGAATGGCTTCGACATCCTTAATGATTTAACATGAACATCATTATATACATACATCCCAAACGAATTCAGTTATTAGGGTTTCATACCAATGAACCTTAGGAACTCACATTGGCTAAGAGGATTGATGGTTAGGCTCATAACACCATGATGGGTTGAGTTATTTCTTACTCTGAAATTCTATTATAGATTTAACATATGTTCCGGAATCACTAAAACATACCTATATAGGGCTACATACCACTATGACTATAATATAATCAAAACCAATAGAAAAAACTATGTGAATTAAAAATTCTCCACTTTTCCTTTTTTAATTATGTTGATTTATATTATAGAAACATTTGGGCCCTCTAAAGTCTACATCCATCCACATAGTCTTTTGGAATTTTTGAATTTGGATTGAACCCGAATGAAGAATCCTATATATGCTTTGAAAATTGGAATCCAGACCCTTATATTTCATCCATATGGTCTGGTCTTAAACCTAAAAAGGATTCCCGTAATGGAGGCACATTCATCATTCTGACAATATGGACAATGAAGATATCTAAGCCCACAAAATTCATCAATATTATGAAAAAGAAGAGACTATAGAAGATCTTCCACATTGAATGAGAGTGAAACGTTAGATTTAATATTGCAGATTATACATTGAGGCTTCCCTAAAGAGATTCATAATCCATAAAAGGGGTAGTTTCTAGATATTACATGGTACTTACAGAATATCATCCATTGTTAATATTACCCCATAGACGGGTAATGCGAAGATATGTTTCGGGGAATATGAAAAAGAATATGGATATATTTTGAATCCTTGAAGTATATAACAATTTAATATATATTAATAAATGGCCAGTGTTTACTCCTTGGAGGATTTCCAAAGGATATTAAGGGCTTACACATAAGAAAATTTCCATATTTAATAACCAAGAGGAATATATCAACATGATTTTTATAATGATACAATTGGGGCTTCCACATCAGAGGATGATCTATGAATTATACAGATTGGATGATGCCCATATTTTGGTACAAGGGGGAATATAAAAAGTGAACATTTATTAAAAAATGAACATGGATTACATCTTGGAGGATACCCCAAGACCGAATGGTTCTTACACCTTGAAGGATGCCCATATTTATAATGAAAGTGGTATAGATAAACATGATGACTGTTAATAAATTGTTGGATCTTGAACCTAGGATTATGAAGAATGAAAATCATGGAATACACCTAAAGTGATTACCAGATTTGAGAATCAATAGGAATATATAAACTAATGGATAATTATGAAATAATCATTGATTACACCATGGAGGATTCCCAAAGACTAATAAAGGAATAAATATATGGGTATTTGAATATTTTTGAACCAAGAAGAATATATCAAGTGGTGGTTTGTTAATAAATAGTTGGGATATAAAATATGGAGGATTATCAAAGAAAAATTAGTTCTTAGACAAAGGGGGATTGAAATATTTTGGATAAATCTAGGAAGATCAAATGATATTAGACTAATGATGCATGATGAAGTCAAAAGGAGGAATATAAACATAATGAAAATACTATAACCATCACAATGAAATGTAGACATGGAAAACAAGAATGGAAATTAAAAAGGAGGTCTCTGTACTTGAAGAATTATTAATAAAATAAAATGAGGCACATTGACTGAAGAATCAAGAAGTCATCATCAACACTTACACTTCGAATGATGTACATGAATGGATCTGATCATCCTTTAAAAGTTAATAAATAATGATGATAGACCCATTATAGATTATATTTCAATGATATATTATATGTATGGGATTAAAACATGCGGTGTTTAAAAAGCATATATAAATTAATTTTTTTTTGATAGTTGAGGGAAGAAGACTATGATTCTTTGGAATTTTATTTTATAGCATGGAACCCTTCAGGGAAAATGGAATAAGAGAACTTCCCATTCCCTAAAAGGGTTAAGTGATCACTTGACTAATTCAAGGTCCTAAAACCATGTAACATTGAGGTGGTCATGAACACATAAGTGGGCATATGAGTTGGGTTGCATGAAATGGATGGTCCACCTAACAAAAGATTCATAACCATGGTTTTCATGAGATGGTTGAATGAAAAAAAATCCAAATGAGAGTCCATGAACATGGAAAATGAACATGGATAATGAAAGAATCCTTGTAACATGGTTCATATGATCACAAAATACCATATGATGAACCCATTAATGGTACAATATTTTATCTTGTAGCATAATCGGGGTGACATTCATTAAGGAACATAATGCATGTGTGTAAAAATATGGAAAAAAGTGACCATATCATATCAATAAGAAAATGAATAAGACCACATAATGGAATCAAATGATGACTAAGGATTCATGAGATCATGTAATGTAGAAGAGGTCATGTGATTAAGTGATTACTTAGAGGGTTTCTCTTTGTGTGTCTGACTTTCTCCCCTAATGTTCTTCTCTATCTATATATTATTCTATACCGAGGTATGTGTTCATAATATATTTTTAATATTATATTATCTCCACATTCCACATTACTCAAGAAGAATACGAATGGTCATTATAGGATGTTGGTTTTGAGATCACCTCAAAATGTTAACATAAGTACATTGCATGAATATGATAAACGAGGTTGATGGGTAGAGAACAAGTCAGGTCCTTCACATTTCAGTTATTGATGGCATGATCAAGAGTCAAATGACTATGACAGAGTCATGATGTCCTGAAATATATAACAAGAAGAATAAAATTAGAGTGAATGTCAACCCTTCATTCAAGGTAATCCTTTTACCATCCACATCACATGATAATTCCTATGTAAGATGGTTACTTGGAAGAGGGGTGTCTCTTGATGAATCATATTTGTGAAAACCAACTATCACATAAAACCATTAAAATAACTATAATTGGTTTTTTGAGGTCTCAAAATAATTTATCTTAATGGGAATCCCGTTCATTATACTTATCTTTATATATTATGTTACTCTTTGATGAAATACTTTCATATAAGATATGAATGCATGCAATGTGGTTTGATGATCGACCATGGCTCATTCCATCAGTATGGTCAATAGAGTAGTTCATGTGTTAGTCTACCAAGGATTCCTAAATTAAAAAGGGATAGTATTCATGAGGACGAATATGATGTTCTAGATATTGGATATCTGGGATAGATTTGTCGGAGGCAGATGTGTTCTATCTGTATCAGGAATAAAAATGTAATAGTTTCTCGATTCCATCTCATCTTGGTTTAAAGCTAAAATCTGTCTTGGAAATGGTTTATTAACCAAATAATAGATCATAGTTTCTAGAAGGGAGTAACTAGGTCAACTCTGGGATTCCATAAAGACCTCCCATGCATCCACCTCCTCTACACTGGTAACATTTGGCATGGATGTGCTCCCACTATGTGTGCTCATGTAAACACACCAACCCTAACAATAGGAATAGATTTTCAAGAAATTATGCCCATTTATTGAAGATAATCCAATAATAAGTGCTGATATGGATGGATAGATTTCATGGAAGTAAATATTTTTTATTGCCACATAATCTAAATACCTATTTAAAAATTATCGGTATCATGTTTGATAAAATTATCACATATAATAGTCATTAATTCAAAATTTTCCTACTAATATTTTCCACAAGTATCATTAGAAGTATCTATGTTAAATAAATTAATTTTTCATGTTCTTAAAGACCTCTCATATGTCCCATTGAAATTTCAATGGAACCCAATTAGTGGTTTCAACAAAATAACACCATATAATTTGATTAATTCATAATGAAATTAGTATATTTCTACATTAAACATTTGTAATTTTTTTTTGAATTCACGGATGCATATTGGGGTTTTGGGATGAGTATAATAATAATTATTTCCAAGGTACATGTGAGTGGACTCATAGATTTGTGGTAGCACGTAGAGGAGAATCTTTACATGATGTGTTTGGGTTTCAAAGATGAATGATCATCTTGAGGGACACATATATTGAACAAATAATGGTAAATATTAAATGATGGAAAATGAATTTGCATGTAATGAAATTAGTGGATACATCAAAGATAAAAGATATAGAAATTGTTATGTATCTAGGATGAGTATGAATCAATCCACACATAGTTCTGATAAAAGAATTCCTATGAAAATAATGATCATGAATAAGGTATTTTTTTCAAAAAGGTACATATATGAAAAACTAATGGATAAAAGATCCTATATAGATAATTATAATATTTATGGGAGGGGATTTTTTCACTTTAGAACATAGTAATGGGTTGCGACACTTATGTCAATGTGTAATATTATTGTATTTTTTTCTCATTCTGCATTTTTTTCTACATAGGGCTGGATGATCTAAGAAATTTAATGTCAAATATGAAATATAGTGTGTTATATAGTTTCTAGTCTAGAGATTACTGTGTTCTATTATACGGTTCCCAATGAATAGATACGTTATATAATCATTTCATTTATTTTGGGACATAGTCAACAGAAATCAATTATTTTTAGAGAAAAATAATGGTCTCTAATATTTTGTTATCTTTTTTTAACTATAAATTTATTCTATGTCATTGAGGAAGAGGATTAAATGGAATTTTATCAACAATATATTAGGCCTTCATAACATGATTTCTTCATCAAACATTTTACGAATCACACATTTTTAAAATTCCCAATATTATTCAACAGCTTATGAAGTGTTTTTTTAGAGAGTGGAGACCTGAATTCTTCCCACGTATCCTTTTGTTGGTTATCAGGATAGAAATTACTATATCTCATTAAAATATTATTTTAATATCTTTTAATTTATATTAATTACTTTCCACAGTTTAAGGTCATATATATTTGACTGAATGTTTTTGTACGATGTGGATAGGTAGCATAGACCCTGTGCTACTGTAGTTTTTGTTCGTATAGATTGGACACTATATTAATTTTGTTTAATGTAATACATCATAGAGCCTATGTTTTTATAAAAACAAATATATCAAACTATATATTGTTTTATTTTAATTTTATATTGGACTATATGTTATAATAGCATAAGTTCATATATCCTAGAACCTATCTTTGGATGACTCATATACCACTTTATAAATGGTAAACTCGTGTTAAAGTTGAATAAGGTCTTAATGGAATTTAATTAGGTTGTTCGGATGTGATAAATATGTTAGCGATGATATTGAATCATAGTAGGGTGATGGGTATTACTATATTGCTGGAAGGGATCATTAGTATTAGCGGAGATTATTGTAAGGATAATATTCCTCTTATTGATATGACAAAGGAACTTATATAGGATTCAATATGGGATTACTTACACTGTCTTATCAAGGGTCCCTTAAAGCCGAATTAAATCCATTTCAGTGGCTACTAGTGAATTTATGGCTGAATGAGATACTCCATACATTAAGTTGGTTATAGATGATGTATCTTCAAGTCGGGTTCTAGAATATTTTTTCCTTCATTCAAGAATATATATCATATGTGGTGACATATAATAAATAATTTTGAATCCAATTGAATACATTAACTATTGTTTTTGTAAAATAGATCTTAAAGAGATTGAATCATCGATAGTGGGATGTGGTAGATAAGATTGGTCTGATTGAAAATAATTATGAGGTGATGAGTTTCTCTATACTATCATTTGGGAATATAGGCATCAGTTGTCATTTTTAAAATGGAAAAATTCACTTTATTATAATTCTCCAACTGTAAAATCATGGAGCCATTACATTATTTTAAAACATTAGTATGATTACAAGGAATCCAATACTATAGGGCCAATCAATTTATTAGTTTTTTAAAACTAGATTATAAACATGGACCTTACATTACAATTTAAAATATAAATTACAATATAGTCAATATTTTTAGAGTATCAATATTCTCCTAGAATAACCCTATATATCAGTCATCATACACATATTGGAATCCTAGGAAAAATAAATGATATGAAATGGGTGAGATTATATTATCAATAATGGCAATCATACAATAGAAGCTATCATAAACATATAATCATTAATAATAGTTCATGACAAATAATTGAAACACTTTCCATTTAAACATATCCTAAGAATAATATTATAAAAAATTACAATATAAATAATCACATGGCCTAAAAAACATGAACAGGTATATTAAAAGAGACAAATAATCAAATGGAATGTCAATAATTATTTTCACAATGAGGGAATTCATAATGCCGAACATCATAATCATATCGTTAAGGATTCAACAAAGACAACTTTGATAAACGAGTAAGACATTATCGAATACCCAAACTTGTTTGTCTCATGAGACCTACCAATTTATCAATGAGGTATAGAGGGCCCCACCCATCACTTAATAACTACAAATAATTCCTTATATGAAAATGGTGAATCATAACCAATATAATCATTCATATTAAAACTAGAATAGGAAATGTTAATACATTAACCATAATCTATGAATGGTATCAAAATACAACCACCATAGTAAAAATATCATAAATCCTTCCAAAAAAATATGGTAGATGGTATCTTAAGAGGCCAAAATCAATTGAGTATAAAATATTAAAAAGTACTTTGACATAGAGAAATGTATTTTAATAAAATCATTAAAAACTTCTTGAGAGAAATATTCATTTTAGTTTTGAAATTATTTTAAAAGGGAATAATGTTTTTAAAAGAAAAAATGCTTAGAGAAAATAATATTTTAATCTTATAAATTAGTATTTTTTCATTTCATATAAGATAAAAAAAATTACATCCCATCTTTATTTTGTTGAAAAGGTAAAAAAACCTCTTTTAGAAAATGATTAAAAGATTCATTTAAAAAAGAATTATAAAAAGTAAAATATGGGTAAAATAGAAATTAAAAAAATTTATAAGAATATTAAGAATATTTTGAAATAAATTATTATTAAATTTGTGCATGGGTGAAAAATATATCCTTGTAAATACTAACGTATACACAACCACATATAATAATGATATTGTGAAATTAACCCCTGCCTTATGTCTTATTCCCTCAGTTTGTGTATGAAACTCTTATATAGTGGTCTTTAACATATTATTAAATTATAATTGAATTATAATATAATTTATGATGAATTTTTTTATTCATTTCTGACTTTATATTACCCATTTATTATGAATTCCTATTTAATTAAATGTTTTGAGTAATAAAAGCTTTTTTTATCCAATATTTTGACTTGCTATTATTGATATTATTACTTAAATAATGATTTATAAACATCCATAATGAATAAAATGATATATATATCATATATATTTATTATATAAATATATATAATAGATTGATATATGAAATGCATCACACCGTTCAGGGAGACGGTAAACAATACATACCTATGAACACTGTTTCCTTTTTCTTATCGTACTGAAAGGAAGAAAGTAAATGATGTATATATATATTATTAAATTTTAATTATTATATTATATATTTAATATTTATTCATTATATAATCATTATTAAATGGTTAAAGTAGAATATGAATCTCGTCACATCGTGGAGATGGTAGGACTTACGTTCACACAAGCAATGATATCATTCCCTTAATGGTGAAAGGATATGTATTTGGACGGAATTTTAATTATAAATAATCAATATCAAGCTATATTTACTATTTATATACATTATATCCAAAATTATACCCAAATAAATAATTTATTGATGAAAAAAATATGACACCACAATGTGGAGATGGTAAGTCGTACGTATGCATGCTCGATGATTTCATTTTTGTGTGTGGATAAATCATAGAATATGGTTTTCCATAGTAATAATAAAAACATATCTGAATATATATTATACCATATTTATTACTTTATTATCTAAACAACACATAATTAATATGTAGAAGAAAAAATGATCTAGAATATGTTTGTAAAATAATTTCTTCTTCTTCGGTGGATTTCCATTAATTAACATCTTAACACATCTAAGGAGGGTGTTCTGCCTAAACTATGGAATCTAGAATTTGGTGAGGGGTTATAGAGCGGAATTTGGGTAGATATTTTCTGAAAAATTGGTTTTGAAGTGTGATTAAATCATAAGAATGGGTTCCTTTTATAGGATAGGGGAGGGGCACTCTTGGAATCCCTTATAATATTAAACAAATATCAAATGATTTCATATTAAAAATATCTCCAAAGTGTGAAATTTATAAGATAACATCTGTATGGCTCTAAAAAATGTCAACCAATTTTTTTATAAGTTTAGTTCATAATATTAACTTTATTTTTTTTCTTTAACCCTTAGTTAAACTGTTAAACTCTTACCGTGATAACTTGTATTCTTACTATGCAGGGTTAATATAATTACTATAAAATGAAAAATGAACCCCAAATTGATCTTTGAAGAAATAGTTAACCTTATTATAGTTATATGGTCCAATTTTATACTTTTAGTAAGATTTTATCATTTCAATAAATATTAGTTATTTGAAAGTATCATTTATGTGAATTTTGATACTATTTATTATTTTTTATTTAACAAATATACTAAAAACATGATAAATTTAAAATAACACATCTATTAAATCACTAACATGTAATATATATGTATATATATTGTTATTTTATGTCATTAGTTAGGTATAATTATATTTATATTAATATTTTCAATATCTTTTAGTTGATATTTCTATTAATTAAACTATTATTGCCTCATCAGTATGAAATCCTTTAATTATGTTATTTAGACTTAAAAGGTAAAAATAAATTATCATGATGATGATAACATTATTAAATTTTAAATGATTATTTATATTCAAATTTATCATCTGTATAAATATATAGTAAATATGATTTTGTTAATATAAATATTAGTATGACATTTATATATAAAAAGTTGGGAGGGGGGAAACCACTAAAAAAGATAATATAAAGGAATGATGATTTTAACGAGGGAACCCATTACATTATATAGAGCCCAAAATCAAACAAGTTTCATCATATATCCAAGGATAATGGAAATGTATTTAAGGCCAATTTCCTATTAATATAAACCATATCATGAATCATTCATGACCCGAAGGCCCAGTTAGACACTGACCAAAAAACAAAACAGTGCCACAACCTCACCTGAAGACCACTACCACCCATGATGTCGATGTCAACCAATGATTAGTGATGGCAGCTATAGAAATACCATTTTCATCAAATATTGATCTCCACCCATCATAGCACAAATCAACATCCCTACCAGAACACATCCTGATCATGCCCTATTATCTATTAAAATTTGGTAAAGTTATCATTTTTCAAAAATACTTATTTTATGAGAAAAAATTGGATTTTTTCTTATATCATATATAGAAAACTGTAAATATTAATTTTAAAATTATATAGAATATATATATATTGAAAAGTTTTGTTAATACTATTCATAATAGCTAATTTAACATCTTGGTCATATCTTATAGTTATATTTTAATAATATAATACAGTTTGGTAAAACTCAGTCTTGAGTATAATGGAATCTTTCAAAAAAGTGTCTCTTGCGTTTAACAAAAGACACTCAGTGTTTCATGAATTACAATCTATAGTATTTTATAATTTATGTTAAGTTATAATTATTGTATATTATTGTGGTGTTATATTCTCCCCAAATTAATTAAAATGTTTCCAAAAAATTTAAACATGACCTCACTAATCAAGATATTGATATTTTAAAAATAATATTGGTGATGTACCCACATTGAAAATAGTGTTAGTAAAAATATTTGTTTTATTTAGAATTATAAATTTGTACGTCACCACAAAATATAAGGCCCCAGCCTTAAACCTTTCTTAATCTTCAGTTATTACAAGATTACACATTGAGGATCTTTTCGGGTTTAGAGTTTTAGAGAATTAGATCATAAAACTTGCATTACATTCCACATATAAACAAAGTGGTTACATAAAGATAGTATTCTTCATTCCCATCAATGGAAACATATTTAAAATAAAACATGGATTCTTTCTTGACACATCTTTGACTCTATCATCTTATCATGTACCTTTCCCGTGACCTGTGAAAAACATTTCAAAAACATGGGATGAGCATAAAAACTCAGTATGGGTTATAAAAAAGAACATGTAAAGGAAACATGAGTTCATATATACACAAGAATAAAATCATACTTTACCCATAAAACATAGGCACTTTAACATACCTCATAAAATCATGAATCTATCATTTAAATCATAAGACATAAAGGTAACTTGAGGCATTCATAACATTCTTACGTAGGGAGTAACCCTCTTGGTTACATTTGGAATACCCATCACAGTATATTCCCTAAATCTCTTTGGAGAAACCTTAACGTTTCACTCCTCCACGTTACCCAATGCATTGGAGAGCTATATCGGGCTCACCCGCCCTTAGTTTATCACGGAACCACCCGTCTTCATAATAATTCCCAAGAACCATAACATAATCGTATCATATAAAACATGCATAAAGGAAACATAACATTTCCACATTTCAATCACAAGATATCAATACAACACAAAAAAAATTGTGAAAACCATTTTCAATACCAAAGTAAAAGAAAAGTAAAACATGGTATTTATTTTTCTTTTAAAAAGAAGGCATGGCTTGTAGAGGAAGCCGAAACTCAAATAACGGTCACGACGGCGGAGAAGTCGTTGTCGCCGCATACGTATGACAAAAACATTCCCTTTTTTTGTTTAGTAAACGCTTCATATAAAAAGATTCCTTTTGAATAAATGTAAAAGTCAAAGTGGTTTATACACCATATAAAAGAAAGTTGTGTATAAAATAAAATATGCCTCAATGAAAGGAGATTGAGACGAAGTCCCATACCTCGTATCCGACTTGACCTGACCGTTCTTTAATCTCCTGAATAATAAACTTGAGTTAATCTCTACTTGATTATGAACCTTTTAAAAGTTCATTATTCCTTTTATACCATGTTATTAACATCATGTACTCATTTAAGTTAATAGTGTTCATTTTGTGGGTATTTGGTTCTTAAGTCAAAAATAGACTTCTTAGACTTACATGTTGTTAATTTTGTCAAAGGTTCATTATATCTAGAATTATATTAATGATTTGGATAACATATATATCATATATATTCAGCATATACATGTATTTATAATATCACATCATATTTAGAGGTAAGAAATGAAATGCACTGTTCATGGAGACGGTAAGCCGTACGTACGCATGAACGCTACTTCCATTTCCATTTCGTATTTTCTGGAATGGAATCATAATTACATATTAGTATAATATAATTCCAGTATAATAACATATATAATATCATTAACTTTATCCTTTACACATCCCACATATGGTATTAACGAATTAAATCACTTTCAGGGGGCGGTAGTCCGCACTTCCTAAAATGAAGATATCGTGTTTACCCATAATGGGAACCATATGGGTATGCCCAAAATGAAAAAAACAGAAGCTTAAGGAAAACATAAACATATTATATATCATATATAAAAATAGTGACATCATAATGGCCACCTTTGAAGGTGTTAAATGAGTATTGAACAATCATCATTTCAGGAGGCAGAATTTCGCCATCCACAGAAACCGTATGTTCTTTAACCATTTGATGTAGTTGTGTGAGAGTTTAGCTCAAATAAATATTATAACAACATCCTAGTATATTGAAGATACTGTTGTTGTTACAAAAGAAGTAAATAAAAAGAGTTTAGGGGGTTGGAGAAACAAAATAAAACAAATGAACATGAGAGAATGAATTACCTTTAAAAGTGTAACTCCTTTTGATTTGAGCCTAAAGGCTTCCTTTGAAAGGATTATGCCCAAAGGGAATACTCTAGGATTAGGAGAGGGATGTGGAGAGAGTAAATGGGCAGGGGTTGGCCGAGACAAAGTCTTTAGGAGTGTGTGAAATGAGGTAGAGGTGGGGGCCTTTTATAAGAGGAGAGGAGGGGCACTTTTGGAAAGTATAGAAATATTACTTTATTTGAAAATGTGTTTCGGTTTTAAAAGGTCCCACATTGAGATAATTCGTGGATAAATGGATAAGGGTTCGAAATGCACTCATACAATTGGTTTTGGACATGTGTATTTCATAGATTTTACATTATCTTTCCATTTTATTTAAATCGTCAAATAATGATGTCAACGCTACGTCATTATTATGTCATAAATAATTTAATTTATTTAATGTCTAAAAATTATAAAAAAAATACTATGGTGTAGGAAATACTTTTAGATTTCCAATTAATATTTATAATCAAAAATATGATCTTTATAACCCCATGTAAAAACTGTTTTCGTAAAACATATTTTGTTTGTGTCATTTTTACTTTTACATTAAATAAAACGTTATTTTTGTCATTTCTCAACCAAAGTGGATCCATGGGGTCCCCAAGTTGACCCATGACTTGTTTTGGTCTTCCATGACACAAACAACGAGGGTAGGACATGTTAAAAGCTCATCTTATTTTATTAAAGCATTATTTTTACCTTAAACTACACTAATTACCACTAATCACGATTAAGAACTTAATAAGTTACTATTCACCAAAAAAATTATTATAATCTCATTGAACCACATTTTTCTTCTTAATGACAACCATGTATGTCGGATTTTTGAAATTCAAAACACAATGATGGAAAAATTTCATTTAAACGGAAAATCAGTCTTTATAAGTACCACTTAGTGGTTTCACTATTCATCAAAAATTGAAGTTTTTCAGAAAATTTCCAAAAATTCACCCTAAGCTAAATTTGATATTAAGAATTCAAAAATGAAGTCTATTTTACAAAATTCAAAACAAATAAGTCACATTAATTAATTTAATAATTAATTCCCGCTGTCAGAGCAAATAGCATGTTTTTATGAAATAATAAGTATCAAAAGATTGACACTAGTTTGAGTCCAATTTCAAAGTGAAATTGATTCCAATGACCACCATTGGATTAAATGGTAAAAATATATTAATATTACACATTAAGACCAATTCAAAAGATAATCTAATCATATAAATAAATTAGATTAAAAAGCAGTTTTGATGTAAAATGCAGTATTTTTCACTATTCATTAAAAAATGATCATTGTCAGAAAAATACCAAAAATTCACACAAAGTAAATTTTGATGTCCCAATCATAAATAATAAGTTTATTTTGAGAAACATAGTTTATAAAATTGTAAAAAGATAGATTTAAAAAGGGTTTTCCATCATAAGGCAGTAAAACAATCTTTTAAGAATATTAGTGTATTCCATGCTTAAGATTGGATTTATTTTCATTTTAAGACTCTAAAACTCTATCTTAATCATTAATTGACATAGATAAAAATATCTATTTTTCATTACTTACTTGGGATGTTACACAAAATGAGGCTTTCTAATAGGAGAACATTAGTCAAAATTAGAGATACATACATGGATGGAAAACTTAAGTATTAATTGGGATTTATTGAGGCCATCATTAAAAAAAATCGATGATCAATGGAAATTGAGGGCATGAAATCCATAAATCTATGATGATTTAAAACCCCATAACCTCAAAAAATAACTTCTTTTTGTCATTATATCTTTTTTCTAGATTTATTTATTTATTTCAGTATATAATAATGTATAGAAATATAATTACTTGATATGTTTATATAAACTCAATATTATCCTTTGGTTGTGTCTTTAACTAATTCTAAATCATTCTATAGCATAATTTGTATCATATAGTGAATTAACATATTACCCCCTAAAACCATTTCCAAAGACCATATTAATCAATTTTATTAATGATTAAATATTCCAAAATGAAATTATCATTAATATTTTCACAATATAAATCAATTATTATTTGACACATTCTAAACATGTGAATACCTTCATCATGTATTCCAATGAAACATGATAATAACATTAATTAAAATAAAACATTATTGAAATCATGGATGATTCTTTATTTCTTAAATAGAACATAGGATATTGGATATATTTATTAAATCTAATAATGATTTTAACACCATCATTGATCACATAAACCGCTTTTAAAAAAACATTAATCACTTCCAAGGTAGTCAGTACCATCCAATTTACATTATCCAAATCAATCACCTCTTTATTCTTAAATCACTATATTACTATTAGGAACATATTTAGGGTTACCTTTCCCTCAACCATATGATTTCTATAAATTTTAACATGCTAATGGTTCACTTTTCATGGTACCAAAAAATCTCAAATCCTTAATGAAATAGGGCTGTATTATAATCTGTATATATTTTATAATACTTATACCTTTTACATAATTGACAAAATACTCAAATAAAATAATTCATGAACCAAACATAATCAAATTAATTATTCTTCTTCATTTGTATCAATAATATATGATTTTCCATGAACCATTCAATTCTTCAGAGTTATATTTGCTTGACGCTTCGTATATTCATCTCTGTAGTGTCCTATATCCTTGTTGTTGAAGCATCAATCATTAGAAACTTGTTCTTATCATTTCAATCCAAATCACCATGTCATTTTTCTCCACACCTGTAGCAAACACTCATTCCTTTTAATCTAGTCCTATGATGATTATTACCATTTTTTCTTTGTTTATATTATTACTAGGTATCCTCTTATTCTTATACTTCCCCATGAAGCAATAATACTTAGAAAACCCTTTACGTATCCCATTATTAAATTATACCACATCCTCATATGATTAGAATTCTTGGGAGGCAATTTCCCCCTAGAAAATGTCTTAATTCAATGAAATATATGATCTTTCTTACTCATTGGATCTAATGCATTAGTGAGGTTCACATTCCTTCGACTATTCACCATTTATAAAGGATGACATACATTAGGTTAGATCATATAATAATTCATATTCAAAAAAATTGAAAAATAATTATCATAAATTGAATATTTTATGTGTATATAGTATCATTATCATAAAAAACGTTTAATTGGAAAATTATTCTATACTTATCCTCAATGTATATCATACGGTTATATTCCCAAATCATTGATTTGTAATTAATGTTTTCATGGTTAGTGGAAACATCCTTTGATACATAATTTACAACCCTAACCCTAGAATCCTAGATTTGGTGGATTATTTTAATACATTAGAATGATTACAAGGAATCAATTCCTAAAGGACCAGTCATTTCAGCATTTTTGGAAATCCATATTACATAAATGAACCATAATTTATAATTAAAACTTTAAAATACAATATATTAAATCCTTTGATAGTATAAATATTCTCCAAGATTTATCTGTCACAACACACATCTTGGAATCGTAGGAAAAAGAAAAAATAAGAAGGTGGTGAGCTCAGATTCTGTATAATGGTAAGCATGGATCAAAATATATCATAAAAATATAATCACAAACAATAAGCCATTGTGATTGACTAAAACACATGCCATTTAAAAATAAGATCATCATAATATGGAAAAAATAAATAATACTAGATAAATAATTCCATGAGATAGAAAACATAACCATTGATATTCTACTAGTCAAATAATCACATGGAATATCAATAACTAATCTCATAATGACAGATTTAATAATGTCAGACATCATAAACATACAATCAAAGCTTCATCCAATACATAATAGATAAATGGTTAAGATGTTAGCCAATACCCAAAATAATTTATCTCATGAGCCCTTTAAATGCATCGAGGGTCTATAGTAGGCCCCACTCATTACTTTCTATGTAAAATGTATTCCTCACATAAAAAGGTCTAAATATAAAAAACATAAACATTCATATTAAAAATGGCATAAAAATGATAATACATTAACCATAAACCATTAATGGTATCAAAATAGCTCATCCACAGTGAAACATATCATAAGTTCTCTCAATAGAATATGGAATATGGTATCATAAGATACCAACCTCAATTAAGACTAAAATATAACAAAGGATATTAACATATAAGTATGAAGTAAAATGATATCAGTAAAAACGTATTGATAAAAAAAACCACTTTTATATTTAAAATATGTTGAAAGGGGTTCTCAATTTAAAAAAAATATTTTTAGTGAAAATATTCATTTAAGAATTTAAAGGAATCCTTTCTTAAGTCAAATAATTTAAAAAAACAACATTCCTCCTGTATTTTTTTAAAAGTCATAATTTAACTCATTTGGGAAAAAAATTCCTTTCAAAACATTTGATAAAAAGTCTATTAAGGGTAGAAATTAATTTAAAATTTTTTAGAGGAATTGGATGAATATTTTGGAAAAAAATTATAAACCAAAGACAATAATGATAAATATGTCCCATTAAATACATACCTATAAACAATCCTGGATAATAATGAGATTGTGAAATTAACCCTTTCCATAGGTCTGATTCCTTCTGTATGTGTATGAATATCATATATAGTGGCTTTAAACGTATAATAAAACTACACCAGAATCATAATAATATTTATGATATCATATATGACCAATTTAATAGACTATATTAGTTTTTTATTAATAATTCAACGTTAAAGAATCATTTCAGGTTATAACAGTTTTGTTTATCATACATGATTTGACATGATATTCTTGATCTTGTCACATAGATCACGATTTATGTAATTAATGAATGTAAAACATGATTTATATATCATATATATTTGGTATATAAATATATATGAGAGATATTTATATGAAATGGATGACACCATTTATGGAGATGGTAAGTTGTACTTGCGTTCTTATCATACCAAATGAAAGAATGTAAATGAAATATATATATATATATATATATTATTACATTAGGTATATTATTTCTTATAATTTTTATTTATTCATTATATAATTATTCTTTAGTGGTTATCATGGAAGACAAATCTCATTGTGTCATGGAGACGGTCGGTCATACATACGCAAGCGCGATAATATCATTACCTTAATATTTATTGGGCGAGGAATTGTATGGTAATAAAATTTTAGAAAATCAAGATCCTATCACATTTATTATTTATATCCATTATAACCATAATTATACCGATACAAACAAATTATTCCTGAAAAAAAAATTCAATTCATCGTGGAGATGGTAAGTCGTATGTATCCACGTAGGATGTTATAATTTTTTTAGAATGGATGAATCATGAAATATTCTTTTCCAATAATAATAATTACATGTCATAATAAATATAATATTTGAGTTATTATATTAATATGAAAAAAAACACATGAATAATATGTAGATGAAGAAATGATCTTGAATAAGTTGGTAAAAAAATTACCTCTTATATGGAGGACTTCCTTTGATTAACACCTTAACACGTCTAAAGAGGATTTTATGTGTAAAATGTGGACTCTAGAATTTGGGGAGTGAATCTAAAAAGTCATTTGGGATGATATTTGATGAAAAATATATATTTTTAATTGTTAATAAAGGATAATAAATGGTTTACTTTTATAGGATAGGGGTGGGGTACACTTAGAATCTTGAAAATATTAAAATAATATAAATTTATTTGGTATATAAAATAGATCCTTAGTGAGTTATTTATAATGTAAGATGTTTATGTGTAGAAATGATCTCAAAAAATTATTTTTAGACATGTTTAGCTCACAATGTTGACATGGTTGTTTGCCTTTATTCCTTAGTTGAATCATTTTTCTCTTACTGTGTCAACATGGATATTTACTCTTTAGGGTTAATATAGTTACGATAAATTTCCAAAGGAAACCCAAATAGATCATTTATGGTATATTTAAAATTATTATTTTTTTCTGAATGAATTTTAATTTTTTATGAATTTAAATAGTTTAAAAAATATTATGTATTATGAAGAATCATTTATGTCAGTGATCAAAATATTAATTTTTTGTTTTTTAAAAGTTTCATAACAACATGAAAACATCTAAATAAAAATTATAATATATAAAATTTCAATGTTATCAATAAAATTAGTGTAATTCAATAATTATGTCAAATTATATTTATTTTAATATCTATAATAATATTTATTTTATATTTCAATTAATTAAACTCTTACTACATCATCATTATGAAAGCTCATAATTAAATAATTTATTCTAAAATTTTAAAAAATAAAATAATAGGATGAAGGTAAATTTATTTTCTTTGTGTTGAATATCAATAGTTGAATATATCTTATGTATTACCCAATATTAAATATTATTTTGTTATTAGAAATTAGAGTATTACATTATTAACATATCATTTATTAAATTATAATTATGGTCAAATTCTTACCCAAGATTCTTCAAAAGGATAAAATTTCGTAATAATGATGATTTTGGTTCAAAATAACTTATCCAATGAAATTAAGACATGATTTAAGAAAACATTATAACATTATAACATTATTTTTAACTTTAATTACCCGATTAACCACTATATGTTGTAAATAAAAAAATTTTGATGTTGAAATTCATAATTTTTAAAAACATTTAATTTGATCTTAATAGACTCTAAATATCATACTAATTACAGGCATCTATTTCTATTTTTTCAAAATCAAATCACAGAAGTGTCTAAATTTACATTAACTGTAATGCCACTAATGTTGTGAGAAGGTGGGTAAGTGAGACTTTCAAAAGATAAATATGTTTTTATATTTAATGTCAATATAAAAATTATTGCATTTAACTAAATTGGATATATATATATATATATAAATATATTTTATTTATTTTGAATTTAATAATAAACTTATAATATAATAATTATTTAATGGAAATGGTAGTTTTTAATTACAATTTATTATTTTCCCCTATTCATCAAGAAATGAATCTTCTCAAAAAATATGCAAAAAAATCACCCTAAGAGAATTTTTGAGATTCCAAATTCAAATAATAATATTATTTTTTGAAATTAAAATTAAGAAATTTTCAAAAACAGGATTAAAATTTTTTTCGCTATTAAAAGGATGTAAAATTACTATTTTTGAGAAATACTTATTTTATAGGAAATTAATATTTATTTTTATATTATTTCTAGAAAACACATAAGATGAATTATAAAATTATACCAACTGTATATAAATTTTATAATGTGGTTAATACTACTCATAACCACTAATTTAACAGTTACGTTATATATTATAACAATATTTTAACAATATACTACTATTTGGTAAAACTCAGTCTTGTGTATAATGCATGAGATGATGAAATTTACTCTTTTGTGTAATAGAAGCTTTATCGGTGTTTCATTAATTACCAGAGATATAATATATTAAACAAGATGAAAAATAAAAATATTTTAAATTACTGGGGTGTAACAGTAGTTGTCAATAAAAAGGCTTGCATAATGATCGAACTCATTTTTAGGGATGAAGAAGGTCCCCTTGCACCTAAAAAACAGCCTTATAAGGGGTTATAAAGGATTTATCAAGATTCAGGTACATGAGAAGAGAACTTGTTTGAAGATAAAGGGACATCTAAAGAGGGTTCGATTTCCCTATATATAGTTCATATTGAATAAAATGAAAACCCATTATGAATGAATGATCAATTTTTTGTTTATACTACATAATAAGTGGAATTTGGGTTATGTTTGTGTATATAATATTGATATTTATGTACCACATCCTTGCCTAAAATATTGGTAATGTACATAGTGATTTAGTTTCCAGGATGTTGAGTCCACAAGAATAGTTTGATTATAGGTTATCTAAATCATGTCAATGTATTTTCAACCAGGGATTTAATGATGGGAAAACATGTTTGGGGTTCTTTAAAATAACTATGGAATGACTATCTTCGTTGTATTGCTATCATGGATCACATGGATTAGAGGAATTATTTGTAAGGGATAAAATATATTGGTTGAAAGGATAATGGTTTATATGAAGATCCAACTCATGTATAGTCAAGGAGAGGGGTTCCTTGATTCAATACAAACTCTTTACCAATGGATAAAAAATATAATTAGATTAAAACACATGATAAATTATTTATGAAACATTAAAAGTTGTTTCATAATGTATTGAACATGTTATCAATGAAAACATATATGATAATTCATTTACTAAGAATTTCCCTAGACTAAAATTATCCAGTGAGAATGGATAATAATTTATGGGGTAATGTGATAGAACCCAAGTGAGATGTACCAATATTATTTAGGCATTATTTAGTACTATGATCAAGAAAGCTAAAGCTTAGTGGTTAGAGACATGTATTTTTATTTGGAAACCCTTTATGGGTTTTTTGATTATAAATTATTATGTCTCTTTCGCCATCAATTTCTGGACTTACACTTTGGAAATAAAAAAGATATAGTTTATGGGTGTTAATATTCAGTACATGTGCATATAGTATACTTTCACGATGCATGGACTATGTACATGAGAGATGTTTGATATAATATTCCATATAGGCTTCCCATGGTTGAGAATCCTTTAACACCTATTTTAATTGTGAATGAAGATACTCTATATATTGGATAATGGTTTTGGAATCATGAGTAATGGTATTGGATAAACATGAAACAGTCGACCATGATTAAATTTCGATGAAAATGCTTTTGTGTCTTGTTTTTAGGTCTTGTGTGCATCATAAGGACATTTTTAAAGGAAAAATCCATCAAGTTTATAGTTCGTAAGAATATATGCATATCGAAATCATTTATAGTCAAGAATATGTGTCCCTTGAATTTGGATATACTCCATACCAGGGTTTTGAATGGTTATAAAAAATCAGATACAGTAATCACATGATGCATTATTTATGGATTGAGATGTTCAGAAAAGGTGATGGAAGTTTTATTAACCATAGTTGATTATGCTTAAGCAATTTCGGTCATTTTACAATGAGGGGTAATGGATGATAGTATGTGTAGTTAAATGTCATGAAACAAGGATGCAAATTTCATGTATTTTATTTCATGTTACAAGGAAATAGATATTCTATATTTATGGTTTATATGATAAGAACCAAATGCTACATAGTTTAACAACATACATTCAAGACAAGATATATGGGAATATTTATACTTATATAAGTTTCTGGTAAAATAACCACTTGTTGTGTGATATTTTATAGACATGAATCACTCCCATGTAGGGATTATATATAAGATAAGACCACTCATATGAATATTAGGGTCTTTAAAGGAGTATTATTAGTGTCCCTTACAATTTTTTGGGGTGATCCTAGTTACAACAAATGGAATGACCAACTAAGACCTCTAAGATAACACGTATCATGCTCATTGGGAAAAAATAGGTGGTAGAAGAATAAACCACACTATATTGGATATAGAAATGGGAAAAAGTGGGATAGGATACATGGGTGGAATATTTACCATCTTTATATGGATCTGATTCAGGTGTAAAGGAGAATAAACGTTTTTTATCATTTATAAGTGGAATGGCCTGTTTGAAATTATGGGTGATTTTATGTTGACCCATAATTTTCATACATAAATGCTACAACATTATAGAATTATATTACATACATATCACAAAAATATAATATTTATGGCTATAGATGTTTAATGTCATTGTAAACATTATTACATAGAAAATGGAACATATAATATCTAAACCATTTCCCTTTTTGATTTTGACAACTAGAATCATTATTAGAAATAAAAAACATAAAACCATTCTACAGAACCTAGGGAGGGAAAACATAATAGAGGGTGAGTTATGGTGATCAAAAAATGTACACTTATTAGACATTAATAAATGATGTCTTGAAATTATATTTTTATTTGATTTTAAAAAGATTCATTATGGTTGAGCGGTAACCTGAACAAGAAGTGGGAACCCAAAAAATGCAACTTGAATTAAAAGTTCAAAATTTAAAATTTCATTAAATTCATGAAGTTCACAATCCAGATCCACTACGTCACCCAAATTCATTTCACCATTAATCATCATCATGATTCACAACTATCTTTGTCCCCATACATCACCACTATCATCTTCGATGGCCAACCACCACACCATTTGACTGTCAGAGTCTTTTGAAGCCTATGTAAAACATGAAACCATGTTTTAATGATCCCCTATAGAACTAAAAATAACTGAACCATCAATATTGAGAGTTTTCACCTCATTAAAAATCATAAATCATCAACATGACTCCATCGAGAGCAAAATAGATTACTTCCACCCAAACCAAATAGGAGTAAAACCAAACAATAAAAAAATCAGAACAACACTGAATAAGAATCTAATATATTAAACTCTAAGAATAATTATCCAAAACATCACTATTAACATCTGAACGAATTCTGACAAAGAATGACCTTTGTCAAAGGGCTCACACACGGAGCACTGATAGCTGTTAGAAATCACATTCAAAAACGTATTTATTACCACTGATCCAAATCTAACCCAAAAAGGAGTAGCAGAACATGAGGTAAGAAAAGTGGTTTGAGAGGTCATGGTCTCTAATGAATGGAAACATTGGTGAGGCATAAAACTAGGGGGCTTCAACATTGGAGCATGCCAACCCTATCAGTGCCTTGAGATCCACTGCCCACCAAACCTGAACACCCAATACCTTTTTTAACCACAACTCTATATAAAACCTGGAGAGGTATATGGGAACAAGAATTTAGTGAAATGAAAAGAGTGTCTAAGGGTTTCAATATTAGAAATTAATGTTCAGGACCCCAATACCTCCTTGTAGAATATTATGTAACCTGATAGAAAACTGAAGTGCATTTTCCCAATGCATTATTGGGATATAATGAACCATCTTGAATAAGGATTATAATGAAATGACTTAATATTTGTTTATAATATAACCAACCCTAAAATAATGAATTAATGGCCCGAAAAAATTATTTTTTCTTATTTTTTATAAATTTCTTTCACGGGATGAGGGGAAACCCTTAAAAGGATCATAAGATTTAGTGGAATCCACGACTTGATGGCCTTAGATTAATTAATCCCATATATGACTAGTTGGAAATGAACCTACCCATCATATAGATCATGATTTATTCTTCTAACCTTTGCATTGCTTGTTCAGTTGGAAATACATGAGTAGAGGAACAAATGCCTTGTCTGGATGCGAATTGCTATACCCTTTAATTCTTTTATATAGGCATACCTTTGTTCTGGTGAAATCACCCACACTAAGTCCTTAGTTAGAGCTAGTTTCATTGGTCAGTATGGTTGTTTCTACACTATATGATAAATGATGTGGCCCGAAGGCCTTATGGTGGCTCAAAAACATTAACTATTTTGAAGGCCTTGGGTGACCTGAAAGCCTTATAGACCCCAAGCCCAAACCGGTGGCCCAACGATGCATTTTTATTGCTGATACATTACTAAACTATACATAATACAATACCAACTACAGTAATGCTAAAATACTTCTATAATAGCAATAAATATGCCTCCACTTGGATTCGAACTTGAGACTCATGGATGCCCTTGGAGAGTCCCCAAAATTTGGTCTAATGCTTCTATTCATCCATAAAATAATGAAAATCATATATATGTGTTTAATAATGTGATAAAAAATAATCATATCATCATGTAAAGGCCTATGAAATAGACACATGATTTATAAAAATTTCATAATAATAATCGTAATCCATGCATATAAATAATAATTAATGTATCCTTGAATCGTATCCCCTATAAATGAATAAAAAAATCAATTTATATTGTGAAAGTTGAAAATCCCTTTAAAATATCACCAGAAAATTTTATGAGGAAAATAACCATTTCATTTTGAAATTACATAAAATTGAAAAAAAATTGAAAACATAAAGGATGATTTTAGAATGATACTAACCAGGACTATGTGGAAATTTTTTCATGGAGTATTCTTTAAAACAAAATATTCTTTCACATTTTGGATAAAAATTTAAAAGTACATCACTTGGAAATTGATTTGAAAATTCCTTGTAGATATTTAACAAGATATTATATTATTATTTATAATTGAATTTATATAACCTTTTTAGAATATCATAAACATTATTATAACCATTTTAATAAAAATATGTACATTGATGAAATAATAGCTAGCCTAAGAGGGAAATGAAGTTTCTTTTCCTTGAAAAAATCATTTATATGTTTTTAGTACATAAAGAGTGGAACGTGAAATGAAAACAAATAATCATTAAAAATAATCATATTTTTTTAACATAAATTGTAATGACCTGACCCCATTTTGTCGGATCCAGTGTCTTATTTAATTACATTGTCATATAAACAAGGAATATTCATCCTAAAGGACAGCGTATTTTAGTATCTGTTGAAACAATATACATATATAACATCAACATTACTACTTGAAAATAAATAATACATAGAAACTCCTTTTACAATATACATAACTCCTTGGTTATTTCTACATGTCATTCATAAAATACCTTTTCATGTCCTTGGAAAATGAAAATAAGAAATGGGTGAGCACAAACGCTCAGTAAGGATGAGAAAAACATCGGAAGATATAATAAAAAAAAACATTGGGCATGAGGAATAACTAAAAACACATGAGTTTGAAAAAATAAACATGAACACATTATGGAAGGAATAAGTGATGAATAAAAAGTCCATAATATAATATAATCATGGGTATTATACATACCGAATAACCACATGAACCCTTAATAGTATTTTCATAATGAGGGAATTCATAATGCGGGACATAATAACCGTAACTTCAAGGCCTCGTTCCAAGACCATAAATAATCTTTTAGTCAATAATTTGGGCCATGACTGTAGTTTGTCTAATGAGACCTACTGATGATCTAAGGGGATATTGTGAGACCCAACCAAAAATTACTATGTCTAATGCATTCGTCTTATGAATGGGGATAAACCTAAAAAACATACATATTCATATTGGAACTGACATATGAAATGTAAATAACTTTTCCCAATTATTAATCATAAACAGTAACCATTCAGAGTAATATGTTTAATGGTTTCATGATAGAACATCCACAATCAAAATAATCAATAACCATTGAATAAAATTTTGTTGATGATATAATATTAGATAAAACTCAATCAAATACATGATTTATCCATGGATGGTGACAAATAAGAAGATAATTTTAAATGAGACCATTGAAATAACATTGAGTAAATGATCCTTAAACATAAAAAAGTGTCATATACCACCTTGAAACATTCAAATCATAATACCTTGGAATATCATGTGAATATGGATACAATTGATATTATATACCAAAGGGAAGTACATACACCAAAATCCAGGAATAAGTGGTGTACGAGTAAAATATCTCATAAAAGATAATGTGAGATGGTAAAAATCATTTTTTCTTTAGAAAGAAGTCTTCTTTTGGTAAATAATTTTTTTTTCATTAAATCTGATTTCAAACAGGTACTTCCCAGAAAGGAGGAGGTAATAACATTGAAATTATATTTCAGGCTTAAATTATGTCCCATTAATGTTAAATCATATAAAAAATATTTAAAGGTAGCTTATGAATTAATGTATTTTAGTGTGGTTTTAGGAAAATATTAAAGATATTTTAAAACTGAAATGGGTGATTTATTTCATAAAACCAAAAATGAAAGATCATTATTTCAATTATAAAATGTGTGATTTTACCAAAATAATAATGACTTAAAATAGATTACATACTACACTTGAAAATATATATGAATTTGAGAAGTTCCCTTTTATTTGGAATGATTTTTTGAAATATTCATTACAAATATATAAATCCCCTCAAATTAAAGCAGGATTCAGGTAGGAACACATATATAGAACATTCACCCCAAATATATGATGATTACATATGAATAAATAAGAAATTAATTGAAGTTAATAGAAAATCAGACTAACTCGAATAAAAATGGAGGTTCGGGTAGGAAACACTTATAACATTGTAATCAATTGAATTATATGCCTAAAAATTAATAATTATTAAATGATACATTCAATATCATGAAAATAAAAATATTCAAGATCTTAAACATCAATATAAGTATACATACACTATACAAATGAAATGGTAGTGAATAAAGAATATCTCACAAAAATGGAAGCGAGATGAGGAATCCTCTTACATTAAGTCCATTGGTGTTATTCATTAAATTATAGAGTCCTGAATTACCAAATTAAAATCATTAATTAATATTTATAGAACATATTATTTATTTCATTTATTTATTCAATACTTATTAAGTTAATTCATGTCCTTCTTGATGGTTTTAAGAGGGTCAATTTTATCATTTGAGAGCATTTTCATCATGGTAGGTATTCTTAAATATATGAAAAAGAAATCATGTAAATTGAGGAGTTTTATTTAGAAGTGAAGTTATATGTTATTCTTGAACTCTCAGAAGGATACATGGTTTTAATTTTCATTTGGTTACTTGGAGTGATGATGAATCAATATATAAATTATTTTATGGAATCCGTCTGGGTTAATTGGCGGTTTTGGAACACAATGAAATCATTTTCCTTTATAATTAAAAACTACGTGTAAAGAAATATTATAGAACCATATATGATAATTAATTCATATATTATAGTCCAATTCAACCATAAAAATGGTTTCATGACCATTATTTGAGACGGTAATGAAAATTAAAAACATGTCTTCCTTGAATGTGATAATTAACACATCACGGACGACGTTCTCATTTATAGTATAAAAAGAGGTGAAAAAAGAGATGATTATGGAACATTACCTTATCATAACTACCTTAAATTACATATTTTTAACTGGAGTTTCCATGAATAATTTGATAATAGGAAGCAATAATTTAAAAGAGAAGAATAATAAATCTTAACTATTTAATATATCCCTTATGAAACCACCTTAAGCCTCTTGGAAGTCATATTTTTAGTGAGACCAAAAACACAGTAATGTTTCAAGGGATGAGGAATATGAAATTCTTTAGAGTTTGGACTAATAATATCTCTAATGGTTTTGAAATTTGTGAAGGAAAGAACATCATTTTATAAATGAGGTGAGGGGAAATTTTATAACCACTAAAATTTTTATAATATAAAAAATATAATATAGGGTTTAAGACTCCAAAAAGCCTTAACAATAAAGGTGGATAACATTATATAAGTAAAAAAATACTTTTTTTGACTTTTTGAATGATTATGGTATTTTTATATAATTTAATAAAATATTTTATTAATGATAAACAATTTTATCTTGATAAAAACTATTCATATTTATGACCATAAACACATCAATAAAATTGTTAAAAATCTAGTAAAATTTTAAATTATATTATATATATATATATCATATTTATCTAGGGAATATGGGAATTATAGTAAATATAAAAATATATATTTTTTATTTTTAATATCATTTATTTGATTAATTCATTAAATAAATTAATACACCATCATCATTGTGGAAGAAATTATAGTTTTATTGGTTTTATACAAATTAAAAAAACATGTGAGAAATTTATTTATATTAGCTTTCCAAAGACAATTCATGTTCAAATAAACCCTTTATAAATTCTCATATAACAATATTATTAAATTTAAAACTCTAGTGTGACAACTTGATTTTCCTTTGAAATAAAATATTATGAAGGCTTTAATGTGATTCATTTGGGTCCAAAATTCACTAAATTAGAATTAAAACTTGATAATATTTTAAAAATTATAATATAAAATGAATTATCCAAAATATGAGTAATTTAAAAAAATTATAATATTAATTAAAAATATTTTTTTATGTTTTCAGTAGGGCAATATTGACATTGCATAAGCATTAATATTAAATATTTCATATATAAAAATTTAAAAAAAATACTATCATAAAGTTAAATTACTTACGTTCCAAATAAAATTATTAATTTATTCATTATGTACATTCACTCTTATATGAAACATTTCATTTTATTAACATTGTTATTTTGTCTTTTATTTCCCCCCACCTGCATTACACAAAAATTTGGATAATACTCTTGTTATATAACACGAATAATATAAACTAAAAATAAAAGAGGTAAATAATAGTAAATAATTAGTAAATAATTTATGAATGTAATAGTTAGGACTCAATTATTAGATATAAATTGACAATTTTTACTTTGTGTGAGCAATGCATAGGAACTGCCTCAACATTGAAAATTATTTCTATACTTATCGTGAAAAAATATAAATTTCATGTTCCAAATTATTTTTTTAAAATATTCCACTTGTAATTTAATAATTTTTTATTACATAGTGTAAATAAAATTTTATATCATAACAATTTCATGACAATTTCATGAAAAATTCCTTATTTTATAAAAAACTGCATTTTTTTACTATTTATAAAAAATTTATCTATTTCATGAAAATACTAAAAAATAAAACAAACCAATTTTAAATGTGTATAATTCAAAAAGGTGATCCATTTTAAGAAAAAATAGTCTAAATATGAGAAATTTTATTTAAAAATAAATTAATCATTTACTCAAAAAAATACTAATTTTATTATTATAATTGATTTTATGACACATCAAAAAATTAACTAGGGACTCATTAAATTATTATATAATATTAGAAAACAAAATATTGATTCATCAATAAATAATTTTTAAATGAATTATATTTTTAATTGATTTATTAAAAATAAAATAAATTTTTATATTTATTGCTCAAAGAAAAACAAACACTTAATTATTATTTTTTAAAATATTCACTCCCATTTACAATGTGCCTAAATTATTTTATACATAAAATTTTGAGGTTTCTATTCATAAGGGTACTTTACTATTCATGTTACTTTTCATAAGTGTGCATTACTATTAATAATGAAAAATTTATTATTCATAAGGGTGCATTACTATTTATAAGGGTAAAGTTACTATTTTCAAGGGTACATTACTATTGATAAGGGTAGCATTACAATTCATAAGGTATTGATACAATACAGTAAAAAATATTTTTGTCTTATCAGAATCTAAATATCTTACTGAACTCAACTTTGTATGTCATTTTTTTAAATTCAAATCTCAGAGGTGGAAAAAACTATGTTTACTAGCTAGGTTATAAGAAAGTTGTTTTGTAGAGACGTAGTGTTTCATACATTTAATATTAAATTTATCATCAAAATATTGAGGAGATACATGAATAGAATTTTCAAGGGATATATCAGATAATTTTAATCATAAATTTGGGCATAAATTATCCCAATAAAATAATATTGTTACATATACCCTTACCTCATGTTCTCCTTTCTTTGTTTGCACTCTATACTCTAGTATAAATTTATATATTTTTATTTCTATTATAGATCCATTTAAAAATCTATAATACCACATATATTTTACTTATACCATCTTAGCAGACATTCATTAATCGTCTTTCATTTTTATCATCATTATTTTAGGCGCCAACTCCTTGGTTTTGTGGGTATTTTTTCATTTAGTGGTTATTGTTGATGCACCTAGATCATTGTTTATTATCATAATTAATTTAAAAAATTATATTTATTTGTAAATTATTAATTACATATATATTTATATTATTTTATGTTATGAGGTGACAAAAAATTAATTACATTAGTTTTTGGATACTACAGTTTGAAAAAATTCATAAGGGACATTTTAGATTGATGGAATGAAAAAATGTAAATATTAATTAGACATTTAAAATTAATTATTATGAAAAAATATGGAATATAAGAATTAAATATATCATAATAAAAATCCATGAATTCTAGTGGTGTAAAATGACTTGAATTGCTATAAGGAGGTGGTAGTCCACATGTATGCACGATCAATACATTCATCTCCCATTGGATTTAAAGGAGTTATAAAATGGTCGATAAGTCGTCATAATAACATATAAATATATTAATAATAATGTATTATTAATATTTATATGTATTAAACATGTTTAGATTAAGTGGAAGGAGAAATAAAATTGAAATATCTTGTTTAAGCTATACACCCCTTCTTTGAATTCTTTGGCCCACTAGTGAAGTTATTAAGTATTGGTCATAGGGGAATTAAAAAAGTACTAGGATTAATTGAAGATTCTAAGAAAATTATGTAGGAGGTAGTTTATAAAGTATAATTTTTAATGATTTAAATAAGGTAGGGGAAGCGGTTCCCTATTATAAGTGAAGGAATGGAAAGACGTGGAATTTCTTAAAATATTCCAATGATTTATTGTCACATTAAATGGAATGTGGTGGAAAATAGATATGTATTTGATGTTATTATAATATAATGTTTATATTTATTCGACTAATAAAAATGTAACACGTTTGGGTGGAAATGTAACATCCTAGGTAAATAATGAATAAGAAATATTACATATTTATTAATATTTGTGAATTAAATATTAATTTTTCTTGAAAGGGGTTGCTATGTTCGATAGCATACCCCATAGGCAACAATAGGTTGCTTTGAAATCTTACATTGCACACTAATAATATAATATTAATTTAAATGGTAGTTAAATCCTAGACATTGTATTAGAAATAATGAACAAAACTAACTAAAATATGATTATACATGTTTTTTAAAATGTGTTTACTTTTATCCAATAAAAGTTTGAGGCTTTAATTGTGAATTAATCTAATTTTAAGCATAATTTACATTAAAAGGTCTATTTACCTTATATTAATGGTAAACCCTCTTTAAATATATTTTTGGTCACTTTAATACATTATATTTGACCAAATACAATCCTTATTTAGAATTGGGACATCAAATTTTACTTTGGGTACTTTTTTTGTATTTTTCTGATAAAGTTCATTTTTAATGAATAGTGAAAAAAACTTTATTTTAATTCAAAATTGACTCTTAATCTAATTTATTTAAATGTTTAGATTATATTTTTAATTTTTTATAAAGTTTAATGAAAATATATTTTTACCATTTAATCCAAATTTTTTCATTGGAATTAATTTCACTTTGAAATTGGAAATAAAGAAGTGTTAATATTTTGATAGTTATTAATTCTTATAAACACACTTTTTGTTTTGACAGGGGAATTAATTTTGAATTAATTTCTGCCACTTCTGTGTTTTGAATTTGGAAATATGGATTCAATATTTTGAATCAGGATTTCCAAATTTTTTAAAGAGGTAACTTTTATTTTTTGACATTTTAAATATTTACTTGAGTAAATATTTTATTTACCGTGGTTAAAGGGTAAATCAGGTAAATAAGGGTAAAAAATAATACAATAATAATATAAAATTACCCTTAAACGTGTAATAATCCTATTGTTTGATACATATCAGACATGTGGAATCTTTGGGTCAATTTTTGGACCCAATGGGGCCACATATTAATGATAATGACACTTTAGATAAATTAATTTAATGTAATGGAAAAACTGACATAAACAAAAATATTTTAGTAAATTAATTTATATATAGTGCTATATTAATTATATTTTCTAATATAAATATTAATTGGAAATCTAAAAAAATTTACTACATCATGGTATTTTTTTTAATAATTTTTCAACATCAGATTAAATAAATTATTTATGACACAATAATGATGTTGTATTTACCTCATTAATAAATTATTTAAATAAATAAGATTATAATGATTAAAATATTATCCAAAACATGTCAAACTTTGATTGGATGATTTTATTTCGAATATTAGTCATCTAATCTTCTACTTTAATGATTCTTGGACCTATAGAAACTGAATATCTTATTATATAATAAAATAATATTATCACACTTTCCTACAGAGCCCCTCCTTCCCCTTATAAAATGAGACAATTTTTATCGAATTAATCACACCTCTACAGCCTTTTAGCTCATCCAACCTCTGCCAAATTAATCTCCCTACATCCCTCTCCTCCTAATATAAGCCTTACCTTAGGCAGAAGGCACTTCAAGGTGTCCTTTGGTTCAGTCCAAAGGGAGTTACCTAAATTAAAGGTATCGATTTCTCTTATATATTTTTCTTTTATTTTACTTATCCAACACAAAACTCTTTTTGTTACATTCTTTTGTAACAAAACCAGTATCCTCAATATACTAGGATTTTTTTATTAAAATTATTCAAACTACACTTACATACACCTCTATCTAATGGATGAAGAACATAATGTTTCTGTAGATGGAATACTAATGCCTCACGAAACGATGATTGTTCAAATATATCCAACCACCTCTCATGGTGGCCATTATGATGGAACTTTATTTATATATGATATATATTATTTTTATGATTTCTTTATTCTTATGTAATTTCCATTTATCGTATACCTTTATGTTTTCCATTATGGGTAAACGCGATAATTTCATTTGAGGAAGTGCGGACTACCGCCCCCTCAAAATGATATGACTCGTTCATACCATATGTGGTATGTATAAAGGATAGATTTAATGATATTATATATGATACAGTACTGGAATTATAATACTACTATGTATCATTATGTTTTAATTCCGTTAAATATGAACTAGAAATGGACGTAGCGTTCATGCGTACGTACGGATTACCGTCTCAATGAATGGTGCATTTCATTTCTTACCTCAAAATGTTATGTACTACTATAAATACATGTATATGCTGGATATATATGATATATATGATATCCAAATCATGAATATCATTCTGGATATAATGAACCTTTGACCACGTGGAAAACTAGTAAATATAAGGTGTTCATTTTTCACTCAAGTACCAAATATCGACAAAACAAACATTATTAATAATAATGATTACATAATGTTAACAACATGGTAATAAGTGATATAAAAGGAATAATAAAATTGAAAAATGGTTCTTAAGCAAGTAGAAAGTAACTTTAGTTTATTATTCATGAGAATAAAGAAAGATCGTGTCAAGTCGGACATAAGGTAAGAGACTTCATCTCAATATTCTTTCATTGAAGCATATTTTGTTTTAATACACGACTTTATTTTATATGCTGTATAAACACCCTTGAATTTTCAAAGGTAATCTTTTTCTATGAAGTATTTTACTAAAAGAAAAAGAGGAATGTTTATTTTTACATAAGTGGTGACAATGACATTTTCCACCACCGTGAGTATTATTTGATCTTTGGCTTTCTCAACAAAACATAATGTTTTTAAAAGAAAATATACACCATATACTCTTTTGTGTATTTTGGTATTGAAAATGGTTTTTATAATGGATTTTTTATGTAAATATATTTAAGTGATATATTTTAATTGAAATGTGGGAATGTTTTCTTCCCTTTATATTTGCTTTATGTATTATTATTTTAAAATGGTACTTGGATATTTGACAGGTGGTTATGTGATAAACCAAATGATGGGTGGTGCTGTGAATACCAGGACGGGTGGTTACGTTATCACCTCTAATGCATTGGGTATGGAAGTCGGTCGTATGGCTATTCCATTTAGTGATATGTGTGGATGTCCACCGTATGGTTATGCCATTTATGTATGTTTATGTTACAAGTTACCCTTATATGTTGTGTGTTCTTTATATGGGTTTTATGGTAATATTTTGGTTACAAAAGGGAATGTAATGATCTTTTATTTAGTGAAGTGTATTGACTACTTCATAAAGGTGAGAAGTATTACTTATGATAAAGTATTCATGGATTACCTGTTGTTTTAAAAAACTAACCGTTTTCATTCCTTGTGTTTCCCTTTCTAAGCTTTTTTATGCCCATCCCCTATTTTGGAAATGTTTTTCATAGGAAGTAAAGTGGAATATGGTCAAGGATGGGGACATGGAAAAGTCATGACATCTAAAACATGGAACTAAACATGAATATTTTTTTCAAATAGTTTTTATTTAATGAAAAAAATGGAAACTGAGTAGAATTTTGTACTTTGTAATATTTTGACATGTACTAGTTATGGCCTAACTATCTAAAAATATAAACCTGAAAGATACTGAACACGAATTATTCATTTAATTCAATAATATGTAATGTTTTAAGGCTGGGTCCTTATAGTTGGTATTAGAGGTCAATTTAGAAAACTTTAAGGGTAAGAATTTTGTTAAATTAATGTTCATAAATTAATTTATGTTAAGATTGAAATGATATAGAATTTACAGATTACCATGTTGATTCACCTATGATATTTCTGTGTTCAGAATGTTTTTCCACATAGGAAACAAGGCAGCTATGTTGGGATGACATTAGGAAGAAAAAACCTTCCAAATCAGCAACCTGAGATGGTCGGAATCGGAACTGAACAGTTTATTGCAGTGATGGAATAATTGGCTTAGGCTATAAATGGTGGTGGTATCCATGCATGAGATCTTCTAGATCAACTACTGAGGAACATGTCACTAGTGGAGAATTTGATGAGGCAACATCCCATATCATTCATAGGATCATCTGATCCTATTCTAGAATAAGGGTGGATTAAATAACTGGAAAATATTTTCGATGTCATGGGGTGTTCAGAACATCAAATGGTTAGTCTTGCTGTTTAGAATTTTGAAGGTAAAGCAAATCAATGGTGGATGATGGTGAAAAATATCAGGGATAATGAGAAGATTGATGCTCTTGATTGGGATGAATTCAAAGGTATGTTTCTTGAGAAATATTTTCCTAATGTGGTTCGTCTTAGGATGGAAAAACTATTCCTAGAATTTAGCTAGGATGATGACTCATTGGCTGCTTATGAAGAAAAGTTCACTCGACTGGAAAGGTATGCACCAAATTTCATCTGAGATCTTGATAGTAATATAAATTTATTCTACTGAGGACCACAACCATGATATTGAAGACCGTTAACCTCTCGTGAATTCAAATGATATGAAAAACTTGATCGATGTGCGAAGAAGTTGGAAATGGATTTTGCAGATGATCAAGTGTTCTTTGAAAAACCACAGAATAAGAGGTCTAGTTGGCTGGAAAAAGGGATGAATTCATCAAATAAGACTGGAGTTAAGAAAACTAAATATCCATCTTGTGAGAAGTGGAGTAAAAACATCCCGAATAATGTTTATCAATGTCTGGAAACTGCTTCCAGTGTGGTAAGTCTGGTCATATTGCTCGTAACTGTAACTAAGATGATCAAGCATGCAATGAAAATCCATCAGTAAGATGTTTTTAAGTGTAATGAAATGGGTCATTATGAAAATGAGTGTCCAGACAAGAACTCAACTGAGGGAAAGCATCCATACTACAAGTAGAATGGGGTGGTGAAATCCTTTGCAACTACTTCTACAAATGTTGGTCCATCAAATGAAGTAGTATCAGGTACACTGTTTGTTTGTTCAGATTATGACAATGTGTTGTTTGATCCAGGGTCTACACACTCCTCCATTTCTGAAAGTTTTCTTGTAAATTGGGAATTCCATCTCAAGATATGAATACAGAACATATTGTAAAAACACCTGGAGAAAATGTTTAGACAAAAAGTAAACATAAGAACATTCCTATCCTTGTGTGCTGAAATAACCTACCTTTAAACCTGATTGTTTTTCCTCGATTAGAGTTTGATATTATTTTGGGCATGGATTGGATTTTTGTTTATCATGACAATATTGTCTGCAGAGCTAAAGAGGTTTCTTTTCAGAATGATTTATAGTTTGTGTACAAGAATGAAACCTTTCATTTAATAACATATCAGGAAGCTGAGAAACTAGTAAAAAATGGAAATGAATGTTACCTTACACATATTATTGAAAATAAAGGAACTGTTCATATTAATTATGTGCAAGTGGTAAATTAGTACATTGATGCTTTTTATGATGAGTATCTTGGCATTATACCTAATCGGGAAGATGAATTTACAGCTGACTTAGTTCTTAATGCTAAACCAATTTCAAAACCCCTTTATCGAATGGCTCAAATTGAACTTTTAGAGTTAAAGAAGAAATTCTAGGAGTTATTAGATAATGTTTTCATTCGACCTAGGACATCACCATGGGGTGCTCTTGTCTTTTTTGTTAAAAAGAAAGATGGTTCAATGAGAGTTTTCATTTATTATAGAGCACTTAATAACATCACTATTAAGAACAAGTATCCTTTTCCTCATAACGATGAATTGTTTGATGAGCTACAGTGTGCTCAGTACGTTTCAAAGATTATGTTGAGATCAGGGTACCATCAGATGAATGTAAAGTAAGCAGACATTTTGAAGACCATGTTTCGTACTAGATATGGCCATTATGAGTTTGTAGTTATGCCTTTTGGTTTAACCAATGCACCTGCTATATTAATAGATATTATGAATAGAATTTTCCACAAGTTCTTGGATATGTTTGTGGTTGTGTTTATTGAAGATATTTTGGTTTATTCCAAAAGTAAAGATGAACATGAAAATCATTTAAGGGACATCTTGAAAACCTTAAAAGAAAATAAAATGTTTGGGAAACTCCCCAATTGTGAGTTTTGGTTACAACAAATTTATTTCCTTGGTCACTTTGTTTCAAAAAATGGAATAAATAATGATCCTACTAAAAAAAAGTTGTTAAAGAATGGACAAGACCCACAAATATAACTGAGATTCGTATTTTTCTTGGTTTGGAAGGTTATTACTGGAAGTTTGTTGAAACTTTTACACGGTTATCTAGTCCAATGACTAAGATAACTCAAAAAGGTGTTTTGTTTATTTGGAAAAAAGAATGTGATGATTGTTTTAAAAAATTGAAATGGAGGTTGGTGAATGCCCCAGTTTTGGCACTGCCATCTTGAAAGGGTGAGTTTGTTATCTAAAATGATGACTTGTTGAAAGGACTTGGTTGTGTCCTAATACAGAATGATCAGGTAATTTCTTATTCTTCACATCAGTTGAAACCACATGAGTTAAATTACCCTACACATGATTTGGAATTAGATGCTGTTGTTTTTTGCTTTAAAAATTTGGAGACATCATTTGTATAGAGTAAAATATGAAATATATACTTACCACAAAAGTTTTAAGAATATATTCACTCAAAAAGAATTGAACATGAGACAGAGGAGATGGTTGGAATTAATCAAAGATTATGATTTCACAATCCATCACCATCCGAGAAAACCAAATAAAGTGGATGATGCTTTGAGTCTAAAAAGTATTGCTTCATTAACTATGTTACATTTGGAATAAGATCCCTTGGTTTTTTATTTGATGAACATTGGTATAGAAGTTGTTTGTGTAGGAAATGTTTTGGTTTTTAATCAGCTGTCAATGAGATCATCTCTATTTGACAGAATAAAGAAAGCGCAGAAAGAAGACAGTGAGTTAAAGAAAAAGGTAGAGTTGGTTCAGAAGGGTATGTTGCCTTATTTAAACATTGATAATGAATGTGTATTGAGGTTTGGAAATAGATTATGTGTGCCTTGTGATTCATAGTTGAATAATGAATTTTTATGTGAAGATCATAGTTCTTTGTTTTAGTTCATTCTATTAGTACTAAGATGTACAGAGATCTTCAGGAGTATTACAGGTGGGATGCAATGAAAAGTGATATTTCTTATTTTACTATGTTGTGTTTGACGTGTCAGCAGGTTTGAGAAGAGTGGCAGTTAGCAAAAGGGATTATTCAGCCTTTACCAGTTCCAGAGTGGAAATGGGAAATTATATCCATAGAATTCGTTGAAGGATTACCAAAGACATCTCGAGGTAATAATGAAATCTGGGTTACAGTTGATCGATTGACTAAATCTGCTCATTTCCTTCTAATTAGAGATACATTGTCTCTAGATAAAATTTCTCGGTTGTATGTTAAAGAGATAGTCAGGTTTCATAAAGTTTCCCTCTCCATTGAATCTGATCGTGATCCTAGTTTTACTTATATCTTTTGGAAAGGCCTTCAGAAGTCATTGGGTACTGAATTAAATTGTAGTATAGCTTTTCATCCTCAATTATATGGGCAGTAAGAATGAAAAATTCAGACATTGGATGATATGTTATGTGCTGGTTCGATGGATTACACGGTAAGTTAGGAGAAACATCTTTCTTTGGTTGAATTTTCATATAATAACAGTTTTCATTCTAGTATACAGATGGCTCCATTTGAGGCATTATATGGAATGCATTGTCGAACTCCAGATTTTTGGGATGAAGTAGGTGATAGGAAGCTGATGGGACCATAATTGGTAGAAGAGATGGTAGAGAATGTTTAGTTGATTCAGAAGCACATGAGAATAGCTCAGAGTAGATAGAAACGTTATGTAGATTACTGGAGGACGGACCTTTTTTTTGGTAGGTGATCATGTCTTTTTCAATGTATTTCCATGGAAAAGTGTGATACATTTTGGTAAAAAGGGAAAGTTGAGTCCGAGGATCATTGGACCATATGAAATTTTGGAGAAAGTTGAATCAGTGGCGTACAAAGTGTCTTTACCTCCATGTTTGTCCCAGGTACACAATGTTTTTCATGTTTCGATGTTGATAGAGTATATGCTAGATGCATCTCAATGTTTGAGCCCAGAAGTAGTTTAGTTGGAAGTGAATCTCTCTTATGATGAAAAACCAGTCCAGATTATTGATCATAGAGAGAAAGTGTGCGGAATAAGGTAATTCACAAGGTAAAGGTTTTATGGGAAATCCATATGGTTGAAGAGGCAACCTGTGAATCTGAAAATGCTAAGAGGGATAAATACCCCCACTTATTTAGATAAGTAAAATTGCAAGGACACAATTCCCAATAAGGGGAAGGATGTAACATCCTAGGTAAATAAATAATAATAAATATTTCATATTTATTAATACTTTTTAATTAAATATTAATTTCTCTTTAAAGGGGTTTCAATTTTCGATAGCGTACCCGATACGCGACAACGTGTTTCTTTGAAATCTTACGTTTCACACTAAAAATATAATATTATTTTAAATAGTAGTTAACTCTTATCCATTGTATTGGCGGGAATGAGAAAAACTAAATATAATATGACTATACATGTTTGTTAAATGTATTTACATTTATCCAATAAAAGTTAGAGGCTTAAATTGTGAATGAATCTAATTTTAAGCTTAATTTACATTAAAAGGATGATTTACCGCCTATTAATTGTGAACCCTCGTTAAATATATTTTAGGTCACTTTAATAAATTATATTTTCCCAAATAAAATCCTTCTTTAGAATGGGGACATCAAATTTTACTTTGGGTATTTTTTTTATTTTTCGGATAATGTTCATTTTTAATGAATACTCAAAAATATTGTATTTTAATTCAAAATTGCATTTTAATATAATTTATGTATATGGTTAGATTATATTTTTAATTGGGTTTCAGGTGTAATTAAAATATATTTTTACCATTTAATCCAATGTTTGTCATTGGAATTAATTTTATTTTGAAACTGGACATAAACAAATGTTAATCTTTTGATAGTTGTTATTTCTTAAAAACACGCTATTTGTTTTGATAGTAGGAATTAATTTTTAATTAATTTCTTCCAATTCTGTGTTTTGAATTTGAAAAAATGGATTCCGTATTTATAATCATGAGGTATAAATTGTGTAAATAGGTAACTTTTATATTTATACATTTTAAATATTTACTTCAGTAAATATTTTATTTACCATGGTTAAAGGGTAAATCAGGTAAAAAAGGGTAATAAATATTATAATAATAATATAAAATTACTCATAAACGAGTACTAATCGCATTGGTTGATACAAATCCAACCATGGTCATCTTTGGGTCGATTTTGGGACCCCATGGAGCCACTTATGAATGATAGTGACACTGTAGATAAATTAATTTAAAGTAAAGGAAATATTGACATAAAAAATCTTTTAGTAAATTAATTTTTATATGGTGTTATATAAAATATATTTTCAACTATATATATTAATTATAAATATAAAAAGATTTCCTAAATCATGATATTTTTTTATATTTTTTAGACATCACATTAATTACATTATTTATGACACAATAATGATGTAGTATTTACCTCATTAATAAATGATTTAAATAAATAATATTATAATGATTAAAATATTATCGAAAATAGTTCCAATTCTGATTGGATGATTTTATTTCGAATATGTGTAATATAATATTATACTTTAATGACTCTTGGACATTTAGAACTGAATATCATTTTAAAATAAAATAATATTATCACACATACCTAAAGAGACCATCCTCCCCCTTATAAAAGGAGACCATTTCTAACCAATTAATCACACCTTTCAAGCCTTTTGGATCATCCAACCTCTACCCAATTAAGCTCCCTACATCCCTCACCTCCTCTTAGAAGCCTTAATTTTGGAAGAAGGGACTTCAAGAAGTCTTTTGGTTCAATCCAAAGGGAGTTACCCAAATTATAGGTTACGATTTCTCTTAAATTGTTTTCTTTTATTTTACTTCTCCAACCCCTAAACTAGTTTTATTACTTTTTTGTAACAAAACCATAATATTCAAAACAATAGGACGTTTTTTTGAAAATTATTCGAACTACACTTATACACACACCCATCTAATGGATGAAGAACATAATGTTTTTGTGGATGGAAAACTAACGACTCACGAAACGATGATTGTTCAAATATCTTCAACCGCCTCTCATGGTGGCCACTGTGATGGTACTGTATTTATTTATGATATATATTATTTTTATTTTATCTTTATTCATCTGTAATTTATATTTATAGCACACCTTTATGGTTTCCATTATGAGTAAACACGATAATTTAATTTGAGGAAGTGCGGACTACCGCCCCCTCAATGTTATATGACTCGTTCATACCATATGTGGTACATATAAAGGATACATTTAATGATATTATATATGATAAAATACTAGAATTATAATACTACTATGTATCATTATGTTTTAATTCCATTAAATATGAAATAGAAATGGAAGTATTGTTCATGTGTACATACGACTTACCGTCTCAATCAATGGTGCATTTCATTTCTTACATCTAAATGTTATGTACTATTATAAATACATGTATATGCTGGGTATATATTATATATATGATATCCAAATAATTAAAATCATTCTGGATATAATGGACCTTTGACCACATGGATAACTTGTAAATATATGGTGTTCATTTTTGACTCAAGTACCAAATATCGACAAAACGAACATTATTAAATTAAATGATTACATAATGTTTATAACATGGTAATAAGTGATATAAAAGGAATAATAAAATAGAAAAACGGTTATTATGAAAGTAGAAATTATCTTTAGTTTATTATTCAGGAGATTAAAGAACGATTGAGTCAAGTTGGACACAAGGTAAGGGACTTCGTCTCAATCTTCATTCATTGAGGCATATTTTGTTTTAATATAGGTCTTTATTTTATAACCTATATAAACACCCTTGAATTTTATAATGGAATATTTTTCTATAAAATATTTTACTAAATGAATAAAAGGTAGGTTTCATTTAACATAAGTGGTGACAACGACCTTTTCCGCCAAATCGAGTATTATTTGATATTTGGCTTCCTCAATAAGTCGTAATGTTTTTAAAAGAAAATAAATACCATATACTATTTTATGTATTTTGGTATTGAAAATGGTCTTTGTAATGGATTCTTTATGTCAATATATTAATGTGATATATTGTGATTTAAATATGGAAATGTTTTTTTTCCTTTATATTTGTTTTATGTCTTATGATTTTATAATGGTTCTTGGACATTTGACAGGTGGTTACGTGAAAAACCAAATGACGGGTGGTGCCGTGAATACCAGGATGGGTGGTTATGTTATATCCTCCAATGCATTGGGTTGGGAAGTCGGCCATATGGATATTCCATTTAGTGATATGTGTGGAAGTTGACCGTATGGTTATTCCATTTATGTATGTTTATGTCCCAAGTTACCTTTATATGTTATGTGTTCTTTATACGGGTTTTATAACAATATTTTGGTTACAAAAGTGTAAGTAATGATCTTTTATTCAGGGAAGAGTATTTACTACTTCAAAAAGGTTAAAAGTATTACTTATGATAAAGTATTCATGGTTTACCTGTTGTTTTGAAAAACTAACAGTTTTCCTTCTTTGTGTATCCCTTACTGAGCTTTTTTATGCTTATCCCAAGTTTTTGAAATGCTTATCACATGACATAAACTGGAATAGGGTCAAGGATGGGAAAAAGGAAAGGTCATTCCATCTAAGACATGGAACTAAACATGAATCTTTTTTTTCAATGAGTTTTTATTTTATGAAAAAATGAAAACTGAGTAGAAGTGTCTACTTTGTAATATTTTGAAATGTAATAGTTATAGCCTAACTATCTCAAAATATAAACCTGAAAAGATCCTAAACATGAATTATTCATTTATTTCAATATTATCTAATGTTTTAAGGACGAGTCCTTATAGAAAATCCTACTCTTATATCTTGTTTTAACTTCTTCTGGTGACCCATTTTAATCTTACCTCAAGTGACAATTTTTTTTCAAGTTTTAGTATTAATAATGTCCACATATTAAGTAAACATTATTTAATTATAATAATTATTATGATTCAAAGTATGAAATCCATTTTTTTATATTCAATTTACATTATTAGTATAATTTAATATTAATTAAGTGTTCAAAATGCAATTAAAGCCCGTTTTTGAAAAATAAATTTTTTAAGCGTGAAAATTAATTTGCTTTTATTAGATACCGTGTAAAAACATTAAAAGGAGTTAAAATCATGTAGTTAATATATTAAATATATACTTTAAAAAAAATATTAACCAATTTTTTTAAATTATTTTATTATTATAAGAATGCATTGGCCACATAAAACTATTTTTTAGAAAAATTTATTTTTGAGCCCAAATATTAAATTATGCCAAATCGAGTATAATTATTAAAATTTTTGAATAAATTTTAGTATTTACAATTGAAGGATAATTAGTTTTTTTATGAAAAAATTAAAAATATAATGGAATATTTACCGTAATTTAAAATTATTTTTTAAAATTTTTATTTATTTTATATTATTCACTAAAAATAAATCTTTTTTTAATCATCCAACACATTCTCCATAACATAATACTAACATATTGATTTTTAAAAAATAATTAATTTTCTAAATTATAATTCATAATAATGGATGAAACTAAGTATAATTTTTACAAAAAAATGTGATGAAACCCATTTTTAAGGAAAATATATTTTAGAAGCGAAATAAAATGACATTATTGATAACTAAGTAAATATTAAATTTAATTAAATGATACATATTCATTAATTATAATGTTTATACATGTTGTTTCATAAATTTTTTGGTAATATTCATACATTTCAATGTAATGTCTTGATTATACTTTTTTACTATATCACATTTTATAAAGACTTGACGTCATGCGTAAGGAAAGGTATCAAATACATCTTGTTTTGTTTTGTTGGAATCATATATAATAATATATATTGTTATATTACTACCCCACCATAAATTTAATTTCATTCTCAATATTACGTTACACTAATATAAAAAATGAGGTTATCATTGCTTCATATACTGGTCATGTTCATATATAGCTTCCTTAAATTTATGATTCCTCTAAAAAACATTAACCATGCCAAAAGTATTATTCCATAAAAAGTTATCTCAATGATCCAAGATTTATACAAGTTTTTTACAAGAAATATCATTGTCCATATATACAACATCTATGTTTAGTACATGTTAATGGTCATGTATGAACCTCCTCAATATAGATACTAAGTACACATTCTGTACCTAAGTGTGGTTTCAGGGTTTTTTAATGGATAAGATATAATCCTTACTAGATAAAGAATATTAATGTGAACATTATACCCGGGGATACACATTCCATTATTTATGAATATTATAAATTTATTCTACATAATAATTCATTGAAAAGTATTCTTACTAACTACTAATTACATGACTCACCTATTGTGCTCACAAAAACTTTTATATCAAATATGAGATGACTCGATGTGTTACTTAATGGATCTAATCATATCTACCATTTCCTAAACTATCTCAGGTCCCACTAATTCTATTTCTCCAACTTCATACCAATATGTTGGAGTTATACACTTCATTATACTGAGTAATTTATAAGGATTTATCTAAATAGTTATTTGAAAGCTTTTTTTTTTGTAGAAAAACTCACAAGAAGATGGTGTTGATCCCAACCCCCATGAAATATATGAAATATGATCTCAACATATCCTATAGGATTTGAATGTTTATCTCAGACTGAAAATATTTTTTGTGAATGATAAGAATATCTCAAACAAAAAATTGTATCTAGATCATGTTGAATACTTCGCCAGAACATTGAGGTTAACCAGGAATCCTTATCAGATACAATATATTATAGTACCCAATGTAACCTTATCACTTCATCATTTTTTATCATATAAACATGATAAAGGGGAAATATAATTCAATATACATAATGTGTGTTGGATTTGTAAGGTTATCAACTATAACCCAAATTCCATTATGGAATTTATCTTTTTCTTTGGGGAGTCTAACAATGAAATTTGTGGTGATGTTTTCCCATTCAATATGCTATTATTTAAAATGTTTCTATCATACATTGCAATATCCGAATTCATGTTTTCCCCCAAAAAATACTCTTCCAAGTCTATAAATATATTCATCTATTCATGATTAATAGATAATTATATGGTGTATGATTATTCAATTAGTTATTCATTCGGGTTTGGTATTGACGTGACGAATACACCATTTTTAAACCTTGTCATTAAATAAAATTGAAGTTGAACTCAAGAGTAGTTTCACATTGTTTTATTTCTCAATATCAGAATTTTTATGTATTTTATAATTACATGGATATATGAGTGAGTATTAAATCAAGAGAGATAGGTTATATCAAATTCTATAAAGATTTAATGGTCATAATTACAGAAATAAATATATATTGAATGTTTTGTGAGCATCACCATATAATATATAACTTTTTTCCTTTCAACTAAAATCATCATCATCCTTGTTCAAATTCCTAGGGTTTTATTGAATTGAGAATTTGTAATCTTGACTCAAATCTATATGATTTTGACCCTCACATATTTTACTCTCTTTTCATGAATATATAATTTAAAATTTTATGATCAGTATATATGACTTATATTTATCTGAAATAGTAATGAATCTAGATCATTAATTAAAACAGTATCATTTTTAACTATAAATAATGAGGATATTAATTTTCATTATTTACCATCCATTATCTTGAGGCATAATTTATGACTATATCATTCAAAAAAATAAGACATGCCATCCTCTATTTCAATGAATCACTATAAATTTTAAACCCTTCTCCATTGTAGGGTTATGGGATCACAAATGTATTACCCATCTATTTAGTTCAATTTAATTTTCATCATATTCATTGGTCCAAAGGAAGATAAATCTCTAATGAGTTTATATTGTGACTGGATTATATATCCATGATAAATCCTTCAATTTTTCTAATAATATCCAACCAATCCATGAAAACATTTGATTTCAAATATAATGGTTTACCGGGGAAATATTTATTAACTTTTACCATTGTTGGATCCACTAATATACCCCCTATTGTGATTATATAACCCATAATCAAGTCCTTCTATAGTCAAAATGAACAACTGTTAAATTTATCATACAAATTCTCCATCAGTAGGATCTTTTAAGAAGATCCTCAAATGATCATAATTCCTATCATCACTCTCAGAATATATAAGAACATCATAAATAAAGACCATATTAAAATTATCAAGGTATTATCTCAAGAATATATTAATAAAATATATGAAGATAATGGGGTGGGGATTAGTAATAAATAAATTAATCACTATACACTCATTTATATATACATCGAATGAAAAAATTCTTGGGTTTGCTTTCAATTTGTACCTCAAATGATTGTATGGAAGTCAAAGTGAAATCATGAAAAAATATTGACCTAATTGTAGTTGAGAAAATAAATCATCACTAAGTGGTATAAGTTAATTATTGTTTGATGTGATCTTGTTAAATTGCCAATAATAAATGAAAACAGTCATTGATCCACCTTTCTTCTAGAAAAAGTAACAGTTCACCCCGTGGTTGTGCACTTGGATAAATGAATCCCTTATCAAGATTCTATTGGAGGTTATTCTTTAATTCCTATAACTTAAATATGACCATTCTATAAGAAGTCACTTAAATAGTTGTATATCCAGGTATTTTTTATATTGAAAAATTAACATCATGATTTAGTTGAAGACATGATACCTCTTCCAGAAAAACATAAAAAAATCCTTTAAAATATGAATAGAATTGATGTTGAGTTTCTATCAAAGAAATTGTGATAAATACCCCCATTGATAAGGAATAAATACTCATTAGATGAATTTAATTTCCAGATGAATTTCATATTTATCATTCAACCGATAAATAATCATATTTTGGTTTAGATTATTCAATTTCACATCCCTTCCATAATATTAATACGAGATTTATATTCAAAAAATCTACCCCATTTAAAAAACCACATCAAATTTAATTGGAGGAAGAATAAAAATACATTCAAGGATAACAATCCCATAATCCTAAATTGTTGAGTACTCTTAATCATGACTTGTGACCATCCTTACATCAATAGTTTTTATCTCTAATTAAAAATTTAGTTAGTGAGGATATTAATTAATATTCCTATAGAGAGTTTATAACATAAATGAATTCTTATAACTATTCTAACATAAAATACATGAATATTTCAACATTCCTATAACATCCATAACATCATTTTAATATAATAAAAAAAATAATAATATTATTCAATTAATATGACCATCAATCATTATTAATTAGACTGATAAAACATGAAAATTAATTCATTGGACGTCTTAATCATTACACCATCATTTCATTACATGAAACTTTATTTTTTAGCTAGTAAATCAGTGTAAATATTCTATATAAACCCTTAATAGTGTCCAATAATGAATATTTGAATTAATATAAGCATATCCCCAATTAGTTTTAAACATGGTGTGCAAGAGGGGCCTTTTCACCTTGCAATAGATATTGGTCGAGATATACATAACCAAATTGTTTAGGTTTATCACCCATATATGCATCTATGAAAAAACCATGCCCACATATAGAATCCAATGATCAATTTAATTTATTAAAGAAACAAAATTTCATTAATTAAAATAACATAGCGTGTTCTATTATACATAGTCTTTTCCCATGGCCTATAACTAATGTTTCTTTACCCTAGATTCAAAAAGAAACAAAATCTTTACTATGATATAAACTATCGTGTCGCATAACTCCCATATATATGTATTAAGTAATTTTAGCTGTATATTAAACATGTATGAAAATAATTGATGCGTAATGATGATAATGGTTCAACATATTTTGAAAATAGAATATTTAACCAATATGTACAGATATGACCTAAATCATTTCCCTTTTAGTTTTTTTACAACTGTAACCCTTTTTAAACAAAACATACATCAATCATTTCTCTATATCAAGTGGAAGGAAAAATAGGGAATGGTAATCCCAAATTCTCAATAAGGATAACGTAATTGATATCAATAAATAGAAACTAGTGGAATTAATATAAGTATATGGACATTAGATCTTGAGCTAAACTTTATAAAATCATACCCATCATTTAATATATCATAATACCGAAACATTCCATAGAGTTTAATCAATCGAAATACATAAGACATAATATTTTAGAATCATCAATAATCAATCCGGATCAATGAGAACATATCATAGAATACGTAAATTTGTGTCATACAAATAATTATAAACATTCATTATTGTAGTATAGTCTCACTTAAAATATAATAATGATTGATTGGGTTCAAACCGTATTCTATCATTTCCCAAGATATGCTTCACTTTTACTACTATCTTATTGGAAATATCACCTTACTAAGTTAGATTCAATCCCCATTATTGTCCTTATTATCTCATGATATATCCAATTTTTTCCAATTTAATAGATGCATATAATAGACCCTTCTGACCATCGATTATGATGAAACCACCCATCTTCAGTTTTATGGAAACAAAATACATCATAATGAAAAAAATACAAATTTGTTCTATTAGATCAAAAAAAATTTATCATATCGTCAGCACATTACCCATGGAAATGATAAGAGTTTCATAATTTTTTAATGAAAATCATATACCTTTGAGAGAAATAATAAAGATGGTAATATTGAATTGTATCCGTATTAAATCATTAGAATCATCATTGAATTTTTTTTAGAATAAATTTAATATAGAATATTCCAATAATTTTTTTGATGAAAATTCCATTTTATTTTGAAATGATATAATTAATGTAAAAAATATTTTGAAATTATAATGAAAATAAAATTAATTTGAAAATAATATTAAAAATAATTTTGAATATTAAATAAAACAGTATTCATGGTGGAGGGGTAATCCATTTTTATAGTGTACATTAAAACAATATTCCTTTCACATGTTTAATAAAAGATAAAAATCCATAATTGGAAAATTTTACAGAAAATTTATTTATACCATGGTAATTATTGTATAATTTTGTTAGAAATTTATTTAACCAATCATTTGAGATCAATTAATACCATCTTGATAACATTATATTGAAATATGGACATGGATGAAAATATTTATGACCGAACAGAAAAATGAATGTGTTTTCTCTTAAAAAATACATTCTGAATATTGATTACTAATTTAGAGAAAAATTAAAATAAAACATTTAATCTCTATAAATAACCAGATATTAAAAGTGAATAATTTTTGGTAGAGGTAGATTTAATAATTTTGTGATAAAAAACTAAATCATAGAAAATCCCAGTAAAAATGAGAATTTAATATAAAACCCTTACCTCAAGATTGTATTGATTTGTTATCACCCTAACCTCATGTTAATAAATTTAAATTTATTTTAATTTATAAAATATCTATACTAACTAAAATTATATGATAATTGTTTTTCTTATAATATCTTACCATATATTAATTAACAATCTTTCATCATCATCATCATCATTTTGGGTGTTAGATTCTTCAATTTTCATGTATGTTTTCCCTCATATGATATGGTTCATAAAATTAGATAATAGTTTTTATGATATAAATAATATAAATAAATATTTTAATATAATCAAAATTAATTATATAACTATTTATAACCATCCATATAAAGGTATGATTAAAATAAATTACATCAAAAAATAGAGATGATAGTATATATACATACATGAGTGTTTATTTTTCATTTTTAATTGAAGGAATGAAAGAAAGGTAAATAATAATTGAAATGTACATAATTATTATTATAACAGAAAAAATATATAAATTTTTTTTCTATCATAATATCCAATCATAATTTACATTTTTATAAAATGATTCATATCACTACATGGAGGCATTAGTCAACACATATACATGAGCGACACATTTATCTCCCATTATATTTGGAATAAGTGGTAAATGGTTGTGTACTACTCATAGTAACAAATAATTATATTTTTATCACATAATAAAAATGTTTTTACGGTTAAAATAATTTAATTAGATGTAGAATTTGAATGAAAAATGAAAGAGTTCTGTTAATATCTATATCTATTTTTGTGCGATCTCCTTTTGAAAACTCTTTATAAAGTAAAGGATTGATATTATGAGAATAAAAGAATATATATGGTGATGAGAATTATTATTGGATACTTTTATTACGTAATATCTAATATATAAGGTTCGAATTCTGTGGATAAGGGATGAGAAGAGGTTCCCTTTTTTAAGTGAGGGAGGGGGACACACCTATATTTTTTTAAAATATTTCAATTATTTAAAGAAAATTTATTTGTAAATGGGATCCAAATTACTATGGATCTAATTTTGGTACAATATAATAATTATATATCTTAAATACATGTTCCATTTATAAAATATAGTTTTTATAAAAATGTGTTTTTTATATAGAAACATTTACATATAAGAAAATCATGTATATTGATGATTCCTTTTCAATTAATTATATTATTCATATTTACCGGATAGTTATGTTACTTTATTTTAATTCTAAAAACATAATTTAAAATTTAATTGAAAATATATTTAATTTTTTACAAAAAATTTATTTTTCATTATTCATCGAAAAATAAATGTTTTAAAAAAATCCAAAAATTAATCCAAATGTAAAAAAACATGGGGAATTTAAAAAAGTTTTTAATTTCCATAAATAAAATTTCTAAAAATGGTATAAATTTAAAATAAAATTTACCTAAAAAATTGATAAAAATCATTGTTGAAGAAAATATATTTTTGAAAGTGAGAATTACTTTTTTGAAAATTGAGTGCTTATTTATTTTATATGAATTATTATTTATTAATCAAAAAAATAATTTTACTCATTTTTCATAAAGTTTTTATTACTATAAAAAACTGATGATTTAATTTCTTGGTTTAATGGTTTACTATATTATGATTTATATGTAATCGGGGTTGCGTGTATGGAAATATATCGAACACTTCATCATTAATTTTGAAGGAAACACATATAAAATATTTCTATGCTATTGATTATTTTTCATACACAAAGATGAGTTGGGATAATTTATAATTTATATTATTTGGAACATTTTAATATCACTATATATCCTATTAGGGTTTGTATCAAGCCATATGATGAATTGTTTCAAATAAAAAACCTGGTATTGTTTGAGGTTATACATAGAGGAAATTCATGATTTTTTTGAAATCATGTCTAGGCATAGGATATGATATCTTGGCATCACTATGTATCCAATATTGATATGAATAAATACTTATTTATTTCAATCATTGGTGTTCCACTAAATATTTATTTCTCATATGTAGGTTAAATGGGTAATTTTAGTTTGATTTTAAGGCTAGGCCTAGAATATATAATATTGGCATCACTATGAGTCAAATGTTAAATGGAATTTGGCCATATGTAGTTTATATATATGTCACTATATATATAAAACTTTTGACTATCGAGAGGTGTATTTTCTGTAGTAATACAAAATATTTGAGTGTCTTCTTCAATACTGATATGGATCCTATAGAGGGAAAAATATTTGGGCCCACATTAGTGAAATGTAATTAGGAAGGTAAAGTATCACAATATATTTGTAAACACTAAGGTAGAATGGGGATTTTTTTGATGTTTTTTGTTCGGTCTGAGTTATGATATTAAAGCATCGCTATATATCCTATGATGTAAGGAATAAATCCTTATTTATTTCAAGATGAAAATGACCAATTTATATATCTTGACCATATAATGGTGAAATTTAAGGTTGTTTTAGCTTAGGGCATGGCCGTTCAACGAGGAAACTGAAGATAAAGCATAAATATGAAAGGGGGAATCATCCTACATTTTTTAAGAAAATTTACATAGTTATAATAATTAACCAAACTTGTTATAAGAAATCAGGTTTATATTTCTAGAATAAAAATGGGGTATTATTATTTTATGGTCAGTGACTTGTCCAGTAATGGAGAATTCGGGCATCACTGTATATTCTTTATGGATATGGATAAATCTCTAAATTGTTCTTATAAAATGTTCACTTGCATATAATTGAATCCCATATAAAAGAGAGTGGTCCATTTTTTGTCAACAAAGAATTTATCCTCTATTATCCAGTGTAATCTATAACTACTCTAAAGATAAAGATATCTCATATTGAGAGAAATTTTCACTTTTGAGGAAATCATAGATAATTTTCAACTAAATAGGGATGAATAATTTTGACTCAATCCATGATCTAGAATGGGTTATCATAGTGATGAACTTATTTTTGGGCTTTATAAAATATATGAAAGTGTCATTATACACCCCACAAGGTCAAAAATAAATCCACACATAGTTATTAAATAGAAATTCCCCTATACTTATCAAACACATATATAAATTGAGGGAATTCATTTTTTCCATGATGGTTGGGCTGTGTGTTAGTGATAGGAGCTTCACTACATATATTTTATAAAATATGAATCAAGACAAATGAAGATATCGAGGCCCCGTGCATAAATATGGTTCATATTCCATGGAAGGGGAATTTTAATCTATGAAAAATAAAAAATTTAAATAACCCAGGTCAAAATATCCTATATTGGGTGGTGAGATGTTTTTTTATTTAGTGGATGGAATTTGGGTAAATTTTATAGTATTTACATAATATAATGTATCCTATTGTAAGTGGAATCATGAATTCACATAATTTATCAGAAAAATTATTCCTTTTTTTATTTAGCTCATATGTGTTGAACATCAGATTTTAATTCCCTATAGATCTTGATGTTCATGTTACAAATATATCCACAAGGATTTATCTCTCATGTAGTCAACAAAGTGTCCATAATGAATGGGAGACTCTGAGAAGATTACATTCATAACAGATTAATATCAACCTCATAGTTTAATTTCTTAGGGTGGGGATTGTGACCATGGATTTTACCAATATATGACAAGGATGGTGGAGGAATGTGTGTACTAAAACTGATCATTATCAACCTTTCCTTATTATTTTTTGAAATGTGGGCACACTTCCTTTGAAATATTTCATAGAGTTTTCAATCAGGTTTTGTGTTTCATCAGGTTAACAAAGTTGTGGGTTCCTTACAATTTTTTGGTGGGGCTCTCGAAAGAGAGATCAGTTTTGAAGTACCCATCATCCAACCCTTCGCATAATTTTCATTGTGTTTCAGAGGGGTTTTATTCCACAATGTATTGGCTACAATTAAACAAAATCTTGGTAGTGGGTGACACATTTCCCTTTATTATTTCTTCCATTTCATTTTTGGCATGGGGAGGGGATGATTCTTATTATGATTATTTTCCAGACCATTGATTCCATTTGATTTTTGAAGACAATATATGGAACACTAGGTATTTTATCTTAAAGGAAACAGTGGTTTGGTGCCTTTTATGGGTTCCCTCCATACCCATTTCTTAAATTGGGTTTCATTTTTATGACAAAAGAATGTTTTCCTTTCCCTCAACCTATTTAACAGAAATATCATAATGTCAAGGATTAAATGTTGTTTAGTTTAGAGTGATGTATTTAGGACTAATAAATGGTTTAACATCGGACTATACTTAATGTTATGTGTGCATACCTATTATACATTTTGTTTAAACAAGTGAACCAACATAAAAAATTGATTTTTTGGGCACCGAGACAAGGTGATGGAATTTAAAAATAATTATTAAGAAAATGGTTCCTTTATTAAATATTTGTATGTAATTTGAGGTTAGAGATATTGTAGATGATCTGGATGTAACTATAAATACCCAAGGAATGAGATTCAAGACACACATAGTAATTTAAATAAACATTCATCTTACTGATATGGCCCACCCATGAGGGGAGTGGATATTCTCATTTTGACAAAATGGAAAAATCATAGAGTGGGTTCATTTTTTCTTCTCTTTGATGAGAGTTTATAGATGAAATTTAACAAGTGTCATCATAGATATCGATAGGATATGTGAAACAAGACACAATGGTATTCAAGTATTACCACAACCCTTATATTTTATATGGAATATAGATGATCCCAAATTCCGAAGAAGACCATTCATGGGGTTGATAGTATTTTTAATACTTTTTCATTTGGAATAACTCCTATAAAAACATTATTGCCACATTTGAGAGGCCAAGGATTCTATATAGTTTAATTTGGAGAAAAAATTAAATACTTAGATTATTACCCAATTAAGATTACATAGAGTGGTTTTATTCAAACATTGTACAAGATCTAAAGGGGTCAATATCGAAGAAAACATAGGGTTGATTCCATGATTGATTATCCTACGCCTCACTATATATCCGGATTTTAGTAATAAATCCAAACATAGTTGATAAATTGATTTCATCTCTATAATTATCATGTTTCAATGTTGTGGTAATTATTTATTGATGGATGGTGAAACTGGGACTAGGATAGGGTTCCCAGGAAAACTATATATCCTATATATAAGGGAATAAATACTCAAATAGTTAATAAAAATTGCCCCTATATATTTTAAACTCTTATGTATGAAGAATTAATTATTTTTAATTTCATTATTGATCCTTGAAAATATAGTTTTCTAGGGGTCCCCAATACAAATCATCTTGTCTCATTTGTTAGAGGAATTTACATGTTCTATTTAGGTATATGAATGGAACATTTACTCATCGATGAGGGGCTATATTCTATATTTTCAAACCTAAATGTAGTGAACTATTATCGTTAATGGTCTACATTATATGGCCCAATAAAATAAGATTTAAGGTCTTTTAGGATGGTCTATATGTTGTGTAGTTTAACATCACATGACAAGGACTTGTAAGGGATGAAATTTATGATCATGTACAAATTTATTGAGAGTGATTGTTGATAGGATAAACAGACTTATGGAATTTGGGTTTTTGTGGGAGATTAATATGGTAGAACTAATGTGAACAAGAATACAATGTAGTAATATTTATTTTACAATGGTTATAATGAATGAGTGCGTAACATCTTGGGTATTTAGTTCAACTATAATAGTTAGGTTATGGGATATATAAATCATAACATTATAATAAAAGAGAAAATAACATTTACTGAATGGTTTTGTTGTTTTCCCATTATTAATTGTTGAAACTAATGTCACATAGAGTCACTAAATTGGATCACGTGGTTAGGAGGTCATTAACTATATTAACAAATCATCACTTAGGTCAAAATATCTAATACAATTGTGTTATTCACTACCGAAACCTATAGGGTTCACTCAAGATTTTTCAATCATCTTTATCAACATTTCATTTGGGTAGTACCTTGAGGAACGGTGGATGGTTATTGGATTTCAAGATAAATGAATTTATATATGTAAATAGTTGATATTAAATTATATATCATTAAAATGAATTTGATTCAAATATAATGAAATATTCAATAAGGGTTTGATCACAGAAATTATTATTTCAATAGGTATTGGGAACATTTTTTGGGATAATGGGGTAAAACAAGAAATTCATGAGTACACAGTCGTCAGATGGGATGATCTCCCCGTTATGAAGACGATATGTTGTGTTGTTTAATTTCATGTTACACGGATAATGATCCCTAACATTGAATAAAATTCAATTTAATAATGTTGGTCAATTTGACTCCCCAGGTCCTCTAATGACACATAATCCATGTATGAAATGATAAACAAGATACAACTAGGGAATCGATATAACCACACAATAGTCAATGATATGGAACATGGGGTGATTTTAATTTTATTGTGAGAAGGATTATCTGTATATATTTTGATATCATATAGGGATGTGTTTGAGAGTGATAGAAATTCATCACGAGGCTGATTATTAAGAATCCATTTGTCATAATGTATCCAATGATATCAGAATCAAACCATATGAAGTTCGTCCATATTGTACCTATAAATATAGGAATTATATGTAAAGACATGGACGTTTTTTATATATATCTATCTTATTTATAGATAACTAAAAATGAAGAGTTTTTCTAGATTTAGGGAGAATGAAAATGTATTTTGACGGGTCTAATTTTTTAGATAAGGTGATGTAATATTATCATAGTATAAGGTTTATGGAGAAAAATAAGCATAATATAGTAAACCCAGACACTAGAAACTATTTATGCATATCTATATCTTGCATAAAATTTATGGAAGGTCCCATAAAGTGATCAAATTTATTTTAGATTAATGTATTTTGATTAGAATTAATGATAATTTTAATTTAAGGAATTACAACACATATAAATGTGTCTTATATTTTTGGAATCTATTATAACCAATGTTACTATGCAATTGGAAATATTCTGATGGGGACATTAATCAATTTATTAAAATGTTATACAGTGATGAATAAATTCTAATGGTGTTTAATGTATTAAGACCAGTATTTCTTCCGCATATTTTATCATCGCATGGAAATGATGTATTTGATGTGGTTTAATGTCTTTCCATACAAACATGTTATATTAATTCTTTCATCATGCTATCAGGTCATGCACCAATATATCATGTTAGGAATATGATTTTATAATATAATACGGTTGAATCAAAAGGATGATTCATGAGTTTAGGTATTCCTTTATTATATCAATCCATAATCTACTAACTTCTATAAAAGACACATCAAGAAAAAGGATCCTTCATTTTTATTCCATAAGAACCAATAGCATGGAAAATAATTGAGATGGTAATTCATGACTGCCTCCCGAGGACTCATGATCCTTGAGATCTCGAGGACATTCTCTTGTGATGATGTGAAATATATAGCAACATGAATTATTTAAAGGAGTATATATTTATTTATATATCATGGATAAATGATTTTACATTATTGGGAGATGAGTGGCATAGATTCTTCTTCATACATTTTTCATTATATTTAAAGTGATCACATGGATGGAGTAGATATTTTTACAGTGATAGTAATATCCACACGAATACCTTATTTAAATGATATTCTTTAAAGTAAATTATATTCTCTATTGTATGCTTTATACGTTGATGGAAGGTGTAATAATTTTCTTAGCCTCTCAACAATACCTCGTCCAATTTCTTTATTATTGGGATATAGGTCAAATCATTCTCTATAGAATATGAAATTTAAAACAAGAATGTCTTTATGTGATAGAATACACCTTTGTTTATTATTCATCAATAGATAGATGATAATACTACTTTCCTTGTGTGCCAAAAATACCTAGATTGATAGGGAAATTTTAATTAATATGTTATGGGGGATGGTATTCCAATATCTTGATTAGTTTGTGGTATAAGGTAATGTATTGGAGTCTACTGAAAAGGATGATATCCAATGGTTCTGTGGGTACTCTAACTCTTGTCAAAACACCATGGATACTACTAAGGCTAAGAAACATATGAAATGAACCCAAATAGAGGATTCAAAAAATGTTAATACAACTATCTCAATAGTTTATGTGAAATTAAAATATGAATAATCCCTTAAGACCATGTATGGTGTGAGGTAGAAAGAATGCTGAAAATCGCCAGATGAAGGAATGGAAAATATGAAAATGTACATATCCCTGTGGGACAGGGAACATTTCTATAAATAAAAAAACTATTGGAGGGTGTTGGTCTATTATCGAAGGAAATATATCCCAAATCGATTTCCAAAATTATTTATCAAAGATCCTTGTTCTCTTACTATTGGTGAGAAATTTATTATATAGTGGAAAATTAGTCATCATATTCAATGGGTTGAATTTTAGAAATCACAGAGACACCCTTTCTTTTAAATATGTTTAGCTTGTGAAAGATGTTGGGAGTATCATCTCAAAACTCATAGATTGGATATATAGTAGACAATAGTCAAATGATCCATCAATGGTGCACACTGAAATATCATCATGGTCGAAAATGCCTCTTGTATAGGTAGACAAGGTATAAGTGAGTCTTTGTTAACCAATTATTAGAGAGGATGAAGAAGAAACCTTACAAGTGTTTTAACATAAAAGGATAGTATAATCATCCTTAAAAATAATTTTATCATTTAAATTAGTTGGATAATCTCTATAAATAATCAATAACTTTTTAATAGAGATTTTAGTGTCTCGACGCACCTCATTTGAAGAGTAACCCCTTTGGTGGGTCGATTACCACTATACCATTTGGTGGGATGATTCACATTATACTATTTAGTGGGATGAAACTAATTATACATTTTATTGGGATGGATCCAATAACCATTATTTATATAAACTTTTGAGGATGATTGAAACATATGCCAGATGTTCCTTGGGATTATATAATGACAGATAACTATCACCAATAATCTCCCAAAATATTTATTTGATGATAAAACATGTTTTGATCACGTATCCCAACGTATGATGGTTGGGGAGGTAATTTAGTTGATCACCCCACTCTATATACTCATTATTCAATGACTCCTAGAATAGAATTAAGTTATTTATTATAGAAAATATGACGAAACCATGGTCATGATAATTATTTAATGAATTTATTTTATTCCTCCAACATTCGAGGTCATATCATCCAAAACATTTTGTTCTGGGAGTAATAGTGGATGTATCTGCATTACTAATATTTCAAATCAATCATAGTGGTTGTTTATAATACCCTTCTTTAGATCTATGAATAAAATCTTATGTATGTTCTCCTATTGCATTATATTCTCAGTTCCCAGCAGAATACCTTAAGGTGATAAGTGTAGTTGAAAAATCATTATTTAGGTTCACAATAAGGATCAGTAAAAAATTTCAAGTGGAAGATATATATGGAATGAATATATCATACCTTTCCATAATGCAATGAAATCTATGAATATGTAATTATATTTCTTCATGTATCTTTAGAGGGAAAAAACAATTTCTCCTAGATATGGATATAAATTTGAATGGGAAATAAAAAGGATGTTATCCCACTATGAAATATAACATATTTCATATTAATATACCATGAAAAGGGCAGTCCATCCTAGGAACAAAAAAAAATATTATGATCTTGGAATCCTAAAGTGTTTCAAAATTCTTATTATTGTGTTCTAAGGGGAATATAAATGGTTAAGGTGTGTTATAGGGCACTAATTCCATCGAAAATTAATAGACAAGGGTTCTTTGAGTTGTGTTGAGGAGGAGTTTAATACAACTACACAAGATACAGACTCTTCAATATTTTCACCAATGCACTTTGTCTCCAAGAAAATCCATCTATGTTGTGAGGGAATCCATTAATTTCTTGGATAACCATTTCTGATTTAACAATAAATGACTTTATTGAACTAAAATTCGAGATCTTCCTATTAGGGTGATTTCTTGATAATGAGCCAACAATATAGTAAAATTGACTGACTAATATGACCTTAATCCAAAGGAGTTGCTCGATTTGTTAGTCAACTAACCTCCCTCCAATATTGAGATTCACTAAAAGCTAGAATTGAGGTGTCCACCTATTAACCATCCCTAGTGGGTTTTATTTCAATATGAAACATAGAATTAGAATTCACAAGTTCTATTATTATAGGTTCATGTTGATAAATATTCCCTTATGCAGAGCCAGCTTCCCGAGTGTGTAATGCTGCGTATGTTATGAATATGTTCACATGAATATTATTTTCTCTAGTATTAGGGGTTGTCTGAATAGTTTTTTCAATAGTGAAAATAGTTTATATTTTAAAACAATGAAAGAGAAGTATGTAATCCTTTAGAGGGAACAAATATTTATAGTTATTTCCCACTCAAATGATGAGATTATAGATTTATACAAGATTAAAAATGGCTAAGATTATCCACGGACAACAGGATAAGGTTCATTATGGGATACAAAAATCACCAATGCTATCTATGAGGATGATTTATAGTTCAACCTAGTGGTGATTTAGAGATTAGTTTTGGCCACAATCAAGATATTCTGATGGGCCTCAGAGGTGTTTGTAGTAAAAGAGACATGAAATCTCTCTATAGTTATAGTGGTTGTCTACCCATAGTGGTCTCTCATTTTTTGTTTCATGGTTTAGATTATCTTTAGAACCATAATATACATTTCAAATTCTTGTATAATTTAGGGTCACAAATTGTAAATGATGACCAGAGTGGAAATGATTCCTCATATTTGACACATAGGTGGGTTCCATGACATAGAGTTGTGTCCTCTTCCATCTCCACAATACAAGGAATGTAGGTATTATTGTACACTAAGGATAGGAACATGAAATGGTTAGATATGTAAACATTGAAAAAATTAATCTTAATGTTCTGTTGTGTACATGACAGAATATATGGATTCATCATATTGTGAATTTTTTGAGTTACCCATAATTTTTGGATGTTGTTATGCATATGGTACTCCCAATATAGAATGTATTCCAATGGGAACTATATTTGTTTGTTCAATGATAACATATGTAGATTCCTCATGGAAAACTTTTTAATGTCCGTTGAGCCATATTATAGTTATTTAATCTAGTAATGTGCTATATACTAAGGTTTTCTGTTCAATATATATTTCATTATAATATTTTAATTCATTTCTATATTTGGTGATGAAATTTGGATTCAATGGAATCATTGAAGGCCTAAATTTTTTTCATAAAATTAACACTCGTAGGTATGAAAACATATATAGGAGTACATGGTTGACCATTTACTTACATATTCAATGTATAAAAAATTAGTCCTTTTACATATGATAGACTTGACACATATTCTCATCATGTTCATAATATTTAATTTTTAAAAAAACTATGGCCTAAAACATGATTATTGTGTAATTAATATTGTTTGAAAATAATTCATTATGTGGTTGCCTTTTTTCCAAAAAAAAAGTAATTTTTACCAGATGATTGATTTTGGGAAAATTTTTATAGTTTCACAATAAATTCCATCCACCTCACCTTTTTCTTTGTAGTGGAAACTCTCAACGAGTTCCACATCCATGATGGATTGACATGAATGTATTTTCAGGAATGCTTCCCAAAGATTTGTAGTTATTATGGTTTAAGTCCAATGATTCCTAGGAACACTAATTAGTTAAGGGTATTGAGGGTTGGGTGTATCACATCATGTTGGGTTGAATTATAACCTACTCTATGAATATATTATATATTAAAGATATTTTTTTAAATCATTTCCAACTAAAAATGTATGACTGGTTACCCATGTTAAAATAAACTAATAAATACCATGTGAACAACTATGTGTATTTTAGTTTCTCTTTTATTCTCTTGTTAATTAATGATAGTTTATTTCATAAAAGAATTGGGGGTCTTGAGAGTTTATTGACATCTAAGGAATCATTGGGCATTTTGAAAATAGAACTGAAGCTCGAAGAGGAATACTATTTTTAACTTTAAAACACAAATAAAAACCAATGTATATTGGTTATATGGGTGGAGATTACACCAAACAAATATTCTTGTAATGGACGAATAATCAACATGACAACCCGATGGTCCTCATAGTTCTCTAAGTCCGCATGAGTTATGATTAATGTGAGAAACAAGAGATGAATAATGATTAGTAACATTATGTTAGAGGTTTCAGTTAGATTTTAATGGGTGTCATATGGTTTAAGGCATCTATAAAGGCATTAATGTGTCATAAAATGGGTATTGACATGAGTTAAAGAGGATCTTAGACATGAGTTTCACTGAGATACCTAACCAAGTTGGTTGGGAATGTGAATATTTATTTTTATGGATTATACCCAAGAAGATTACCATATTTTGGAAATAAGAGGAGTATTTACACTTGAGGTATATTTAGAAATTTTTCTAGATTACTCAATAGAGGATTCCCAATGTCTTATTGGTGCTTAAACACTTTGTGGTGCCAATATTTGGAGTCTAATATGAAAATATATTATCGATTTTTATTAAAAAAATACATGATTGAACCTTGGGGTACCCCAAAGACCGATCAGGGAATATATCTAGGGGGACTCTTATATTTGAAATCCTTTTAGATTATATCATCTCATGGTTTAACATTAAACTTACACTTGAGTATTTCTATATACCAGTCAAGGATTACACATAAGGGATACCAACATATTGGGACCAAATGGAATACATGATCTCATGAATTATGAAGAAATTATATGGGTATACACCAAGGTGGATGAACAAATATTGATCAAGAATTACACCTAGTGGGATGCCCCAATTTTGGAACCAAGAGAAATATATCATCTTCTGTTTTATTATAAAATAGTTAGGGATTACACTAAAAAGTATTCATAAAGGCTGATCAAGGATGCTATATAAGGGGATTCCCATATTTGGTAACTAAAAAATATATATCAAGTCATTTTTTAAGAATCTATGGGGGATTACACATAGGACAATACAAATAGACAAATCATGGATTACACCTAATGTGATGACCATATTATGGATTAATCTAATAGGATAATTGGGTTTGGAATCAAGATGTATAATTAAAATAAAATAATGTATATCAACAAAATTTTTATAATATAAGACACATGTAAATGTATTTACATGATAAAATATTGCAAGGACTCATGGAGGAGTCTTGACATGAGAGCATATTCTAAAACTAATTAGAGACATGTGGAATTAATGTATTTGAATTGATATTTAGGGAGTATAACTAAGAGTATTATATTTAATTGAAACATTCCATATACAATAATTTATTAGTAATTATGATAGAATCATTAGATAATTTTCAATTTAATCTTAAATTATTAAATTTATATTCTAAAAGAGATCCATGGGGTCATATATTCATGCATTTTCCCTAAATACGGTGAAATATGAAAATGAAAGGTCTATTGAATAGGATTATACTACACAATGGCCTTTAGAGAGTTTGTAAGAAGTGAATATCTCATTTCACTACAAGTGTTAAGTAGTCACATGAATGGGATAGGTTCATGATATCCTATGAAATGAATGGGACCATGTACTCATCATTGGGAATATATTATTGGGTGCACAAAAAAGGATTTCTAGTTGACCAAAGACTCATTCCCAAGGAAACATGGTAGGGATTTATTAATACTTCTATTAAAAAGGGAGCATGTATAATGTTGCATCATCCCGACCTCATGATGGAATCTCATAATTGGGTTCATGTGATCAGAAATGACAACAAGATAAACCCATCATTAATTAATTATTCAATCTGAGGGCATGATTAGAGTCACATTCATAATGATATGTTAATGGGGGTGTATAATCCAACTATAGTGACACAAAGTCACACATCATGTGGGAGTATGTGGAAGGCCACATGAGTCAATGAAATTATGAAGAAATATTAATTCAATAACATAAGTTAAACACGTTCATTCAGTAACATGATTACCAGGAGGGTGTCACAGAGAGTAGTTGTATTGTTCCCCTTCCTGTCATTATCAATTTTTATGTGTCTCCCTACATATGATTGTGTTAGTCCACATTGTGTCTCATTTCCTTGATTTAATCTTCACCCCATATTAAAGGATAATGATAGGGATTTTATAGGAATATGGTTCATGTACCATCACCAATTCTCAATGTAATAGAGTCACATGGACAAGCATATGAATTTAGTGGGCTAGTGATCAGTTTGGGCCAATTTTATGTCATTGATCGATGAGATGATAAAGATTCACATAACCATTTTAGTGTCATGTGATAGAGAATAATTTGACAATAAGGATCTTCTAAGAGTGATCATTACCCCCTACTTCATGGTTATCCATTTATCATCCATGTCAAATAATGTTCCATTTCTAGGTGATTTGTCTGATATAAGGGTGTTTCATGATGAACAATTAGTGTAAATACAATCCATAAAGGATATCCTTCTTGAAACACATCACCTGATGATGTTAAAAATAATTTTCATTTTTTTCTATGGTAATTACCCGATTTATTCTTCTCTCAAAACTACAATGTGTTATTGGAACAAAACCATTCTTTAAAAAATAGATTACATGTATAGAATATCAATATTTGGCAATTGATTATTCCTTAATAAGGTATCGAAGTTTTTTGTAGGTGTCAGTTTACTAATGATTCATCATGCATCGAGGAATATGTTTCAATGGGTTGATGATGATGTTATAGACACTAGATTTCAATGATCAGTTTTATCAGCTGATCAATTTTCTATATGTATCATTCGTAATAGAGAAATAGTGGCACATTACCAATGACTTCTAATTCGATGTTGTGATCTATCCTAGAAATGGATTATTAACGCTATCATGATGTTGATAATCAATAATTATATATTTGTGCCTTTTAGAGGATTCAACTGGTATCTACCCTTTCCAAAACCTCCACTGTGTTTTTATATAATGGTGTATCCTTTTTCACCTATTATTGTTCATGTGTATTCAACCCCTACAACCAGGACAATAAAAATGTGTTAATTCACCGACTTGGTTAATCGAACTCCAACAAGAAGGATAATCTAGGTTTATGGCTTTAGTTTATGGAAAAAAATTCTTAATGAACAATAAAATTACATAGAAAAAAATTCTGTACAATATATTTAATTAAATTAACACATAAAAGTATTCATTAATCACAAATATTTATTTTCTAGTAATCCCAAAATATTCCCAAAATAATTAATATATAAATAATTTATTATTATCTCATGGACTTCATAATTTATCATATCTTCCATGGAATGGTTCTTGGAAAACATTTATAGTTTCCAATAATTTTACCTCATTAACTTAACAAAAAAATCAATCAAAAAATTATCACAATCATAAAACAAAAGTGAATATTGTATTCAAATATCATCTATTTAAATTAGTTATTAAAATAAAAAGCTTCAATATCTCCCAAAAATATTTCTATATAATTTTTTTATGCCATGTATTACACATAATTTATCAGGGAATTATAAATAAAAATGAGTGAGATTAATATTTTAGCAAGTGAGATAAAATCAAAGTGTAATAAATTATCAGTTCACATTCATATTATAAATCATGAATATGGATGAAAAACTTTATCAAATTAAAAGTGCACCCATAAGAGTTTATATAACTATGAGTAAGACAACACAAACATAGAAAAGTAATCATAATCCATGGAATATTAAAAGGATATTAGTCATAACATGTAAACATGAAATATGATAGGAACCCATGAAATAGTTGATCTCGATTCAATACCATATGTCACATAACACAGTGGACCATTAATTTGGAATATCATATCCCAAAACATATTGGATTAGGCTTTAGATTCTTGTTTCCCATATTATAGTGGATAAGGAACTACATCATGAACCCTTAGTGGATATATTATCATATTTATCATCTCATAGAAATATTATTAGATATTTAACAACAACCAATGTATTAAATGATTACATATCACCCTAATTTTCCCATAATGAAAAAATCCTTATTCACCACATGAAATGAAATATAAAATATATCATGTAAAATTCCATTGATGATAGTTGGTTTAATATCCATTCAAATGGTAAAGATTAATATGAATTCATGAGTTTTATTGATTAATCCAAACATTGAATATCCAAAAATAATTGTATCATAAAATAATATAAAGTATTTTTATAAGGATTACTAATTTTGAGATACATTATTTGGTGATAAATATGAAAGACTGTATGTTGATAAAATAGATTTAAGAATAATTTTATACCATTAATGTAAAAAAGAAAATATTATATGTTACATTAAAAAATCGGATTCCTCTTAGGGGGATTTTTACAACTGCACATTAAAATACTCTATACAATAGATCATTTAAATTAATTTAAGATATACAAATAAATGTGTAGTGGACAATAAAATAAAATGTACCATCATGGAAAAAATTGATTTATTAAGATTTTAGTGAGTTTCAATGAAAATAAATAATTCTATGTAAATCCATTTCTTTAGCTTGGTTCGACAGGTTTTTCTAGAAACTTTAGTTATTACTCCAAATTATCTCATTATAAAACTATATTAAATATAATAATGAGATATTATCATTGAGTTTATGTGTCCATATCAATGTCATATTCTCTCTACTACCTCCGCCCAAAGTGTGGAAATATTGTTTTTTCAAGAAGAGAAATGAATGATAGTGGATCAAATAAAACACGCCTCGGTACATTGAATAATTCTATTACTTAACCAGGGAGTGTCCTCCCATGATATTTCCTATTAATAATGAGTCACATGACCCTTTAGGTGTTAGTGAGTTGGATTTGGACCATATTAATGTCTTCCCATTTTATAAGGATATTATCGATGTGAGACAACACACAATCAACTCCTCAACTCTGTCTTTCTCCCTTAATATACGGTTTTATTTTTTATTAATTATCGTGTCTGGTTTCAATAGAGTATGGAATATTATGAGTTGACTATTTAACCAAATAATAACCAGATAATATGCACAATCTCAAAAAATATATATTTATATTAATGACATAAATGATTATAAATATATTTACAGAGAACTGTGACATCATAATGAATCGATATTGTTTTTTTAATAATTAAAAAACATAAATTTTAATAGATAATGTGGGATTATATCATAAATAAATGAACATCAAAACAGATTTTTCATTTGGAAACTTAGTAATTATTTATTATTCTTGTTCATTCATTCATTATGTACATCGACCTCAATGTGTTTAATTTTATTAAAAATTGGTGCTTTTGAATAATAAATTTTAGAATATCTATATTGTGGTTTTTTAAATCGATTGATACGTTCTACATTTACCTATTTTTATGTAACCATATTAATAAAAATACTATTATTTTAAGATATTAATCTTAGATAAAATTTAACTATTTCTCTATTTTAAAGGGTCTTTAATTCTTAATATAAAAAACAAATGAAAAATTATATTATGAATAGTTTAAAATTTTAAATTGAAAAAGATATAAATAATGATTAAACCAATCCCAACACTAGTCAATACTTTTTAATTGTTCAACCTATAATCACAATGTTTGTTCATTTGATATCATTTAATTATGTAATGATTTTAATGAAAATGAAGGAAATATGTTTTCTTTATCATCAATGTGGAAGGTGAAATTATTTTACAAAACAATTTTGAATAATATGAACTTCATTATAGAATAAATGGTTCCATTTTTTATAATTTCTACGAAAATAATTGATTGGACTACTGTATGTATAATGGTGGTGGAAATCTAATTTTAGAGATCTAGTATCATCAACACTGACCTTTCAATGGATGGTAGTGTTCCACATATTTATTTATTTTTAGTTTTCACTTGTGTGTAATGATAGATAATATTCCTTACCACATATATTTTAAGGGAATTTCTTTGAAAACGAGCATCCATATGAAGAGATTAATATAGAAATAAGGCCTTATAAGATTGGATCTACAAAGTTGATAGATTTTAGACGTTTTGGGGAAAAATTATTTGTAAAACATAATCATTAACCTCTAATTGTATAGATGATAACATAAAACAAATCGATGTTTTGATATCATATTCAATTAAAACAGAAACATTATTAGATTAAATGTTTTGTTATATGTTTAATTATCATCCTTATGTGAGTACCATAGGAAGTGTATAAATATCATACAATTCATATAAAATAACATAATATTAAAATATTTGATTATTTAGATGGATTAGTTAAATTAAAAATGAAATAAAATTATCAGTTGTGCTGCATAGTTAACATCTCGTAAATTGATGTTCTTATCTAATGATGATGATGGTATGTTTTATTTAATTATTAATAATATATGGAATATTAAATAATTATTTTTATTGGGAATAAATATCCTATATATGTTATCAATGAATTTATACTTAGATAAAAAATACTAGAAAGAGGAACCATAAGATGAAATAACAACAAAGATAGAATATATACTTCTAGAAGATGAATAGAAGTAATGAAGTTTTGTAGAGGTTATGTTGATTAAATTAAGATAAATTAAGAGAAAATTTTATACTTGTTTTAAGAAATATCATATGATTTTAGAGAAGATCATAATTTTTTTCATTAATTCGAATCAAGGATAAAGAATCTCTCTCATCATCATTAAGAGTTTAGTAAGAATGTTTCAGGATATGTGATTATTGAAGACACTAAAAAAGATTCAAATTAGGATTAAGATCTTATGAAGATTAAAATACTAAATGTAGATCAATTGTTTTTTCGATAGCATACTCAACACGCAACAATGGGGTTTTTAAAATCTTACTTTGAACACAACATTGAGTTACATGAAAAAATAAAATAATAATATTATTATTTTAAATGGTAGTTAGCACATAGCCAATGTATTGGAGGGAATGAGAAGAACAAACTAAAATATGATTACATCATTTTTTTAAAAGTTTTTACTTTTATCAAATTAATTTTAGAGGCTTAAAATAATAATGAATTAGATTTCAATCATGAAATACTCTAATATTATTTAAAAGGTTGAATTACCAAATTTTGATGGTGAAACCTTTTTAAATATATTTTTTTCACATTTATATGTTCCATTTGAAAATATAAGCATCTTATTTATAATTGGTACATAAAAATTTACTTTGGGTAAATTTTTGGTATTTATCTAATAAACATCATTTTTTGATGAATAGTGAATACTCTACATTTTAAGTCAAAACATCCTTTTAATCTAATTTATTTATATGATTTTATTTTTATTTTAATTGATTTTAAAGTGTAATTAGATTATATTTTTTCAATTTAATCCATTTTTGGCAATTATAAGTAATTTCGATCTTAAATTGGACATAACCACATGTCAATATTTTGATAGTTTTTACATCTAAAAACTATGTTGTTAGTTTCTCAGAGTGGAAATTAATTTTAAATTAATTTTTGACAATTCTATTTTTTGAATTAGGAAAAATGGATTCTATATTGGGAATCAGATGTTCAAAATTGTGAAAATATGTATCTTTTGTATTTAGATATTATGAATGGAAACTTTAGTAAATATTTTATTTACCATCGTTAAAGAGTACATATGGTAAATAAGGGTAAATAGGTAATATAATAATAATATTTAATTATCATAAAATGTGTCCTAACCATTTTTTCTGATACATTTCTGACCATGGGCATACTTTGGTCGATTTTGGGTCCTCATAGAGCCACTTGTAAGTGAAACTGACATTTATAAAAATTAATTTAAATTTATGGAAAATGTAACATAAACATATTTATTTTAGTAAAAATAAATTTATATGGGGTTATATAAGTGATATTTTTTACTATAAATTGTCATAAAAAATATAAGAATATTTAATACATCCTGTTATTTTATTTATTAATTTTATACATTAAATAAATAAATTGAATTATGACACAACAGTGATACAATGATGTCTTCTTTGATAAATGATTCATATAAATGATATTATAAATGTTAAAATAAATGAATTTTTATTATTTTTATATCATACACAAATTTTTTAGATGATACTTTCATGTTTTATTTTTATTAATGATTTTTTTCGAATCGATCAGGTTATGGATGTAATGTCCCAGATTTTTCCATGTATTATTTTAATATTATATGGGAATTAATTCGAGACCAGGCTCTGAGACGGCGTGCAGTTACGAGGCCCAGTGATCCCGGAACAAATGTTTGAATTTAAATTAATAATTAAATTACATGCACATGCGGTTTTCCTGAAAAACTGGAATAACTCCCAAATGGGTGCTTGGATCAGAAATTTGGGGGCAACACTGCGTTCGGAACAACGATTTTTCCTTAGGCGAGGCCTAACATCGGCCGACACAGGTCGGTGGTGGAATCCAGTTTTTGGGACGTAAGAGTAATAAAATATTTAAATAAAAATATTTTATTCTACAGCAAAATCTTTTAAATCTACTACAACAGATATCCCTTACCTCTTTAATTAAAGGTTGGCGTAGGGGTCCAGGGTTACAAACCTCATAACCCTGAATCCCTTGGAGGCTCCGAAGGCTCTGGAGAAAACCTCCCAATGCGGCAACGACGATGCAGCGACCAGATCATTGCCGATGAACGCCGCAGAATCTAGGTAGGATGTTTGTTTGTGATTTCTTCCCAGTTGTAGATTTCTACGTCGAACGTGGGTTAATCCACGAACAGATTAGTCCGCATATCGATCGTTCTTGTGGGATGGGATTTTTGTGGGGATTTTTGGGAGATTGAATCCCTATTAATCAAATGTTGTTGATTTTCTACTCCGTTTAATCCCATTAACGGGAGCAGATCAATGCTGTGACGAACGACGAAGGAGTTTCGTTCCACAATTTCGTTTCATTGGATTTCTCCCCTTTCTTTTCTTCGCGTTCTTCGCGGGGTGATGAACGATGGATCATTTCACATCTGTTCTGCGACGCAATGATCCCAAACTGTGGATCAAACCCCAGAGCGGTTTCACGGAGGTGTGGTGGCGATATCAGCAGATGATTTAGAGTGGATCGAGAGTTATGGGTTTTCAGGAATTTTTTTTCTGATGGATCGTTCGAGGTTTATGATCTGTTTTAAAGGCTGAAAACCCCCGTTTCAGAGTTCATATGACGAACCGAACCAATCCAGGGAGTATCGGGACGAACGAATGAGAGATCGCGGATCCGGAAGATCGGCCAAAGCATGAGGATGAAGATGGCATTCTGGATATTTCCCAACTACACGGTGTATAGAATGGGCTACACGGTGTGTGTTCGTCAGCGGGATTACCTGGCGTGTACTCTTGGAGTACTCAAACATGGGTTGGGTACATGACCAAGGACACGACGTGTATACCCTTCCCCGGCCAGACCCGACCGGATACACGAGATACCCCACGTATTGGTACACGGGCAGGAAACACAGACACGGGTTGGGTACACGACCAAGTATATGGCATGTATACCCTTCCCCGGCTAGACCCAGCTAGATACACAGGATACCCCGTGTAATGGTACATGGACATGCGACACGAACACGGACAAAGATCATGTACTGGCACATGGCCAGCCTACACGGAGCGAGTCCAGGTGCTCGGACACGGCGTGTGATTATTCTAAACGCCGTGTATTTTATTTCTATCCAACAAGCCGAATGACATGGGTCAATTACACGGGCAGTATTCGGGGTCAAGGAACACGACGTCTACTTTTTCTACACACAGTGTGGTTTGGTTTTACATGGCTTGAACGAATGACATGGGCCATTTACACTGGCAGTACCCGGGTTCAAGGAACATGGTGTGTATCCATACTACACGCCATGTAACCTGTCTTAAATGGCTTGAGACGCTTGTCTTCTGTGACTTGGACTAGTTCTTAGGGTTCGTACCCTTGGTTTTCCCCTGAAGGTTCTGGTCTCATTTCTTTTTTATAGGAGTATGATCCCTTCATCAGAACTTCTTGAATAGAGTTGATGGAATCCCCTCTATGAGACTTGGAGCCGGATCCTCTATTCATTCTCGGAACCCTAGGTAGAGTTCTCGGTATCGACATGACCAACTTTACCTGTGTGCCGATTCTCTACTTAGCGGATTAGCTCAGACTGAGTTGTCGGAATCACCCCATGACATTGATGTGATCCTCATCTGAGCATCATGTTCTCAAGGAACATGTGGAGTCTGTCCTACCAGAACGAGTACTTCGTATCTGTCACTCCTCAGGCCTAGGAGTGTGTTCTCTTTGTTATGTGCATAGTGGAATCTTCAAGTGGGATCTTAGTGGTGGTATTCGCGATAGTCGATCGTCCATGAGTATATCTGGATATTCTTATTATATGTTCGGTAGACATATAATGTGTAGAGGTGACTGTATCTTTCCTTTGTTTTATTTTCCCTTGTTGTATTTCCTTTGTGGTTTCGAGGTGTCCTACTGGGTATTGTTATATCACCCCTTTACGGGCTTTTCCCGCACATGTTGTGTCTTGTGCATACGAGCAAGCCTTTGAAATGATTCTAGGAAGACCAGGAGCAAACGATACTCAGTGATATCAGACAGGCCGAGGTGTGTTCCTACAACTACAAACTACAGTCCCAACACCTTTCTTACAGGTTGGACTTTGTTATGGACTCTCTTTTTGGTGGGCTTGTAATTTTGGACTAGGGTTTTACTTTCTTTAAATTTACGTTCCGGTCGTACTCTGTGGTTGGGTTTTAGTGTATTCATGCATATTTTCATTTTTAGTAGTTTTTACTTTTCAGAATTGTGGGCTTGGAGATGTGGGTGTGTGTGTACATGTTTATAGGCAATGCCTACCATGTTAGCAGCATTCCTACTCGGTGCTAGTCACCAGACCCTAGCCTATTGGAGGTTGGATTGGGGAGTTGAGGCTCGGGCCCCACTGGGACGGGTCGTGACAGAGTGGTATCAGAGGTGGTCAGTTCTACCTTAGGACCGAGAGTCTGTGAGTTGGTTTGGGTTAGCAGTGTTAAGTGTTTCGAGTTCAGAATTCAGGCCAGGGACCCCAGTGTGGGTGCTGGTGGCACACATATCCATACACTAAGACTCTGATAACTTTCTTTTTGACTCGGAACACAAGAACACTAATTGTATGGGATAAAAATGGTACATGCATCATATAGGAATGAGTTGTGGTTTCCATGTCCTTCATGATTCAGCTCTTCAGATATACCCACTTACTGAGATACATCTTGTTTCTTTACAGGATGCATCTGCGATGCGCACCCGCTAGGATCCAGCAGCTCGATCACGAGGATGACCCCCTCAGTGTTGAAGCCTCGATATAGGGACTAGATCCCCCAGTATTACCACTAGGTGGTGTGCTAGTTATCCCGCCACCTGTGGAGTAGTGTTTAGTGCCTTCTATACCAGTGGAGGAGGAGCGCAGGCTGAGCGCACTCCACGAGTTTCAGAGACAGAGACCCCTCGGGTTTGGAGGCGAGCCTGACCCTCAGGCAGTAGAGGATTGGCTTAAGGCAGTGGCAAGAGTCTTTCGTTTGGTCAGGACACCAGGACACCAGGAGACCAGATGGTGATCCTAGCAGCGAGCCTTCTGCAGGGCTCGACAGGACTATGGTGGAGTTTGGTTATCCAGAACCACGACGAGGTGACACATGCATGGTCGGAGTTTGAGCATCTCTTAAGAGATGAGTTTTCACCGGTTACCCTGAGAACAGTACGTATACAGGAGCTTCTTCAGCTCCAGTAGGGAACCATGATGGTGGCTGACTATTCGTTGGGATTTACCAACCTCTCGAGGTACTCGATGGATATGGTCAGAGATCAGTACTTCAGGGCTTGCACTTTTGAGCGGGGCTTGCGCAGAGATATCCGAGCTAGCATCATCCCTATGAGAATTCCTTCTTATGCTGGGGTGCTCGAGCAGGCTTTGGTGGTAGAGATATTTTTGTTAGAGTAGAGACAGCCGACAATTGTCAGTAGTGGGCGAACTAGAGCAGAGACCTCGACAGCAGGGAGCCAACGTCAGGGACCCATGCATGAGAGAAATTTTTAGAGGAGATCCCAGGACATGGGATCTACCATACAGGGTTCACAGGGCGCATCCATCTATCCTCGAGAGAGGCGATGCTACTCATGTGATTGTAGGGGACATCTCGCTCCAGCTTGTCTGACCCGCCGTACTACTGACACGGGAGCAGCGGATGGTCCACCGAGGCAGAGGCAACGTGTGGAGCAGACAGATCCGCGGGGGTGGAAGACGTGGTAGAGGAGCTTGGAGAGCATCAGGAGGTGGATGGTGTTTTGACCCTTTGCCACCACCACCCCCAGGAGGTCCACCCCAGGCCCAGGGAGCTGGTGGAAAGAGGCAGGGACAGCTGCAGGCGACATAGGCTTCTGACCCAGGTACTCCTAGAATGAGTAAAGGTACTATCTATGTCTTTTCTACATTGGTTGCCATATTTATAGACACGGGGGCTAGTTATTCTTTTCTGGATGCTAATCTTGTTCGAGACCTTGAGATTCTAGTTCAGCCTTTGACTCGACCATTACGCTAAGAAACACTGACTGGAGAAGATTCATAGATCACACTCCTCTGTAGACAATGTGACCTGACCCTTGGAGGTGAGAGTTTCGGTTGTAACCTCTTGGTGGTAGAGTCGAGCCTTTACGATGTCATTCATGGTATGGATTGGCTATCCACAGTTCATGCCTAGATCCACTGTTTTAGGCGAAGGGTGCGGTGTGTCCGCATTGGTGGAATGAGGTTCTCTTTTGTTGGTGAAAGTGACACCCAGGCAGCGCAGGATGGACTCGGGCATAGGAGGGCACAACCGATTTCACATCAGTTGGCTATCATAGCCCTTCGCGCATCAGATGTTATGAGTTTCTAGTTTCCAGCAGTAGTGGGTGAGTACGAGGATGTATTTCCAGAGGATGTCCCTAGGCTACCTCCCTGTCGGGAGATAGATTTATGCTTTGAGTTGCAACCCAGGATGACACTGATATCAACATCAGCATATCGGATGGCTCCTGAAGAGCTTCATGAGATGATGGTCTAGTTGGATGACTTGCAGAAGAAAGGATTTTTGAGACCCAGCGTTTCAACTTGGGCGGCCGCAGTGCTATTTGCCCAGAAGGAAGACGGGAGCTTGAGGCTATGTGTGGATTACCGACACTTAATTCTGGTGAACGTGAAAAACTAGTATCCACTACCAGGGATAAATGACTTCATCAACCAGTTGAGAGGGACACGATGGTTCTCGAAGGTTGATCTATGCTCATGCTATCAGCAGTTGTGAGTACGGAATGAGGATATACCAAAGATGGATTTCCGATGTCGCTATGGTCACTATGAGTACTTGGTGATGCCCTTTGGAGTGATGAACGCCCTGGCAGTGTTTATGGGACTCATGAACCAGATATTTTAGCCCTACCAAGACCTGTTCGTAGTGGTCTTCATCGAAGATATCCTTGTGTACTCTGCGTCCGAGGAGGAGCACGCGAGACACCTAAGGATGGTTCTGGACACACTCTGAGAGCACCAGTTGTATGGGAAACTCTCGAAGTGTCAGTTCAGGTTACAAGAGGTTCATTTTCTGGGAAACATTATCTCGGAAGATGATGTAGCAGTGGACCCAGCCAAGATGGAGGCAGTGCTAGCATGGGAGCCACCCCGGGGCGTGACGGAGGTGCGGAGTTACCTTGGGTTGGTAGGCTACTATCGGAGATTCATCCTTGATTTCTCCAGGATTGCAGTAATCATGACATCTTTGACCCGAAAGGGGAAGCCTTTCGTGTAGACCAAGAGATGCCAGCAGGCTTTCCAGCAGTGGAGACAGAGTTTGATGAGTGCCACGATCGTGAGATTATCGGAGGAGTGGGTTGAGTATGTAGTGTTCTGCGATGCATAAAGAACCGGTCATGGTTGTGTCCTGATGCAGAGGAAAGCGGTGATTGCCTATGGCTCACGTCAGTTGAGGCCACACGAGAAGAACTACACGACCCATGATATTGAGATGGAAGGGGTAGTCTTCATGTTGATGATGTGGCGGCACGACCTGATGGGTGAGTAGGTTACCATCTTCTCTGATCACAAGATTCTTAGATATATCTTTTCTTAGATGGATAGGAATTTGAGACAAAGGCGATGGCTTGAGTTCCTCCGGGATTACGACATTGAGATCGTGTATACTCCTGGGAAGGGGAATGTGGTGGCAGATACTCTTAGTTGGAAATCCAGTTCGTTGTTGCTAGATGAGGGGATGAGGCAGTTGGCCTCTTTATAGTTATCCTTCATGGATGGAGATGAGGGAGCTTAACTTCAATCAATGGTTGTTACCCCTCCACTCGTACAGTGAGTAAGAGAAGCACATCGCGGGTATGCAAGTTTTGAGACTCTACGTGCTCAGATATCCATAGGCGATACTACTGATGGATATTCAAAAGGTGGGGAGAACAATGTACTTTTTAGAGGGCGCACGATAGTACAAATGAAATTGCGGGAGGCGATTGTGAGGGAGTTCCATACATCCACTTTGGAGGTGCACCCATGAAAAGAAAAGATGTATTAGGAACACCGATGTTAGTTCTGATGTCCATGAATGAAGAAGGGTGTGGTAGAGTTTGTCTCTCAGTGCCTTTCTTGTCAGCAATTAATGGCTACGCACCAGGTGCCAGCAGGTTTGACTCACCCCCATGAGGTGCCAGAGTGGAAGTGGGATGGGATATCCATGGAATTCGTGACAGGTTTACTACATACGTCCATGGGACATGATTCCATCTGGGTGATCGTTGATCGACTCACCATGTTGTCCAACTTCTTAGCCATACGGGAGCAGAGTTCATTAGAGAGATTGGGATGCCTCTATGTGTAGGAGATAGTTCGACTTCATGGAGTGCCATCCACGATCGTTTCAGAACCTGATGCTCATTTCACATCCTAGTTGTGGAAGGGATTTCCAGACGCTTTTGGGACTCAGTTACGCTTGAGCACAACGTTTCATCAACAGACTGATGGTCAGAAAGAACGGACCATCCAGGTCCTAGAGGATATGCTTCAACCTTGCATTCTTGACTTCAATCATAGCTGGGAGGATCACCTACCACTGGTGGAATTTTATTATAACAACAGTTATCATTCCACTATTGGTATGGAACCATTCGGGGCTCTGTACGGGCGACCTAGCAGGTCACCACTCTGCTGGACTGACCCATGAGAGTCATCACTCATTGGCCCATAGATGGTGAGAGCTACTACAAAGAAGGTGTAGGTCATCCAGGAGCAGATGAAGACTACATAGAGTTGGAAAAAGTCTTATGCCGATAGGAGACGGAGGCCCTTTGAGTTCGAGGAAGGAGACGACGTGTTCCTTCAGGTCTCACCTCCACGACGATTGCAGAGATTTGGATGAGGCGACAAGCTATCTCCGAGGTTCGTTGGCCCTTTTCAGATTCTGAGTAGAGTTGGAAAGGTGGTGTATCACTGGGCTCTACTTCCTCAGATAGACCAGGTACACAACGTCTTCCATGTGTTGCAGCTACGGAGGTACGTGCACGATCCATCGCAGGTCATTTACTGGGGTGAGCTGGACATCGATGATGGGGCGACCTTTGCCGAGTACCCAGTGGAGATCGAGGATCGATAGGAGAAGATCCTTCATGGACGAGCTATTCCCTTGGTGTGTGTCCGGTGGCAGCATATGAATTTCTAGGAGAGTACCTGGGAGATGGAGGCTCCGATTCGTGTGGAGTACCCACATCTTTTTGAGTAGCCCTTATTTTAGCTTTTCGAGAACATAAAAGACCTAAGTTGGGTGTGATTTAATGTCCCGGATTTTTTAATGTATTATTTTAATATTATATGGGAATTAATTAGAGACCAGGCTCTGAGACGACATGCAGTTCCAAGGCCTGGTGAGCCTGGAACAAATGATTTAACTTAATTTAATAATTAAATTACGCAGGAGTGCAATTTTCCTGAAAAAGTGGAATAACTCTGGAACAGGTGCTCAGATCAGAAATTTGAGGGCACTGTTTCATTCAGAACAACAATTTTACCTTAGGCGAGGCCTAACATTGGTCGGCGCAGGTCGGTGGTGGAATCCAGTTTTTGGATGTAAGAGTAATAACATATTTTAATAAAAATATTTTATTCTGCAGCAAAATCTTTTAAATCCGCTGCAACAGATATCCCATAGATTTTTAATTAAAGGTTTGCGCAAGGGTCCAGGGTAAAAAACCTCATAACCCTGAAACCCATGGCTACTCTAGAGGCTCTGGAGAAAACCTCCCAACACGGCGACGACGACGCAGTGACCAGATCATCGCCGACAAACGCCACGGAATCCAGGTAGGATGTTTGTATGTGATTTCTTCCCCTTTGTTGATTTCTACAACAAACATGGGATAATCCACGAAAAGATTAGTCCGTGGATCGATCGTTCTTATAGGATGGGATTTTTGCGGGGATTTTTGGGAGATTGAATCCATGTTAATCCATTGTTGTTGATTTTCTTCTCTGTTTAATCCCATTAATGAGATCGGATCAACACCGTGAAGAATGACGTCGGAGGTTCGTCCCTCAATTTTGTTTCTTTGGATTTCTCCCCTTTATTTTCTTCGCGTTCTTCCCGTTCTTCACGGGGCGATGAACGATGGATCGATGTGCATCCGTTCTGCGACACAATGATCCCAAACTGTGGATCCAACCCAGGAAGCGGTGTCATGGAGGTGAGACGGAGATATCGACGGACGATTCGAAGCAGATCGAGGGTTATGAGTTTTCGGGCGTTTTTCGTCGGATGGATCGTTCGAGGTTTATGATCCATTTTAATGGCCGAAAACACTCGTCGCGATGATCTTCTGGCGAACCGAACCAATCCCTGGAGTATCGGGACGAATGGACGAGAGATCGCGGATCTGGAAGATCGGACAAAGAACGAGGAAGAAGACGTCGTTCTGAAAATTTCCCTGCTAAACGCAGTGTAGTATGGGCTACATGATATGTGTTCATTGGAGGGATTACCTGGAGTGTACTCCAGGAGTACACATACATGGGTTGGGTACACGGCCAAGGACACGATTTGTATACCCTTCCCCGGACAGACCCAGCCAGATACATAGGATACCCTATGTACTGGTACACGGGCAGGCGACACAGACATGAGTTGGGTAGACGACCAAGGACACGGCGTGTATACCCTTCCCCAGCCAGACCCAGCCAGATACATGAGATACCTCGTGTACTGGTACAAGGGCATGAAACACGGACCCAGACAGAGACCGTGTACGGGCACATGGCCAGCGTACACAGAGCGAGTCCAGGTGCTCAGACACGGCGTGTGATTCTTCTACACACCGTGTAGTTTCTTTCTATCTGACAAGCCGAATGACACAGGCTGGTTACACATGCAATACCCGGGGTCAAAGAAAACGACGCGTACTTTTTCTACACACTGTGTAGTTTGGTTTTACACGACTTGAACGAATGACAAGGGCCGTTTACATGGGAAGTACCTGGGGTCAAGGAACACAGGGTGTAACCATACTACACGGTGTGTAACCTATCTTAAATGGCTTGAGCCACTTTTGTTCTGTAACTTGGACTAGTTCTTTGGGTTCGTACCCTTGGTTTTCCCCTGAAGGTTATGGTATCATTTCTTTTGTATAGGATTATGATCCCTTCAGCAGAACTTCTTGAATAGAGTTGTTGGAATCCCCTCTATGAGACTTGGAGCCGGATCCTCTATTCATTCCTGGAACCCTAGGTAGAGTTCTTTGTATCGACGTGACCAAATTTACCTGGGCACCGATCCTCTGCTTAGAGGATTAGCTCAGACTGAGTGGTCGGAATCACCCCATGACATGGTTGTGATCCCCATATGAGCATCATGTTCTCAAGGTACTTGTGGAGTGTGTTCTCCCAGAACGAGTACTTCATATCTCTCTCTCCTCAGGCATAAGAGTGTGTTCTACTTGTTATGTGCTTAGTGGAATCTTTGAGCAGGATCTTAGTGGTGGTATTCACGATAGTCAATCATGGATGAGTATATCTGGATATTCTTGTTATATGTTCAGTAGACATATACTGTGTAGAGATGAATGTATCTTTCCTTTGTGGTATTTTCCCTTGTTGTATTTCCTTTGTGGTTTCGGGGTGTCCTACTGGATATTGTTATACTCACCCCTGTACGAGCTTTGCCCGCACGTATATGGACCCGACCTTAAACATCTCTTAATATTGAATTAAATGAATAATTCACATTGAGGAACTTTTTAGGTTTAGAGTTTTAGAGAATTAGGACATAACTATTACATCTCAAAAGGTTACAAAGTAAACACTTCTACTATGTTTCCATAGAATAAAAAAACTCTTAAAAAGAAACATGTCTAGTTCCATGTTTTATATAGCATGACTTTCCCTTGATCCCATCCTTGACCCTATTCCACATTATGTCCTGTGAAAAACATTTCAAAAAAAACATGGGGTGAGTATAAAAAGATCTGTAAGGGATACACAAAGAATGAAAACTGTTAGTTTTTCAAACATCAAGTAAACCATGTATACTTTATCAATGTAATACCTTCACCTTCATGATGTAGTAAAAACTCTTCACTGAATAAAATATCATTACTTAACCTTTTGTAACCAAAGGATTACCATAAACCCCATATAAAGAACACATAACAAATAAAGGTAACTTGGGACATAAACATTCTTAAGTGGAATAACCATACGGTCGACTTCCACACATATCACTTAATGGAATAGCCATACGGCTAAATTCCATACATACTTAATGGAATAGCCATACGGCCGACTTCCATACCCAATGAATTGGTGGTTATATTGTAACCACCCATCCTGGTATTCACGGCACCACCCGTCATATGGTTTATCATGTAACCACCAGTCAAATGTCCAAGTACCATTATAAGATTATAACACATAAAACCAATATAAAGGAATGATAACATTTCCACATTTCAATCACAATATATCATTTAAATATATTAATATAATATAATACTTTATCAAAACCATTTTCAATACCAAAATACATAAAAGTGTATATGGTATTTATTTTATTTAAAAAACATTACGGCTTGTTGAGGAAGCCAAAGGTCAAAAAATACTCGTGGCGGCGGAAAAGTTCGTTTTCACCACGTACGTTAAAAGAAACATTCCTTTTTGTCATTTAGTAAAACTCTTCGTAGAAAAAGATTGCTTTTTTATAAAAGTAGAAGTCAAAGGGGTTTATACAACGTATAAAATAAAGTTGTGTATAAAAAAAAATATGCCTCAATGAAAGGAGATTGAGACGAAGTCCCTTACCTCGGGTCCGACTGGACTCGATCGTTCTTTAACATCCTGAATAATAAACTTGAGTTAATTTCTATTTTCTTAAGAACCTTTTTGAAGTTAATTATTCCTTTTATATCACTTATTTCCATGTTATAAACATTATGTAATCATGTAAGTTAATAATTTTTGTTTTGTCGATATTTGGTTCTTAAGTCGAAAGTGGACTTCTTACAATTACATGATGTTCATGTGGTCAAAGGTTCATTATATCCAGAATGACATTCCTAATTTGGATATCATATATATCTTATATATCCAGAATATACATGTATTTATAATATTACATAATCATTTAGAGGTAAGAAATGAAATGCACCGTTCATGGAGACGGTAAGTCGTACGTACGCATGAACGCTACTTTCATTTCATTGTCATATTAATGGAATTAAAACTAAATGAGAGGTATGTATATTTCAATTCCAGAATTATATTAATCATTTAGATGTATCATTAATCATATATATCCATTATATACATGTACTTATAATAGTACATTACATTTGGGGATAAGAAATGAAATGCACCGTTCATGCAGACGGTAAGCCATATGTACGCATGAATGCTACTTTCATTTCTATCTCATACTTTAATGGAAATAAATAATAATTATATAGAGTTATATTATAATTACAGTATAACATCATATATAATAACTTTAAATCCATCCTTTATATGTCCCACATATGGCATTAACGAATCACATCACTTTGAGGGGGCGGGAGTCCGCACTTCCTAAAATGAAATTATCATGTTTACCAACAATGGAAACCATAAAGGTATACCACAAATGAAAAATACATAAGCATAAGTAAAACATAAATATTTAATATATCATATATAAATATAGTGTCATATTAATGGACACCTTTGAAGGTGTCAAAATAATGATGAACAATCATCGTTTCAAGAGGCATAAATGCGCCATCCACGGAAACAATATGTTCTTTAACCATTATATGTAGATGTGTGTAAGTGTAGCTCAAATGATTCTTATAAAAACATCCTAGTATATTTAAGAAACTTTATTTGTTACAAATTAAATGAATAAAAAGAGTTTATGGGGTTGGAGAAGCAAAATAAAACAAAAGAACACAAGTGAAGACATCACCTTAAAATCAGCTAACTCTCTTAGATTTGAGCTCAAAGGCTTTCTTGGGAAGACTTCTGCCCAAAGTGAGGCTTCAAGGAGTAAGATAGGGATTTGGAAAGACAAAATGGGAAGGGGTTGGCCGATCCAATAACTTTGTAAGTGTGGGTAAGGTGGTAGAGGTGGGGGCCTTTTTTAAGAGGAGAGGAGGGACACTCTTGGAAAGTTAGGAAATGTTACTTTATTATAGAATGCGTTTCGGATTTTAATGGTCCCAAATTGATGTGTTTAGAGTATAAGTTGATAATGGTTCTAAATACACCCATAAAAATAGGTTTTGGACATGTGTAGGTCTTAGATTTCACATTATATTTCCATTTTATTTAAATCGTTAATTAATGAGGTAATCGCTGCATCATCATGGAGTCATAAATAATTTAATTTATTTAATGTCTAAAAATTATTAAAAAAAACTATGAAATAGGAAATATTTTTAACTTTCCAATGAATATTTATAGTTAAAAATCAGATTTTTATAACCCCATGTAAAAATTGTTTTAGTAAAAAAACTCATGTTTGTGAAATTTTTATTTTAACTTTAAATAAAAAGTTATTAATGTCATTTTCTAACCAAAGTGGCTTCATGGGGTCCCCAAGATTACCCATGGATTTTCATTGTCGGCCACGACACATCAAATGAGGTTAGAACATTTTTCAAGATCATTTCATATTATTACAACATTATTTTTACCTTAAATTACACTAATTACCTCTAATCGCGATTAAAAACTTAATAAGTTACTATTCACCAAAAAATTATTTTAATCTCATTGAACCACATTTTACTTCTTAATGACAACCATGTATGTTGTATTTTTGATGTTCAAAATAAAGAGGTGGTAAAATTTTATTTAAACGAAAAATCAGTTTTTTAAGTACCACTTAGTGGTTTCACTATTCATCAAAAATTGAAGTTTTTGAAAAAAAATACCAAAAATTCATCCAAAGATATATTTGATATTCTGAATTCAAAAATTAAGTACATTTTACAAAATTAAAAACTTATAAGTTGAATTAATTAATTTAATAATTAATTCCTGCTGTGAGAGCAGATAGCGTGTTTTTATGAAACAATAAGTATCAAAAGATTGCCACTAGTTTAAGTCCGATTTCAAAGTGAAATTAATTCCAACATCCACTATTGGATTTAATGGTAAAAAAACATTCTAATTTCACTATAAAACCAATTAAAAAGATTATCTAATTATATAAATAAATTATATTAAAAAGAGGTTTTGAATTATGGCCCCGGCCTTAAACATCTCTTAATATTGAATTAAATGAATAATTCACATTGAGGATCTTTTCAGGTTTAGAGTTTTAGAGAATTAGGACATAACTGTTACATCTCAAAAGGTTACAAAGTAAACACTTCTACTAAGTTTCCATAGAATAAAAAAAACTCTTAAAAAGAATCATGTCTAGTTCTATGTTTTATATAGCATGACTTTCCCTTGATCCCATACTTGACCCTATTACACATTATGTCATGTGAAAAACATTTCAAAAAAACATGGGGTGAGAATAAAAAGGTCACTAAGGGATACACAAAGAATGAAAACTGTTAGTTTTTCAAACATCAAGTAAACCATGTATACTTTATCAAAGTAATACCTTCACCTTCATGAAGTAGTAAAAAATATTCACTGAATAAAATATCATTACATACCCTTTTGTAACCAAAGGATTACCATAAAACCCATATAAAGAACACATAACAAATAAAGGTAACTTGGGACATAAACATACTTAAGTGGAATAACCATACGGTCGAATTCCACACATATCACATAATGGAATAGCCATACGACCAACATCCATACATACTTAATAAAATAGCCATACGGACAACTTCCATACCCAATGCATTGGAGGTTATTATGTAACCACCCGTCCTGGTATTCACGGAACCACCCGTCATATGGTTTATCATGTAACCACCCATCAAATGTCCAAGTACCATTATAAGATTATAACACATAAAACCAATATAAAGGAATGATAGCATTTTCACATTTCAATCACAATATATCATTTAAATATATTGGCATAATAGAATACTTTCTCAAAACCATTTTCAATACCAAAATACATAAAAGAGTATATGGTATTTATTTTATTTTATAAACATTACGTCTTGTTGAGGAAGCCAAAGATCAAAAAATACTCACGGCGACAGAAAAGGTCGTTGTCACCACGTACGTTAAAAGGAACATTCCTTTTTTTCATTTAGTTAAAAGATTCGTAGAAAAAGATTCCTTTTGTATAAAAGTAAAAGTCAAAGGGGTTTATACACCGTATAAAATAAAGTTGTGTATAAAACGAAATATGCCTCAATGAAAGGAGATTGAGATGAAGTCCCTTACCTCGGGTCCGACTTGACTCGATCGTTCCTTAACGTACTAAATAATAAACTTGAGTTAATTTCTATTTTCATAAGAACCTTTTAAAAGTTCATTATTCCTTTTATATCACTTATTTCCATGTTATAAACATTATTTAATCATTTATGTTAATAATGTTTGTTTTGTCAATATTTGGTTCTTAAGTCGAAAGTGGGCTTCTTACAATTACATGTTGTTCGTGTGGTCAAAGGTTCTTTATATCCAAAATAAAATTCCTGATTTTGATATCATATATATCGTATATATCCAGAATATACTTGTATTTATAATAATACATAATCATTTATAGGTAAGAAATGAGATGCACCGTTCATGGAGACGGTAAGCCGTACGTATGCATGAACGCTACTTTCATTTCTTTGTCATTTTAATGGAATTAAAACTAAATGTGAGGTATGTATATTTTAATTCCAGAATTATATTCATCATTTATATGTATCATTCATCATATATATCCATTATATACATGTAATTATAATAGTACATTACATTTGGGGATAAAAAATGAAATGCACCGTTCATGGAGACGGTAAGACGTACGTACGCATGAACGCTACTTTCATTTCTATCTCATACTTTAATGGAAGGAAATAATAATGATATAGAGGTATATTATAAGTTCAATATAACATCATATATAATGACTTTAAATCCATCCTTTATATGTCCCACATATGGCATTAACGAATCACATCACTTTGAGGGGGCGGTAGTCCGCACTTCCTAAAATGAAATTATCGTGTTTACCCACAATGAAAACCATAAAGGTATACCACAAATGAAAAATACAGAAGATTAAGTAAAACACAGAAATTTAATATATCATATATAAATATAGTGTCATCTTAATGGCCACCTTTGATGGTGTTAAAATAATTATGAACAATCATCGTTTCAGGAGGCAGAAATTCGCCATCCACGGAAACAGTATGTTCTTTAACCATTAGATTTAGATGTGTGTAAGTTTAGATAGAAATATTCATATAACAACATCCTAGTATATTTAAGATACTGGAGTTGTTATAAAATAAATGAATAAAAAGAGTTTAGGGGGTTGGAGAAGCAAAATAAAACAGAAGAACACAAGTGAAGACATCACCTTAAAATCGGGTAACTCTCTTAGATTTGAGCTGAAAGGCTTCCTTGGGAAGACTTCTGCCCAAAGTGAGGCTTCAAGGAGTAAGATAGAGATGTGGAGAGACAATATGGGCAGGGGTTGTCTGAGCCAAAGGCTTTGGAAGTGTGGGTACGGTGGTAGAGGGGGTGGCCTTTTATAAGAGGAGAGGAGGGGCACTCTTGGAAAGTAAGGAAATGTTACTTTATTTTAGAATGCGTTTCGGATTTTAATGGTCCCACATTGATGTGTTTCGAGGATAAGTTGATAAGGGTTCGAAATACACCCATCCAATAGGTTTTTTACATGTGTAGGTCTTAGATGTTACATTATCTTTCAATTTTATTTAAATCGCTAAATAATGAGGTAATCGCTGCATCATCATGGTGGAAAAAATAATTTAATTTATTTAATGTCTAAAAATTAAAAAAAAATACTATGATGTAGGAAGTATTTTTACCTTTACAATGAATATTTATAGCCAAAAATATGATTTGTATAACCTCATGTAAAAATTGTTTTAGTAAAACAAATCATGTTTGTGACATTTTAATTTAAACGTTAAATACAAAGTTTTTAATGTCATTTTCCATCCAAAGTGGCTTCATGGGGTCCCCAAGTTGACACATGGATTGTCTTGGTCGGTAAAGACACATCCAATGAGGTTAGGACATGTTTCAAGATCATTTAATATTATTACAACATTATTTTTACCATAAATTACACTAATTACCTATAATCGCGATTAAAAACTTAATAAGTTACTATTCCCCAAAAAATTATTTTAATCCCATTGAACCACATTTTACTTCTTAATGACAACCATGTATGTCAGATTTTTGAAATTCAAAACACAGAGGTGGTAAAATTTCATTTAAACAAAAAATCTGTTTTTTATGTACCACTTAATGGTTTCACTATTCATCAAAAAATGAAGTTTTTCAGAAAAATACCAAAAATTCACCCTAAGTTTTATTTGATATTACGAATTCAAAAATTAATTCCATTTTAAAAAATTCAAAACATATAAGTTGCATTAATTGATTTAATAATTAATTCCCGCTATGAGAGCAAATAGCGTGTTTTTATGAAACAATAAGTATCAAAAGATTGACACTAGTTTAAGTCCGATTTCAAAGTGAAATTAATTCCAACGACCACTATTGGATTTAATGGTAAATATATATTCTAATTTCACTATAAAAACAATTCAAAAAATAATCTAATCGTATAAATAAATTAGATTAAAAAGAGGTTTTGAATTAAAATACAACATTTTACACTATTCATTAAAAAATGAACTTTACCGGAAAAATACCAAAAATTTACACAAAGTAAATTTTGATGTCCCGATTATAAAGAAGAGTTTTATTTGGTCCAATAGAATGTATAAGACTGATCAAAACTGTATTTAATGACAGTTCTCCATCAAAAGGCGATACATGAACCTTTAGTGAAAATTAGGGCATATACGCCTAAAATTGTATTTTTTCCGTATTTTAAGCCTTTATCTTTTATTAGATAAAAGTAAAAACATTTAAAAAACATATATAATTAAATTTTAGTTATTTCTATCCATTCCTGCCAATACAATGGCTATGTGTTAACTGCCATTTAAAATAATATTATTTTATTACTAGTGTGCAACGAAAGATTTCAATAAAACTCTTTGTTGCGTATCGGGTATGCTATCGAACATAGAAACCCTTTTAAAGTAAAATTAATATTTAATTCATAAATATTAATAAATATGAAAATGTTTTATTCATTATTTACCTGGGATTTTATAGCACGTGTTGTGTCTTGTGCAGATGAGTGAGCCTTTGACAGGATTCTAGGCAGACCATGACCGGCCGATAGTCAGTGAGATCAGACAGGCCGAGGTGTGTTCCTACGAATATAGACAATAGTCCCAACACCTTTCTTACAGGTTGGACTTTGTTATAGACTCTCTTTTTGGCGGGCTTGTACTTTTTCCACAGGGTTTTACTTTCTTTCACTTTACTTTCCTGTCATACTCTATGGTTGGGTTTTATTGTATGCATGCATCTTTTCATTTTTAGTTGTTTTTACTTTTATGCTTTGTGGGCTTGGAGATGTGTGTGTGTGTGTACATGTTTATAGGCAGTGCCTCCCATGTTAGTAGGATGCCTACTCGGTGCTATACACCATCTCCTGGCCTATTGGAGGCGGTCTTGGGGAGTTGCGGCTCAGGCCCCACTGGGACGGGTTGTGATAATGGATTTTTAAAAAATTAAGGATATTAATAGCGACAAAATTGAAAAAATTCATATTTTAAAATATAAAATAATTTATTAAATAATTTAAAATTAAAAAAATCTACGATTCGGATAAATAGTTATCATAAGTATCTAATTTTATTAATGACTCTTTATTTGGATATTTTTCATGTTTTGGTAACTATTCAGATTAGCAATGTGTAAAATGCCTGATAAAACGGTAAGAGTAAAAAAGGGTTAAATAAAAAAGATAAGGATTAAAAAATATTCAAGACCAGTCCAAATATTTTCGGATGATTTTATTTCGACTAATATTTTTATAATCTTAGAATCTAATGAGTTTTGGAATTTTATAACTAGAAAATAATTTTATAATAAAATAATACCTTCAATCTTTACTAAAGATTCCCTCCTCCCTCTTATAAAAGGCCACCACCTCTATCCTATAATACACTCCTCTCATGCCCATTTAATCACCTAAAAACTACTACATGTAGCTCCAAAAATCCCCATATTCCTCCTAGAATCTATCCCATATCAGTATGGTAATTAATGAAGACCTTTTAGCATAAATCAAAATGAGTTACCTGATTTAAGGTAATGTCTTCTCTCAAGATTCTTTCATTTACTTTCCCTTATTCAACACCATAATTCTATTTATTGAAATATTTTATAACAAAACTAGTATCTTAAATTTACTAGGTTGTTATTAATGGATGTATTTTACTTCAACTCGCACACAACTCCATATAATGGCTTCAGAACATGCTGTTTCTATGGACAACAATCTACTGCCTCATGAAACGACGATTTCTCAGTTATCTCCTACCGCCTCTTATGGTGGCCATTATGAATGTACTGAAATTACATATGATATTTATGATATTTATTTTAAATCTATTCTTATTTAATTATCATTTTGAATATTCCTTTATGTTTTTCATGTTGTATAAAAATAATAATTACATTTGAAGAAGTATAGACTGCTACACCCTCAAAGTTATATGACTCATTCATGCTATACATGGAACATATGAAGGTTAAAATGAATGAAAATATGTAACATATATAATTTTTATATTATAATAGAATTATAATATAATTATTTATCCTTTAATTTTCATTCGTTTAAAATTGCAAAGGAAATGAAAGTAACATTGAAACGTACGTACGACTTACCGTCTCTATGAACGGTGAATTTCATTTTAATATATCCAAATGTTATGGACTATTATAAATACACATATATATATTTATATAGGATCTAAATACAAATATAATGTACATATATGATATTTAAATCATGAATACAATTTTGGAGATAATGGACGTTTGACCACATGGGCAATTTGTAATTATAACAAGTTCATTTTTGACTCATGTACTGAACATCGAAAAAAATACCAATACGAACATGGGTAATTAGATGATTGTAATAACAAGGTAATAAGTGATATAAAAAGAAAAACAAACATGAAAATGGTTTTTAATCAAGTATACTTATCTTATGTTTGTTATTCAGGGAGATAAAAAATAAACAAGACAAGTCGGACAAAGAGTAAAGTAACCTTTCACCCACTTCTGTTAGTCAATGAATTCTTTATGTTATGTATTCTAATTTTCATTTTATTTTTTTGGGATATGTTCTTATATATCATCATTTCTATTCATTTTATTTCCTTGTAATTTGAGGCCATTTTATCTCTTATAAACTCATTTTCTGAATTTTTATGTGAGATCGTTCGGCTGCTGAATTTTCGTAAAGGAACTTTTTAACCCAATTTTCATTCATTGGGATAATCTTATAATTTCAATTATGTCATGATATGATTATGCAAGGAATAAATTTTTTATGTGTTATCTTTTATTTATACATTTCATATGTGTACATATAGTGAATACACTTAATCAATCTATTTTATTTACAAAATGATCTTTGTATGGGACTCTGTCTCAATATTATTTCATTTATCCATAAATTGATTTATACATGAATTTATTTTATACACTATATAACAAACCCCTATGAAATTAAATTTTATTCAAAAGGAATATTTTTTATGATGATTTTTACTAAAAAAAAGAATGTTTCTTTTAAACTTATGAGAAGACAATGACATTTCCGCTGTTGCGGTCATTATTTGATATCTAGCTTCCTTAACAAGATGTAATGTTTAAAAAAAATTAAACACCATATATTATTTCTATGAATTAAGGTATTGAAAATGGTTATGAAAATGGATTTATTATGTAAATATATTTAAATGTTATATTGTGGCTGTAATGTGGATATGTTACCATTCCATCATTCTTCTTCATGTGTAATTCTTATGTTATGGTTATCCATGATAAACCTGTAGTGGGTGAGCCTGAGATAGCTCCCAAATGCATTGTTTAAGGTGAAGGAATAAAGATTAATGTTTATCCTAATAGATATAGGGAATATACTATGATCGGTATTCCAAACGTAACTCCCTATGAAGAAATGAATGATACATTGTACGTATGATATGGATTCCACATGTTACCTTTAGGATTTATGATATCTATGTGTTATTCAGAAGTCTTATGATTTCTTTAGGCATGTTAATGATCTTATGTTTTTTTATGTATTGATAGACTAATGTTTTAATTCATTATATTATAACCCTTACTAAGATTTTTATGCTTATCCCATTTTTTTAAAATGTTTTTAACATGTTAAAAGGAAGGGTAAGATAAAGGAAGAATCCCAGAAGATTTATATTAATAATAGAATTCTTGTTTTCTTTTAAGAGATTATATTATATTAAAAAGTGTATACTAAGTAAACGTGTCTAATTTTTAATATATGAGATGTAATTTAATTTTATAGCCTAATTCTCTAAATCACTAAACCTTAAAGGATCCTAAATTTAAATTCCTGATTTATCTCATAATTATGTAATGTTTTACGGATGGGGCCTTATAGTCTGTATTAAAGGTCGGTTTAAATAAATTTTGAGGTTAGGGTGTTATTCAAGCATAAATGACATAACAATAATAGTTTTAAATTTAGAAAGAGTCATAATTATTTTAGATAAATTAAATGGCTTTAAGATAACATGAATAAGTATATTTAGTGTTTCCCCTCCTCATAAGATATCATATAATGATTTTACTAATATACTTACACTGAACATTCTTGTTTTAGTAAATGGATTGATTTAGCATACACCAAAGTAACCATAAATGTGAAGAAAACGATAAAGGTTTTTAGAATAGGAAACATAATGAAATTGGACATTCAATGAGAAATATTGTGGTTATTCTCAACCAACTATCTCGAGTCATTTACTACCAGAACCTTGGTAATTTATATAGGGTATTGTATATGCGAGAAATGAATCCTTATGCATGTTCATGTAATAATCATGAAGGTAAGTATATTTGAATACATATGTGTCATGTATGTGGATAGAAACACCTAAGAAATTCATCAAAGGTATGAGAAGATGTTTTGGATGTGGTAATGATGTTCATAAAGCACAAACTAGCCTTGGAAAAAGGAATCATCCATTTGGATCTAGGAAATCGAAATATGTCCTTTCCAAAGGATCAATTGAACGTTTTAAATGTGCTGTGTATGGTCATTATACAAAGAGATGTCCTATGAAAAAACTTTGGGGAAGGGATCTGTAGGACCATACAAATATTAGTTTACCAATACCAAATTCCATTCTAATTGAGGATGAGGAAATTGAAAATTGCCTTGGAATTGTATTCATTATTTCTTAGCTCTTATTTTTACATTACTGAAACCATTGGACATTATGCTTGATTTTATTATAAGAAATAATTATAAAATAATAAGATGTAAATACAGATAAAGGATCAGGATGAATTTTGATGATTAAGACATCTACATTTTAGGAATTGACGAGTTATGTTGGATATATGGATGAAAATATCTTTAAAGGTATTAATGATATGATCACACTGGAATACTTTTTCTAGTATATGTAAACCTGATGTTGTGATTGCATCATTAATAAATATTTAAAATAAATTCTATTATAAATGTTAAAATAAATGTAATTTTGTTATTTTGATGTCATACATGAGTTTTCTATATGCTGGTTACATATTTTATTTTTATTAATTATGTTTTTTGGAATCAATCATGTTGATATGAATTTTTATAAAAGTCATGATATGAATTGTGTCAATATTGGAATAAAATATACTTTAAAATATAAAATAATTCATTAAATATTATAAAATTCAAATAAATCTACGATTCATCAAAATTGTTATCAAAAGTCTTAAATTTTATTAAAGACTCTTTATTTGGATATTTGTAATGTTTTGGTAACTATTATGAATCTCAAAGTGTAAAATCCTTCATAAAACTATAAGAGTATAAAATGGTTAAATAAAAATGATAAGGATTAAAAATATAAAAAACCTGTCAATTTGTTATGGGATTATATTATTTAAAATTATATTAATATTATATTTAAATTTAAATAGTTTTGTAAATTTTTGAATATAAAATCATTTTATTATAAAATAATACCTTCAAGCATTCGTAAATAGCCCCTCCTCCCTCTTATAAAAGGACACATCCTCTAACACATAACACACACCTATCAAGCACCATGCCACGTTATTATTTACTAGAAAAACCTCCCAAAACACTTATTCCTCATAGAATCTCTCCCCAAGAAAGAAGAAAATTCAAGGAGACCATTTATCTTCAATCTAAAGGAGTTACCCAATTTGAGGTAATGTATTCTCTCAATCTTAATTCATTTATTATCCCTTCCCCAACCTCATAACTCTATTTATACAATTATTTTATATTAAAAATAATATCTTAATTGTACTAGGTTGTTTTTATGATTATTATTCTATTTGAATATCACATACCTCTATCTAATGGATTTAGAACATATTGTTTTTGTGTACGATGAACTATAGCCTCACGAAATAATGATTGTTCAATTACCTTCCACTACCTCTTATATTGTACATTATGATAGAAATGTAATTAAATATGATATATAAAAAATTTATTTTATCTCTACGCTTCTATAATTATCATTTATAACACACCTTTATTCTTTTCATGTTGTATAAATATGATTGTTGCAGTTGAGGATGTCCGGAGAACCGCCCACTCATTGTTATATGACTCGTTCATGATATACATGGAATGTATAAAGGATGAAATTAATGAAATTATGTAACATATATGAAATTTATATTATACATTAATTATAATATACCTATGCATAATTTATTTTTCATTATTTTAAAAAACAAAAAATTCAAATTAGCGTTCATGCATACGTACAGCTTACCATCTCCATGCAAGGTGAATTTCATTTTCTTATATCAAAATGTTATGGGATATTATAACTATATATATACTGGATCTAAATACATATATAATTGATATATGTGATATTTAAATCATGAATAAAATTATGGACATAATGGACTTTTGACCACAAGGACAATTTGTAATTATAAAAAGTCCATTTTTGACTCATGTATCGAACATTGACCAAACGACTGATATGAACGTGAATAATTAGATAATTATTATATCACAGAAATAAGTGATATAAATGGAATAAAAAATATGAATAAGGTTATGAATAAAGTATAATAAAATTATGTTTATTATTCAGGGAGATAAAGAATGAACTAGACAAGTCGGAAACAAGGTAAGGGAACATTTGACCCTCCTCCTTTAGTCAAAGCCTATATTATGTTATGTATTTTAATATTCATTTTATTATTTTGGGATATGATCTTCTATATATCTATTTGATTACATTATATTTCTATTTAACGAGACTCGCTTTTATCTCTTCTCAACTAATGTTTTTCAATATTTAGGTGATATCGTTAGCGTGATGAATTTTTGTTAGGGAACTTCTAAACCTAATTTCCATTGTTTGGGTTAAATGGATACTTTTAATTATGTCATTTTATGATTATTTAAGAAATAAAACATGAGGTCCTATCTTTTATTTATTCATTACTTATGTGTAATTATAGTATATACAAAAAATCGATCTACTTTATTTACAAAATTATCTTTTTAAGGAACTTTTTATCATCCTCCATTAAATAAGGCATACTTCGATTTATACACGAATTTCTTTTATAAATTTTATAATAAACCCCTTTTACTTTTAATTTTATTCAGAGAGAATATTTTTTTATGTAACATTTTACTAAATGACAGAAAAATGTTTCTTCTATACAAATGTGATGACAATAACCTTTCCACTGCTATGAGTATTATTTTTTATTTGTGTGCATTAACAAGTCATAATGTTTTTAAAAGGAAAATAAATACCATATACTCTATTTATGTATTTTGGTATTGAAAATTGTTTTGATAATGGTTTGATTATGTCAATATAATGAAATGTTAAAATGAAATTACAATGTTGAAATATTATATTTCCTTTATGCTTGTTCATGCGTTATGACTAAGTTATGGTTCATGGGAATTTTTTAGTATTATGGGTAGTTCCATGATAAACATAGGGCCGGTGAGTTATATATAGAACACATATGAATTGAGTAATGTGACAGAGGTCAATGTTAATATTTCTCATTAGATATTTAGGGAATATAATTCAATTGGTATTCCAAACTTCATTTCCTATATAGATGTGAAAGATACAATGTCAGTATGATATAGATGCCACAAGTTACCTTAATGATTTATGATTTATATATGTTTTTCATAAATCTTATGATTTCATGAGGTTTATTTTAGATCATATGATTTGTATGTATTTAAAGAATAATGTTTTATTTTTTTTATTTTATATTCCTTACAAAGAATTTTATACTCATCCCATGTTTTTGAAATGTTTTTCACACGGTTTAAGGAAGGGTAAGGGAAAGGGAGAAATCATGATTATTTATATCTACAATATAATTATTGTTTTCTTTTAATAGTTTTTATTTTATAAATAAATGGATAGTGGGTAGAAGGGTATACTTTGTAATATTTTTGATGTAATGTAATATTAATGACCAAATTCTATAAAACTAAAAAACCTGAAAAGATCCTCAATATTGATTGTTGATTTAACTAAATATTATGTATTGTTTTAGGGATGGGGACATATAATACCAGGGGAGAACATTGGCAGAATAAAAATTAATAATGTAGCAGAATTAGGTTTTTACTAAATGAAAATGAAGTAAATGTCTAGAGAGAAAACTCTTTCATTAAAAATGGTTTCTATATATCTAATGTATCATAGGTGATGAAAGTACAAATCAATAATCTAATGTAAGGATATGAGAAAACCTAGTTGTGTGGATGTGCATAACAAAAAAAAGTTGTTAGTATAAATTGAAATAATTTGAAGAATTTTATTGTGATATTTTTGAACAAAAATAATTTCCATAGGATATATTTCATAATAAGAAAATTAATCAAAATGAATAATGTTTTATTTAAAAAATGGTATTGAATATATAGTTGAGATAAATTAAGAATGAAAATGTTGATTGACATCTACAGAAGAGGATGTTACAAAATATGTGAGAAGGAGTATATTTTATAGTAAATTTATACCCTCTAATAACATTAAGTGAGATGTTCGATTATAAAAAATATTATTATAATAGTTCATGATTAAATAAATGATCAATAGAAGTGTTTATGATTTTTTGATATGTTGTTTTGAGGGATCATTCATGGAGTCAAATCCTAATATATTCATAAGAGAGTAAAGGTAGTCAATTATTGATATGGAAATAATTTCAAACTAACTCCCATGAATTCCCCTTATATATACAGTGAATCATTAATATATAATTTGGGAAACATAACATTATTTTTAAATGAAATGAACATGAATTTAGTGGTCTAGTGAATATAATTTAAAAGAATTATCCAACCATGAACACCCATTAGTAGATTTGAATAGTCTATGTTGAGAAGATCAGAAACCTGAAAGATAGAATTATTGATTGACTTTCCAAGATATATATGATTAGACATATAAATGATAAAATAATGACAAGGATGCAATTTTGGATGTTACAAATGTGTAATTTCTAGTCATTGTGTCTTCAATAATAAAATTAATCTGGATGCATAAGGATACGAACTCCATGTATGTTGAGAACATATAAAGACAAATAACAATAAAATAACCATATATAGAGATATTGAAGGATATTATTCAAATATATTTTGTTCCATTATAAATAATTACATGTGATAAGGATATAATAGGATTTATCTCAACCACATGAGTAAAATTATTATATTTAATGTGCCTGTGATGCACTATATTTCAAGAGAGTGTGTGATGAACACCTAAGGTTTATGGGGATTCAATAACACACATCTATTAATTTTTGAGGTATAATTTATTTGTAAATTTTTTTCCATGGTAATATTAGACACCATAAGGAATAAGTACCCAATTTGGGACTAGTTTAATCAAAAATATAAGTACACTACTTACATTACGTTTTCAACATAATATAAGGGAAATGTAATGAGGGTTCATTTATATGGATTCATATAACTTAACCAAAATAAATATTGATAAAATTAATGGAATGAAAAATTGATATTTCACTTCATCTGTGAAAATGTAGTCCCCTCGCTTCACACCCCCCTCTCAGGATAACTCTTTAATCTCCGTAAAAGCTAAATTGGTATGTGAGGGATGATTTCCTCTATTTGTATCAAAAATTATTTTACCATTTTTTTAATAATTTTACATGATGTGATACATTCTAGAAGATTAATTAAAATTTACATGAGAATATAATAATGTATTTTTTAATATGATGTAAATGGAATTAATATATTGTTGAAGAAGCATTGAGGATACAACCAAAACATTCAAGAATCATAAGAAAAAATAATATCCAGTGTAATGGAATTTAGCCACTCAAAATCAATATGTGGAGGATCCACCCCACCCAGAATATAAATGGGGTTGTACTCTTTTATTAATATATTAAAAAATTATCCTCCATAATAACATAGTTGTATATGTAGTATGTACAAGTATGATCAGTTTATTGATGATTTTTATTCAATAATAACATATTACATGAAATATGTCTATATTATATTTGTAAAAAGTATACTTGAATATATTAAGGTAAAATTAGAAGATAACTCACAAAATTAATCATAAATATATGATTAAAATAATTCTATAATAAATCACATTCTTTAGTGTAAATTATTTTTTAAAATCATTAAAAAAATAAATAAATAATAATACCTTAAAAATAAATGTTAAACCTTATGTAATTTTAATTTAAAATGAGTTATTCTTAGAATGTGATAAAAAATATTTTTTAAAGAAAATGTTCCATAGACTAGATAATATTTATAAATTAAAAATTCAAGTTTAGAATAATTAATTGGAGATAAAGGAAATCCATAAAAAAGAACACAAACATTCATTAAAAGTGTTATGTATATTGAATTAATAAGATATAAAAAGGGTATAAGTTGAATGCGATGATAAATCATGGTATCTTGAATATTATAATAAAAAATTAAAATTAAATATTATTGTGTTGGAAAAAAAATTAAAAATGTGGAATCATCCCAAAGATAAACCTCCACATCAAGATGAGAAACGAGACACTAAAGATGTTTATATAAAAAATATTATATTTTGAATGTTTACACCTAGAATTAATAGATATGTTAATGAATCATAATAATTATCTTCCAAAATTTTTATGACATAGATAACCCCACATTATGGTGATTTTTTTGATTTCCAATTCCTATAATTTCAATAGTTCATGTTGTTGTTCCTAAAAATGATTGGTGAAGAAATTTTTGGTGAAATAAACCTTTTATCTGAAGGAGAAAGTATAAAATGGTAAACATATGATCTTAAACCAAGCTTTTTATAAGAATAATTTGTATATCGATAAAATATATGTTCTTAAATAAGTATCAACCATCCAAAAATCAAGACTACATATGTAGCCAACACTTATTATATATTGTTCGTGCTTTAGAAAACACAAGGGAATAGATAGTTGTCATAATATACTAATGTATAGAAAATAATTAAGAACAATATTAAGGGGTGAATAGTTTATTTTTAGGATAGAATTTATACCTATAACCAACCATTATAGAAAAGAAAAAATGTAATGGAATTCAGTAGATCATAATATCTGGAAAATATTTGTTTAAGTCACAGAAGATGTGGTAGTAGTGAGTGCTGATTTACTTCTACCAAGAGCATGTCAACAAATATTAATGGATGGGGGATGAATAATATAAATGGAAAATAAATGGATGATATAATATTTGACTACCATGAGGTGTAAACAATCAGAGTATACATGGAAGGCAATATAAAATCATATTGTTTTGGGAGATAGAGTTCAAAATAAAATATATTACATATGTGGACGAAACGTTCACTTCATATAATGTTTAAAACTCTCTAATACTATTCAATTTAATTGACTAAGGATTAATAAATAATGATAGTTAATTTTTGAAATCAAATTGGTTTTGAATGGTTTAATAAATCTTGATGGAATATATTAACGTTGAAAGAATGTTACCATTAAAGAGTTAATGAATGGAAAAAAAGAATCTATGTGGATGGTGTATATCACCCATCCACACTACAAAAAAAATCAAGGAAATGATACCGGGGAATGAGATGTTTGAAAATAATTAAGAACATTATTTGGAAGATACCAATGATATTATGAAAGAAAATTACTAATGGAGGATGAATAAAGAACAAGTTTTGAAGGTTAGAATGATTGTATGGCCATATTAGTTGAAGGAAATAAAGATGTTAGATGAAAATGAAAATACTAATAATTATTTCCTACTATATTAATTTAAAAAATAAGTTCCAAAAAAATATTAAATCATAGTAAAATTAATGATATTTATATTACCCACAAATACGTATAATTATAATGTTATGAGTTATGGAATTTAAAAAAATAAAGTTATTGTTAATAGAGATTCTAGGTTGGAAAAACATTCTTATCCCTTTTTTTATAATTAATGAAAATAGAATACAATCATTATTCACTTATATGTTTTAAATTTCATTTAATGAAATGAGAATTCATTGTGATTTAATTCATGTAGAGACCCAAACTAAATATGTTGTTGGGTGTTTGGTAATAGTTATTAGTTGATGTAAAAAGAGTTAGATTCTAGAAAAACAAGATGTTTCCAAAACTGGATACTATATATAAATTTTATTTCAATGTGTAATAAATAGAGGCTAGACTACATATAATGTGGAGAAATTTAGAGAAACAAATGATCAGAAAATTCAATGTTGATATCATCATTGGGGTATTTTTACTATATTCCCCACACACATATAATAACTAATGTTTAAATACAATGGGATAAAATTTATTTTTTAATTAAAAAGTAATAATTATATTTAATTTATAGGGAAACCTACTCAGTATCTTACATAAATTTCTTATCTATTTATTGATATTGATGCAGTAAAGTAAATTGAATAGAAAATTGATAAACCTACCCCTAAAATGATGACCCTATAAAATTTGGCATCACATGGAAATTTTTATGGATGATTTTAATTTATGTGTTAATAACTCTTTCTTTATTAACTAATCATAGATAAAATATATATAGATTTATATTATTTAAGACTTATTTTATTATGAAAAGTTATTTTATTATTCTAATGTTATGGTTATGATTTTTTTAGTTTAAAATAATATATGTGATGATGATATTATTTTGAAATTAAAATCTATAATATAATTAGATAACAACCAGGAAATTAAAGATGCTTTGTATTTATTTTCATATTGTTGTAGAAATATCCTTCATTTTGGTGTCATGAATGGGTACTAAAAACCAATCCAAAAGAGGAATTATAGTTTTAATCAAATGATAATGATTATATATTTTATTTATTTTCAATAATCTGCAACAATGAAAATGAAAATGTTTATGGGGATGGAGTGACCTTTGTTTATTCTAAAACAATGCCAATTGAATGTAAAAATTCTAAAAAAGGGGCTATTGGAAGAAAGAACATCATATATGAAATTTCAACATGAATAATTTTATCGAATGTTAAAAATATTAGTGGAGTGTGTGGTAATGACAGGTGAAGAAATAAATGGAAATTTTTATATACATAAGAGGAAAAAAAATAAAATATTGTTTATCCACAATTAATTTTTTTGGGATAGTTCTATAATATATACAAGCACTTTTAACATGTTCTGGTGTCAATAAATAATCTGATACAAGATGGGATGACTGATGACCCTAGATAAGATTCATAAGGATATTGAAGAAATAGTAATGAATTTATGTCCATAGGTAAAACAATTGGAAGGTAATAAATAATTTTGAAGAAACCTAGGTTATTGAAAAAATGGAAAAAATAGTATAAATTATAATGTATTTTTTATTTATTAAAAAATAATTAAAATGGAATTGTTTTCGAAAATATATAAAATTAATGAAACATAGAACCTCATGAAAACATATTGAAAATTATATGGTGAATGTTCCCAAAAAATATTATTATATTGAAAATGTTGACAATCCTGAACTACTAAAGTGTTTGAAAGAGAAAATGGAAATTTCTAACAAATATCCTAGATTGAGATTTTGGAATGAGTGTCATGAGTGATTGAATGTTTGAGAAGAACATTGTTAGTTGGGGATATAATATCCAATAATTAGATTAACATCTCCTTGGAATATGTTTGAATGTGACCCTATATAATTTTAATTTACAAAGGCCTACTCACCAAGTGTTTTGGTTTCATGTAGGAATTCATTGAGGATTTTGGTTACCATATATTCGATTAGAAGTTGAAATAACAAAGGACTTTAAGAATGAGGAGGAGAATCAAATGGATAATGGTAAATTAATTAATATTACTAAAAATCAATTCTATTAATAATCATAGTTTAATGTGCATCCCAAGTAATAGTGGTAATGAATGTATAAATTCATGGTATATTGTATGTATATGAGGAATCCTAGATGTACGATCATTTGGGACATAAAATGTAGAAAAATTATGTTGATTTAATCATAATAATAATCTATATTCCATGATAAAACTAAATTATGGTTTATTAGATGCATTATATTGGAATCAATTGAATAAAGATGTAGAAAGGTCTATTTAAAAAAGGATTAAAAATAATGTGTTAAGATTATGACATAATTAGATTGTGATGATTGAATCCAATGGAAGAATATAATATAGAAGAATCATGATATTATTATTATTATTTGAAATTCATACATTCTAATTATGTCAACATCGAAGTTAAATGAGAAGTGTTTAAAAAAATAAATTATATGATTCATGAAATAATCTATAAAGGAGCTTATTATTACTGTCTCCACATTTCATGGAGTTCATATAGAGTCAAATATTGATATTTTTGAAAGATAAATAATATGAAAAACTATTGAAAAGGTTGGATGTTTAAACTAATTCATGAACGTCCCCTAATATATCTAGGGAATCATTATTATATATTAGAAAGAACAACACATAATGTGTATATTAAAAACGACAATGATTGATATAGATTGTAAAGATATGAAAAGAAAGAATCCTACCTAGAACATCAATCAAGAGATTAGAAGTTTAAAATTGAGAAGACTCGAAAATTAATATCCCAAGCATTGAGTGAGATTCCCAGATGTAGAATTCCATAAATTTTAAATTATTACTGATATGAATAATCAACCTATAGATGTTATATAATTTAACATTCAAGGTATCAAGAGTTCCAGAGGAATGTTCTTCATAAAGTATAAGGATATTGCGGACATGTATATTGAGTACAGTTGGAGACAAGTGGTTGTTTAAGAACCTTTTATGAGGATGTTCATAGAGAATACTCAAATAATTGTATTCATTGTATAAGAAACTCCATTATAAAAGGTTTTTTTGGACATATCTAAATTATTTGTTTTAAATTGTGGTTTTGGAACTATGTTTAGTATAAAGGCTTTTAGAATAGCGTGTGATACATGTCGAGAGTTATGGGTTATTACACCCTTCAACACATGTATTATTTTCTAAATCATAGAGTGAAGAATCTAAAACTGGTGACTATAAGACAAAATACATGTCCATATATACATTGGGACCAAACCATGAAAATATACGCATGTTTCTTTATTTATATTATCTATATATCTTATGGAAAAATGAGTTATATATAATTTATAAAGTTCCATATATCCTAATCAATTATAAATGTTTAATCAATTCAAATGAAGGATTTTTTTTGTTAAACTTAATTTCTTAATAGTTAGTCACCCTTGTTTCACAAAAATCATAGGGTGAATACATGATCCCCTATGAATTTCAAAAATAAATAAGTAAACATAAACATTAATGACAGAATGGGATAATAAAAAATATGGTTAGGTTTAATACCATATATTATATTATTTATATCTTATTAGTTATTTATTTTTTTACATTGTTTATCTGAATGATAATATTAATTACATGACTAGTCAAACTGGGACCTCACCTGGTCTTGAAGTAAGCTCTGTTTGTCAACGCAAGTTCACATAAAATGCTATAAGATTATGGATACCTATGTGTAGGTATATCACACATGAATATTTTCATAAAACAAATACACTTGAACAGAAGCATACATCTCCACACACTAGCAATAATGAGTGATTGTGTTAATACCCAAAATTAATATATAATACATGAAATAAATTTTGAGATACACATATGAGACTGAGTAAAAAATAAATAATTTCAAAGGTAAATGATTTTCACCTAATATATCAAGAGAAAATATTTTATAACCAAATATAAGAGAATGGAAAATGATAAAAACTGGAACTAGAAAAAAAACATTTCATGTTATTTTCACCATCGAGAAAAATAATTTATCACTCCAACCACACAATATCCACCATAGTCACATTTGGACATTACACCATCAAAAAAATACACTACACATTCGAGTGAAATTACCTTGTTGTTTTGAGTATATAAATACAACACTTGACACACTAAAAAATGTAATTGTATAGAGAATTGTCATAGTGAACTCGAACTTGTGAAGTTAAAGGTTTACCCACATTGAAATGAATATGAAAATAAGATTGTAACATTCATGACCAACTCAATTGGATATATACTAGAGATGAGAATCATGTGACCTCAGATGTTCCACCCACTCAGACTGGAGTTATTAGAATTGCTTTGAGGGACTAAAAATACCAAATGGGGAGACTATAACCTATAATATAATTATAATAGTAATATATATACATCATAATAATCCATAACATTAATGACATTATTAAAAAGTAAAAAAATATAATATGGGGAATAATTAAAAATAACACCATAGTTATATAAAAGAATGTTAAACTGTTAATCCATAATATATATATAGGTATACAGAATTAAGATAACTCATTCATAAATTATAAACAATATAGAAAAAATAAACAAAACTAAACAATAAATTTAATTCTTTCCCTAAGTCCACACTATATCCAACCTCTAAAATCTTGAGAATCTATATATATCAACCGGTTTCCTTAGGTGTCTTCCTTACCAACACTAGAAATCAGGATATATACTCATCTATATTTGTTTTATGGACACTCAATTAGGGTGTGAGTTCATCAAAATAAGAAATCACAAATAATTTCACTAATATATGATGTATATAAAGTGAAAAAATGATACATTCTTAGAATACCTTATGTTAAAAAATTAAATTTAATATCTGTTAGGACCACTATTGTCAACCAAGCCATCTATGAGTTACTATACCCATATTTTCTAGTGTTGGAATGTATATGAATATTTTATAAGAAAACATAAAATGAATGAGGTTCCATGTAATAACACATAACGTCCTTTATAAAATATCATATAACCATCAAAATGAGTTGCATCACATCAAACCCATACAAAAAATTGATCTAGATAAATCACGTCCAACCTGATACAATAAAACTATTTGAAGAGGTATCCAGTCTAAACTAACACATCACAACAACAGTTAATGTAAATATGTACAACCCACACCATCACAATCCATCACTCAAATCACAATCCATATTTTATTGGAATGGTGACCAACCCAAATCACATTCCAAACCCTATCTCAAAAATCCATAAATAAATTTAACACCCATAAAAAAACTCTAATCAATAAACATTCATTCATAATCCATTTTTAGAATTAACACCCAACCTAAAACAACCAGTTGAGGATAATTGGAATGTTACCTATCTTTTACCAAATAAAATAACTAGTTTCAATGAGTTCCCCACTCATAAAAATGTTATTATAATTTTTATGTCATCCAAGAAATATAATAAACTATCCCAGTTGTTGATGAATCTTTATGGTTGGAATTCATGATCACCCCTTCATAAATTGGAATTTTTAGAAGACCCTATAATCATTTTACATCTCACGAGCATGCTTGTCATGATTACCAAACTCATAATAAAATCCATCACTATTTAGATTACCATGAATAATAAATTACCTAACATAAATCAATTCTTATTTCAAAATTAATATTTCAATTGTGTTCTGTTAATACACATATATCACAATATTCACATGGTTTAGAAATTATTTCAACACTAAATTTAATGTTAAAACTAGTGTATTCCTCAAGCATATAACCTACTTATATATCCTAATTCATTTAGGTCTAAAACCGTGTAATACATTTATCATAACCCTCTATGGTATGCTGAAAATTCTTAAGGTACATATCATGGTCCACTTGGATGTAACATAGTCAATACATCCGTTGATATCGGTTCCATTCATAATCCCTAATTCCTCTAAATAATCTGTCACAAATTGGGAGAATTGTCCAATAAACATTACCTCGGTCTTTTAATGGTTTAATCAATATCATAAAAAATACTTCCAAAGAACATAACACAAGTGATGTTATAACACATCTCTAAAATAAATATCCACTTGGTGGGTACTCTCACACCAAACATATGGTAATCTTAAAGACCATATATTCCCATTTTCATTTATTCATACTACTCATAGAAAAATATTTATTGCAAATATTTATCCTAATTTATGAAAGGATATATTTCTACTCAAAGGTTCCATATAAGTAAAATAATAGGTTATCGAACTTCAGTTAGTTGTGTCCCTTACTCCAAGGAGGCAAGGAATCCTATTTATCGCACCCTATATTTCAGGTCACAATAGTTATATTCCTATCATGACAATATATCATTGATATCACCCGTAAGATTAGTCCAATAACCCTAACTGGATGATACCATAAAACCGAATCATCCAGGTGCCTATCATGGCCATATAAATATCTATCTAATTTACATGGATTGTGGAGAAGGAATTAATTTTAATTTTTCATTTACTATTTGTGAATGGTGACACTATATATCACCTGTCATATAGTAAAAATTTAAAACATAAAATGTTGTGAAGGGATCACCAAACACAAATTGATGACATCCCCTACCATTATTATACTCCATGATCAACTAGAAACCAATATTAATTATGATTCTATCTTTGAATCAAATTCACCCTTTAAATATTTGTAACATATCTATTTTAAATCCATACCATAATATGATATTAACAATATAATTATTCATATAAGAATAAATAAGAAAAAATAACAAGGAATCCATAAATTTTCAAATTTCATAAGAAGATGGTTGATGATTTCACCTGACACATCACTCAAAACACGACCAAACAAATCTCAGATATTTGAAATTAATTCATCACTCAATATCATCCACAAATTGATGAACACTCGGATTAATTGTTCCCATTGAAAACTAGAAATTTGAATACATATAATGAATAGTATTAAATGAGTTATGATAAAAATTATTTATACATGTATATATTATTAATTTTGTCAACAATTAATTATCAATGAATGTAAAAAACCTTTTAAAATTAAAGGAGATGCTTTTCTAAAAAACTATTTCAATTTGAAAAAGTGGGTTTGATAAAAATAGGTTAATAAATCACTCAATTTTGATTATATTAATATAATAACTTTATTTTAATGTTTAAAATTCATCTTATTTGTTTTTGTAAATAGGATTTAAGAAAAAATTAAATATTACAAAAAAAAGAATATTTTTTTAAAGAGGTAGTTTTACCATCATTGGATGACGAACCAATATTAAATATATTTTTTCAATTATATAAATTATATTTAAAAATAATAATATACTAACTTAGTATTAGAGTATCAATATTAAATTTGGATGAAATTTTATAATTTTTCTATGAACATCCAAATTTTAATGAATAGTGAAATTTACTTTATTTTAATTTAGAATTGCATTTTATTTTAATTTATTTATATAGTATGATTATAATTTTCATTAGTATTAACTGATAATAATATTATGTTTTTATCATTTATTACAGTGTAGGTTATTGGAATCAATTTCAAATTGAAATTGTATATTAAAACATTATGAAATTTTAACCATTTTTATATTAAAAACATGTTTTCTTGATCTGTTAATGTGACTATATTTAAATAAATTTATGAAAATTATGTTTTTTGAATTTCTGGAAACTGGATTCCATATTTTTAATCTATGGTTATTATTTATTAAATAGGTTCCATATTTTTTTGGATATTTTGTACAGTAATTTTAGTAGTTATTTATATTACCATGGTTAAGAGAAAATGAGGTAATTAATAGTCAAAATAATATTATATTTATTATAAAATTATCTTTACACATGTCCTAATTTCATTTAATTAATAAGATAAGTCCTAAATCATCCTTGGGACAAATTTATGTCTGTATAGAGCCACATGGTTGCATTTTTTCCTATTAAAGCATTATATTTTAAACAAAATACAAAGATGACATACTCATCTATTAATAACTATAAATTTTTTTATATATATTTGACTATAAATTTTATTTTTGAAATCTTAAATGATTAACTAAATCATTGTAATTTATTTATAAATTTAAAAAATAATTAACTCAATTAAATGATGACATAATGATGATGGATTTATTGTTTAATTAATAGAAAATTAAAATAAATTATTTGAAAAATATTAATATAAATTTAATTTATGTAAATTGAGGTCAGAAAAATTTTATTAATAAATTTTACATATGACGTAGCATTTAATACAATTTTTTAGAATATACCATGTTTTTATGATTTCTTTTTAAATTCATGTAATGAATAGTGTCAAAATTGACATAAGTGATATTTTAAAATAAATTTTAAATTATTAAATGATATAAAATACAAAAAAACATCAAAATGGGATTCTAATAAAAAATAGTCTAATAATTACATCAAGTACTAATTTAGTGGTCTTTTGAAATTTTCTTGTAATTATATTGACCCTAAATGTGTAAGTTACATGATATCAATATAAGAAATAATAATTGTTAAAACAAATATGTAAGGATTAATAAATAATAAAACTCTTGTAATTTACATATAATGAATTTATATAGACCCTTTACCATCGTATATTATAAATTAATTAGTTTTCTATTTTTTATTAAAAAAAGTAATTTATATTAATTTAATATTTTAATTAGTTCTAAGAGGGCCCCTCCCCTCTCCTATAAAAGGGAACCGATTATTATATTCTCTTGACATCCGATATCCTATTTTAAATAGACAATATCTACCAAAATACCTAAATATAATCCCACCACACATTCTAGAGGCCTTATATTGGGTAGAACAGTCACCATAGAGGTGTTAATGTGTTAATTAAATGTGGTCTTCTGATGAAAAGACATCGTTTTTAATTAAAGTTTTTTATTTTATTTTTTCTTCCACATCATTAAAATTTCCTTAAAAAATGATAAAATAATAAAAAGAAGTATCCTTAAAATGTGAGATGTTATATTTTTCATCATGACCCATATCCATATCCAATTGCATCAATAAGGAATAGAATTAATCGTTCATGCATACATGTGAAATATCACCACCGCAAAACAATATAATTCATTTTCCATTACCATCTCTTAGGACTAGTAATAATGATGGAATTAATGTTTATATATGATATAAATGACATAATTTTCATATTAATATAATAATATATCAATATTATTCCTACTTTACAAGCACATGAAAATGATAACGTCGTTCGTGTGTACAAGTGAACTATCACCTCCACAAAGCGATGTGATTAATTTTTCATCACCACGTCACATGAATTATATATATAAATATATTTAAATTATTAATATAAACATAACTATATTATTATCATTCTAGAAATATAAAATAATTCTTACCTTATTTCCATAATGATTGTGAAAAAATGAAAACATTACCCATGCATACGTACAACTTACCGTCTCTATGATTATAACATAGTTCATTTTTAATATTAATATTTAATTAATGGTTTTAAAAGTATTATATATTTATAATAATGATTATTATTTCATGAATATTATTCAAAAAAATATTTATTTATCACACTTTTACTATTTATATCATAACAAATTCATTCTGGACTCTAATACAGAATATTGTCAAAACATTCAACGTGAGAATAAACAATTAGGTAATTGTTATGAAGTTTTAATAAGTTTTATGAAAGGAATAATAAACTCAAAAAGGTATTAAAAAATGTAAATTATTTTCCTATGCTTATTATCAAGTAAGATAAATAACATATGTCATGATTTAGAAACCTAGTAAGGGACTCCATAATTAAAACATCGATTATAATGTTTTAAGGATTTATTATTCTAGATCTCTATAATTCATTTCCAACTGTTCAACATGGTTTTATGGATTTATTTATATTGAAATTAATGTATTAAAATTTTAATTCCTTTAAAAATCATCTATGTGTTATGTGATACTTTAATTCAAAAATATCTTTTTAAATGCTTCAATTGGCATTTAAAAAAGGATTCATTATTTCAATATATTGAAATATTTTTTAACATATATGGTATGAACTAAATTTAATTCTTTCATGATGATTGAATTATTTAATGTTTCATCTATAATATTTAATATTTATTTTAAAATAAAATTATTTCATTATTATGTGTGTGGTTTTTATATTTTAAAAGTTATTTTTACATGAAAATGGTATTTTGATATAATAAAATGTGTCGCACATGGGTTTAATAGATCTTTGAAGGGTTTTATTCATCATTTAGTCCTTATAAATTATATATAAATGGTTTATCTCCATTATATCCTTAAAATATGGGTGATCCTGATATATCTTATATGAATGGTGATCCCCATTATAGGTCTCCAATCCATTAGGTACTCCGGAGGAGGATGTAGTTTGTATGGTTATTCCATTGGATACATGTGAATATAAGAGTTATATGTTAATGATGTCCCAAATAATCAGCATTATTTTCAATTCATGCTAATGAGTTTTTGAGATAATGTTTTAATGGGATTTCATGTTTTCACTGAAATAACAATTTATTTCTTATGTCACTCACTAAGATTCATGTTTTCATCACATATTTTGAAATGTTTTTCACCAATATTATAGTTATTAATGTAAATTAATATGTCATTATTAAATAATATAAGGTTTGTGTCGAAAATAAATCATATTTTATTTTAGAAGGGGTTCTATTGGATGGAAAAATGGATAATGAGAATAAGTGTCCACTTTTAATGTATGGGTTTAATTTTTATTATTTTATCCTAGTTATCTAAAAATATAAACTGAAAAATTCCATGAATAAGAATTCTAGTATGAAAAATATCAGAATAACATATGTTTAATTTTGGGTCCTTATAGTTGGTACCGAAGGGATGTTTCGACAACTTTTGAGATTAGTATGTTGTCTAAATACTTAGTGTTATGAACAAGAGTTTATAATATTTTGATTGTTCATAATATTAATGTATTAGAAAACCCTTTGAGTCATTTAAATAACAAATTTTATGGTGACTAACAAGATTTTTTAAGACATTCATTTTCAATATAATTATTGTATATTACCTTTTTGGTCGAAAAATGAATGGTATGAGTTAAAAGTATATGTTAAACTAAATTTTCGTTTTTTAGTACATTAACATATTTTTGAAATTTTATAAGAATTATATTATTTTATAAACATAAAAACACATATTATGTGTGAAATCATGTTGCATGTAGAAAGACCGCGAGTTTCGAACCCACGACCGAAGTGAAATATTGGTGCACCACCTACCACTGGCCTATGAAAAGTCTTAGTTAGAATTGATTTTCCTTTTTTAGTTAAATGATTATTGATGTTATGAAAATGATTATTTTTTGAACAAATATTTTTTTCAGCATGGAAATGTGATTTAGGGATTATGTGATGATTATTCTGTCAGAAGACTATCACCAATTTGGGTATCCTATATGATCAAGGTAAACAAAATTAAATGGAGTTTTATTTGACAATGTTAATGTTGAATAATATGTTGGAATAATATATGATTATATTGTGGACTTATGGTGATTCAGGTAATTTATGAAACTAATTATCCTATCTAGGAAAATATGTGATTTGTGAAATTAAATTTTGGTATGAATCATTAAGAGTGATCAATGTTATTTGGATTTAAATGTTTAAATACATCTAAGAATACTAAATTATCAAAATCTTTAGAATTTTGGGTGTTATACATAGTTTGGATTATTTTGATAAATTTTAAAGACATATATTGGTTGAGAGAAATTTATTTAAATTTTGGTTTTGCTATAGATTTTCAGATACTAAAAGTATTTTTTCCTCCAATAATATTTTATTAATATTATATAATTGTTTTATCCTATCCAAACCATTTTTTAATTTGATTAAAGTAAAAAGAGTATAAAAATATATAGTTATTATTTTGTGAATTTTGTTAGTTTATAGAAGTTGATTCTAGTGCTTTATGAGTGAATGATTAATCTTAATTACTCATAATTTAGAGATATAGATGATTATGATGTGGAATTTGATAAATGGATGAAACTATACTTTTCATGTAAGTATGTTTTCATATTTTCATACTCCTTGTATTAAAGGAATTCTTAAACTATATACAAAGGATCTTGAAACAAAAACCTTATCTGTTTAATTTTCATTCAATGTAATCAATGTCCTTTTAATGCATCAAAGATTTATGGTTTTTTGATCGTCGACATTATCATGACCATGTTCTCTATCAACATCTATCTTAACTTTATGTTCAGTTTCATTGTCCATGCCCACATTCTAATACACATAACCATAGTATGTGTTATATTATATATCATTAATACATCTATTTAATTATTTTATTGTGGAAGTCTAATTTATCCTTTATGAAATGATGGAATTTATCAAAGGTATTTTTAAAAGTAAAAAAAAACTAATTTTAGATCCACATTTAATATTGTGAGGAAGAAATTTATAAAAGTTGTTGAATGTAACATCCATTGTTTTTGAAAAGGAAACAATATGTTCAAAAGCGTACACGATACGCCCTATCGAACATAACTAAACAACTAAAAAATATTTAAATGTTACAATTAAAACCTATCAATTTGAAAAGAATGAGTATTGATAATTAACTTACTTATAACAATATTCTTTACAAACATGTAGATAATTAGTTTTTTCAACAATTAATTATTAATTAATTAAAAACCCCTTTTAAATAAAAGGAAATTTTTTAATGAAAAAACTATTTGAAATTGTAAATGGGTGTTTTATACCAATAATTTAATAAATAACTATTATTAGGTTATATTTATTTAAAATAATTATTTTAACGTCCAAATGTTTCATAATTTTTTTTCTAGATAATATATAAGAAAAAATCCAGTTTTACGGATAAAAGATGTATTTTTTTTTCTAAAATGTGGTTTTACCTCCATTCGATGGTGAACCCATTTTAAATCTAGTTTTTATCACTATTACAATTTATATTTGAAAAATTAGTCTTATAATTTATATATTCTGTATTAAAAGTAAATGGTTTATAATTTTTTTTATTTTTCTCAGAACTTTTTCATTTTAATGAATGGTCAAAGATTATGCATTTTAATTCAAACAATATTTTTCCTATAATTTATATTTATAGATATATATTACTATTCATTTTTTTTAAAGTGTAAATAGAGTGTTTTCATATAATTTAATCCTATGTAGGTCATTGGAATGAATTTTAAATTGAAATTGGATATAGAAACTTGGTGATGTTTTGAAAGTTGTTACATTAAAAAACATTTTTCTCGATCCATCATTGTGATTAATTTTAAATTAAAATATGATAATTATCTGTTTTGAATTTTGAAAAATGGATTACATATTTGGAATCATTTGGATCAAATTATTAAATTGGTCCCTTTTGTTCTTATCAATAAAGAATAGTAACATTAGTAATTATTTTTTTACCATAGTTATGGGTAAATCGGGTATTTAAAGGTACAATAATATAATAAATATTATAAAATTACCATAACACATTTCCTAAACACATTGGATGATTTTTTAGACCAAAATATTCCTTGGGAAAATTTTATGTCCACTAGGATCCATATAGAGTTTTTTGTTGCCGTTATAATATTTTATTTTAATGAAATGTGAAAGATTACATACTCGAGTATTAATAACTATAACATATTTAATATATTTTAATTTATAATATATCATAAAATATAAATATAATTTATAAATCATCATTTTTACCTACATAATTTTAAAATATTTATAATTTTTATGAAGTAAAAAATTAAATTAAATGATGACACAATGATGATGCATATATTATTTAATTAACTGAACAATCAAATAAATGATATTAAAAATAAAAAATAAATAAAATTTGAGTAAATTGATGTAATAAATTAATTTAGTGGATATATTTTACATATTATGGAACATTTAATAGAGTTTTCTTGATGATATAATTTTGTTATGATATTTTAAAAAAATCATGTAATGAATTGTCTCAACATAGTTATTATTGATGTTTTAAAATAAATAATATTTAATTACAAGATATAAAATTAATAAAATTAAATATTTCCAATAAATAAATATTTTAGTTATACAAATTTCAGAAAATATGCACCAATTGGTCATTTTGTATTTTATTGTAATTATAGTAACCCTCAGATGTCTGAATTATATGATATCAAGATAAGAATTATCAATTATTAAAACAAAAAGATAACTATTAAAAAATAGTATAACATTTATAATTTTCGTTAGAAGAATTTATATAAACCCAAAAGAATAATATATTATAAATAAATCAGGTTGGTATAATTTTTAATAGAATCTTAATATATATTAAATTACTATTTTAAATAATTCTAATGGTGCCCCTCCCCTCCCCAATTAAAGCCAACCCATTCTTTTCTTTTATTTACAACTAAAACCCCTATTTTTTCGTCCTTAATCTACCCAAATCCATTAATAGAAACCTTAATGACATTATAGAGGCCTTATTTTAGGAATAAATCTCACCATAGTAGTGTTAAAGTGTAAATTAAATGTGGCCATTCAAGGAAAATATATTGTTTTTAATTAATTATTTCGATTTTAGTTCATCTTCCACATCCCTAAAATTTCCTTCATATATGTAAAAATAATAAATCCAGTATGATAAGTATAATGATATTTTTTTATTATGACCAATATCCATCTCCAATTCCATCAAATGGGAAAACAATTAACTGTTTTTGCGTATTTGTGAACTATCACCTTCACGAACATAGATAATTCATTTTCTATCAAACACTCCAAATACTGGTTATAATGATGGAATTAACGTTTATATATGATATTAATGACATATTCGTAATTTTTTTAGAATAATATTACAATTTTTTTTTCATAATTATCCTACATATGAAAATGATTTTCATTAATGTATACATGTGAACTATCACCTCTACTAAGCGATGAGATTAATGTTTCATCACCATATCCCATGGATGTTATATATAATTATATTTAAATTATTATTATGATATGAATAATAATATTATAGTTCTATAAATATAAAATAATACTTACTTTCTTTCCATAATTATTATTGAATAATTAAAATGTTAACCATCTGGCTGTACGACTTACCATCATCATGATTATAACGTAGTTCATTTTTCATATCCATATTTAATGAATTGATTTTAAATTATAATAGATTTTTAATAATAATTATTCTTTAATTAATATTATTCTAGATATTATGGATCCATGAACACTTTTACTATGTACATCATACCAAATTAATTTTGGACTCAAATACCAAATATCGTCAAAACGTTTGATGTGAACATAAACTATTAATTAATTTTTGTAAAACAATAATAATTAATATAAATGTAATAATAAAAATTAAAAAGTTATAAATAATGTAAATAATTATTCTATGTTTATTTTCTTTGATGATAAAAAAATGTATGTGATGATTCAGACTCAAGTTAACAAACTCTTTGACAAAACATTGTCTTAATTGTTTTTATGATTTATTCTTCTACATATTTCTCATTTATTTCTATGTTTTCAAAATGGTTTTATGGATTTATTTATATGTACATGAGTTTTTATTTTAAATTAATTTCATACGAATTTTTCAAAGTGGTATGAGACACTTTGATTCAAAAACTATTACATGTTTTAAATTTGTATTAAAATTGGATTGATTATTTGAAGAACTTCAAATGCCTTTTAATATATATGGAATGAATAGAATATTCTACTTTCATGCTTAATTAATTATTTAATTTTTATCTTATATGCTATAATATTACATTTTTAATAAAAAAATCATTATTATGTGAACGTTTTAATATTTAAAAACTGATGTTTACCGGAAAATGGTATTTTAATGTCTGAATGTGTTTATTTGATGGATTTAAAAGCTTTTTAAAGGGTTTTATTCATGATTTATTCCTTTATAATTATTTAATAAGTTTTTATCCCCATAATTTCTAAAGTTTTATCATTATACAGTTAATATGAAGGGTTGACCCCCATTATAACTCATTAAAGACGTGTGAGTCCAATATAACATATAAGAAGGGAGAGCCCCATTATAACTCTCCAATCCATTGAGTACTACAGAGGTGGAAGTAGACAATATGGTTATTAAATAATTAAGGGTGAATATATGAGTGATGTGGAAATGATATCCCAAGGCTCCAACATTATTTTTCTATGCATTCTAATGATTTTTTTAAAAAGGCTTTTAATGGGATTCCATGTTTTCACTTGACTAAATATTTCATTCTTTATGTCCCTTATGGTGATTTTTTTTCTCATCCGAAGTATTTATTTTTTTCACATTTCTCAAGATGGTTAAGGGAAAATAATATTTCATGATGGAAGAATTAAATATGTGTCTTGAAAAAAATCATATTTTGTTTAAATGGGTTTCCTTTTGTGGAAAAAATCCACACCGACAATAAATGTCCACATGTAATGTGTGGTATTAATTGGTAATATTTGTTCCTCATTCACTAAAACAATAAACCAAAAATATCCTCAAATGTAAATTATTGTTTAAAACCCCTTGAATAATTTATTTTTAAGGTCCTGCCTTTATATCTAAATATTAAAAATAGAAATTATTGAGCAGAAGTGAATTGGAAGAGTGGATCCAATAAATATATGAAATAGAATTTAAAATTACATTAATAGGGTCCCACACTAAGAGGAATAAGTGATAAAATTTGGATAAGTATCGGAAAAAATATATATTTATAAAACTGAGCACAATGAACCCAATATTGGGTCTTTAATTTTAAAATGAAATAGAAAATATATGACCTCATATTTTAAAATTTTTAAGAACTACTGGATTACATGTCTAATTGAACCAAACACTCGGTTGACCTAAAATTTACATTGGTCTCCCTAAATAATCCACTATGTATCCGGTTGAAGCTTATATTTTACCTAGTGTCCCTTTCATAACACAAATATAATGTAATCTATCATTAAGTACTAAAAAACTAGAGTTAGGCCATTATCACCTTTTCTACCACCATAGAATACAATATTTTACAACATGAATAAAATTACCAAATCGAAATTACTATTCCAAATTCCAAAAATTCAAACATTTCTTGTTGTGGACCCCCTAGAATCTTGTTAATTTGTCAACTAAAATTACATAAATTATATGTCTAAATTACAACCTTTTCACTAAAGTCATCTAGTCTCTAGGTGGTACCCTTGTGAATCTTTTGTAAACCTTCCATGTCATCACTCAATCATTAAATGAAATAATTCCAAGTATCCAAAAATTTATGGTCATGAATATAGCACACATAAACAAACTCCTTTAATGAAATCCCAATGATATCCTCACCATAGAACCTCATGGAAATGGTCATTTCCAAAAAAAAATTGATTATCATCCGATCTATCAAGGTTGATCACATGTCAAAAACATTAAATTATATACTTTCACAGTAATCAATCATGGGAACCTAATTGGTCATTAGAAAGTAAATCAATTAACAACATAAAATCCATAAAAACCTGAATTTTGATGACATTTATTGATTTCATATTTAGGAATTATATACAGCCTCAGTAGATGTAAATGATATACCCTAAAAAGTTACTCACATAGCATCACAGTCATGAAATCACATGACTATTCCCTTAAGATATGTAGTATCACCAAAAAGTGCATATTCAAAATATGAGGACAAATCTAACAATTCACTGAATCATGGTTTCCATTAGCACCCACTCTACATGGATCTGGTCACCTTACACATCTATTTCCAAAAATACAAACACGATCATTATAATAAATAATATATTAATGATCAAAATTTTTAGTTAGTAAACATAATATAATTACCCAATATTCATCAATTAGTACCCACATTTGGGTATTTTAAATTTACAATATAATAATTGGTCACCTATAGGCCTGAACAGATAAGAAAATGTAATATCCTTTAGTTTAGGTCATCCAACATGTTATCCCAAATATTCATTTAATTTACACCCTAAATAAGGGTTTTACAGAAGAGCACCAAAACCATTATTCCAAACAGAATATTTTCGTTATAATCAATGAACTATCAAGATACTGCTGATAACCACTTCCAATTGTTTACTAATACTATTATTCCCTTCTGAAATTTCTAAATTTTTTCCACAACCTTACCCTCAAATTATGGTACAATAACAATACATCTCCCTGAGAAATCCCATAAAATCATAATGTGGTGCATCAAAAGTTTCCATTTTCTCCTTGGGCCCAATCCTGAATTATGTTTTATTATTCATCATGTTCCATAAAAATCCCAATAATTTTCTATATTCATTCATGGAACAATGAAATCCCAAACAACAACTATAGAACCTAATTTCTAGTAAACCAGATCTAGTGGTTATTTTATTAAAATATTACATAATATAAATCCTGAAATATTGGAAAAAATAGTTCCTTCACATCAAGAAACTGTATACATAATCGAACGTTATATTTCATTAATAACATGAGATATATAAAATTAATATTTGAAAAATTATTAAAAATTCATTCAGTTTCATTAGTCACATGGATTATTCACTATGATTTCCGATGTAAATAAGAGAAACATAAATGAGTGAGACTATATTCATATTAAGGGGTAGCATATAGTGGAAGCCATCATGTATAATATTCGAATCAATAACATGGTGGTAATAAATAATATCCATATTAAATGGTTTGGTTATATTAATATAACCAATGATTACAGACATGTAAATAAATTTTAGAATATGAATGACTAATATCATAGTGAATGTATTCACAAAATTTTCGCATTGTAAACATATCATCTAGGCAAAAGGCCAATACCTCTAATTTAAATAGTTATAAATACAAAAATAATATTTCATATGAGAAATAATGTTTCTTCATGAAGATATATTCTTTTGGGACCCACCTGTCATATAACACGTCTATTGCATCTATTATATAAAGATAGATGATACACAATATATAACATAATGTTCCTTTTGGAATCTCTTATACAATCATAAATAATTAATCTATAGATATATATAGGAATAAATGAGATAGAGAATCTAAATATTTCCACATTCAAGGGAGTAATATTTCTATGAAGGTGAATATCTAATAATAAACATATATAATATTAGATATCCAAAATGTAATGTAATGTAATTTTATCAATGTAATGATATTGAAATAATGTTTTGTCATACATTCCTAGATCAATAATATAAATAAATATTATTATATAGAAAAATATTGAAATTATTTATTCTTGTTCATATAGATCATGTATATCTTCAATATCACATCTCATAGGAGTATCAAACCAGTTGTGGAGGCAGACCCAGTTTTTGTGCACCGGGTCATGATCAAGTTAATACACAATCAAACTATTTTATGATTATTACCACTAGGATCATTTGGTACTGGGCTTGTGTAACATTTTCGTATCAATCATAGGATTTCAGTTCTAGAAAACTACACACTCATTACATTACATAAATATTGGTATCCAAACATTTATACGCTTGTTTTCTACTATTGTTTTTAAATTATAATCTCTTCTAAAGGTATTATAATAGTAAGGAATGGGGATATAATTTTATAAATATGATAATGATTTCATAAAGAAGGAAAATTTTATAATTTCATATTAAAATATAAATTTATTAGATATGGTTAAAGAAAATAAAGGATTAATATTTATTTGGAAAACATATATAAGCATAACAACATATTCATTAAATTCTATAATGAGAGGTAAAAAAGTATTATATCATTAATGATGTATCAAAAAGATATAAATTCAATAAAATTAATGGAATATATATATAATAAATTTAATTTAAATGAAATCGTAATTACAATATTCAAATTGAAAATTAATTTGGGAGGATTAAAAAATGTTACCCTGAATATTATATTTTTAATGCTTGTTAATAGAACCATAGAATCATCCAAAATTCTCACGGATAATATTAAGAGAGAAATAGGGTGGATTTCCATGATCACTAATTTTTTAGTCAATAAAAATTGGAGGGTAGATTGATTTTTCTAGTGAATGAGGGGATTTCTTTTCATAAATTCAAATCCAATGAAGTGGACCCCATGTGATAAAAAATAGTTTGTGATTCCATGGTTTTAGACTGTGGTATTTGAAATTAATGGAACATTTTTTATTTATGTTGTGTAAGAACCAAAATCCCCTAAAAATATTATTTTGAATGTGGATAATATTATTAATCAAAATTGTTTTATCATTAAATTAGGCAAGAAGTTAATAATGATTTTTATATGTTTGGATAATTAATTTTATATCCTAAAAGTAAATTATTTTATTTAATAAAGTATTTTTGGTTGATAATTCCTTTATATTACACATTGCATCATTTTTAGGTCAAAATGATTCCATGAAATTTACTTTATAATCATACATTATTTTACTCATTCCCCAAATATTTCGTTATATTTTAAATTTTTGAACGATTTAGTATTGGATAAGTTTTATGTACAACTTCCAAAAATTATTTCATTTTTATGAAATTATTTTTTTATCTATATGAAATTTAATTATTAAATAATAACCCTTATTCCTTTAAGAAAATTAAATCTTTAAAATTCAATAATAGAACTGTTCTATTTTTTATTTTAGAAATCACAGTTGTAGATATATTAATATGCACCAAGCTATATATATTTTATGTTATTAATGTTATTATTAAAAAAAATATTTTTTACGAATTTCATTTATTTATTGAAATATAATTTATAGCATGTTTTTTAGTTCAATGTGGTGTATTATTATTGTTAGAATATAATTTGTGTAGTGAAATAATTTTTCTGGTAGAGTATTCATCAATAACAAGAGAATCCAAAAATATTATATTTAAAAACCATAAATATATATTTTATCATAATATTGGGTGTAGATAAATTCCTGAACAAATTATGGAAATTCAACTTTATTGCTTCCTTCGGAACATAATTTGCTTCTTCCAATATGTGATTCCTCTTAAATACATTAACCATTAAGGTTTTCAGATTCTATAACAGTTCCTCTCTAGTGTCATGTATCATAAGAGAAAATTCATCATTTATAGGTTAGGTTCCAACTATATTTCATCATTTTTAGTTCATGTATTATTTGTTAATGATAAATGATAACCATAAAATCCAATTATCTTCATAATTTTAATATGAACAACATGCCTTGGATATAGATTTCACTTCTTTCAGAAGCTTATGAATTACATCCATGTTAATAATTTCAGTAATAAATTCTCTCCTAACTAGATTTAAAAGTCCTTAGACTAATTATCAACAAATATTTTAAATTTTCTATGATTCATTATATTATTTTGGATAGTTATCACTTTCCTAGTTGTTTCTTTATTTTGTTCTGTACCATGTTTTCTTTTTTTATTCAACTTTATCCCCTAAAAATCAAGTATAAATTTTCTACATAAATGGACTCATATAGTTTGATTTTAATTCATGAAAAAAATTCTATTGTATGTGAATTCCACTTGACATATGTAGTAGTCCTATGATCCTTGGATATAATGTAATCTTGAACTCAGAATGATATTTTTTATATAGATGATACTCATAGAATTCCTATTAGATTAATGATCATAGGTGCTATGGAAAAGTATCTCAATATCCATTTCCATTTAAATACATCAAAAAAGATTTATTAAAATCAGGGTTATGATCATATATACATGAAAATGGAAAACCATGATGCCATCCAAAATCATTATTGTTGATTCGTGTTATATTTTAACCTGTTGATCACAATTATTCGTGGAAATGTTCGTAAAATGAAGGTGGGTCCACAATTTACCACTCAGAATTGTTATTAATATATTACATATGTAGTCTATAAAAAATTTCAATATTATTTTTTCCAACATACACATTAGTACATGGATATACATTATGATTCCCGTTCAATTTTTTTTCTCAACTTTCACATATTGTCATACCAAGAGTCAAGACACAAATTTTTTTGTTTCCTAATTCATTTTCCCACCATATGTTTTTTTAAATCATAATACATCTTGTTAATGCTAGGTTTTATATGTAATATTGATCTATGATAATCATCTAGTAATTACATATTTTTCATTAGTACTGATGGTGCACATTGTCCCTTTTAAAATATTAACATGCCATCTTGAAAGATGAAATATGTGAATCCCCTCCTGTATTTAACTATTTTTTTTAACACTTATCATATTTTTGGGATATCTTTATATATTTTAATAATTATTATTGTTTTATTTTTTGTAAAACTAATGATGATTCTCTTTTAATAATATTTTCCAAAACCCACTATAATAGAGAATTTAATATATGATATTTATCCATCCAAATCCTGGATAAAACTCTATGATACTTCATGCTCAACTAATAAACCTATTAGTTCACATTTTACAGTTGTAGTGTATTGAACATTCATTGTCCTTCAGTATCCCCGCATATATATTTTGTCTCATGTTGACAGATTTCTCTTTGAAATCAAACATTTAATTTTTTTTGGTATATAGTAAAAATCTTCAATTAAAATATAATACCTCTATACATTATTTGAAATTATTAGTACGACCACATATATATATTAACAACTATATAGTTTTATTCATATAATTTTAATTTACATGATCTTTATGAAACTACCCTATCATGTTTGATATAGACACACTATAGTCATTTAATTGATGCTTCATAATATATAATAAATCCTTTTATTGATGATGTTAAGACCAATTTTAGTTCATTAATTAGTAATTTAATTAATTTCAAAAATAAATAATTACAATGAAATAACTTTTTTATACAATTACATATTAAACTCATTAATTAATTAGTAAATTAGGAAATAGTTTAAAAACATAGTAATGGTAATCAAATTAGCCAATGAAACTATGAATCTCAGTTATATTTTGAAGAATGTGACATTCTTTAAAAAATATTAAATTAGAGGGGTCAAATTAAATTATATATTTAGAGACCATATAATGAATAAATGAAACTTATTGAATAAAAAATTCAAACATACATAATTCACCACATAGCTCATTCTCCCTTATAGTAAAAAATTAAATCCATAAATGTTCTTCAGGCTTTTTATGTCACATAAAGTATATCCAGACATCACTTATAATTGTGAAGAAAAATATCATGATAACCATGAATATACAATATAATAGATCCATGATCATTAAGGGTGAATTTCTAACCCAAAAAGAATTACTATGATCACATAATCCCCAAACATTTTATGAAAATACTACTTTAGTATATAAACCTTATTAAATTTTAGATGATGATATCCAAGATGAATATCAATCATTATGATGAACTAAGAGACTAGATAGTGAACAAAAAAATCATAATTTTGTGGTATCATATACAACTTCATTATTGTAATGTCTATGATTTCTCTATAATCAACTCACAAAATCACAATACCATCATCTTTTTCACAAATAAGATTGGTTCTTCATAAGCTGAAACACTTGTTTGTATTCATCCCTTACCACAAAAAGGCTCTAGTTTTTTTCTTTAGATAAACTAATTCCACAAATTCCATTATATTTATAAGCATACATATGTATTTTATATATATGATTAAGTTAGTAGAGAAGTCATCATCATAATTTTATGGATATATATGTTTTTATTCACAATATACATCAATTTATTCTCTCCTAATTAACACATATTTAATGTTCATTATATACTTTAAATTCATTGATTTATCTTCACTGCTAATTTCATTAGGATGATCTGCATCATGAGTTTCTAAATAATACTCTAGTAATGTAGTCTGTCCACTGACAATATGGTATTATATTCTATACATATAGATCATATTTTCCTTCCCATGTTAATAAAAATTGAAATGACAATTTAATATTCAATCTATCATAATAACTATATAAATATACTCGATTTTAATTACGACTATGATTTCTACACGAGAACCACTACTCATTTGAGTAAAGATTGATGAAAAAAAATTGTTTTTATCATCTTCCCACTATGAGTATTTACTATCAAATTATACATTATTTCATCATGGATGATTTAATGTTATAAAAACACTCACAAGATACAAAATAATTCGCTGATAAAAAATCAAATAATGTACTATGTAACTTTGTAATTTTGAATTATGTACCTATTATGACATCATTTTGATCCAAAATTTATACATTTGTGATTTAATATAACCAACCATTCTCTCCTAGTTTCTATTATGGTTGATTATGATTATAATTGTGTTATATCATTGAATATTGTCCCATCTACATTTAATTAAATAATTGTACATTGATTTATTCCTTCTATCACTTTCACTTGTGATATTAATAGACTTCATCAATACACTTCTACAAAATTTAATTTCCATGTATCTAATACATATGTTATTTTATCATGTGGTTACTTATTTTCATGAATTTTAGCCTTCCTTTATTTTTCATTTTCAACATTTTTTAAAAAATTGTGCTCAACCCCCACTTCTTCCCTTATTTCCCATACAAATTTAAAAAATATTTTTATTTATTATCCATTAGGATAGAAGAAAAAAACATATATTCATATGAGGAAAGTTTATGAAGAATCATTTATTCAATGGATTGAATTTAAACAATCAAGAAATAGAATAATAGTGACTTCTATATTTTTCAGAATGTCTATGGAATTTTTTTATCATTGTAATGTCTTTACAATACATAGAAATAATGTCCACTTATATCTATGTTAATTTTAGGAATACTATTCTTATATCATCTCATTTCACTTGACGTATATACTTTTCAATTAATATTACCTTTAAGGAAGTCCAATCCATATTATATATCTCATATTATTTTTTTAATCAATGATCAATAATGATATTTTTTCCCCTAAAAATGATATAAAACCATGAAAAAAATATCTTTTTGAATGTATCCCATGGAATAAAATACATCTTATAAGGACTTGATCCATTTTTCACCCTCAAATAGATTCATCATTCCATAAAAGGATGTTGTCTTCTACCATGTGAAGAGGACCAACACTAGGTAATTATCCTATATACCATAAGTTTGTTATATATAATCAAGGGTAATTGTAATATCCTGAGTTAAATTTTAAAATATTTGTTATAATCTACTCTTCTCTATGATCGACATCAATGATTCTCTCTAGACGGAAATACCTAGATTGATTGTTGGTGTTGACAATATTTTTATTATTTTCATTACCCAATATTTCTAAACAAAGTAATACATTTAATTACTCCATTAATATAATAATTAACTATAAATCATACTATTCAATTTTTGTTATTTTGTATAAATTCATGTCATGTATTGTAGCATAATTTCTAAAATATCCTAATGGTTTTTCATAGGGTTACATTTTCAACTAATCTTATTTTAAATATATTTACTATGGTATCTAATAAACATTATTTGATACCAACTCTATCATCTTTATTCTATTAAACCAGATAAGGTGTTTATTTTAACAACATTATATTGAATATATATATATATATATCATAATACACCAAACCCAAATTATTATATGTTGTAGAAAAATTGATACATAAATTAATATTTCATTGCCAAGAATACATATGGTACTTAAAATAATTACTTTAAAATTTATTTTTCTTTCGTGGGAATACATCATACAGATACATCAAGAAGATATATGATTCTAATCTTATCACTTAAAAATATAGTAACCAGTATATTTCTATAAATAAATAAAATTTATAAATAATGTAAATATTTATGATGTTATTGTTATAATATGACTATCTATGTGAATATATATAAATCTCTACCAAAATTATTGTATATTCCCAATTTAATAGAAAATCCTATTATCTATATAATGATATTGAAAAAATGGTCTAATTTAATTTGAATGTTTATGGATATCAATATCAACATGTATGTAATAATAAATTCACATATGTTATTATGGTTCAAAAGGATCTGGGGAATAATCGAGTGTTTATCCCAATAGATTAACAAACAAGGAATGTCATTAGGTTTATTTTACGATCACTAATTAAATATAGTGTCACCAATCCAACCATTTTTCAGATATTAGCCATGATTTCTTATAATTGAGACCCTAAAGCCACTTATATTATCTATATAGGGATGTTATTATTTTGAAACCATAAAATCTCTTCTATAATAAAATATTTGGTTGTTTTAGATTTATCCACTACGATTCACAGAAAATCTATGAATTATAATGGTGTATGATAGATGAATAATGAGAGGGAATACTGATATCTCAATGATAATATAGAAATGAAATAATAATAATGATGTATAATATCATTTTATGATGAAATTAATTCAATTTTTAGTGTACTATAAGAAAGAGATATACCATGGTATCGAGGACCATCTTATTGGAATAATAATGACTTAGATATGAGTTATAATGAGAAGGAATAAGTAATCTACCATTAATATTATATCAATTTTATGATCATACCATATCATTACATTAATCGAGTTATATGGAAAACAATTATAATGATACAATTAAAAATGGATTATAATTGAAATGGAAAAGAGGAGGATTTTGAACCCTTACTTAGAATAGTATCTTTATAAAGCTTGAGAGAAGAACTATTTTATATTAAGAAATTCATGGATTGCCTTTTAAGAGGGAAAAATATAGGTTATTAATTCCCAGAAATTTTTTAGTGAAGTGGAATTTGATGTGTTTAATTATGTGTCATTTGAAATATATCAGGAGGGAATTGCACTTCCTAAAAACTCTATGGACTAAAATATGGACATACCATTCATTTAATATTCATTATTTAACCTACGAGGCCCTTACAAGGAATATTAAGTGTGTTCTTGGTGATGATAATACTTTTCCATTCACAAATAGGTTTAGGGATGCCATTATTTCCCCTATTATATTTTTAAAAATATGATTTTATTTTTCAATATAATGAAAAGGATGGCGATATTATTCTTTTTCATTTTAGAATATCATAAAAATAGATTTTACAACAAATCCATTCGGGTAAAATTAATTTTTTCATCTCTTATATGTTCCCAAATAGGTGCATTAAAAAATGAATTTATTCTAGGAATGAATATATTTTATTTCCAATTATGTATCGTGGTACTCCCATATCATTTGAGAGGATCAATAATGTTTTATTTTAAGACATCATAAATTGAATCATAGGCTACATCTATAATTGGAATGACCAATTACATTCATTTGGAGGGCAAGTCACATTGGTTAAGATTGTGTTCTCCTCAATTATGATACACATTTCATAAATCAATTAATCTCTTAAGGGGAAAATTAAGAGTCTTCAATATATAAGTAATGCCTTCATCTGGGATTCTGATCGGAGTGGAAGATTTAATTTAGAATCATTGTGAAAAAATCTAGAAACAGATTGATGAAGGAATACTAAATCTATAGAGCGTGTCAGAAGCCGTGGAGTGGATGAAGGTGAATATTTCATGTGATTTAATTGAAGGGAACTCTTAATGGGTGACATTTATAAAGAACAATTGTGGTAGAAAAAAAATTTGAAGGTACATTCTTGGATACTATTCATTCTAACAAGATATATAAATGAACAACTGAAAATGATCAAATTGGAGGCCTATTGGAGTGTTGGTCAAGGTGATGTTAGTTACTGGAAGGAAATATGTTTTCGTCAAACAAAATACTTTCTAGGTTTCCCATCTTAATGAATTTATTTTTAGAAATATATAATTTTCTTAATTTTGTTAATATAACTCTCAATAATAAATAAATGATGTTTAAGAGAATGTAATCTTGGATGATGGGCCTAAAAAAATTTCTTCTTAGATTCATCTTATTCAAAATTTAGTAGACAAAAATATCTTGTTTTGTTACATATATGAAGTTAATGATAAGATTGGGAGATGATTTTATCATGTAATTATATCACACTGCAAATATTTTTTTAGTTCGTAATTTTCGGAACTACGTGATACCCACAAAAAAACAATGTGTAGAAAAGAGGCGATTTCATTGATTTGAGATTCCATTTTTCTACACCACTAAACATGGAATATTCTTGCAATATTTTTTTCATAATTAAATTGAATAATTGACTCTGGTGATACACTAGAAAATTAATGGGTATCTATGGATGTGGTAACCATATTTTAGATTTATGGTTTCATGGTCCAAAGGTGTTGGCTCACCTGATGTAGATGTTAGTACATACAGTATTACATTCATTTAGGTGTCATTGGTGATCTAGTAGGAAATAAATAATGTGAAGGATGCTTTTATATTCCCATAATTATTTTTCTATTTCCACATTAAAACTAAAGTGGTGGAGACTGGAATGCCAAAAATGATGGGGGTGTGTCCAGTTTCTCTAGAAAATATCTACCCAGGGTAATACACTGTCACATATGATAGAGCTGGGTATAGACATGGAAGGTTGGTAAAATTTAATCCACCCTATTAATTATTTAAAAAAAATAACAATGGATAATGTGCACCAAATGATATTCAATGGGGAGGCCTTGTTTGGGCAATTATGGGTTTCGTGAACTTTTTCATAAGGAGTTATTATAGCCCATGTAATTTTATTGATTGGTAAGCTAGGGAATTATCTAGTTCTATTAATTTTATAAAGCTCTACAATCTTAATTTAATTGAGGTTGAATTCTATTCCAAAGTTTTGGTTAATCTCGTGAAGAGTGGGGATAAACCTACGTTTGACCTGGTTTACATCATTCAAAAGATTATGATGTTTATAGAGTAAGGCATTAAGGATATACACACATGGAGTGAGGGTAACATTGTTGCTGATGTCTTGGACATGAATAGAAGTAATGGTGAATGTATTATTTTCTATGCTAATATTGGGTTTTTATTGAATGAATGAAAACTTATTTTAACAATTGATACACAATGTATACAGTTCTCACCGCCTATGATATTTGGGTTTTATTAATAAAAACATATTTTTTTAGTAATTAAATTCATAGACTATGGAACATCTGTTAATAAAAATGAAAACCAATGTTCTTCCCATTGTTTTAGAAAATGTTATTTGACATGTAAGCTTGTTTTTTATTTATTTCAAATATTTAATAAGTTAAATTATCTAAAATATTTCTTTATGTTGATAAGATTTGTATTCAAGATGAGTTTTTAAATTTGTAAAATATACTGCATTTTTTATAGGATTTAATTTTGTTTTGAAAATAAATTTTATCATATAAATGTATATTATTTTGAGTAATTGGATGGTTTTGAGTAGAATAATCGTTTAAATTACTCATTACATCATTATAATATCATTATGGTGTCATAATATATACTGTATATTCATATTATGTTAGAAATTTTACCCTAAAATTGAAATCTCTAAGAAAATTATTTAAGAAATCATCATTAAATAAATTCGAGTTGCTGATTCCAAATTTGATATATTTTTGTACAAAAATAGTTCTACAAATTTTCAATTGAAAATAATGAATTTGAAATTTAAAATAAATTATGTATTTCAAAACACAAATGTATTTCAAAATCACACATTTAGTGCATATAATTCTATAAAATGTTCTCATTTTTATTCATTGATTAATGTTTTCAATAATATTATAATTCATCCATACATAACAATATTTAATTATAAACTATATTATTAACAAATTATTTTATGTTCATGTGTTTTATGTTTTGTTATAAATTATATTTTTTAGTTTTCTATTATATAATAATGTTTTTAGTATTTTGATAATTAAATGAATTTGAATTTAGAAAAAAAAATTATGAAATATTTATTTTATACACTTTATTTTTTGGTATTGACCCACAACTATATATGGTAACCCCTAAATGCCCCATAATAAATAAGGATCACATAGGGCAGTACATGAATATCCGATGATGGATTAACATACATTAATTAAAGGAATCACATATTATAAGAACGAATGAAAAATTTTCATCATGACCACACCTCAAGTATCATTTTGCTTAAAAAATGAATTTCACTCTAAGGAAGACATCATATAATATATTCATTTAAATGTGTCATATTTCTTTTCATTTAACCAACCGAACATAATATCAGTTCTTACCTCCCTATAGAGAATATTCACTAATAACATCTTGAATACCATGTATGTTACAAAATATCACTATCATATAAAAATATAAGTGATGATATGACTAACCACTCCAAAAATAACACTAAAATTTACTAGTTTTACTAAAATATATAATTGATTCTTCTCCCACCTAAATTATACCCTACTATGTAACACAACTGCAACTACTATGAGTCACATTTCATTAATTCTGATCTCTACCTCAATATTAATCAGCTGGTCATGGATGTTGTGTATGTCAAATTGTTTTTAACAAAAATCATTAACCATAAATTCATTTTTACAACACATAAAGGCTGTCCATCCCTAATTGAATACATGATCACAGACCACATATGTGGATTCTCTCTAAAATAATGTGTCTACTAATTCCTTATATATTTGATTGAAATAAAAATTCTTCGCCAACCCATCTCTTAGAAAAGCCTGATACATAAAAACTAACCTCCAACTACAATATGAACTTTTTCCACTACATAACTATTGAACTGGACCGACCAGTATCACGATTTGCCTCTGAATATTAGTATGTTATCTCAACCAACACATAGATGAAATATCAAATATTTCATAACCCATAATGAAATATCCACTCTATCACCAAAAATAATATAATGAACTCACATGTAAAAAACAAATTTTGGGTTCCCTCACATGTTAGGCATCTAATGTAATGACCCAAAATTCTAAAGATTGAATATTGTATTAGGAAGCATTTATAACACACAACACAACGAACATAATGGAATAAAATATACCATGACGTAGCAATGATATTACTATTTTCAATAAATAAAATATATTTCTTGAAATGAATGAAATTATGAGATAGCTTGTGTTACACACAATAATGGATTTATTTGAGAGCTTACGTTACATGAAATACCAATTTTTACAGTGCAATAATATATTATGAAAGATATTGTTATATATAATAAGATATAACCTTGAAATTAAATTATTGATTATGATTAATTATAATTATGTTATGAAAATATATGGTTTATGAAAAAATAAAATGAATTCATTGGATACAAATTAATAATAATTTAATATACGAACAAATTGAATATAAAGGGAATGTTTTTATAGAAAAAAATTTATATTCCCACAAATCTATTCTACCCAAATAAATAAAATTAATTAATATTAATGAGATATATTAACTCAATATATATTAGATATTTAATAATATATATTTGACAGTCATCTGATTGATATGATATTTATAAGATAAGATAGAGCCTAATACTTCTTATAAAAGATAATATTTTTCTAAAGGAACTATTACTGCCTTTTAATGGTGAACATATTTTATATCGAATTTTGGTAACTTTGATATATTTTATATGTCATTGGAAAATTATTTTTTTAATGAGAAACATAAGAATTATTTTAGGGTGATGTTTTTTGTATTTTTTGTGAAGATTTATTTTTTATGAATAATAAAAAGTATAATATTTTAATTAAAACTACATTTTAATTTAATTATTTACAAGGAAAAAATTAAATTTTTTATTGGATTTAAAATTTAATTACGAAAATTGCATGTAATTTTATCAAATTTCAGTAATTTCCATAAATTTCACAATGAAATTATATATAAAAGTATTAAAAATATTCAAACATTTTTACTTTAAAACCTCATATTTTCATCCCATCTTAGGGATAAATTTAACTTAATTAATACCACTTATGTTATTAGAATTTCAAAAAATTGACTAAATGTTTTAAATAATAATAATTTATAATGTATAATAAGTTCAAATTTGGTTTAAAAAAATATTTATATGTAAAATTCATTAAAATTAATTAATAATATTAAGAGAAAATTAGCTTAACAAGGGACAAAACCTCTCCTAATGGCCATAATGTCCTAGAAACATATCCAACCACCATTGGATGAATATATTCTGACAATATAATATATTTTAATGAATTAGGTACATTATTGGATGAAAATATCATAATAAAAAAATGGGCCAAATTCCCTTTTCAATATATCTATGGAATTCCACTCCTCCTCAATGATAAATAGACACTCACCACTCTAACTTATTCACACCTATTAACCTACTTTAGATCAACCGAGATCACCCCAATATATCTTAAAAATCGCTCCACTCATCCTCAAATCCACCCCTTATTAATGAATCCATCTAAGGAAGCCCTTTGGTGTTAACCAAAATGAGGTACCCAAAGAAGAGGTAACATCCTTTGTCAAGGTCATTTGTTTTATTTTCATTCTCCACCCTTCAAATATTCTTATTCAATTATTATATAAATAATTCAGTATCTTCAGTATAATGAGATATTTTTATTAAAAGGGTTATAACTCTACTTAGACAAAATTACATCTATTGGGAAATGAACTTTATGTTCTTGTATGGGAACTACCGCCTCATGGAATAATGATTGTTCATTTTTATACCACCCCTCATGGTTGGTAATTATGATGGACGAAATAATCTTTAATGAGATATATAATATTTAAAATATATTTATTCTTCTATAATTTTTATATAACACATACTCTTATTCTATCCATTTATTTAAATATAATAACATTGTTGGGGGAAGTGTGGAGTACCACCTCCTCAAAACGATGCATTCAATCACGATATACATGGAATATATAGAGGATAATTTTAATAAACCTATATAACATATATGAAAAATATATGATATTTCAATTGTATTATAAATATATATATAGTTTACTTTTCATTCTTTTGATTTGAAAAATAAATGAAGCTAGCGTTCATGTGTATGTACCGCATACCATCTCCATGAACTGTGCATTTAATATATTATCTCCAAATATTTTTGATTATTCTAAATATATATTTACTAAATATACATGAAAGTTAAATAATGTTCTAAATTATTGTGAATATGAAACATTGATAGAAAAAATATGTAAAAGAAAAAACTAATTTTATAAACTAGACAATTTACACCTAGATTAATGGAAATAATGAATGATTACTATGAAATAAGTAATAAGATAACATAAAAATATCATATATGATATTTTAAATATTAATATGGTTCTAGAAAAATATTTCTACATGTTTAAAACTATTATACGTGACATCAATCGATGTTCATCCAATGGGAACATAAGGTAATGGGGTTTCATCCCACTTTTTATATCCATGAGATAAATTTCATATTCACCGCTTTGTTTTTTTGTGGTTTATCTACTACCAATATTGATTTATTAGATCATGAATTATTTTATATTCATGGTATTCTCTGTTTATGTTTCAATTATTTATTCTATGTCGATTTAATTTTGAATTTACAAATTGGAAATGAAATTCATAACCCGATTCCTTTTCATTAGGTCATATTACTTTATCATTGTCCTCAATATTAAAAGATTGTGTTTTTAAAATAATCCTAATTTATATTTCTTTAATTCAACTTATTTTCTGTGTATTCACTTTTGAAACAAATAATTTATTCATTGGTATATTCTAACATCAATGTTGGGGTCTTTCCAAGGGGTTACTTTACAATACCATTTTCCTTGGAATTGTTTACACTATAATTTACATCAAAATAAATTATTGAATAAATGTAAAATAAATCATTTAGTTTCATTGTACTCTATTTATTCATGATCTTTTTCCATGTGATAATGATACTTTTCCACTCGTTTTTAATTAAAAAGTTTTAGAATATGTTTTCATAAATATTGAAATTTATTTCTCTATTTAGTTAGAGATCCAAAATTATAATAAAAACTATAATTTTTATTAATGATTTAAAATATCGTGTTTTCATTTATAAAATGATTATATAAATAAATTTTTTATTATTTTGGGATTTTAAAAATTTTCAATGGGATATTATTGTCTATTTCAAAATAATGAACTTTTCTATACTTTATAACATATAAAAGGATTATTCATTTTTTCATTATATTGAGGTATGAATTTACCCAAAATCATATATTAAAGGCTTAAATTTCATGTCTAAAAAGTTAATTTTTAATTAAAATGTTTTCAAAATGATGTTGAATGAAAAATATTTTTTAATTTTTTTCCTAAATAAAAATGGATATTCTAATAAAAATTGTTTTTAAAATACCTTTTTATATTATTTATATTAATCAACGATAATAAAATATTGTTTTTACTCTAAATGGGATATGTTGTTTTGATACCATCTTTATTCTTAATCTAGATGGTTTATGAATTATTTGGCCAATGATAGTTATGAAATTAACAACAATGATTCTAGTGTTTGTCCCTTTGAGATATTCAATTTACTATAATCATTAAACATTGAATTTGCCATAATTATCATTATTATTTATATTGGATTTGTTAAATAATAAAATGTATATCAATTTTAAATATGGTGGAAACATTGATTAACATTTTATTATTTGGGGAAATATTGATAAATTTGTATTCATTTTTTAATGTAGATATTTGATAAGACTTGTTGTCTATTAATTATAACATATACCAGATGTGAATAATGATTGGGACATGCAGTAATAGGTGGGGCTCAAACAATATATAGCCTCTTGATTCATCAATAGTTTCTCATGATACACATTAGTTGTGAAAATTAAATAAGATTCTACCTTTTGTTTTAATTTGTACTGTGATAGGTCTTGACAGAATTTGTTTTCATGTTATTGAGACTTGATTTCCAATTATAAATCATTTCATTCATTTTAATTTAGTATTTATTATCTATGATAATTTTAATATAAAAAACTATAAAAAATAAATTTGTTATCACATCATTGATTAAATGGATTGGGTTTTCAATTTCTTACCCGAATATTTTTATTATTCCTTATATAGTTATTTGAAAGGAATCTATTTCCATTTATTTACCTATAAATACCTTTTACAAATTTCCATCTATGTTTATTGATATCATGGAATATGTATTTAGTTATTACCTTTCCATATTTATTATTCTCATTGATTCATTTTTGTTTCCACTGTATTTATAGTTAATGAGCATTTGAGCCCACCCATATTATGTTTCCTTTCCATAGGACTTCTTAAAGTGTACTAAGAATGGTTTTTAATGATATTATAGATGTAATATATCTATCCATAAAAGAAAAAAATTATTTTGTAATTAGTTTTTTCAATTTTTATACAATACGCATATATGTATCTAGTTCATTAGAAATACTAAAGGATTTGTTCATTTTGGATCTGATTCTTTATAATCATTCAAATGTAATTGTATCATAACAACAACTCTTATCTTTCTTGGGACAAATATCTACAATTAGTATTATTGAAAATTTATTAAAATCATTTACAACTAGATTTAGGATATCATATATTAGATAACATTACCCTATGGTAGAATTTGAGGATATTAATATAATAACATCCTAGAATTTCCATATGGTATTTATTATGTGGTTAATCATAGAAATGCATCACTGTATGCATACAACATATGGATTTGGTTCTGGTACTGATGTACCTTTGTCAAGGTCATTTGTTTTATTTTCATTCTCCACCCTTCAAATATTCTTATTCAATTATTATATAAATAATTCAGTATCTTCAGTATAATGAGATATTTTTATTGAAAGGGTTATAACTCTACTTAGACAAAATTACATCTATTGGGAAATGAACTTACTGTTCTTGTACGGAGAACTACCGCCTCATGGAATGATGATTGTTCATTTTTATACCACCCCTCATGGTTGGCAATTATGATGGACGAAATAATCTTTAATGAGATATATAATATTTAAGATATATTTATTCTTCTATAATTTTTATATAACACATACTCTTATTATATCCATTTATTTAAATATAATAACATCGTTGGGGGAAGTGTGGTGTACCACCTCCTCAAAACGATGCATTCAATCACGATATACATGGAATATATAAAGGATAGTTTTAATAAACCTATATAACATATATGAAAAATATATGATATTGGAATTGTATTATAAATATATATATAGTTTACATTTCATTCTTTTGATTTGAAAAATAAATGAAACTAGCGTTCACGTGTATGTACCGCATACCATCTCCATGAACTGTGCATTTAATCTATTATCTCCAAATATTTTTGATTATTCTAAATATATATTTACTAAATATACATGAAAGTTAAATAATGTTCTAAATTATGGTGATTATGAAACATTGATAGAGAAAATATGTAAAAGAAAAAACTAATTTTATAAATAGACAATTTACACCCAGATTAATGGAAATAATGAATGATTACTATGAAACGAGTAATAAGATAACATAAAAATATCATATATGATATTTTAAATATTCATATGGTTCTAGAAAAATATTTCTACATGTTTAAAACTATTATACGTGACATCAATCGATGTTCATCCAATGGGAACACAAGGTAATGGGGTTTCATCCCACTTTTTATATCCATGAGATAAATGTCATATTCACCGCTTTGTTTTTTTGTGGTGTATCTACTACCAATATTGATTTATTAGGTCATGAATTATTTTATCTTCATGGTATTCTCTGTTTAAGTTTCAATTATTTATTCTATGTCGATTTAATTTTGAATTTACAAATTGGAAATGAAATTCATAACTCGATTCCTTTTCATTAGTTCATATTACTTTATCATTGTCCTCAATATTAAAAGATTGTGTTTTTAAAATAATCATAATTTATATTGCTTTAATTCCACTTATTTTCAGTGCATTCACTTTTGAAACAAATAATTTATTCATTGGTATATTCTAACATCAATGATGGGGTCTTTCTAAGGGGTTACTTTACAATACCATTTTCCATGGTATTGTTTACACTATAATTTCCATCAAAATAAATTATTGAATAAATGTAAAATAAATCATTTAGTTTCATTGTACTATATTTATTCATGATCTTTTTTCATGTGATAAAGAAACTTTTCCACTCGTTTTTAATTAAAATGTTTTAGAAAATGTTTTCATAAATATTGAAATTTATTTCTCTATTTAGTTAGAGATCCAAAATTATAATAAAAACTATAATTTTTATTAATGATTTAAAATATTGTGTTTTCATTTATAAAATGAATATATAAATAAAATTTTTATTATTTTGGGATTTTCAAATTTTCAATGGGATATTATCGTCTATTTCAAAATAACGAACTTTTCTATACTTTATAACATGTAAAAGGATTATTCTTTTTTTCATTATATTGAGGTATGAATTTACCCAAAATCATATATTAAAGGCTTAAATTTCTTGTCTAAAAGGTTAATTTTTAATTAAAATGTTTTCAAAATTATTTTGAATGAAAAATATTTTTTAATTTTTTTCCTAAATAAAAATAGATATTCTAATAAATATTTTTTTTAAAATACCTTTTTATATTATTTATATTAATCAATGATAATAAATATTGTTTTTACTCTAAATGGGATATGTTGTTTTGATACCATCTTTATTCTTAGTCTAGATGGTTTATGAATTATTTGGCCAATGATAGTTTTGAAATTAACAACAATAATTCTAGTGTTTGTCCCTTTGAGATATTCAATTTCCTATAATCATTGAACATTGAATTTTCCATAATTATTGTTATTATTTATATTGGATTTTTTAAACAATAAAATGTATATCAATTTTAAATATGGTGGAAACATTGATTAACATTTTATTATTTGGGGAAATATTGATAAATTTGTATTCATTTTTTAATGTAGATATTTGATAAGACTTGTTGTCTATTAATTAAAACATATACCAGATGTGAATAATGATTGGGAAATGCAGTAATAGGTGGGGCTCAAACAATATATAGCCTCTTGATTCATCAATAGTTTCTCATGATACACATTAGTTGTGAAAATTAAATAAGATTCAACCTTTTGTTTTAATTTGTACTGTGATAGGTCTTGACAGAATTTGTTTTCATGTTATTGAGACTTGATGTCCAATTATAAATCCTTTCATTCATTTTAATTTAGTATTTATTATCTATGATATTTTTAATATAAAAATCTATAAAAATTAAATTTGTTATCACATCATTTATTAAATGGATTGGGTTTTCAATTTCTTACCCGGATATTTTTATTGTTCCTTATATATTTATTTGAAAGTAATCTATTTCCATTTATATACCTATAAATATCTTTTACAAATTTCCATCTATGTTTATTGATATCATGGAATATGTATTTAGTTATTACCTTTCTATATTTATTATTCTCATTGATTAATTTTTGTTTCCACTGTATTTATAGTTAATGAGCATTTGATCCCACCCATATTATGTTTCCTTTCCCTAGGACTTCATAAAGTGTACTAAGAATGGTTTTTAATGATATTATATATGTAATATAGCTATCCATAAAAGAAAAAAATTATTTTGTAATTAGTTTTTCAATTTTTATACAATACTCATGTATGTATCTAGTTCATTAGGACTACTAAAGGATTTATTCATTTTGGATCTGATTCTTTATAATCATTCAAATGTAATTGTATCATAACAACAACTCTTATCTTTCTCGGGACAAATATCTATAATTATTATTATTGAAAATTTATTAAAATCATTTAGAAGTAGATTTAGGATATCATAGATTAGATAACATTACCCTATGGTAGAATTTGAGGATATTAATATAATAACATCCTAGAATTTCCATATGGTATTTATTATGTGGTTAATCATAGAAATGCATCACTGTATGCATACAACATATGGATTTGGTTCTGGAACTGATGTACCTTGAGGTAAAATATTTAACAAGGTGTATTAGGCCTGAAATGATCATAACTTGGTACAAAACAACATGCCTTACCGTGCACCTAGATTGGACCTCTTAGTGGATATGTGTTGAATAATTCACATTTTATTTAAACAAAATTATCATTATTTTAATATGTGATGGAAACAAATACTAGGTTAAAATGAAAGAGTTTTTCATTTAATATACTTTTTCTGGAATTAGATATCCTAAAAATTGCCATACACATTTCCTCATTGTGGCTATCAATAATCGCACTATGATTTCTGAATTTAGTCAATGGATGGAACCTAAATAATTAATGTTATCATTGAAAATGAATAAAAAGGTGGTGAAAATAAGAAACCAATTGAATTGTTTATATGAGGTAAATATTTAATTTTTATGCCTAATAAGATTTCCCCAAATATTATAATAAAAATATACCATAACCAAATTATGAACTCACCATAAAAGATAAAAAAATATAGATTGATAAGAACTCAAGTGGTGGATACTGTAGATATAAGATTGATTTATTTCCTTCATGCAATAAATGTGGATGTAGACACATAGTAATGTGTGTCTATGGAATGCATAAATTTTTTATGTGTAGGAAATAATGACATAAAGAAAATAATTTCCAATGAAAAATGAATAATATGATTGAAGGATATAAATATTATCATATGGAAAATTTTATGGTAAATTTTTGTAAATGTGGGGAACATATGAATTACTCAAGTAAATTACCTCATCAAAAGGATAATTCCTAGACTAAGGACCTATGGAGAAAGAAATGTATGAAGTATTTTCATATAATATTAATATGGAAAATTATACATAAATTTTTTAATGAATAAATATCAATTATTTTAATCGATTTATACATATGGGTTATGAAGAGTAAAAAATGACTACTGGGTGACAACCCATAGAATCCTATAAGATTAAGGGACTTTAACCCTTACCTGAAGGAGGATAAGGGCTAAATGACAACCACTAAACTACACAATGTCCTTGCTAATACATATTTGTTTCTAGTTGAACAATTTAATGAAAAAATATGAATGAGGAATATTTTTTTATCAATTCATAGGTTTAGATTTTAATTTACTATCCGTATTGACCTTGTAGAATAGTTATAGGGAAAGAGTTTTAATTTTCATTCTTTTACGGAATTTAAAATTAGTTAAAATTATATTTTGGTGCTTCTATAATGAATGTTAATTTTTGGATATCCATTTCATGTTTTAATCGATCAATTAGAAATTAATAAAATCATAAATGATGGAGGAAAATTGTGTTCATTGAAATATATTATGTAAGTATATTACATTAAATTCATAAGAAAAAAAAATAAAAACTGAAAAATATTAAAATTATCAAGAAAACATTGTCTAAATACCTTCATTTTGTTATACTAGTGTTATTTTAAATCATCAAAAATATATGGACTTTAAGACGACATCATTTCATTGATCATTGAATTGTTATTAATTGATGACTTTAATCACTCTTTATAGATATCTATGATTTCCATCCATGTATATATCATCGATTTCCTCTATTGTTCGCCAACTTATATAAATTTTTATATGTTAGTTCAAGTGACCTTTTTACATACCATTATCTCTTTTATAGAAGATATTTCATAGACCATTATCATAATTTGGAATATCAACATAAGGAATAAGAAGCAATATATTACCAAATATAGATTAAATTGTGAGGATGAAAATTATTTACGTTGTGGATATTATAACACCCCACAATTCTAATGTAAAAACGTTGTATTCAATAAGGTGTATGGAATTCAACAAAAAGTGTATAAAGAAATATATTATCCCAAGAAATTACAAAGTGAATAATATTTTAATTAAATACAATCTATTGCTTTCATTTCATGAAATTATGAGTTATCTTGTATTACATGAAATATAAGGTTTTTTCAATAGCTTCATTTACATGAACGACTGAGTTTAACCATAATACAATATATAATTAAAAATATTATTAATTATAAAAAGATATATCATTGACCTTATATAATACCCTAGGTTTCATAATGAATTTATTTTGTATTATTTTATTTCATTATGGAGTGGTGTGGGTTTTTTAATTGTAAGAATAATTTTTTTTTGGTTTTTAGAGGATTTTAGTAGTTACGTAGTTAGACCACATAGTTTTTAGTATTTTTCTAATGCTCGTGCGACTACCTTGGTGAGTCGGTGAGGTGACGTGTGAATTGAGCACTATCTATTAAATGTGAGGAAATAATGTCGGTGGGTTCTTCATGTTTTAAATGCCAAGTGGCATGGTTGAGATTGGTTTTCTCAACCTTGCATCTACCTAAATGTTATCATGCATGGGAACCTATCATAGGTTATGGCCAGTGCACCATTAGTGGATTTTATAGTAACAAGTGTGAAAATAATTCGAGTTTCAAGAATATTAAAGATCTTTTTTATTCATTTTCTTTTTTTATCTTTCTTTCCCCTTATTTTCTACTCCACCCTATGTGGCACACAAAGCACCTCATACCTTCCTCATTGGTCGCACACCACCCCTCTTTTACAGACACTCGTCCTCTCAATTAATCCCTCTAGCTTCATAAAAAATTCCCCTGGTTTTTTGAGGTAAGATGGTCTGCTCTCATCTCCTCCTTCAATTTGGGTGATTCCCTCTCTTGTAGCTCGTTATGGATCTGCTAACCAAGAATTCATTGTTTAATCGAAGTTATAGTGGTTTCTTCCATCATTAGGTTATGTGGAAGGTTTCACGGGTTGGCCTCATTTGTATTCTAACGTCTACTGTAGAAGACAAAGCATATTAGCTCGTTTTGGATCACCAAAACTGCTTGAGGAAATGGTTTTATTCTAATGTTTTGTTTCACATCATTCCTTTGGGTTCATTTGGTGTCTTAGGATTTCTATAAATTTTTGTATAATATTGGTGGCATTATGATGTGTTTCACTCACATGTATAGGTATGTATATATATATATATATCTTATTTTCACATATTAACTCATAGAATAGGGAATATGTATTTTAGACTAAGGGTATATATGTATATACATGTAAGAGTTCTTGTATTTGGAAGTGTGGGAACGTCTCCAGCAAAATCATCATGTGCTGAAGTGTTCTGGAATGATTTACTTCTATTTAATGTAAGTGTCTTTGTGAAAAATGTTTCCTATAATGTTCTAACATTCTCGTGCCTTTTTATTCCCTATATGAGGAATGTATAAATGTATGTGATAACCTTATGAGGATTTTAACCTATTTTATTATTCCATGGCCTTGGAAGAAATAGTTTGTTTTTGGTAACACTCGATGTATGATTTATATTATAATAATTATTGTGATAATCACTTCATGAAATGTGTTGGGGCATTTTTTATGGTTTTAATGTTCATAAAGGGGTTTCTAAATAGTTGGTCTACATTGATTGAAAATGATATTTCAAAAAAGAATTTTTTTTTTCTGAATTCAGGTGTTGGCCTCAAATGACATAAAATGGGATTTTCCATTTTATTTCAAATGGTTGTTTGAAATGTGTTAGTTTCATACCTTTTTGTAGAAATTCTTAGTTGACCTTGTCAGATGTATTTTGATGGACATGGGTGGCCTTGGGCCTTGCTGTGGGTTTTAATGAATGGGATCCATGTGTGTTGGGTTTTTTTTGTAATGTTTTTAATGATTGGGAGTAAGTTTTTCTTGGATTTAATAGTGTATTACCTTGCGCAATAGATCCTTGTTTTAAAATAAAATATTATGCATTCATTATGTTTGATAAAAATTACAATACATTTTTTCATTTGGAAATGAACATGATCAATGAGATTTATTCCTGATGGGTTTTAGGGAGGGATTCTTTTGTGTTTAAAGTGGTTCCTTGTGTTAAAGGGATGTTTTTGGTTTTAAAAAGAGATAATGGAGTTTCCTTAATTTATTTGGTTATGCTTGATGGTTTTATTACTTAATTTTAACTCTATATAATTGGTAAATTGTTTTAAAAGGATATTCTAAATTTACTCCATATGATTGAAGGCCGGGTTGGAACTTGTTATATTTTAATGATTATCCTTTGTTGAACCCTCTTCTTGTATATGATGTTTTTGTTTTTTGATGGAATTTATGATTGTTTTATTGGTCTCTTATTATTGTGATTTTGGGTGCTCTTGGTAATAAGTGGTATATTGAATTATTAATTAGTTAATTGAAACCCTCATGACTCCCATGGTATGCATGTAGGTTTTTTGGGTTTATATTGGTGAAACCATGGGGGTGTCATGTTCTTGAACTCAAGTTCATGTTTTTAAAGATACAAATGTGGGAATATAAAGGGGTAAATTATATGTTTATTATGTTTAACATGTTATCATGGGATTATGAAATGAAATTGTGAGAAGTGGGTATAGTCGGTCAATTTGGTTTATGAATGAAATTTATCTTAATTTTTCTTTATTGGAAGAATGGAATGAGGAATTGTTTTGGTATAATGTAAAAGGGTTAATGGGAAATGGTTTGAAAATGGAAGAGTTTTCTTCTACTTTGTAATGTGAATGATTTTTGTTTTGATGAATTATGAATTATGAATGTTATGTCATTAGTTAGATATGGTTGTGAAATGGTATATGGGATAAATGGTTTGGGATGTGCCGAGAATTTTCGCTAAATCCTGGTTGGATTCATGTAAGAATGACCAATGTTTTCAAAAATGTGATTAATGGTTTTTGGAGGATAGACTAATGATCCAATACTTGGTGCACAATTTCATTTTGGGGAAAGGAATGATGCTCTTTAACCCAAGGGTATAAAAATGACATTCTATATCATGGTTGGGACAGTCAGGCATGGTGTTCTGAATCTCGTTTGGATTTATAAACAGATGCTCCATGTTTGTTGACTTGTATCCTAAAAGTTAAATTGTTTGGACATGGTGTTTTGGATCCCATTAGATTGTTTCTTAATGATTGGTTTTTTGGTTTGATTGATGTATTTTTTTCTATGATTGGCATGGTGTGTTGAGATATGTTCTTTCTTTGGTTTTTGTTGAGTATGATTTGATTTTTGGGTCTTCTTTCTCATTCATAGTTGATATATGTGTATGATGTCGATAAGAATCCATATGAGTTTATTTGGATGTTGGTTGAAAATGTATTATGGTGATTATTTCTACTGAATAAAGTAAATGGATGTTTCCATGAACCGATAATTGTGTGTTTTTTGAGATATGTATTCATTCCATGGATTTTTTTTCAAATGTGTGTGTTTTTTTAGAAATTAAATGAAAATATCTTAAAGTTGGTCCATAAATCATGTTTTTTTGGGAGATGATTATATATTTAAATCCTACATTCTACATTATAATCATACATTGTATTGATGATTAGGCTTCAAAACCCTATTTTATTGTTTCGGTCGGTTGTGGTGACCTAATGGGATTTTTCACTAATTCATATATCTTCAAGGTTATCAGTTCAATTCCACTCTCTCTTCATGGTTAGCATGAAAGTGTATTTAGTGGAGATTATTTTGGACTTTTCTTGAGTCAGTTAAATTACCTTCCTTATATCTTGTATTTTCTTCCTTATGTTGGTGTCTTTATCCTTAGTCATCTACCTATATATTTATTTATTCTTTTCATTTAATTTATGTCATTTTCTATTTTTTATTTCATCGTTTGGATAAAATGTTCCCAAAATATTTTTGATGATGCACAGGTGCAAGTCACCAACCTCTAGGTAATAGGAACACCCTTCAGTCCTTGTCGCAAATCAGGTCTGGTGTCGAGTATGATGGAATCCCTAGATGGATCATTACTATGTGGTAGCATAACCTATGTTTCTAGTTGTACTTTGTCTTAGTATATCCTATGTTATTTGAGGATGTTAGGTAAAAGGGAATCTAAGGTTAGTGGAGGTTGAGAGGAATGTGAAGGGAGATTCCAGATAGCCCATTCTTATCCCAAGCCTCAAGCTATCGAGGAAATTTGGTTTTCAAATCTTGGATTCATGTTTTTTATCATATGTTTTGATGGTTTTGACGTGATTAATTTTTTTGATTATCATTGAGAATGTGAGTGATATTGGCCTTATCTCTTTGTCTCGTAGAGGAATGGAAAGAGAACATGAGCCGTGTGGTTGACATGCATTGCCGGGGAAACCATGTGGTGGCCATGCATCCATGTCATCCATTTAAAAAGTGTATTATAGGGTTGGTTCCGGGTCCCCAAATCGTCGAACCAATGCATGAATAACACTATTTCTTCTTTGGTTGTCCTATTTTGGTCTCATATTGATTTTTTTCTCCAAAAGTTAGTCCCCAAATATTGATGGTGGATTGAGGAGTGTTTTGGGATGTAGTTTTTTTATTTATATATAGGTTCTTCTACAGTGCTTATGTTTCCTTGGATTTGAAAACATTAATTGTGAAATAATATGGGGTTTAAAAAAATATTTATATTCAAACATTTTTTTGTGGAAAATAAAGATGAGTGAATTTTTTTCATTTTACTAAATAATTTATAAAATGGTTTCCTTCTTGTGAAATGGGTTTTTTGAAATTAATGTGAGTTTGGAATGGTTTTACTTGGGTGCTTTGTACTTAAAATAGAGTTAAATTTTGGGCAAGATTTCATGTGGGTTTCATTGTTTGGGAAATGTGTGGGTTCTTATAAAGTTTTTTAGTTTCATCTTTGGATGGCTTTATTTTGGAAAATAACTTGGTGGTGGGTGATTTTCTAAATATATTTGGTGATAAATTACAATTTTTATGGAAAATATCTTTTGGTGAAAATTTGTATTCCTCTTTTAGGGATTGTAGTGCACCTTGTAATGTTTGATGTTTTGATTTGATTCCTTAATTTATATGGAATTTCTTATTTTTTATGAAGAAGCATGGATTGTTGACCTCCATATCTAGTGCCATTTTTCTATCTTCTTGAATGGTCAATAGTGTTTCTTCAGATCCAATGGTTATCCTTAATCCAAGGGGAGTAGCAGAATCAAAATTGTACTTAAAAGAGAGGTTCATTTTGGCATGGTCAGTTTCATTGAAAAGCCTTTATTTTTGTGGCTTTGAAATCGGTTTTAGATATTGGGTTGTGGTTTTTTATTTCAAATGGATATTTCATTTCTTTTCACATTGAGCAGTTTTGGTGCTCATTTCATTATAAAAGAGAGAGGACTAGGGTGATCAACCAGGAAACTGGGGTGTTTGATCTACCAGTTGAGTTTGGTATACTAGATTTTGTTTCACCATGGCCAATTTTTGAGTAATGATGTAGGGGTGAACTATGATATGAAATCTAGGTTATTCGCATTGGTGTGGAACGAAGGTGGGATATCTTATAGTATTTTAAGGCTCTATGTTTTCATTCATTTATCCTTTTGTGTGATAGTACATTTTCTTCAATATGTATCTACCTTGGATGTTCATTTCTTTACCGGAAAAAAATTAAGGTAGTTCTATTTTGTACAACCATTTTACTGAAACTCTAAATGGTGGGGATAACATGCTAGAGGTTCCCATACTATATAATTTTTCCTTTTTGAGGTTATTACCCCAAAAAACATGAAAAATTGGATGCTTTATGGTTTGTTGGTGCTATAATTTCTATAATTTTGGTCATTTACATTGATGTTATGTTCTGTAGAGTGTTTCTTTCGGTGATGTTCCCTTAGACTGTTTTTTCCTTTCATATTCAATCGATCAACACTTTCTGGGGATATAAAGTGGAATCGGGGTGGAGATTTTAACACCCATGTTGACATGGTGTATTTATTTTCTATTATTTTAATTTATTACGGAGCGAGCATGAGTTTTGGTAGTTAGAAGACTGGAAATTTATGTTTTTGGATGCTTTCAACTATTTTACTATTATCCAACATGATTAGTAGTAACTGTGCAATGCACATGTGTGTTCCAATGTGAGTCAGTGGTGTGGCGTATGGCTTGTGTATTGTCTATTTAGCATTTGGAAAGCATGCAATTTGGTTTTGAAAGATGAAAGTGTCAAGTGTAATGATTTGAGCATGGTTTTCTCAATTGTGTGTCTTCCTATAGGTAACCATGTGAGGTTTCCAAGATTAGGCAGTGGCCATCACACTTTTAGTGCATGATCTGGTAACCTGTTTGCAAAGTAGTGCATGTTTCATTTATTTTATAGGATTAATTTTGATTTTGATTTTTTATTTATTTAATTATTTCACATTCCCCCTTTTCACCTCTTCCATGTGGATCACACGAAGCACCTCACTTCTTTTCCTTGGTCGCAAGCCACCCCTCCCTCATGGCCTCTCTTATACTCAGAGAATCACTATAGTGTTTATCATGGATTTCACTCTATCCTTCGAGGAATGGACATTTTCCCTCACCTCCACCTTCAATTTGGATGTTCATCATCTCCCTTCACCTAGTATGGATCGACCAAACCCTTGGTAATTGTTTAATCATTTTTTTTGTTTCTTTCATCATTCGGTTAGGCATAAAGTCACACGGGTTGACCTCATTCATATTTCAATATCTGTCACTGTAGGCAAAGAGGATAGGCTTGTTTTGGCTCACAGGCACTGCCTGGGGATAGATTTTTATTCCAATGTTTTGTTTTTCTCCTTTCATTAGGGTTTCTTTAGTGTTTTAGGGTTCCAAGAAATTGTGGTAGAATGTTGGTCAATCATTGAAATGATGGGCATACATGAATAGGTATGTATATATATATGTTCTCTGAGCATTTTCCCTCATGGATTAGGGAATATTTATTTTGAATTAAAGGTATATATATATATATATATATATAAATTTATGTGCATGTAAGTGAGTGGCAATATTCATAAAAGCTTCAAGTGATGTAGTGTTTGGGCTTGATCTTCTTCTCTATGAGGTAAGTGTCGGTATGAAATTTCATTCCTTTGGAGTTCTAATATTTATGTTCCTTTTTAATTCAATTCTGATTTTTTATATTAATGTAATTGACAGACTTATGATGATTTTATCCTATTTGATTATTCCTTGCCCTTAGAATAAATAGTTGGTTTTGTGTAACTCTAATGGTATGATTTAAATTGGAATAATTAATTTGATAATCTTATCATGAAATATGTTATGTACATTTTAATGGATTTAAATTTGGGAATGGGGTTTTGACTTAGTTGGTATTCCTTGAGTGAAAATGGTATTTCAAAAAATGGAATTTAGTTTTAATTTAGTCGTTATCCTCAAATGACATAAAATGGGGTTTTATGTTTTATTTCTGATTGTGGTTTGAAATGTGTTAGTGGTTTAACATTTTCTAGAAATTCCCTATTGGCCACATTAAAATTGGTTTGATGGAAATGGGATTCCCTAGGCCTTGTTTTGGTTTTCAAGGAATAATACCCATGTGTTTAAAGTGTTTTTCTATGGTTTTGAAATCTTGGGATGTATTTTACATTGAATGAATGGTGTATTGTCTTGCTCAATGGAACATTGTTTTAAAATATGGTTTTATGCATTATATATATTTGATAAAAATTAATATAATTATTTTCATTTTGAAATTAACTTAATCATTGGTCTTTAAGGAAAATATGTTTTAGAGTAAACTACTTTTATTTTCAAAGTGGATTCCTTATCTTAACAGGGTGTTTTGGTTTTATAATGATAAACTGGAGTTTAATTGGATTATTTGTTTATGTTTGATGATGTGTATGATTTACCTTGTAATTGTATCTAAATGTCAAAAAAAATTGAAAGGATTTTCAAAATGTCCATGATATGAGTTACGACCTTGTAGGAACATGTGATTTCATATTTATTCTCCCTTGTACAGCCCTCATATTGTATACAATGTTTTTGTATTTCATGTGATTGATTCTTATTTTATTGGAATATTTTTATTCTGATTTTGGGTGCTCTTAGTGATAAGTGATATAATGTCTTATTAATTAATTAATTGAATCCCTCATGATTCTAATGGGATGAAATAAGGATTTTAGGGTATGAAATGGGACTACCATGGGGTGTTCCATATTCATGACTTTGGTTCAAGATGATAAAAATAAAAATTTCGGTACATAAAGGGGTTAAACCTGTGACTGTTTTGTTAAATGTGTCAACACGGGATTCTGACATGAAATTATGAGAAGTTGTTTTAGTTAGTCAATATGGAATATGAATGAAATTGATGTTAATTGGGATTAATTGAAAAAATAGAATGAGGGAGTGTTTGGTATAATGTTAAAGTGGTAATGAAAAATGATTTGAAAAATTTAATGAGTTTTTGGGCTATGATAAGAGAATGGAGGATGATTTGATGAATTATTAATTTTTAATGATATGTTAATTGGTTGGACATGGTTGAGTCATGGTAGATGAGATAAATGGTTGAGTATGGTTAGAAGTGCTGTGCTGAATCCCATTGGGATTCATAGACTGATGTGCCATGTTTTTTGACCTATTATTAGTGGTTTTAGAAGGCTATACTAATGCTCCACTCCCCGATGCACTATATTTTAATTTAAAGAAATGATACTCGCGAACCCAAGGAATTGAGCATGATGTTCTATATCATTTTTCGGATGGTTGGACATGGAGTTTTGAGTATCATTTGGATTCATGGATGGATGCTCTGTGATTTCCTACTTGTGGCCTATATGTCATAATTATAATAAATGGAATTCCAAATCCCATGATATTTTTTTCAAAATTGAGATTTTTGGTTTTCTTGATTTATTTTTTTGTACCATTTTTTTCATGGTGTGATGAGATATGTTTTTTCCATTGTTTTCATTGAGTATGTGTTTATGATTGTGTCCTCTTTCCCATTCCTAGTTGATATTTGTGTATGATGTGCCTATGTGGCCATTGGTGATTTGTTTACTTTTCATAGAAAATATTTAATGGTGATTCTATCCTCTAGATAAAGTAAATGGGTTTTTTGAATAAATGATAATAGTGTGTGTTAATTTTGAAGACTTTTTTTCCATGTATTGTTTTCAAATATTTATATTGGGTGTTTAAAAGGTAATGAAAAATTATATGAAGTTGTCTATAGATTTTTGTTTGTTTTTTCTAGAAATGATTATGTATTTGAATCCTGATTTTTTCCTTATTATCAATCATGGATTTAAAAATTAGCCTTGGAAAACAGATTTCACAATTTCAATGGGTTGTGGTGACCTTATCAGATTTTAAGTTATTTCATTTATCTTCCAAGTTCATTGTTGGATTCCCTTATCTATTTATGGCTGGAATGTAGAAGAGTTGGGTGGATATTTTTTGAGTTATGGATTGTGTCGATTAGTTTTGCATCATTCTTGTTGGATTCTATTTCATTTAGTTAGCTTGTTACTAGTTATCCTAATTCCTGGTTATTTATTTATTATGGTCATTAAATTTATTTATTTTTCTATTGTTTATTTCAATTTTGGGAAAAATCATTCCCAAAAAATTATTAATGATGCAATGTCACTAGTTTCCTCCCTTGGGAATTGAGAATACCCTTCATACCATCTGGTGAATCATGTTGGGTGTCAACAAGGATGGAACGTCTGGCCGGTTCGTTACACATTAAATTAGAGGCTATGAATAATAAATAATAAAATATTAAAATCTATAGCTTAGATAAATATAAAATGAAATAATTGGTTAAAAATTAAGTGTAAATGAATTTAAGAATCAGATGAATATAATGGGAATGTTTTTATAGAAAACTATAAGTATAACCACAATGATATTTTATCTTAATAAAATTAATTAATTAATATTTTTGACTTTTATTAATGGAATATATATTATATATTCAATGAAATATTTTTTAAACTCAAATAATATATTCAATTGTCATAATATAATGGGAACCCCAATATTTAGAATGCAAATCAATATTTTTTAAAGGCTCTTTTACCACATTTTAATGGGGAAAATATATTATTATAATTATTGGATATTTTATAAAATAAATATGTCAAAATTAAATTCATTTTTTCAAATAATAAAATTAAAATTAAGGTGGGTAATTTTTTTTACTTTTCTGTGATGTTTCATATTTTGATGAATACTGAAAAATACTAAATTTTAATTCAAAACGTATTTTTCATCTAATTTAGTTATAATGTTATATTATATTTTTGATTCATGATAATCTTTAATTATATAAATTTAATATCAATTAATACACTTAGGTAATTGGAATAAATCTCACTATCAAATTGCATAAGAATCATATCAAACTTTCAATGATGTTTACATTAGAACCCTGCATTGTCTCCCCATATATAAGATTAAATATAAATTAATTGATTTTACATATGTGATTGGTATTTGAAAAAACTGATCCCATATTTTTATTCATAAAAATGTTTAATTTATAATAAGTTCAACATATTTTTTTAAAAAAAAATATTAATTAATGTTATAAATTTAATTATAGCGATTATGAAAAAAATTAGTTTAACAAGGGACTAAACCTTAATCATAAAGGAAAAATGACCTACACACAAGTACAAAATCAATATTATGGCCATACATCGACCCTATACTTCTTTTTCTGGATGTTTGTTCAATATTGGGGCAACTTATCAATGAAATAACATTGGTTGAATTCACCTTTCCAATGTTAACAAGAATTCCACTTATCGTCCACTATTAAAGGGATATCACCCCTACCATTAATCCACACCATTAACAAAACCTTGGATTTATCAAGATATGAGAAAATATTTACTAAAAATCCCTACTAAAATCATATAATCATACATTTGGCAAGGACTCCTTCGACGGAATCTCTTAGGTGCAAACCAGAATGAGTGCCCAAAGAATAGGTATCATTCTTCTTCAAGATCATTTTTTTTATTTTCATTTTCCACCCACAAAAAATTATTATTAAATGATTATATAATATATTAGGTATCCAATATATATTTTTTTATTCATTGGGTTCTATGTACACCTACACACATTTCCATCTAATGGATAACAAATTAACTATTCGTGTACTGTGAACTACCACCTCACAAAATGATGATTTTTTATTTTTTCATTACCACCACTCATGGTGGGGAATTATGATGAAACATAAATTTATATATGTTATATATGATATTTATAATGTATTCTTTATTATTTAATTTTTATATGAAACATAACCTTATTCATTCCATTTGTTGTAAATATGATAACATCGTTAGTGGAAGTGTGGACTAGTCTTTACTCAAAGTGACGTGATTGGTTTAATATATACATGGAACATATAAAAGAAGGTTTTAATAAAAATATATTACATATATTACATAAATATTATACTAGAATTATAATATTAAAATAATAAATTTACATTTAATTCTTCTCAAATGAAAAAACTGAAAGTTGCGTTCATGCATATGTACAGCCTGCCATCTCCATGAATGGTGCATTCAATTTATTATCTAAAAATATTACGTATTATTATAAATAAACATATAATGAATATATATGATATTTACATTATGGTTTAAAATACGACTTTTATTAAAATTTTATAGTAACCACAAGTAGCAAGTCAAAACGTACATGAGAAACTTGGTAATTAAAACTCGAAATATTTAACATAATTAACGATTACTGTCAAATGAGCAAAAATATATTATAATAAGATCATATAAGATATCAAAAATATTAATATGGGTATTCAATCTTTTATTATCATGATAAAATTGATTATACAGAAATATAATGGATGCTCACCAAAAAGAAAACACAATGTTAGAGATTTTCATCTCACTTTTAACATCAATGAGGTAAATATCATATTCACCACATAATTAGTTAGTGAAGTGTATCTACTAAAAAAATTGATATAATATATCATGAGTTATTTTAACTTCATTATATTTTGAATTTGAATTTTAATTATTTAGTCTATGGGGATTTGAGTTATACGTTACCAAGAGGTAAATATTTTCATAACCTCATTCTTTTTCATTAGGTTATATTAATTCCTCATTATTTTCAAAATTAGAGGACTATGCTTGTAATATAGTTTTACTATATAATGTTGTAAGTACACTTTTTTATATTTTATTTTTACCACATAATATATTCATTTATTGATTCTCATGTCAAGATTTTGGTCTTTTCAATGGTTTACTTTACAATCAAATTTTTTGGAATTTTTTACACGTGAATAAACATTAGTGGAAATTAACAGAATATTGTTTAATAATTCCTTTCATTATATTATACTATGGTTATTCATGAAATTTTTACACGTAATATTATCATTTTCCACTCTTCCAGCCACATATTGTTTTTACAAATTGTTCTTATGAAAACCTGACATTATTTGTCTCTTTTGTTAGAGAACCTATATTCTTATAAAAACCCAGTTTTCAAAAAATGTTTTTAAAAATATTATTAACATTTTCAAATAATTTATAAAAGAATTATTTAAATTTTTAAGATTTGAAGAGGTTTTCAAACTAATATTTTAATTTATTATAGAACAAAAACCTTTTCAATGCTTTCACCATGAAAAAAAATGTTATTTTTACCTTTTACATCATGAATAGATTTACCCATCTTCAAATCTTCGAAAATTAAATTGTATGTTTAAAAGGATTATTTTTAATGAGAATGTTTTCAAATGTTATTTTAAATAAAATGTGTATTAAAAATTATCTGCAAAAAAGAAATGATATTTACCACAACAGTGATTATAAAACATGTTTGTATTGAGTTTTTATTCGTCAATAATAACAATCAATTATTTTTACTCCACCTGGGATATGATTTACTAATATCATTATTATTCATCGTTTGGATGAATAATGATTGATTTGATCAAGGATAGAATTAAAATTCACTTCCAATATTCCTTTAATAGTTCCATTGAGATATTCAATTTCTTACCATCATTTAACATTGAATTAAAACTAATTATCCAATATCATTTATCATGGATATGTTTATTTCCTAAACAATATATCATTTTTATATTCAGTTTTCAATATTATAGTGAATTTATTAAATAGGAAAATATTGATAAATATTTATTCTTTATAGAATATGGATATTTGATAAGGCATATTGTATATTTATTAAGTCAATTATTTTATATGAATAACTATTTGAACATGAAGTTATAGGTTGGTCCTAAACTAAATATAGAAACTACATGTATCAATAGGTTCTCATGAGGAAAATTAGTTGTTCCAATTAAATTGGTTTCTAATTGTAGTTTTAAACCCTATTGTGAAATGTTTGGATGGTATAGGTTTTAATGTTCATGAGACATGATGTCCAATAATTAATAATTTTATTTATTTTGATATAATATTTAATATTAATTATATCTTCACTATGAAAATGTCTATGGATTCATTTTATTCACACTTCATTGATTAAATTGAGTATTTTTGAGTTTCCAAACATGAAAAATTGATATTCTATTATATCTTTATTTTAATGGCATGTGTTTGTTGATATTTACCTTTTAATATTATTTATGCATATACTAATCAATTTATTAATTTATTGCTCTGTGACATTCTTTATTACCAATGAAAATTGATTATTATCATTGATTCATTATTTATTCTAATTTATTTTCCCTTATTGAGCATTTCTGCTCTCCCATATTAGGTTTTCGTTCATGAGGATTCCTCGATTTTTACAAAGAATGATATGAAAGGAATAAATACATGGAATAATTTCATACATGAATGAAAAAAATTATGATGTAATTATATTTTTTTAGTTATAAATACAAAAAACCTATATGTATTTGGTTAACCAAGACTACTAAACTCTTCGATCATTCAGGATCTTATTACTTTTAATCATGCTAATGTAATGTCAGCTTGAAATTGACTTTGGGATTTCAAGGGTTGAGTTTCTACATCATATACCCTATCGAACTACCCATTATACGATATTAATCCTTCTCATATATCCACAAAATATATATCAACATAGAGTATTGAGATCGTATTCAATTATATGGCATCCCCAACAATGATCATAGATGATTTGTTGGTTAGTCTTGCGATAAGAACGTATTATCACCTCTTAGTATTCCCAAGGCTGATGACCTACTAATAGGTCATATGGTGGTATGATGGTGATACAATAGATTTTTAATAGAGTACAATCCAATATTAAATAATAAAAATATATAACCATCTAGGTATATAAAAATTTAGGAATATTGTATTGAATAATATCACATAGATATGATGTCAGAATGATACAAAGGTAAGGAATGAATGTCATGGCAGTGTGTAAACATTAGTATATGACTATTTAAATATAAAAAAATTCCAATAATAAAAAATATACCCCATGATCATCTTGAGTCGAAGATAAAACCTTCCCCCTAATCTATCATAAGTGATCTTATTCATCTATAGTAGGGCAACACCCTTTATCCTTAACAACATCTATGAAATTTACTTAGGTACTAAGAAACATCAAGAACACTGTGTTAGAACACATCCAAAATCCAAAAAAATAATATCCAATGGAAATACAGTAAGTGATCAAAGAATGAAATAGTATAGAATTATTAATAAATTAAGGCATCATGAAATATAAATCATGTCAAGAATGTCATCAACCCCTGATACCCAGCTGAACTTACATTATTCATCATAAGAAATATGTCTCTGGGGATGTAGTCTCTTAATTATTCAAGAGACATATGTTAAATATCCATAAAATCCATATAATAGTATCCCTAAAGAATCCAGGTAATTGGTCTATGAATTCCCATTAAATGAAATCATTTTCAATCCATGGGAGAACCAATATATTCATGAATTTTTTTAGTCAAATTAACTCATGATGATCATCTTGTGATGTTTGGATATTTTGTTTTTACTAGAATCCAAATCATGAAAACATGGTATTATACATATCCTGGTTTCTAAACCAACCAATGATGTTTATCCTTATTTTTAGGCATGACTTGATTTGAATTGACATGGATATCTGAAGGAGATCACTATCTATGGACACTGATATGAACATGGGAAATCATCCCGAACATTCGACGTTTACGAAGAGATCCAGAATAATTAATGACTTAGAGCTGGGGGACTCATCAATGAATGGAAATGAACAATCTCATTGATGGTTTACCAATTATAATTAAAATTATTGAATCATGTGAAATCCTTTTAGTTCACTCACATAATTCAAAAATGGAATCCATGTATCTCTTGGGGAATGTCACACCCTAAACACAGATTCTAGGTTATGTAACGGAATATAATAAAATTATATTAAGCAATAAATCGTATGGGGAAATAAAGTTAATTATTCCATTTTAAAAAAAATTAACTCAACTAATGTATATCACTTGTGGTTGAAAGTGAAAAAAAAACTCTCTTAATGGTTGTTTGGTTACATAAGAAAATGGGTTTTAAAAAATTTCAAACAAAACACACCGTAAGGGGTGTTATGGTTATAAAAAAAGTTTTCTTGATCTGAAAATTGATCCAAACACAAATGAAACAATTTTACTAGTTGAATCCATTAACCACCAATAGTGTATGTAGATATCATGATACATATAGGTTATGTTCTAGGTAAAATATTGAATGAGTTATATAATTTATGGGAAACAAATAGAAATTCCATCATATAGCACAATGATAAAAACTATAAATATATATACATTAAGGGAAAATTAATAGACCACTAACGTTGGACATGAAAAAGGCTCAATATAATGTATCTTAACCAGATTTGTAATAGAATAGGAGAAATTGAAAAAATGGAAGTAAGACCTAAAAATTATGTTATATTAGCTCACATAGGTTAGAAAATATATACATTAAAGGAAATAGAGAAAAGGGGAAGGTAGATTATTAGAATTATCTATGGTATTCTCAAAAGACTGGCAATGAAGGAATCATTTTCATGGAAAATGATATCCATTCAAATAGGAAAGATTTTAGGAGGAATATCTAGAGTGGGATATTGTTCCCAAAAGAGGAATTAGATGATAAATTTAGACTTAATGAAAATTTTTGACAAAATATTATATTCTATATTTTTTATTATAGAATTGAGTTTCACAACATGTTTGAAAAAATAATTCATAACTTCAATCTATAATTCCACACCTCACACATTTTATGCACAATGTTAGAAAGACCATGTGTAAATTTCCATTGATCCCCACACCCTACAATGTTATGTGAAGGGTTAGAAAAAACCTCAAAATAAAGAATTAATAAAATATGGAACATTAATGGGGTTTTTGACCCCTTAAAATGGTTTCATACTATGTGTTCCTCCCTTAGTCAAGCCCCATAGTGTATGTTCATGGTCAACATTGGGCACCTAATATAGCTTCGACTAAAACCAGAACGTTTGGCCCCAATCCTTTTTGACTAATATCATAAAACTATTACTCTATAGTAAACAACCATAAAGGTAAACTAATTTTTTTACATAATTAATAATATTATGTAACATTATAGAGATATGAGATCTTACAACCTCAACTCTTTGAGAGAAATAATCCTTAAGTTACACATCTGAGGGTGGTAGTGTTTCATCCATGAAAAATTTATCCAACTATAAATATATATTGAACTACCATTCCTATGTCTCATATTATCCATTGATACGATAAAATAACACTTGAAATTGAGTATAATTCATCCCTTACATAGTTATCATGCAATGATCAATAATGTTAATTGAATACATCTCAAAAAAAGAATCATCTCCCTAGTCAACATCCCCAATATAAAAGACATGACATGGGTCTGAGTAGTAAAAAAGAATGAAAAACATAGAAGAAATCATTTATTATTCAACTCCACTATAGAAGAGAAATCCAATTTGGTATTATCTTGACCCTTTATATGATCCAAGAAGGATAAATAAATCTAGGTGTCAGCAAAACATTCCTTCGAATAAGTCGATAACCCAATCATGGTGAAACATGTTGGAGGACCAAAAAACCAAAAAAACTATAATGGAATGTGGAATATATATACATAAGAATTATACCTAGAGAGTCCAATTTAAAAAAAATTGTATGAAGTTTTCTAGTTCCTATGTGTCCTAAATGAGATATGGTGATAGTAGAACCACCTCCCTTACCTCTAGCAGCACATAGGTGAACAAAATTCCCCACCATATAGTTACTATTAAATATCCATATGAATAGTCTCTTTTATGTGGTTATTAAATGAATAAATAATGATCGAAAGAGGTTCCTCATATGATCTTCCTAAACCAGAGACGTATGAATCGAGCATGTCCTCTACTACCTATATTGTCTTCTTGGACAAACCATATATCTGAGAGTGGTATGCTATAATCAAAAGTATAGGTTAACAATAATCCGTATGCATCCTATTTCTGAATCACAATGTAGACTATATATTAATGTATAATAAATATATAGGTGAAATAAAATTATGGTTTAGGATCTCATATTCATAGAGTCTGGAAAGATCATCCACTATGAAATTCTACAAGATATACATGATGTGGGTGAGATTCATTATAATTTCTATGATTACACACATGGAGTCATTTCCTATTTATTAATTTAGTAAACCCATAAAAAACCATGATGAGGCATCCCACATTCATTCCATGATGTATACCATATATAAAAGTCCAACATCAAACTTGTGTTCTATTTTCACGTGATGATAGGTGGATCAATGAGTAACAAAGCCTATGATGTCCATTTTCATCGTTGGACCCCAATACTGGTGACAACAATTATGATACATCTTTTTAATTAGAGGATATATAACCCATTTTGAAGAAATATATTATCATAGTAGTTTCTCTTAATTTTCTATAAGAAACTATGTATGACCTTTTATATACATGATAACAAAATTATCTACAAACCACTAATGTGGTGGGATCTCACTGGGAATAGTTATTTTCAAAAAATACCAATCAATTTCTAAATGATTCCTCATATTCACTCGATCTAGATGTTTTAAATTCACTGATAAATCCATGATGGTTGGTTTCCTGTTAAATTACTAAACTTCCATATGAATTTCAAATTAAAATCAATCACAAGATATTCACTAATCGATTCATGAATAGTTTAAGCATAAGCCTTCCATCTCCGGGCATTAGTAATTTAATTTACATTCTCAGGCATGCAAGATAGGTAAAAGATGAAATACTGAATATATTCAAACCATCGCTTCTAATAGTGTTCCAATCAAATTAAATAAATATATATTTGAGGATTTTATTTTACATGTATACATGAGACCTCTCCCCCATCATTTAATGATTATAATTATATAGGTCATGAATGATAGTCTTGAGCTCAAGGTCATGTGTTTGGTAATTAATCTCATGGGGCCTCAACTAGGGAGTTCAATATGGAATGGATCATTCCCCTTTTGGAAATCTAACTCCCAAAATGATTATTGAGGCCTCAAAATAAATTATGTAAGATCTATCGAGATTAATAAAACATATGATCCATGATAAGGTGGAAATTTATTTCAACTCCAGAAAGGCCTTCTTTGATGATTCAGAATATAAAGACCATACACAGATCTTGTTCAATCCAAAAAAAAGAATTGTAACACATGATAATTTCTAGATAATAAGACAATAAAAATAGAAAAATCCCAGTAAACATTTTATATAAAATACCATATTGTGGTTCTCCCAGCAAATAATGAATCATACATTCTATTGAACCATATCTACCCATGATTATTATATAATTTGACACAGGAAGTGAATTTTTTTTACATGAATTTAAAATTTATTGATCTTGAAATATAACTGATTTCATATTAATATACTCAAAATATTTCATGGTTATTGGCATGATCATTTCTAGTATGAGAGAAAACTATGATATAATACATCAATGAAACTAAAAAAAGAATCAATGGATGGGTGGAAAACCCAATTTATCGAGGCTAGAAAGGCATATTTCGGCTTCATTAAACAGATCTAAATTAAAAGATATTAATATATGATATAAATTATTTGGAATATTTTACATGGTATATCTGAATATCTAACACTCACATGATTATAACACAATATAAAACAAATATTTGAGATGACCATGGCTTCTAGGATCTAGTAAAAGTGGTCATCTATAAGAGGAAGTGGTTACTAGTTCCTAAATTTAAGCTTACTCAACCATCGGTAATAAATATAAAACATCAGGGAATCATCCACTTTCTTTTTGGGAATTAAAGGTGAACTATAATGAGAAGAATTTGGTCGTAAAAACTAGTTGGATTCTTGTTCAACAATATACCTCTTATTTTTATGAAGCTCAGTAGAATCTATCCAATACCAAGGGATAAATACTTTTATACTCATAGAATAAGCTACATAGTGAGCTAAACCTATCCCTCAAATGGTAATCAATAAAATAATTTAGGAAAGATACATATGAAATGGTTCTAAACAGAAGGGAATCCGAACATTATCACTCTAATAATTATGAAAATTACTAGAAAACTTGGAAAAACCCACCTAGTTAGTGATAATAATCTATATCTTAAATTTTTTGAACATTTCAATCACCATTTCTAATATAGCTACTAAGATCGGGTGATGAGAGAGAACCCTAATGTGATGAAAATCTATATGGTCATTAAAGTGATCTACCTAATCCATCTCAATTATTATGTTGATTCAAATGGTATCGAGGAGAAGGAGGATCCAAATGAAATGGTATGTGACCATCTAATGATGATATTCCTTGCATCAGTGAATAATTTAGTACTAGATTAATTATAGAGTGGCAAGGGTCATCACCCATTAGAAATATTCATTCTCAAGACAATTACATCCAATTAAAGTAGTCGTTATGAATGAGTGTGGTAAAACTATGTTAGAAAATTTGATACTAATAATGAGTCTTCCTGGAAAATACATTGTACTATATATGGATCAATTCAGTATGATACAGGTGAAGGATACATAACTCATAACCATCTTGATCGATAGCCTTGAGCTATAAACTTTTCTCCCAATCGTACTCTACTCTACTGGTGCTTCACATATTCAGTTTTAATTCCAAGACCTCAACCACCTAATATTCAAAGATGGATTGTAATACTATTGAAAAAAAATCCTAGAATGGGATAAAAATCACACTCTTGAATATGGAGCTGGTGTAGATCCTCTCACAATGGGTATTAGTGGAATGGGCCTACCAAATATATAAACACATTGCATTCTCCCATTGGATCAACATACAAATAGATCATTATCACTCCAATTATTCATGTCACCCAAACAATAATTCTGCTGTCATAAAAAATATACAACAATGTGTATACTATGACTTCCACTGCTGTGGTGAGATTATTGATGATGATGCTTCTTACCACCAAATAAACCACTAACCCATCATGATGATAAAAAAATGACATATAACATAAAATTTTAGTAAATTGATCTCATAGATAATGTCCAAGTCTACCATCTTATTTATATTTTTCATTTTATAAATTATTCCATAGAGTAAATTTCATACCCAATCCCATCCATAAAATTTCTTGCATGGGACAACTCAATGACCATGAGAGTGTGTTCCAAGAAATGGTGATAAATTAAATGAACTATGTAGTCCATGATTTACATAGTTACCTGATCATGATTGATGAATTCCATATATTTATCAGATCGTAGTGTCTAAAAATGTATAAATAAAATTTACTATGGAAATCCCACCAGACCAAACAACGGTACTGATATACATGAGTCATAAAATCCCACCATATCTTCAATGATCTATGAGTTATGTATCATTAATTCTTAAAAATCCTATATGGATGAGTTTGAAATTCCTCAATGATCATATAAATCACCTATAGGCATTACATAGACACCTGGGGACCTTACACTCTTGAAAAGGAAGTTGAATCCTATTTTCAAAACTATTTATCCAATTCAGAAATAGCCAACACAGACCCTTGGAATCCCCCCATAGACTAAACTTGGAATCAAAAAAACTTATCTAAGATGAGAATTAGTGGATTGTATTATATTGAAAAGTGTTACAAATATATGTACTATAGTTATCACTACATGAAATACCATAGATGGGTTAGTTCCCACTACCTCAATATCATGGTTTTTTCAACCGTCGTAACACTTGAACATATGCCATTATGGAGGAATAAATCTATATAATCAAACACATTCCTCTAAACATATTTTAAATTAGATGCTACTATACAGGGGAAACAATATATGAAAAATGTATTACTATAATTCATAAACTAACCAAACCACCGATTTATAACCCAATGTTTTAAGGTTAGACATTCAGTCTTTGTCATAGAGGTTTAGACATATAGAGTTCTAATTGAATGTTATAGAGTAACCTCCTCCTAATGATTCATTTTGAATCCCCATTTAATGGTAATTATTTATTTTAAATATTCAGAATTAAAATTTAATAATTATTCATAAATTTGTTTAATTATATAAATTTTTATTTTGAGGTTATAAAGGGAATAACAATATAAGTTGAAATCGGAAATCAATTTAACTATAACCATATATTCAATATCTTCTCTTAGAAATTAAGATGTCTCAATATGAAGGTACTGTGATATGGATTTAAATTCCCAATTTATAGAAGTATAAAAATATTAATATCAATTTTAAATCCATATGATGACAACAACATATAATATTCATCTTATGTAGCCACATTTTAATATAATTAACATACCAAAATTGGATTGTAACTTTCAATAATCATGAAATGTAAATGAAAATTAGTTAGGTTGATTGAAAAAATTTATGAAACCAATTTATTTATTATTTTTTCTCAAATAAACACTATATATTACAAGAATAAAAGACTATTCAAATTCAATAATCTATTTGACATTAAAGAAAAATTATATCCTTGGAATGACATATACATGACATATAATTTATAAAGTGCTTATACTAATGCATGAGATAATTCTTCCCTATCACACTAGAACAAATGTGGATATTTAAATAACATAACATCCAAATAAATGTAAATAAAATATTCAAGAAACTATTGTAATTGTAAAAATTGCATTCTAGAACAACAAGTCTCATGCTTGGAAGCGAGGATTTTCCTCACATGTATCTTATTTACACCCTTGAATAACTTATTACCATGTTATAACCCATCTTATTATCATTTTTACCAGCTCATATAGTATATAAAATGAATAGAAAACTCTTATACCAATTTATTAAACCATTGAGATGGTTCATAGATGAGTTGATGGTTTGGTATTCCACAAGGCCTCAAGCGTACCTCCTAGTTTTCCAAAGGCTCTCCAATAGAAGTGAGGGTATATGATGGTATAGTAGGGAGACTATAACCCCATTATTAGTGTAAAAGGAATTGTAAATTAATGGAACAAAAAATTGTAGATAAATAGAAATTCAGTAAGAAGATTGTGAACATTATCATATATAGAATGCCTCATAACAATACAAAATCATGGAAGGGAAGTCATGGTATAAATAATACAGCAGTACATGATTATGAAAAAAATATAAAAACGTCCAAATAATATTTATGATCTCAATGAGCCTCGTAATTCCCGTCTCAGTAATTTTCTCACTCCATCCATACTATGAGAAGTCATATGTCCACAGATTGGTGCCTCCCTTCATCCTTACTTTCATCTATCATATCTACCTGGGTACCATGAAGTGAACAAAATAGGGTGTGAGTACCACTGATCTGGGCAAAACCAAATTAATCTAATGAAAATATCTTCCATTAGTATAAAATATTATAGTTTTCTAGTATCATAAAATTAAAGCAACATATAATAGATATCTTCATGATCTTTGGATCCTCGTTAGATAACCGACTGACACTACCTGATGTGTCATATGAAGGATTTCTCTGACCATGTGTTCTATTGATTTCCAAAGATACCATAGTTGTATAACAATTAAATCCATGTAATAAAAATCCCATGGAATCTACATAACCTGAATAGTAATTCCCACATAAGGCACCCATTTCAAATCGATGGGTGACTGTTGAGATTCTTACTTTTAGAACCAAATACAACACATAGTGATTCATCCATGGTTAATGGATATTAGGATTTGTGGAAAATTCAAGGGATGAACCCCTCGAATTATTCTCCTATGGGTTTCTAACCGAACTACAGAAATTTACACTTTCATTTCAGGATGTTTTCATTTTGAATCCATGGGGAAACCCAAGGTGTTCCTTTTTCTAGTATATCGACCCTATCTTAAGATATCACCCATAATGTTGAATATTTTTCAAAAGATAAAATCGAACCTATTAATTCATGTAGAGGAATTCATATATTTAATAAAATTATAGATCCTATGGTTGATGTTATTCATGGAATTCACATCATGAAAACATGTAGAATCTTAATATCTCTCTCAATTCATTCAACAAGGGATTCCATGGTCCTCTCAAGAAATTATACACCTTTAAGAGTGTGACCATGTTCCAAAACCCAAAATAAAATACATAAAAATTGGGAATTAACCACAATGTCTACATAAGATAATCAAGTAATGTTATACTTCAAATATTTTTAGTAAACAATTCCCGATGTATGTGGTAAGAACTACACACACAAAGGGGTTTTTTAGTTCCATATGGTATTTTTTCCCTAAAAGTAAAAAACAAACTCCTAGATGTGTTTTTTATAAATAATGTATGTTTTTATGGGAATTAAACTAAAAACCGTTATGGGAAGTTTGGGTTGAGTTTTTTTATCCTCCAATGGTGTTTGAGAGTCTTTCAATAAATCTGTGACAATTTCATGGAAAATAATTAGGGAAATAATAGTTTTTTGGTTAATAAATGATAAACATGTTTTCTGACCAAAATAAAAAATTATAAACACTAGGAAAATTTTGGAAAAGTAATAAAAACCAATGTGTGCCACATATAGGACTCCTCATACAGTATTGGCCGTAGATTTTGTGTTAAAAAACTTAAATTGAATGCTATTAAAGGAGCCCTGAAAATAGGGTATATTATCTCACATGGATAGAACAATATTTATATTGGGGAAAAAGTATGACTACAAATTTATAAACTTATAAATGGTATTCAAACATAAATAGATAGAAACAATTATAAATCCATAATAATAAAAAGATCAACCAACATTATAAGGAGTGGAGGATAAAGAGTTACGGTTAGTTGTTGTGCCCAAATCTAAAATTATAGATTTTTAACATTGTTCATGGTTCAGATATATGGTTTTCCTAACCATGTTCAAACAATACATAAATACTATCCTAGAGCACACACACATTGTTTCATTTATGTACACAATAAGAAGAAACATGAGACATGAACCTATAATAAATTTCAATGATTACATGGTTTTATAGACAACATCAATTATATTCCTAAATCGTTCTCATCTAAATTTCAAGTTGTATGGTTTATTGGCATGGTTAGTGAAATCTATGCACTAATAGTAAACCCCTTACAATTTTATACAAAATCGTAACTCATGTCCCAATAAAATCATGAACACACTTGGAACCACCCCTAATCGCATTGGAACATACATTAATCTAAAAGAAGAGGTTTTCAATAGATTTCAAAAGAAACCATAACATAATGAATAATAGGGATATTGCAAGGGTATATAGATAAATATAATGACATAATAATATTTTTTTTGTTTATTATAATACAAGCATTTTGTTTGGGTAATTTAAATTTAATGAATAATTCTATTGTGAAAATTGAAAAAAATTTAAATTTGAAAATTTAAATATGGTGAACTTATATTATTAATAGAATTTGATATGAAAGTTATAAATAACATTGGAAATTTTGTTGGAACCTATATTTCAATTTTTATGCATGTAATGACCCAGAATCGAGTAGACTAGGGATAGTTCCATACATCAAAACGTTGGAATAAGATATTGTGATTCATATCCCAATGTATTGATTAATTTAGAATAAATTGTAATCTATATATATAAATGATCCCAATATTATATATAAATTCAAAAATCATAGCACAATTTCTTTCAGTAATAATTTTATTCCTTCTAGTGTATCCATTAATTTTAGTCATAGTTAACATCATGTAATCCTTGGTAAAGTAAACAAAATAAGTGTGAATCAAACACTCAATTTGGGATAAGTATAGTTGAGGAAATAATGGATCAATGAGTATTCTGAATATGTAGTGGTAAATGCCTAAAAACATGCAATGTAATCAATAAAATAATAAATATGTGTGTACGATATAGAATTGTACAAAACTAAAAAAAATTACATTTAACAAATAACAGGACTATCAGAACTGGGTAAAGTGTAATATATATGTCAAGGTAACAAACTAAGACACATTACATTTAATTAAACAACAATTAAACGCATCTATAAATAATATCATATTGAATTTCTCTCCAATAAAAATAAAACAATACTGAATGCATGAAATTCTTAATTACTGGATGGAATATTTCCCCGGTACATGGTTCCTTTACTATCGATATCCTTCACAAGATAGATTAAAACATTATGCTTAAAACAACATTTATCCATGGTTATCCAACTAATTAATCCAATGAGACAGTTAATTCATTGAGGGTATATCTTTAAATGAAGCCCCACCCAAGAAATACATGTACAAATAATTCCTCTTATATCAAATAATTGTTAAAATTTATAGACCATATAACTTATCAAATATAATTTACGAAAATATATTTATCAATATTTCACCAAATAAAAAATGTAATTAAATGTAAAATCTTAGGTAGAAATTATTTGTGGTTAATTAAAAAAAATACATGATAAATATAATAGATATCTAATGGAAATTATATTTCCAATGATTGTAAGAAAGTGAAAATTTTCTATGAATGTAATTGACTACAAAAATGAATCGAGGAACTGAATGTCAATACATTCCGTAGTCAAAATGATCATAAATCTTGTAGAAAATTAATATGGATTCTATCAACACAATATATCACTGGTTTAGTATATTTAAAAATAATATTTTTTGTTGTTAATGAATACAAATAGCATAATAATATCATTTAAAACACTCATGAGGAAAATATAATTTTAAATTTGAGAATGATTTCAAAATAAAATTTCATTACAACGAACTTTTTAAATAAATTACTTTAAAAACATTATAATAATTTTGAGAAGGAATATCCAAATAAATGATGGTCATTTCAATGGTAAATTCTTTACATTTTATAAAGAACATTCATTTTCATTGTAAAAAAGTGTAGAAAAGTCGGTTGATCAGAATGTGACAAGAATATTACATTGAAATAATTTTCAAAAGAGAAATAAAGAATAATGATGTATTTTAATAAATAATTATTAATTATATGAAGAAATTATTTTTCCTAATATTATTATAAATCATTATTTTCTATGTTAACTAATTTCTACCCAAATAATGAACTAATGTCAAAAGAATTTAAAACATTTTCTTAGTAATATTAATTTCTAATGTGGGGAAGGTGGTAAAATAAATTGAAAAAGAAAATTAATATGAATATTAGAAAAAAAATAAAGGGTTTATTAATCTATTTTCAAATAATTTTCTATAATGTAGATTCAAGAAAAAAATTTCAATTAGATGATGATTGTGAAATATTCATTTAAATTGATTATAACATTAATGTGATAAAAATGAATTTATTAATTATATAAACAATGAATCCAAATTAAAGAAGTTCAAATACAAGAAAATATAGTAAAAATTAATTTTATACATAATCATAGAATATCAATGAGTACAAAGAAGTAATATAATCCAATGAGAAGAAATTTAGTTATGAAATGTGTTTTCCACAAGGTAACATTAAGTTCAAATAACCTTAGTAGAGATAATTCAAATAGAATATTATATTGTCCTAAAAAAATATATTTGATATTACATTTCATTCTTTAATTATATAAACTATATAAAATAAATTAGTTTTATAAAAAAAATATGACTTAAGGAAATGAAATTGGGAAGAAAACCTTTACAATATACTACATTTTTCGTTAATTGTAACACCCCAGGTAAATAAAGAATATGACATTTTCACATTTATCCATATTTGTGAATGAAATATTAATATTACTTTAATGGGGACTCTATTCTCGATGGAGTACCCAATACGCAACAACGAGTTTCTTGGGAATCATACGTTGCACTCTAATAATAAAATAATATTATTTTAAATGGTAGTTAACGCCTAGCCATTGTAATGGTGGGAATGAACAGAACTAACTTCAAATTGATTATATATTTTTGTCAAATATTTTTACTCTTTACAATAAATGTTATAGGATTAAAAATGCGAATGAATCCAATTTTAAAGTGTAAACATTCTAATATTCGTTAAAAGGTCGATTAACCGCCTTTTGATGACGATCCTCTTTTAAATCCACTTCTTAACAATTTTATGTGTTATATTTGACAAAATGAAATTCTTCTTTAGAATCGGGACATCAAAATTTACTTTGTGTAAATTTTTGGTATTTTTCTGATAAAGTTCAATTTTTTAATGAATAGTGAAAAATGTTGTATTTTAATTCAAAACCACTGTTTAATCAAATTTATTTATATGATTAGATTATCTTTTGAATTGGTTTTAAAGTGAAATTAGATTATATTTTTACCATTTAATCCAATAATGGTCGTTGGAATTAATTTCACTTTGAAATTGGACTTAAACTAGTGTCAATGTTTTGATATATATTGTTTTACAAAAACACGCTATTTGTCATGACAGCAGGAATTAATTATTAAATTAATTAATCTAACTTATACGATTTGAATTTTTTAAAATAGACATAATTTTTGAATTAGTAATATCAAATATAGCTTAGGGTGAAGTTTTGGTATTATTATGAAAAACATCAATTTTTGATGAATAGTGAAACCACTAAGTGGAACTTAAAAAACTGATTTTTCGTTTAAATGAAACTTTACAACTTCTGTGTTTTGAATTTCAAAAATCCGACATACATGGTTGTCATTAGGATGTAATATTTTGTTTAATGGGATTAAAATAATTTTTTTGGTGAATAGTAACTTTTATGTTTTTAATCGCGATTAGAGGTAATTAGTGTAATTTAAGGTAAAAATAATGTTTTAATAATATGAAATGATCCTGACACATGTCCTACCCTCATTTTATGTGTCATGGACGACCAAGAAAATCCATGGGTCAACTTGGGGACCCCATGGAGCCACAATGGTTGGAAAATGACATAAATACCTTTTTATTTAAAGTTAAAATTAAAATGTCACAAACATGAGTTGTTTTACTAAAACAATTTTTAAATGGGATTATACAAGTCATATTTTTGACTATAAATATTAAGTAGAGAGATAAAAATATTTAATAAATCATGCTATTTTTTTATAATTTTTAGACATTAAATAAATTAAATTATTTATGACATCATGATGATGCAGCAATTACCTCATTAATAAGGGATTTAAATAAAATAAAACATAATGTTAAAAATATAACTTAAACTTGTCACAAACCTATTGTATGGGTTTAATTCTAAATCTAATCACCTTATCCTCGAAATATATCCTTTTTGGACCTTTTAAATCCGAAAATCATTTTATAATAAAGTAATATTTTATAACCTTCCAAGAGTGCCCTCCTCTCCTCTTATAAAAGGCCCCCACCTCTACCACCTTACACACACCTCTCAAGACTTTGGATCGGCCAAAACCTACCCATTTCATCTCTCCAAATCCCTATCTTCATCATTGAAGCCTCACTTTGGGCAGAATCCTTTCCAAGGAAGCCTTTGAGCTCAAATAAAAGGAAGTTACCCGATTTAAAGGTAATGTATTCCCTTGTGTTCTTTTGTTTTATTTTGCTTCTGCAACCCCCTAAACTCTTTTTATACTTTTCTTTTGTAACATAAACAGTATATTAAATATACTAGGATGCTTTCATGTGAAGGATTCTAGATACACTTAGACACACCTTCATCTAATGGTTAAAGAACATACTGTTTCTGTGGATGGCGAATTACTGCCTCACGAAACGATGATTGTTCAATATTTTTTAACACCTTCAAAGATGGACATTAAGATGTCACTATATTTATATATGATATATAATATGTTAATGTTTTCCTTAATCTTATTTATTTTTAATTTATGGCATACCTTTATGGTTTCCATTATGTGTAAACGCGACATCTTCATTTTAGGATGTGCGGACTACCGCCCCTCAAAGTGATTTGATTCGTTAATTCCATATGTGGGATGTATAAAGGATGGAATTAATGGTATTACATATGTTATATTACTGGAATTATAATATACCTCTATATAATTATTTTTTTTTCATTTAATACAAAAAAAAGAAATGACTTAGCGTTCATGCGTACGTACGACTTACCGTCTCCCTGAACGGTACATTTCATTTCTTATCTCCAAATGTTATGTACTAGTATAAGTACATATATAATGGATATATATGTAATATATTACATCTAAATGATGGATATCATTCTGTAATTATAATATATATATCTCTCATTTTGTTTTAATTCCATTAATATGACAAAAAATGAAAGTAGCGTTCATGCGTACGTACGACCTACCGTCTCCATGAACGGTGATTTTAATTTTTTATATCCAAATTCTATGGAATAGTATAAAAGGAATATATACTGGATATATATGATATTTAAAACATCAATACTATTTCACAGATTATGTACCTATAAATACATGGAAAATTCTTTTCCAACAAGTTCAAATTTTACTCATGTACTGAACATCGACAAAAACGTCTGATATGAAGTCACTTTATTAACCAATTATTATAACATTATAATATGTGATATGAACTGAATAATAATATTTAAAGGAGGTCCTTAAGCAATTATAAATTGACCAAATTTTATTATTCAGGATATTAAATAACGATCGAGTCCAATCGGACATGAGGTAAGGGAATCCTACCTCTCTCTTTCTTTGCAAGTAGTCTCTTTTATGTAATTTCTTTTATGCTTCATGTTCTTATATTAGATTATGTTCTTTTATATTAATCTTTCTGTAATTTTTATGTTCATGTGACGAGAGACCCTATTTTATCTCATCAATCAATTTTTGGATGTTTTATGTGGCGCCGTTAGGCTGCCGAATTTTCATAAGGGGTTTTTCATCTCACTTTTTGTTCCCATGAGATCAATGCTACATTGGCCACTATTTCCTTTTTGTGTAGTGTATGTACTACCAATTATTTTACTATTAGTATAATATACTCTCAATTATGGGTAGTTAAATATTTATTGTATGACCCTTATTGAAAATTTTATGTGTTATATTTGAAAAAATAAAATTATTCTTTAGAATCAGGACATAATAATTAACTTTGTGTTAATTTTTGTTATTTTTCCGATATAGTTCATTTTTTTAATGAATAGTGAAAATGATGTATTTTAATTCAAAACCACTTTTTAATCTATTTTATTTATATTATTATATTATCATTTGAATTTGTTTTAAAGTAAAATTAGAATATATTTTTACCATTAAATCCAATATTGGTCGTTGGAATCAATTTCACTTTGAAATTGGACTTAAACTAGTGTCAATCTTTTGATATATATTGTTTCATAAAAACACGCTATTTGTCATGACAATGGGAATTAATTATTAAATTAATTAATGTAACTTATACGATTTTAATTGTTTATAATAGACATCATTTTTGAATTCGTAATATCAAATATAGCTTAGGGTAAAGTTTTGGTATTATTCTGAAAAACTTCAATTTTTGATGAATAGTGAAACCACTAAGTGGTACATAAAAAACTGATTTTTCGTTTAAATGAAACTTTACCACTTCTGTGTTTTGAGTTTCAAAAATCTGACATACATGGTTGTTATTAGGAAGTAAAATTTGGTTCAATGGGAATAAAATAATTTTTTTGGTGAATAGTAACATTTATGTTCGGAATCGCGATTAGAGGTAATTAGTGTAATTTAAGGGAAAAATAATGTTTTAATAATATGAAATGAACTTGAAACATGTCCTACCCTCGTTTAATGTGTCATGGACGACCAAGAAAATCCATGGGTCAACATGGGGACCCCATGGAGCCACTTTGGTTGGAAAATGACATAAATACCTTTTTATTTAAAGTTATAATTAAAATGTCACAAACATGAGTTGTTTTACTAAAAAAAAATTTAAATGGGGTTATAAAAGTAATATTTTTGACTATAAATATTAATTAGAACGCCAATAATATTTACTACATCATGATATTTTTTTTATAATTTTTAGACATTAAATAAATTAAATTATTTATGACATCATCATGATGCAGCAATTACCTGATTAATAACGGATTTAAATAAAATGAAAAGATAATTTTAAAAGTATAACTTGCACTTGTAAAAAATCTATTGGATGGATGGATTTCGAAACTTTATCACCTTGTCCTCTAAATATATCCTTTTGGGACCTTTTAAATCCCTAAATCATTTTATAATAAAGTTATATTTTATAACCTTCCAAGAGTGCCCTCCTCTCCTCTTATAAAAGGCCCCCACCTCTACCAACTTACACACACCTCTCAAGCCATTGGATCGGCCAAACCCTGACCATTTCATCTCTCCACATCCCTCTCTTCATCATTGAAGACTCACTTTGGGCATAATCTTTTCTAAGGAAGCCTTTGAGCTCAAATCAAATGAAGTTACCCGATTTAAAGGTAATGTCTTCCCTTGTGTTCTTTTGTTTTATTTTGCTTCTCCAACCCCATAAACTCTTTTTATTATTTTCTTTTGTAAAAACAAAAGTATCTTCAATATATTAGGATGTTTTTATGAGATGTTTTAGAGCTAAACTTACACAAAACTACGTCTAATGGTTAAATAACATACTGTTTCTGTGGATGGCGAATTACTGCCTCACGAAACGATGATTGTTCAATATTCTTTTAACACCTTCCAAGGTGGCCATTAAGATGTCACTATATTTATATATGATATATAATATGTTTATGTTTTCCTTAAGCTTCTGTATTTCTGATTTATGGCATAGATTTATGGTTTCCATTGTGGGTAAACGCGATATCTTCATTTTAGGAAGTGCGGACTACCGCCCCTCAAAGTGATTTGATTCGTTAATGCCATATGTGGGACATATAAAGGATGGAATTAATGGTATTACATATGTTATACTACTGGAATTATAATATAACTTTATATCATTATTAAAACAATCCATTGAATACAAAAAAAAAATGAAATGAAAGTAGCGTTCATGCGTACGTACGGCTTACCGTCTCCATGAAAGGTACATTTCATTTCTTATCTCCAAATGTTATGTACAATTATAAGTACATATATATAATGGATATATATGTAATATATTACATCTAAATGATGGATATCATTATGTAATTATAATATATATATCTCTCATTTTGTTTTAATTCAATTAATAAGACATAAAATGAAAGTAGCACTAATGCGTACGTACGACCTACTGTCTCCATGAACGGTGATTTTAATTTTTTATCTCCAAATGCAACGGAATAGTATAAAATGAATATATACTAGATATATATGATATTTAAAATATCAATACCATTCTGGAGATGATGTACCTATAACTACATGGAAAATTCTTTTCCAACAAGATCAATTTTTAGTCATGTACTGAACATCGACAAAAATGTCTGATATGAACTCAATTTATTAACACATTATTATAAAATTATAATATGTGATATGAACTGAATAAAAATATTTAAAGGAGGTCCTTATGAAATTATAATTTTACCAAATTTTATTATTCAGGAGATTAAATAATGATCGAGTTATGTCGGACACGAGGTAAGGGAATCCTGCCTCTCTCTTTCTTTGCAAGTACTCTCTTTTATGTCATTTCTTTTATGATCCATGTTCTTATGTTAGAGGATGTTATTTTATATTCATCATTCTGTACTTTTTATGTTCATTTGATGAGAGACCCTATTTTATCTCATCAATCCATTTTTTCAAGTTTTATGTTGCACCGTTAGGCTACGGAATTCTAATAAGGGGTTTTTTCATCTCACTTTTTGTTCCCGTGAGATCCATGCAACATTGGCCACTATTTCCTTTTTGTGTGGTGTATGTACTGCCCATTATTTTACTATTAGTATAATATAATCTCATTTATGGGTAGTTACATATTCATTGTATGACCCTTCTTTCACGGGGTGTACGTTTTGAAAGTTTCCCAAATCGGTAAGGGAACCTTTCACACTCCTCTTTTAAAAAGACTTATTTTGTTATGTATTTTAATTTACATCTTTTTAAGTTGGGATATGTTATTATATATCCTTATTGATGTAAATTTTATGTCCAAGTGATGATATACCATTTTCTCTCTCATCAACTGATTTTATGAATTTTAAAGTGACGCCCTTAGGCTGTCAAATTTTACCAAGGGAACTTCTTAACCCAATTTCGATTTCCGTGGGTTCAACATGTATTTATTGAATATGTTATACTTTGAATATGTGTGAATGAACTTTCATTGTTTTACACTTAATATCCACTTATATTGGATGTATTTATGTTTTTCACACATAATTATGATATTGATTCATCCTTAATTTAAGGATACCTTCTTTATAAGAGATTTTATCTCATTTTACATTTCTATTGAGACTTCATTGTCATTATGCACCAATTAACTCTTATATGGTGGATATACTGTCCTTTGGAATATTATATCATGAGTCCCTTTATTCTCATGATATTATAAATTTCTGATTAAATGTTATTCCTCAATTATTGTATTCAAGTGTCTCTCATTTTGATAAAAACCCTTTAACTAAAATATCGTTTTAAATGTTTTAATAATTTATTCTTATAAATATTTCTCATTAATATCCATGTTTTAAAAATGGTTTCATGGATTTATTTATGTGGATATTAATGGTGTAAAATTTTAAAAGCTTCAAAGCGGTATGGGACTTGATCTCAATCTCCATTCATTGAGGAATATTTTGTTTTATACGCAACTTTCTTTTATACGGTGTATAAACCCATTTGACTTTTACATTTATTCATAAGGAATCAGTTTTATAAGAAGAATTGACTAAATGACAAAAGGGAATGTTTTTGTCGTGCGTATGCGGCGACAACGACTTCTCCGCCGCCGTGACCATTATTTGAGTTTCGGCTTCCTCTAAAAGCCATACCTATTTTTAAAAGAAAAATAAAGACCATGTTTTACTTTTCTTTTATTTTGGTATTTAAAATGGTTTTTATAATGTTTTTATATCAATGTGTTGTATTGATATCTTTTGATTGAAAAGTGGAAATTTTATTTTTCCTTTATAAATGTTTTATGTGATACGATTATGTTTTGGTTCTTGGGCATTATTATGAAGACGGGTGGTTCTGTGATAAACTAAGGGTGGGTGAGCCCGATATAGCTCTCCAATGCACTGGGTAACGTGAAGGGGTTAAAAGTTAAGGTTTCTCCGAAAAAATTTAGGGAATATACTGTGATAGGTATTCCAAACGTAACCAAGAGGGTTACTCCCTACATAAGAATGTTATGAATTCCTCAAGTTACCTTTATGTATTATGATTTATATGATTTATTCATGATTTTATGAGGTATGTTAAAGTGATTATACCTTATGGGAAAAGTATGATTTCCTTCTTGTGTATATATGTACTCATGTTTCCTTTTCATACTTTTTATAACCCTTACTGAGCTTTTTATGCTCATCCCATGTTTTTGAAATGTTTCTCACAGGTCAAGGGAAAGGTACAAGATGTGATGATAGTGTCAAGGAAGTGTCAAGAAAGAATCCATGTTTTATTTTAAATATGTTTATGTTGATGGGAAAAATGAATACTTTCTTTTATGTAACCACTTTGTTTAAATGTGGAATGTGATGCATGTTTCATGATCTAATTCTCTAAAACACTAAACCTGAAAATATCCTCAATGTGTAATCTTGTAATAACTCAAGATTTAGTAAGGTTTAAGGATGGGGCCTTATATTAATATTCATTATCCTCCTGTATATTGGTTTTAAAAATGTTATTAAACTACAACATAACAATATTATTATATAAAATCACATATATTTTCCTTAAATAATGTATTGTCGCCCTTTCATTAGTGATATGCCATTATTTTAATTATTTTTAGTGTTTATTGCCTTGTTTTCTCATACATGTTTCATCGTGGATTATCAAATTATTGAATATATTATGTAGTTATATCATCTATAGACTAAAAATCATCAAATAATTACTGTAATTTTACATTAATTTCACTTTTTATAATAATAATGAATTATTTTTAATAAAAAATCACTACGTAAAGATCATGGAGATGTTATGACATAAATATCATGATTATTTTTTCAATTTTTAATTGATCATTATGGGGGGAGTTAAGTTGTTTTTTAACATTAATAAATGATCATAATATCACTAATATATTTATATATACTTATTTATTACATTCATTTTTATTGGTGTGGAAAAGAGTGCCACATCGCTTTGTGAATTCTGTGGTCCACACATAAACCAACGATGTAATGACCTTCAAGTGAGTGAAAATGATAAAATGAAAATTATGGATATTATCTATAAATAATGGTAAATATTTATTTAATATAATAATTATATCCTTTTAAAGACATGTAATAATAATATTTATCTTTTTCACCCTCCATGTGAAGCGTTAGGGAATTAATAATCACCTGCTTCTTGAGGCGATCGTCCGATGTATATATGGGTGACATTATCTTATCTCCAACAGAATGCGTGGAATATATATATGTGTGTGTGGGTGTGTTTGTGTGTGTTTTTGTGTGTGTTAGAGCTACTAAATAGGAATAATTAAGGTTTAAATATTTTATGTATACATTATATCCAATATCTTACACGAACAAGAGAGGCGTAAATTGAAAAATGAATGACATCAGTTCGCAAGGATGTACTCTTCCGTACACATGAAAAATGATTTAATAACCCATATTATGGAATTATATTTACATTTATTTAATAAAATTAGCATAAAAACATATTATTATATGAAATATACCGAGGTTACTATATCATCATTGTTTTAAACTAATTTAAAGAGGTGGGGAATGAAATAAAATGAAGACGCTCGTTGAAGAACATTACATGTTCTTCGAAAATCCTCTATAAGCTTTTACATAATCATTAATAGGTTTTATTTCAACCAAAACCATTGGTTATAGTATAATTTGAGGTATTTTTTTATTTTAATTATCCAAAAATTGGTTGGAAGGTGTGAAGTTGAGAGGAGAGGGGTGTCCTTTTATATGTGGGGTGAGTGGCACAAATGTAATTATTTTTAAAGAGTGACGTCCAACCATTATTTTTTACTATAAACAGGTCCCAATAATTGTTTATTATTCATTCATGGTTATATAAGGTAGAAATATAGCCATAAAATGACATTGGCATGTGTTTTGGTTCATTATTACTTTTTATATTTTATGTTTAATCACTATGTAAACTCATTTTTCCTTATTAACAGTAATTAATTTTATGATATTTGATTAATAATTTTGGTAAAACATTTAGTGGAACATATTGTAAATTATAAATTATTCTTATTAAAAATATTATATAATTTTTTTAAATATTATGTTTTTAAATTTTAAATATTTAATTTTAAATTAATCATATCGAAGGGAGGAGAATGTGGTATTTTAATATAGTGTTTTCCCAATGTTTATTAATTATTTATATTTAAATGAAATAAGAAAATGATTCTGATGAACGAAATGTAGTTAATATATGTATAACTTAACAATTAATAATTTTAAAAAATTAATAATCTAATTTGACATTATTAATTATTTAGACAAATTGACAGGTTTAAATTAAAATCCCATGTTTTCAATATTCATAAAAAAATAACATTTATTAGAAAAATAAAAAAACACAGTAAGATCTTTTTTATAATGAATTTGAAATATATATTTTATTTTTTTATCAAATTTTTCTAAATTGGTTAAATTTTAATATTAAAATATGTGTTCCAGGTGCGAATGAACAATATTTTAGTAAAATACAGTTTTTTCGAGAAATATTTCTTCTTTAAAAAAATTGATACCCAATAAATGGGTGTCAAAAAAATATTTTCATAAAATAATTATTATTATTCATACCTTCTATTCCAATATCTAAGTGATATCTATCAAATATATATAATAATATTGATATTATATAGTTGTTTTGTAAAACTCGGTCTTACGTTTTACAATTGATATCAATGATACTTGTTGTAAGGTGAATCTTAGGAAAAAAATATTTTTTGTGAGCATTAAAAGCTATAAAATATATTTAATTTATTTAAAATATTAATTATATCATAAATTCACAATATTTTATGTTATATTCTATCTCGGTGTTTCTTTTCACACACACTAGCAAATATGATGTTTAGATTTTCAAATTTTGGGGTGTTACATTCTCACCACCTTAAATAAATTGTGTCCTCACAATTTCAACATGATCTCAGTAATTACAGTTGGGAAATTTTACTTTTTTTATTTAAAATACCACATAATAAAAATAGTTAATAAAATATCATCTTCATATGAGTGAGAGGGAAGTACCAAGGTGACATGGAATAACACCTAACTAGGTTTTAAAATAGGATAACATCAATGGAATGTGGAGATATGGACATGGATGAACTATATAAATAATTATACAGAGTTATTTAGGTCATCTATCACAATAAATTTAATAATAAAATAATTATGAATTTTTTTTTGATATCCTGAGAAATGATAGTAATATGAAAACATTTTATTCCAACAATTTTTTTCTTAAAGTTATGGAATTATTTTTCTATCTATAAATTTATGGAAATATGCGTACTTGATACATTTCTATTTTATAATAGTAATTTGATCATTTTGTTTTTATTTGATAAATTTTTAATTGGTCTATTATTATTTAAAATTAACAAAAAAAATTATTTGTCTATTGGATCACTAATAATAACATTTAATGGATCATAAGATGCATAAAATAAGTCTTTAAATCTCTATATAACTGATTTCCAAAACCAATATGGTCATAAAATGTAATAATATTTTAATATCTAAAACCCAAAATTTACAACAATGGTTCATCATTAATATTTATTTATTAATAATATATAATATTTTAACTAATAATAATGATATATTTACTAGTACTTAATGTACTCCACTGGTTGGTGTGATCCCTTATCCTCATTCAGTCAGGGGTTGACGCCCTGCGATCTTTCGCTACGTGGAGAGTTGTCACCATTCATGAAGGTTTTAATTTTTATAAACAATATTAATATAATTCCAATAATGTTCCCAAAAACCTGATATAAATCATTGATATAATTGTAATTATTAATTAAAATTTCTAATTAGGTTTTGACCAATATTCATTAAAGTCTGATAATCTTATTTGAATATTAATACATTATAATTAATGATCATATCAACCCCAATAGATACCAATTACTTTAAAATTATTTCTATTAAATCTAAATAATTACCCAAATAACTTTTTTACTAAAACATATACTAATCCAATGTGTTTTCTTCCCATAAATTTGTCCCAAAATTTCTTTAATCTTGGACCTCTGTCATGATAAGAAACCTATAATTGAATTTCGATTATTTAAACTTCTAATCCATATTAACCTCATAAATTCATGATGGTATCCATAACTGTTAACTTAATAAAGGCTTATATTATTAAATAATTTTACATAATATATAAATGTTTTATGACCCATTTTACAAAATACCATTGGTTAAAATACTTCAAAAATATCATTTTTCAATCCCAATACCCAAATAAATCATATATTTTATTTTCAGATATGATCTTCCATTGTCTACAGTTTTAGATAAGATATTCATTATCATAACATATTAAAATCAATCATAATTTTTTGTAAATTTTTTTAATTATCTCATGAATGTCTTATATACTATCAAACTGGGTTCATATTAAGGCTCATTGTCACATAGCAGGTAATTCTAGATTCAAGCCCAATGATTGTATTATACTTCATTTAATTAGCATAAGACACAATGAATCACTTCCCAATGGATAGATCTATTTAGTAGTCTTGGTAATCTAGATACATTCATGATTCCCATATTACATTTGAATACAAAAATTACAACATGATCTTCTTTATAGAATATCTTTATTAGTCCAAGAATATCCTTTCATATCAGTCATAGTTAACTTTATAGAATCTTTATAAATGGTAAAAATTAATGATGAGATTAAATGTTCATTAAGGGTCAAGTACAACTGAACTAATAATGAAATAATTATAATTATCAATATGGAATGGTAAATAACTTAATACACAATCCATGTAATAAATATATTAAGAAATATGTTTTCAACAATATGGTAAGGTAAATAACAAAAAAAAATATTCTATTTAATCAATAACATCACTACAATAACATGATATGGCATAATCAATATTTCAAGTTAATTAATTGAAACATATTTTGTTTGAATAACTAAGAATATAATTCATCAAGATATAATTTAATATTAAAATATTATATATATAAATAAATAAATACTGAATAAAGGAAATGATTAATTCTTATATTCCATGATTCTAAATAACTGTGTACCTTTACCATCGGGATTATTCAAATGATAATTTTAAAGATACTGGGTAAAAACCTACTTAGATGAGGCTTTCCAACTAATTCATCCCATGAGTTTGTGGATGCATTGTGGGGATATTTATAACCATGTTATCCCATGTCAAACATGTATAAAGTATTCACCATATATAGAGTGATAGATTTAATTTATAAACATTTGTTATTATCAAATATCCATTAAGAATAAATATTTATGAATATTTCCATAGACAAATAATTGAAATTAAATATAGAATAAAAAATTTAGAAATGGTATATGTTTAAATAAATATAAATATTCCTGAAAACTAATACATATATTTAGTGGTAATTTAATATCCAATGATGATAGGAAAGTAAAAATTTCTATGGAATTTTATTGAATAAAAAAATAAATCAAGTAGGAGAATGTCAATATATTCCTAATTCATAATGATCATAAAACAAGTAGATGAAGAATAAGAATTTTATAAATATAAGTTATCCGTAGTGGAGTATTTTTAAAATAATTGTTTTTATTGATGAATAGAAAAAATTAACAAGATTGTGGAAAACCTTAATCGAGAAAATATAATTTTCATTTTGAAAAAAAATATTGTTTTTAAATTACTTTTTAAAATATTTTATATAAAAATATCACCATTAATTTTTAAAGGGACCATCAAAATAATTTTTTTATATAGTGGTTTATTATATATATTCAATAAAGAATATTCATTTTGTATGGTAAAAAGGATAGAAAAGAGAAATTTCTCTAAATAAATAAGAAGATTCCATTAAAAAAATTTCTTAACATAAATAATTGGTTAAATTTTATTTCAATAAATCACATTAAAAATTTTAAGGAATTTTTATTTGAAATCATATTTTGGAAACATGTTTTTTAAGGGAACTGATTTCCAACTGAAGAGAGTAATAGAGCCATATATTAATAAAAACTAATTTCAATAATTTTAAGAACCACATAGTGAAAAAATGGTAATTCCATAAACAAATTATTATTAATAACTTGAGTAGAGAAAAAAAATATTTTTTATTAAACAATTGTCAAATTATTTAATTTAATGGATATCTATGAATTAATTATCTAAATTTGTGTGAGATTGTGAAATAATCCAACAAAATGATTATAATGTTGAACTAAAAATCAATAGATTGATTATTTTTATAAATATTAAATCCAAATAAACAAATTTAAATAAAATAATATATTGTAAAATACAATTATAGACATATTAATATAATATCAACAACAAATAATAATTAGTATAACCTAATAAAAATAAATTGAATTATGAAATTTCTTTACCACTTGGAAATGTTAAATTCAAATCCCCTTAGATGAAAATAATAAAATAGATGCATATTATAACATGATTAATGATTTATTCATGATATTACATGTTATATGGGAAGTATATAAACAATATAATAAAATTAGTTGAAGAACCATACAGTATGCCTCAATAAAATAAAATTGAGACAAAACCCCTTAACTGAATCTAAATATTTGTTGAACATAATTTAACCTCATTTATAGTGGTTTTAGACATGATAATAATTTTTAATAGAACCATATTGAAATTTATAATATCATATGTTGTCTTTTTATATTATATTATCACTTATTCGTTACTGATCTTTCATTATTTTCATTATTTTTGGTGTTAAGAGAATTTTTTTGTCATGCATGTTTCTATTGGAATGATCCATTTATTCGGATTATTATATATTTATTTCATATAACTAATAATTATCATGGAATTATTATCATATTTTTGTATTAATATTACAATTTAAACTAATCTTGAATTATGGTTATGAAAAATGAAATATGTTATGATCATAGAGATAGTAGAGTGTATGTACTCATGAGTAATGTTCACATTTTTTACTAATCATTATGGAAATTAGGTAAGTAATATTTTATCTTTATATAATGGTAATAATATCACTAAAAAATATTATACACTTATATATTTCATCAATGTGTTTTGGTGATGAAAATATTGTCCCTCCCCTTCATGAAGGAAATATTCCATATATACACGAATGATGGTATCATCTTTACATGAGTGAAATAGAAAGAATTAATACGATTTATACTATAATTAAATAGTTTTAAATATTTCATTAATATCTTAATTATTCTATTTATATAACTTTTAATAATTTAAATTATCCTTATCACCCTCCACGTGAAGCATTTGTGAAAGGTGAATCACATTGCTTTTCATGGCGGTAGTCTGTCATATACATGAGAGAAATTATCACGTCTTCTTATAAATGGACGGTAAACTGATATTTTTGATATAATGACTCCAATGGTATAAAAATTTAATAAATTTAATATTTATATTTTTGATCCATCATCGTATGGAACCATTATATGTATAAATATAAAAATTATGTATAACAGTTCGCGAAGATATATTCCGACATAGACAATAATGATGATTTTGTAAACCATATGATGGGTGTGTCAGTGGTTGTAGGTGATACCCTTAAAATAAATAAAATATCAGTATGTTTATGAAACTTATTTTATTATATTATTATGTTTTGAAATGAATCTGATGAGGTGGAGGAGGAAATAAAATGAAGATTCTTGTTGGAGAACATTGCCTCTTCATTAGGTATCCTCGTTAGGTTTGAAATAAATCATTAAAAGGTTGTATTTACAAAAAAAATTCTTCTTGGATTATGGTATGAAATTTTGGAAGTTATTTTTCAAAAAAAATGTGGCTTAACGAATTAAAGATCATAGGCTAGGGGTGGCCTTTAATAAATTGGTTGAGTAGCAGACATGTAAATTTTTGAAAGATTGAATTTCTCTATTTTTTCATGTCTCTAGGAACCAATAATGTTAAATTTGGGATAATATAAGGGATAATATTGAAATTTGTCCATCCAATAGGTTCTTGATTGGTTTGGGTCTTTCTTACACCTTTTATTCTATGTTTAACCTCTATGTTAACTCATTTTTACGTTAATCTCTATAATTAACTTTAACATTCATCAGTAATCATTATGGTAAAAAATTAATTTGACCATTTTAGAAATAAAAAATTATTATTAATCCAAATATCGATTACATATATGTATATTTTATTCATTAAATATAATTTTTTTATTTTAAAATTGATCCCACAAATACATTGAGAGAGTGGGGATTTAAAGTAGAAATGTTCAAAAGTTTACAAAGTTTTTATATCATAATTCATTATGATAATGATTAAAAATACAAAAATTTGATTAATATTGGATTAATTTACTTATTTTAAAATCAAACACAATTATAAATATTGTTTATCATTGTAAATTACTTAAATAGAAATGTAGTTTTAATTAAAATCTAGAATTTTCATTATTCATAAAAAATTATAATTCTATGGAAAATCCCCAAAATTCAGTGTAATATATATTTTTTTATCCCAGTTAAAAAAATGAAGATTATTTGTCAATTAAGCATTCTAAATTTTTTAAAAATTAATATTAAATATCACAAACCAAGCACTACTAAACCATCTTTTAGGAAAATAAAATTTTCTATAAAGATTTATAATAATCAATCGATAACCAATAAATGTGTGTATACAATACATTTTTGTAAGTTAGTTCATCATATTCAATCCATACATTAAAATATATAGGAAAAACTGTGATATTAAATAATACTATTAATAGAATATTGTTGTTTGGTAAAAACCTATCTTGTGTATAATGCATGCTATTGAAGAAACATGTGGTCGCATATAATAGTAGTTAAACTCATTTTTGTGAGCATTGAAATATATATAATTTAATGAGTTTATTTAAAATATTTAATATATCATAATGAATAAAGATTTTATATTCCTTTCAATGATTTGTGTTTTATGTCATACACACTCTCTAATATGATGTTTACATTTTAATATTTTGGATATTTATAATTCATGACCGTTTTCCTATTTCCACCCCTAGCTAATTGAAAGACATGAAATCTAAAAAAAATATTATAATATAAAAGAGTGAAATAATATCTAAAATCAAATAACATAGAAATAATATTGACTTCTTAGAAACATGGACATTATAGAATGTTGGTGTTATCCATGCACAAACACATCCTCCATCAAATGTCTTGTCCAATATCACCTTCGTTATATCATATATCAAAAAGTAGGTGAAATAAATAAGTATCTATTAGAACATTTTAATGTGTTAGACCACTGTATTCACCATGTAATCATACCAGAGAACCATGTGACCTTATAAACATGATTTTATTATGATAAAATATATCACTACACTCACATATAACTATTTTATACCATTTTTTAATTTCAAATTAGGAATATAAAAATTAATTTTTATTATCATTTAATTATATAAATGAATTATAAATACTATTAAAGGGGATATTTATAATTTTCTTTGTTTTCTTTATAGTTGGAGGTGATTTGGAGATCCAATGGTGGATTTGAAATAAAATTGGCCAAACTAAATGTAAGAACAAGTACACATGTGAACAAATTTTTACATTACAAAATATATTCCCTTATAACTAGGACAAATATTGATGTATATATTGTTAAAAATGTACGAAATAAATATTTTAAACAAAATAAAAATAGATCAGTCAGTTAATTAGTCAAAATGATGCGATCTTTTAAAAAAACAATAAATTTTAAATGTCAACAATAAAATTCAGTAATTTTATGATATATCCCATTCTAGAATTCTTAATGGCAGAAAATATTTATATGATATTTTTATGTGGTTTCATATTCAATCTTATTTTTCTTTTAGTTGATATGAGGCCACTTATTTACTTAAAACTATGTTTAAAATGTTAAATATCTTTGTAAAAACCCCTAACTCATTTTTCCTATAAATTGTTACCTTGGATGCATCTGTTTTATGTTATACCAAGGGTTAAGCTGATTTTTTAAAAGATTTGGGATTTTACACATCAATATAGTGATTACTTATCTCCTTGTCTTCTTAGGGAGATTTAAAATTTATAATTAGCTCTAATGGGGCCCCTCCACCTCTCGATGGATAGTTAATCATTATGAGTTTATTATGGGGAACATACACACATGGAGAAGTAGTTTTGACAAATATTTTTAATTTATTTTCAATATATTATTCTTTAAAATACATATTTATGTTTCATCATGATTTTAAATGTTTCTATGCATTTGATTGAATCATATTTTATTTAATTTTTGAATGGCTTTAGATTTTATGTGAGTTATATTTGTTATTTCAATTGGAACGTAGAAATATCTTTTTGGGTCATAGATATAATTGATTTTATTATTCACTTTAAATTCATAATTCATGTATACATTCTAGAAACACAATATATTTTTTGTGTTTTCTAATCGTCATGCATTGTCTTAGAGGCTTGTAGGGTAACTAAGATCCTGGTTAACCCTCAACCAATGAATTAAACCAAATTAAAATAAGAATATAATATTATCGATGATTCTAATAGGTTTAGAAACTTAAAAATGATCACATTTTATTATATATTTAATACATCAGTTAATATTTCAAATAAACTATATTTATTTTGGTGAAGAAAAATTTTTATTTTGAAAAGATCATCAAAACCCTTCATTTTAATTTTTTTTAGTAAATAGTGCTTAGTATTCCAACAATAATCATTCAACACACCTTAGTATATGACCTATAGTAATATATATATAATTAATGAACAATAAAAACCATATTAAGTTTACCTTTCCTGGCATAATATTCTCATTTTAGTAATTTTATTTAGTGTTCATCATGTTTAAGTTTTTTCAGTTATAAAAATTGTGAAAATACTATAAATATTTTTTATTTCTTAAGATACATTAAAACATTATATATAAAGAAGAGTTAAAAGATATTTGATTTATAGTTTTTGGTAATGGATCATTCATTATTTGGTGATCTACTATATTTTAAAAATGAACTGAGAGGATCATAAATCATCAAAACCATGACACAAAAACCAATTAATTTAAAGATGATGTGAAACATAGGAAGACTCTAATTATATATTATTATCTACTAGAACTAAATTTAAAACAAAAAAACAAATATCTAATTGTAGAATATAATTGAAAATTAATGGAATGAACCACAATTGATAATGATATCTAATTTAGTTTTACTAAAATACATAATGATGACCCAATCATTAAACTAAAATATAGCATAATACATTTATATTTTCAATTACATGCCCTTACTTGAGGAAACCTAGTAAAAAATGTAAATAAATTCCATAATATGTGATCAACCTAAAAACCTAGAGGAGTGGACGAATAACATGTAAAATTGGGGGATTTTTTAGGACCTCTAATATACATTTCAATGTGTCGTATGTTGAAAGGGACCACCTCAATTAGAATAAATGAAAAAATGTACTCCCTTTTTCAAGAAAAATATTTCCCTAGCAACCCATAATAGAAAAATAAGAAAATAAATATAAGGAATAATAAAATCTATTTGGAAAACACTTAATAAATACATGAAATGTTTTAAAAATTATATATTAAAGTATGCTGCTATAAAAAATAAGTGACTAATTATTAGTATAAAACTTTGATTAAGGTTTAATTCTCATTAATGCATATATTATTAGTATTGTTATATTTAGTTCAATTTTTAATATGACTCTATATTCCATAATAATCATCACCATAAATATTAAAAAAGATACTATATTGTATGGTTTGAGGTGTATCATACCTATAATAGGTGTATATTTTGTGATACATAATTTATTTTTGATATAGGTGGGAAAATTGTTTTATTTTCAATAAACCCTACTCTAAAAATATTCTCTTCCACAAGGAAAATTACAACCTCCTCCGCTAGTTAATTATAGTATCTACATCCCTATGACCCATTATTCTAACTAACTGTCACAATTTGGAGATCATTCTATGTGTTTTGAAGCATTTTTTCCACACAACCCATTAAATAATCAATAATGAGTTAATAATGTTATCCATCTAACTTGGTAAGGATTGATATTCAAATAGTGGTGTTATAACCATCTTCAATATTATTTAAAAAAACCATAGTAGGATATTCATCCTCTAACACCATAACTAAATTCATATTTACTTCCATGTTTATATTGAACCCCCCCACCAATAAAAACATATTCTTGTATACCTCTTGAAAAAAGTGATTGAAAATAATATCCAATTACATGAAAAACCCTAGACATGATATAATACAAAGAAACCTAATTAAGAGACATTTCTAACATGGTTGGTGGAATTCAATATAATGGTTTTTATATCTTCCATACCAATTAATAACGGACCGTAGGGACTTTGGAAAGGTCATTGTATTACTTTTTAAAGTGTTATAAGACTTGAAAGACAAATAACCCCTCCATTAAAATCATCATATACCAAAGAAAACAAGCATTCCAGAACTCTATAAAAATTTTTAACATGAAAATAATTATTGTGAGAGAAGCTCAAAAAGCTAAATAGAGATTCATTTATGGATCCACCTAACCCAACCATTTATCATACATTCCACAAAATGTCTTTCAAATTATGAAAACCAAAATTTATAAATAAAAAAATTAAATACCACAAAAATTTAAATAGTGTAAAGGTTATCATTATCTTAATTTTTTTTGTTAATGATATTCCAAATAACGCCTTGTTAATGGTTCATATGTGTATACATTGAAAGCCATGATTAGGTGGGGGAAAATGTGAGATTGAGGAGGAAAATTTGACTATTTATTTTTCCATCACATCCCTCAAAATAAAAGGATTACTAAATATTCAAAATTTCTTATGATACATAAGAGTATTTATTTTTAGACATATAATTCGTTAGGGTTTTTTATATAAATGTGATAAGTCTTTCTATTTTATCTTTATAATAATTTATTGTTCTAAATCCTACTGTAAATGTTTTTCAACTACAATATCTAAGTACCACACACCATTCATGTGTTATAGAGGTTGTTCATGGGAGGGTAAAAATCATATTATTTCTTATATAATTAAAATAGATAATGTTATGTCGAATTAACATAAACAAAAAATATGATTGTTATAATTCATATAAAAATAAAACCCATAAATAATGTACACAATATTACATTATCTATGGAGTTTGGTGCTAAAATTTTATATATTAGCATACTCAATTTAATGAATCACCCCATAAAATATAATTCATCTAATTCAATAAATTTTATTATTATACTATTTATCCCTAGGGATACCATTATTATTTTCTTAGATATCATTTTATAGTCTTCCATATTGATATGTATTACATTAAATATTTATTGTGTGGAATGTTATTATCATTTATAAATATTCCACACACCCATGAAATTTTTTCCACTATGTTTTTAATTAATATCCATGATTTTGATAAATATTTAAAATATTACTTCTCATATAAGAATGTTCTCAGTGAAATTTAACTTGAGATAATGGACTATCCCATTAATATTCAATTCAATCAGTCAAGAAATATTCAAAATTTAAATATAAACAACTAGACAAAAATTTAACATATCTAAAGATCAAAAATAATACGTTGTGCCTTTTAATTTTCTATCTTCATCCTCTATATCAAGAAAACTGATAGCTTGAACCTTTCGTTGAGTAAAAACAATAATTATGATCATTACTTTATAAAATTCCTAGTATTATACCTCAAATCATTATGTATAATATTTTACTATTATATGTTGATAGATAACTAAAGTGGGAACTACATGGTCTAAACCCCAATACTCATTGACATTTAAAAATATAGGTAAAAAAATAAATGGATTTTTGAACCATTTATAATATATATTTTAATCAATTTGTTGGAGAAATGTATGTTGTTCTACTGAGAATTGGTTTAATGAAAATAAATAATGAGTTTAGTGAATTAGAATAAGTATATGTTTATAATAGTTTGTTTTTCTATATATTCATTCATTTTCTAAACCAATAGATCAAAAAATGACTCTTTATGATTGCATTTAATTACTTATATGATATGGAGTTAAAATGGGAATTATAAATACATATTTCAAATTTCATGATCTTGAAATTTTGATATATAAATTTTCCCAAAGGATTAGGAAAATACAACCTTCACATTCACCTTTAGACTATTTTTATATATAAAGAGATTATTTATTCTAAAAAATAATATAAATTCATTCTAATGATTTTTGGTTAGTATTTTCCCATATCAACTAGAAAATTTAATGAAAACATACATTATTTATTTTGATATCTATGGCTCCAATATGAATGAATTTATTAATATTTTAGTTGTCATCCATTATTATTGAATTTAAATGAAACATTTATTAAAATAGAATTAATTATATGTTATATGAAAATTGAATGAATATATAAATTACATTAATTGGGAATACTTTAAAGATAATAAATAAAATTCATTATTTATTTTATCCTTATTATTCTATAGAATATCCCAGATGTGAGGTCTTTCTTGGTTCATGTTATTTTTTATCATTATTACATTCATTATGTTAGTACAATTGTACAACCCCTCTCTAGATTACTCAATGAAGAAAAATAATTTATTTTGGTAGAAACTATGGGGATATTTTAATAAATTAAAATGGAAACTCATGTCACCCCTAATAATCCATTAACCTCATGGGGATATAAAATTTTCACTCATGTGTCCTGATTCCAACAATTTAGTTAGGATAGTTTAGCATAACATATAAATAGAAATCCACATGTCATTTAATATGCATCATGAAAAATGTAAACATCCAAGTGAAACTGAACCAAAGCTGAAAGATAACTTATATCCATTATTTTTACATAGGATACATTATTGATTTATATTTTGGGGTCCAAACATATTGTATATTTTTACCATGTATTCTTATATTATCTCAATATAAAATAAATATGAAAATGATTTTTTGTTCCATGGATTATCCAATTTCAATAATTCAATTTAAAATATAATTTTGAAAAATAGAGTAAAATGTTATGTCTAGGAATATAAATAGTAGTGTTCCATCATCATTCATTTTTCAATCCCTTAAAATTCCCATCAATTACATTTTTTTGAATGATATTTTTTTAAAGTGTTATATGTTATTCAATTGTATGTGTTGAACACTCTGGGAATTGAGTTGCTTTATTATATTTTGATAATCACAATTATATTTTATTTTTATCTTAATTATGTTTGATACATATCAAATATGCTTTATTATATGTTGTTAATTTCAATTATGCTTAATATAATTCTTTTAGATATATGTACTCTCACCTAACACATTCTGCCTATAGAATTCTTAAACAGTTTATAGCTACCGATACAGAACAGTATCTACCGTTATGACTTAGAGCTACTGATATCGAATAAAGCTACTGATATGGAGTTCACCGATACATCAAGTTCACCGGTACTCAAAGTTCACCGCTACATCAAAGTCTACCGATACGGTACAACAAGTCTACCGATAGAGTTACAGTTACAAGATCACCGGTACTAAAGATTACCGCTACATCGAAGTCGACATCTACCGATACAGAGCTACCGATATGCTGAAGTCCACCGATATTAAAAGTCTACCGATACATCGAGGAAGCTACCGATAGGGACTTACCGCTACCGATACAAGGTAGAGCCACAGATACCATTACAAGTCCACCGCTACTGATGTGATCAAGTCTACAGTTATAGCTATCGATACAAAGTCTACCATTACAAATGAAGTCTACCGATACAGACACCTACTATAACACAAGTCTACCGATATCAAGAGCTACCGTTCCAGAGACAGAACCCGACACTGCTTTAATTTCTTTATATTTATTTAATCTAACCAACGGTCATATTAGAAATATTTTAATGCTCTGTCATTTATTTAATGAAGGTTGTTGGATGTCAGGGAACCGTACCTCGTACCTACAAAAAGTAAATCATCTTTTGTCGGAGCTCGTGATTTAAATAAAGGAAGGATGTGCTACTACAAAGAGAGGATGAATAGACAAATACATAGAGACATACATACCATGAGGTGTGCTATAAGAACAACTGAGCGTGAATGCAAAGAGACGACTAAACATACATAAAGAACATTACTGCATACCAGTGAAGAGCTGAGAACGAGAACATAACACAAGAGCTTCATCAACTATCTCTACACCTGGAAGTCAAGGAAACAGAATTTACTCTGTTTTCCAGACAAAAACCAAAAGAGGACTCAGAGCGAATTCTAATCAATCAAAGGAGTCCAGAACTGTACGATAATCACTAGAGACATTTCTAAACTCTAAATATTTTCTCTGTGATTTATCTTTTTACATATTGAGTAGTGTGTGTTATCTGATATATTTTACACACACACACTATCTTATGTACTATAACTGGAGGAATTGTAAATCCTCACTCAACTCTCTTACATCTTGTATTTCCTACTGGGATAGTGGTAGAGGTCTTGTGACCTGGACAGCTTGTTGCTGTTGTTTTTGTTCCCCACGGATAATAGTGGTAGAGGTCGTGTGACCTCGATAGCTGGTTATTATTGTTTTTGTTTCCCACAGATAACAGTGGTAGAGGTCGTGTGACCTGGACAGTTGTATATTGTTGTCTATCCCCGATACAGGGTGTGGATCACTTTTATATAATGTTTTGAGAGGACTAAGTCTCAGCTTGAGACTAAACCTCTTTGTTAAATCTGTTGTGCTTATTTATATTCAAAGTTCTTTTTTATTCCGCTGCTAATTACTTTAAAACCCAAAACTGTTTTAAAGTCACTTTGATAATTAAACTCGCAAGTTTTTATATTAGTTGTAAATAAGTATGTTAGTTTCAAAAGTTAATCAACTCTTCTGATTTGATTATCTGGGAAATAATCAATCCCTTGAGAACCTAACAGAACCTTTACTTTGGTATAAATTCACTATAGTTTAATTTTGTATTTTAATTGGGGGATTTTAAGAAAAAGTTTTTAAACAGGAATTTTAATTAGAACTAAATTCACCCCCCCTCTTGAGTGTCCACTCTGACCAACATTTGGTATCAAAGGGAAAGAAAAAAAAGTAAAGAAAATATTTAGTACTCTGTTCTTCAACTATGATTTTAGTTGTATTTTAATGTTCTTAAAATTCCTATTATTTCTAATTTTTTATCTCTTTAAAATATTTGATTTAAGTAAGATATCATGGATAATAGACTTGAAGGTTTTTCTACCAATAGACCACCATTTTTCAATGGCACTAACTATGCTCAGTGGAAAATCAAGATGAAAATTCATTTATAGAGTATGGGTTTTAATATTTGGACTGCTATAGAATCAGAATATAAAATACCTACTACTGTGTGATCTACTTGGAATGAAGCTACTAAGACAGCCTACAATAATAATTGTAAAGCTATGAATGCTCTGTACTATGCTTTAGTAGATGAGGAATTTAATAGAATATCTGCTTGTAAAACAGCTTATGAAATTTGGGATACCATAGCTGTTTCTCATGAACGAACAACTAATGTTAAGGAAATAAGATTGAACACTTATACTATTAATTATGATAATTTTAAGATGAATCCTGATGAACCCATTTCTGACATGTATCTCAGGATCAACGAAATTTTCAACACAATGATCTCTCTGGGAAAGGATGTTCCATCAAAGGAACAAATTATGAGAATTATGAGATGTCTACCTGAAAGATGGAGAGGATCTTCTGACTCAATTAGAGAATCGTGTGATATTGGTTAACTGCCAGTCAAGGAATTAATTGGCAAGCTGATGATGTATGAAGAAGAACTCAAAGTGAACAAATAAGAAGAAGATGAACCAAGAAGGAAGTCTGTTGTGTTCAAGACTTTAACTTTGAAGAACAAGGATAAGGAGAAGCTTCAAGAAATAAATGAATGTTCAACCTGTGAAGACAGTGAATGTGCTTCTGACAGTGATGCTGAGATGGCTCACATTTCCAGAAGGTTTAAGAAGTTCTATAGGAAGAAGAAGTTTTTCAGAAAATCAAATTATAAAGGTAAGTATGATAACAAGGGACATTGGAAAAAGGATTGGAAGAAATCTGACAAAAAAGATGAGGTTTTCTGCTATGAGTGAAAAAGAAAAAGACATATAAAAGAGAACTTTCCAAAGCATAAGTACAAGAAGAAACATGATTACAAGGACAGTAAGTACAAAAAGGCTATGAATGCTACTTGGAGTGCTTCTGAGGATAGATCCACTGAATGTGAAGTTTTTTAAACTGAACTCAAAAATAAGAAAAATATGTATTTTATGAAAAACACATCTGAGGTAACAGCTGAAACTCCTGCTTTAAATTCAAATTATTTTGGAGATGATTCCGTCTCAGAAAACATGTCAAAATCTGAAATGTTTGAATACTGTGATATGATAGAAGAAACCTGTAATGAGCTGAAAGAAAAATACAAAGGTTTAAAGAAACAGTATGCTTTAACTGTTAAACATAAATCTGATCATGATATTGAAATGGAAAAGAATTCTCAGTTACTTAAAGAAAACACTGAACTGAAATTATCTAATGATCAACATAATAAAGACTTAGAAAAATTTACAAATGGTAAATATACTCTTACTAAGATTCTAGGTAAGAAAATAACACATGGATACACTACTGAAATAGGATACTAACCTGGACAAAGGAAAATTACCAAAACTAATTTATTCCTAAATCTAGACAGAATGTAGCTAGTTCGGAAACTTCATTTGCTTCAACTTGTTATATTCATAGTTACAGATCTAATAAGGTTTATCATTCAAAATATTTTGATTATACAAATTCTATGAGACCCATTAGACAAATCTGTGTACCTAAAGTTTTATTGGCTAACCTATCTGGACCCAAGAAGATCTGGGTACCAAAATCATTTCCTGTCTAAATCTGTTTTGTAGGGAACCTGCTTAAAGAGATCCAGTAGAAAGACCTAGTACTTGGACAGTGGATGTTCAAGACATATGTCAGGAGACTTCTCATGCTTTAAAAGCTTAGTCAGAATTGATGGAGTCTTTGTCACTTTTGGTGATAACTCAAAAGGAAAAATCATCGTCTTACGACAGATTGGTAACACTGACACAATATTAATTTCTAAAGTTTTATTTGTTGATGGACTTAAATATAAATTTTTAAGTTTTTCTCAGTTATGTGATGATGGTTTTTGTGTTAAATTTGAAAACGATTCTTGCAATGTTTTTAATTCTAAAAAAGTTTTAGTGTTTTCTACTTTATGAAATGAAAATGCTTATGCTTTTGATATAAATTCATTAGCAAAGAAGAATATTACTTGTTTAAATGCTTTTCATAAAGAGTCCTGGATTTGGCATAGAAGATTAGGACACTACAATGTACATTCACTTAGAAAAAATGCTTGGAAGAACATAGTTAGAGACCTACCCAAACTTGAATTTCCAGCAGACAAAGTTTGTAATCCCTGTCAAAAGGGAAAGAAACATAAAGTTTCTTTTAAATCAAAGAAAGAAGTGTCAACTTCTCAACCTATCGAGTTGGTTCACATGGATTTATTTGGACCTTCTAGAGTTTCTAGTTTAAATGAGAAGCACTATGTCTATGTTCTTGTAGACGACATTTCTAGATATACTTGGGTATATTTTCTAGCTCACAAAAGTGAAGCATGTTCTTACTTAGTAAAATACTCCAAATATATAGAGAACCTTAGTGGACTTAAAATTAAAACCCTGAGAAGTGATCATGGCCACGAGTTTGAAAATCATTAGTTTGAATCTTACTGCTCACACAGTGGCTATATTCACAATTTATCTTCCCCTAGGACACCCCAACAGAATGGTGGAGTTTAAAGGAGAAATAGTACCCTTCAAGAAATTGCTAGGACTGTGCTTATTGTGTATGGCCTACCTGTTTACTTTTGGGCTGAAGTTGTAAATACACCTTGTTATGTTATCAATAGAGTCTTGATCCGACCTGTTCTTAAAAGGACCCCTTATGAGTTGTAGAATTGTAGGAAACACAAGGTTAACTACTTCAGAGTTTTTGGTTGCAAAGTCTTTATTATTAATACTAAAGATAATCTTGACAAGTTCGCACCAATGAGTGATGAAGGAATTTTCCTATGATACTCTATAACTAGTAAAGCCTATAGAGTTTTCAATAATATAACCAAATGTGTAGAATATTTGTTCACATAAAATTTAATGAAACTGATCCACATGAACCTAATACCTCTCTTGAAAATCTTGAAGATGATCTATCTGTTTTGAACCTTAATGATAAGGAAAATGGTCCTGTAGTAAAAACATCTAGTTCTAGAAATTTTCCAGAACCTACTTCTGTTGATTCCCAACCTATTGATGAACCTGAAATTTCTAGTCCTACCATTACTCGATCAACTAGAATTCTAAAGAATCATCCTTTACATGATGTTGTAGGAAATCTTGATAGAGGGACACAGACTAGAGCTTCTCTTAGAAATCAGGTTGAACATCAAGCCTTCTTGTCACAACTTGAACTTAAAAACATTGATGATGCTATTAATGATGAATTTTGGGTAATGGCTATGTAATAAGAACTAAATCAATTTTAAAGAAACAAAGTCTAGAAATTAGTGGAATGGCCTAAGGACACTTTAATCATAGGCACAAAATGGGTGTTTAGAAACAAAGTTGATGAATCTGGTAACATCATTAGAAACAAAGCTAGGCTAGTTGCACAAGGTTATAATCAAGAAGAAGGAATTGACAATGAGGAAACATTTGCACATGTAGCTAGATTAGAGGCAATTAGGATCTTACATGCCTTTGCATCACATCTTAATTTCAAGTTATATCAAATGAATGTGAAAAGTTCTTTTTAAATGGTTTTATTTTTGAAGATGTTTTTGTAAAACAACCACCTAGTTTTTCAAATCCTCATTTTCAGAATCACGTCATCAAACTTTCTAAAGCTTTATATGGTTTAAAACAAGCTCCGAGAGCTTTGTTTGAAAGGCTTTCAAACATTATTATTTCAAAAGGATTTACAAAAGGAATTGCTAATCCAACTCTTTTTATAAACAATATTTCAAAAGATTTTTTATAGTACAAATCTATTTTGATGATATTATTTTTGGATCTTCTAAGAATTCTTTATGTACTGATTTTTCAGAAATAATGCAAAATGAATTTGAAATGAGCTTAATGGGAGAGATTATGTATTTTCTTGGTTTTAAAATTTTTCAAACTAAAGATGGTATTATTTTAAATCAAAGTAAATATACTAAGGATTTTTTTAAACTATTTGTCTTGGATAGTATTAAGGAAAGTGATATACCCATGAGTACCACCTGTAAATTGGATATTGTTGAATCTGGGAAACCTGTTGATCAAACTAATTACAGAGTTATGATTTAGAGTTTACTTTACCTTACTGCTAGTGGACCAGATATTATGTTTAGTGTATGTATGTGTGATAGATTTCAAGCTAATCCAAAAGAATCACACTTACTTGCGGTTAAAATGATTTTTAAATATCTTAAGTATACTGCAAATTTGGGTTTTTTTATCCAAACGGACAATCATTTGACTTAATAAGTTATTCAGATGCTGATTTTCTTGGCTGTAAGGTAGATAGGAAGTGCACATCTGGAACGTGTCACTTACTTGGAAAATCCCTAGTATCATGGTGTAGTAAGAAACATAACTCAGTTGCATTATCTACTGCTGAAGCAGAATACATAGCTACTGGTAGTTGTTGTGCACAGATTCTATGGATGAAACACACTTTACTGGACTATGGATTTGATTTCAAGCATGTTTCAATTAATTGTGACAACACTAGTGCGATTAACATCTCTAAGAACCCTGTGTCTCACTCTAGAACTAAACACATTAATGTTAGACACCACTGTTTAAGAGATCATTATCAAAGAGGTGATATAACACTTGAGTTTATAGGCACTGAACTTCGATTAGCTGATATTTTTACTAAGCCATTATGTTCAGTAAGATTATGTTTAATTAGACATGAATTAGGAATGATAACATACCCTTGAAACCGTTAGGAGACCTCACCTTTAGGAGACCTCACCGTTAGAAAATTCTCACCATTAGAAAATTCTCACCGTTAGGAGACCTCACCGTTAAAAAATTCTCACCGCTAGGAGACCTCACCGTTAGAAAATCCTCACCGTTAGGACATCCTCACCATTAGAAGACTTTACAGGTACAACTTGCGCTGTTTTAACTTCTGTAAAGTCGAGACATCTAATTTTTTTATATATATGATTTATTTTATTCGTGGATCCTAAATGATATTTAACCGAGTCTATATTTCACACCATCTCAACGGAAACTCGTCTGTTCGAATCCCTCCAACCTAACCATCTCAAACCGCAAAACCCTAAACCTCGAATCTGTAATGGCCCACATCAAGAGACCTCAGGTTACAGATGGGAGTGATGAGCCGCAAGTGAAAAGATAAAAAGTATCAAATTATAGTACCAGTGTAAGTGGAAGTGTAGCTCGATAGAATCCAATAAACCTGCATCTCTCAAAGCAAGAAATTGTCGTTGAGATAGAGGTGTGTTTAGAATGGATCATGGAGAGCAAGTCCTTAGTTCTTAATGTTTTAGAAGAACATGGTTGGACTGAGTGCTTCGTGAACAACAATGGACCCTATTAACCAGGGCTGGAAAAACAGTTCTACGAATTCATTCGTTTTGAAAAGTCTGAGGAAGAAAGCAGAATGATTTCTTATGTGAATGGACAGGAAGTTTCTTTTACATCAGTAGAATGGGCTGGGAACATGAGAGTTCCACATGAAGGAGATTATGAATTTTATTCAAAATCTGTACCTTCAACCAGTGATGTGTTTCAATATGATGATGCTTTGCTGGAGCTTACAGGGAAAGGGACCCCTAGAAAGGTGATTGCTGTAGAGATGGTTGGAGAAGATAAGCTGTTGTTTAAATTTATTCAGTATGTTGTTAGTCCGAGAAGAGGGGACTTTGCCACTTTGAGATTTCCAAGACATATATCTGTTATATTTACTGAAGCATAGTGTGATAATCAATCTATGTAGATTGATTATGGTTCAAGTTGAAGAGATGACTAGACCGAAGTCCAAATCAAATGCACTGTTTTTCTCAAAGCTAATTTCTGTGATGCTAAAAGTGAAAGAGGTTGTTGGACCTCAGGATGAGATGGTAGTGGTTAAGGACAACTTCTGTATTACAAACACTATCTGTAAATACATGAAAGTAAGCTGGAATCCTTGGAAGAAATCATGGGTGAATGATGACGGAAAAATCTATTACAAGTATACTGCTATGGATCATCCATCTAGACCAAAGGATGTGAGGGATCCTGGTTTTGGACCAGATGAGCCAGAACCGGTCTACAATGATGATAAAGCTGAGGAGGAAGAGACATAAGTTGAGGAAGGAGGAGTCCCAGACATACCACCTAGTCCTGTGCATTTAGTTATTTCTTATGGAGAAGTTATCCCTCCAAAAGAACTACCAAAGAGAGAAACTGTCTTAAAGGACAATGATACAGAGACTACAGAAGAAGGAGAAGAAGCATGCTAGTATGTTGTCAAGGACACCTCTAAGGAGGATGAGGAAACCGAATCAGATCATGATGTTAATGGAGAAAAGGAGGCTGATTTTGAAGCAGATTATGAGGAAAATGTTGAAAAAGGGCTTAGTTTGAGTCCTCTAATAGTCAGTACAGTCAAGACAGTGCCTGATCAGGAAGACGTAGTAGCAGCACCTATTGATGAGATAGTCATTAATGACTCAGAGAAAATGGCTATTGAATCTGCTGTAGTTGTAGAGGAAATTGCAGAATTACGTCAGGAAGAACAGTTGTAAGAGATACCTCAGGAGAATGTTCCAAGTGAGGGGGAGAATCATGGCTCAGTATCAGTGCTATATGACATTGAAGGTTGGACATATGATCCAGGATATATGATTCATGGACTTTCTAATGGAGATTCTGATGAGGAAGACCGAACCCAAATGAAATTTGTTACCCTACCCACTATGGCTGAAAATGTGGCAACCAAAGAGGTCCTTGAGTCCTTAAAAGATGAATTGAAAGAAGCAATAAGGGAATCAGTTCAAGATATGAAGAAAAGTATGGTTGAAGAGATGAAAATCATGGAGAAATATCTTGAGTTATCCATTGGATGTGGTGTGTCCAGTCCTGTGAAAGAAATGATGGATGAACATAAAGTGTTCCACACTCAGATTGAGAGTTGGACATGAGCTTTAGTTGCCTTGAGACAATCGATTTCTTCTCTGAATACCATGCATAGCTCTTAAAATCAAGTAAATTCTGACATTCTATATATCAAAGAAGTAGTCAAACATTTTGTGGAAGTTTTTGAGGCCTTTTAAAAGTCAGTTAAAGAACATCTGAACAGCCAGGATGAACTTGTTCAGAAGGTCGTTAGTAGTCTGACTCAATCCTTCAAGGAGACAGTGGATTTTTCAATGAAACCTCTTACCTCATCTAGCTCAAGTTTGATCCCTGACCAGATCTGCCCTGTTATTCAGGAAGAATTGGATAAGGCCAGTCTCAGTGGTGCATCAGATACTCAGATTCATGCTACCACTAGGGAAGTTAGTAGTTTTGTTCGTGATCACCTGCAGGCAGCTACTGCTTCTCAAGAGGCAATCAAGAATAAGGTGGATGCTTATTTTGAAAAGGTTTATACCAAGAACCAAATTTAAAACCATTTCAAACTCTTGATTGAGAATATGAAGTTACCTCCAGTTACCCAAGCCTTCAGAGAACAGGTTAGTAAGCTCATGGAGCTTACTCCTGCTTTGGACAAATTCATTGAAAATAGGGATGATTTTGTGTCTGCAATGGAGAGAGGAGGAAGCATTATAATGGATTTCAGAAACATGTTGCTTCCCTTCCTGCATGTGGATACAAGACCTATGATTGTACCTCATGCCCTTCCTACTTCTGCCTCTGGGAGTACTCCTCAATTGAGTCCAGTTGAAGCCATTAGGAGCTTTACACCGATGATCACTCAGAGGAGCTCAAATTTCAGATCTGGTACAGTTTCTGTAGCTGAACCACCAGTTGTGCCCTCAGCTATTCCAAAACCCTCTGCTGATCCTAAGGGAAAGACACCTGTTCCAGAGGAGGATTGAGTGTTTCTAGATCTTTTTGATAGGATTCACTTGTTTTTTTCTGATCTTGTCAGTGTATTTTTTATATTAATGAAATTCCACTTCATTCTATACTTTACTGAGTTTCTATTACTTTGTCATTTATTCTCTGCTAATCTTTATCTTTTCTCTGCTACCATTCTTTTTGTTAATCACAAAGGTGGAGAAAATGAGCAAATGAGAAAATGAGAGAAAACAAGAAATGAGACCTTAGAGTAAACAAAGGGGGAGAAACACACAAAGGTGGAAATGAGAAACAGACTTAAGAGAGAATCTTGCAGTACAATTGAAAAGGGGAAGAATATGGAAGTTTTGTTCTAAACAAAACAAAAGAACCTTTTCCTCTGATGCTAATTTCTTTTCCAATTTTTCCTCTGAAACCTCTTTTTTTATATCATTTTTGATATATTTTCTTTCCTTTGATACTATTTCAATTTTCTTGGCATAATTTGTGATTATCAAAAAGGGGGAGATTGTTGAACCCTTTGGGAATTGAGTTTCTTTATTATATTTTGATAATCCCAACTATATTTTATTTATATCTTAATTATGTTTGACACATCTCAATTATGCTTTATTATATGTTGTTAATTTCAAATATGCTTAATATAAGTCTTTTGGATATATGTACTATGACCTAACAAATTCTTCCAATAGAATGCTTAATCATTTTATAGCTACCGATACAGAACAGTAGCTACCGTTATGACTTAGAGCTACCGATATCGAATAGAGCTACCGATACGGAGTTCATCTATACATCAAGTTCACCGGTACTCAAAGTTCACCGCTACATCAATGTCTACCGATACGGTACAACAAGTCTACCAACAACATGTCTACCGATAGAGTTACAGTTACAAGCTCACCGGTACTCAAGATTACCGCTACAACGAAGTCGACAGCTACTGATATAGAGCTACCGATATGCTGAAGTCCACCGATATGCAAAGTCTACCGATACATCAAGGAATCTACCGATAGGGACTTACCGCTACCGATAGAAGGAAGAGCCACAGCTACCGTTACAAGTCCACCGCTATTGATGTGATCAAGTCTACAGTTATAGGTACCGATACAAAGTCTACCGTTACAAATGAAGTCTACCGATACAGACACCTACCATAACACAAGTCTACCGATAACAAGAGCTACCGTTCCAGAGACAGAACCCGACACTGCTTTAATTTCTTTATCATTATTTAATTTAACCAACGGTCATATTAGATATATTTTAATGCTCTGTAATTTATTTAATGAAGGTTTTTGGATGTCAGGGAACCGTACCTCATACCTGCAAAAAGTAAATCATCTTTTTCCGGAGCTCATGCTTTAAATAAAGGAAGGATGTGCTACTACAAAGAGACGATGAATAGACGAATACATAGAGACATACATACCACGAGGTGTGCTGGATGAAAAACTAAGCGTGAATGAAAAAAGACGACTAAACATACATGAAGAACATTACTGCATACCAGTGAAGAGATGAGAATGAGAACATAGCACAAGAGCTTCATCGACTGTCTCTACACCTGGAAGTCAAGGAAACAGACGATACTCTGTTTTCCATACAAAAACCAGAAGAGGACTCAGAGCGAATTCTAATCAATCAAAGGAGTCCAGAACTACACGAAAATCACTAGAGCCATTTATAAACTCTAAATATTTTCTCTGTGATTTATCTTTTTACATATTTAGCAGTGTGTATTATCTGCTATATTTTACACATACACTGTCTCCTGTACTCTAACTGGAGGATTTGTAAATCCTCTCTCAACTCTCTTACATCTTGTATTTCCCACTAGGATAGTGGTAGAGGTCTTGTGACCTAGACAGCTGGTTGTTGTTGTTTTTTTTCCCACAGATAACAGTGGTAGAGGTCGTGTGACCTAAACAGCTGGTTGCTGTTGTTTTTTTCCCATGGATAACAGTCGTAGAGGTCGTGTGACCTGGACAATTGTATACTATTTTTTATCCCCAATCCAGGGTGTGTATCAGTTTTATATAAAGTTTTGAGAGGACTAAGTCTCATCTTGAGACTGAACCTCTTGGTTAAATCTGCTGTGCTTATTTATATTCAAAGTTATTTTTTATTACACTGCTAATTACTTTAAAACCCAAAACTTTTTTAAAGTCACTTTGATAATTAAACTGGAAAGTGTTTATATTAGTTGTAAATCAGTAAGTTAGTTTCAACAGTTAATCAACTCTTATGATTTGATTAGCTGGGAAATAATCAATCCCTTGAGAACCTAACAGAACCTTTACATTGGTATAAATTCACTACAGTTTTATTTTGTATTTTAATTGGGGTATTTTACGACAATGTTTTTAAACAGAAATTTTAATTGGAACTCAATTCACCCCCCCTCTTGAGTGTCCACTCTGACCAACAGTATGAATAAATGTTGAACAATTTGGAAGCATATTTGATTACAGATTATTAAATTAAAACCCATGATTAGATTATTAAACATTAGTCACATTTGTTAATTTTTATGGACCCTTACAGTTCTCTCACATTTAGTGATCTTTTTTTAATATGTCTTGTTCTGGAAATAGAGTGTCAGTCATTCCTCAAATTCTATGAAGCTCCTTTGTGTGGGGGTACTTCAATCCATAATGGACTCCATATAAGGATAAGTATTATGTTATTTTTTCAAATATTATTTTTAGATTCCCATGTAGATTTTAAATATATTATTAATTGTAAATAGATAAGGAATGTCTCTAAAAAATATAAATTGAACAAAAAATAAATTTAACATTATATTCTTGAGGTTTTTGGAATTAACAAAAAGGGGTTGTTTATTCATTAATTTTTTACAAAATCTAATACTCTAGTAGTGTATTACATTCTAAAACTAGAAGAAGAACAAGTAAAAATTAATGATTCCTCTAAGGTAATTGTGTAATTATTTATAACCCAAATATTCATCCTGATTAAATATCATAAGATATTTTTTAAATAATATGGTTTCTAGTTCTAAAACATTATAATGTATTTAATTTTACATCAATATTTGTTTAGGAATTATGTTTTTATTGTTTATCACCACCTTAATAAGGTAATGTTCTTTGTTTGTAATCAATATGTAAAGGTATTTATAAAAACATGCTCTACCCCAACAGAAATATTGATGTCATAGACCCTATGATTCTTAGTTGGCTATTTTTATCTGTCCTCATACTCTCATTTTAATTTAACGTTATCATATTGTATTCATAAAGTGTTTTACCATACTAATTGAGTGATAATATTAAGATTATTTTTCTAATAAATAATGATTTTTTTTCATATTGAACATTCTCAAATGAAATTATAGATTATGGAGTTAAAAGAAATATGTTTAAATTCTCATGAAAACACATTATCATATAATCAAAGAATATAGGCTTCCCATTATGACATCATCCTTCATTATCAGTTCTAAATTAATCTAAGGGTCCTCCATTAAAATGAAAGGTTCTTGATTCCCAACCTATTCCCTGATATGGAACAAAGGGATTCTCGATCACTATAAGAAGGCACATGTTCCTGGTCAATAAAGATGCACGACTTGGTAATGATTTATTCCAATGATTTAATTAAATAAAGCATAAAAATAAATTTAAATTAAATAATATTATGGAATATATGAAAATAATACATCCATTATATAGATAAATAAAGAAACATAAATCATAATATTAAAACTAGGGATGCTACAAAAAACTATAATAACCAAGAACATCCCTCACCCTTTGAACACTCACTCTAGTAAGGTAAATACAACCACATCCAAAGGATCTATTTAACCCACCATTAACTAAGGTTGCACTCCATCCATTGAAAGAAATAAAATTATAAGTTTCCAATGAGATAAAATAAACTAAAATAAAAACTATAAAATAATGTGCATATATACTAATTACTAAATAAATATATTCCAACACACAAAAAAATGACACCCCATGGGTGGTAATAAAGGATAGGCTAGACCTATATATGAAATATAGTATATATATGGGTCTGAAAACATTACCACATAAATGAAATTCCAAAAGAGAAATATATACCCTATTTCATATGTTACAAAAAGAAACCATTTTTTGATTGTTTGATGTAAATTGATAATAATAATTTAATTCTATTTCCTTTAATACAATAAGAGAGATTTTTACATCAAAACCCATTTACACTATTTAATGTCAAACACTTTTCTAAGTCTTGATTAAATTTTCAAAATAAACAAACGTTTTATTGATGCTATCATTGGGGAACCACCTAACCATCTAATTTTGTTGTGACGGCTTCCTATTTCAACATATTCTGAGTTTCTAAAGGAGGATGGATTTCATCAATTTAATGATTGTTGTATGCATCTTTATCAAAATGGGATGATGGGATGTATGTTCCTCCTTCCTCATATTCTTCTACGGAGGTTGTTCCCTAGTCTTGGTGTCTGTCATAGATTAAGTCATTATCATGGAACTCATTCACTACACCATCTCTATGTGGAAAATAGTTAATTATAATATTACTATCTTGATAAAGAAGTAATATTTGGTGAGGAAATTTGTCACATTATAAATATATGGAAATTTTTGGTCTTCGGGAACATTCTTCACATGTATTATTACTCTTAATAGGCCATCCCATGTGAGGTATCCTATGCACATAACCAATGAAATCCCATATCAATCACATGGTAACTAACATCACGGGTGGTCTTCCCCATCTGATGTTAGTGGAAAATCATATGTTACATTTTAATAAGGTAACCAAAATAATTATGTATCAATCACAAGGTAATTATTTATAGTGGTAGATTTATTGAATAGATTTCTACTGGAAGCATCCGATACATATGTTAGGGGATTATATTTTGGGTAAGTTCAAAATTACTAAACCCTGTGATGATGGATTAGAGCATCTATATGGGTTGGATCGGGGGATGATTTTGACATAATTCGGAAATTGGATGGCTGATCATAATTTCCTGTAGAGGAAGATCCATAATTTGTGTCCATGGGAGGGAATATTTCACAACCAGGTGTTTTCACAATGGATAAAAATGATTTATAGTGGTGGATCAGGGAGGTGCATCCCTGTGAGGGATGATGTCACAACTGGATAGTTTACCACTTTATTAGACCACCATGTGGTCACAGTTCTGGGAGGTGTGTCCCAATGAGGTAATATGTCATTGTTAGATAGTTTAATAGTGGATCATAACATCCTATGTAGGATGAGTAAGGTAGTTCACCCCTATGTGGGAATATTTCACCTGTGTATCATTCACTTATGGTTAAGAACACTCCATAGTGGCCCATTTGGGAGTTGTGTCCCTGTAAGGGAATATGTAACACCTGGATAGTATACCAATTGATAATAATTACTTCTAGAAAAGGTTCTAGGATTTCACTCCCTATGAGTGATGATAGAACAAGTAGATGATTTAACAATGATCCAGAACATATAGGGGAGGTGGATTTGAGAGGTGCGAGCCTAGGAGAAAATCATTAATACATGGATGGATTATATATGTTGGGATTGCAAATCAAAGTGGCATATTTCATAATCTATTTAGAAAATTGGTATGAAGACCCACAAAGATTGATACTGCAATATAATGTCTCATGTCAAGACTAATCCATGTAGTTTAACATCGTGTGGTAAGGATGCTCACCTCAAGAAAGAAGCATCAATGAGTGATGGTGTGGTGATTATGAGAAGAAGATATCCTTTTCAAGATGAATTTTCATGGGTGAATGGTGTGGGGATTACACATAGAAGTTTTTTGTGAGTGGATCATTGGCTATAGGGTGATGTGCCACGAATGGGAGGAAGTTTATTCCTATAATTGTCATACAAGGGGTATCTTGTGCTCATCACATGTAAAACTCCCATTTTACATCATGTGACGAGAACATTGGCATGATCATAAATGTTTTACAACAAGGATGTGGAACTATGAATTTTTACAGCAAACATATAAGACATGGGAAGGTTCACTCCTTACCCCATAGAGAACACATGAAAATAGATCATGTGCCCATGGTTGGGGAATGGTGTTTTCACTATCATGCATGATTATTCAATCATGAGGACCACGATAATGTCCCTATTCATTGATGAAAAAGGGGATACAGTACATATTCTTATAAGTAACATGTAAGTAAAAATATTTTATTGTAATTGGGGTGATGTGGGAAGAAATAAGGGTGCATGGAACTTTTCATATAGGGTCTTGAGGTGCAATTGAACATTTCTTGTATTGGTATGGGGGCGCTGATCAGTTATCCTTCGTCAAAAAGCATCAGCAGAAGGGATGAACCATGTAAAGGTCTATGAGACAGGTTTCAAGAATCATGGGGCCTCGTGGAGAGGTGTTTCATTATTCCTAGTTTCTTCATGAAGGTTAAATTCTTTGAGAAGGGGTTTTATAAAACTCAAGCTAATCCTACCTTATAGTGAAGTCCTGATTCAAATGGGGAGTTCTTCATGATGGATGAATACTTATCAAATACTCAAATACCTCATAAGGAAATCATTATTAATGGTGGGAATAGGCCTACAAAAATGGAATCTCTACTATTTTTTAGAGTCTCTCAAGGAAACATAAGAAGAGGTTTGATTAAGCATGGATACCATGGGTGATCCTTTTTCTATTTCATTAACAATGATTAATGGGTTTACAAAAACAACTCAATTTTTAAAAGTCCAAAGGTCTCCTTTAATCACCAAGAAGTCTAGCTTGAGAAGTTATTTTTAAGAAATTGGTTTAATAATGCTTGGATTCATTCATGATTCTTTATGATGTTTTCCCGTGGGTGGGCACCGTGAGTCTGAATGTCCCTTTTGTAGAGATACCTTCATCCCTTCACAAGTTTACAATGTAATTTGAAATTATGAATCTTCTGACATGGATGTTACCATAAATCCTTCATGAATTAATGAAGGATCTTCACATACAATGATATTTGTATGATTGGTCCATTCAAAAATAATTTTAGACGTGGAAAAAAAATCTGAGGAATTTTTTCCCCCTTGGGATCTGATTCTCTCTAGACCAATTCTGTCGTCTTTGACTTCCTCAACTTATACGGTGATATGACTATTTAGGTGGAAAAAAATACCCCCCTAAGAATAAGAGATGGAAAGAGAAGGTGGGACATATTTTAATGGAAAACATAGAAATTTGATAATCACTTCCCTTTCTCATAGATTATTCAATGAGGCCATTTGTGATTCCCACTTCATGAGGACCTTAAAACACCAGAGGTCGGTTATATTTCTATAAATAGTGCAGGGGACCCTTAGATGGACCACCATAATTTCATGAAGAGAAATGATCATGACCTCTTTTTTAGAATATCACACTCTTCGGGAGAACCCTATTATTTTGATCCTTACGATTTATGACTCACATTATTCTCAATGATCAGTTCTTAATGGAATATTCTATTATAATCCAACATCAATGAACTGGATCATTTTGAAGGACAATCATGGTTAACATAAAAAAACCACACTCAAAGAATAATTAAGTCTTGAACCAAAAGAAATATCAATGGTCTAATTCTATTAAAGATCATCGAGAAAAAATGCATGGTAATATCATGATTAGAGTGAGTTTACATAGAACATGAGAACAGAAAAAAAAACTAATGACTCTATAGATTATGGCTTGAAAGGAGTATCCAATATGCATGAGGTTTCCACTTTAGGTTTTCAAGTTAAGGGATGGTGTTTTCAACCATTTTAAGAGAAGATAAAATCAATTATACTATTTCAGAATCATGTTGATATAGTACCAATGTCATACAGCACTCGGGGGGGGGGGGGGGGTGACATCCTGAAGGAACACTCACCGATCAATATAGAGACACTCTGGGACAACATTAATAACATCAATGATGAGAAGCTAGTGGATGGGAAATCCTCCCCCTAGTATGAGATGATTATCAAGGTAGTTTTGGGGAATCCAATAAATTGATGGAACAACCATTGATACCTCAACAAGGGATATAAAATCACTAATAAATGAGAATCAAACTGTTAGAAATTAACCTCGTGCCTCTAATTTAAGGCCATTTTTATGTGAATGAGACTATATGAGGAAACATGGTACTTGAAGTTTTAGGTCTACAACCACAAATACATCATGCCAGATTTACTTAAAAGATGGTCCCCATGGACCAAAACATTCCTTGTGCATCATGTAGAGGTTGGTGTTAGCCTATTTGATCTCTACCAAAATTTCTAGATCCTTATCCAAAGGGAGATGTATGATGACTTACTCACCGCATAGAATTGCGGGGGGGGGGGGGGGTAATAAGAGTTTATAGAGCCTCTAGTAAATGTTTTTGTTTGATTTGGTTAAGGGAACCATGGTAGTGAATCCATTGATGAAAGATATCCAATTCGTGCAATGGTTTATGTATTTCTTGAATGATCCTGAACTAGCAGTGGAGGTACTCAAGGTGGATTGTTTGCAGAGAATCTACATGGGAGGCCACACACATGTCCTAGAGAAGACCAAAAGATCATGGATAACCTCTATTGGAGGATTGTGGAAGTGACCTAGTTGTATTTTTAGGGATACAACATCATGAATAAATCTCATGTGATCAGGCACATATGTTTTATTTTCATGAATATATGCGACTTGGTTCTCCCTATGGGGAATTAGAAAAAGGGTGTGTGGTCATGAAACTTCATTAAAGAGGCCATGTAGGCGAAGGGGAACTATGTTAATTTGAATATATTAGTATTGTGGAAGCTATAGGTGGTGATTTTCCACATCTAGAAAGGGATAATTCCACTTCACGTGTGTGGACCTCCATATTTTTATATTGGTGGGTGTACTCACACATAGGGGATATGAGTCTTGAAACCTTATATTTCGTCTAACAATGAACATCTAGATGTCAATCACAAACATTATTGGGAGTCTCCCACTTATGTTGGGCTTAGTGAACCTATTAGTATGGTCATGATAAAATATTGTTTCAAGATTCAAAGATTCACCCCTTCCATCAGATATTGTGACCAATGATTGTAGATGGACCCTTGAGTGGCGATCTTACCTCAGGTCCTTCTATGGTGGGGTAATAATGAAGAGGGTGGACTGTAAGATAATTTGATAACCGTATAATCAAAATTTATTTGAATGGAAATTCACATGCATTCAATATATGAAACTAATGTTATAAAAAGAGGTGTGCTGGGAGTTTCATCCCTTTTTTCTGAGGTAGATATAGAACATGTTCATGTGTGAGAATGAAAAACGTCGAAGTTAATTTCCTTTACCTACCACTAGGTATGGGCGGATTCATAAGTATGCATTGGGATGGGATATCACATGTCATTAAGTGATGTTGGGGTGGCAGAACAATTGAGACAATAAAGGAGAGGCCCCACTATTGTAGGGTCAAGGGTGAGTGGTGGTCAGAGTGTGAAGTGTAGTTATAGATTGTATAGTGTATAGGGAAACAATAGTGGGGTTAGAAATCCCAATCCCAAAATAGACAGATGCTAGATAGAGATGAGTAGAATTAGTTGATTCTCTCCTATGAATTTGTTAAAGTATTATGTCAAACACTCTAGGGTAGTCCCAAGTGTTTTTTTTCATGCCCTGATGAAGTGGGTATGTAACCAGAATGTACCTAGTGATGTTGTTTTCCCTTATATATAGGAGACTTGGGGACATCATAAGAACCTCACAAACATTCAGAGGGTGTGGAAATACTGCATCAATTAAGGGATATACCTCATTGGGGTGGGTTATGTGAATTAATATTTATATGTTCCCCAGGATAAGGTGATGCAATAAATATGATAGTTGGAGGATATATTCTATTCCTACGGTACCATGCTTCCCCTGACCAATTGGGTAAGGGTGCTACTAAGAATGTCTTCCCCTCTTGATTCCCTTGCATGTCACATGACAATAATTGTGTCTAAGGGAGAAGAACTATGAGAGTCATGGGGAAGTGACTCTTACCTGATCTTCAATAGGGATTGATATCCTAGTACTGACCATGTAAATTAAAGTATCTCTTATCACTTTTGGACTTCTTCCATCACTCTAAACATATCATATGTCCTATTATTTTACATTTGTAGGAATCATAGGGAATATAAGTGGAATAGTTATGTGATAGGGTTCATACAGAATATGAGGGAACGTCAAATCCTAAATGGGATAGTGTGGGTCCCCTTTGTGATTTCATAGTCATGGGAGACCAATCATAATCTACAGTGGAAACTATGGTTGAGATGAACACTACGAGGTGAATTCCCTCAATCAGGTAATTGATTGTGAACCTTCAGGAACTCCTCGATGGGTTGTACTATTCGTGCAATCATATTTTTCTTTTATATCATTTTTATTAATATTTTAATTGATGAACTTTTCTAATTCATATTGGAATAGATTTTTAAACTGTGATTAGAGATCATCAAAAAATTTCAACATCTAAGTTGGCAGTGATGTAGGATGAGGCTAAGAAAATAGATGTTACACTCTTAGAAAAAACATCTAGAGAGGCTATGATTCTTGGGAAAACATTGACGGTTCCATAAGAATGGTCGACAAAGATCCTTACCTCAATGGAGGGGGTCAAGATTGTTCTCACGATGGGACGAGAAGAAGATTTCCTAGTGGTGGAGCCAATGGATATGGCAGCACTGGAAGTGGAAGTTATAATTAAATAAAAAGAGAAAGGGGTGGAAAATATTCTTGAATTTAGGGTTACTATTGAGGATTCATTGGAATCAGAATCCTTGATGATTCAACATAATGTTTTTTTGGTGATGAATAAGATATTACACCAATATCAAGGGAAGCTATGGAGAATAGAACAGTTGTTAAACATTAGGGGTTTCATAAGGTACATTTGAGGATTCTTCTTGTAGGTTGAAGGAGAAATTTCCCACTTAGAATGGCTACCATATGAGCATGAAATTTTCACTTCAACCAATACTGAGATCATTAATGGTCTAAAGGCCCGGTGGGAAGTGAATAAAGCTAATAAAGAATATGTGACACTTTTCATTGTTGACTATCGAGGGGAAATAAACTAGAGCTATATCCGAGTTGAATAAGTTCATTCTATATCCAATAAGAGAAATATGTTCTAGGTGAGAGGAAGTGGACCCCATAGGCACCTCAACTGAGGATAGTCAAGAACAAGCACTCGATCGATGGTGTCAATCATTGATGGAACCTCAAAAAAAGAGGCTTTAATTCGTGGATGACACTTTGAAACATTTATTTAATCATCCTAAACTTCATCATGTGTGATCATGTTTATTCATTTTAATTATCACACATTTTTCATAATTATGAGATAACCGGTTACCCAACAAAAAGCTCATATGAGTGATGTCCATTTTAAAAAATTGTATACAACAATGTGATTTATCATTTATATGATATTGTTAGAAAATTTTCAATTACACAGGGTTTACATTGGTTGAAGGACCACTGAGAATGTTTAGGACAAGATGGGTTATGGTCGGAGAATGTGGGACTCTGAGCAGTCCACTTTCTTTCCCAATGTGAACTACTGAACTGAATTGTATAAATTTGGGGGCAATGAATTCTATCCAAACAAAAGGGAACATAGCATGAAAATTATGATGCCTATTATCTGGAATAAGAGATGAATGGAGTGATGATATAAGTAAACTACTGACTATGTTCAAAACACAACATCCATATCATGCAACCTAGTATGGGGAAAATGATGGTTGAATGTTGACCATGGATAAAACATAAGAGCCGCCTCAAAATAATTTCAAAATATATTCAGGGTGTTGGTATATGAAAAGATTTTGATTAGTGTGGCATGATATCATTCTATTGGGATACCCATTCATAAATTAAGGAGGATTAGGATGCAAATATGATGTCTGAGAAGAATGGATATGAAGTGATGAAATGTTTGAATAGAATCCATCACTCTTATAATTACACCACCGTGACATAAAGTATGTTGTTTTGGGAATATCAGTCAAAATGAATCTCAAAACATTATATGAATGGAATCATCTATGTGGATTCTCCATAATGTTCAACGGATATGACGGATTTTGTAGCTAATTGAAACATAAAGAATGATATTCTTAAGAAATATCATAAGATTCCTTGTAGTTTTACATCCAAAAATTGGGTTGATGGAAGCCCAATTTATCATGATATGGTGAGAACATTGGATATGTTGTTTTGACATCATCAAATGGGAGAATTTGATACATGCTTTAAAATCATATAGTTGGGACATAGAACACATATTTTAAAATAATATATTGAGAATTATATATTCTACACTTTGACATTGTGATATTGGGATGTCGTATATGGGGCATACACATTGGGATGCCAATAAATTTTTCATCACGTCATGTCAAGAGTTAATCCCATGTCCATTTCTTATGGTAGGGGTACATATTAACATCATGTGAAAGGAAATTTGAATTGATGTAAATGGATCCAAAGATACTACTCACTACACCACACATTCCCAAGAACCATGGAATATTTTTTAATGTTATAATCCATGGATAGTGGGTTAGAGAATCTCAAGAGGGGATGTGAAGGCATCGTATTTGAAACCCCAACATGAACAGGGACTAAAGAGGGTGGAATGTGGCACAAAAATACCCAAGGAGACTTTCACACAATTTGAAATCATTTTACATGGACATAGAATCTTAGTTTCTAGTCATGGAGTGAATCCTTATTAGTAAAACATAGTGTATGGAATAGAACAAAGAGCTAGTAGAACTTGACATGAAAAGAGGGATAATGGAGTCCCCACATTGTGAAAAACAGTTGGGGTATTTTACCATCAAATTATGGTCATTATGGTTGTTACATGGATCTCTCTTTAATGTTATAAATATTAGACCATATAGTTACTCATGTTTCTTAACTCTACTTTATGAAAATATACTATACACTCCTATGATCCTGTGAGATATGATCGACATGAAAAATAATGAGTTATTCATAGTTTATGTTGACTACATGGGACAAAAAATGATTGTTGAAAGTTTCAGATAAATCTGGTGTATACAATTGTGAATTTCAAGATCAGTATAGTGTCTGAGGTTACCAAATGAACGATGGAGAAAACTACTAACTTTATTCAGAATAAAGGTTCTATACCCTCATCAGTTAGAGATGTGGTGAGAAAATTTATGATCGACAGATGACTGAGTTTCAATCACTGGATATGCATATTTATTAGAGATCCTTCAAGGCATGTGCCCAGGATAGTATTTGAGACCCTATGGCATAAGAATAATCCCTTAGAGGGCCTATTATGATTGAGAGAATGATGATTATCTGAATCATAGAATGAAAAAAAATATTGAGATGGAAATGAGGAATGTACCAAAAACCAGTCAATATCATGTATAGACCCAAGTGATAACACCCACATATTACTACATACCCCATGTGTATGGGAATCATTCCACTAGTATTTATGAGATAGGATGTGTTTGGACACTGACACTAATGGAATGACATCCTATTAGGTGAGGGAATGGAAGGATCCCATATTATTGCATAAGGAATCCCAATTTTATATGATCTAGTTCCACAATTTTACATCACACACTAAATATTTTTTTCATCACTAATTTTTAATATCGGAAATCCATTTTTTATATAGGGAAATTTATATCACCTTGAGAGACATCATAGTTCCATATAGGGTATTTCAGACATCCCATACATATCGTATGATATGTCCTATGTTTTATTTTAATATTTAAGGTTGTAGTTTATAGTTGTGCAATTAGGATAATATTTAAGAGGCATGTGCGTTGATCTCCCCATTACATATTTCAATATATTTGTAATTGGGGTAATCTCATCATGTATATGGGTAATGGTATATGAATGGAGCTTATAGCTAGAAAGAACACCCATTGAAGCATTATGTAATGAAACACCACATGCTTGGAGTGAATCTATGGTCATTCCTAAATATGGAAGATTGTGTCATCACTATATATCCCACAGGGATGGTACTCAAGCCACATGTAGTTCTAGAAAAGAGGTGTGGGTGTGGGTTCACTAAAATGGAATTGGAGAAGAAAACCAAGCAGAATAGGGGTACATGAACACATTGTTTTAGGTCATAGTTCATAGACTCGGGGTCACAATTTTAGGTCATATTGTTTGGACTAATTTAAAATATTTTAAAGTAATAATGGTTGGAAAATAAGGTAATATTTGTGGAATCTTTTGTAGTATAAGAGACTTAATAGATGATTTTAATGGAACCAAGGAGGCCCTAAACCACATAATGTAGTCCTGAAGTCGGTTGTACATTGTCGAAGTTCATATGGTCTACAGAATATTCAATAGTTTAAAGTCCTGAAACATGGACTATGAAGGGATTTTCTTCATGAGGGGGCATGTCGGGAATGAAAGAGGTAATAACTGATGTGAAGGGTGCTAGAGGCTTGCATACAATGAAAATCCAAGAAATAAAATGGCACATATATTTATGTCATAATTCTTGGACCGTAAATTGGGACAAGGGGTTGAAGGGTTGATAAATGTTTTGTTGGGCCCAAATACATAAATTTTTCTTGTAACCACAGATCCGATAAATATGTAAGTCAAGCCACAAGATTTTATGAGACATAACCTGGCATGAGTCCAACAATGGTAGAGTTACATACTCTATTGAAGTGGTTTAGTATCATCACATATTAATGTATGATTCATCCTTGTCTTATATGATGGAATATTACAGATTAATGTTGTGTATTGAGTATGTTAGTCTGTCTAATTTATAGTCATACATCTTGGACTGTGGGTGATGAAAATAGTTTAAGGTCATAATGCTTGGATCATGATAAATAGTTAAATGTCATACTACGTTGACCTATGATGGATATGTATAATGCAGAAAATTGATAAACCCAATGTGAACAGATCTGGATAAGATTAATTCCACATAACACATTTGGATGGTTGGCTGCACACAATTTATTGTAGTGATACATGGAGAAGGAATCCAACTTTCTTGTCATAGTTTTCAGAACATAGCATTATGTAGCTCGACAATGTAAATACACATCCTTCCAATGCTCCTAAGCCCACATGATTCATACTCTATTTGGGAAGCATGGAATGGAAGGGGATCTCCCGGACACATGGAAGCCCACAGTGGGGTGAGGAGATGCTGGGTTGAGAATGTCCCAATTACACTAACCAACCTAGTCAATGTGCACAGATGCACAATGGGGTGACACCAAGGGTGTTGGAATTATAGAAAGAGATAGGGTGGTGTAAAAAGGTATTTCAATACTTTTGGGATCTGGATAAAGAGTGACCAATGAAAAGGGATTAAATACTAACCATGTTAGAGACACAGGTTTCACAACCGCAACATTCAATAATGGGGTTTCAAATGTAGGATCATCTGTTAAACAAGTTTGGCACATAAGATCTATTATTTGATGTTGTAGATCAATAAGGGGGTTGTCCCAGGATGGGTGGTGATGCATTTTGAAAAGTCACCATCCCCATCAGGGGTTCGTTTGGATTTTAAGAATGAAGGATATTAAAACTAAAAAACTCTTGATCTGTTAATATGAAATGAGGGAAGGTCTATGTTGGATGAGGCACTCAAGATTATATAAAAAAACGCATTAGAGCATGGTAATAGGCCATGTCCGGAATTTGGATTCGAACCTGAGGGTGGAAAATATTTTAATGTTGTATTGAATGAACTAGTGGTGAACATAAAACGGGTGTGGGTAATGTGGTGTTGTTGGAAACATGATGTGATTTGAGGGATAAGGATTCTCAACACATAACACCATTGTACCGAAGTGACACGAAAACCATTTAATTCCACGATGCCTGATCCATAGGGAGGATATTGGTTTACTGTTTTAAATCATAAACCATGATGGGTATAATGGGCTGAGATATTGAAAACTTTGTGATAGTGCCTAAAGATGGAATATCATAGAATCACTACGTATACCATGAAGATTGGAATAAACCCACACATATTTTTCAGACATGGAAAAGTAGAATAAAAATGTTGTTAGTGTGGTTAATCATTTCTAATGAGGAAAGTATCATCTCATATTATAATATAATGGATTTTGTTTTTATTTGGGGTAAACATATCTTTTTAATAAGAATCATGATTTTATATGGTGTAATATAATATTTATTTAAGATTAATCTGTATTTTATATGGGGTAATATCATCTCTTCTTAAGTGGAATTCAAATTTTATGAGGGGTAAGGTAATATTTTAACATCATGTGCTAAGGAAATTGGTCATTGTAGTTTAATGTGATATAAATAAGACTGTAGGGGTACTTTTAGATTAGGTTCATATAGCCTAGTCAAATTTCAAATAGTTTAGGGTGTTGTTTCTAAGAATATTCTCACAATTTAACATTGTGTGATTGGGAAATGTTGTTAAATCCTAACATGAGTCACACTTGAGAAACATTGTGGTTGTTGGAGGTGTTATATTTTTACCATCCCTGGAGACTAAGGACTATGATCTATTATAATAGATTTTATGAAGGATGTATGGTCCTTCCAACTTTGACTCCTACATCAGAAACATCATTCAATGTGTAATTGGATTTTTGAGGGCTAATACTATATTTACCTCGAGACCGGAGTGGACAAGAACATTATTTTCAAATGATCTCAACATCATATTATAGTGTCTATTTGGATTGTCCAAGGCCAAGAGCATATCATACTAGAGGGATTCCAACACTGTAGTGTCTCAAATATATTTGATCCATTAATTTGTGAAAATACAGTGATTTATGTGTTTTGGGAGGCATTGATGTCTCATTTCAAGTGTATTCCAAATATCTAGTTTCTCCAATGGTGAGTCAGCATCAGTAGGACATGTCAGTAGTTTATGTTAGTAGGTTGTGTCGGCTAGTGGCATCAGTGACTCACATTTGTAGGTGGAATTTGTGAGTTATGAATTGGTTGGTTGCTTTAGTGACTCAATGTTAGTGAGTGGGATAAGTGACTCTGGTCTGTAGGTGGCATCAGAGAGTTAGGCATTAGTGGGTTATGTTGGTAGGAGGCATCAGTGAGTTAGGCAATGGTAGTCAGCATCAGCGAGCAATGACAATAAGGGGTGTCAGTGATTTAGGCATCATTGACTCACATTTTCGACTCATCATCAGTGAATCAACATCTTTTACTCACCAAATGGATAGTCATTTACAAATATTTTTCAAAATTCATGTTTTCTCCAGTTTTTATAGTTTCTCTTGTATTATGATTTATTTGACGTAAATCATGTTTGAAACCTTGTTTAACCATTTCTGAACTAGTATCAAAGGGTATTAATTATATCAGTGATAACCTAATTCACTGATACATTGAAATGTCCAATCTTTGTTGTCTTTCCCATTACTTGACTTTTAAGTAAATTGAAATCTTCTCCCTTTCAATGAAATAAGATCTGGCCTTTTCTAAAGACAATACCCATAATTGTTTTTGAATTTACCATTCTCTTACTACCGATGCACCCATAACCCTTCTTCCCCAGCTAATCATTCATTTTTGGAGAGCCCCCTTGGATCATGTCCCCCACAAGGTTCCTAGTGCTATTTGTGCACCACCTGTTTTAATGCAAGGAGGATTTGTTGATTGACTATTCTTCTAATAATGGATTCCACCATCTCTCATTTAATTTTTCATCTTTCATGGTATGTTTACTGATGTATTCTTGAACATATGGTTGGATCATCTTTTTTAAAGAATTAATAAATTAGGGGTAGAAGATTTTGATATCAAAGATAATTATACCTATTACATTATTAATAAATAATTTTTTTTGGGATGAAGATGATGGTGATCATTTGTTTTATATTTTATTGTTGATCCTTGTTGTGAATTTTACAGGTTGTATCCTTATGAAAATCATAGTAGTTGGTGGTATTTGTTTGTGTACCATTATGGATTATGGATTACAGCCGTAAATATAGAAATCTAAATAATAATGTGTATCTCATTAAATAAATGGTAACCCAGGATTGAACTTGTTCTGTGATCACCCATAAATAATGAAAGTGGATTAAAATAACTTGAACTACAAAATCTGTAACTACATTGAGTTTTTGGTGTGGTTTGATGTTCTGTTTGGTTCTATTCGACCATGTGTCTTGAGCAGACTGTGTGGTGTTGTGTCTTAGAGGATGTAAACGTTTCTAGGTTGGTACAAGTCATGTAATGAAATCTTAAGATGAGAGATTTGTTGATTTTGGAAGGGATGAACATATTATACACTAGGACTTCATCTAGGCTATGTTTTTTGTTGTTGGGCGTGGTATGTTTAAGAAGCAGGGGTGCCGAGAATGATTGTGATAAGGTGAGTTGTAGGGTTTGGCTATAAGTTAGTTGTTTTCTTATTGATAATATGGATTTGTAGATAAGATTTTGAATAAATATAAAGGTAGTGGATTGATTGGGTTCTATGAGGGGAAAAAGAGTGAAGTAGGGTGTTTTATCTCTGTTTTCTTTCTCTATTTCTCTTGGTTGTGAGGCTAGTTGTGTGTATTGGTTATTAGTTTCATGGGTAGGGAAGTAATAACTAGTTTATTCATTAAAATGTCGAAATGATTTTGTGTTAAGTGAATTTATTTTATAAACATCGGATGTGACCACCATTGGTCTTGTTACATGAATTTAGAGGTAGAAAAATTGATTTTTTGTGGTGTGGTAGTTTATTGGAACCTCAGATGATTTGATGAGTGTAATATATATATATATATATATCTGTGTGTGTGTGTGTGTGAAGTTCCTTGGGATTTCTATACACACCCCACCCTAGTTGGGTACTATGTTCCGAACACTCCCATTTTTATGTGGGGTGCCTTTCCCCAACAGCATGGTGTGTGGATGGATGGTTGGCCACCCGCTCTTCCATTATCCCTTATCCAACTAGTGATAACCCAAGAATCTATAGGCAGGATGTGGTTTTTGAGGAATCGATGTCTGTGTGTGAGTTGTGCTTCCCAGTTTTCATCAGGATGAGATGGGTTGTGGTTCTCAGGTGTCTTCAGGATGTGATGTGGTTGGGGGAAAATGTGCTTATGGGCGAGATGTGAAGTGTTTTGTGGACCAGGTGTTTGTGGGTGGGATGAGATGTGGTTTTGAGTCCCATGTGTCTTTGGGTAGGAAGTGGTGTGTTATTTTTGGAAGAGGTGGTAACACCATGATGTCTGCTATTAGGGTGTGAGAGAATCTATTAATAGGGATATTTTTGTGAGGTACCCTATCATCAATTTCCTCTATATTACATTACATGAATTGAGTTATTTGGTGAGATTTCCATTGTTGAGGTTATGGTGGTTAGTGTATCTTGTTAAGTGCTTTTTGTTTCTGTTGTTTTTACACAGGGGAATTTGTATGCTTCTCACATGTGCATGAGAGACTTTGTTTTCTCCCTAATGAGTATAAATTTATGCTCACACTACATATATTAACCACCATTTTAGGATTCTTGGAGAACTATGTATACAATGATGGGTAGTACTAGCTCAGATGTTGGGGATATTTGTTGTGTCGCTGCTTAGCTTTTATTTTTGTATTTACTTTGGATAATTTTTCTTTTTTATCAGTTAGAATCTTATCATTCATGTAGGATTAATTGGAGTTACGTTAATCTATGTATGTATATTGGAGTTGTTTGAGGTTGGTACATGTTATATCACGATCGTGGTTACTATAAAAAGGTTAATGTTTCCAATTTTGTGAGATTTATATTCCCTTAGTGTTTCTCATGACCCCGAGGCCTAATGGACGTGGGACTCGAGGGGGGGGGTCATTATCTATCTTCCTTCATTGACAACTTAGGTGGGTAATCTTTGGAGGGAGGGGGTTGTGACAGAATGTTATGAAAGGTGATGGTTGAGACATAGGATGGGTTTTGGAGTTATGTATAGTGACAATTTCATGGGATAGTAGGGAAATGATGTTAGTTAACCTTGTCATGTGACAAAGTCCTGGGAAGACCAGCTAAATGACATGATTTTAGAGCCACCCTTGATCCGATAAAAGGAGTATAAGATTACCGAAGGACCAAGGGATGCTATATAGTTTTTATGGAAGAGACCCTAAGAAAGGTACATGAATCGTAATGACTTCTATTCTTGTTTTAATTGTTTCTTTTTTGGGAATTTAAAAAAAACAATGAGTTAAAATAAATCTTTAAAAAATTTCATACTACATGGGCTTAGGTGTTCCTTGTTTAACATTCAACTATGGCACCCAGTCATTTTACACAATAGGCTAAGGGTGTGGAGGCTAAGTAGGCTGATGTGGATGATCTATAGAGGGTTGATCTAGAGGAGTGGGATAGCCGGTGGTAGAGAACGTTACATTATTTATAATGGAAGACCTTATGAAAGTATGAGGGAAGTGTCTCAGACACAAAGATGGAGAGCTGGCTTGCGAATCATGAGATCATATTCACCTATATGTGGGATCCAATGGAATAGTGGGTTATATTATCAATTAGTCTGATGAAAGGAGTTGTATGTTAGTTATGGGATCTATACCTGGGGGAGAGAAATGAGGCTGATTTTATGTGGTTATTTTTCAAGAAGTAGTTTTGGGTAGAATTCCATTCTTCGACCATGAAATATGAGAAGCGATAAGAGATAAACTCCATCTATATGGGGAGTATGTTTGTGCAGGAGTTGGGTATCATGTATCTAGATATCCTTAGCTTCACTCTGGGTCTCTTTTTGAATGAGATGTCTTCGGTGAGAGGCTTAGAGGAGGCACTTCTTCCTCTGTAGCACGCAGTTACTCCCTAAACGTTGTCGACATACCTAGAGGTCCAGAAGAAGGTGGTGGTAGTTTAGATAATGCAATAATGATGAGGTATATCGTGAGAGGGGAGCCCATAGGGTACTTCTACGGTCAAGGCTACATGTGTATGGTTTCATGCACGGGGGCCTTTGAGATTTGGATAGCCAGGTAGTTAGCCTTGCCCATTTCGGTTCAAACCTTATAGTCCTTTTATCCATTCGGTAGGCCATGTGTCGATGTGCTTTTTTCTATGGAGTTTTTAGTAACCTTCAGATTCAGTGCCTAATATCCATTCAAGAATTTTATGGTGTGGATGGGTAGGATCATCAGCCGCCTCACCATTAGTTGTCGTCTAGGCCGTTTCAGCATGTGGGAAAGATGGATCATGCTCCACTGAGGGGAGATGGAGCAAGGGGAGACCGGCCTCACGGTGTTCCTTAGGGACCTCAACCTAGGAATAGTCAAGGAGGCATCATTAGTATAGGGAAGAGGAGATAAGCATGGTCAGTTATACACCGTAGATGCTGTAGTTCAAACCAAGACATATAATGTTTGAGGTATGATTATCTTGTTCCATACTTTGTCTTGTGATTTTTTTTTGATTTTGGAGATTCACCCTCCATCATTTCACCATCTATTTCCCATGCTATGGGACTAGACATTTAGAGCCATTATATTCCCCTAGTATTGAGTGCACAAGTTGGAGGTCAGACCATCTTGTTTTATGTATTCCATGGATACAGACTCATGATGTGGCCACATTTGTCTCACGGAGGTATTCTCCTCTAATAGAGGGAACCATAAGATTTAATCATTGGAATAGATTAGTTGAAATATGTACATTCTATTATAGAACGTTCATAGAAAAGAGTCTTGTTTTCAGAAGTGGATGGCCAGTGCATGGAATTTATTTGTGGGAAAAGTGTTTAGATCAGAAGTCAATGTATGGGACCCCTTATTTCTTTTTTGGTTGAGATATTAGTGGAAACAATGTATGTTGAGATGGATGAGTATACCGGAATTTTAGTGGGGGTCTTTGATGCGTCCCCTTATGAGTTTTTCACTCTACCCCCTCGACGTGACATTGAGTTGGAGATAGAATTACAGCCCAGTGCTTTTCTAATTCTGAAGGCTCCCAATCCAATGGAACATTCTGAGTTATGGGCGATATTCCTTTAGATTTGTGACTTGATGAAGGATGGATTTATCTAGACTAGTTTTTCATCATGGGGTGATCAGGTGTTTCTTGTAAAGAACGAATATTGAGGTTTGAGGACGTTAATAGAATTCCATAGGTTGAAGAACGTAACAGTTATAAATGGATACCCTCTCTTAGGGATATACAATCTATTAGACGAGATGATGGGGAGGAAGTTTGTTTTCTAAGATCAATCTACAGTCTTGGTATAACCAATTGATGGTGTAGAATAGTGACACACTAAAGATTTTTGTTAGGTGTCGGTATGGGAACTTCATGTTTGTTGTTATGCTATTCGGGATTACGAACAAAACATCTATGTTCATGGGACTTATGAACTCCATATTTCTTATGTTCATAGATCAATTCATCAATGAATTCATTGATGAAATTCTGATCTACTCATTGTCAGAGGTGGAGCATTGTAGGCATCTCAGGACTATCTGGGAGGATCTTTGAAGACACCATCTCTACAAAAAGATGTACAAGTGAATGATTTGGACAAGGGAGTTCCACTTCCTTTGACATGTGGTGTCTAAGTAGGTCATAACAGTGGACCCATCAAAGGTCTAAGATGTTGTTTCTTTGTGCATCACCCTAGAATGTGGCAGAGGATCATCGATTCCTTGGTCTATGAGGCTATTAATATAGATGTGTACCCGATTTCTCTTGAGTTTTAGTTTCATTGATGGATTTGACCATAAGGGACCATGAAATTTTGTGGTGTGAATTATGTAAGGTATATTTTAGCTACCTTAAGGGGAAGTTCGTCAGTGCTCTAGTGGTAGGTTTCTAGAGGAAGGGATCATGCTTGAGGTGTGTTATGATGTTCCCCATCTAATATTGGGGTGTGTGATAATGTAAAAATATAGAGTAATCTCTCATGGGTCTATGATGTTATGTCCCCATGAATATAACTATTCCATCCATGATCTAAATCCTGCAACAGTTGTGTTTGTGCTAAATTTTTAGCAGCATTACCTCAGTTGTGACTACTTTGTTGTCTTTTTGGATCACAATATCATGAAGTGTATTTTTTCCCAGCGATATCTAAACATGTGATGGTGGAGGTGGATGGACTCTCTCTAGGTCTATGATTTAGATATATCATACACCTAAAGGAAGGTGGTGTTGTAGCTGATGACATTAGCATAATGTTATAGAAACAGGTTGTTTGGGAATCCAAATACACTTGAAAGGTGAATGAGGAGTGGGATACCATGAAAATAGATGTAGGAATGGATGGTGAAATAGGTTGTCTATTTTAGATAAATTTATAGTCATTTATGATTCATCAGGTGGAGGATTATATGTGGGGAGACTCGGAGGAATAAGTGAAATGTTATCACATTGACCAAGGTGATGCTTCCGAGAGATAGTCGGAAGATGGTTCGAATCATAAGTTGTTCGGTCGTAGGGTATTTGTTCCAGTATAATTGTTTGAGGGATTAATCTATGAGTTTGATAGATAAACCTTAATGGTACACCCATGATATTACATAATGTAATATGAATGGAGGGAGCAGTTTTGGTGTCCTAGTATGATGCGAGCTATAGAAGAATTTGTGGTGAAGTGTTTAGTGTGCCAGTAGATAATGGTTGAGCATCATGTTATCAATGGTCTATTGCATCCCTTGGATGTACCTGAGTGGATTTGGAATGAAATCTAGATGTATTCTTTCAAAATTATACCCAGTGATTAGGGAGGCTATGATGTTATCTGGGTAATAGTGGTTTCACTGACGAATTTGGCACACTTCTTCGTAATCAAGTAATCAGTCAAAGTAGATGCATTGGCCTGAAGGTATGTAGATGAGGTGGTGAAGATGTAGGGAGTACCAAGATCCATTGTCTTGGATTGTGATGCATGATTTACCTCACATTTTTGGAGATGATTGTAGCATTATTTTCGGACTTAGTTACACCTCTTCAATGCTTCCAACCCTCAGATAGATTGTAAGAAATAGTGTACAATGTAGGCATTGGAAGACATGATACGAGCATGAATCATGGACATTAAAGGATCAAGGGTATGACACTTTAGCATGGGAGAGTTCACATACAATAACATCTATCACACTTCCATTGGCATGGATCTATTTGAAGTTTGTATGGAAGGAATATTTGTTCCCCTTTGTGATTGAGAGAGGTTATAGAGATAATTATTCTTGGTCTTGAGGTGGTGAAAAAAATGAAATAGTATAGTAATATTTTTCATTAGAGGATGATGTCAGCACATGATTTTTATAAGTCATATTCCAATTGTTGGAGGAGGCCCAGGGAGTTTAATGTTGGGGACCACATTTTCCGGAAGGTTTTCCCTCGACGTGGGCAACAGAGGTTTGGACAAGGGAGTAAGATTTCTCCGAGGTTCTTCACACCCTTCAATGTTGTGGATAGTATTATTGAAGTGGAATACTAGTTGGTGCTTCCACAAAAATTGGATAAGGTCCAAAATGACATTCACATCTCTCAACTTTGTTAGTATCATCATGACGACCTCCATTCCATTGATTAGGGAGAGTTCGATACTGAGGATGATGCAACGTTCATTGAGCTACGGGTAGAGATACAAGATCATTGGGAGAAGGTGCTTCATTGATGAACCCTTTCTTTGGATAACGTGTTGTGGATACATGGTGTCCTGGAAAAGATTACATGGGAGAGATAAAAATAGATGTGATCCTAGTACCTAGAGTTACTTTGAGTTTTGCCTTGTCCTATTTTACTTTATTGTACTTAGACCTTGTTCTATATGTGATGATTTATTTCCTTGTACTTTATTATATTATAAATTATATACATATAATGAGGGGAGGACCTAGTCCCTAAACATTTTACATTAATGAAGACGTGGTTAGACAAGTGTGGGCATGTGGGTGCCACCCAAAGCGGATAATATATTGACATGGTAAAAATAATTCTCTGATTAATGTGTTTATGAAGTGTGGCTTGTGGTGATTGTGTGATGTGTCTTGTGACTAGTTGTTGTAGAAGATGTTGGAGGAGGTGTTCATGGATTTAGAGGTTTCACATCACCTTATGAGCATTATAGGGTGGTTGATATTGGAGGGGTATCCTACCAGGTGGTTGATCAAACCACTATGTATTCAGGATTTGGTTTTGAATTCTTGAGGGAAAGAAAATTTTGAGAGGTATATGATGTATTGTCTAATACCTCTCTGATCCATTCTTTTATGAAAATCCTATTTCTTAAGTATTCATAGATGAAATGGTTTCTGATTTAATGTGTTTTCTAAAAAACTTGTTCTTCCAATGGTGTGTCAGGATTAGTAGGCCACATTAGAAGGTCGCAGTGGTAGGTCACATCTGTGAGTGGCATTGTTGAATCGCATCAATAGGCCGTGTTAGTGAGTCAGGTGTCAATGGGTCCCATTTATGACTCGATGTTGATGAGTCACAGCATTGAATCACATAAGTATGTAGTGTCGGTGAGTCAGGAAACGGTGGGTCATGTCAGTGACTCACTGTCAATGAGTCACATTGATGACTCACATCAATAGGTGGGGTCGGTGAGTAAGGAGTCTATGGGTCATGTCTGTGACTCATGTTAATAAGTGGAATCAGTGAGTCAGGTGTAGATAGGTGGATTTAGTGAATGGTGTGAGTGAGAGGAATCAGTGATTTAGCTATCGATGTATCACATCATTGACTCACCCAATAAAGAGTTATTTCCAAATATTTTTCAAAATTCAAGTTTCCTCTAGTTTTTCCAGTTTCACCACTCATACAGTTTATTTGAAATAAATTATGTTTAAAACCTTGATTGATAATTTATAAAGTAGTTTCAATGAATATTAATTATATATTTAATATCCTAATGGATTGAGACATTTAAATGGCCAATTCACATGGCCTTGGCCACAACCCAACTTCTCGGAACCATGAAATTGTCTCATATACATGGATATAGGATCTGGACTTTTTTAATGCAGAGAATATTCCTTTCTAGTGATTTTACCTTTCTTTTGATACGGAGGCTCCAAGAACCCTTCTTCCCGGATTGATCATCCATTTTTAGTGATCCCCCTTGAATTGCAACTCATTGGAGATTATTGATTCTATTTTGACACCCCATTTTTAGCAGAAGGAGGAGTTGTTGATGGGTTGTTATACCTAGTAAGGATTCCATCATCTCTATTTTAATTTTTCATCATGCGGGGTGGTTTTAAAAATGGATTCTTGTGAATATTGTAGGATTTTTTTAAATAAATTATTAAATAAGAGGACATAGATTATGATAACAATAATATTCAGACCTATTATAATATTAATAAACGAGTGACATGAGAGATGATGATGATAAATTTTAATCTATTATCTTTAATCCATGTTGTAAATTTTATGGGTTGTATCATTCTGAAAATCATGGTTCTTGGTGGTCTCTATTTGTGCACCTGTATAGATTGGTCAATACTACTATAAATTTGAAAATATGACTAATCACATATAGCCAGTAAAATAAATAATGGCCCCAGGATTGAACTTGTTCTATGATCACCCTTGAAGAAGGTAAGTGGAATTAAATAACGAGTACTGTTAAATCTGTAAACACTTTGAGTGTTTTGTGTGGTTGTTTGTTGTGTGTGGTTTGTTTGGGCATATTTCTTATACAGACTATGTGTTTTTGTGTCTAGGAGTGTGGCCATTTGTATGGGGGTTTTATAGGTGGTGTAATAAAATCATATGATGATAGATTGGTTGACTTTGTAATGGATGAACCTGTTATGTAATGGGACTACATCTGGGCTGTGTTTTGGTTATTGGGGCATGGCGTGTTTATGTTATGGGGATACTGGTTAGAATTGAAATGAGGTTAGTTTTTGGATTTTCATGTAAGATGGGGGTGTTCTTTTTTATGGGAAGGATTGAGAAACAAAACATTGTATAATGATAATGTCAGTGTGTGTCTTGGGTGTTAAGTGGGTTGGAAGTGTGAAGCGGGGGTGTTTTATCACAGGTTTCTTCCTCTATTTGGCTTTTTTGTGATGTTGGTTGTGTTTTTTAGTTATTAGTTTTCTAGGTATGGATGTAATATCTAGTAAATGATTAATAACATTGAAATTATTTGGTGTTAAGTGAAATTAATTTACAAACATCATAGGTGAACATCATTCATCATGATACATGCATTTAGAGGTAGAAACATAAGTACTTTTTGTTCAGGTTTATGTTTATAATCCCATAGGTTTGGTTGTGTTTTCTTTATATATATCTATATTCATGTAGTTTCTAGTGATTTCAATATGAATAACCCCCTTGATGAGAAATTTGTGTTGAACACCGAAATTTTTTTGGGGGAGGATGTCTTTCCCAAACATCCAAGTGGGAGGGTGGATGGATGACCACTCACTCTTCCATGCTCCCTCTTCCAAGCAGTGATAACCCCAGACTCTTCGGGATAGTTATTTTTTGAGAGGCCCAAGTCCGTGTGAGTGAGTTTTTCTTCCCTGTTGTCTTCATGGTGGGATGTTTTGTTGTTTTTAGGTATCTTCGAGATGTTCTATAGTTGTGAGAACCTGGTGACTACAGATGGGATGTGGTTTGGTTTATGTCCCATGTGTTTTCGGGAGAGATGATATGTAGTCATGAGGCCCGGGTTTCTACGTGATGAATGTGGTGTGGTATGATTAGATGAGGTGGTAGTGCTAGGATGTATGTAGTTAGCGTGTGAGAGATTCCTATTATAGTGAACGTAGTTTAGGGTACCCTATCATCAATGTTCTCAATATTACATTACTAGAAAAGTGTTATTTGGTGAGTGTTTCATTGGTGAGGTTTTGGTGGTTAATGTACATTGTTAGGTTCTTTTTGTTACTGTTGTTTTCTAATCGGGGAATTACTATTCTTCTCACCCTGTTCCCAAGAAACATTGGTTTTTCCTTATTGAGTATACTCGTATGCTCAAGCTACAAATATGAAACCACATATAGGTTTCTAGGAGGACTACATTGACCGTGTTGGGGAGTAATATCTCAGATGTTGAGGAGAGTTGATGTGTTTATGCATATTATTTCTTTTGGTATTTATGTTGGAGACTCTTTATTCTGTATCAATTACATTTTGAACGTGCATATTGGATATTAGGCTTTTTGTTTATCTATATATATCTTTCTGGTAGTTTTTTGAGGATTTTATATCTTATCTCCCGGTCTTGGTTACTATAAAAGGGTAATTCCTCCCATTTTGTGATATTTATATAACATGGGTGTCTGTGTCTACCCCAAGGTCTATTAGAGGTAGGATTCGGGTGGTCATTATATCTCCTTCTTCACATCCATCTTAGGGGGGGAATCTTTGGAGGGGCTGGGTCATGAAAGACATATCTAGAAAACCTATAATTTTTTTTCCGGGAGTCAAGTAGTCATATAACTATATTTGGAGTAAGGGAAAATTAACCCTAGTGGGTAAGTCTACCACAATTCCATTTAGCATTGGATATGAGTTCACCCATGTAGAATTCTGATTCATTGTCCAACTAGCCTAGAGGGCATTGAAGGCTTGTTTAGAAAACTTTTGTTTATTACATCCCACCATATATTGTTGAATGTTAAAGATGGTCTTGTAGAATGCCTTGATCTACCCATCTTATTTCACATGGAGGTGACATGTCTCAATGGGACAGATATTGTAATTGGCATTATATCTCAATAGTTTTAGTAGCTGATAAGTTGTTGTCGTTCTCTATGAGAGTAGTTTGAGGAACTCTGGATTGATGGATGATGGTGAATCTCACAATCTTGATCATGGATTAGTAATTAACATATTTATGATGATTTCATCTTCCCACTTGGAGAGTAAATATGTTTTGGTCATATTGAACCTTCACTGGCATGCTTTCCCTGGTGGGTATAGCCCAAGGACATTGAGTACCCATGATAAAAAGGGTCCAGAATAGTTGGTGGTGTGGATAAGATCTGACGGGCGATGCACAAAGTTGGTATTGATCTAACACACATGAAATATCATGTCAAACTCAATTCCTTCATGGAATATGTTGGGCTTGAAGTAGCTTAGTCTCTGGATATGGTGGGATAGTTTCAATCCAGAATGATGGGTTCTAATGGATCTAGCATGGAATTTCAACACTAATTGGTGGATCTCGTTTCCATTTTCATAGTAGAATAGAATTCCATGAAACCCACATCTATAGATAATCTTCTTTGTATTGGTCCCACTTTGGAGAGATAACTGCAAGGAATAATGAAGAATTCCATCATTCTCAACTCCATCATGTAAGAGAATACGACATTAGAGATACTCAACAAATATATTTTATTGTAATGTGTTTTTTATACTATGGGGGTGTGATGGTCATAGAATATAAGCACCAAAAGCTAATTATTTTATCGATTCTCTGTCATTGATGTCTGGTAGAAGATATAACCCTCTGATATTCCATATGATTTGAAAAATCATCTTAGTAAGGCTCTCTGAGATATTTCGTTAGGCATGTGAAGGAATCAATAATACCATGTAGGAACTAAGCTGCATGAGTCACTTATTTATGAGAAATGAATTGGGCTACAATTTTATGGGGACACTCCAGCAGAGGAACAAGCTATTTTATTCTAATGATGTAGTCACTATTGATCTATTTTATGATCATCCAAGAGACTTCCTTCACATGCTATTGGGGCCATCAATCTTGAGAGCCAGCTCAAGGAATGTTTTGAGATCTTGATACTCTGCTTCATTATTCATGATACCTTCATAAAAAAGAACAACAACTACAAGACGACATCTGCCAAGGTAATGATGTTGATATATAGTCCCTACATGATTCATATTATAATTATTGGGTTTTCAACATGTTGGGATCGTGGAGGTAGTAGAAAAATAAATATTACAACATAGGATATATTTATCCACTAAAAATATAGGCTTATATGGAAAATCAAAATTCAAGGAAACTCGTTCAGGGGATGGATACGTGGCAATGTAATTTGTTAATGCTTGAAAATTGATAGACTTTAGTGGAATGAAGCTAATTTCATACAGCTGGAGGATATTTTCCTAGAGTGGAAACAGTCATGGAAACAAGGGGTTATTCCAGATATAATTTAGTCGGTCTACTTAGGACACTAGGAGTATCATATGGTTCAAAAGATTATTCCACATCTTCTTCATTGCAAAAACTAGTGTGCAGAGTCTATTATTGGTAGGAGATTTTTTGGAATCTATTTCAAGGAGCATACTATTGAGATAGTATATGATATTTTGTCTTCCCACATTTCCCTTCTATGTGATAAGGGAATAGAGGGACTATTCTAGGGTGTTCATGTAGAGGAACATAGGCTTTCCTAAGATGGGAAACATATGAACTATGGGTTTTTTGAAGGTATTACATGATACCCTAAAATTTGGTCTACCACGCTACATCCCATTTGTAGAAAATTCCATTCATCATCACCCTTGAAGTTTTTTATGATTTCCATCCTAATTCATGATGAATTATTATATGTATAATAGATAGCATTAGAGGCCTCACTGCTCCCAAAATATTCTTCGGGGATGAATCAGAATGTTGGAATTGATATTGTCTAGGATAACCTCAAAGCCATTGTACCTGAAAAATATATAAGGAGAAATTATAGAGGTTATCCTAAATTCACACATCATAGTGTTCATCTTAAAATTACAACAACGAAGGAAGATAAACATTTTCTCAAGGAATTTGAGATGGTCTTGATGCAGGTGATATTTTACCACAATGTATTCCACATATAATTCCACCAATGTATGATGAATTGGATTGAGGATGTGATGTATGGCTTGTCGGTACATGGATACCGCATTATTCAAGGAGAAAGGCATCACATGAGAGAAGATGGTTAGTTTTGATTCCATGATGGTGGTGGATTATTTATCAATTGGTTCCATTTGGATTTTTTTGTACTGATAGTATCCATCCTTGAAAGAGAGGTCCTGGAACATATCTGTAGCAACAATAAACAACTCTGTCACTTGAAAGGGAATACCATATTTCGATAAATGATAATTGAGATCCCAAAAACTGATATAGACTCTGATATTCTGATTTTTATTTCCTCCATGGTTGATACTAGATAGAAATATTTGGTATTATAAATCTCTCCTGACGATGTATTTTATAATAATATCAACCTCAGCCTCATCCATAGAATAGTGATAAGGGTATAATTCTGGGAGGATTTTTCCACCCATGATGACTAACAACAAGGCTTAGAGGGTAGACTATTACATGAGGGTCTAGTACTAGAATATTTTCATAATAATAGGAATGTACATAATGATTCTATATTGAGAAATCCACATATGACTGGTTCACCTTGGAAGAAATATGTGCTATAATTTAAGATTGTTTTAGATATGCTGCATTACTAAGGTTTCCCTAAGTATACTCATCAATGGTTGTGTATACACACTCTTTAAATTAATGAGGGGAATATTCTAAATATTCTAATTCATCTATGGAAAGATAATAAGTCTAAAAATAAAACCTATCAAGGCTATTTGATCCATTGGATGTGTTGGTGCCTTCTTGGGCGAACAAAGAATCACAACTAAGGGATTCATGCTCTGTTGATACTATAATGACAGAGACTCTCAATCCAATTCCATCTGACCTCTTACCACAAGTTATATTATTTATTTCAAATTAATGGTGGTGACCCAAAATCCATGGATTCGTTCATGCTTGTTGGAATATGTGAAAATACCATTAAATGATGTTCATATGTTAACCTCTCGGTACTTCATAAGATTGGAGGATTTGTTTATCATCGGGGCCTATCCCATGTAAGATTTTGATGTAATACGAAAACATTACATCATTTTAGTGATTTTAAAACCCATATTCTAGTACAAAATAAATCTATATCCCAATTCTGACATTCTAGGTTCCAAAATATTAATATATAAAGTGAAATAGTCATCATATTCTCCCCACTAATTAGATAGAGATTTCATACGATCATTTGTGTGAACAAAACCATTGGTATGGACCTATTTCCTCGCATTATTTTATAATCCTACATCGATTTAGAGGGATTTACATGAGTCTATGGGATATTCTTCACCCTAGAGTACACCTACTATACCTCGAGAGAGTACATGAGGCACCTGTGATACGAGGAGTGTTCTGTTTTATGCAGATGAATCCATGGAATACCCTATAATAAATTATATGTGTTATCCTCTAATAATATTACAGATATATTAGTTTCTCTTAGACTACAAAAATGGGAATTTTGAAGAAAAATACCACATGGATTCAAATCACTCCTATCATAACATGTAATTTTCATTATAGAGGTAGTATGATCTTCTTTTGTTCACCCCAGCTTGTTGATTATCTTGATTAGGATGAGGTTGGTCTCAAATCCTATATCTAAAAAACAATATATGATCTCCACACCATTGAAATAACCTATAATATATAGTCGATTTATGTTCCCCTACATGAGGGAACCTTCTTCTTCAATGGAGAAATAGATGAAAAAATGGCTTTACTCTCACTTGAGCTCCTCTACTTATAATGTCTCTATTGCAGCTACATTAGTTTCAAAATGGAGATGGACTATAAAAGATTAATCTTGGGGATCATTTATTTATTTTAAGATATAGGGGGTATTATAATTGAGATCATATTGGGAATTTATATGAGGTGCTTTAACAAAGTATAATTATGTCCAAAGGAATGTTTTCTCTCAATGGGGTCTCTATTTGGAAGGGGAAACAACAGTTGTTGTTGTTAGTACAACCATGGTCCATCTAGAGATGTAAATATCCTGGGGATGACTAGAAATACTTTTCTGAACCCCTTATAGCTGATTTTTGGTTAGTAGAGATTTATCTTTGGTTGGATGTGGCTGATCAGGGCATGGTATATATTTATCTACAATATCAACAAGAATCATTAGCTATGAAATCACACCTATCTAAGAGGGATATGAGGATAGTTACCATATAGATCTATGAAAAAAATTCAATATTTTCAAAGTGTCTTGAACAGTTTAGTTTGATGGATTGTGCTGATCATTCTACTAGTCTGTGTACCCACTTCCCATTTTTCATGACATTGAATAAAGGCATCATGGTGGCATCCAAAATATTAATCACTCTCACTAATTGAGAATAAACCTACTAAATCAATAGTATCCCCATATGTGTACTCATTCACATCATTTGTGATTTCATACAGTGCTGGACAGATCCTAGGTGTGTTCCCGAACTCAGTAGGTATGAAATTGTTTAGGTTTTAATTTAGATTTGACACAGGTAAGGGATTCTGATCTTCATTTCATCATCGGGGTCTACATTTACAAGGAATGGAGGGCATCAATAAAGATGAAAAATAAATAGTTGGAGGAGGTGGTGGAAAACCACAACAGGTTCTATCCTAACTCAATGGGAATTGATTACAACACGAGAATGAGAATGTGCCTTGAGAGCCAACCAATCATCGTATTTTTTTTGTCCTGTGATTGGATACCTTATTCTATTCCCTTAAATAATTTCTATTTCCATTAGGTTTAGTGGAGATATGTATCACATAAGCTATAACTTCACCCAATGAAACTAAGACACAATCCACTGAGTCTTAGAGATGATCATTAAACCCATATCATTCCTAGATGGTATATCTGTAGATCTCATGGCATGGTTAATGGGAAGGGTAGTAAGTGTATCAATATTCTTTCGGTTTCATGAACTTTGAGTGCTTCATAATCACTTCCTATCTGGCACAAATAAAATATACAAGTTCATGTGCATCCATAGGGTAAATTTTATAAAATATTCTACCTGAAAGTGGAGATCCGGTTGTGTGGTCTTAATGAGTGGTTGGATGTACGTTCCCTTGTCGAGGCAGTTATTCTTGGTGAGGTGGTTCTTTATAGTTGATGGTTGGGTGAGAATTTTCATTGTAGTTCTGCTCTCAATTAGTAAAAATTGGATGTGTAGAAATAATTCAACCATATCAGGGTCTCTAACATTTATAATGGTGGTAGTCTCTGTATTTAAAGGCCTTCTCAACAGAGTTGGAAGAGTAATGAGGTGAGACTATCTACTCTAAAATAAGGCTTCCACCTGATGATGGGGCTTATAAAAAAACTCATAGAATTCCCCAAAAATGTTTTGAGTTATGAGGTTTGGGATCAAATCATTATTCACATTCCCAAATCAAATATTCAGAAACTCTTATTGAATTAGAGGCATATAGAGTGAATAACTGGAAACATTCCATTCGTCTAAAAATACAAGACTTCCTCATCTGGGCTTTTTTCACATGAAGATATGAAAAATAATTTAATTCAATGTGGAGGATCAGAACTACTAGACGAAATTCATGTGGAGATATTCTCAACTAGTAATAGATTGTATGGGAAACATGCTACACAAGAAGGATGCAGAGCATTCTAGAATTTGGATAAAATATATGATCTTATCCACCTATTACTATTATGTGGATCTCAACATATTTTTACACCTTGTGATAAATTGTGCTAAATATTATATTGGATCAAACATCCCATGGAATAGGAAAAAACTAATATTTCCAAACTCTGGGGGTTCATGGATATTGTACACCCATACTGGGCATGACTTTTTATTCTATGGGATATTCAACTATTGTGTTTCTAGATCCTCATGTTTAGCATTGAGAGTGGCTATCATGTTGTCATAGTGAGGTCCCTTGTCTTATTGATGAAATTTTCCCACAAATACATTTACAGTCTTATCAAATCGTTGTGCTACCTCATTGACTGATTGGGTGGTGTATCGCGAGTTTTGAAGAAGATAATTACATTTCATGGGTGGGTTCGATGACTCATATATTGACCAAACACCCAAATAATTCTAAATTCACAGTGCATGCATACATGGGGTTACAGATCATGACCTTATGCGTATAGTCAGGGAAGAAATGCTTCCCCACTGGGGGAGAAATTGGGACTTTTTGGGCTACGCCATTAACTAAGAACTGATCAGCATGGAGATTTGTGAGGATTCTTTTTTGTTTTTTGAACTTCTTGAGAAGGGTAGCTTATGTGGTATTTGCCTCTATTTTCATAGTGAAAATTTATAGATCGTACAGATTGGAGAAAATCCTTCCCTTTTCAATATGTCCAAGTTTGGGAAGAAACCCAACATTGGAAGGGTCCTGAGGCCATGTTCCAACCTTTTCTAATGTGTGGAGACACCTATTTGGAAATAGACATGATATTTTTTCATCCCATGGGGATGATCCTGCATTTCATACCAATCAGTATTTCCCATGTTCCCCTATTTTTTTCGATAGCTAAGGGTGACTATGTTTTCTATAATGGTACCTAGAGAGGAATCTTTATCATTGATTGATAATTCAGGCTTCCACAAGATAGGTCTGGAGTGGAGAGTGTCATTCTATAAAGAGTCCATGATTTACAAATGTATAAATGTCTATTAAATAATTTAATGGAGCATCATGAGGCTCATGAAACATCTCTATTTTACGGTATGGTGATACCCATAAAACATAGGGAACTTTTCTACTACGAATGCTTCCAACATATGCTTTCTGCACTATAGATCGAGGGCCTCAAGAATCTCTTAACTTCCAAGATTGGTCACTAATGATCGAAAATGTTGTGTAATGTTTCCAAAATAATCAGAGGAATCACATGTCCTTGCCCTCAGTAAGGGACTCTGGGATGTTTAAATTAGGAGATTTTAGTATCCAAAAAAACATTTACATTGGGTCAACTTCTATGAACTCCCATATTTCCTCGAGGGTAGTTCCAACAGCATCAGCACATCTCTATAGGATTTGGTATTCACCAATTCATTGTTTGTGAGGTGATCATAACTCATTTATGTCTCTATAAAGTTCTATCATTATAAGGGTTCTATACTAGATATTGGGATCCCTAATACTTTACAAGGTGTGGTGTAGAGGAGGGATATAGGCGGCGATGAAGGTGGATGTAATTCAAGACCTTAAAAGATATCCCTAACATCATCCACATGAAATTAGTTTAGGATGGATACATGAATCCTATAGACCTAATATTATGGGACCCCAAACATCAATGGTTATTCCCCAGCCCTGGACTCTAGAATTTAGATTAGAGACTTCATTAACAAGATATATATCCCCTCCGAATCTGACAGATCAACACGATCAATTATAACTTGTTGTCTTCTTTGATTTCGCATTGGAAGATGGGTATGCATCCTTTCTCCATGATAAGGTTCATTAGGGTAGGGTTTATATTTTTCATGGGGATGACCTCCGTACTTTCTATTTATCATATAGGGAGGATATTAAATTTGGCTAGTGAAGGAGTGGTGGGGGAAACTCAACTTTGGACCGAAGGAACATAGGGAGGGACTTCGTGTTGTAAAGCATAAGTATGGGGATGACATATGAACTGGTAAAAAAATATTTGGGAGGGACGATTTTTGAGTTAATTTTTGCATGTGGAGGACCTCTTTGTTTGTCAGTAGAAGATTTGAGAGGACCTTTTCTTTTCCATGGAGTGGCATGGGTGTGACAGACATGTTCTCTAGTAGAGGTATGGAGTGGAACTCTGTACTAGTCATATGAAGAGAGTGGAGGGTATATTATTTGGGTTAAGATAGTGTAGGGAGGACCTCTTCACTAAGTGTCATCATTACATGCCGGACCATAATAACATTTAGTGGTTCCTCTGACTGAAAGGGATACTATGGCCTCCATATGATGATGTTGGGGTCATGATACCAATCAGGTGATGATAGAACCTTATTCTCCATTCGTATGAATTTTGGTAGGATGTGTCAATGGTGGGAAAGGCCCCTAATGCAATGTAATATTACCATTATTTGAAATTATCTTGATCATACCCCAAATGTTAGTGTCCGTTGTTTCATACCTAGTCGGATGGAGCTGAAGTGATGTCTACTAGCTCTTCATCCTATGGGACTGGTTAATGCTGGCACCAACATAGCCTAGTGGGATCCCTCCTTGGAACCACCTAGGTGGATGTCATTGTAGATGTGAATTGAGAATCCCATACCTCCTCAGTGTTGGGTAGTGAGTCATCTAATCACTCTAAGGATAGGATTCCAATTTTTTATTTTGTCAAATAAGGGATAGTTTCTCCCTATGCGACCCTCGAGGGAGGTAGTGTTAGTGAGGAGATGATTCCTCCTATTCCTAGTGAGCCATATCCCTTGTTAGAATGACCACCAAATACTCATACCAATTTCTAATGGTGTCGATAATCATCCATTGTATGATCATATATGGTTAGACAGGGTGTGGGTTCTTATTAGCCGATGGTGAGGTAGAATACATATTGGGGGTAAAATTATGTGATATTTCTCCATCGATGTTGTTCCATCCCTAGTTCATGGAGGCTCTAGGTTATTTATTTCCTAAAACATGGGTCCTATATCGACTGTGGATTTATTCATCTAAATAGGTAATTAAAAAGCTATTATTGGTGCCCCAATGTATTCTAATCCTTATAAGACAGAGATAGATCCATAATGAAGATGTCACATACCAAGGATTCTCAATGATAGCTTCTTGCAATGTAAAAGTGAGTTATATGTTGGGCCAATCATCATTCTAGTGGGACCTAGAACATTATTTTTTGGAATCAATTGACATTTCAATTTTCAAATTCCATATAGAAAGTAGTCTCTTTCTAGATGAGAAGAGTTTCACGTCTTTTTAACCATTTCTATTTCTCATGCTTTTTTCAATGCACTATTTGTGTGTCATATTTCACTTTGATAGCTTTAGGTTTACCCACATTACCCCTTTCCAATAGTGGGTATATTTCATAACATTAATAATAGATTCCCCCATTCGTTGAAATAATATGACAATATGTCTATTACACCATCCATGGAATCCTTCATGGATATTGTCTCACTATTTGCATCTCACACATATTATACGTCATGTTTTTGGATCTCATTCATATTTCCCTTTCATTATGGATAACTGTTAATTACACTGCATCTCTTTATACAGTAAAAAATATTTTTATTAGGAGTGTAGCCATTGGGGAATATTTAGAAATTTCTAGAAATTAGGTTCATTGGTCACATGTATTATTCACTTTGTGATGATATCCATTGTGATCTACCTTGGGCATGGTACCCAATACATCCTATGGAAATCATGAGGTAAAAATCACCATAGGTGTCCTTTTCTATTGAAATTCAGACACATATCATATGATGAATCTTTGGCTGATAACCTAAGGAAAAACTTATCATTCATTAGGTAATTCATTCTAGGGTTGTAAACCTTCCATTGTTTTTATATTTGGAATCCCATTCTTATTCTTGAGGTAGGTATTTTTAGTAAGGTCACATGTTCAATGTCCTATGATGAATTACCATAACATCATTTTGGGGATTGATCAATGAATGAGTTTAGAATCTTTTAGAGATGATATTTCTAATTAGATCATCCCATGGAGGAGGATCAGAGATATGTTTCCCTATGAAGGAAGATGTCACAACGAGGTTGTTTACCAATGGATCAGAAAACCAAATGAAAGAATATATGAGAGGTGCATCCATAAAAGGGAAAATATCACACATTGATGGTTTACTAATTGATCAGAAAACCTAGTGGAGATGGATTAGGGAGGTTCTTCTCTAAGAAGAAATTTTTCACTCTTGGATACTTTACCATTGGATCAGAACATCCTATGGAGCTGTATCTAGGAGGGTCGTCCCTATGAGAGAATATGTGACACCTGTATAGTTTAATAATGGATAAAAATGACATATAGCGGTGGATCTGGGAGGATCATCCCAATGAGGGATGATGACACACCTAGACAGATTACAAATAAGTATAAACAACTTATAGAGGTGGATCCTATATGATCTTCCTATTAAGTGAAGAAGTCACACCTAGATAATTTAACAATGGATCCGAATGATCTGTGGTGGTGTATGCAGAAGGTACATCCCTAAGAGGGAAGATGTCCCACCGATATGATTTACCAATGTGGGGATTGAACCTCAAATGTGATTCCTAAAAACACTATTTAGAAGAAGGGATTCAAAAACAAACTTATTCAACATTATAGATTAATGTCTTATGAATGGACTGATCCATGTATTTCATCATCATGTTGTAAGAGTGGTCATTTCGTGAAAGGAGCATAGAATAGGTATGGATTGGGGGGTTATGAATTGAAAATTATTTTTATAATAGGATTTCTCTTATAGGAATAGTGTGTGGATTACATATAAAATAATTCCATGTATGGTGTTCTTGATCTAGGGTGACCTCACACTAAGAGAAACAAGTGGCTGTCAATGATGGTCATACATGGGGAATGACATTCTTATCTCTCATGGTAAGACTATGGTTTTAAGTCTCGTTCCTATAAAATTTATTTTCATTTTACTATTGTATGACTAGGAAGTGGCATTAGGTAGTTTTCCATCATTCATCATGGGTGTGGGTAGGATCACTCATTACCTAGAAGGCATACGTGACCATAAATCATGAGTTTTTATGAAGTGATTTATGTGGGAACAAATATATAGGAATGGTTAATTCTGAGGTACATTTTATAGTATTTATAAATTGAATTGAAATGGTATATGATACCTATTCATAGAAGTAAATGTTTTTGGAAATCTTGGGATGATCTTGTATTGAAGTGGGTTGAAATAGGAGTGGGCGGAAGTATTTTTATATGGACTTGAGGTGTTGATGAACCAATCCTAGATTGGTATTAGTGCCCCATGAAATCAACCATCATGAAGAGGTGTGAGAAGAAGAGAGAAACCATAGAGAGCTCCAAGAGGGAGGTTTTGCGAATATTGAGTTCTCACATAGAGGTTTTTTCATGAATCTCAACTGATTTGTACAGGTTTGTGGCTTCATTAAGTTGTATGATTCGTGAAATATGGTAAACAATCCCTGAAGACTGGTTAAATGGGGGATTTATTCTTGAAGGTTGATGATACAAAAAGCCTCAAGTGCCTCTAGGGTCCATCTTCATTCACGAAGTGTGTAATCCTTCACAAAAGTCATCTTCACTTTCTTTGAATGATCTTAAGGCCACAAGGGGATGTTTATTCAAATCAAAGATACCTTAGGTGATCCAAATTTATTTTCATTCCTGATTATCCAAGGGTTCAAGAAAATAGTGCTATTTCCAGAAGTCAAATTATTTTCATCTATCCAAAAAATGTCATACTGAAGAGGACATATATTGAAAAGGGATTTCACGAATATTGCATAAAATAATGAAGAATTATGAATCTCATTTGGGGAGGCCTCTATATGTATTAATTTCAATTTTTTAGAGGTACCGTCATCCGTTCAAACAATTAACGAAGTACTTATCTGAATCCATACATTAATTAACAATCATAGCTTCACAAAACTTAATATTTAGAGGTAGTTTTATATATATTGGATCAAATTCTCTCCAAATCATGTTGGTTGTAGACTCCTCATCATTTACCATGATATGAATATTTAAATTTAAACACCCACTCAAAATAAGGAATAGATGAAGAAAGATACATTTAGTATAAAATCTACCAACATAAATTCAATAAAAAAATTCAACCAACAAAGCAATCTAAAGGGTGCATTTATTATTTTTTTGCATAAAATTGAATCGGATTTGAAATGCATTTTAAAATTTTACCATGGAAACCTAAAGTAAATAAGATAAATCACCTTGAGAAATCAATAAGTATCTATGTTATTTCGGTTCCTAGGATCTTCATACCCTTAGTGATCAAGGATCAAGAAACTCTCAACATGTCGGAGCCTTCAAAAAGGATTAAGGAATATTTATAACTAAACCCACTACATTGGCATCACCATATCATTTAGTTTGTTTTGTAATATAATAATACTATTAAGTCTATGTTTCAATCATGAATTATAACCTAGTATACCATTCCATAGTGTGCCTTCAATTGTAAACCAATTTCCCTAGTGATTTTACTAGTTTTCCAAATCATGGAAATTCCCCTTTTATCAAACTGCGCAAAAATATACATTCATTCAAATCCATCTTCCAAACTCTAAATCACTATCCATAGAAAAATAAAATACCGAAGAACTAATTCACACAAAAAAATAATGTTTAAAATCAATTATTTAAGATTAAAATCATATAGAAAAACACTTTTCAATCTATAATATTTAATTCCCAAATATACTCACACAAAAATAAAAATTTAATCTCTAATATAAATACAAATACCGCATTGGAATGATGTATAAATTACCCGCACCATGTGTGAATATCTACAATGTTGGTACCTAAATATATATATATATATATGTATATAAGTAATATTTCAAAATAACAGAGTTTTTAGAAACCACTTTAATTCAATTTAGAAATCAAACATGCCACTAAACGTATATGAAATCCTTTCCAAATGGACGAAAAATTTTCATTATTTTCAGAGAAATGAAATAAAACTAATTAGAAAAAACCAATAAAACATTGAAACCATTTTACATTTAAAAAATCACTTGGAAACAAGATTTATCATTGGAATACACTAACAAGAGTTAGAGGAAAATATAAAAAACCATTTATTAATAATTTCCTTGTATGAAAACAGTTGATGAAAAAATATATATTTTATATAGAGATTAAAACACAAATTACAAAAATTAATCAATATCTATTTTTATGTAAAATAATTTTTTATAAGTTTCCGTAAGACAATTTGAAGAGAGACACTCTTTCTTAAACAATGGTGGCTCAAATACACCCTATGGATTTTCATGGCGCACTAGATAAATAAGATAAACCAAAAAGATAGTATATCACTAATTAAATTGTTCAATAAAAAATAAAATATTTAATACCAACATAAAAAGCTTGAGAAATCACTACCTTTGATGGTCCTCAAATGAACATACCATAATAGAACCCTAAAAACCCTTCCTACTAGTAAATAACCAAAAAAGACCCCCAATTAAATTAGGGTTTCACCGTAGAGATTGCAACACAAGTTATAGTAAAAAATGATCAAAGAAAATAGAAGAAGAAGATAATTGAGGAGTTGAAAATGTCACCTACAATGATCATAAAACAAATTGTCACGAAAGAAGGCCGAAAATTTTGGGTGGAGAAAAGGTGGAGCACATACATTGGAGGAAAGCATTTTTAAGGGCTATACCCTATGTAATATTTGACCGCTTTGTTTGGAAAACCATGTGTTAACTGTTTTCCTCTACTAGAGGACCTATACACCTTGTACAGGAAAGACACAATGTTTAAAAAAACATGCACCATTTTTACAATTCAATATGATCAAAATTACATACACCCTAAGATAGTCTGTGAACAATTTTTACTAATTATATTTGACCATGCAGCTGTCCTAAAATCTCCAAAATTTAAAATATAAAAAATTTTCAAACTGAAACATAAAAATACATTTATTATAAAATAATTATGATTTCATGGTGTAGGTGAAGTAATTATTTCTACAATTAAACCTTATTTCCCTAGAAATACCCATGTGTCTCTCTTGAGAAAGAAAAAGTACTAGAAAACTACTATGTCGAATGTGACTTACCAAACACAATGATAAAAGAACCAACCCTCCCTTATCATCAAAAACCTAAAATTATGAAGTTCCAAAAGATGTCCAAGAAATCATACTCATGCATCAATCAAAATAAATAAATTTTTTTTGAGGCTAATGAACATACACTATAAAATAGAAGAATTGAAATAGGATTCCCATATCTATAAACAAAACCTCAATCAAGAAACACACAATCACCTAAAAATGAAATCTAGAAATAGAATTATTGTGGTATTTTAATGATCTACACAAGAATTCATCACATGTACCGTAGTCATAGACTAGTAAACTATTTTAATTTAGGTTAGGCAGGGTGGGGAAATTTAGCCACCCTATCATGGATGCTTTGAAATTGGGCTAACCATGAACTCCCCTTATGGTGGCATCCCCACTATATTAATAATATGACCAATCATTAGTATCCAATGATGAAAAACACATGGTTCCTTATAAGGGACAAAAATAAATAATAAATGATGTATGATATGAGGATCAACACTACTTCACAACTATTAAATTTAAAATTTCATAGAAAGGAAAAAACCTCTATAGAATTATCCTTTAAAACCCCCAAAAACTACCAAATAAACCTCCCAAGAACCATAAATACATTATAGAACCAATATCTGAAAGCAAAAACTCCCAGAATGATAAAAATGAGGTCCAACCAATCGAATGTTGAAAACAAGGTACAATGTTGAATTCCACAAATGGACATGCCTCAATAAGATCAACATGAGATATAGTCTCAGGTAATGGGAGGATAACATGTTGTTATTTCTCATAACATTGACCATTAGTGTACTCAAGAACCAAAAGAAAAAAACTCACATCCTAGTTATCCCAAACACTGCTCCATGGCAATCCCATCATTTGAAGGGATACCAACATTGATGATTTCCCCTAATTATAATTTAAGTCTTCTAAAACAACCGATCATCCCTAAATAATTGTAAATAGTGGAAAAGACCATGTAAAACATATTCAGAATTAAATTAGGGGCTTTAACCACCTCATAAAATTTATGACCAACACATTAAATTAGAGCTACAAATATATCAACAATATTATGGTTTCTCAAAACAAGATAAACTATATAATGGGAAAAAATAAAGTTTTTCCATTATAATATAAGAAACAACAATCTCAGTCAACATCCACTACACCTGACCACTCATATACATCACGAATAGATTCACTCTAAGTCTTATGGCTAGAGACCTAATAACTTGACGCATATACTACCTCATAGTCAATAGCTGATAATCCCTGACTTGAACATCCTTTTTCAATATTGAAACATAATAACATCTTTTGGTGCCCAAAGTGACTAATCCAATCATAGTAGAAAGACACCCTAGAGACTGAAAATCTACTCTTTATAATGAATTTTCTAGGGAATACTCATCTGATGTTTAATATGAATCCATCAATTCATTATTCCCAAAAGGTATCCAATGGTCCAACATGAATCATGAACTTAATCAAAATCAAAACAAAATAAAATGAGACAATTTTTATAAAACCTCCATTTTTTATTTCAAAACCGTCTCACATTGCATTTTTAAAACCAAAACTAATTTTGAAAAATATAACTTGAAATCATTCAACCCCCTCTGCATGAACACATTATAAATCACTAATTTTCAAAACAATTATTTTCATTCCTCGAAATTGATGTTATCGGTTCCAAGACCATGAAAAATCCTTTGTAAAACACTTACACATCAAACAAAATTTTTCATTTTTACATAATAAATTGATTATTAACAACTATACCATTTTTAATCACATGAATTTAATTTATAGATATTATTAAATTTCCTCAACACCACTTGAAAATATAAAATTATTTATCCAACTTTAGTGAAAATTCATTTCATAAAAAAACATAAAATAAATCTAACCATGAAGGGACTAGTGACCTATCGTAAATTGAAGACATCAAATAATATACAATGTATAAACCAAAAAATCATCATAATGAGAAACACAAAATGATGTATGTGAAATCCATGAGTTTCCAATCCATGTGAGTTCTCAATTAATGAACATCTTAACTCCCATTTTGCCCATTAAATTAATGCTAAAAATAAAATTACTAACATCAAATGGTGACTTCAGGATAAAAAAACCATTTTTATGATGATGATCATACACGTGCATCATGATTCCCTATTTTCATATATACAATTTAGCTAACATCCCAAATAAGAAGGGCCATATAGGACAAAGACAATGTTACTTTGGGGAAAAGATTATGAATCCTGGTCTAATACCACTTTTTCCTAAACCAAATTAAGGCTGCAGTGAATTGGAAACATGGCCTTGTCTGTGAAATGTCTAAAATATAATTCTAGATCCCAATGGGTTAAAAAAAGATCTTATGATTCAATGAAGAACCCCCACAAAAAAATTGCACCCGATGATTAAATTGGGAAAGGTATATTTCAATATTTAAATAATATTTTAGCATAACATCTCCATAAATATGGTGTATTTGACAATAGATAATAAACATTCATATATCCTAATATCAAAACAAGGATGGAGGATAAATATAAAATATCACCAAAACCTCTTTCAACATTCTAACTTCCTCTCCTGAAATGAAATGATGATGTACACCAAAGGATTTTCTTCAGCCACCATTGAATATTGATTCCCTATATCTATAGAAAGCAATAAAATCCAATGTTTACAATAAAAAAAAATAAAATAAAATAAAATGTACGCAATCAATTATGTGTCTCCATGTGACTATTTATGTCGCAACCCAACAAATATGTACCATGATTCCCCATGGGTACGAATACAAGATATTATGGAAATTCATATGATATATGATTAATATATATATATATATATATATATATATATTTATGAGAACATAATCACTCAGTGGGGATATAATAAACAAAAATGATTCTTTATTCATTAAATTTAAAATAGAAAAATATTCCATTCTAGATTAAAATAAAATGATAATAAAAATTGGTTTTCGTTTCCTTTTAAACTTGTAGTGATTTGAATCCTAGAAAAACAATCTCAACATTTCTATTTAATTTTATTTTCTAATGAATTATGAAAATTCAAGAAAACATACTCAAAATAAGTAACAGAAGTTGAAAGACACCTTTTTGTAAAAGAGATATAAGAAAAAATTATATCACAATATTCAACCAATAAAAAAAATTAAAATTCAATTTTATTACTTTTGGTATAAATATATAACTAAGAAGAAAATAATATTAAAATGGTAAAAATGAAAACAGGAGTAAAAGAGAGAGAGATGAAACAGTAATAGAAATTCCTTAGAAAATTGGTTGGTTGGGATATTTGGATCCTCATACCCTTAGTGATCAATCACCATGTAACTCTCCTGATGCACAATACATTATAGATTCCACAATGAATGTTTCAAAGGTACCCAAAACATCATATTCAACTTATCATTTAATTATTTTTAATTGTATTAATGTTAGTATGACTAGGTCACAACCCTATCGTCTCTCCTATCATACAAATTCTTAGTCCACCCACCAAGGTAGCTAGTTTTCACAAGCACTTCTCCCAATTTTAAAAATAATAGAAATAACCCCTTTATGAATCAGTTAAAAAATAAAAAATCAATCAAAGATGACTTTTAAAAACAAAATATATGTCATTCATAAAAGAATTAGTGTAAATCCATTTCTTACATAACAAAACATCACCGAAATAACCAAATTATAATTCTAACCATTTATATAATTTTTTTTTTCATCCATAGTTTTCAAATCCAAAATCCACACTCATACTTAGTCCCATATACATTTCAATATATATATAAGTACCCATTGTCTAGATGTAATGATTCCAAACTCCATTTTTGAATATGTACAAATAGTGAACCTATATTTATACATATAAATCATATTTTGAATAAAATGAGAGTTTATATACCACATCAAAGTGTAGGGGAAATCAAATATGCCATTATGTCATTCTGGAAAGCCCAACCAAATGGAAAACCCAATTTTATTGTTTTAAAAATAATTATTTTCAAATTTAAAAAAAAATTAAAAAATATTCAAGGTGTTTTTCATTTTAAAACTCACTTGTAAACATTATTTAATGAAGAAAACCCATAACAGGTGTTTTAGACCAATATAGAAAACTAGTATGAAATTATTTCAAATTAACAGATCCAATTTTCATATAATATACATTTTATATTTTTATGAAAATTAACATTATAAAAAGAAATCAGTCCTAGTTTTCAAATCCACGTAATAGAGAGAGGGTAATCTACCTAAAACCAAAGAGTAACATGGTACCTTTGACAGTGGTGGATCAAGTTCATCTCAGTGATTTCTAAGGCACACTAGATGACATTAGAGACTCAAACATAACAAAATTTCCATTTAAAATTTTTCCAACATAGAGTATGAAATAAACCCCTACATGAAAGATGTGTAGAATATGTTGCCTTCAATGACCATAATATGAACTCTCTATAATCGAACACTACAAACTATAGGATCCATGGATTTACAAAAAAAAGCATAATATTTTAATTTTTATACCCAAAAAATACTCTTTAATGACTATGAAAATGTGTTAAATTATAATATAATAGGAAGATAATATAAGAGTAACCTCACAAGAGATATTCTCATGAATAATTGGCCTGAAAACTAGCCAAAATATGAAGGAGGAAAGGATATGGAGAACGCGGGTATAAAAGAGGGGAGAGGGCAGGTCAGTGATGATAGGGAGAGGGGTGATGGTTTTTTATTACTTTTTAGGTTATTATAATAATAATTATTTTTATTAATTTTATTTTTATGCTTCAGTTTTATTTAAATGGATGGAAATTGCGCTATGTTTGGATGCAATGTTTGAAAAACAATGCACCAACTGTGTCCCTATACCAGATATTATAGACACAATATATAAGATGAATATATGGTTTTTAAGACCATGCACACACAATTTTATTTATAATTATTTAAATTATAGACGCCCTTAAATTTTATATTCATGATTTATACTAATCGTGCACCTATCATTCACCAATGCTAAACATGCCAAAAATTCAAATTGTATATATTTTTTGAATTGAAACTCAAAAACATATACAATTACAATTAAATAATAAATAAATCATGGCCATGTTGTCATAAAAAAAATAATGAAACCAAATATACAATCACATTCAATGGGAAGCATCTGGTGGATTTATTTGAAACTCTTATAGTGTCCTATTTAGATTAAGTCCATATTTAGGAATCCATCTAATTGTGAGTCCCACTAGTTCATGTCTATCTGTTAGATTCACTCTTTAATTACCTGAAGAACGCTAAAAATTTTATTTCTATATTTGGTGGTTACCTATAGGAACTAGTTAAGAAATTTATTATATTTTTTCTCACATATCTTTTTACTATGTGTTATTCTAATTTTTTACATTTATTCTTCTTTATTATTATATCCACTTTTATTATAGAATATTTGTAACGCCCCGACCCCAGCTACCCAGAGTCGGTGCATTACTTCGTAACATTGGCATGATCACAAAAGATCAAGTCTCGAAAGAAAGATTAGTTTAGTAGCCTTGGAAACACTAGATACATTAATAAGTCTTACATTACATCATAAAGTGAAAAACTAATAACAAAGTCTTCATAGTCCACACTCATATCCTCTTCTGACTATCCCTGCAGGTCATTCCTAAAATACTTCTTCACATCCTGGAAAATATTAAAACATTGAAAGGGGTGAGCTCAGATGCTCAGTAAGGATAACAATATAGAGGAAGTTTTCATCAATAAACATAAACATTTAAGGCAATGTATAACTAAAACAAAAGCATTTTAAACATGAAATTAAACATAATATGGCAAAAGTAAAATGAGATAATTCCATTCACTTCTTCACATTGATATTCTATTGGTCGAATAATCACATGCAATATTAATAACCACTTTCATAATGAGGGAATGTATAATGCCAGACATTCTGAAACATTTTGTCAAGGCCTCGGCCAAGACGTCTAAAATGATTAAGGCCTCGGCAAAAACCATAAATCAAATTGGGAAAGGGCCTCGCCCAATTCCACGTCTAGTTGTCTCGTGAGACCTACCGATGCATCGGGGAGCTATAGCGGGCTCCACCCGTCACTTATTAAGTCCAATACATTCCTCATATGAATAGGTTTAAACATAACATAAATACTCATATTAAAACTAGTATACGAAACGTCAACAATTTCTCCATAAAATATGGATGGTATAAAAATAACACATCAACAGTCAAATATTTCACAAAATGTTCAATGGGAGTTTTGTATCATAAATCAATTTCAATTAAACTTAAAACCCATCAAAGGATGTTGACATGAATGAAATCAAAGCTATTTGAGAGAAATATCTCTCTTTTTTGAAATCATTTAAAAGTACCATAACAATAAAATAATACATTTACTTTGAAAATATTCTTATAATCTTGTAAGGGAAGATTCGACGAAGTTATAATGGCGGAAAATAGCCGCACCCGCCGTATAAGTTAAAAAAACATTCTTACCTTAAATTTGTCAAAAATATCAAAAAGTACATTGTTTGGAAAACGACGGTAAGATTCCTTTCAAAAACGTATAAGGGTATAAATGACTTTAACACATTTTCTATTTAATAGTAAATTTTTTTTGAAAGACATTTTTAAGAAACATGGATGTGGATGATAACGAGGTCCTAGTAGATAATTATGTATAAACAACCTTGGATAATGAAGAGGTTGTGATGTAAACCCTTACCTCGTGTCTGACTTGACTCGACCGTTCTTTAACCTCCTGAATAATAAACTAGAGTTAATATATACCTTATTAAGAACCATTTTCAATTTCATTATCCTTAATATATCACTTATTACAATGATATGAACATTATGTAATTATTTAAGTTAATAACGGTCGTTTTGTCGATCTTTGGTACTTGAGTCAATAATAAACTTTTTATAATTACAAGTTGTTTATGTGGTAGAATATCCATTATCTCCAGAATTATATTCATGATTTACATGTCATATATATCATATATATCCAGTATATACATTCATTTATAATATTACGTAACATTTAGTGGTAAGAAATGAAATGCACCGTTCATGGAGACGGTAAGCCGTACGTACGCATGAACGCTACTTTCATTTCTATTTCGTATTTAATGGAATGAAATAATAATGATATAAATGTATAATATAATTCCAGTATAATATATTGTATAATACCATTTACTCCATCCTTTATACATCCCACATATGGCATTAACGATTCAAATCACTTTGAGGGGGCGGTAGTCCGCACTTCCTAAAATGAAATTATCGATTTTACCCATAATGGAAATCATAAAGTATGCCATAAATGAGAAATACAGAAGAATAAGTAAAACATAAACATATTATATATCATATATAAATATAGTTACATCTTAATGTCCACCTTTGAAGGTGTTATATGAGTGTTGAACAATCATCGTTTTGTGAGGCAGAAATTCGCCATCCACAGAAACCGTATGTTCTTTAACCATTAGATGTAGGTGTGTGTAAGTGTATCTAGAATCCTTATTATAAAAACATCCTAGTATATTGAGGATACTGGTTTTGTTACAAAATAAATTAATAAAAAGAGTTTAGGGGGTTGGAGAAGAAAAATAAAACAAAACAACATTAGAGAAGACATTACCTCAAAATCGGGTAACTCTTTTTGATATGAGACAAAGGCTTCCTTGGGAAGAGTTCTGCCCAAAGTGAGGATTCTAGGAGTAAGAGGGGGATGTTGGGAGAGTATTTGGGCAGTGGTTGGCCGATCCAAATGGCTTCAAAGTGTGAATGAGGTGGTAGAGGTGTGGGCCTTTTATAAGAGGAGAGGATGGGCACTCTTGGAAAGTAAGGAAATTTTACATTATTATACAATGCTTTTCGGATTCTAAAGGTCCCACACTTATATAATTCGTGGATAAGCTGATAAGGGTTCTAAATCTACCAATAAAATATTCTTTGGACAAGTGTAAGCCTTGGATTGTACATTATCTTTTCATTTTATTAAAATCGTTAAATAATGAGGTCATCACTGCATCATAATGATATAATTTATAATTTAATTTATTAAATGTCTAAAAATTATACAAAAAATAATATGATGTAGGAAATCATTTTAGATTTCCAATTACTATTTATAGTCAACAATATGACTTGTATAACCCCATGTAAAAATTGTTTTAGTAAAACATTTCATGTTTGTGTCATTTTTTACTTTAACATTAAATAAAAGGTATTTATGTCATTTTCCAACTAAAGTGGCTCCATGGGGTCCCCAAGTTGACCCATGGATTGTCTTGGTCGACCATGGAACATCCAATGAGGTTAGGAAATGTTTCAAGCTCATCTCATTTTATTAAAACATTATTTTTACCTTAAACTACACTAATTACCTCTAATCGCGATTAAGAACTTAAAAGTTACTATTCACCAAAAAATTATTTTAATCCCATTGAACCAAATTTTACTTCTCAATGACAACCATGTATGTTGGATTTTTGAAATTCAAAACACAGAAGTGGTAAAATTTCATTTAAACAAAAAATCAGTTTTTATAAGTACCAGTTAGTAGTTTCACTATTCATCAAAAATTGATGTTTTTCCAAAAAAACCCAAAAATTCACCCTAAGCTATATTTTATATTCTGATTTCAAAAATTATGTCTATTTTAAAAAATTCCAAACATATATGTTTCATTAATTAATTTTATAATTAATTCCTGCTGTCACAACAAATAGCGTGTTTTTAAGAAACAATTTATATCAAAAGATTGACAATTGATCATGACCAATTTCAATGTTAAATTAATTATAATGACCACCATTGGATAAAATGGTAAAAATATATTCTAATTATACTTGAAAGCCACTAAATAGTATAATTTATCACAATAAATTATTTTGATTAAAAAAGTTGTTTTTAAGTATTTTTCACTATTCATAAAAAATTAGAAGTTCTCAGAAAAATACCAAAAAATCAACCTAGGCTAATTTCGATATTCTGAATCCTAAAATGAAGCCCATTTTGAAATATAAAATATCTATAATTTTAAAAATTGGTTATTACTATTCATAATGTCTACTTTGATTAGTCGCGGTGTTTTATAACTCGAACTTGCGTACAATGCAAGCTATTGCATTATTGAAAGAGAGGCGTATCGTGGAAGCTCGGGGTGTTAAATTCTCCCCTCCTTCAATAAATTGCGTCCAAGCAATTTGAAATTTTTTTCTTTGAAAATAAAAGGTTGAAAATAGAAAATACCTTTGTGGAAAACCCACATCGGAAATAAGATTAATAAAATTTAGCCTTAATAAGAGGGAAAGGGAAATGAAAAAGTCACCACCCAATTATGATCTTGATTAGGAGAACATTGGTGGCAATTAGAGACATATAATTGGAGGGAAAACGTAAATATTTGTAGGGAGTGATTGAGGTCATCAATCACAATCAACTATCAAATTGAGGGCCCCAAAGCCTTCAATCTATGTTGATTTAAAATATCATCAGTTCAACAAGACATAAGGTATTAGGATAACACATTTTTTTGTTTTAATATCCCTTTACTAAAGTTTAATAATTAATTCATTCATTGAATAAGAGATAGGTATATATATATTTATGCTTGAAAATTAGAGTTTCAACCATCAACTCATCTTTCACGAAAAATGATAATAGAACTCAAAAATATTATACTTATCTTAATTGTATAAGGTTCCAAATGTTAACACATACCATTTAGATTAGTAAAATTATTTTTTAATAACCAGGGACTTCCTGTAGGCTAGTGGTAGGAAATAAAGGCCTGTCGCACTATGGTTGTGGGTTCGATTCCTTCACCTTTGTCCGACGCGATGGGTTATGCCCCACCCTGCAGATTGTCCTTTTCCTAAAACTATATTATTATATTATTCCAAAAATAATCTTCATAAATGTTTTAACCTTAAACAATACTATCCAAAGATCAAAATAATCCATTCCAACCTTTATAGTTATCCAAAACACCTTCGTCAAGACTTTCTCTAAAAGGTCTCTAAATTCCAAAATCAATTGTAACCTCGGATTCCCCAAACAAAGTAAAGTTTTTCTTATTGTCACATATTAAAAATATGATTACCTTCATCATATTAAATCCTTAATGAAAACAACATGTACTGCAGTACAATCCTTATATATTTATCACATTATTCTAATAACCATAATATATTCCATGAGTCCAAAAGCACCAATACATTAATTATTCCACTTCAACTGTAGTCACAGCATAAGATTTTCCTTGATCCCTTTTCCTTTTCTGAGGTATGTTACCATGACTCTTAGGACATTCATTTGCATAATGCCCCATTTCCCTACAATTTTAGCATTCAACATTGATAGCCTCTTTCTTTCCCTTGCAATCAAGCTCCTGGTGACCTTTTTCCCCACATTTATAACAAACTCTCATTCCTTTTAGGCAAGTACCAGGGTGATTCTTCCCACAATTATCACATAATGGAAAATCCTTCTTTCCCTTTTTCCATTTATCTTTCTCTTGTTCCACCGTTCTCTTCTTCTCTTGCTTTACTTTGTTGTCATAAGACTTAGAGAATTCCTTTTCTGTCTTGATAGAACACGAGACAATATCTTCGTATGACGAGAAGGTTTGTGAGACTAATGCTCGACGGATAAATGGATTTAACCCATCAAATAAACGATCAATCTTACTTCTTGGGCTACGTATATAATCTGCAGCATGCCTCGCTAACCTTGTAAAGTTGGCCTCATACTTTGCGACATTCTCATCCTCCTTTTATCTCAGACTCAAAAAATGTCTTTCCATATCTGCTCGATGGTCACGAGGATAGTATTTTTCTAGGAAAAGCTCTTTGAACTCCCTCCATTCCATATTCGATACGTCATCATCTTCCTTTGTGTTTTGAATTAGCGAACACCACTGATCGGCATCTCCAGTGAGGCGGTAAACTGCAATGACAACCTTCTCCCTTTTGCTACTCCCCAAGGAATGGAATATTTTCTCTAAGGAGTTTATCCATTGCTCAGCTACTAACGGATTTGTACCCCCATTAAATGTTGTCCGTTGTTTCCTCATGATGTGGTCTAACATTGATCCTCCACGTTGCATATTAGGGTGCTCCATACGAGTACGGTTATTATTCATAACTTGAGTGAGTTGTCCCAGTATGGTAATAAGTTGATCAGCACCAGTTGTATCTCCAGATCCACAATAATTATCTTGAGTAGGAGGGAAATCCCTACACGGAGTGCGTGCATTGATACTGTTTCCATTCCTTCCACTAGGCGCCATTTCTAAAAAATGGGATAAACTATATTAGTTTATGAATCAAAATACATAATTCCATACTTGTAAAATACTTAACATAAGTTGAACTATTTATGGATATAATCCATAATCATAAAAATGTTTTATTTGAGGAAGTATATACTCATAACCGTTCATAGTGGTTTGTAAAGAAAATGAGAATTATCCTAAGCATATCCCCCGGGAGTGTCGTAACCAAGAGTGCAGCAAGGCCCGTTGTCGTGCACCAGTTCCCGTTCGAGTCTAGCTCAAAGCAGTGTTTTTGGGTTTTACCCCTAGGTACATCCGTTCCATAGCCGCCTCAACCTGCTCGTATCCAGACAGGGATGTATTGCTCGGAAAACTCACAACATCTCTACAATACCAATATTCTAGAAAGTTCTTCTATACTAATCCTCAAAATCTATCTTCGGGCTATGTTCTCTAATCAGAGTTTATCTAAATCTAGCTTCCAAGGTTAGTACTAAACTGCCTATGATACCAACTGTAACGCCCCGACCCCAGCTACCCAGAGTCGGTGCATTACTTCGTAACATTGGCATGATCACAAAAGATCAAGTCTCAAAAGACCGATTAGTTTAGTAGCCTTGGAAACACTAGATACATTCATAAGTCTTACATTATATCATAATGTGAAAAACTAATAACAAAGTCTTCATAGTCCACACTCATATCCTCTTCTGTCTATCCCTGCAGGTCATTCCTAAAATAATTCTTCACATCCTGGAAAATATTAAAACATTGAAAGGGGTGAGCTCAGATGCTTAGTAAGGATAACAATATAGTGGAAGCTTTCATCAATAAACATAAACATTTAATGCAATGTATAACTAAAACAAAAGCCTTTTAAACATGAACTTAAACATAATATGGAAAAAGTAAAATGAGATAATGCCATTCACTTCTTCACATTGATATTCTATTGGTCGAATAATCACATACAATATCAATAACCACTTTCATAATGAGGGAATGTATAATGCCAGACATTCTGAAACATTTTGTCAAGGCCTCGACCAAGAGGTCTAAAATGATTAAGGCCTCGGCCAAAACCATAAATCAAATTGGGAAAGGGCCTCGGCCAATTCCACGTCTAGTTGTCTCATTAGACCTACCAATGCATCGAGGAGCTATAGCGGGCTCCACCCGTCACTTATTAAGTCCAATACATTCCTCATATGAATAGGTTTAAACAAAACATAAATATTCATATTAAAACTAGCATATGAAACGTCAACAATTTCTCCATAAACTATGGATGGTATAAAAATAACACATCCACAGTCAAATATTTCACAAAATGTTCAATGGGAATTTTGTATCATAAATCAATTTCAATTAAACTTAAAACCCATCAAAGGATGTTGACATGGATGAAATCAAATCTATTTGAGAGAAATATCTCTCTTTTTTGAAATCATTTAAAAGTACCATTTTTATAAAATAATACATTTACTTTTAAAATATTCTTATAAGCTTGTAAGGGAAGCTTCGACAAAGTTATAATGGCGGAAAATATCCGCACCCGCCGTTTAAGTTAAAAAAACATTCTTACCTTAAATTTGTCAAAAAGGTCAAAAAGTACATTGTTTGGAAAACGACGGTAAGATTCCTTTCAAAAACGTATAAGGGTATAAATGACTTTAACCCATTTTCCATTTAATAGTAAAAATGTTTTGAAAGACATTTTTAAGAAACATGGATGTGGATGATAATGAGGTCCCAGTAGATAATTATGTATAAACAACCTTGGATAATTAAGAGGTTGTGAAGTAAACCCTTACCTCGTGTCTGACTTGACTCAACCATTATTTAACCTCCTTAATAATAAACTAGAGTTAATATATACCTTATTAAGAACCATTTTCCATTTCATTATCCTTATTATATCACTTATTACAATTATATGAACATTATGTAATTATTTAAGTTAATAACGGTCGTTTTTTCGATCTTTGGTACTTGAGTCAACAATAAACTTCTTATAATTACAAGTTGTTTATGTGGTAGAATATCCATTATCTCCAGAATTATATTCATGATTTACATGTCATATATATCATATATATCCAGTATATACATTCATTTATAATATTACGTAACATTTAGAGGTAAGAAATGAAATGCACCGTTCATGGAGACGGTAAGCCGTACGTACGTATGAACGCTACTTTCATTTCTATTTCGTATTTAATGGAATGAAATCATAATGATATAAATGTATAATATAATTCCAGTATAATATAGTTTATAATACCATTTACTCCATCCTTTATACATCCCACATATGGCATTAACAATTCAAATCACTTTGAGGGGGCGGTAGTCCGCACTTCCTAAAATGAAATTATCGCGTTTACCCATAATGGAAATCATAAAGTATGCCATAAATGAGAAATACAGAAGAATAAGTAAAACATAAACATATTATATATCATATATAAATATAGTGACATCTTAATGGCCACCTTTGAAGGTGTTATATGAGTGTTGAACAATCATCGTTTCGTGACACAGAAATTTTCCATCCACAGAAACCGTATGTTCTTTAACCATTAGATGTAGGTGTGTGTAAGTGTAGCTCGAATCCTTCTTATAACAACATCCTAGTATATTTAGGATACTGTTGTTGTTACAAAAGAAATTAATAAAAAGTGTTTAGGGGGTTGGAGAAGAAAAATTAAACAAAACAACATTAGAGAAGACATTACCTCAAAATTGGGTAACTCTTTTTGATTTGAGACAAACGCTTCCTTGGGAAGAGTTCTTCCCAAAGTGAGGCTTTTAGGAGTAATAGGGGGATGTTGGGAGAGTATTTTGGCAGAGTTTGTCCGAGCCAAATGGCTTGAATGTGTGAATGAGGTGGTAGAGGTGGGGGCCTTTTATAAGAGAAGAGGAGGGGAACTCTTGGAAAGTAAGGAAATTTTACATTATTATACAATTCTTTTTGGATTCTAAAGGTCCCACACTTATATAATTCGTGGATAAGGTGATAAGAGTTATAAATCTACCCATCCAATAGTCTTTGGACATGTGTAATCCTTGGATTGCCCATTATCTTTTCATTTTATTAAAATCGTTAAATAATGAGGTCATCGCTGCATCATAATGATGTCATAAATAATTTAATTTATTTAATGTCTAAAAATTATAAAAAAAATAATATGATGTAGGATATCTTTTTATATTTTCAATGAATATTTATAGTAAAAAATATGACTTGAATAACCCCATGTAAAAACTTATTTAGTAAAACATTTCATGTTTGTGTCATTTTTTACATTAACATTAAATAAAAGGTATTTATGTCATTTTCCAACTAAAGTGGCACCATGGGGTCCCCAAGTTGACCCATGGATTATCTTGGTCGGCCATGGAACATCCAATGAGGGTAGGACATTTTTCAAGCTCATCTCATTTTATTAAAACATTATTTTTACCTTAAACTACACTAATTACCTCTAATCGCGATTAAGAACTTAAAAGTTACTATTCACAAAAAAATTATTTTAATCCCATTGAACATCATTTTACTTATTAATGACAACCATGTATGTTGGATTTTTGAAATTCAAAACACAGAAGTGGTAAAATTTCATTTAAACAAAAAATCAGTTTTTATAAGTACCACTTAGTGGTTTCACTATTCATCAAAAATTGAAGTTTTTCAGAAAAAACCCAAAAATTCACCCTAAGATATATTGGATATTCTGATTTCAAAAATGATGTCTATTTATAAAAATTCCAAACATATAAGTTGCATTAATTAATTTTATAATTAATTCCTGCTTTCACAACAAATAGCGTGTTTTTAAGAAACAATTTATATCAAAAGATTGAAAATTGTTCACGCCCAATTTCAATGTTAAATTAATTATAATGACCACCATTAGATAAAATGGTAAAAATATATTCTAATTATACTTTAAAAACACTAAATATTATAATTTATCACAATAAATTATTTTGATTAAAAAAGTTGTTTTTAAGTATTTTTCACTATTCATAAAAAATTAGAAGTTCTCAGAAAAATACCAAAAAAATCAACATATGCTAATTTCGATATTCCAAATCCAAAAATGAAGTCCATTTTGAAATATAAAATATCAATAATTTTAAAAAGTGGTTATTACTATTCATAACGGCTACTTTGATTAGTCGCGGTGTTGTAGAACTCGAACTTGCGTACAATGCAAGCTATTGCATAATTGAAAGAGAGGCGTATCGTGGAAGCTCTGGGTATTACAATATTGAAATTTAATTGATATTAAATCTGTTATTTTTTTTGAAATTTCATTTTTAATTTCACTATTTCAACTATTTTGGACCTTCAAGGGTTTTTTATTTCAACACTGGAATCTATAATTGAGATAAAATTTCAACATTAATTAGATATTTTATTATAATTTCTTATCTCCAAATTATTTACTTTGCTTTATTAATATAAAACCATTTAAATATTGAAATAATTTGTGGGTTATATATGAAGAATCATTGTATAATTTAACATCTACCAACTTCATTATTAAAACAATGAATTGAGAATATTTCTTCCATAATTGGGGGTATATAAATATTTTAATAATGTTTGTCAGGTTTTGAATAGTTTTTATCATATATAATTTCATATTATCTCTATTTCATTGCTTTATTAGATAGTCCTATATCTAATACCAAATGTAATAACTGAAAAAATATTATAATGATCCAAAATATGAAAATATAATAAAAAATATGGGATAAAATCAAAAACATTTTTCATTCATGAATTCATATATTAGTGGGTTTTTGAAATTTGATCACAAAGGTCCTGGGGTAGGCTCTGTGGAATGAATCAGGTAATAATCTTAATTACAAAATGATATTTATATACTGGACAGAAAATGTATATATAGGCATAAAATGATTTTCACACTCAAATATTTGGGGATTTAGTAGCATGATTGGATCTTATATTTCCTTTATACGAGAAATTGCATACATCTCATTGACTATTTTTCTAAAACAATTTTGTGACTCACTTTTTCAAATATAATTTGATTGAATATAAAATGGGGCACTTGATTTTATCACATTTCTAAAAATAATTATATTTAGTACAAAATATAAATAATAATTAAAATTTGCCACATCTTCTAGAATGGGACTTATCCAAATAATGATAGTATAATTTTTGTGGGAGTTATATTATGGTGAATGAGTAATATATTTGATTTTGATACAAATATTTTAAATAGTTTTGGTGTTGTATGTTTATAAAATAATAAAAAATTATCATTCCCATATAATTCAATTATTTGATGTTAAATACTATTAAAAATTAAAACATGACTTGTTTTGTTCTTTTAATCATTGGCGATCTTATATTAGAAAGCCCATTATGAAGATCCAGTAAAATTTGGTTAATTTAATCGAATCCAAATTTTATTTCACTAACCATTACATTAAATATAACTATCCTTCCAATTGAGTTGATATTCTGGGTATAGATTTAGATTATCTGTATATAACTCTTTATTATAAACACATGATAGGTTATCCATATGATGGAATAAATGAAATTATACATTCAAATGGTTGAAATTCTTCTGTAGAAAGAATAATAGTATATATTTTTAAAGAATATAACATTCTATAACTACAATTATAGACAAGTATAAAGTAGATATAGTCCTGAGTTTGGAAAAAATACTCAACCTTTTTTAGATTTAAGATAAACTTCTTATGATTTCCAATAATGAGTAATTTTTTTTATTAAATAATTATCCAAAAACCACTACCTCCCATTGAATAAAAATTAAAAAATTGGGAAACTAATTTATATGTATCAATAATGGGAAATTTTATTCTCTTATTGATATAGTAAGCGTCTGTTTCATCCCAATAGATGTTCTTGAGCTCCCAATCCACTTATATAAGGTTTTAATGAAGAATTTGGTAAAAGAGAGACTCCATCTCATCTAAATGATTAATTAAATAGTGGGTGAAAATATATAATGACATAAAAATATGTATAGGGAGTTTTAAAACCAATTTTCCTGATAAATTAGTTTACTTTATGGAATGAAATTGTTATTTTATATGTTCCATGACTTTTTTTCAATGTTTTGATTAATTTTATAGAAATGGTTTTTATTTCATTACAGATTGGTTTGAAATTTTATGTATGTTAATTTTTTTTTCTAAATTGTAATAACTTGATTAATTTTATTTCAAAACAACTTTAAATTTTATTGAACATTTTGACACCCAAAAATATGAATAATGGCTATTACATGAAAAAATTACTATTTTGAAAACGTTTAGTTCTACCATAATAATTTTAGAGGATTTAATGGGAACTGAGATCTTTTTTAACACTACATGAGTTATAATGAAACCAAAAATTTTTATGTTTTTTCCTACGAACAAACTACTTTTGAAATTAAATTACATGTATAATCAAAATCATTAATGTTAATAAAAAAATTATCACACAATGAGTGTAATTATTTTAAACAGTAAAGTGTAAATGTTCTTAGAGTATTTCTTATTTCGATATGTCATAATTGTTTAGCACTATTATGAGTACCATGTAGATCAAGGTGCATTTTATTTAATATGTATTATATTTTGGGATGAGATCTATCTAAAGGACACATATGATCATTATATTGGTTGTGGTAGTTACTTAAGATATTGATACATATTCTCATATTGTTCACACTTAGTAATATCTAAGATAATATGTAATGAGAGTAAAAATATCTATTTGAATTCTACATTTTATATGTGTCCCTAGATAATCCATCTTCTAGATTATTAAATTGGTCATCATACATGAGATTATTGTTAACTTATATCATTAATTTAATATTTCTTTTAATTGATGAATATTGGGATGACATGTTCATGTTTAGAGGTATGATTTATTGGGTTCATCAGAAAGGTTATACAAATATTGAATAAGTGAAAAAATAATTTTTTCTATTATGTGTTAATGGGATAATATTTATCAATGATTTTTATTTTAATGGAATATTATGATTATATAAATTGAAATTTTTAGTTTTATTGATGAGTTCATTTCAGGGTAGATAATGAATGATATATCTTGTATATAAGATTATGGAACATTAATGAATCATTCTAGTGGAGATAAAATTACAATGGGATTACAATACATAGTTTACTTTCAAAGAAGCTTGATTCCATCATGATATTAATATATTTATATAAGGTTTTCAGGATATCATCCAAGACACTAATCGTGGACTTTAATTTATTTAAAACAATGAACCTAAGAAGGAGTTGTGAATGACCACACACTAAATGTCCACTAATACATAACTATGATCTATCATAAATTGTTTACTGGACTAATTATCAGTCTCATTATAAAATTAATAATTGTTATTAGGGTTATATAGATCATTTAAACATTTTTCTGTAACAAATATGATAGTGAAATATAATTTCTAAATAAATATTTATTAATCAAGTATCGATAAATGGTACGGTGGGTGATGGGTTATAAGATAACTATGTTATTTATTTCATATTTATACAAGATTTTTTAAATTAGGTTACAAATAATAAATTTTTAATGATCAACAATTATACATTATTTTGGAATTATGTACATTATATAAAAAGTAAATAAGTGAAAAATCCTCTTTATTGAAAAAAACCTAAACAAGCTCTCACTTAAAATTACATATGATAACGTATTGACATACATTAGAGATGGGTGAGCTATAAAGATGAATAAGGGAATAAAAAAGGAATAAGGTGATAGATTCCATGCAATAGGAATTTCAGTAGGGTAATAAAAGTTGTGATAATCTTATAAATGAATAAGAAGTTTTGACATTAGATGATAATCACAACATGGGAAATGTGGAAACAAATTAAGACACTAAATCATTAATAATGTCAATGATAACTGCCAAGACAATATGATGGACAAAGTCTTATAAAAAAATCAGGTTCACACCCTATCCCAACCTGACGTGTCATGCCACTAAATCTAACGCATTTTATTGGAGCACTATACAACTCTGTGTGCACCCGTCACATTCATTTAATTCTTATGCTTAACTGTGCCACATAAATAAAAAAACATCAAATAATTTATCATCATCTTTTATTTTATTATAAAAGACTGTGGAATAAAAATATATATGCCCCATGTAAAATACATATAAGTGTATAATGTTTAATACCCATGATAGTAAATGGGAATGGTATTAACTAAACAATTGTTATGGCAGGGTAATGAAATAGTGAAATTTTAGAATAATAATGGTGTCACATAAAAATTCAAAAAAATGGTTGATGAGGTAAAAAGGTTCTATAATAAATTTGAAATAAAATAGTTAGTAACAGAGACATGTAAATACAAATCCCTATATTAGTAATTGTAAAAATAAGTAATTTGACAATTAATAGTGTTGAAAAATGAAGAGAATGTGAGGATCACTTTCTTGAGTGTGTGACTCGAAATGCTTGGGAGGTGATTTTTGAGAGCTCAAGGGTACCTTGGGAGGAATATTGAGAGGATAGAAAGAGTAAATATGTATTTTATGCTATTTTAGAGAAGATAAATGAGAGCTTATTTTTTTTATATATGTAAAGAATGAATATTTTTTTCATTTCCAAAATTTAGGTTTTTGACTCTATATAATAAAATAACCAAAACTGCAATCCTTACCATGTGGTGTTCCATAATTTCTGATAACTGGGATTTGGTATAATTATTTTATAAATCAATGTGACAAAAGTAACTAAATAATTCTTTTATTACGTGGAAGTGAGTTATAATCATAAAGAGGTGATTTTCAAACCTTATAATATATTAACAGTTTGGAGAATTAAAATGGTTTTATAAAATTAATACAAGTAACATAAAATCACATTATTATAAAAGAAAAATATATATTCTGTGTTGTATACAATTTACCCGAATGGCCCAATGGCCTTCTTTTTTATTGATTTTTGATAATCCCCCTTTCAAGGGATGAGGGTGAACCCTTACAAGGCACATAGGCTCAGAGAATACAAGGCTTATAGGCTTAAGATATTACATGACCCGAAGGACTTAATGAATTCAAATAGACTATCTTCAAGGAATAACCCCTCCCCAGCATCTGCATCATGATTGTAGCTCTCCACCAACGCATGGCCATCTGTCTCGGCTTCCCATGCAAGCACATGCTGGTCCCGATGGCATAACCATACCCACTCATTTTGAAAATCCATTTGGCTCTACTATGGTGAGTGCACCTACTCTGAATCCTCTAATGGGGCTGATTTTTTTTGTAGAGTCTGTTTGGGGAAATTTCATGTGGCTCGAAGGCCTTGAGGTGGCCCGAAGGCCATAAAGGTCACCCAGAAGCCCTACTGACCCGATGTCCTGGGTGTCCAGAAAGCCTTAAGGACTCCATGCCCCAACAGATGGCCCAAGGTGAATAGTTCCAACTGCTATAGTACCAAACAGTACCTGCTATAGTAACACCTATAGTTCCTACACCAGTACCCACACAGTGTACGTTCTGCACAATACATGCACAGTGTACAGTTCTACTACAGTACCACACAGTGTACATTTCTACTATAGTACTGCTACATTACTTAATAAAGTACCCCATAAATATGCATGTAACTAGTTTTGAACCTAGGTCTCGTGGATGCACTTAAGGATACCACACCAAATGGGTTGAGGCTCATGTGCTCTTGTATATGATTTATCATAGTTATTAACTAACTTTTTGGTCATTATGATTTCATAATACAAAAGGAATATTTATACAGTATTTTATTATTACCATAAAATTTAATTGTCTTATAAAACTATCTATAACTCACCATTATATAATTTAGACATTATAATTCCAAAAAAATATTCATATTATCTAATCTTTTCGATAAATATTTGAATTTTTAATTTTAAAATAATAACCTACATTTATTGAATATGTTTTCTTTTTTTTTGAAACGATATGTTTTGGAATCTGTATAACAATTACATTTGACTTCAACCATAATATCTGATAATTTATATTTAATAAGAATTATTTGAGAATTATATTTATTTGAAAATATATTTTATTTAAAAAATAAATTAATCCTTTAAAATAAATTCATAATTGAATTTCAATAATACCCAAAAATACTATTTGTATTTTATTTTATCAAATTAAAAATTATTTATAAAGAAACAATAATAGGATTAAAACATATACATTATTATATAGATTATAATATACATACTCATATTTCTATTTTCTTGATACATATCCCATTAATACACAATCAATCACCTAAAGGGATATGTGAACGACTATGATACTTTAATGGGGTGGTTTGGTTAACATGTTTTGGGTCATCATCTCGATGAGCATGAGATTCTCCAACAAATGGTTTACATCAGGCTTAATCTGTTGGGCTATGGATTGGGATTGACCAAGGGAAAATCCCAAGGTCACTATTTCCGTTTTAATCTTTCATAAATGGGCCTCATCGGGTATGGTATTATTTTTTGATTCTATCACTTCCTTTATCTATGCCGATTATTTTTTTTCAAAATCAGATATTTATAGTTTTCATATTATCACTTCTTAAAAACTATAATATCAATGATAGTGATTCTTAATGGTATGTAAAATATGATTGGATATAATAAAACCAAATGAATTTATTTGTTTCTATAACCATATTTCATAATAATTCATTTATTTTAAAACATTTGAAAATTTTATTTGTAACCACTCAAGTTATTAAAATATCCCCTCCTTAATAAATTTAACCAACAAATTTTGAATTTCCCACACTAAAATAGATTAGGGAAACATTGTTTCAACACCTCCCCTTATTCCAAAATCTTGTCATACAACATTTGGTATTTCCAAAACACTTTTACAAGATGAATTGAATTGTTTAATAGAAAGTTTTCTGTATAATCTATGATTTTCATAGACCACTTTTCATATGAGAGATCAGTATCCCATGGTACCACCTCTAGGATGAATTATTGTGAGGGGTATGGCATGTACATCTTTAAGGGGGATGTATGTAAAAAATATTGTAATTTACATAGGTTAGGTGGGAGTGATAGTTGACAGGTCACCACTGTGATGAAATCATATATTTCAATGGGTCAAATGTATATTGGACTATGGTTTACCTTATTCCCAAATCTCATCACTTTTTTCCAGGGATATGTGAAGGGGAGTTCCATGTATCCAACATCAAACAATAGTTTTCATTGATGACTGTTAGCATGGATCTTCTTTCGACTATATGAATCTTTAATATTCTGATTAATGGTTTTAAAATTTTCCACCATTTCCTCTACCATTTTAGGAACTATCAATTTTTCCCCCAACATAATCCCATATTGTTGGAATTATGCACCTCATCCCATAAATTTATTCATAGAGGTCCATTTGAATGCATGAGTTGAAACTTTTATTTTACGATAACTCAACCAAACGAAGATGTTTCTCCCATCCTTATTAAATGTCCATAAGATTTTTCTCTAAACATGTATTCTAGTTTCTAAATAGTCTTCTCATATTGTCCATGTGTTTGAGGTTGATAGGCTGCAATGAAGTTCAAATCATTGTTTTGAGAATGTTGCAAGCTTTTCTAGAACAAGGATGTAAATATCTGATCTTGATCGGATATAATAAATGTTGGTACTCTATACAGCCTCTCCACTTATTTGATGTATATCCATGTATTTTGATCTAGTGAGAATTATTTTCAAATCGTAATGAATTTCATAGACATTGTAAGACTAACCACCAAAAACAATATAGAATTATTCACTATTGATATATTCAGATGGGGAGAGAAAATTTTTGTTGAAATGTTTTCCCATTTCCGTATAGGTACGGTTAATTATTTCATCGTCCCCTTGTATTTTTTAAATTCTTATTTCACTAGATAGAATACAAGACATATTGATGATTATTATGAGATCTCGTTCTTTATATTTTCCAACAAATAGCATTTTCTTAGATCATGACACATATTTTTCCATCATGGGTTGATGGGGAAGGGTGAGCTATGTGAATCATCCAAAATATCCTTCCATAACTAAAGATCTTATTATACGTATATTCTTGAACACAATCTAACAACTCATTATTCAATAACATTGTTCTCTATCGAATTCCGATTTTTAAAATATCCAATTTTTTCTAAATTCAATAATGATTTCTCTAAGAATCCTTTATCTCTTCTAAAAGAGGCATTTGAGAAATCATTTATATAATTATTTATTATGTTACTTATTTTATGATTCCCATGTCCATCCGCTTCTTGTATAAGATAATCAGATCCCTATCAAATCTATTTGTTGATATAATTGTTGGATTCCTTCCACTTAGAGTGAATGCCACTTTATTTACCATGCCATGATGGTAGTGGAATGTGCATTCAGAGTCCATGGCCAGATCTATCCATCCTTGCAGGTGTATATTCATCTCCATCTATGTGTATATGTACTTGAGGATTTTATTATTGGTATATATCTCACACTCCTCCGCAATGAGGTATTGAAACCATATTTTCAATGAAAATATCACTAATATTGACTCTAGATCATGTGTTTGGTAGAATATTTAAAAAAAATTCAATTTCCTTAAAGCATGGTCTATGATATCATCATTCATCATTTACACACAGTTCAAACCCTTCTTTGATGTATTGGTAAATACTTAAAAAATTTATCCATTTTTAGGTATTGTGAGAACTTGTGTATTGGTAAGCCTCCTTTTCAAATATTTTATGCTCTCTCTATAATCATCATTGCATGAAATCATGACTCCCATTTTAATTATAAATTTTAGTGAGTTTGAAAATCCTAAAAAAATTCAAAAAAATTTGTGAAAACACCAAACTAATCCAAGTAAAATAAGGTTATATGTACTTGATATTGGCCTCATCCATATTTAAAATTATTCTACATTTGAAGGATCCACATATATCCCATATCTTATGATAAAATTCCCTATAATTTAGACTTCCTTCAAAAATAACTCATAATTTCTGTACTTAGCACAATTTTCATCCTTTTGGAATGTATTTCACACAATTATGAGATACTCCACATGATACTACTTACTTTTGAAGTATATTATAATATCATCTATAAAGACTACCAAAAAAGTTTTTATGAATAATTTAAAAACTCAATTCATCATGTCTATTAAAATTTATTGAGAATTAGCAAGTCCTAATGGAATTGGTATGAACTCGTATTACTAGTAACTTGAATGAACTGTTTTCATCGGGATATAACACATCATCAACCTAACTTCATGATACCCCTAACTACAGATCCACTATAGAGAAGTATTGTGGTCTAGGTATCTAATTAATCAAGTCATCAATATTTGGTAGTTGTTACCTGACCGTTATCATGATCTTATTGGTCATAATATAATCAATAAAAAGGTGCATTGTCTCATCTTTATTCATGATGAAGAGGACTGATGCACCCCATGGTGAAGCACTTGGGAATTTGAATGTTTATCTAGATTCTCATATAGTTCTTTCATCATCTAGAAAACATCCAAAATAGATAATGTGTACATAGTAATGGATAATTTTGATTCCCCATGTATAAGATCTATTGAAAATTTAACCGCTCCTCTAAGAGAAACACTAGGAAATTCCACAAGAAACACATCGGTATATTCCCTCACAGTGGTAATGTATTCAAGGATGGTTGTTTCAATATTCAAAAAAATTTAATCCAGACATGCTTTCTAATATGCAAAAAATATCCATGCTTGAGATTTTGGTTCTAAATAGGATTCATGCTTCCCTATGAACATGTACATAATTTTAGGTAGATTCATGATATGGAGAGTGATTTCCTTCTTACAGAAATTTATGTGGGATATATATAGGAAAATACAATACTGTCAACAGTTGCATCAAATTACGCCAATAGATGTATGATGATGTTATCTTGGATGTTTAACCTACAAATTTTTATAATGGAGGATTTATATAATTGGGATGTAATAATTTCCCCATTTTCTATTTTCACTGATAGCTATATATCCATTCTTTGTGGTGTTATTTGAGTAGTTCTATTAAACCATAATAATATGAAGAAATTTAAATGAAAATAACAACAAATTAATATTGATAATAATGAATGTAAAACATAAATACATATCACAACTTTGTTGTTGGGATCCACCTCAGCAGTTTGGATAGAAAAATATGACCCTTTATTCCATTTAGTTTGGAGGTTGTCTCAAAAAACCATTCACTTAATGAATTTATTTTCAATGTGCCTATATTTGTAGAATTTGAATCAATTAATAGATAAATTAGGGTTCACTTGACCATTACTTTTCCCATATCATTTGGGGGTTCTATTGTTGGAAATTTCTAGCATGGTTCCCTTCTATTCCACACATAAAGTATTTCCTTTTTCCTCATAGGCAATTTCCAGGGTTCTTATTTTTTAACCTTTGACAAGTGGGTTGTTGAAATTTAATAGAACCATTATATTTCTCCACTAGACTACCAAAATTAAACTCCACTTATCTCTTATTACCCCTATGATACCATTGAGATTCACTGATCTCTATTTTGACTTATAAAATTTTATAATAGCTATAAATTTTATGGATCATCGATGCTTTTTGTGGACTAGGTTTCAAGACTCCAAAAAAGTGGTCATCCTTGAATTCGAGGGTTGGGAAAATTAAAAAATCATATCATGAAAGTGTTGAGTTGTATCCCTCATATTTCATGATATATTAAGATATTTTTTCAATAGGGCAAGGAAATCCAATAACGAAATGAACTTTTTGAAAAATATTTGATTCTTAAATTTGCGTGTTATTTTATTTTATACCCCACAAAACTATATCCTTTAATTAATGAGGTGTTACCTTGGGTTTTGACTATTATATGTCCATTGGTTAATTTGAATGTTGAAAAATAAACTCTTAACATTATAATTATTATTTTTAAATACATGTGATCTTGGTTAATTAATGAAGAACGAAGAGTCGATGGACTCATTCATTAGACTCGGGCCATAAGAAGCCCATCTGTCAGAGCTTGGGAAAGAGGTAGCATATTTGGGCATTACTCTGGGCCAAGCCCAAGCTATGCTTCAACATGTGAAACTTGAATGGAATCACCTAATGGAGAAGTTCAAACTGATAGAAATCACCACTCAGGAAATAATGTTCGAGTTGCCCCAATATTCTTTCACCATAGCCCACCTTACACTTTGGTCCTTTATAGTTGTTATAAGGGGAAATGTAATGAGGCCTTAGATACTTTTTTTAATCGCTTGTTATAAATAACATTTTTATTTCTTATTATGGTAAAATTTGTTTTTTTCAAAAGTTGGGATAAATATAGGATGAATATTATTGATGTATTTTGTAAAAAGGGTATTTTAAAATATATATGTAAACATTAAATATTTAATAATATGAAATGATTTTAGGAATATGGTCATCTACAATTGCGAATAGTAATAAATTTACAGTCTAATATGGTCAACATAATTTTTGGTGAATAGAAAAGTATTAATAGTAATATTCCTTTATGAATAGTAATGAGTAGTAATGAATATTAAATAGGCCAAAAAATATAAACATCACCCATTAATGTATAAATATAATTTAAACATATTAAAATTTTAAAAAAATGTCATAATATAAGTACTGGTACTTTTTTATGTCATAAATATTTTAATTAAAGATTTATAATTAATTTAACAATTTAAAATAAAAACATATTTTCATAAAATTTAATAATAAATTGTTACTTCTTTTCTTATGGATATATGATAATTATGTGTGACCTTTATTACTTTTTCCTGGTGTTACAAAAGAAGTTATGGTTTTAGAGTTATTTTTTTGAATAAATAGTTTTTTTATTTAAAAATTAAATGAAAAATATTTAGAAAAATATTTTCATAAAATCCAGTTCATGTTTAAATTCAAATCATATATATTAGGTTATGGTGAATTTTGTGGATATTTGAGAAACAGTTGAATTTTCAGTGAATATTAAAAATACAGTTTTGGATTTCGGGTGTTTAATGACATAATTGATGATGTAATCAAGATGTAATAAATCTAGACGACTTGATAATAGTAATATATGGTATGAGGTGTTCCCCGTGACCAATAAAAAGGGTAAATTCCATGGGAATGCCCATGGTTTTGCAAATACAGTAGATGGGGTTTCCATTGGGAATTATTTAAATATTCACTCACTTTTCCTATAAATACAAAGCCATTCCCTCATTAATTTCATTCCTAAATCCTCCTCAACTAAGATATGGTCATTATATCTCTAAAGGAGTCCTCCCAATGTTCTATCAAGCCCCCTATGGTCCCAACCTTCTAGAATTGGGGGATACTCTTCATGGTAAGGGAACATTTCACCCTCCACTTTTCTGTCATGATTTCTTTTATATTATGAATTATAGTTTCCATATTCTAATGTGGAGGTATGTTCTTATATAATCTTATTACTTTAAATTTCATGTTCAAATGATGATATATCCTTTCTTCTCTCATCAATTTATTTTCTGAATTATTCAGTGATGTCGTTAGGCTTCCTAATTGTTCGTAAAAGAAATATAGTCTAATAATCTATTTCAGGTTTTCATTTCATTTGGTATGTCATTACAACATCCATACCATGATCTTATTTTGTACCCATACTATATTGTTAATTAATAATGTGTTTCTGAACCTTCTCCCTAATCTTTTTAATGTTTTCTAAAATTATATTATGTAGTCGTTAAGCTATAGAATTTCTGTCTCAAAATATCTCTCTTTTTATCAAACAATTCTCCTGTATTATTTATTTGGATACCCAAATCTATTTCTATTTTTAATGCTATTAATCAATACATAAAATTTATATATTTTATTCACTAATTGACATACATATAACCCTCACTCCCTTTTCATGTGTTATAAATGAAATAATGGTCTTATTTTTAAGTACTTTTTAAACGCCCTGATTGTGGCATGAAACCCATTTCATTGAATCTATTTGGGTTATTTAAGAAATATTCTATTTTGATATATTTGGATTAAATGAAAATAAGCACATATTAAGGCTGTTCCCTGATATCACTCTAATGAATTGGGTAAAGAATTAATCTCTAGAGATGACAAGTTTCCTGATACCATGTTGAATAACCTTGGTAATGTTTTTATGACAACTCTGGAATGAAAATTAGTGATATGTTGACAAATGTATAAATGAAATGTTGTAGCCACGTATTCATGTTGTGAATCTTGAATTTATTTATTTTGATTAGCCTCTTTTTCAATTTCACATGTCTTGTGGTTTTAATAAATTTATTATTGTTATCACAAGTAAACTGATTCCCTTGATTTCCTTACTAGGACTTCTGCTCACCCATTCCATTGATGTATGTATCCAGGATATGACCTGAAAAAATTGTACATGGACCAATCATATTATGAATCATTATAAGTGTATTAGAATAATTTTTTTTCAAGTTTTATGTTCCTTATTTCCAAGACACTAGAATTTAAAGATCCTCTATTTGTAAAATGTAATAAAAAGTTATGTAATATAAAGGCGGGATGCCATAGTGGGTATTAGGGGGAGGTTTACTTATTTATGGAAATTAGGCTATGAAAACATTAGGAATAACCCTTTAGAAAATTTTAAATATAAGAATACATCCTAGAATTTTGGTGAGTATTGGGTAAGTTTTTTATAAAACAAATACATCCATGTCTGGGTACGAGTAGGTAGAGGATGCTCTGTTACAGATGTACCTAAGAGTGAATACTCTGGAAAGGTGTTTTGGGATTGACCTAGTGTATCCTGGTACACGACAACGCACCTTGCTACCCTCTTGATATGACACTCCCGGGGGATATGATTGGTTAATCAAAGACACTTTATGAGTAATTACAATGGATTTATAGAGAAATGTAATTGTTTAAAGAACGATGTTTTAAGACAAAAAATCCATTATGGGTAAACAATTTTTAAATCAAATAAGTTTATCAGTATGGTTTTATTCTTTTAGAAAATGGAGGGCAATAGGAGGAACCATGAAAACGGTGACCGCATTGGACCATGCCTTGACAACCCTCCAATGGAAGCCGAAAAGGAATCATTTATTCAAATGATGAACCAAATGACTCAAGTTATGGGATATAACATGAATCAGACTGAGAGAACGATCTCACCATGAAGGGAACAACTCTTTGTTGAATCTCTTATGCGTCAAAAACCACCAATTTTTTGTGGATCTACTGACCCATTGATTTCTAAACATCATATAAGCTCTATCGAGAAGATATTCTCTGTGCTCCACTATTCGAAGATAGAGAGGGTCACCCTGGATATCTATCGCTGAGAGGGAGAAGCTGATCAGTGGTGGGAAGTAATTAAAAACATGAGACCAAGAGTGAAGGTTGAAGCTATGGGGAGGGAAATGTTTAGAAGGATCTTATTCAGTAAGTATTTCCCTCAATTGATGAGAAAACGAATTGAGAAAGAGTTTCTCAAGATGAAGTTGAAGGAGAATGAATCTGTGGGAAGCTACAAGATGAACTTCACAAGGCTTTCATATTACACCTCAAACATTGCCATGTTTTCAAATGGTATGGTTGATAGACTCTTCGGTGGACTAGGACCTCGTCTGCGGAATAATCTAGCCAACAGAGAATATGATAGCTATGAGGAGATCATGAGAAGTGTGATGAAAGTCAAACTGCTGTTTTCTAAGATGCACTGGTCTCATAAATCCAATTGAATGAAAATACTGATGAATACAAGCATAGGAAGGAGCATCAATTAGACGATTGGAGGCAAGAAATTGAAAAGTCCAACACGTAATGAATGTGGGAAAAGAATTTGGGGAATTGACTGCTCGGGAGTGGGAAATACTATAAGTGTGGAAAAGAAAGCCATATTGCACAAGAATTTTCATAGTGAGGTGAAGCCACAAAATTCCAACACTAACCACAAAGGGATGATGGTATTGGAACTACTTGATGTCTAATTCTATATGTGTGGAAAACTTCAGCACTTTTCCAATCACTGTCAAAATCCAAGGGAAGTGGAGGGGAAATCACCATCATCCTTGGCATAGGCCATGTGATCAAGGAAATGCTTTAGAAATCACTACAGCTAAACAAGAAGTGAAAAATTATGTGATGGCAGGTACTCTTGTTGTTATCTCAATGCAATAAAGTATGTTGTTTGATTCTAGTTCTACTTATTCCTTTATTTCCTCTAAGTTTTTAATTAATTTATAATCAACCCCCGATTGTTTAAAGTAGTCTAATCAGTCAAGACTCTTGGTGGGAGTATCCAATCACTGTTAGTGTATAGAAACTCTAGTATTTACATTAGTGAACACAATCTTATTGCAAATATAGTTGTCATTCCGAAGCTGTAATTCAACTTTATACTAGGGATGGACTGGCTCTCAATGTATAATTCTATGATCAAATGAAAAATCTACGAAATATCAGTAGTCTTAAATGGAAAAGTTATAGTTATCATCCAAGGAGAGATATCTCAACCTGATTATTGTCTAGAAGAAAATCTATCCTTCTTTATAGAGTTGATCAGTGAAGAAGAAGAAGGAAATGAGAGTTTGAGGACAGAAAATGTTCCCTTCATCTAAGAATACATTGACGTATAGAGAACTGGACGAGATCACAATGAAGAAAAAATTCCCTCTTCAAAGAATGGATCACTTATTTGACCAACATCATGGGGCTCAATTCTTCTTTAAGATTGATCTTCGATCTAGTTATTATCAATTAAGGGTGAAGAAATAACGTATTCCAAAAACTACATTTCGTACAAGATATGGGCATTTTGTGCTTGTTTTTCCCCTTTGGACTGGCTAATGCAACTGCTATTTTTACGTATTTGATTAATAGAGTCATTAAGGACTACCTTGATAACTTTGTGTTACTTTTTATTGATGATATTATGATATATTCCAAAAGTTCGGAGGATCATGAGGATCATCTATTGGGTATTTTTGAAACTATATGGAAGGAAAGGCTTTTTCGGATATTCATAAAATGCGACTTCTTGTTGAAAAATGTTTCATTCATGGGGAACATTGTATCTAATGAAGGAATCACACGTGACCCTGCAAATACAAAACCTATAGAGGAGTGGCCTCAACCTAGAATAATAATTGAGATTCGTAGTTTCCTTGGTGTATTGGGATATTATAGGAGGTTTGTGAAGAAATTTTCATGAATTTCTAATCCATTAATAAAGATAACTCAAAAAGGGGTCATGTTCATCTGGACAAAATAGTGTGAGAAAATTTTCCAAGAGATGATGAAGATATTAGTTAATTCACCTGTGTTAACTATTCCCTCAAGTGGAGAATGATTCATTATTTTTAGTGATGCATCTCTGAAAGGTCTTGGGTGAATCCTCATGAAAAATTACAAGATAATTGCTTTTGTGTCTTCATAGTTTGTCGACTCATGAGAAGAACTATACTAGGAATTATTTGGAGCTGGCTGTGATCATTTTTGCCCTGAAGATACGGAGAAACTAACTTTGTCTGGATAAATGTGATATATACATCGACCATCAATGTTTGACGTATATTTTCACACAAAAAGAATTTAACATGAGAAAGTGTAGATGGTAGGAACTTCTCAAAGACAATGATTGTTCATTTCATTATCATCCCAGAAGATAAAAACAATGGTGCTGACGTATTAATTTGGAAAGACCCAATTGTTCTTTCCATGATGAGGATTCAAAGATATCTTTTGATCAATGACATAGTAAATCTATACATGGGAATTATAAGGCAAGTGACTTCATCACCCCTAACCCAAATGATTTCTCAACTGTCATTACTTGAATTTCCGGATGGCCTATCTTCCACAAGAGTGAAGAAGCCACGTGGGAACTAGAAGAGTCTATGAGGTAGATATAGCCACACCTTTTCTGTACTGAGGGTATGAGTTAAAATTTACGAGAAGAAATTTTTTAAGGGGGGAAGAATGTAATGACCTAAACCTTTTAATAATATTTGTTTCCAATTTTATTTTATTTCATTTTATACTCCACAAAATAGTATCCTTTAATTAATGAGGTTATGCCATTTGGTTTTGATAGTTATATGACTGTTAGTCAATATGAATGCTGTAAAATAAGCTCTCAACATTATAATTATTATTTATAAATACAAGTGATATTATATAATTAACATAAAAAGAAGAGTCTATGGCCTCATCCAATAGACTTGTGTCATACGAAGCCCATCTGTCAGAGATGGGGAAGGTGGTAGAATCTCTAGACATTGCTCTTGATCAAGCCCAATATGAGTTTCAACATGTAAAGCTTAAATGGAATTAGCTAAGGGATAAATTCAATCTGACAAAAATCACCACTCGGGTAATGTTGTCAGAGCGTCCCCTAGATTCTATCTCCATGGTACACAATACAAATAGGTCTTATCTATGTGTTATAAGGTGATATTCAACGAGGCCTTTGATAAATTTTCTAATCCCTTGGTGTAAATAAATTTTTTATTTCTTGTTATGGTAAAGTTTGTGATTTTCAAATGTTTGGATAAATATAGGATGAATATTATTGATGAATTTTTTAAAAATGGTATTTTAAAATATTTTTGAAAACATTAAATAATTAATAATTTGAAATTATTTTAAGAAAATGTTCTTCTACAATTATGACCAGTAATAAATTTAGATTCTAATAAGATCAACTAAATTTTTGGTGAATAGTAAATTATGAATAGTAATATACCGATATGAATAGTAAAGAATAGTAAAGAATAGTAATGAATAGTAATTTGGCCAATAAAATAGAAACTTCACCCATGAAGGTATAAATATAATATGAAATCTTAAAAGTGAAAAAATAGTCGTAATATATGTATTAGTATTTTTGTATGCCATAAATATTTTTATTAAAATTTTATAACTAATTTTATAATTTTGAATAAAAATGTATTTGTATAAAATGTAATCATAAACTGTTACTTTTTTTATGATTATACGGAAATTTTATGGGACCTTCGTTACTTTTTCAGTGTGTTACAAAATAAAATAGAGTTTTAGAGTTGTTTTTTGAAAAAAAAAATTATTTTTTTTAAAAACTAAATTAAAAATATTTAGAAAAATATCTCTATCAAATTGAGGTCATTTATCAATTCATAACATTGATATTAGGTTAGTGTGAAGTTTTGGGATTTTTCTAAAACAGTTGAATTTTCAGTGATTTGAAAAAATACAGTTTTGAGTTTCGGGTATTAAATGACATCATTGAAAACATAATGATGATTTAATAAATCATATTGACTTGTGAATTGTATTATATGTTTTTAGGTGTCCCATATGGACAATACCATGGGAAAATACCATGGGTAATCCCATGGCTTTTCAAATACCACCGATGAGTGTCCCTAGGTAATTAATTAAATATTCCCCCTCTTTTCAAAAAAATACCAATCATTTCCCTCATTAATTTCATTCAATGTCTTCCTAAATGATTATCTGTTCTTTTTACCTCCCAAGGAGTCATCCCAAGGTGCCCTTAAGCCCCTCCAAGGTCCCAACATTCGAGCTTTCGATGATACTCTTCAACATAAGGGAACCTTTCGACCTCCTATTTTTAGTCATTATTTTTTAAATGTTATGTATCCTAGTTTACATCTTCTAATGTGGGTGTATTTTTTTATATATTCTTATTATTTCCCTTTTCATGTCCAAATGATTATATATTCTTTCCTCTCTTATCAATTTATTCTCTGAATTTTTTAGTGACGATGTTAGGCTGTCGAATTTTTCAAAAAATAAATAGTTTCTTCTCATTTCTTTCATGTTTTTTCATGAGGTACGTCATTAAAATATCAATACCATGATCTTATTATGTACCCATACTGTATTATGAATTATTTATGAGTGGATGAATATTTTCCCCTCTCTTTTTATTGTTTTCTAAAGCGAAGTTATTTAGTTTTTATGTTACTGACTTTTCGTCTCAAAATATCAATATTTTCTCAAGAAATTTTCTTTTATACAAATGTGGATACCCAAATCTATTTTTACATACAAGGGTATTCATCAATACATAAAACTGACATATTTTATTCTATAATTGACATATATATAACCATCGGTCCCTTTCCATGGGTTTTAAAGGACATAACGTTCTTATTTTTAAGTACTTATTAAACGTCACGATTTTGACATGAAACCCATTTCATTGATTCAATATGGGTTATTTAGGATATTTTTGATTGTGATCTATGTGGATCACATTAAAATAAATACATATTACGGGTTCCCCCTGATAGAATTCCAACACATTGGGTAAATAATTAAAATCTACAGATGACAAGTTTCACGATACCTTGGTGAATAACCTTGATAATATTTTTATAACACCATGTGAATTAACCTTGGTGAAATGTTCATGAATTTCTAAATGAAATGTTGTAGCCACATATTCATGTTAGGATTCATAATATTTTTATTATGATATTCCTCTTATTCTGTTGTTCGTGCCTTGTGGTTTTCATCATGTTCTTATTGATATCACAAGTAAACTGATTCCTCTGATTTCCTTACTAGGCCTTCTGCTCACCCATTCTTTTGATGTATGTATCCAGGTTATTAGATGAAGAAATTTTACTTATGATGAACTTATTATGAAGCCTTAAAATTTTACTAGACAAATGTTTTATGTTGTTTTCTTGTTTTACATTCCTGATTTCCAATACACTAGACATTAAAGATCCTCTATTTGTAAAATTTGATGAATAGTTATGTAATATAAAGGCTGGATGCCATAAATCCCATTCCATTCTATTATAGAGAGTCAGATGAAAAAAATATTGATAAATTGTTTCAATAATTCCATACATCCAATCACTTCAATCTCTTCCTTAGGATTAGTATCCTTGATCAATATCCACACCTTATTAGATTCTCCCTCCATATGATAAAAAAAATAGCAGAACCCTCTCCTTTTGGAAAATTGAAGTACGTATAATATTTACTCAATGGTGTTGAACCATTATTCCATTATTAATGGATTTAATGATCCATTTAAAGTCAGTGACCTTTATCTCATAAAGAACACTAGGGTAGTTCATTCTTTTTATGGGGATTTAGGCCCTCATACTAAATGATGTTTTGATTTAGAACCTATATTATATTGGAGATTATCATCACATTTTTTTCTGCTCCATCTCTAATCTGTTTGGGTATCTCATTAGGAAAGTCACAACATTGCGTTTGGCATTGAAATGTTACTCAATTCCACTTATTTCCAGTAATTTTCTTGAATAAATGGAAAATTATGGTAGAATATTTCATAATATACTGAGCTTAGAAATAGGAATTTAATGATATTAAATAGAAAACTTATTACTTAATTTTATTTCCTTAATTAATTAATTTTTAGTATTCAATCTATAACACCTTGATATTTTGAGAATTATTTTTTCCCAAAATAATTTATCTTTTAAATATTTTTTATTTTATAAGAAATTGGAAATAGTTATATATATATATAACAATAAATTATGTAAAACATTATTTTCAAAATAAATACCAACTTTTCTTGCAGTACACGTAATAACAAATGGTCTTGCGCTACAAGTATCACTGACGTGTCATATGATGCACACAACGCTGAGTTTCTACGAAACATATTTTTAATTATTTAAATTATTTAAATAAGATAATTACATCTAATCTAATAAAATTATTAATTACTAGTTATCAAATATTTTTTTATAAATAAAATATATTGATAATGAAAAATAATATTTTTTTAATGTCTTTTGATGTTAAAAAGATCGTGTTCATAAATGAATCTCTTATAAAAATAATAGTAATTTTAGAAAAAATTTTAGTAAATAAATTAGATTCAATAAAATGAATAATTTTCTTCCTATCATAACAATTATCATAGGGTTAATTATCGGAAATTGTTTTTGAGGAACATCATTTTTTGATGAGCAGAGTGAAAAACATCTTTTTAGTTAAAAAAATCCATTTTGTATAATTTAATATAAACAATATATGATAATATAAATATTTTTTAATGAAAATTTAGATAAATATTACCTATAAATTTTCAATGAAACTTATTTGGATCAAATTGAATTGGAAACTGAATAAAAAACTTGACAAACTTTTGCACGTTTTCTAACATTAAAGCCCTGTTAATTTGTCCCACATGCAGGAATAACACTAATCTTAATTTTTTCGCTTCTGTGATTGGAATTTAAAAAATATTACTTAATACATTGAATTCAATGTAATATATATACCTTAATAATACCATGTTTATTTTTGAAAAATATTTGGTATAGGTGATTAAAATTAATCACATCATTTAAGGACAAATTAAAATTAATTATGGACTAAACCTTAAAAATAAGGGCATAAATGACCTAGAAACATGTATAACACCTAATTCATGTCCATATATAAGTCATAAACCTTCCATTATTGAGTTTTTTATTTTTTAAGACCTTTTTTTACTTAATAACATTTGAAAAACAAATTTCTTTATAAAAATTTCATGTGAGTTCATTCCCTTCCATATAAAAGGCCACCACCATTACCCATTCGTCAAACCTCTCAAACATTTTTTGTTCCTAAAATATCTACCCAATTATACTACCAAAATCATACCTTTTACCTTGAAGCCTCCCCTTGGGAAGAAACCCTCCCAAGTAATCGTTTTGGCTCAAACCAAAAGGAGTTACTCGATTAAGAGGTAACGTCTTCTCTGAAGCTCCTTTCTTTTATTTTCATTATCCGCTCCATCCACTTTGTTAATTCCCTTTTTGTGTGCCAACACCAGTATCCTCCATATACTAGGATTTTTTTATGAAAATGTTCTTATATACCCTTACACACACCACCATCAAATGGATGATGAACATACGATTTCTATGTATGGTGAACTTCTGCCTCACGAAATGATGATTGTTCATTTCTCCATTACCACCAATCATGGTGTCCATTTTGATAGAAAATATATTTATATATGTAAAATATAATTTTAATTATGTATATAAGGTTATTTATTACTTTTATAACACCCATCTCATTACATTCCATTTTTTGTTAATTCGTTAATCTTGTTTGAGGATGTGTGGATTACGACTCCATCAAAGCGACGTGATTCTTTCACCCACCACATAAAAAGGTATTATGTTTGGGATTAATGAACATATATTATATATATGATATATTCTTGATATTATAAGAATTACATATATACACACACATATATATATATTTGATTTACATGCTTTCTTTCAATAGGACAATAAAAACAGAAAACAACATTCATGTGTACGTATGGCTTACCATCTCCATAAATGGTGTATTCCATTACATAATTAATTATGATATAGATTATTATAATATAATTATAATGGATATACCTGATATTTATATCGTGTCAAAAATTTAGAAGTCATTATATAAGTATAAGGATCGATGATATAACAAATCAAGACACATGCGAATAACAAAGAGAATATTACACGAAGTGAAACCATAACGTAGGATCATTAAGAATCTGATAATATATTATATAAATAAAACCATATATGGTAATTGATATAGAAATACAGTTATGTAAAAAGTGTATAATAAATTTATATTTATTATACAGGGAAAATTTACAGGTATGGAGAGAGTCAAGACCCAAGGTAAAGGGATTTAATCTCACTTTTAATTTATGTGACATACAAGCTATGTTCGCCACTCATTATTTTTTTTGGTGTATTTAGTAACGTTGACTGTATCAAATGAATCATTAAATTAAATTTATTTTTATTCAATGTCCCATTTTATGATCAATTTTTCATCTGGTTTATATTTTAAAAGTTACCAAATCAGGAAAATGTTCTGTCTCAATTTGCCTTCTTTGAGACTCATGTTTTGTTATGGACCTAAAATCTTTTTCAAGGTGCATATACTTCCATTTTACATAAAATATCAGGAATATAAATATTTTCATGATATTATATGCTTCCTTTAATTTCCTTTCATTATATGGGGATCATGATCACTAGATACCATGTTATAAGAGTTTATAGAGACAATCTCATTGCTTTTTTGAGATTGTTTATGTTTATGCATCATTTTATGAAATATTATGATCCATATCCAATGAATAAATGTTAGGTCCACTAGGATAGATACCCAGAGAGGGGGGTGGGGTGAATCAGGGTTTAACAGATAAAAACAACTACCCCTTTTGATCCAGTATTGTTGTTAAAAAAACTATTTTATCTCTGCTTCGCATTGTAGAGTTTGAAAAAATATTAAAGCATACACATGACACAAAAATTTTACTTGGTTCACCCCCACTAAGCTATTTCCATGAATAATACACTAGAAATGTGCTGATATATCAAATACACTATATGTGCACTATTTTGTACAATGTTTGGAGTGAACTTACTATCCCTCCTAGTTTACAACCAATAACAATTGAATGATCACTGCTCTCTCAATGTTAGTAGGATAATTTATTTTTCTGAATACCATATCATAATTTAATTACATGTAGGTATTGTTATTATCTCTATTGAATGAATCCCTCACTGTATTTATGTTTTCATTTGAGGTCCAAATTTCATCCACTGATGAACACCTTTATCCCACCGATCACTGGGAAACAACCTTTGGAAATAACATAAAAAAACTCCATACATCTCGAAGCTAAGAATTTAAAAAATATCAAAAAATCCTTCACAATTGTCCAACCTCATCTTAAAGGTCACTAGTTGGCAGAGCTCACAGGTTCGTAAAGCTCACTAGATCACAACACTCTCTTGATCACAGAGCTGACTATGGTATTTATGATTTCCAAAAGCTAAAAAGCCTTTGCAAAGCATACATCCCCTATAAAGTTGAATAGGCCTTCGCGGTGCACCATCCTTTCATAGAGATCAACTACCTCTATGAATTCCATTTTCTCTTGTGAATCTCCATACTCCATGAAGCTCCTTACCCATTAAATAGTTTATGGTTTTTCGTTTGATCTCTTTAGTTCTTTCGATGGGGTCGAGGTCTATTTATAGGTGAATCTACTAAATCTCAATCCTTTCACACAATTTCAGCACCACGTCATCTCTATTCGAAATGATTCACAATTTCTACCGAAATTCTCTCTACATCATGAAGCACCATAGAAATTTTGGTATCCCATAGCTCGTCATAATCATAGAGCGTTATGTTAATTACTTTTCCCAATATCCATAATTCACCCTACATGTTGGGAAAAAATTCATCAAGGTATACTCTCAGTATGATTTGGGAGTTATTATGTATAAGGCCCCAGCCTTAAAACTTACTTAATATTGAATTAAATGAATAATTCACATTGAGGATCTTTTCAGGTTTAGAGTTTTAGAGAATTAGAACATAAGTATTACATCTTAAAATATTACAATGTAGACACTTCTACTAAGTCTCCAAAAAATAAAAACTCTTAAAAAGAAAGATGTCTAGATTCCATGTTTTAGATAGCATGAAATTCCCTTGATCCCATCCTGGACCTTATTCCACTTTAAGTCTTGTGATAAACATTTCGAAAAACTTGGGGTGAGCATAAAAATCTCAGTAAGCGATACACAAAGAATGAAAACTGTTAGTTTTTCAAAATAAAGTAAACCATGTATACTCTATCTAAGTAATACCTTCACCTTCATGAAGTAGTAAAAAAATCTTCACTGAATAAAGTATCATTACTTACCTTTTTGTAACCAAAGGATTACCATAAAACCCATAAAAAGAACACATAACATATATAAAGGTAACTTGGGACATAAACATACTTAAGTGGAATAACCATACGGTTGACTTCCACACATATCACTTAATGGAATAGCCATACGGCCAATTTCCATACATACTTAATGGAATAGCCATACGGCCGACTTCCATACCCAATGCATTGGAGGTTATAACGTAACCACCCGTCCTGGTATTCACGGCACCACCCGTCATATGGTTTATAACGTAACCACCCGTTAAAATGTCCAAGTACCAGTATAAAATCATAAAACATAAAACAAATGATAATATATCATAAATATATTGACATAATACAATCCTTTTTCAAAACCATTTTCAATACCAAAATACATAAAAGAGTATATGGTATTTATTTTATTCTAAAAACATTACGGCTTGTTGAGAAAGCCAAAGATCAAATAATACTCGCGGCGGCGGAAAAGGTCGTTGTCACCGCGTACGTTAAAAAAACATTCCTTTTTGTCGTTTAGTAAAAAGCATCGTAGAAAATGATTCCTTTTGTATAAAAGTAAAAGTCAAAGGAGTTTATACACCGTATAAAAGAAAGTTGTGTATAAAACTAAATATGCCTCAATGAAAGGAGATTGAGACGAAGTCCCTTACCTTGGGTCCGACTTGACTCGATCGTTCTTTAACATCCTGAATAATAAACTTGAGTTAATTTATACTTGATTAAGAACCTTTTTAATGTTCATTATTCCTTTTATATCACTTATTGCCATGTTATAAACATTATGTAACCATTTAAGTTAATAATGTTTGTTTTGTCAATATTTGGTTCTTAAGTCGAAAGTTGACTTCTTACAATTACATGTTGTTCGTGTGGTCAAAAGTTCTTTATATCCAGAATGAAATTCCTGATTTGGATATCATATATATCATATATATACAGTATATACATGTATTTATAATATTACATAATCATTTAGAGGTAAGAAATGAAATGCACCGATCATGGAGACGGTAAGCCGTACGTACGCATGAATGCTACTTTCATTTCATTGTCATATTAGTGGAATTAAAACTAAATGAGAGGTATGTATATTTTAATTCCAGAATTATATTAATCATTTAGATATATCATTAATTATATATATACATTATATACATGTAATTTTAATAGTACATTACATTTGGGGATAAGAAATGAAATGCACCGTTCATGGAGACGGTAAGCCGTACGTACGCATGAACGCTACTTTCATTTCTATCTCATACTTTAATGGAAAGAAATAATAATGATATAGAGTTATATTATAATTCCAGTATAAAATCATATATAATAACTTTAAATCCATCCTTTACACGTCCCACATATGGCATTAACGAATCACATCACTTTTAGGGGGCGGTAGTCCGCACATCCTTAAATGAAGATATCGTGTTTACCCATAATGGAAACCATAAAGGTATGAAAAAAAATACAGAAGCTTAAAGAAATAATAAACATATTATATATCATATATAAAAATAGTTACATCATAATGGCCACCCTTGAAGGTGTTAAATGAGTATTGAACAATCATCGTTTCGGGAGGCAGAATTTCTCCATCCACGGAAACCGTATGTTCTTTAACCATTTGATGTAGTTGTGTGAGAGTGTAGCTCAAATAAATATTATAACAACATCCTAGTATATTGAAGATACTGTTGTTGTTACAAAAGAAGTAAATAAAAAGAGTTTAGAGGGTTGGAGAAGCAAAATAAAACAAATGAACAAGAGAGAATGAATTACCTTTAAAAGTGTAACTCCCTTTTGATTTGAGCCTAAAGGCTTCCTTTGAAAGGATTATGACCAAAGGGAATACTCTAGGATTAGGAGAGGGATGAGGAGAGAGTAATTGGGCAGGTTTTGGCCGAGCCAAAGGCTTGAGGAGTGTGTGTAATGAGGTAGAGGTGGGGGCCTTTTATAAGAGGAGAGGAGGGGCAATTTTGGAACGTAAAGAAATATTACTTTATTTGAAAATGTGTTTCGGTTTTCAAAGGTCCCACATTGATATAATTCGTTGATAAGGTGATAAGGGTTCGAAATACACTCATCCAATTGGTTTTGTCCATGTGTAGGTTTTAGATTTTTCATTATCTTTCCATTTTATTTAAATCGTCAAATAATGATGTCATCGCTGCATCATTATTATGTCATATATAATTTAATTTATTTAATGTATAAAAATTATAAAAAAAATACTATGATGTACGAAATCCTTTTATCTTTCCAATGACTATTTATAATCAAAATTTGGACTTGTATAACCCCAGTCAAAAATTATTTTAGTAAAACAATTTATGTCAGTGTCATTTTTACTTTAACATTAAATAAAAATATATTAATGTCATTTTCCAACTAAAGTGGCTCCATGGGGTCCCCAAGTTGGCCCATGGCTTGTCTTGGTCGGCCATGACTCACCCAATAGGTGTAGGACAAGTGTCATGGTGTTTTCACATTCTTATAATACCATTTTTACCTTAAACTACACTAATTACCTCTAATCGCGATTAATGAAAAAAAAGTTACTATTCACCAAAAAGTTATTTTAATCTCATTGAACCACATTTTACTTCTTAATGAAAACCATGTATGTCGGATTTTCAAAATTCAATGCACATTAGTGGTAAAATTTCATTTAACTGAAAAATCAGTTTGCTTGATTACCACTTAGTGGTTTCACTATTCATAAAAAATTGAAGTTTTTCAGAAAATTACCAAAAATTCACCCTATGCTATATTTGATATTCCGAATTCAAAAATGAAGTCAATTTTACAAAATTCAAAACATATAAGTCAAATTAATTAATTTAATAATTAATTCCCGCTGTCATGACAAATAGCGTGTTTTTGTGAAACAATAAGTATCAAAAGATTGACACCAGTTTAAGTCCAATTTCAAAGTGAAATTGATTCCAATGACCACCATTGGATTAACTGGTAAAAATATTTTCTAATTTCACTTTAAAACCAATTAAAATAATAATCTAATAATATAAATAATTTAGATTAAAAAGAGGTTTTGAATTAAAATACAACATTTAACACTATTCATAAAAAAAATGAACTTTATCAGAAAGGTACCAAAAATTTACACAAAGTAAATTTTGATGTCCCAATTCTAAAGAAGAGTTATATTTGGTCCAAAATAAAGTATAAGAGTGATCAAAACTATATTTAATGAAGGTTCTCCATCAAAAGGTGATAAGTGGACTTTTCGTGAAAATTAGGGTATAAATGCCTAAAATTGAACTCTTTCCGTATTTTAAGCCTTTATATTTTATTGGGTAAATGTAAAAACATTTAAAAACATATATAATCATATTTTAGTTATTTCTATCCATTCCCTCCAGTACAATGGCTACTCGTTAACTAACATTTAAAATAATATTATTTTATTACTTGTGTGCAACGTAAGTTTTCAAAGAAACTCATCGTTGCGTACCGAGTACGCTATCGAATGTAGAAACCCCTTTTAATTAAAATTAATATTTAATTCGTAAATATTAATAAATATGAAAATTCTTTATTCTTTATTTACCTGGGATGTTACATCCTTCCCCCCTTTTGGGAATTGCGTCCTCGCAATTTTATTCACATATCAAAATAAGTGGGGGTATTTATCCCTCATAGCATTTTTGGATTCCCATGTTGCCTCTTCAATCACATGGTTTTTCCACAAAACCTTTACCTGGTAAATCACCTTATTCTGTAACACTTGCTCCCTGTGGTCAAGAATCTGGACCGGTTGTTCCGCATAAGATAGGTTCTCTTCTAGCTAAACTACTTCTGGACTCAAAACATGAGATGGATCTGGAATATACAATCTCACCATCGAAACGTGAAAAACATTGTGTACCTGAGATAAACTCGGAGGTAAAGCCACTCGGTATGCAACTGATCCAACTCTCTCCAGAATTTCATATGGTCCAATAAACCTTGGACTCAACTTTCCTTTCTTACCAAATCTCATCACACTTTTCCAAGGAGAAACCTTGAGAAAAACATGATCACCTACCTCGAAAGATAGATCCTTCCTCCGGTTATCCGCATAACTCTTCTGCCTGCTCTGAGCTATTCTCATGTGTTTCTGAATTAGCTGAACTTTTTCTGCCAACTCTTCTACCAATTCTCATCCCATCAACTTCCTTTTACCAACTTTATCCCAAAAAGCTGGAGTTCGACACCGCTTCCCATATAATTCCTGAAATGGTGCCATCTGTATTCTAGAATGAAAACTGTTATTATAGGAAAACTCAACCAAAGAAATATGTTGGTCCCAACTTCCCAGATAATCCATAGAACAAGCTCGTAGCATATCCTCCAATGTCTGAATTGTTCATTCTGACTGCCCATCTGATTGAGGATAAAAAGCTGTACTAAAATTTAATTCAGTACCCAACGACTTCTGAAGGCCTTTCCAAAAGTTAGAAGTAAACCTGGGATCACAATCCGATACAATGGAGAGAGGAACTCCATATAACCTGACTATCTCTTTAAGATACAAACGGGAAAGTTGATCAAGAGAGAAAGTATCTCGTATAGAAAGGAAATTTGCAGATTTGGTCAAGCGATCAACAATAACCCAGATTGCATTATTACCTCGAGATGTCCTCGGTAATCCCACAACAAAGTACATCGATATGTTTTCCTATTTCCACTCTGGCACTGGTAAAGGCTGAAGCATCCCTTTCGGTAACTGCTGCTCTGCTTTAACCAGTTGACATGTCAAACACTTCACAGTAAAATCAGCAATGTCTCTTTTCATTCCATCCCACCAGTAATACTCCCGCAGATCTGTGTACATCTTAGTACTACCAGGATGAACTGAAAACAGGGAACTATGAGCCTCACATAAAAACTCATTCTTCAACTGTGAATCACAAGGCACACATAACCTCTTCACAAACCTCAAAACACAAACACAAACTTATCCAAGAAATCATGGAAAATTTTATTCATAAGGTCCATGAATACAGCAGGTGCATTGGTTAACCCAAAAGGCATAACTAAAAATTCATAATGACCACATCTAGTACAGAACGCAGTATTCGGAACGTCTGCTTCTTTTACTTTCAACTGATGGTACCCCGACCTCAAGTCAATCTTTGAAAAATACTGAGCTCCCTGGAGCTGATACCACTTCATTCGATGGCCCAACATCGGCTGAAGTTGTTGCAAAGGATTTTTCCACCCCTTTCTGCTTGTATTCTGGCTGCATTCCCCCAGTTTAGTTCTTCATTGGACACTCGTTTGCATAATGACCCATTTCATTACACTTAAAACATCTTACCGTTGGCTTTTCATTTCCTGCTTGATCATCTTCCTTACAGTTACGAGCAATATGACCAGACTTACCACACCGAAAGCACTTACCAGACATGGATAAACATTCTCCAGGATGGATTTTACCACACTTCTCACAGGATGGATATTTGGTTTTCTTACCTCCTTGCTTCTTTGATGAATTCTTCCCCTTTGCCTGCCAACTAGACCTCTTATTCTGTTGTTTGTCATAGAACACCTGATCATCGACAAACTCCATTTCCACCTTCTCCGCACATCAAACAAGTTTTTCATAACTTTTGAATTCACGAGAAGCTAATGCCCTTCGATATTTTGGCTTTAATCCTGAGTAAAAACGATTGATTTTACTATCAAGGTCCTGAATAAAATTTGGAGCATACCTTTCCAATCGAGTGAACCTTTCTTCATAGGCAGCCACTGAGTCTTCCTCTTTCCTTAATTCCATGAATTGATTTTCCATCCTAAGTCGAACAGCCTTAGGAAAATACTTCTCAAGAAACATACCTTTGAATTCATCCCAGTCAAGAGCTTCAATCTCATCGGTGTCCCTGATATTTTTAACCATAGACCACCACTGATCTGCTTCACCCTCCAAACGGTAAATAGCAAGACTATCCTTTTGATGTTCTGAACACCCCATGACATCAAAAATCTTCTCCAGTGATTTAATCCACCCTTCAGCTAGCACAGGGTCAGATGATCCTCTGAATGATGGTGGATGTTGCCTCATGAAATGTTCCACCACTGACATGTTCCTCTGCGGTTGATCTTCCTGATCTCGTTCATGGATACCACCACCATTTATCGCTTGAGTCAACTGCGCCATTACTGCCACAAACTGTTCAGTTCCAATTCCGACCATTTTTGGATGCTGATTCGAAAGGTTATCTTCATCCTGATGTCGTCCCAACATAGCTGATTTGTTTCCTCTATGGAAAACCATTCTGAACACCAAAATATCTTAGGAGAAGCAACATGGTAATCCGTAAATGCTATATCATTTCAATCATATTATAATTTAACACTTTTCTAACTCCTAAAGTTGTCTAAACCGTCCTTTGATACCAACTATAAGGCCCCAGCCTTAAAACTTACTTAATATTGAATTAAATGAATAATTCACATTGAGGATCTTTTCAGGTTTAGAGTTTTAGAGAATTAGAACGTAACTATTATATCTTAAAAGATTACAAAGTAGACACTTCTACTAAGTCTCCAAAAAATAAAAACTCTTAAAAAGAAAGATGTCTAGATTCCATGTTTTAGATAGCATGAAATTCCCTTGATCCCATCCTTGACCTTATTCCACTTTAAGTCCTGTGAAAAACATTTCGAAAAACTTGGGGTGAGCATAAAAAGCTCAGTAAGGGATACACAAAGAATGAAAACTGTTAGTTTTTCAAAATCAAGTAAACCATGTATACTCTATCTAAGTAATACATTCACCTTCATGAAGTAGTAAAAAAATCTTCACTGAATAAAGTATCATTACTTACCTTTTTATAACCAAAGGATTACCATAAAACCCATAAAAAGAACACATAACATATATAAAGGTAACTTGGGACATAAACATACTTAAGTGGAATAACCATACGGTTGACTTCCACACATATCACTTAATGGAATATCCATACGGCCAATTTCCATACATACTTAATGGAATATCCATACGGCTGACTTCCATACCCAATGCATTGGAGGTTATAACGTAACCACCCGTCCTGGTATTCACGGCACCACCCGTCATATGGTTTATAACGTAACCACCCGTTAAAATGTCCAAGTACCAGTATAAAATCATAAAACATAAAACCAATGATAATATATCATTAATATATTGACATAATAGAATCCATTTTCAAAACCATTTTCAATACCAAAATACATAAAAGATTATATGGTATTTATTTTATTCTAAAAACATTACGGCTTGTTGAGAAAGCCAAAGATCAAATAATACTCGCGGCGGTGGAAAAGGTCGTTGTCACCGCGTACGTTTAAAAAACATTCCTTTTTGTCGTTTAGTAAAACGCTTCGTAGAAAAAGATTCCTTTTGTATAAAAGTAAAAGTCAAAGGAGTTTATACACCGTATAAAAGAAAGTTGTGTATAAAACGAAATATGCCTCAATGAAAGGAGATTGAGACGAAGTCCCTTACCTTGGGTCCGACTTGACTCGATCGTTCTTTAACATCCTGAATAATAAACTTGAGTTAATTTATACTTGATTAAGAACCTTTTTAAAGTTAATTATTCCTTTTATATCACTTATTGCCATGTTATAAACATTATGTAACCATTTAAGTTAATAATGTTTGTTTTGTCAATATTTGGTTCTTAAGTCGAAAGTTGACTTCTTACAATTACATGTTGTTCGTGTGGTCAAAAGGTCTTTATATCCAGAATGAAATTCCTGATTTGGATATCATATATATCATATATATCCAGCATATAAATGTATTTATAATATTACATAATCATTTAGAGGTAAGAAATGAAATGCACCGTTCATGGAGACGGTAAGCCGTACGTACGCATGAACGCTACTTTCATTTCTTTGTCATATTAGTGGAATTAAAACTAAATGAGAGGTATGTATATTTTAATTCCAGAATTATATTCATCATTTAGATATATAATTAATTATATATATACATTATATACATGTAATTTTAATAGTACATTACATTTGGGGATAAGAAATGAAATGCACCGTTCATGGAGACGGTAAGCCGTACGTACGCATGAACGCTACTTTCATTTCTATCTCATACTTTAATGGAAAGAAATAATAATGATATAGAGGTATATTATAATTCCAGTATAACATCATATATAATAACTTTAAATCCATCCTTTACACGTCCCACATATGGAATTAACGAATCACATCACTTTTAGGGGGCGGTAGTCCACACTTCCTTAAATGAAGATATCGTGTTTACCCATAATGGAAACCATAAAGGTATGCCAAAAAATACAGAAGCTTAAAGAAATCATAAACATATTATATATCATATATAAAAATAGTGTCATCATAATGGCCACCCTTGAAGGTGTTAAATGAGTATTGAACAATCATCGTTTCGGGAGGCAGAATTTCGCCATCCACGGAAACCGTATGTTCTTTAACCATTTGATGTAGTTGTGTGAGAGTGTAGCTCAAATAAATATTATAACAACATTCTAGTATATTGAAGATACTGGTGTTGTTACAAAATAAGTAAATAAAAAGAGTTTAGAGGGTTGGAGAAGCAAAATAAAACAAATCAACAAGAGAGAATGAATTACCTTTAAAAGTGTAACTCCCTTTTGATTTGAGCCTAAAGGCTTCCTTTGAAAGGATTATGCCCAAAGGGAATACTCTAGGATGAGGATAGGGATGTGGAGAGAGTAATTGGCCAGGGGTTGGCCGATCCAATGGCTTGAGGAGTGTGTGTAATGAGGTAGAGGTGGGGGCCTTTTATAAGAGGAGAGGAGGGGCAATTTTGGAAAGTAAAGAAATATTACTTTATTTGAAAATGTGTTTCTATTTTAAAAGGTCCCACATTGATATAATTCTTGGATACGGTGATAAGGGTTCGAAATCCACTCATCCAATTGGTTTTGGCCATGTGTAGGTTTTAGATTTTTCTTTATCTTTCCATTTTATTTAAATCGTCAAATAATGATGTCATCGCTGCATCATTATTATGTCATATATAATTTAATTTATTTAATGTCTAAAAATTATAAAAAAACTACAATGATGTAGGAAATATTTTTATCTTTCCAATTACTATTTATAATCAAAATGTTGACTTGTATAACCCCACTCAAAAATTATTTTAGTAAAACAATTTATGTTAGTGTCATTTTTACTTTAACATTAAATAAAAATATATTAATGTCATTTTCCAACTAAAGTGGCTCCATGGGGTCCCCAAGTTTGCCCATGGCTTGTCTTGGTCGGCCATGACTCACCCAATAGGTGTAGGACAAGTGTCATGGTGTTTTCACATTCTTATAATATCATTTTTACCTTAAACTACACTAATTACCTCTAATCGCGATTAATGAAAAAAAAGTTACTATTCACCAAAAAATTATTTTAATCTCATTGAACCACATTTTACTTCTTAATGACAACCATGTATGTCGGATTTTCAAAATTCAATGCACATTAGTGGTAAAATTTCATTTAACTGAAAAATCAGTTTGCTTGATTACCACTTAGTGGTTTCACTATTCATCAAAAATTGAAGTTTTTCAGAAAATTACCAAAAATTCACCCTACGCTATATTTGATATTCCGAATTCAAAAATGAAGTCCATTTTAAAAAATTCAAAACATATAAGTCAAATTAATTAATTTAATAATTAATTCCCACTGTCATGACAAATAACGTGTTTTTGTGAAACAATAAGTATCAAAAGATTGACACCAGTTTAAGTCCAATTTCAAAGTGAAATTGATTCCAATGACCACAATTGGATTAACTGGTAAAAATATTTTATAATTTCACTTTAAAACCAATTAAAATAATAATCTAATAATATAAATAATTTAGATTAAAAAGAGGTTTTGAATTAAAATATAACATTTAACACTATTCATAAAAAAATGAACTTTATCAGAAAGGTACCAAAAATTTACACAAAGTAAATTTTGATGTCCCGATTCTAAAGAAGAGTTATATTTGGTCCAAAATAATGTATAAGTGTGATCGAAACTATATTTAATGACGGTTCTCCATCAAAAGGTGATAAGTGGACCTTTCGTGAAAATTAGGGTATAAATGCCTAAAATTGAACTCTTTCCGTATTTTAAGCCTTTATATTTTATTGGGTAAATGTAAAAACATTTAAAAACATATATAATCATATTTTAGTTATTTCTATCCATTCCCGCCAGTACAACGGCTACTCGTTAACTAACATTTAAAATAATATTATTTTATTACTTGTGTGCAACGTAAGTTTTCAAAGAAACTCATCGTTGCGTACCGAGTACGCTATCGAACGTAGAAACACCTTTTAATTAAAATTAATATTTAATTCGTAAATATTAATAAATATGAAAATTCTTTATTCTTTATTTACCTGGGATGTTACATTATGTGTTTTGGAAAAGGCAGATGACTGCAAATGTGTATGGTTTGTGTTTTCCGATAACATGTTTATAAGGTGGTGCAGTTTCCTAATGTTTTCCAAAATTTTGGGCCTCAAAATTGGTAGTTTGATGTTGGAAAATGAATGATTTCTTCATAGGAGTTATCTGTATGATTAATGGTGAATACAATTTGAAATGGGTGAGAACCGCGTTCTATAATTCATGGGCATCATACCATGTTCTAGGAATGGTACACGAGGTGACTTGAACAGTGCACTGGAGTGGTTCACAAAAACCAAAATTGGTTCAAAGTGGAAAGCGATGCAGTACATGGATGTCCTAATGTTAGTTGATGACATTGGCCATGTATAAACCGAGGTGGTAGGTGGGTGGTGGGGAAAATGGGTCTTGGTTGGCTTGAGGTTCGCGGTGGCTGGAGGATCACTACGCAGTGAAGGTTGGTTGGAAAATTTGGTAAATCTTGGATTAGTGATTTCTGTGAATATTTTTTCCTATTAAGTAACTTATAATACCATAAATTATTGTAGAGATCTAATATTATTGTAAAATCATTTTGATATAGTATTTCAGCTATGTATGAAGGTGGTTCGTTAGGGATTATCCCATGAAGTCTAATGTAGTTTGCATGGATGAAATTCCACCAAAGGATATAATCAGAAAGCTCTATCTACATAAGAATCAGTGTGCAGAGGAGAATTCATTGGTACCAAATATAGTAAATTTCTCAAGAAGTACGTAGTGGGGAGCTCTGGTACACAGAAGCGAAGGCATTATGTGAGCGTATAAGAGTTCGCAGGCAATGGGTGATTCATAGTAGAGGTTCACGAGATTGGTACGCGGTGGTGGTGTGTGACAGCAATGGTAGAGGCAGTCTGCAGATAGAAGAAGTTCGCAGAAGAGGTAGCAGAACACAAAGTAAGTGGTCTACATACCAAAGCAGATACTCAGTACTTAGGATAAAGAGGTGGTTCACAATTATCTCAAGAAATGTTGAAAAAATCTTAAATTAAGCTTGAAAAAGTAATTTCCGGTACTAACTGTACCTGGGAAGGTGAAATTCATCTGAGGGTGACAAAGGTACTTCAACAGATCATCTACCTGTAGTTGAGGATGTAGTAATTCATGAAAATTAAGGGACCTACATGTTTATAAATTGTGTTTGACCTAAAAGTCTATATATTATAAGTGGATTTCATTCCAAGTACAGTGAGAGAAGGAGGAGGAAGACAATTAACCTTTCCACCAGCAGTGATCTTGAGAAAGAGTCATAGAGAACAACCCTTGATAATGATGTGAGAAAACTCTAAACCTTGTAAGGGTAGTGAGCCTGGGAATAGAAGATCTAGCCCGAACATTTAACTCATTATTTCCTTTATTCCTTAGTTAATTTGGTACGTCGGCGTATCACTATTGTATGCTCCTTGGATGCAGCCTAGTGAGGGTGAACCAAGTAAAACTCATTATGTCCTGCGAAGGATTTCATATCTATTTTTATATTTTTACTGGAGGAAAAGATAATCGATTATTTTATAACAATTAAACATGACCCGAAGGGTAGAATGTTTTAATCTATCATACCCCGATTCACCCACCCTTAGGATATTCAACCTAGTAGACCTCACACTTGCATTTCTATTCACATATGTTGTTCATGAATCTTGTAGTAATCATAGATCTCACCATAAAAATTCTTCTTGTATTTTAGAAATACAATTCATGATGCCCATCTTCATTAAACTCATGCTTTTACATATTTTGATGATATCTTCAAGGAAATACACCTTTCATGATTCCCACCAAATCCCAAATTGTGCACCCCTAAAATTTGACAAACATTGGAAAATTGTGCCACCTTGTAACTTTTCATTTCTTCCTACTTCATATCTTGAATTCATTTTTCATAATTCATTTTCATCATGTGTTTTTAACAACATATCTGGAAAAGGAAAATTCACCATTTAAACCTTCTTTGTCAACAAACACAACCAACCAAAAAATGCTACAAAGTTATCATGAGGGATTTTTTCCCAAAAATATTTATTATTCTCCTTCTCTTCTGTTATATAATGAAATAATCATGTATTGGATCTATATATGTTATTTATGAATGTTATTTTAAGAAATCATGACTTTAACCTCTTTTCTATAAAAAAATATATGTTTTCGAGAAAGGGTTTCCATGATTATTATATCATTCCCCTATAATATCTAAAAGGAATTTGTACCCTTTTTAATTTAAAGATATATTCAAGGAAATCATCTTATCACTTTTTGAACACAGAACCATTCAGTCATGTTTACCATGAAAAAGTAATATTCTTTTTTCCTTGTATTTCATGTACAGATATACTCGCCTCTATTTCTTCGAATCTCCCTTTGCATTGTTAAAAACGTTCATCATTAAGAAAATGTTTCTAAAAATTGCCTTTTAAGGATTTTTTTACAAAATGGTTTCAAACATCTTTAATATATTTTCATGGTGAAATAGTTTCTATATTTTTTAAAGTATTATTTACAAGTGTTCAAATTGATTTCGATGAAATTATTTTCAAAACATTTTCAAGATTATTTCAATGTTTTCTGGATGAATGATTTTTAATACATTTTCAATAATTCTTTTTATGTTTTCAATACATTTATGAAAATTATTTTCAAAACATTTTGATGCATTCATTAAAATTTTTCATGTGTTTTGAAAGAAAATGATTTTTAAACTATTTTGAATCCAATTTTTAATGTTTTCATTGAGAAGGGTTTTCAAAATGATTTCATGTCTTATTTATATGTTTTCATTTTATTTTCTTTGAAAATGATTTTCCAATGGTTTTATGTATTAAAAATCCTTTTTCAAACATGAGAGGCTAATTTTCTGCAGAAATGTTTTTATATTATATTTAATAATTATTTTCCATATAAGATGACATCAGTTGATTTACTCATTACTTTTTAGGAAATTATCTAATGGTTCCACTCTTATATTTTCTATTAATTATTTATGATTAATGTCATGGTCATTACTAAACACATTTCTCCTTCCTGGGTAATATTTTTTATTAAAATCGTTTCTCTTTCATGGGTTATATGATGTTGAAACATACTTATTTTCATAGGTTATATTTATGATGACATAATTATGAAACCATTATCTTTCTACATGTGATGATATGTTCACATGTTTTTGAAACCAATAAAATTTTATGGGTAATGATATAATTATTTATGATCGTGTGGCACATGAGTGTATGATTTCATTATATGAAGGGTGGGACCTATATCACCCTCTAATCCATTGTGTAATTATTTATATCTACTATGATAGATTGGGATATAATGAGGGTTTTCTCAGTCTAGTAACACGAGTCTTGAATAAGGGTTTTTTTGGTCAAGTAATACGAGGATGCAATTTTGGTTTACTCGACTCAGTAATACATCGCTAGAATGAGGTTTACTTTGTTCAGAAATATAGGGATAAAATGATGGTTTACCCAGTTCAGTAATATGGGTATAGAAATTCGGTTTACTTGGTTCAGTAATACAGGCCTAGAATGAGGCTTTACTCAGTTCATAAATACATCTCTAGAATGTGGGTTTACATGGTTTAGTAAAGGAATTTCTCTAATAAGATGGTTTTGGTATATATGTCATGAATTTTAAAAATAATAATTATATGATTATGTGTTTCCCCGATTCCACATCTTACTCCACGGTTATGCTTTCATGGCTTATAACATTTACTTCCTTTTGATTCAAGTCTTATGAACTACCAATCATTATGACTTGATTCATGTATATGATCTTTTATATGCATGGTATGATATTCTATTTTCATTATCATATTCTTAAACCCTTATTGTCATGTTTATTCTTACATGTATCCATTATTTACCCTTACTAAGAATTTTCTCTCTCTATTTATAATGTTTATTTCCTATGTAATGAAGGCATGTATTATGATTGATGTGTCTAAGAGGGGTGCTAGCCACCAAGGAACTAGTGGTAGAAAATGTAGCTCACTTGTGTAACAGTGTTTATGTTTCATTTTTAACAAAGCCGTTATACCAACTATTGTATTAGGTAATCTATTTGGATAATGTTCATTTATTTTTAAAAAATTATCAAACAACTATGTTTTTAATATGAGGTTTTCTATAGTTGGTATCAAAGAAAATGTATAATTTACCATTAGAGACTACGATGAGAATACAATACTAAGATTCCAATGTTTAATTTCAAGGATATGTTTAGGGATTTCTCAAAGCATATTTATAATTATTAGGTAACTTTTAAGTAAATGTTCAGGTATTACTGTAAATGCTAGATTGTGTGGTATCTATGAAATACATTCCTATCAGGTTACTACAAATCGATGTGTCTCTGGAACAAATGTACCATGGGGTAACCACTACGACAAGATGTTCCAAGATTGAATCGAGGTAATCTGGGCATGATAATGGGCCTTAATGCACAACTCGTTTGGAAGTCCTAGAAGATATAATTTGGGAATTAACAAACTCTTCATGAACCATCACAATGGAATTAGATACCAGTTATCTATGAATGACCTCAGATAAAAACAATGGGTCATAGATTATGAAATGTTTTATGATTTATATATCCTATAAGTAATTATTTTCTTGACTACATGGTTTTATTCTACAATATGTAATGAGAACACAATGCTTCTGGTTAAAGTCAATGGCAAGAACCTAAAAGAACTGGTTTAATGTTGAATGTGATGGAAATTTTTTTATGTGGAGTCATGTGCAATGATGAATGGGGTGATATATGTTGTGATCATACCTAATCAATTTTCATGGAACATGATTAACAATGGTTACCATAACTATCTCTCAAACCAAATATGGTAGAGAAACACAGAGTTCCCTGAGTTTTAGAGTAATAGAGACCTTGTATGAAAGGAGATTTGGTTCCCTTTGTGTTGGGAATGTGGAGAGAATCACCTAAGATAATTTCATAGAAGAACAAGAATGAGTTTTTACTATGTAACAGAAGAAGACAATTCCAGTTACTGCATGGAAAAATTTAATAGTTTAGTTAATAAATTGGACGGTAATTTTTCCCCATGTCTTCATCAATGGATAAGTGTTTAAGGGTGGAAAAAATGGTAATTATGAAACTGAATATCCCATGATGAAATTTCGAAAAGAGAATCAATATGGTGGTGCAATAAATGGGTTCATTACTGATGATGAAGATATTGGGAATGATATGTGATGGGAAAATGTTTGGTTCAATAGGATGAGGCATCATTGTTAATAAATTAAGGGTGAAGTAATCGAAGTATTCATGTGTTTGGATTTTGGAATTAGGAATGGTGAATTATGTACAAAATGTTTAGTATAGGTTTTTCTAAGGAGTTACAAGAATATTATGAATGGTCACAATAGACTAGAAATTTTATCACATGAAATTTATCATTTTGACTAAGGGAATGTGACCCTTAATATGTTATTTATCTTAATATAATGTTGTATGGATAAGGATATGTGGGATATGAATAAGAATATCAGATAGTACTGATTACCTTTGAACTAAATAATGACCTGTTTATAGGTGTTTTATGATACCACTAATGTAGCTTACAACATTATTGGATTTGAGGAGTTAATTAAATATACATTGGAATGATAAATCTTGCATGTTTTCCAAAATGATTTATGGTAATTCAGTTTGTAACCATGTTTCTAGGGAATATACAATATGAGTTTCATATGTTTTTAATTTTAAAACTAATATATACTTTATGATACGTGGGAATAAATGTTAATATTATTTCATGACTCTCTTTATGAGGTTTTGAATTTATTAGTTTTTGAAGGGTTATAAGGATATATGTTCATGAAAAGTATATGTTAAACACCAGATAAAGTATTTTCACATCGAGTTTGAGTTTAAAACCATTTCTTAATGGTTAATTAGTGAATAATCATTTTTCAAGGATTTCAATCTTAAATATTATATTAGTTAGGTTTTAAAAAAATGACATCATGTACGTTGGGTGACACCCAAACAAGTCTGACAAGACTATGGGTCTTGAACCCATGACAGAAAGATGATAAGGGGTTCATGCCTACCACTGGCCTACATGATGTCCTGGTTAATTTGTATTTATATTTAATGAATAAAAATTAATCATGAACTGTTAGTGTTGCTTTTTATGTATATAGATCAATGAATATTGATTTTAAGAAACAAATAGTTAGTCATTTTATACTTTTATGGTCATTAAGATAACTTAAAATCATATTCTAGTGCTTTATTCATTTATTTTAATTTCTATACATTCATTCCATGTGGTAACAAATGTATTAGATATTTTACAAAGAACAACACAATAAAGAAAAAAATTTATTGAAAATTTTCAAGAATTACTCAACATTCTGAAAGTGATTGAAAAACATCTTTGTCCAAATTTTTTAATTTTTCGTTCTGCTGATTGGATTTTTAATAATCATAGATTTATGACTTTGAAGCCCTCAAATTTCCTTTCATTATTTCATTTTTTTATTGATGTTCTCATTCAATACCTAAAAATAATTTCTATCTCACTACATGTCCAATCATAACTCCTAACATATGTTCTTATATGTGGAAATGAAGTTATATGTTACTTTGGGTAACTATTATCGTACCAAATTTCACTATTTAAGGGAATTTTTTTATCCATTTTTACAATTTTGGATTATATAAAATAAAATTCAACTATTAAACCTTTGATACCCTAGATGAATTCTGAGGAAAAAATTCATTTGAAGGGGGGGTATAATGTAACACCTTGAGGTTTTGAGAATTAGTTTATTTTGAAATAATTTATCTTTTCAATATTTTTCATTTCACATGACACTTAAAATATTTCATTATATATATATATATAATACACTAATTAAAATAGTAATTTCACATGAAATACCAACATGGAATGCGCTAAAAGAAACACTAACATGGCATGTTATACACACACCACTAAGTTTCTACATAACATATCATTTTATTATTTTAATTATTTAAATAAGATAATTATAAATTATCCATTAAAAATAGTAATAAATATGTTTTATATATTTTTGTTTTATATTAATAAAACATGTTGATAATGAAAGATAATCTTTTTGTTAAAGTCCTTTTATGTTCAAAATATTATTTTCTATAATGGAAAACATTTAATAAAAAAATTAGTTTTAGAAATATTTATAAATTTAATTGGATACAAGAAATATTATTTTTGTATTTAAAATTATTAATTTATCCTATGGCGTATTTTGGGTGTTTTTCAAAGAATCATCATCTTTTGATTAATAGTGAAAAATAATGATTTTTAATTAAAAACATCCATTTATTCTAATTATATACTAATGATAAATGATATTAAAAAATGGTTTATGGTCACATTATAAGAATATTACATCTACTAATACAATTAAATTAATAATAATTAGCTTCACTTTAAAACTGAATAACAAATATTAACAAACATTTGAAATCATTTCTTCATTAAACCATGACTATTTTATCTGATTAGGGGGTTAGCACAAATCTTAATTTTTCCACTTCTATGATGGGAATTTAAAAAATCCAACATACCATTGTATTAATTCTAAAATTTAGACTCTAATTATTTCATGTTAATTTTTTTAACAAAATGATTAGTAAAAGTGATTAAAATTAATCACAATGGGTAAACCCAAATTAAGCTTAATTAGGTACTAAACAATAAAATTAATGGCCCAAATGACCTCTAAAGAAAAATTAAGCTGAATTTTGTGTTAATTTGATAATATCGTTTGAGGATGTGTAGACTACCACCCCCTTAAAGCGATGCGATTTGTTCACACACAATATAGAATGTATTAAGGATGGGTTCAATGAAATTATATGATATATCTGATATATTAATTCCATTTTAATAATTATATATATATATATATAATTATATATAAAAATATATATTTCATTTACATACTTTCATTCAACATTAAAATAAAAACAGAAAACAGTGGTTATGCGTACATACGAATTACCATCTCTGTGAACAATATATTCCATTACATAATTCATTACTAAATATATTATTAAAATATAAATATAATCTATATACCTGATTTTTATAAAAAAAATTAAAATTTTTAATCAATATATATGTATATGGATCGATGAAATAACAAATTAATACACGTGTGAAGAACGAAGAGAATTTTACACGATGTGAAGTAGGATCATTAAAAAGTGGGTAATATAAGTTTATAATAAAACCATATATTGTAATAGATTTTATAAAATTATTATTAAAAATATTTATAATGATCATTTATTTATTATTCTGGAATCTTGTACGAATATGTTGAGAGTCAAGACACAATTTAAGGGGATTTCATCTCACTTATAATTTCTATGTGGTACAAGCTCTGTTCCACACTCATTATTTTTGTGTGGTGTATGTAATAACAATGACTATATTATATATATCTTGTAATTAGATTTCTATTTATTCACATTCGCATTTTATAATCCTTCTTCCATGGGATTTATGTTTCCAAAGATTCGAAATCAGGGAAAATGTTTTGTCTCAATTTTCCTTCTCTGAGACTCGTGATTTTTTAAGAACCTATACTTTTTATCTAGGTTTATATTCATCCATTTTTCATGAAATATCTATAATATAAATCTTTTCCTGATATTATATGATCCAATTTATTTATTTTTAATACATTGAGATCATGATCCCAATATACTATGTTATAAGACTTTATTGAGACAATCTCATTGCTTTTCGAGATGGTTTATGTTAATGCATCCATTGATGAAATCATATGATCTATCTCTCAATAATAGTCATGTGTTTTCTTACCCTATTATATTTCATGGTATTATCATATTTTTTTACCATTTTATACTCTTTGGTATATATGTTAGTAAAGAAAGTGTTTTTAGAAATCCTTACATTACCCTATTTTTGGTAGGAAATCAATGTTTTCTAAAAATGGTTTCCATGATAATTATATCATTACCCTATAATATCTAAAATAAATTTTAATGCTATTTTTATTCTACCAATATCGTCAAGGGAATCATTTTTTATCTTTCTGAACAAAGCCACTTTTCTATCCTTTTTACCAGGAAAAAGGAATGTTTTTTGACATCATATGTCATGTATGGATTTACAAACCATTATTTATTCGAAGCTCTATTTTCATTGTTAAAATGATTAATCATTACAAAAATGTTTTTAATAAGTAACTTTCAAGTTAAAAAATTTTCAAAATGGTTTCAAATATATTTAATATGTTTTCATTGAAAACTATTTTCAAAATTTTTTGTAGTCTTATTTACAGGTTTTCAAAGTGCTTCCAAAGAAATGGGTTTTAAAAACATTTCCAGTTTCAATAGATGATTTCCAGAAAAAATGATTTTCAAGAGATTTTCATTATTAAATTATAATTCTTCAATGTTTTTTCAATTAAATGAGTTTCAAATCATTTTCAATATTTTGTTAAAATATTTCAACTGTCTTAAAAGAAAATGTTATTTAAAATGTTTTGAAGCTTATTTTAAATGATTTCACTACTAAAGATTTTCAAAATGATTTAATGTATTATTAATATTTTTAAATGAATTTTCTAAAAAAATTATTTTCCAATTGTTTTAGGTATTAAAAAATCATTTTTCAAATTAGAAATGATATTTTCCTCAAGTAATGTTTTTAGAGTATTTTCTAAAACATATCCCTCTAAGAGGACATATATTGATTTTTCTCATACATTTCTAGGAAATAATATAATCATTCCATTCATATAATTTCTATGAATGAGTTATTATTAATTTAATTTCTTTTCAAACCCCCATTTATCCTTCATGGGTAATATGTTATGAAACATGTTTCTTTTTAATATGATATATTCTTTGAAACCTTCTTCTTTTCATGGGTTTTGTTAATGATGAAAAAATTATTAAACTTATATCATTCCATTGGTTATGATGTATTATAATGTTTATGATACTCATTTCATTTCAGGGGTAATGATATGATTATTAATTACCTTTTGGAACATGTATATATGATTTCATTTTGTGATGGGTGAGACCTTTATCTACTCCAATGCATTGGGTAGTGATTTATATCTCATGAGATTGATAGGGCTGGAATGAGGGTTTAGTCAGTCCATTAATAACGGGCTAGAACGAGGGTTTACTCAGTTCAGTATTATAGGGTTGGAATGAGGGAATACTCGGTTCAGTAATACAATATTTGCTTTTGGGTTTACTTGGCTTGTTAATAAAGGTTTAGAATGAGGGTTTACTCAATTCAGAAATACAGGGCCCAAATGAGGGTTTACTCAGTTCACTAATACAAAGCTGGAGTGAGGGTTTACTCGATTCAGTTATATAGGTCTGGAATAGGGGTTCAATCGATTCCGTAAAATACATTTTCCAAAAATATGTTTTTTGTTTTTATGCCATGTCTACCATGTAAATCAGTATATTCTTATGTGTTTACACAATCCCTTGTCTTAATCTTATGTTAGGATTTAATAGCTTATGTTCATTGGTTCATTATAATCCCTGAGTTATGAACAGTCATGATTTATTCCATGATTCATTTATATGTTATTTGATTTGCATGGTATGATCTTATAAATTCATGATCATTTTCTCATACCCTTATTCTCATGTTTATTCATACATGTCTCACTTGTTTACCATTACAAGTCATTTTATCTCACACATTTTTATGTCTCCTTCCCTAGGTTATGAAGATATGCATTATGTTAGACATTCTTATGATGGGTGATCGTTGTGAAGAACATAGTGGGAGACAATGTAGCTCAATTATGTACGAGTTTTTATGTTTCAATGTTTTGAACATCACTATACCAACTATTGTATTTGGAAATATTTTTTTACAATCTATAAGTATTATGAAAAGTTATGTAGTGTCCATGTTTGTAAAGATATTGCCTTTATACAATATATGTTATCCATGATCTATCTCATAACATATAATCTTAGGGGAATTTTTAGTTCCCTTAATAATGGTTCACAATGATTAATTGAATCTAGCAAATACTACCCCCTAGGATTTTAAAACTAGGTGAATATTAAAGACCATTTGCGTGTATGAGGTTATGCAAATTTAGGCCTGATACACCTTGATAGAGTTGTTACCCCAAGGTACATCTTTTCTTGAACCACATATACTAGTAGTATAAAAAAAAGAGATGAATTTCATGATAAAAAAGTTATTATATACATTAAATAATTAGGGATGTTGTCTTATACATAATATTATCCTTAAGGCTTTTTATAGTGTTTTATAATCATAATCCAAAAAAACTAACCTTTTCAATGATAAAAAATAAAAAAATCATGTAATTTATTTAATAGTAATACATGAATTATTATAAAAGTATACACATTATAAAACCCAAAATATTTATAATTATATTATATTCTAGAATCATGGACATTGGATTACAATTTAAAACAAGAAAACATAGTCTTTATAAAAAAGTTTCTTAACCTGATTGCTCTTAAAACTGCATGTGATAATCTGATGACATAAATAAAAAAGGATGATATAGAAAGCCTAGTGAGGGAATAAAAATTTAATAATTTGTTATGTGTTAGTAAATAGGAATATAAATGGTGATTAAATGTTACTATAATAATAAACATGAATAATAAAGAACGATATAGCATGATAATCATAACATGGGAAATGTGGAAACACCTTAAGACACTATATCATAAACATAGGTCAATGATAAATATCGATAAATCATGATGGAAATGTTCTATAATGTTATTAGGTTCACTCCATGTACCAAAATGACATCTCATTACACTAATCATTACCCAATGCCTTGGAGTTTTATATAATTTTCGGTTCACCTACCAATTTCATTTCATTATCATGCTTAAGTGTACTACATAGATAAAACAACATAGATTAATTCATCATCATATTTTATTACACTATAAAAGAGTTTGTAGTACATACTTTTATATCCCTTGATAATAAATTATAAGTGTATATAGGTGAATATATAATATAGTAAATGGTTATGGTATTCTCTACATAATTATTTTGGCATAGAATAATGGAAGTAATATTTCTACCGAATAAATTCATCACATAAAAAGTAATAAAATGGGTTTAGGAGTGAGAAATAGCAATATCAACATTTTAAAATAAAATATTTAGAAATATGAACATGAAAAGAAATATTCAAACATTAGGAAATTGAAATGGAGGGTATACTATAATAAAGATACATTAATGAAGAAGGAAAGGTAAGTATCCCTTACTTTAGTTTGTGACACTAAATGATTGGGGAGAGCTTCCTGAAAGCATAAAGGCTCTATATGAGGAATCTAGAGATATAAGGTAAGATTATTGACATGGTAAAGAAAATTTATTGATGTAAAATGGGATATTAGGTTTGTTTATATATGAAAAGAGTGGGTAATTCGTTATCATTTCTCAAACATGGGTTTTAAAATATATATAATAAAATAAAATAAAACACAAAAATCCCTTGGGTTTTTCCCACATTTTCTGATAATTGGGGGTGTTTTTAATTTCTTCATTAGGATAGGTGTGAAACAAAATTAAATAATACCCTTTCTTATATAGAATTGTGACATACTAATAAAAATTATTTCAAAACTGTTATATATATTAATGGTTTTGGAGGATTCATTTTGGATTTATAAAATTGAGAAAAAATAAAAACAATTCAAATTCCTTTGAAGGGAAAACATATATTTGGTCAATTATACCATTTATAGTATTTATTACATCACTTTTTGGTCATTATCATGTCATAATACACATGGTATATTTATAGAGGATTAAATTTTTACCTGAAAATTCAACTATCATGAATATTTATGAAAAAATAACTATGGGATAGTTTTGAAATCATAATTAAAAAACAATTTATCTTAATTTTTCTCTAAATATGATAATTTTCACTTATAAAATAAAATATCACATTTATAGGAAATTTTGTGTTTTTAGGAAAATATCAGTTTTAAAAAAATTATACAAATTAAATTTGTATTAATAAAATTTATAGGATAATTCATATTTAATGAAAATTATTTAATAATAATTATATTTTATTAAAATATTTTTTTTTCAAATATTCATTCATTCATCAAATTGAATTCTTTAATTGAATTTCAATATTACCCTAATACACAATTTGTGTTTTATTGTATCAAAATAAAAATCATTCAAAAATTAACAATAATAAGATGAAAATTTATTCATTATTATATAAATAATTAGGAACATACTCATATTTATATATCTTGACCCACTTTTATTTAGTACAATAAAAATTTCCCAAAGGGTATGGTGCGTGACAGTGATAATTTTATGGGGTGGTTCGACTAACATGGTTTTGGATGCGATCTTGATGAGCTTGAACATTTCCCGTAAATGATTTTAATCTTGCTTAAGTTGTTGGATCTCATCTTGGGAATGATCATGGGAAAATACTAATGATGTTATCTCACTTAGAAGATCATATAAATGCGCTTCATAGGGTAGGATCCTTCAAGTTGAGGAAGTCACATTCTTTGTGTGTGTCAATTGGAATTGTAAAAATCCCATATTTATATTAATCATATAATCATTGTTAAAAGACTATATTATAGATGTTAATGATTATTAAATATTTTTAAAATATGGCAGGATATAATAAATATTTTTTATTCCATGTTTTTTATAACCATATTACATAATAATACATTTAATTAAGATAGAATTGGATTTTTTATAACAGTTTGGGTCATTACACTTGAAGAAAAGGGTCTTGATGAAATGATATATTTATTATTATTTACACAAATATTAATTTATTTAATTAATAAATGATATTATACTAGCAATGATTTTTTTATGTTATAGAGTTAATAATTAAAATAATAACACATATCAACATGGGGTTAACATTGAATGAATTGATTAGCAAGGGACCTTTTGAAAACAATAATTCCATTACAATACTATATATCCAATTTTTTTAATTTATAAGATTAAAATTTTCAAATTAAAAACATCTCTCTCTAAAAAATTATCCCAATGATACAATTTCATTTATCAATAATTATCTCAGGAATATGATGAATCAATCATCCTCCTTTATCTTAGGACAAATATAATTGGATTTAACCCTTTATGTTCAAAAGGTTTTCTTGTGTCATCAATTGAGAATAATGTAACAATTTAGGATCGTCCGTGTTAGCAATTGGAGATTCTATATTGACATATATAGGTTCATGGAGCATGTGTGGATTTTATTATATGGATTTAACCCATTAGTTATTAAACACAATGATGATGAAACAAGAATATTAAACAGGTTCAACAATATAGAAACAATTTCTTGGGAAAGTAGTTCTTATTTATTATAAAAAAATTATAAATTATATCTCAAATGATCCACTAAAATAATATTTCCTCATTTTATGAATATTTTTTTGGTTATTTAATTAAAATAACTAAAATAAATCCATTGTTAGGATTAGGCCTAACCGTTTTGACAATTCACCAAAACCATAAAGTGGTTTAAGAAAATCCTAAAATAATTTACTATTTATTTATTGAATTAATCATTTTTGGTTCACTATTTCAATTCCATATTATGATTATGATTAAAAAAGTCAATATAGTATATTCATTCTATTTCATAATACTGAAGTAGATATTAAAAATAGATAATTAACATTCGAGGGTCTTATTTATAGGAGGTATATATTCTTTATAGATAACACAAATATACCTTGTGTAAAAAAATGTATACACATATACCCTTGTTCACTATATAGTGATGTGTGCTGAAAATTGTAGAATTTCATATGGTAAAATAGTATACAATCTCATCACATGTCACATTTTTAGTTGGCCATATCTGATGTGGAATGAAGAGTTACATAGAGTTTAGTATCTATACATGTCTTGTCCCCACATATTATTTTTTATGTCAATTTATTAAACATTATGGTCAATGTATTCAGATGGAATTAATTATACCACATAGATTAATGGACAACTGAGAATCAAAGAAAAATTTCAGGAAATTTTTTGTTCTAGATAGTTTAAAACATCATAAACAATACACTTACATTGATAATACATGGGGATATTCTTGTTATGAGAAGCATATTTAATGGTAATGAAGTAAATGGAGTGTAGTGGACTATTGATGGTGTGTAACTTTACTGGTTCATAGAGGGAATATGCCAAGCTAGGTTGTTGAACATGTTATTCAATTAAATGTAGTAGATATTAATAATAACAATTAATAGAAATAAATGCATTTTTATAGTGTACAGATGGTGTAGTAGGATATAATATATGGAATACATGTCATGTGATTTTGGCTACTCAGTCAAGATATTTAATGATTAGTTAAATTTTTTCATTTTATTTTGGAATTGAACATCAATGTACTACAATTGAACACAATTTTATTGTCACAAATATTTTCAGAGGTACATACCAAATATATTAATATTGATCCATGTTTTCTTAATTTTTGTGATGAGTACTTGTCTTAACTCCCATGAATTTCCCACTATGTAATATCATAACACACAATATATTATAAAAGATATATAAGTATAGAAAACAAGAAAATAACCATACATAGTATTATCAGACTCCATGAAAGTGATATTATACCCCAATTATTGAGATTACTTTTTTTCTATTTGTTGATTCCTTCTGAAATTCATGAAAAACTCAAATTTTTCTAGAAGGGTAGACATCATGTCACAAGTATGTTCACCCTATGTCAAAATTAATTTTAAATTCAATGGATTTATTCCACTTATTTAAAATTATAAAATATTAGTACCAAAGGTGCATTTTTATGGAAAATAAAAATAAAATAAATAATTACATATTGTGATATTTTATTTATTAATTTGAATAGTTTATCTTAATAAATAATGAATTGAAATTAATGATTCATTTTTTTGATGCATATATGTTGCAATCATGGATTATCAAGAGTTTGACTGAACAATAAAATTGTTTTTAAATTATTTTTTAATTACTTTTTCATAATGTTTTGTAATTATTAATATAGTAATTTAAAATATTTAGTTATGAATAACCCTTCTCCATTAATATGTATCTGATTATGTGTCCATTATTTCCTTTATATAACCCAAACCCCAGATTACCCTTACATGTGTGTGGGTAAAAACATAGAAAAGAAAGATATCTAAGTGTTGTAGTGTTGCTTCAAGAAAATTTATGGTAGGTAAAAATTAGGTAGATACATTGTTGAGCATATGGAATGTTAAAAATAAATCCAAGAGTGACTCAAGTAGATATTATCTAAGGCTCAAGATTTATTATATCATCCACATGATAAATTAAACAATTATAAAGCTAATTATCATGCAAGATGTCAATATTATTTCATTTGAGTGAAATGTAAAATTTTTATCTTTATTTCATGATTAAATTATATAACATAAAATAAATAAATTATTATAAATTTCTGGAAGAATAAAATAAATAGATTGTGTGTTAAATTGTTTAGAAATAAATAAGTAAAATTTATATAACATTAAAAATAACAAAAATTGATAAAATAAATATATATTCTCTTAAAATAAAAAAACATTCAATGGATATTATGTGAGAAAAACATTCCTCTATATGAGATAAAATGAAACAATATTTCAAAATGTAAATTTATAGCCTCTATTATGGCACTTTAAATTATATGATATTTTTATTAATAGTTTCTAGGATGACTTGTCCATGGTGGATTTAGTGGTTGATTTCTATAGAAGACATGATGAATCTATGAGGTAAGTGTTGATGAAATTTTATTAGAGTGCTTCAGGATTAGGGATTCTACTTAACATATCAATGAATTGTGATTTAATGCCACTGGAACAATTTCATTTCCAAATACATTTATATATCCTATTAGTCCCCTACTAGTTTACTGATAAGGGAAATATGGATAATTAAAACTATAATTTCTATCCAATAATGTATATTGAATCTAATAGTTTTGGATATTATGAATTTATAAAATATTTGGTGTGTAACCAAAAAATTTATTACATCAAATATTTGGTTGTAAAGATAAACTAATAAAACATTTTTTTTTTCCTGATGAAAATGGAATTTAAAAAAAACTCAACATCATCCCGATGATCAATATTGGAGAAACAAAATATCATAATCATCATTAATTTTCGGAGTGGTATGCGAGAATAAAAATCGTACAACACTAGGAGCTAAAATTCATTGTTTTGGAGTCCCATGATCCTGAAGATAATAATTCAATATAGACAGCTGAGGTGGAAAAGAATATATTCAAGAAACCTACTGATTAAAAATTATATTCTCAATTATTTAGGTTGTAATCTATGTCCATGGATCTAAAAAATCATTATGGGGACATGGATGCATATAACATGTTTTACAATATCAATGATATTTATCAATAAAATACTATATATAATTGTTAATAGATATCCATATAACATTTCATTTGAAATCATAGATTTGGGGATCAATATAGACATCATGTATTCAATGTTATTATCTATATTTAATATTCTTATTTTGTTTGGTTTATAATATTGAATATGTTATTAAGACACCATAACATTTCATCACTACAGTTGAGCTACTGTATTTCAATATAAATTATAAAATAGAGAATATTAAGAGGTATCTCTTGGAACACATTAATCTGAATTTCACGTAATATAAATATTTGAGGAATGAGAACCCCTATATCTAAATGATGAAAATTTGGAAAGGAAAGGTCAAGAGACTAAAAGATAATTCTATGTCAAGGTATTCTCCTCATATCCCAAACAAGATGAATGGAATCTAAATACAATAAAAGGAAAAAGATATAAAATTATTTCCTTTGGAATGAAAGGATTGATAATGAATAACGTAGACATCCCAATGGATCATGAATATATATCGAGTGAGGGTTGGTGAATTAGAGTTGTCAAATTATATAGAGTTTATACATTCTTTTTAATTAAACCTCATTATAGTAAAGAATCTGTCCCATTCAAAATAAAGGGATCTGACAAGAATTTTCAGAAATATCATGACCATGTAATATAATTAATGATTCAAGACCACAATTTTTTTCAAGGTTCTAGTCCTTATATAAAACATACACTTTTCCCTGTGAAAATATTTTCATAGAATGGATTTTATTAAAATTATTTAATTTTCATGAATACAATCGTAGTTCAATTCATATATAAGTGTATTTTGGGTATTATCGACATTCTAGAGAAAACATTATTTATATGGGAACCACATATTATTCAATGGGATTATTTATACTGGTGTCATAGGTTCTTTATATAATCTTCTCAATGATCTAGTAACAAATCAAATCACGGTTACTCAAGATGTCATTTTTTGACTAACTATTTATGTTCCCAAATTGAATGTCTTTGATTACAACTATATAAAAAATGATCAACTTTATGAATGTTATATTAGTATTAATAGTTGATAAGTATATGATTTCATATTTACATCAACTAACTAATTTTTCAGAATGATCAATAAATATTTCATCAAAATAATAAAATAGCAGTATTCCATGTTTTATAGAATCACTGGATGATAAAACCACAAGAATCATGTTACTCAATATTATAAGATGTTATTATTCTTTATTTTCATGAAACTAGAAATTATTTTACTATTTTGAAACACATTTCATTATGAATCAAGTGTTGAAGGGATCAGTATTCATTATTTGTGAAAAAAATATTATTACAGGAATCTACATTTAGCTGGATAATTTTTATTATTCTTCACACTATATAATAAACTATAGATATATGTCCATATAAACATCCTGAGACCTTATCATTCATAAAAAATATGCATTAAAATATTTAGGTGATAATTTTACATATCATGAATAAAATTGGAAAATAAATCGATATAAATTCATATATCATGCTCAAAATGGTCTATGTATGTCCTCCATGATTACAAATTATATTCATGGATTTTGTAACATTATTTTTTCTCATATTTTGTTTCTTGGGTTCTCAGTATTTAGAGAATATGTTCTTTTTTTTGTTATTAATATATCATTAAAAATCTTCTCAAAATCTCCCCAGGGATAATGTAGAGTCTTCTCATCACTATCATATGAAAAAAATTATAGTATGAATTTGGTATCCCATGAAATGTATTAATATATATCATTGATGGTTTTATATTAATTTAATTTATAACAAAATATTATATTCATCAATTCAATACATAAACTCCATTAAACCCTATAATCTGTGATTTATCTATTTCACAGCATACTCAACACCCTTCTTTGAATGTTTTATTTCACTCATAATTTATTTTCACGTGCTAAAAATTTATCACCTAAGAACCTCATTCTTGTACAATAATAATTTATATACCCTATTATACGACAAGATCACCTAGAATCCCCACATACTGACTCAATCATATATCAAACTCACAAGTTACTTAACTTTCTGCTTATGTATTGATAATGAAACAAATTGGTCTCATGATAATAACATTATTATGATTAAAATTATGAAAATAACAAATGAAAATGGAATAAAAAAAGTAAATAGTACGAAATAAATAGAGATAAATATTTAAATGTGGAAAACCCCACCTTTTAGATGATGAAAAATACATGAGGGAACTCCATTAAATCTACTATAATAAGAGAGTCTAAAAAATCCATGTGAAATCCAAAACAAATTATTTATTTATATAGCATAAAAACCTGTGTTAAAATACACACCCTTATACGCCTCTTTGTTTCCCCCCACAAATTTCTTGTGAAAAGACATCAACCATTAGTGATTAAAAAACATGGTTTCATTGAACCACCTCATATATGTCATTGTTCAACCTGATTCTTACTTCTCATTGTATTCCATAAAATTGAAACCATTTACGATCAATCTGAATATTGAATTACTATATAGAACTAGCCAAATACATTCACCATTTTCCTCTCACTATATATAGAACACATTCTGATACACTATTTTATAATACCTTGGAATACCTAAACAATACATGAATTCAATAAATGTAATTCAAAATTTTTTATTTGATAATAAATATATCCCCATATTTTGAGTCCTCCATATGATCTAATGAGAGGTTTAAAAAAATTCAAATCCCCATTATCTTCTTTTTAACATCACATGTTATATGATATAAAACTCAGAAATATCTTCCATCATCCATTTAAAAAGTAAATCACATCTACTAAACATATTTGGAGGGAAAACTGGTTAGTGTCACTCCAACCATCACACTTTGTATAAAATTTTACATTACCCTATTGATGACCAACATGAAACTTGATAGCTACCCATATAAGAGAAATATAAATGCCAAAGTCTTTTTCAAAACTGTGTTTTCAACTCCCGACTGAATAAGACTATAACGAATAACACAATGTTCCCCCATAATAGTGATAGTCAAAAAATCAGGAGTACTAGAAATAACGAATTCCTCTATCTTCTCAACATCATCTGGTCATAATGTAACTCTAAATAAGTCACCTCAATCAGTTTTTTCAATTCCTTCTTCACAATTAGGGCTCCCTGAATAAAATAAATTAGTTTTAATACCTAATACACGTAACTTAACCATGTTCATATTCCTATCATTCTATTTTCTAATCCATAGTGTTCAACTCAAGCTTGATGATCACTTGTTCCATATATCTGATCAAGTCTTCTTCACAATTGTATTCATCACATCACCATATGCCTTTGAAGAAGACCTTTAAATTTTACCAACCTTTATACCTCACACATACACCATCGATTATTAGGAAATGTATATATTCAAATTTGAAACACACTACTGAACAAATTATTTAAGACGCTATAAGATAAAAAAATTATATCATATAAATGGTATATGCAACACATCCTTAAATATAATAAAAATAAAACTATTATAATGAGACAAATATTACCCATATCTAGAAAATCATTATAAATCCGATATCTATCCTTATTCATCAATTTCTACCTTATTCTTAAGATGAAAATATTTTCCTCTTCGGTGAAAGATGATATGATGAAACTGAATCAACCACCCATTCATTATAATCATCTGACCATTGAAAAAGAACACTGAGAGAAAGTAAATCCCTATAAACCTATATAATACTTATGCCGATATCCTCGGAATTGGTGTCATACAAAATTTTTATTCCATAAATTCTATTAACTTCGCGTATTCACTCTACACATCACCCTCCTTCTCACAGAAGAAGCACTTTCCTTATATTCATTTCATTGACTGACCTCTCTGATTTCTGTAATGATCATTCTTAGATAGAATACCACAGTTACCAAAAAAATCCCCATCATAGTTCTTTCACTGAGTCACATTAATCATCAATGATTAAATCCTATCATCCAAATTTAGGGTTTGTTTCCTGAATAACAATATATTAGTGATATATTCATATGAATCTAGTAACAAACCAATTTTAATAAAAGATTTATCTTTTTTTTAAAAAAATTCAATATGTACAACAATACCTCTGTTTTCAATCGTGATCTCAAAAAATGATAGACCTATCATATATTTAATGAAATACTCCATATAGTTATATAAATATTTATTCTCTTGAATTCATAAATGATATAATCCTTTTTAAGATATAAATGTTTTTTTATTGATTTCTATTTATACCTGCATTCAAGAATTAAATATATCATTTCTGTATCTACATATTCATCACCTACCAAATAGTATTATCAAAAAAAATATCTATATTATTTTTGTAACACTCACATATCATTCAAGTTATTATCTCTCATGGTTTTCAGATTTTGTGTTTTTTCTTTACAATTTTTACATTATTCTCATGAATTTTTTTAGTCATTGTTTCCATAAAATAATATAATTTTCTTCCTTATATAGTTCAATGTGGGATGAAATAACATGGGATGAATCACCCAAATAAAATTATAATTAAATATGAATAAATCCCTTTGATACTAGTTTTTTAAGAATAAATAGATCCTTCCAATGATAATAACTCAATTGCGAGAAATTTGATTGATAATATCGATTGAATATAAAATTAAAAAAATAAATAGAATGAAATAAATTGATTTATTGCATTAACTTCAATACACTTCAATTCATAGGATTATAAAACCTTTGGGATACTATAATAAATCCAATATACCCAGAGTGTATAAAAAATCATAGTGAAAATAAAATACATTAATTAAATATCCAAATTAGAAGACATGTTTGAAAATCCACACAGTCATAAAACTATATCATTTTTTTATAAAAATCTAGTGAGAAAATTCCATCCCAGAAATGTAAAAAATAGACACTGAGTCATAGAGTCACTTAAATAAATTCAATTCACATCTCAATTACCACTTCTTATTTTAGACCAAAATGTATAAAACATTGGGGGCCAACCTCGTTGCTACATTACTACGTAGACACTCACCATGCATCAACCCCCATTTGGATCAGTATATATATCACTCATGTTGCATCTCTATTTTAAAATCCCATGGAGGCACTAAAATCCAATCTTTATAGTAATTTATATTAATAAATAGTTCAGGGAAATAAAAATATCCCCCTATTTTGAAACCACATAATGCACCAATGGGGGGATTGAAAAAATTCTAACTCAATTATCTTATCATTTATCTCATATTAACATATAAGATAATCATAAATTGTATAAACATGACATAACATATGAGTCTATCCTCATTCAAATGAAATTTTACTATATAAAACCATCACATCACAAACACCCCCAACTTATACCCACCCCCAAAGACATCAAAATAATATATACCATCCCTGAAAATGACCTATGACCAACTTACTCTTTTTATTTAATAAATATTATTCAAAAAGTTTAACTGTTATCCTTTATTATGTATGATAATCATGGTTAAAACATCACTAAATACTCATCTAAAATAAATTTCTTATAAATTATTTTATCGTTTCACTCCGTCAACACTTGTTGTCAATGTTACATTTAAAACTCCATCATCTCCTACTGAGTTGCTAAAATATCCGACAAACCATGAAATGATCATGTAAATATTTATTTATGGACTACATAAATCAAAATTAACTCTTTTATCCATGCTATTTCATTCAGGGTGTGGATTTTTTGTTCTTGTCATATTGTTCTCCAATAGAAACCCAACTAGTGGATGAAAATAAATATGTGATAAATAAGGAAAATGTAATTTTTTTTAACATGAGTGGTTAATTTAAGTAAGTATATACCATGTGTTGAAAATAAATGGTTAATAATAAAAAAATAATATAAAAAATTATGAATAACGGTTACTTATTAGTAGGATAATATGAGTCCCAAAATGGCTAGAAAAATCCTAGTTGGTCACCTCTAGCATCTTATATCACCCCACTTGTGAGATTATTACTTCATAATGCGTATATTTAATTGACTTATAAAACCACATGAAAAAGATGACCTTACTCGTTTTTGTATTATTCTATATCAATGATCATAATCTAGCTTCATATAATAGTTCTGTATGGTCGAGATGGATCTTGTGTCAACCATAATGACAGTGGATGAATTGGCGTATATAAATGGCTCATGTTAGCCCATTTTGTATGGAATCTCATCTACAAAACTACTCCAAAAAAGTCAATATCTAATAGAAAAATTACATTGAAAACTAACAACCTTATAATTGGTTCCCATTAATAATTTCATTAAATTTACAATAACATCAATTTTCTAACCTCAAGTAAGAAAAATTATTTTTTCCAAGACATCATCAACATAAAAACCACCACTGATCATAAATGTCAATGACTTGAATTACAAACATGTAATGTTTTGTATTTCTAAATTTCTTACCTCATAATTTTATAGTCCCTAAAAGTTTCAAATGGATGATAAATGGTGTTCTAGAGGAATCTTAAATTATTAGGAGTACATTATGATTCCAAATTATCCATATTGGTAGGCATGATGGGTGGAATTATTTTAGAAAATTATCATATGGTACATAAGTGAGTTTAAGGGTATTTAGAATGTTTCTTTTTGGTTAGTAATGAAATTTAGTGATGGATTCACCAAAGAGAGATATAAGGATATGTAGTACATTTTGACCAGTGTCCTATTATTTTTTTCCTCCAATGTGAGATGGGTTGAGTGGATCTCCCCATGTCATGGTGTTGGTAGTGGTAAAAAGGGAGTGTTTTTGTAAGGTTGATGAAGGTGGAAAATAAGAGTCTATTCCACAATGATGTTTTCTTCGACATGGTACACTGACAATGGAATGTCTAATTTGACTCTGTAGATTCATATTGAATAGAGATAGTAACTGTATTAAATATTTATTTTTTAAATGTCATAGAAACTTTAGTGTGTTGGACATTTCAAAAATGATATTTTGGAGACCCTATTTAACTGTGTTCACTAAGAGCATTATGAGAATAAACACACCATGTTAGCGGTATATTGAATCCCATGATAAATAGAGGTTATCCAATTTCATTAGTTTGATCGGGATCTCTTATCTATAGGCATGGCTAATTCTGTGTGCCTTTATAGAGAATTTATATGACCTTTTATGGGTCCATATCATTTTTATTCATATCTTTTTTCCTATATTGATTATATATCCCTATTATCTCTAATCCCAACTCTTCTTAATAAATTCACTTAGAAATTATATTTGATACATGTGTGGTTTTTAATTTTGGATTAGAATTAATGTCTGATGTAGAATATTATGTTAAATGGTTGGTATAAAGCATTATCGAGTCATGGGTCCTCTACTTGGTTTTTTTATTTGAATTGATAAACCTTTGTAAGTATGGAATTTCATTCCTAAACATTTATTTTATATAATAAAATGATTATTTTGGTTTTTTAGAAGTTATGAGTCTCCTCATATAGACATATTTCCCTATATTTTAATCATATTAAAATTGAAGACCTGAATTACCGTCAATAATTTTCATAGTTATCCCCATTTTTCTGATGGTATGGGGTTTCCAAAATTATCTTTATTGAAACACAACAATTAAATACAACTAAATGATTTTATATATAACTTTTTAAATTAATAATCCACATATTCCTAAATTGGTTTTTATGACAGTATGTATGAATAACCCTCTCAGTTATAATGATTTAGAGATATTTTTTTTGGGATAGGGACCCTCAAACATATGCGTTAAATTTTCTATATATCTTCTCGAGCATTGTGTCATATAAAAATAGATTGTGGGTGGGTTTTCCTTATGTTATCATATTCATTTATTCTATAACTCACTTATATATTGTGGATGAAATTACTAATGCTAGAAAAGGATTTTTTAGGAAAAAATTGCTAACAATCTTAGAGATTATAAAAGAGAACAAAATTTGATAGTGATAAATAAATGATATAATAAATTGGGGATCTATAATTGGTTAAATATAGAATTTATAAATGTTTCTTTATCAATGATTTCATTTATAAATGATAAATGGAAACTTTATGAATTCTTATTGAAGTAATGATAAAAGGAACTATTATCATTACTAAAAAAGCACTAATAACAGGGTTCCATTATCTTCTCTTCTGGTATTGAGGATAAGGGCATATAAACTACATATATCATCCCTACTACTTCCATATAACAAAAATTATAATCAGAAACCAAATAGATTGAAATAAAAACATAATGAAAATCTTGTTGAAAAAAAATTTATCATTGCAATATCAATTCCATATAAAATTATAGTTACTAATTATATTCCTTGATGTGATATTTAATGTTAAATAAAAAATAAAAAAACACCAAAAATCATAACTCCTATTAATGTCCACAAACATGAAGCCAATGAATCGGTGCTCCAAGCTAGATGGTTACATGACCTTAAGCGTGACTCCCCATATACCAATGGTTGTAGACTAGCAGTGGGGGTCCAAATGGTCAAATGGTGAGAATATAACTCTTTTTTATCAAAGTAAGACACAAAAGAAGATAAAAAAATATAAGAATAATAACTAATAATACAATAGTATTAATAAAATACCATTTACAAAAACGGGTACAAGCATATCCAACAGTAAATATGCCATGTTTTTCTACTAGGGAAAATGAGAACAAAACCGAAATTATTAACAAACTAAAAAATCGCAAAAAATGTTCCTAAAACCAATACTGGGTCCTCTTCTACACACACCCATTAAAACCCCACTCCTTAGAATGATCCTTTTCCCTTCCCCTGAACTAAAAACAAGAAGTCTACTTGAGTACCCAAAGACGGACCGATCAGGGTGTGAGTACAACTTAGTAGGCCACCACCAATAGTTTCTACAAAATATCCGGTATAAAAATTTGAGCATGTAATAAAATTGAATAATAAATGAAAAAGAAAAGATTAAGTACCCTTAACCAGTTTAGGTCCACTTCCAACATTTATTAATATTTATTATCATTCCATTTCATCTGAATTTCCATTACATACCAATTCCAATGTATTTATCATGGGTTCATCATACACAAAAATGTACCCCGACTCAAACTACACAATCACATGCCTGAAAAAACACATAGTTGTCCAATATCAATAGGAATAAATACCTAATGTCATCCATAATATCACCTTGAAGCCTCAGTCTATGTGGATACAACCGTTTGGGTAACAGAGACTTAGTCCTCCTACCTAAACTGTACATTAGGGGTGTAGTTTATAGCCTTAGTCCAACTCAACTCATGTGTTTAGGATCTCATGTCAATACCCCACACTAGCAAGCCATGTGAATATGCTATAAATATATTCATACATTAACCATTCACGCAAAAACACAACCATTTACCAAGGAATACATAAATAACAGTAATAACATGATATTTAATACCATGAAGTGACCCATTAACACATTTACCACATTTCAAATCATTTATCCATTTATCCAAATTCCCTTTTATTACGCTTTTCTAACTAAGAATTCATTCATTATTCCTATCTCACTGGGCTTATCCATTATGAATAACCTACTAGTAATTATTACTAGGCTCCTAATCTATTCCATTATGGTTCTTAATCATTTCCACATATTAACCCATTAATCCATTCATCATTATCAAGTGTCAACCCATTTAAATATTCCACCACTATTAACAATTCATCTAGAATTACTATGTTCAACCCATATAAACCACTTCTATTCTAACCTAATATCCCTTATGTGATTATTATGACATGGTGAATAAACTAGCTTCTATCCAACACAATCAATCACATCAACATGTTTATCAATGGATCTACATAAATACACCGCAATATCACTTATTCTTCACTAATCACTAGGTTCGGGGAAGTTGGAAAACCCAATGGGTGGCCCTATATTAGTCTAATAAGCCATGAATCATCCCATGGGGATCGTGGGGCCTTCCATTTAACTTTTTAATAATAAATTTACCTAAACATTCCAAGTTTGATCAAAACATAACAAGAGACACAAATGAACAAAACCAAACATGCATAAATCCACAAATAAACCATGGGAAATAACTTGTAGACCACCTACCGCGATTCTTAGGGAGAAATCATTTTTAATTGAACCCTTTGATTATACATCAACCAATCCTTGAAGCTTCAACCTATATCTCATTCAAAGAGTAGGGTTTTATAGATTCTAAAATAGAGGAGAAGACGATACAGATCCTAAACTCTAAAGAGATGAAATGATGGGATTAGCCTTAACCGAAGCTTCAATATAAAACAAGTGGCACAAAAAATTACATAGAAACATGTTAGATTGATCTCTTGAAGCTGTTAGAATATTTTGTTCATTCCTATTGTGATGAGGGGAGAATGGTGAATAAATATTGAGTGGGTATTAAATTCATGGAGTGGAAATTTGTAATTTTTTAAATGTTTCTTGGCCTCATGGGTTACCCGAATGGTTCGACAAACCATGCATAAACCGTATGGATTCCAATGTCCAAAATCCCCCCTCCTTCATGGTTTCCTAGGTTTTCCTCATGGTTAGCACGAACCATGTGCATACCAAGTGACCAACCTAGAAAACCCCCATTTTCTATTTTGTTGTGTTATGAACCCTCGTAACACCCCTGCCTCTTTAAGGACTTGGGTAAACACTTAGATAACCAAAAAAAAAAGGATTAAGACTGAAACATAAACAAGAACATACCTTCCCATTATTCGGGATGTTAAAACATCCCCACTTAAAAATGGATCTCCCTGACGCTGAGGTCCTAAGATTCATCACACCTCCATGGAAGAAAGATCGGACCGCTGAGCCCGAATATCTGATTTTCACCCCCACGTTTCTTCTTGAACATCCCAATGCTTCCATTTTACTCAAAATAATGGCACAAAAATTACCCATAATACGTCCTTTCTATGATACACCACCCAAGCCAAATTCTCCTAAAAGGATGCATCAACCTCAAGCTCAACATCATCAACATCAACCATGTGTGTTAGGTCCAGCTTATATAGTTGAAGTTGTGACACATGAAAAACATTATGCATCCCTCTATACCACTGTATAAGATCCAATCGGTACACCACTAGACCTATCCTCATCAAAATCCCAAACAACCCAACATACATGGGCACCACGTTGCCCTACATCCGAATTTGTCAGTGATACAACCTTCGCTAAACCCGAAGGAACACACTATCACACACATCAGACACAAGAGTTCTATTCCTCTGATTCCCATATGACTTCTATCTTCTCTGTGTTTTTTCCATCCATTTCCAAATAAAATCAACTTTATGCTAAGTATCCTACATGAGACTCATTACCATCAACTCAGATTCACCAGCATCCAACTGACACACCAGAGATCTACATAGCCTCTCATAGATATCTTGAAACGGTGTCGTCTGTACCATACCTAGAAAGATTTGTTATACAAAAATTCAACAAGCGACATGTGATTCTCCCAAGAATCACCAAAATCAAACACACAATCCCTCATCATGGCCTAAAATAAAGGGATTGTAGGCTCTAACAACTCTTCCTTATGTGGGTGGAAAGTCTTACTCACAGAACCTCTAAACCAAGAACCTCTTACAACCCATCCAAGAAGCGTGATGTGAAATGGGGATCATGATCCGAAACAATATTCCATGATACACTATGTAACCGTACTATTTCCCAATGAAACAACTCACCCAAATGATCAATTGTCTATGTATCATGAATCAATAAGAAATGATCCACTTTAGTAAGTTGATCCAAAACCACATAGATTTCATCATTCTTCTGAGGTGTCCTCTGAAGACCCACCAGAAAATCCCTCATCGCATCAACCTACTTCCATTTAGGAATAGAAAATGGATATAACAACCCACATGTGCATTGATGCTCGGCCTTCACCTGATGATAGGTAAGACACCGCACCATGAAGCCCACAACTTCGTTTCTCATTCCCAGCCACCAAAACTATCTTATGAGATCATGATACATAATATTCAAACAAATATGAACTACCCATTTTAATGCATGTAACTCACCCATAACCTCTTCCCACAATCATACCGACACAAACAGATGACCATGAACACAAACAACCTTGTCCACACCAACGGCCAAAAGAGAAGGTGGATCCCCACCTTTAAGTCTTTTCATCATGGACAAACATTCAGGATCGTCATGCTGACTTATTATAACTAAACTCAAATGTATCAACTCAATCCCTGTATAAGAAAAAGTCAGCTGATCATTTCTCATCTCGCGCATCCGGTGCATCTCTAGGAATAAATCCATCACCTTCTACTTGGTGATGGATTATGGAACCACCTGGATATGATCCTTCATACTCAAAGAATCTACAGAAATATTACATTTTGTATTGTATATACCACATCAATGTCAAAATTCTTGTAGATACTAAATCCATCTTCAATTCTAAAGATTTAAACCTTAATGTTAAAAAATATCCTTTAGACTCCTCAGATCGGTACACACGATGAACCATTCCCCTAAAAAGTAGTGCCTCCAACATTTTAAGGCATACACTACTCCATACATGTAAATATCATGGGTGGGATAATTATGCTCATGGGGTCTCATTTTCCTCGACCTATAATCCAATACCTTCTCATCTAGCATCAACACAACCCCATGAATGATACCAGATACATTAATAAATAGAACATACATCCGATATGTCTTAGGTAATATCGAGATCAGTGTTGTCCTCATTCAGTTCGTCGACAATTGGATGTAATTCCCACAAGCTGTACACTGCTCAAAACCAATTCCCTTTATTTTCATGCCTGACAATGGTGCTACCGAGTGAGAGAAATCCTGAATGAACCTCTAGTAATACCCGGCCAGAACCCTGAAAACTCAAAACATCTGAAACACTATTGGGATGATACCAAGACACAACAACCTGCAGTTTCTCTAGATCCACTGAAACACCTTCCTTATAGATTATGTGACCCAAAAAATAAACTTATCTAGTCCATAAATGACACTTTGATAGCTTGGCGTATAGCCGATGCTCTCTCGCTATACTCAAAAACAATTTCATGATATTGGGAATGATCATCATGAGTTTGTGATTAGAACATGATTTCATCAACATGGAAAACCAAAAACATACTTATATAAGGATGAAACATTCAGTTCATCAATGCCATGAACACCGCCGGTGCATATGTCCAACAGAAAGTCATCACCGCCAACTTAAACCACCCATACCAACTCCTAAAAACCATCAGTTGTACGTTAGAAGACCTCACCCTCAACTGGGGATATCTCTATCTCATATCAATCATAGAAAACACTGATGCATCCATCAACTAGTCAAATAGGTAATCAATTCTAGGAATAGGGAATCTATTTTTCACTGTCATCTTATTTAACATCTGATAATCAACAAAAAACTATAACGACACGTCATCCTTCTTTGCAAAAATCACATAAGATACCCAAGGATAAGTAATGGGACATATAAACCCCTTACATCCCAACTCCTCATGAGAAACATTTAACTCTTGATTTTCGGCCAGTGCCATTCGGTATGGCAGAATAAAAACTGGCTCCACTCTTGGTAGCAACTCAGTCTTGAACTCAACATCCCTCTCCGGTGAAAACCCAGAAAAATCCCCAAGAAACACATCCTAAAAATGATCCAAAACTGAGGGAAGATAGAATATTCCCCTCTTTCATAATGGAGCACAAGGAAAGCTACTTGATCCATGACCCTGCCAGACTACTGACAAAACGGTCTTGCATGACCAGCTCGAACATCTCACCCTCCATGATGGACATAAGCGCCACCCTCAAGTGACTTGGACGATACACAGTGACAGTAAAAATATATGAGTGCATAGTACAACGCCAACTACTCCATACCCAAGATCAGATCAAACCCCGACAAATCGAGAATGAAAAAGTCCCACAGAAAACAATACCCACTGATTTCCATATCACATCCCATACAGTGCCTGCTATCTTTATTTAACACCCCCAATAGAGTACCAATTGACATAAACATCCACTGACTCTCCCCATGAAAACCCAACACTACCACACGGTGAGAAGAAATAAAATATTGTGTGGCCCAAGTGTCCATCAATACACTAGAAAGTGTAGAATCTACAAGGATCGTACCTCAATAAGTCAATGTCACAGCCTCTCCATCACCAAGTGACGACTAAAATAAATGAAGTTGAACTTTCCCTCTACCCTAGACTCTAACCAATGTTCCCTACACTACACTACCTTGATAGCATGGGCGATCCTTCATTTGAGTTCCACATCCACCACCCCTGCAAGTATGGCCCGTAGAGCTACAACTGCCTACCCAATATGGAGAAACTGATCCCTTTCCTTTCCTTGGTATCTTCATGTTTCCAACATTGATGATCACCTACTAAGTATTCCTACATAACCTATACACGTGTTTGAAATTTCTGCACAATAGGCACTCAAATGGTGGTCGAGGACACTGGCCATGCATGTTCCATGACTTTCCATAGTGATAGAAAAACACCTAATCCCCACCCCGAGAGACTGACCCTCTCTTCTGACAACCATTCACACTTCTACCCAACTAAAAACATCCAAAATGGTGCTTCTGGCCCTCAGTAGTTGAACCAATTGTCTCCCTAGCAGGCACGATAAGTCCACTTCCTTAGTCTCTTTTTAGGTTTCATTTTTAGGTTAGTTATTAATCCACAACCTATTTAATCCTTTTCAATTGAAACATATTCACGTAAGACCTGATCTCATTTCTCAACCCATCCTGGAAATTCCTCGTAACTATTAACTCATCCCCTCGGCAATGCTAGAAAAAGCATCGTATGTTAGTGAAGCATCAAACATACTTCAACACCGATATAGATCTTTAAGTCAGGCTCATGAACTCCACAGCCCGCTCTTGCCTCAAAGTCTCTCGGTAAAAAACATTCTATAAAAGTTTCCTTGAAATATATATAGAACAACCCCTCAGCCTGGTTGGTCTAAGATAGGATGTCCCACCAATGCTTTTCTGATCCCTGCAACAGATAAGCTACCATTCTGACTTGCTTCCCATTAGGAGTCTCCAGACGATCAAGTTTCATCTCGAAAGAATATATCCTGAAAACTGCTGCCTCTAGCCCACCCTCTCTTGTAATTATTTTAGGGTGATAAAACTAAAACTCTCGGGTCATCTCAAACATACTTGGTGGAACCCGTCGTGGGTCATAATCCATCATCTACATAAAAAGAGACATGTTCCTTTCGAACTGATCTTCTCTACTTTCCTAGATCAGCACATTCTCTTTCCCTTATAGTATAGTATTGTTTTCAGCAACATCATCTTGTTTCCCAACCGGCAGTCAACGTCATGGTGGAATTTCCTTACAATAGTAAACACAAATCTTATAACACATACCATAAAATTCCCACAATTTCATAACAGTAAGGCTCTTAACCAGCCACAGTAGCCATCCATACATGAACCATCCCAACAAACCTGAACATTCTGAAACCATCACCCCAACCATCCCTATCATTGGCTATGGTCCACAAGGGGTAAAAAGTATACATCTCCAAAAGGCTCAAACAACATGTTACAAACAACATTTTCAATTGATTACTAACCTTAAATTACTCATTTTTCATTAAATTTCACTAATTATTCTTTTATCTTCACCCACTTGAATTGTTTCATTTGCAACATTATTTCCTTTTTAATTACCATGATGTGATGTGCATTCTATATTTCATGCCTCACACACACAACTCGTGTGTTCCTACTATGATGCATGCCACCTATCTCTCTAGGTGACTACAATGATGCATGAATTCACAACCTTGTAGCATTGATGGCAAGAACCTAATATCATAAAGACATCACATCACACAACAAGTGCATCACCCAACAGTGAAATATCATCAATTGTAACATTGAACAGTTTGGAAAAAAAATTCCCACCTAGGGTGAATTCAATTTTTCCCTGTAAATGGGTTAGTAAATCCAAGCATGAGCTCATTACCAATTCTTGACACATTCCCAATCTTCTATCTACCATCTGAAAATAGTAAGAATGATAATGGAACTCCTCTGATATAAATTTTTAACATTCATTACCCGAAATCAACTAAACTACTTCTTCGTGCTGGGTGGTTACATGACCTTTAGCACACCTCCTTGTACACCAATAGTTGTCTACTAGTAGGAGGGGTCCAAAAGGTCAATTGGGGAGACTATAACCCCTTTTTTCATAGTAATCCACAACATAAGATAAACAATATATCATAATAATAACAAATAATACAATAGAATGCATAAATATCCCTTTCCCAAAATGGGTACAACCATATACAATCATAAATTTTCTATGTTTAGCTACAAGTGACGATGTGAAAAAAACCCCAAATAAAGACAAACTTTAAAATCCCCAAAAATATCATGACAGCAAGACCAGTTATTTCTCCACTTACACCAATGCCAACCCAACTGTATAGAAATAACCTTTTCTGTTACCCTAACATTTTAACATAAAGTATGCTCGGGTACACAACAGTAGCCCGAGCAGGGTTTGAGTACAACTCAATAGGCCACCACCAACATTTTCTAAAAAATACCAGGTATAAACTATTGAGCATGAAAAAATGAAAGAAATAATAAATGACAAACAAAAAATTATGTTCCCTTGACTAGTTTAGGCCCATTTCAAACAATTATTACCATTCCTTATCTTACCATTTCATCCCATTTCCTATTAAATGCCATTTCCAATGTATTTATCCAATGTTCATTAGACACAACAACTTACATGGGATTAAATTATTCACTCATATGCATGAGATAAAACACCTAGTTATCCTATTTCATTAGGACTAACTTCCTCATGTCAACTATATCCTCACTTAAAAGCCTCAGTCCGGGTGGATGCAACCATTAGGGAGATCGTGCCTCAAAATTCTTCCCAAACTAGTGCATTAGGGGTGGATTTTAACTCCTTTATCCAACTCAACCCTTGGGAATAGAACCTCTATTCAATACTCCACTCTTCCAAGCCATGTGAACATGCTATACATATATGTATCCATTAACAATTCAAAAAACATCACAACTAGTGTCCAAGGAAACCATAAATCATAATTATTACCCCAAGAGTTAATATCAAGCCTTAACCCATTAACACATTTACCACATTTCACATCATTTAGCCATTTATCCAAATTACCTTTTATTACACTTATCTCACTAAGAATTCATTCACTATGCCAAACTCCCTAGGCTTCATTCATTATGCATGTTTCACTAGGATTAATTACAAGGCTCATAATCCATTCCATTATGATTCTTAATAATTTCCACAAATTGACCCATTTTTACATTTATCATTCTCAAGATTCAGCCCATTTACACATTCCAACACTATTCAAAATTCATCTAGAATGACTATGTTAAACACATATAAACCACGTCGATGATAACCCAAAATCCCTTAAATTGTTATCAAGCCTAGGTGTGTCACCAAGATTCTAGTCTACACAATCAATAACATCAACATATTTATCAAGGGATCTACAGAAATACACAACATTCTCAATTTGTTTTACAGATTCGTAGGTCTGGGGATGTCGACACACCTTATTGGTGGCCCTTTATTTGTCTCATCACCCCCAATGAATCCCATGGAATCGTAGGGGTTTTTATTTAACTTCATAATAACCATTTCACCTAAACATGCAAACAGTGGTCAAAAAATACCTAGAGACACCAAAGAACTAAATCACACATGAAACAATCCACAAATAAACCATAAAATACAAGTTATAGGCGACCTACCTCGATTATGTGGGTGGAACCACACTTAATCTAACCCTTTTATTTCACTTCAACCAATCATTGAAGATTCAACCTAGATCTCACCCAATGAGCTGGGTTATAGAGATTCAGAAATAGATGAGAAGAAGATACAAACCGTAAACTCAACATAGTAGAAAAGACGTGATTATCCTTAACTGGAGCGTTGATCCATAAAAAACAACACAAAAAATTCTTCATAAATGAGGGAGATTTATCTCTTGGAGATCCTGGTAGTTTTGATTCATTCCTTAGGTGATGATGGGTGAATGGGGAGGAAATCACGAGTGGGTATTAAAATCCCAGAGTGGAAAATTTGTTAATTTTTAAAATTTTCTAGGCCACAAGGATTACCAGCATAGTCTCAAAAACTATATAAAAACCATGTGGATGCCATTGTCCAAAATCCCTCCTCTGGTATGGTTTCCTAGGTTGTCCACATGGTTAGCTCTAACCACGTGTAGACCATGCAACATGACCAGAAAACCCTCTTTTTCTCCTTTTTCACGTCATGAACCCTGAGAACACCCCCACTCCTCCTTAAGGTCCTGTTTATGCACTTAATTATCCAAAAAAGGGATTCAAACCAAATCAAAAATGATAAAATATCTTCCCAAGATCCAGTTTCTTAAACTCTTATCGAAGGCTTTCTCGAAAGTTGAAATCTCAAAAAAGAGCATGTCCTTGAAATAAATAGAGGGTTTATTTTAGTAACATTATGTAAATTAATAAAAAAAATATAACATTAATTTTATATAATGCAAATATGATGAAGTATATTTTTAGTAAATTTATATATTAATGTCATTTTCTAATCATATATTATATTTACAGGTAATAAATTTTGACACATCTGAAATGAGTTGTGGATCAATTTTCTAATGACTGTAATTAATTTGGTAATGTTTTTTTAGTTTTTTCTAGGTGACAAAAATTTTATTCTAATTTGGAAATTTCATATTTAAAACAAACACATTGGGTCATACCCCCACATTGTGTGTCAAATTGATGCATGATTAATTACCACTTGCTACAAATGAATTAAAAATCGCCATTCTAATGTTTGAAAACACCATAAGATATTTTTCATTGTTTTGGAAATGTGAAACATGATTTAATCTAAAACATAAGTTTTATATTGGGAACATATATATTGAGTCATACTGACAACATATTTTGTTTAATTTCTATGTGGTTGATTCCTACCTTTCACAAATGAATTATAAATTATTTTCATATAGTTTCAAAAAATTCCGATATCAAATTGATGTGAACTGAAATCATACAAGTAGAAAATGAATTATGATTTCTTTCCATAATTATTGAAATTAATCAAAGCTTGTATTCATTATTTTCTGTACATAAAATGTTTTCTACACTAAAATAGAACTACAAAATTGATAATATAATTTTTTTAATTCTATGAAAATCATGTGTTAGGATTGAATGTTGTTTATTACAACATGTCACAAATTACATATGTATAGTTTTAGTAATGTTCCAAAAAAATATGATTGTGTTTTCTAAAATTTTAGTTGGTCAAGTTTGTGTTGAACTAAAATGTCAATTTTAAATTGGAAACACATATTTCAAGACATACTTTTTACATGGTGTATCATATTGTAATTTAGTCAATTTTTAGACATTACAGCTGAATGAGCGATCATTTTCATAATTTTTAAAACAATCTGAGATTATTTTAACATCTTTGTATATGAAACATTTTTCTTAAACATAAATGGTTAATATACATTGAAAACAGTCACATAATGTCATAATAGCCACATTATGTTTCATATTGATGTGCGTTCAATGCCTACTTGTCACAAATGAATTATAGGCAATTTTTATAATATTAGAAAACAATACATGTTTATTTATAGTAACATCCATCATAATAATAGAATAAGTTTTTTTCACTACTAAATTTTATAAATTAGATAATAATTTCAAATTAAATTGGGTGATATTTTCAACATATCATATGACTTGAATGAAGTAGTTTATTTGAAATCTTGTGTTTCACAAAAGACGTTGTTACATTAAATAACAATATATTGGTAATTTTATTTTTTAATATGACCATTTCCTACCTTTTAATGGAAGACCTGTTTATTTTTAAAAAAAATTATAAATTTTATTTGATAAAATTAACTTATTTTTTGTTTCTTAATATCAAAATTTAATATTTCTGATTTTTTTTATTTCTAGGATTTTTTGTTTTTTATGAATACTATAAAACACTGAATTTCAATTGAAAAATTATTTCACATCTAATTTATTTATACTAAAAAATTATATTTTAAATCATATTTATAGAATAATTAGTTCCAGTATATACAAATAAATCCAATTTAGGTTGTCTGAATATATTTTACACTAAATTTTGATAAAAAAAGAGTTCAAAATATTGTTATTTTTTACTTTAAAACTCGACTTTCTCATTCCATCTATGGGATTAGTTTTAAATTTTTTTGACTAATGTGATTTAAAATTTTAAAAAAATACTATATTGGGAATCATCGAAATTTATAATTTCTATTGTGGTGTACATATTTATTTCCAAGAAAATATTTGATCTCAACTAAAAATAATTATAGTGTTTAAAGTGGAAATTTAATTTCATAGTGGTTAGTCATTAATCAGAAGAGGAAAAATGACCTAGAAACTTTTTAAAAAGAAATATGTTGGAATAAATTCCAACATATCCCTTCTTTCTAGAATTTTGTTCAATATTGGAGTCACTTTATTTAAGGTAGACACCCCAATAGTGTTTACTTTTGTATTTAAAATAATACCTCTTTTCCTCCACTATAAAAGGGAACTCACCCCCACCGCTCACTTTTTCACACAAACCAATACCATTGAATAATAAAGAAAACTACCCATATAGTATTCTAAAATCTATCACCTAACCCTAGAGGGTTAACTTTTGGCATAAATACAGCCATGTAATTTATTTCATGTAGACCAAATAAAGTTACTTATAGAGGAGGTAACGATGATCTTCACACAATTATTTTTTCATTCCTCCTCCAATCCCCTAATTTCTATTGGTATCCTGAGTATATAATTAATGTAATATATTAAATTTTATTATGTGTTGTAATGTTATGGGTTCACCCTAAACCTACATAGACATCCATGAAATGCGTAATGAAATCATTGTTCATGTGTACGACGTACTACAACCTCATGAAATGATATCATTTTTTCCACTGCCTCATCTCATAGTTGTGAATTATGATGAAAATAATATTTAAACATGTATTTTTGTTTTTTAATAATTATTTAATTCATATATAACACATAACCTCATTTATTCAATTTTATGGGAATAAGATAACATCATTTGTGGATGTGTGGACTTCCACCAACTCAAAACGATTTGATGAATTCACACTTTTACAAGGAAGGTATTTATAATAGTTTTAATAAAAATATGTGGCATAAATTAAAAATATATCATATTATTCACATAATATAAAATTTTAAAATATAATATATCTTTTACTTTTTTGCATTTTCACACACTAAAAAAGAGATAATGTCTTTTGTGGACGTGAGGGGTACTGCATCATCCAAGAGATACAATTCTCTCTACATTACAATAATTATATATAATTATATATTATTAAATAATTATTTATCTATGTTATAATAATAATAATGGTAATATAAATGTTCCTTACCCTATTTTCATAATTATCATCTAAAATGAAAATGTTACTCACGAGTACGTAAAACATACCATCTACATGATTGTAACGTAGGATCATTTTTTTCATAACAATCATTCATCATTGTTTTTAAAAGAATTGTTGATGAATAAGTATGACCAGTATTTAATGATTATTATTATTTATATTTTTTAATGTAGACCGATTTAGACCATAATTATGCTATCAAATTCATTTTTGACATATAAACTGAATATGATCAAAACACCCGATGGGAACTTTATTGTTTCGGTAGTTGTATAAATCATTGTAATAAGTAAAATAAAAGTAAGTATATACATTAAAAAGGTTATTAATAATGATAATAACTAAACTAATATTATTATTAAGGAATACAAAATGGAACATGACCTACTAGACTCATGGATAAAGACTTCATCTCAATTTCCTTTCACTGAGGAAAATGTTGATGTCATGCAGCATTATTCCTGTATTATGTGAATATATAGAACAATAAGTATATAAAATATCATATTTATTGATTATAATGTTACAAAAAATTATCTTAATTTTACTACTATATAGGGATTATGATTTAAATTTTTCAAGGGGGTATATGACACTTTGATTTAATATTTACTTTTTAAATGTTTAAAGATTAAATTTTAAAATATTTTCCTCCATGAATTTATTTTATATTTTTATTTAAAGAAAAGAATTATAATGGAAGAATTATGGTTATTTTACATTTCATTCAATGTTATTTCAAAAAATTATCTTCATACATGTTTTATACGAAACATTTTGACAAAAAATCAAATAAATGTTCTTTTATTAAAGTACATAGAGCCAATAAATTTTCCACCTCTTTAGAATTATTTTATTTTTCGATTCCATCTAAATATTTTCTGTTTTCATATTTTTGAAACCCCATATATCATTTTGGATTTTGGATATTGAAAATGTATTTTCAAAAGAACGGTGTATTTCTGTGTAAAAAATTGGAGTTTGAAATAAAATTGTATTATAATATCTGAAAGTGATTTTCATTTGAGTTTAAACATTTTTTTAAAATGATGAAATGATTTATTAATGTTATTTTTTTTTATGTTATAAATGATGGCTGGAACCATAGAGTATTTAGTGAGCCTTTTATAACATAAATGATTATTGAGATTAGATTGATATACAATGCATTGGGTAATCATTATATTATCGAGATATTTATATTAGAAGTTGTTCATATGGTCATTCAAATCAATAAAGATTTTGAATGGGTTTTATGTTGTGATTACCCATGGTACCTGCATGAATTTTCTATTATTGATAATAAATTTTTAGGGAAATTAATTTTTTAAATATAATATCAATGATATATTTAAAGGAATGATATTTTCATTCTCAGTTAAAATTATAGTTTATCAGGATATTGTTTTTCATTAGTTTTAATATTTTTCATTGAAGTAGTAGTTTTATTATTTTATTTCATTTACTAAATTTTTATCCTCATGAAACATTTCTGAATGTTTTCAGAGGATTTAAGGATGAGAAATGGAAGAAAAGAGGTCAAGTTAAAATTCCTGAATAGTTTTCAGAAAATAGAATATGATTTATTTTAAATTATTTTATATGAAAAATATGATAGTAATTAGATGTGTCCACATTATATTTTATGGTTTGATTATGTGTGAGATATTGTATAATTATCTAAAACTCATAACCTGAAAAGATCATCAATTTGTGTTAGAGTAATTTTTTATATAAAACATAATGTTATAAAATTTTTAAAGTCGATGACATATAGATGGTAATAAATTTCGTTTTGGATAACTATAGAGGTTAGTGTATGTTTAATAGATTTACCATCAATTATTTTAATATTTCTTGATTTTAAAATGATATAGAATTTTATGATTACCATGTTTATTCATCAAAAATATATCTATCCATAATGTTTTTCCACTGAGGTAATAGGGAAGCGATAGTGGAAAGGAACCCAGAAGAAGATTTCATTCCAAATCAGCATACCGAGATGGTATGAATCATAAAAGAATTGTTTGTTGATGTGATGGATTAGTTGAGTTCATCATTAAATAGTATTGGTATCCATGATAGAGTGGAACCGATTTTACCATAATAGAAAATTCCTTTTTTGGGGAATTTCATGACACAACATCACCAATCATTTAGTGGATCATTTGACATATTTGTTTCGAAATGATTGATCGATGATCTAGAAAAAATGTTTGTTGTCATAGAATGTTCAAAAAACCAAAAGGCAACCCCTTTCATTTATGATTTTGTAGGATAAGTAGATATATGGGGGTATTTGGATAATAGTATGAGATATAATTAATATTTTTATGCTATGGTATAAAAAAATTCAATGATATTTTTCATAAGAAATATTTCCATAAAGGGTTTTTACATCGAATGGGAAACAAATTCATACAATTTAGGAATAAGATAAAGATTATGTAGGAATATATAACGAAAAATTCAAAATATAGGGAAGGTATGCATGGGATTTTATTTAGGACACTAGTAGAAAAAATAATCAGGTTTACTAACGATTAAAATCAATTGAACAAAGATATTTTCCTATGTGAGAATTTAAAATATATAGGAATGTTTTTTTCATGCTAGAATGGTCGAGATGGAGTTTTCAGACATTTATGTGTATTATGGGGATGAATGTAAGAATATAACATGAAGGAATGTGATTGGGAAACATACGTCAAAGAAATATAGTGGATAGAAAATTAATTTCCAATCATGTGGTAAGTGTACTAAAATCACCATGGATAATGTATTATGAATTAATGGAAGAGTTAATGATGGGAGGAGTTTTCCCACATGGATCATGAATTCAAGGAAGAGAATACAGATAAATCAATGAATTTAGTAACTGACAGACATCTGTTACTAATATTTTTATCTGCAATGACGTGGTTCATTATATTTATTTGTGTCCAAAGATCGTTTCACTAGAGATAAATATTCATGATCAAAAACTAAAAGGTTTCATGGGGTCATTTTACTATAGTACAGTTTATGTTAGTTTTTCAAATGATCTAGTGATATATATGTTTTTTGTGTGTTCAAATTCTATATATAATGAGTTTGAATCTAAATCTCTACTTTCTTTAATTTATGATGAATTTGGATGTAAATTTGGAATATCACCTACTAAATGTAAGATAATTTTTTTTTGTAAAAACATCGGGTGGAATTTTTAAAGAAACAAATATTTATTAAAATCATCCTATTGTTACCTATGTAATGGTCCTTCTAAAAAATCCTATTGAATTACATATTAGAGTCTGATATCATTAATGGTATATAATGTCTTTCAGATTATCATGCTAAGATATATTGCATTTCATTGAATATTAATTTCAATGATTTCAATACATTGATAACATACCAATAATCAAATAAATAGATTAGATATGGAAATAATGTTTATATAGACAATATTATTGAATATACAGAAATGATAAATTTAGTGATGTGCCAGTAGTAAGTAAATATATGAATGCATTTTTCAGGTGATTTTCCTATTTTTATTCTTAATCGAGAGGGTGATATTACGTTTGGAATTGTACCTGGTTTTATTCTTATTTATAAACACCTTAATATAATGGATCAAGTGTAAATTTTAGAATCAATAATGAAATACAAGTAATTAATTGATTAATGTTTCATCTGACCTGTCACTTCACTATGGACTACTCTTGTCTTTTTTGCTAAAAATAAATATGAATCAATTTAGATTAAAATTCATTATAGATCCTTTAATAACACACATGTTATGAACAATTATTCTTTTACATAGATTTATGATCTATTTCATCAGCTTTAGGGATCATAATCCGTTTTTAAGGTCAACATGAGGTCAGGTAACCATATGTTGAATGTGAAAAAGGATTACATTCTAAATTATTCATTTCAAAATATATATGGCCATTTTGAATTCGTAATTATGATTTTTTGGTCATCTGATGTAACTTTTTTATTCTTGTATATTATGATTTGATTATTTATGAGTTATAAGTTCAATTTTTTATTATTTTTATTAATTAAATTTTTTTATAATATTATATTAAAGAGGAACATGAAATTCTTATAAATATTATTTTTCAAACATTATATAAAAAAAATATACAGAAAATTTAGAAAGTGTGAATTTTGTTTGAAAAAAATATAATTCCATTGTCAAGTTGTTTCGAAAGATTTAATAAATATTAATTCAGCTAAAAATAATGCTACTAAAGAATGGGAAAGATCATCAAATATAACTAACATTCATAGTTTTCATGGTTTAATGGGTTAATATTAGTGTTTTTTCAAATGAAATATTTTATTTTCCATCGCCACTAACTATGTTAACTTGAAATGTAGTTTTTTTCACATGAATAAATGATGTGATGGTTGTTTACATGATCTATAAATAATATTGGTGAATAATCACATTTTACCCCTTCCTTAACAAAAAATGATGAATTTTCATATATAATGATTATTTTTTGAAATGAATTTTTTGCGTCCTAATATGAAATGATTGTGTAACTTTGTATGCTTCACATTAGATAGAACCTCATGAGTTAATTTACCCTGCACATTATTTTGAATTAACTCATGTTGTTTTCCCTTTACAAAATTCTAGGAATCATATTCATGAATTATACTATGAAATATATATAGATCAAAAATATTTTAAGTATATATAAACTCAGAAATATTTAAATTTAGTATGGAGATGATAAATCAAACTATCAGAAATTATGATTTAAAAATCCATTTTCTTTCTAGAAATGAAAAAATTCACTAATTCATTGAGTTGAAAATGAAATGATACAATATCAATGATATATTTGGAATGAGAACCTTTGGTGGATGATTTGATTATTTTTTCCTTTATATTGTGGACGTAGGGGAATCTTTTGTAGTTTATGTTCATAGTGAATTTTAATTTATTATAATGAAATATGGGTTCCTGTAAGGTTGAACAATCCTTTCCAAAAAATTTAAAATCTATTCGAGATAATATGTTTTCTAATTTTAATATTGGTGAAGAAGGTGTTATATGATTTTTAAAAATATTATGGGTGACTTTTGATTCTAAATTGTACAAATATTTATTGTCTGAACCTTATAGTACTCTATTTTTCATTCTTCTAGATAACACTTAGGTGTACAATGACCTTCAAGGGTATTAGTACTGTGATGGAATTAAAAGAGATATTGTTGAATTTACTTTGATGTATCTGAATTCATAGTAGGATAATGGTGAATGAGAGTTACAGAATAGGATGACAAACCCTTTTCTAGTACCAGATTGGAAATAGGGGAATACATAAAGGTATAAGTTTGGTATAATTGATAAAGGATTCTTGTGGAACTAGTATGACTAGAGTTATTTTTTATCAATTATCTTAATCTACTCATTTATTACACATTCCATATATAATTCTTTTAGAGGCAATTTTTACAATATTTCTAAATAAGATTATCATGTTAAATGGAGTTCCTATATACATTGTATTATTCTATGATCCCATGTTCACATCTGACTTTTTAAATTGTCCTTCGAAGTCAATGGGTACTAAATTAATTTTTAGTAAAACTATTAATTCTAAATCTTTTGGATATTTTGATCGTATGATTCAGACCTTGTAAGATATTATTTTTTCATTCTCAGTAAATTACCAGGGATGAATGGATCAACATCCACCTTTGGCTGATTTTTCATATAAATATATTTTTAAATACATTATACAAATAAAACCATTTTTGGAATTATATTGAATGCGATGATGAACACCAAGGTTTTGGAATGATGTGGGATAATAGAATTTGATGGGTCCATAGTTAGTAGAGGAAAAAACCAAAAAAAATAGATGATTCAAAGAGACATGAGGATAATTTCTAGTAGACAGCAAATTTATATTAATAATATGACAAATGATATATTTCTCAAGGTAAGAGATCATTATTTTATATATGTCAATCCATGGAAAAGTTTGATGTGTTTTAGTAAAAAGGGGAAACTAAGTTTTTGATTCATTTGATGATATTAAATCCTATAGAAAGATGGATAAGTTTCTTACCTAGTGTATTTTCATCTGATATTATCACAATTACACAATATATTTTATGTTTCAATGTTATTGAAGTATGTACTAGACTCATATCAGGTTTTGACCCCAAAGTAGTTTAGTTTGACTATAATATTTCTTATGATGTACATTTAGTTTAGACTCTTGATCGTATAGTGAAAGTGATATAAAAACAGTGACTCATCATGTTATGGTTTTATGGAAAACCTATAATTTTTAAGAGGATAAATGATAATCTAAAATTAATATGAGGGAAAAATATCTCCAGTTATTTAATAAGTTGATAATATTGTGAGTACACAATTTCAAAATGGGGGGAATGTTGTAACATCCTTGGTAATGATACAACAAATATTCTTCATATTTATGAATATTTATGAATTATATAAAAATTATAAACTAAAATGAATTCTATATTCAATATTGTTTATGAAATAAATAATGGGTTTCATTGAAATCATCACCTTCATGCAAGACAGAGTTATATCGTATAATAATCGATTTTTAATATTATTTTTTAACATGGTTATTTTATACCTTTTAATAGAAGACATGAATAAAAAATAAATTTGGTAACTTTTATTTTTTTTTCTTAAAAAATAAAATTCATTTATTAATTTTTAATATCATAATTAACATAGGTTTAATTTTTTATAATTTTATAAAAAAATTTACTTTTTTGATGCATAGTGTTAAATATAGAAATTAAATTGAAAACTATTTATCATCTTTTGAATTAAGATAGTAGAAAAATATATATTAAATTAGTTTTAATGTAAAATTATTTAAATTATACTTCAATAAATCTAATTTAGATAATTGGAATCAAATTTAGAATGAAATTTTATCTAACTACATATCAATATTTTTCACATTTTACTTTAAAAACATGATTTCTCATTCCATATAAATGTTTTGTCTAAATTAATTTCTACCACTTTTGGGAATAGACTTTAAAAACATGGATAACACCATTTGATAATTTATAATTTATAATTTCAATTATGGTAAAAATAATTTCTGACAAAAAATATTAGAAAAATTAATTAAAATTAATTTTAGCGATTGAGGTACAAATGTGTCTACGCAGTGGTTAAACATTAGTATTGCAAGAAACTATGTCCTATAAACATTTAAAAACACATTGGATAGAAATAATTAGACCATATACCCTCAATTTTCTAATTTTTTTCAATATTAGACTCAAATAATGTAAGGGAGACATCCAAGTATTGTATACCTATTTGTATTTACAAAAAATCCACTCCTACTCCAATATAATAGGGTTCTAACTCCCCTCACATATTCACTCCTTGAAGGCCATTTTTCTTATCCCAAAACATCACAAATAAACTCCATAAATCCCTCTACAAATTTATGATTCCTAAAACTATGCATAAAATCAACCATGGAAGTCCTTTGGTACATACCAAAAAGAGTTACACGACAAAGAGGTAAAATTCGTCAAAATGGATTTTTATTTTTTTTCATTATCCAAACCCATAATTTATATTTATATAATGATTCTATAATGAAATATTTATCAAAAATACACTAATATGTTTTTATTTTAATATTTCATCCTACTTCTACACAAATATCCAGCAAATGGGTAACGAAATCACTATTTTTGTGTATAGTGAGCTACATACACATGAAACATTGTCATATGTTTTTCCTTTACTACCTATATTAGATAGGAATTATGATTTATATATGTTTTTTAAGGATATTTATAATTTATTAATACTTCTTTAATATTTTCATAACACAGTCCTTCATGATTTCTATTTTTGGGAATACAATAATATCATTGGTGGATGTGTGGACTATGCCTCATCAATGTTATGTTCGATTTTCACACATTTCATGGAATGTATTAAGGATGGGTTTAATAAACATATGTTAAATACATGAAATATAAATGATATTACATGCATAATTACTTTCCGATAAATTTAATAATTCATTTTAATTTTTAATATTTTCACACACACTAAAGAGGTTATAATGTCGTTGATGGACATGTGGACTGCCGCCTCCTCGAAGTGATGTGATTACTTCTATATCCTAAATATTATACATATAAATTTAAATGATTGAATACAATTTTATCTATGTTATAATTTTCCTTATATAATAATAAATTTTACTTAACTTCTTTTAATAATGATCATCAAAAAATGGGAATGTTACACATGGGTACGTATGACCTACTATCTCCATGGTTTTATGGTTGGTTAATTTTTTCCAAACCATCATTCATGATTGGTTTATAAAGTATAATTGATGAAAAAATATGATAATTATTTCATGATTATATTTACATAGATGTATTAATAATGACCCATTTGACCATATTAGACCAACCAAAGTTATTTTACACATATTCCCCATATGGTCAAAACACCCAAGGTAAAAAATTTGTTTATATAATTGTACATAACACGATAATAAGTGAAATAAATTTAATGATACAATTAAAAATGATTATGATGAATTTAAATAGTTTATATAAGTTTATTATTCATGAGGATAAAGACACCCAAGACATGTTAGACTCAAGGTAAGGACATCATCAGAATTTCTTTTCATTGATGCAATTATTGATATTATATATCTTTATTATTTTGTGAGGTGTATATACTACCCCGTTGACATATATTATCATGAATTTATTTACTGAAATGTTATTTTAATTATTTTAATTTTTTTTTCTTTTATTGGGATTGTGATATAAATGCTTCCAAGTGTTATGGGACACCTTGATTTAAAAATATCTTTTTACATGTTTAAGGATTTAATTTAAAAATGGATTCCTCCATAATATTATTTAATATATTTATTTATAAAAATCAATATATACGACATATTATTTATATTTTTAATTTCATTAAATGGTTTTCCAAAAAATGAATCTTTTTACTCATTTATATGTAATGTATTTTTTAAGAAAAAAAGAATGTTTTATTCCTAGTGTAAATGAATAAAATGACTTCTCACTTTCATGGAAATTATTTTATTTATTTTTATAAATTTAAATATTTCATGATTCTATTAATGAAAATCTACCTTAAAATTTTGGGTTTTTTGGTATCGGAAATGTGTATCTATAAGAATTGTGAGTTTTTAGTTCAAAATGGTATTTTTACAGAAGATTGTATTTTAATATCTAAAATAAAATGCATTTTAGTTTTATGTGTTTTTAAAATGAATAATTTTTTTATTGAAGTTGTATTTCATGGACATTAAAAATGACGGATTCACCCATATATAGCCCAGTGATTCTGTTATATCATAATCATTGGCTGTGATCATATAGCGCTCCAATGCATTGATTGATGATTATATTCTCGAGATAATTATATTTAATATTTTATTTATGGTTATTAAAATCTATAAGGGTTCTATATGGGTTTATTAAGAGTTAAGTGTGATTCTGTCTTAGGGTACCAACATGAATTTTCTGTTTTGTCAATTTATTTTTCATGAAAATATTTTTTTTAAATTGTAAAAAAAAGTTTTTTTTAAAATTAATGATATTATCTTTTTCATGGTAAAATTTTATGTTTTGATGAAAGGTGTCTTTATGATGGTTAATGATTTTAAATGGACTAATTATTTCCTTATTTTTATGTGCAACACTGATCTTTTTATGATCATTTAGATTTTTTTCATTTTTCAAACGATTTAAGGAGGTATAATGTTTTTGAAGACATCAATTTGAATGTCTTGAATTTTATTAATAAAAAATATGAAGCATTATATTAAATTTTTATGATATGTGTAAAATGTATTCTAATAAAATGTGTCGACTTTGTATTTTATAATTTGGTAACATATTATTTATTATATAATTCTATAAAAATCAAAACCTCAAAAGATCTTCAATGGGGGAGAAATTAGTTTCATGACTAAAATTCAATATTATGTAATGTTTAAGGTTGAGGCCTTATATTTACTCAGTTTTGGATAGTAACATACATTTTAAACTATAAGGACACTTTTATATAAAAACACAATGTTTGAATCATACATACATCATCACGTGTCAGATTAATGTGCATTTAATTCCTATGCATCACAAAATAATTATGGATCATTGTATAACTATTTGAAAATATAACAAGATTAATTTATTATTTATTGTTAATGATTTGAGATCTAAAATAAAATTAAAATATATGATGAGAACATGAACTTCTAGACATAATAAACACATCTGGTGTTGAAATGACTTATGGAATATTAATAAAAGACCGATATTTATTATGGATCAATGTCCTAATGATGAAAAAATAGAATCTCATTTCATCAGTTTTGACTATGTGATTCATGTTTCAAAGCAATACGACACTTATAAATTGAAAACACACTCTTTGAGTCAATCATACCCCATCATCAGTCCGAGTGATGTGTGTCTGATTATAACACATCAAAAATGGATTGGGGATTATTTTCTTCTAGGATTAATAAAATATGAAAAAAATTGTCTTTTATTATATGAAATATGTACTAAACAAAAATGACCCTAATATATTGAATAAAATCACATAGAATCATATCAGATCCATCTTGTGTCGGATTAACATGCTACTGATTACTATATGTTGTCGATGAAATATGGATCTTTTTTTAAATTATTGTATGAAATAAGATATATTATTATTAATTTTAGATAGTGAAACATTCATTAAACTATTTTGGAACTTTTATATTAAAAAACACTTTGATTCATATCAACCACATCATGTGTTAGATTTATGTGATAACCATTTCTATATGAATCAAATGAATTATGGATCATTCTTTTTATTTCTAAAAGTAAACTGAGTATTATTCATGGTTTTGTCTATGTGAAGAATTTTTTAAACTAGAATGTATCTTTTATATGGAAAACATGAAATTTTAATCATAGCATCCTGATTATGATTTATATTTATATTCAGCCTATTCAGACACATCAAAAATTATTTATAGATCATTTTTATAATGTTTCAAATAATTTTTCTATAATTTTCCCAATTTTTTAAATTTTATTGGAATTTTAATGTAAAATGACATATTTATATTAACAAATCATGTTGACTCATACCAAACACATAATGATTCTAATTGATAAGAATTCGGTTTATACACATCATAAATGAATTATAGATCAATTTCCTTAAGCTTAAAAAATTATATGAGTTGATTTTTTTATTTATTTCACATTGTTTCATGTTTTTGACTAAAATTAATCTTGTATAATGAATACAGACACTTTAAGTAGTACTAGAAACATCATGTGTTGGATTGATGTGTTCTTAAATTTTATATACCAACACTAAAATATGGATCATTTTCTTATAGTTTTTGGAAAATCAAAGATCATTTGGATTTTTTTGGCATTGTGACATGCATTTTAAAGTAAAAAGACACTTATATTGAAGCTAGAAAATGAAAATGGTGAGCCTACCTGAATGTATGTAGCTTCACCAAAAGTTTGTAATATGTCTTAAGATTTTTGGGTAGAAGGATCCTTAACCAATTTTCCAATCAACATTATCTCCATTGTTGAATCTATGATGAGTCTCTCATGATCATGGGAAACATTATATGTGTTTCTAGCCCTTCATTAAGCCATAGATCATAACCCTCTATTATTATTCCCAATAAAAAATAGTTTATAATTAATATATATGCATTATGATATTAATTCTTTATATCCCAAATGTATTTCTATTATCATAACTCATACTTAGTCACACACATAATATTTAATCAAATAATATGATTTTAAAAATCATTTAGAAATCATGTACTCTTCCTGCTCACATCTAAACAAATTTACTTCTTTTTTTGAATACATAGATTATTGGAAATCTTGGTAGTGCTAAGAAAATATATAAAAAATGATTAACAAATATTTTTAATGAAATTGAGTTGAACATTGACAATACCCTATTTGGAGATGTTATTATATTTATTTTATATAGTATATTTCATAAATTTTCAAACATAATTTCAAAAAAAAATTCCCTTTCTTGCTTCAAACATTACATAAATAATGAACAAAATAATTAAATTGTTACGAAATATTTTTGGAAAATTAAATATTACATTATACACATTAATATTTTATTATTTAAAAAAAAATTTAGGATTATTTTATCCAATCACCATCCTTATACCATGATTTATGCTATATTTCATAATATCCCTATCATATGAAAAATATCATTTAAAAAATTTGATAAATATAATTCGATGTTTATCTATAAAATGACTATTTCAATGCATTAATATTAATGAATACTCAACATGTGTTCTTAGTTCATTGTAAATTCAAATACTAATGAAAATAACTAGCATGTGGGGTATCTAAATTTATTATGATGATTATATAGTGATTCCTAAATAAATAAAAATAAATAATTAAGTGAAAATATATATTTTATAGGATTAAATTACTGAGTTTTTCTCCTACCATTGTGGAATCATAAGGAGTCTACCATATTTTGTTTTTAGTTTTAATGAATAACATAGTAAATCATTTTTATTTTAAAATTAATCCAATTCCAAATAAGTTTTTCATATAGAAATAATAGAGGGATTAATGTGTCCAATTCACGATTTATAGGGGTTTCCCATTATATTGAAGTAATACATATTCATGTAGAAAGTATTAATAGTAATTATCTGTAATGAAAATATTAGATAATTCTTTGGAAATAAATATTATGAACATGTTCCCCATGTATGTATTCACTACTAAGAATCCAAGCCATTACAACTTGATTATCTCATTTATACACTCTAGAAAAACTATTTCTAAAATGAATTCTTGAAATATTTATTTTCCATATTAATCAAAGGACACATTTGCTACATTTAATTTCGTTTCAACGTGAACTTTTAATGTTATGAAATTTGAGATTGTAACTAGTGGGGAGATGACATTCTAGGAAGGTAATTATGATTTTTTTATTGATTCACTAGATTATTGAGATCCAACTTCCAATATACCCACCATTTAATCTAATTTATTAACATAAATCATTCTTGTAAAATTTTGATCTACTGTTAATGATTTTTAATTTTATAAAAATGTTAACGACATACCTCATTTATCATTGTATTATTATAAAAAAATTATATAATAGTTCCAGTAGAATTATCGTCTTTGGTGAAAGCCTGATCATCATAAAAAATATTCAAATTAGCTCCTGGCACATGAGGTACATCAATACCAACTCTCAAGTAATATTTTTTTTATTTCCTTATTGTGTAAATGTATCCTATTATATTTTAAATTTTACCCCACAAAACAAGGTGAGGCATGGGTATTGGCAGATATAAATATGATACCAATCACAGATAAATGTTTTTTTAATATATTATTGTCAGAAGTTGTTCATTAAAACATTGGATCATGTGAAAGATAATAATCTATTACCTCGTGTATGATAAGTGGTTAAGGGGAATATATTGCATTAAAGATATTAGGATCATTTGGCACTTCATATACTGATTTTTTTCCAATTCTGGTTCAATTAAATCCTTTAACATATTTTGGTCAACCAAAAAAGACCTGAAAGTAATATATATCATTGAATATAAATGACCATGCTTTCCTTTAATCATCTCATATGTATCTCCTTGGGGATTTCTCTACCCAAAACACATTTGAGATGAAACTCTAAAACCATCACATCTAACATCTCCATATTAGTATATCCACATAAAAGGTTTTGAATGTACATGTAATTCAAGTATAATTAATATCTAAATTGTGTCCAAACCATATAAAAAACCAAAGAACATAAAAATATTATTTTTTATTATATAATTATAAATCATAAAATAATTATTATTATGAAATTTAAACACATGATTCATATACAATCATTGTTTTTTAATTATCTTGTTCACCTTATTTATTAATCCACACATCATTTCATAGCACGTGACAAGGGATGGATGTTGGTTTAGATTTCAATTCATCAATATAAATCTAATTAATGGAATATATATTGTTTCATATCACATTATTTTTTCATTTTAGATTTTAAATACATATATTAATCATTTGAAGTGAAGAAAATTCATTTCATGCATTATGCTAAAGGTATATTGGTTTTTGTGCACATTTTTTGTTTTCTTGTAATCTACAATTTCCTAAAAAATTAATAATTTGGATTCCAAGTGGATAAAATAAATACTTGAAATAAATTATCATTGACTACAATTCACTTGAAATTATTTATCATCATGATGTATAATGAAAATTTTCCAAGTATCTTGTTTTATAATGTGTGTGTATGTAACTAGTGGGTGGGAGTTTACATTCCCCTCATCATCATAGTTATGATAATTTTTAAAAAATCAATGAAGGCCTGTGTGATATTTTCTATCATCCATTAATACATATTTCATAATGAAAACAATATAAAATAAATTAATTATAAAACTGATATAGAAAACTAATTCAATGTTTCGTTTTAAAATTTTTTCTAGAAAATAGAAAAATAATATCATAAAATTAACATAATATCATACCAAAGAGGTTTTTTTATCTAGGATAGTCGGGGTTACACATTTCAATATCAATTAGTACATCCATTCTCAATATGATCCCAACATAAATAATTATCAATGAATTGTTGGGGTCGACATTGTGGTATCATTGATTCCATCTTACCAAAAAAACTATTTGATTAATTATTCATTTAATATTACTATTTAATAAAATCGCAATATTCAATTATATTGTTTTCTAATCAACATGTTAATGACACCCTAATAATTTCATGGTTTAAGCATCAATAGTGTGTCCTCCGTCTGGATTTGTAACATCACCATACGTAGAATTCATTATCTTCATTAGTAGAAAAAAATTATTTTTATTATGTAAATTAAGTAATGAACACATAATATTATAAGGAAATGAATTTTATATTAAAAAAAATTAAACTTCTCCCAGATATCTCATTATTCCCCTTAATGGATGAAGGGGTTTTAAACCACTATCAAGTATCATAATCCATTTTTTGTCCCTTCTATTTTAAATGAAATTGTATACATTGGGACCATTTTGAAATGACTGTGTTGTCTAAATTATATGATAATACAAAATTTTATCTTCATCTTACACTATTGCTAATTTAGTCATAAATATGACAATTATCCCAATCCTTTTATTCTAGATCTAAAAATAAAATACACGCATTTATTGTGATTCCAATACGAATAGACCATCCTTCTATCCTTATACACTAAAATTAACATTCATGAATCCAATTTAACAAATTTAATTTTAATCTTTGTGTCAAGAAATTTATAATCACAAATAGGCACATAATCTATGATATAATTCAACTCGTATATATTTATGATGATAAAAAATATGACATATTAATTTTAATTTTAATTTAATACTTGTAACAAGATATATGGATTTCTTCCTCCATAAGTGTAACTCCAATTTTTTTAGTCATACAACATTAATGTTATTCTATTATATATAATGTATAAACATTAATTAAAAACCCACGTATGGTATAACATTTATATATGGTCACAAGTCTATCCATTATAATTTTTCAACAATTTAATTTGTATTCTCAGACAGCTCCTTAAAAAATGATATCATAACCATCATATAGTGTATTGATTATGTTTGTTTGACATGTTTCATATTTCCCTAGAAATATTAGAATATATAAAATTTAATTTTTTGTATTCAATTTATGGAGAAATATATATATAGTAATGTAAAATTTAAAGGTGATCTTTCATCGACTATGTTATATTAATAGTAATAACATCTATTATGTAAACCCATTCAACCACGTGGAATCACTTATGAGAAGATTTTTTTTGAGACCGATGCAATCATAATCTGATATATAATTGGAGAAATTTTAAATATATTCTTCAAAAAAAAATTTTAATTAAACAATATCTTTGTCATTGATTATTTATGTGTCACTTAACATCATCATATCCTATTCAATTTGGATAATTCATCTATAAAAGATAAGACTGAAAAATTAAACCTCTCTAAACAAGTCAACCATTATGTTGGTGATTGTACAAATGAATATTGGAGGGAATGACATTTCAAATTCACATAATATGACATAAATACCCTTTTAAATTGTGGGACTCATCATACAATCTATAAATTTACAGAATTATTTGAAGAGAGATAAGATTCTGGTTACTTTATGCAATTAATTTTTAACAATAAAGTAACAGAGTGAAAAGTGAATCAAATCCTTCATTGAAACATGAAAGCTGTGTTATATAGAACCATATAATGTCAAATTATTCAGTGTAATAATAGCCTTTATATTATATTATGAAACATATAAAATGTTTAAACCAATAATGGAATTAAAAAACTGAAATAATTTCCTCACTAGAATTATTATAAGCTGTCGGAGGAAGAAAACTTATCCCATCACCCTTCAAAGATTCCAAGTCTACTCTTATCCATCTATCATTCTTGTTCAACCTAACCTTCGATCCATAAATTTTCTATTAGGAGAATATATTAATTTTGAAATACAAAATGATTTTGTTTTTCAAGATGAATGACATTAGGAAAATGTCTAACAAACAAAAATTTACTATAAATTAATTTAAAAAACATTCACGTTTCAATCATGATATCATATGATTTTTAAATGGTTTTACCCAAAATAATTTCAATATCATTGGATTTCCCTAAATGTTGATCACTCATTAGATTAGTTGTTTTTGTATCTTATACTATATTTCCATTGAATGATATCACCCAATATCAATATTTACATCATTTTGGTAAAATAGTCTGATTTACATAAAAAATTGCATTTCTAGAATTTTTCAACTAAACTAATTATATGAATTATTCACAAATGGAACACCACAATGTTCCTTCAATTATATAGTCTCATAAATTTCTATAACAAGAAAATTCATTTATAATCCTATAAAACACATCTCTCAATGTAAAATCATCACTTCTATGGGCATCAAAATATTTATCAAATTTGTCCCAAATTAATTTTAGATCATAACTAAATATAGAAAAATAGACATAATCATAATTCTAATGTTTTTTTGATCATGATATTACTAGTGAAAACATACATAAATTTATCTTCTTGCATAACCGAGGAGGGAATCTACAATATACTGACTTTATCAACCATTTTCTATGAGTACAATCTTTTCCATAAAAATGGAATTATTTCATATATAGATAACTCAAGATGGTGGTTACTTTTATCATTTAAAAATTATTAATACTCATATTCTATTTTCATCCACTATGGTGTGCCTATGGGGTGATGTAGTTTTCGATATTCAATTCATGTATCAATTTTCCATGTCAAATTTATTCCCATTTATTTCTGTCCATATTGTCCAATATATTCTGGAATGATAATAAGGTACCATGAATGTTTTTGAGAAATATATTCATAATTTTTATATCAGTTATTCCACACATTGCCTATTTTATACGTTAATCATTGTATATAAGTATCATAATGAAATCATTTGGATATGCTCGTATTTTATAAAATATCAGTATCACAGAACATTTTATTCATTTATCATTAAAGTTTTGACAAGGAATCCAAAGATTTCATCTATAACATCTTCTAAAAGTCCATGAATCTATATAAAGATGGGCTTTCCCTCTTGATTTTTCAGATTTAAAATCATATAACATCATTAAAGCTATCAATGTTATAAATTTAGTTCAAATAGTATAAAATATTCTTTAGGAATATATATTTTTATTCTCAAATAACTTTTGGAAAATCAATATGGATATCATCGATTTCAAAGTTCTTTTCATCCATACATTTTCAAACCAAATTTACAATAATATTCATATGAAATTATTCATAAATATAAGTATCATTTAAATCAATATGTATATTAATTTTTAACCTTCCACTTGTCTACTAATTTAAAAGTTGATTTAATCTTTGAAAAATGAAATATTCTTCCAACTCTTTCTGAAAATAATTTCATGAATAAAAACATTATCAACATGGAAAAAGGATTTAATAATGGTCGATTTATAATACCAAAAAATTTGAGGAGATATTTAACTCCATCCTCATACTATTTTTTATGACTAGTGATAATCCTTTTTGTATTCTTATATCTCCAATTAGTTTCATAAAATATATATTTTAAAACTAAATTAAATAAATAAAGATATTCAATTAAAAATAAAATAATAAATGCATAGATACATATAAAATGGGAACAAACAATTTTAATGTTAGTGATGATAATTGATAATGTGGTTTCATTTTACCCAAGGGTGATATTAAAAGAAACAACCACGAGTAAACATGTCGTTATTTTTTCTAATTCTCTATTTGATGTTTTCTGGAAAAAAAGTCAGCAATTCTAGGATGGTTTCTGTAGTGTTTCTAAGTGGGAGTCCACTATGTAGAAGGATTTTATGTATATTTAATTAGTTATATTCTATTTGGTCAGATAAATGGTGTTTTAGTGAATGGGTTCTTAGGAAATAAAGTTCATGGTTTTTTATCAGATGATAAATAATGACCTTCAACGCATGTTGATGTTGTGTCCATGTGGGATCAGAAGAATGATTTATCTCAAACTAATTATTGGAGTATAATCCCAACTACCTGGTTTCACCTAAAAACAAAACTCATCCTCAATTTAAATAATACAGATAGTCATCATGGGAAATATTTAAAAGTGGAAATTTGAACTGAGTTTTTATTAAGTTGAAATAAAGAATTTATTATTTGAATTGGTAAAATTGGATGAAGAAACTTTTATGTGTGATAATTTATAGAACTAGGGAAAAATGAGTGTCAACAAAATTGAATTAACATACTTAATATTGGCCTAAAATGTTATATTATGTATGAAACCATTTTTTCATCGATCATACAATAATACATTTTACAACTAAACATGACGGTTGTGGGTTGTGTTGTACAATTTCTATTGTAGATGTTCATGGAAATTAATAAAAATAAATGATTACGGTTATTTTTTCATTTTATTTAATGAAAATTGGAAGAATTGTTTCATTTTAATCTTTAAATCATGATGTATTCCTCGAACATGCATTCTCCTCCTTCCTATTAGATGTTCGATCTAATACTAAACTCTAAAATTAAATCAATATATGGATTAACTAGTAATGTTATGGGGATATTGAATTTTCATTGTACAAATTACACATAATAAAAATAATTTGTCACATAAGCATTCATACTTCTTAAACATCCAATGGTCAACCAAGTGATTAGCCCACTTGATGAGGATGTTTTACAGATGGTAGAATGTAATGTGTGATGGTGGTTCCATGTATGATATATGTGAGGGATTTGAAAACATTTTAGGGTATAATATGAATAATGAAGACACATATTAATGAGTAAAATTGATGTAGGCTGCTGATATTCATTTTTAAATAATTTATATATATATATATAAATAAATTTACCTTAATTTTAAAAAAAATTAATCATTGAATGCTTCAAAAATGGAATTCCCTTAATTTATTAAAAAATAGATCCCTAAATATATTTTAACAATGTGTTATCATTAAAAATTATTTAAATTATGAAAAATTACCATAAACACTTATTTGGAAATATAAAAAAAAAATCAAAAAAAATTCATCCTATTTTAAGGTTCACGCTATATAATTTGGAAAATTCAAATTAAAAACTATTTTGATAAGATATATTTATGAATCAAAATATACTATTAAATAAAACAAAATCCAAATACCAATTTTGTTTGAAAAAAAATTCATCTTTCCATCAATGCATACATTACGATAAAATTTCTGCATATCAAAATTTTAGAAAAAAATTCTTCATTATTTATTTTCATTTTAAATTTAGCATAAGAAGATTTCAAAATAAAAAGAATGTGTAAACCACATGAAGAATTAGTATATCAATTTTAAATTTTGAACTATACAAATTTAATCTAAAATAGTATATCAATTTATAAATCTAGAATATATTTAAACCATTATAAAACCTTCTAACAATATTAAATAATGAAATTAATATTAACATCCTAATTAGATAAGTCAAAAACATTTATACAAATGGATTAAAACATAAATACAATAATTTCCTAAAATAGATAATAAATGTGATGCTGAGGGTGTGGGTAAAGAAATAGTGGCTCGTGACAAGGGAGATTAGGGGAAAATTCCTAGAGGTAGATTGAGGTAAAATATCCAACATGATTCATTCAAATCCTTGAGGAAAATTGGAAACAGTGAAAGAAGAACTTAAAAAACGAAATGATGAAATATAATGAGTGGTGGATCATAAGTCACCTAGAATGGGTTTTGAAATAGTTGATTTTCCGAGGTATTGTTGGGAGAGAGGTGATTATGATTCAGCTCTGCGAGTGGTTGAATAGTGCAAGTGATCTGGTCCTCTATTATTGTTCAATTAAAAATACGATAATGATTTTATCAGTGCTTTTTTGAAGGAATTTATAAGGAACTATATTGATCAATGATAAATTAGAAAACAATGATAAATTCCATTTTTATCAGTGTTTTCAAAAAAGTGATCATAATTATTTGTTATGTCAGGACTGCCTCTTAGTGGTGATAAAGATGGGTCTTTATCAACACTTTTTAATGATGGAAACCCGATCTTTATCCGGACTCTATTAAAAGAATAAAAGGAAAACTATATCGAATAAATATAAACAATATTAAAAGTGATTTATGTAAAAAATTTATAAATATTAAAAGTGGTAAATAATATTTTACAATGTTAATGAAAGGAAAATCAAAAATGACTGAATATTCGAAGTGAGTGAAATTTACTAACTAAAATAGATTAAACTAGAAATAAAATCAATAATTAAAAGTGTATTAATAAATATATATTATTGAAAAAAAGAATAAATCTTAAAATGATTAGGATACATATTAAATATATACATTTCAATCATATTGAAAACTATAAAAGTTGAACAACAAATATATATAAATAAATATTAGAAATGTATAAGCTACAAAACAATTAGAACAATTGATATTGATACTAAATAAAATATAAAGAGAATTGAAAAATTAATATTATTTGTGAATAAATAATAATGACTAATATTTAATGAATAATTGTTAAAATAGGGAGAAATATCACTATTAATAAATCAGTAGGCTAAAAAATTATTTTCAAAATCAAGAGGTTTCATTAAATTTATAGATTATTAAAATAATTAACTAAGAATACATATTAAAATGAAAGTAAAAATATTTTATTTATTTCTTTTCAAACCATATTAAATCATTAAATGTTAATGAAAAAACATACATTAAAAATTATAAAATAAGGATAAAATTAAAGGCATATTTAACAATAAAAATTTGAAAATTAATAACTTACTAAAATATTTATAAACATTTCAATTTATAAATGAATTAATATTATTAAAAATAGAAAAATTTGAAATTATATTAAAATTAAATAAATAGTATATAATAAAAAAATGAAAAATGAATAATATTTAAAGATCAAATTATATTATATATTAATTATTTTATAGTAATAAATATTATTCTAAAATTAATATTAAAAATTGATTAAATTATCTATGTACTATTTATATGTGTGTTTTATTTAAAAATTCATTAATTACATATATTAATGTGTGGAATTAATGGAATAATTGGTTGATATATTTTAATTTGAAAAATAGACAATTAATTATAATTTCATTACTCGATATAATTATTCTATATTTTTAATTAACATTAATATTTATTTATACAATAAATTAACTAACTATATGAATTATTTATGATAAATATACATAAGTTGTATTATATAAATAATATTTAATAAAATAATATATACATATGAATATATTTCTATTTAAAAAAATATGTTTATTAATTAATAAATATATATAAAAAACATAAAAATTGAAAAAATTTACAAAACATACACGAAATAAATATTTTCAATCAATAAGTCATAGAAAAGTAACAAAACAAATATGGTATTAATAATATTAAATGAATAAATAATATTTAATGAATTCATGTAAAACATCAGGGAAATTTAGTTAAAATATGAAGAGATTTAGAAAATATTAGAAATATATAAAAAGATTAATTATATTAACTTTTTAAAAATCATAATAAATAATTTTTTAAATTATAATGAATATATATTAATTTAGTAAAATAAAAGTATATTATAACTATTAAATTTTAATCAATATATATATAATCAAATATTAAAAAAAAGTAAAATTGAAAAATAATAAATAAATTTAAATCAATAATGAATAATTTTATAAAAGAATAATTTTTTAATGAAATATCTATTTATAAAAATGTGAAATTTTAAGATATATATTGTTTATAATTAATATTAAATAGTATATATTAAATATTAATATAAAAAATGAATAACATTTACTAATTAAAAGAATATTATATTTAATATTGATTTTTATTAAATAAAAATATAAAATGATAATATTAACAATTTATAGTGTTTATGATTATTTGTATATATAGAACTGAATTGATACCATATATGTATACATGATAAATTAATAAATGACATTATGTGTAACATATTTAATAAAATTTTAATTAATATTTTTATATTTATTATTTGATATATATTACAATTTGATAAAATGATATTGATAAAAACAAATTGCTTAATTGGTATATATATTTTAATTAATATTTAATTTCTTTCTAAAATTAATAAATTATTTTCATTAAATATATTACATGTTATATGATATGGTTTATAAGATATAATATTTTTTATATAAATAATTTTTAAGAATGTTAAATATATATATATATATATATATTATTTTATACAACATTTAAACTAAATATCATATATATCTAGTGAAGATTTATATTTAGTCTAATTAAAATGGGATTTAAAAAAATATTCTATTTTTATCAAAATAAATATATTTTTATATTAATATAATGTTTTAAATGATATAGTTTTTTAAAATTTAATATTCCCTTTATTAGTGTTTTTTAGTGATGATAAAGACCGCACTTTTTCCGATCTAATAAAGGAGACCCATTATTAGCTTTAATGAAGGGTGTAATTTGTTACCACTAATATAGGGTGGACATTATGAGTCCCCCAAAAAAATAACCGATAAAGGAAAATTTTTATCAACATAATTCTACAATACATTGTTATTAGTGATGATAAAGGTAATAAGAATTTATTATGTGTTTTTAGTAGTAACTACTTCGACCATGTGTATGGGTTCTTGGTCCAAGGATTGGGGTACCTAGTATTATTTCATTTTTCATGTATCTTCTCTCCTTTTTGAGGATCCTCGTTTCCTTGTTTCATTCTTAAGTTCGTCTACTATATTTACAAGTTAATTTTATTGCTATGAAATTTATTTGGAATGTGGATTATAATAGTTTAGAAATCTTGAGTAATGAAGGTGATATGGTTGGATAACCCATTTAATTTCTAATTTAATGTGATTATTTAATTCTAAACTTATATAAATTTATTTATTTTTATTTATTGTATGAAATAATTTTGAAAAATATGTGAATAGAATGAGAATGAAAATATGAATAAAATTTATTCCTTTCAAATTATTTTGATGGAAGGAAAAAAAGTAATGTAATATTAAGGATTCCTCTAATTTTTTTCCATTTGTTACTGATATAAATATTGACATTTTTATTTTCATTTTGTAATGGAATTTAAATATATAAAACTAATATATAAATTAATAAATAACACCAATTGAAGTGTATAATTATGTGTTGTTTCAAATTTTTCATGATAGATATATCCTCTGGTACCTCTATCCTCTTATTTAGTTGGTGAATAGATTAGGGGTAGAGGTAATATCTTTTTCACTAACCTTGATGATTTATTATAGGTTTGTTATAACCTATATAATGGGTTTGGAGTGAGCGTGGTGTTTTAATTGTAAATCATTACATTTTTTTCTTCCCTTCCTTATAATGATTCCTTGAACCATCAGTGGTATGGTGAGAATATATAGGTCATTTAAAGAAGTTAGTGTAGTTTTCCCTTATATGGAGTTACAATGTAATGCTCTATGAGTAATATTTATGATTCTTAAAAGGATGTGTCAGTGTTTTTAATGTTTTCATTACCCTCATGATTGGTGAATATCTTTTAAAAAGAATTGGGTTATAGAAATGAGATAGTTTAATGGTAGAACATTTATATGATGATGGTAAATGTTAGTTCATGATTTAGAAATAGTGAGGCTATAGGTTTAACATTACAATCTCATCAAGGATGATATATCAGGTCAAGTTGTATGTCTTAAATTTAGATATTTGGTTTAATACCTAAATTAATCAAATAATTTATATTACAGTGTTGATAATAATATTTTATAATTTATTGTATCTATAATCATAACATAAAATTTGATGTATTTATAAAGATATTTTAGGTTAAATTAAGAAATATAAATAGATGAATAGACAACCACCCCATTTGATATGTTCACATTAATGAAATAATGATGATAAGAATATATCCATCTTTATGATGAATAATGCTGTTTATATTGAGTATTTAGTTCAATATGTGTAATGATTAAGAGGAAATTTAATGATAATGTAGAAAAATAAAATTGAATGGTAGAGTAAATTCATAGTTAAGGAGTGAAAACTATCGGTATTTATTATAGTTTAATGGTTACATTATTTAATGTAAGGTCACATTATAGTTTTAATGCTTCTCAAATGGGGTTTTGATTATTGTTCTTTAACATCCCTTGATATTTTCTTACATTGTGATGTTATTTTCCATGGCATGATATTTGAATTTTTTTAATTAATTTCAGTATGATGTGATGCATGGGACATATGACCAATTTAAAATGGTACTAGGTGGTGGGAGATCATGGTGATGGTGTTTTGAAACTGAAATTTTAGCAGTTGTAGTAGTAATTTCATGTTATAATGGCTTTATGGGGGAAAGGTATTGATGTTATTGTCACTAATATAATGGGTACAAAGAAATTTTGTGGTTATAAAATGAATTTTTAATCCATGGCTTCATGATCAATTTGTGAGGGGAACTTTTATTGGCATCTTACCAAATTGATATGAATGCAACCTAGTCGTAATGTCTGAGCGGTGGAACAATATTTTTTTGGAAACCATATTTTGAAAACATATTTTTTTATTGATATTTTATTTTCGATTATTTTATAGTAAAAATTATTTGATAGATATAGGTATGGATATAAATTATATATTTATAGTTTTCTGATATGTTGGATATGTCACCTTTTTATGATAGTTCAAATTAGAGATGTTTTCTTTTTTATGTTTTACTACTTTATTACAAGATAATAGCAGGTGATGTAGAAGAATCACATTGGCTACATTGGATTTTTCTACAGATGAATATTTATTTGAAATCTCTTAATTATATAGTGTCTTGATTATAATCTTCCCCAAAAATTAGATTTTTCATCGATATTGTCTTCCTATGAAATATTATCTTATTATGTACTCCGAAAGTCCTCACCCCTCTAATGTCTTTTCATATTGGTTTTCTAGATTTTTTTGTATAGAATGAGATAACCACCATTTGGGAAATGAGGTGAAGAATAGTAAGTAGATTGGATCTTATAACACCTCAAAATCTTAAATAATATTATATTTAAATGGGTCAATTTGTTCAATAGAATGTTACATGAGCAACACCGAGCATAAAAGAATACACTATATAAATTTAGAAAAAAAAAATATTTTGTAATTAAAATATAATCATATCTGTTGAATCTGTGGGAATGAATACAAGTAACCCATTAATGAAATTTATGTTTAAATAATAAAATGGATACTTTTACTATGATGTAAATTCAATTGGTTTACCTAAAATGAATAATAATATCTTTTATGGTTTAATAAATGAATTTTTCTTAATATTTCCTTTTTATAAGATATTACATTCTATTTCATGAAATTTATTACTAAGTATGACAATTTTTTTATTAATAACTAGATAGTAGAAAAGTAGTCTTTCAGTGGTACAAAATAACAATAATGACACTTAATGTTTAAAATCCTCATTATCCATTAAAAAAAAATTTCTTTATATTTTATGAATTTATTCAAAAAACAATTAATTTTTATATTTTAGAATTTTAATTTTTAATTATATAATTAATGTTTTTATTTAGAAGAAAAATATGATCGTAAGAATATATTTTTTGTTTTTTCCCATGATTTTTGATTTCAATCGAAAAAAGTATCATTAAATATTTTTTAAATTTAATGAAATTTTTATTATGTAAGTTCAACTTATTAGTTTAAAAAACCATTTCGGAAATAAAATATTTATTTATCAAATAAAATTATGCCTTTTAATATATTATTTAATTTTTTAAATCATATTTTAAAAAAATTTAGAACTAAATTAATAATATAATTTAACAAAAAATTGTTATTTATTCCTTCTTTGAATCATGTATTTTCAGGGTGAGATGTGGTTTTGAAATTCTAGGAAAACCTCATTACATTTAAGTGATTTTAGTTAACCAAAAATTAATTTTTAATTGATATTTTTTATAATTATTACTTAAACATAAATTTTATGCATCAAACATTATGTTTAAAAAACTATATGTTATTAGCAGTAATATAAAAATTAACCATTAAAAATAGTACATATTTTATTTGATGTGTTTTTTTAAATTTAAAAAACTAGAATCTTCAAATATGGTATGTTTTCAATGTTATTTATTCCATTATAAAACTTAGTATGGTAAAAAATTAATTACCAAGGTAAAATTAAATTTTGGTGCAACAAAAAATGATAAAAGAAAAACCCTTTAAATAGTAAAATATTTCTACAAAATGAGTGGATAAGGTGAGTTATGATCCAAAATCACATTACACTCATATTTTATCCATATTTTAAACATTTAAACCTTAATATAAACTACATTGGTTTGAAAATGAATATGTTATATTCAATACTATCCTTGTATTCACTTATACAGGAGTAACAACACCCCCTCATCATGACAGCCCTACCCATATAATTTCTACTTGAAATTTTAAAAAAATACATCAAGATCACAATTCCACCTTGAATGTCCTCTAGACATCGTTAGTTATAAAAGGTTTTAGTTTTTATGAATAAATCCTAGGAAAATATTTTTAACTAATGTTAGTATGATAAACTAATTTGGTTTTATTCATTATTAAAATCATTAAAAATTATTCTATACATACACATATAAATTTCGTTAAACAAAATATATAATATAACATTATAATATTATGTTTCTTATAATTTTATGTTTATAAATACCATCTATTAAGAAAAATGACTTAAATATTCATGTGTACATGAAATATACTACCAACACGAACAATAGAAAACATTTTTCATTATGACCCATCATTTTTAATTCTCAAAATATATTTAATGAGAATATATGACCAGTACGTTGTTAATAGTATTATTTTATAAGAAATGGGATATACTATTAATTTTATGATAAATAAAAGATTAATGGTAGTTCAATAATTTAAAATATTGTAATTACATGTAAAATGATCTCTGCAATCTATTTAATGATGTTTTATAAACTATATTCTCTTTATAATTCATTCAATTATTATATATCATTGTAATAAATAATTCATAAGATCATTATACTTTTTGTGTAATGATATTACAACTAAATTTTTCCATAATCATCTATTAAACATGATTGTTTAATGTTTTGGTTTGTTTAACCACCTATATGAACAATAATATAAAATTTGATAATAATGTCTCTAGTTTTTCTAGTATAGTATATTGAATATTTTTATATATAACATTGTATTTTTACTCATAAATGTAGCTATGTTTGACTTTCATGGGACCATATAATTATTATAATATAAATATTAATTTATACTAAATTATGTGAATAGATATTATGAGGGTAAATAGTTATCCAATTGACTGGGGAATCATATGGGTAATCTGAGACAATGGTTATTTCCAAAATGTTGTGCATACCCTCTGTGAGACATAATTTTGAAGAATGAATTATGTTCAAAGGAATAAGTTCATTGTAAATAGTATTATGTAAATTAATTAATTAATATAAATAAATAATTTATAAATCTATTTCCCTAGACATATCTATTAAATCCATGATAAAAAAATCCATATGGTTAGTCTCTTAAACCTAAGAGAATAGAGAGGATGGGATATTTTTTGTCGTTAGTGGATTAATATTGATAATCGATGATGAATGATCAATGAGAATAATATGATGATCGATAAACATACAATTGTTTTATTCATCATTTGTAGAAGATGTGTTCTTCACCAATGATCTATCAAAACATGATTCCGGGAACATTATTTCATTGATTTACACCTAAATTTTATTTTTTAATGTATGAGTTTCTATCTCATTTTGAATCTATTTATTTTCATTCTTAACATGAGCCCTAATAATTAATTTAATTAATTCACCAAAAGTTTATTACTCTTATAGACATTATGGAGTGGTTTTATTGGATCATACAGACCAAAAATATCTTTTCCAAAATTTGTAAACATTTACCCCATTGATCTAATTGTTCATGATTGTTCACTAATAGTGTCTTTTTCGACATTTTGGGGTCTGAATCAAGCTTGATTGAACCCCTAGATTCAGGGTAGATGTGTGAAAAATTCACATATTGTTTTTTTGAGGATTAATTTTTGTAAAATATGATATTCATGCATTTGTAAAAAGGATTAGGATATAAAAGGTGTATTTTTATCCATGGGAGAGACAGTGTGGGGGTGTAGTCTGATAATAATGTTTCATGTATTGTATGGGTTCCCATAATCCATCCATCAGTGAAAAATTATAAATGGTAATATGCATGTATAGGATGTATTGTTTGAATCATGGAAGAAATTATGGTTGTGGTAGTGTGGATGATTTACGGAAGAAAATTTAGATTTCGGAAAAACCAAATATACAATGTTTATAATATAGGAAAACACACCATGTGGTATCCTGGTTGTGGAGCTAGGGTTTTGGGTGGATATATATGTCACACACTTGGTATGAATTGTATATATTGTGTTACATTGTACATATGTCTCGTTGTGGGTGCTTGGGGTATACAGGCATGGGCACTACCATGTACACAAGCATGACAAGAGAATATAGGCATGACTCGGTACTTAGACATGACCACGTACATGTAGTTAACCATTTACTCAGACATGACCATTTACATAAGAATAAATAGAGTGTGTTTTTATAGTCTTAAGTACATATGAACCTTCCAGAATACATGGGTAGACTTAGGATAGTCAAGACACATTTTGCGTACCCAGTAAATTCCATATACTCTTCTATGAGGCTTCCACCTTGTGTATATTGTTCTTAAAGAAATATATTTCATCTAGTGAGTAACCTATCATATGTACTGTTATTTGTAGAATTTGATAGTGGCCTTTTATTTGGCATCATAGATACCACACACTGCATTATGAGTGTGACTCTTCTTTCAACAATTCTCATCTGACAATATCAATCATGTGTGATTATTAGAGTGTTACTATGGTTTAAACCCAACTTGTAACACCATGTAATGGTTCCTATATATATTTTACTTAATTGTAGTTGGAAAAGCCCTTAATTAGTAGAGCGTAGGTCCTTTATCCACTGTGTGGACCTCCCCTACAATTAAGATCCACATTGCGAGTGGTTCCTCTAATAATGTCTGGTACCCCTTAGCTCTGGACATAGTTTCAAGGTGTGAAATATACACATAGATTCTTGTGTTGTTTATTGTGATTATGGGAACCATAGATGAAGTTTTAGAGCATAAAGATGACTCATAATTATTATATTTGTTATGGAGATTGATATTACCATTATATATCATTTGGGATCAATTACGATCATATATGTTTGGATTTTACCCTATTTCCTAATGGTTGAGATGAATATTTTATATTTCTACATCTTTCTCCATTGAGTTTTATCATGTCCTATTGGATTTTTATCTACACAATCCCTCATGGGCTTGTACCACAGATATTGTGTCTTTTAATGGTAAAAGACATATCAATGGTGATATTATAGACCATGTTTTGGGGAAACATACCTCTAAATAGAAAATATGATCATTTTAAGTGGTATCCATGGTGGAATGTGAACTGGGATGTGTTTAATACCCCCTTATCCAGTTGGCATTATGTTGAGAACCCATTTCTATTTGGGAATTTATTTTTCCCCATTTTTTCTATTAAACTAATATTATTTTAGGATTAATAAAGGCTCTTGCTTGCAATATTTACACTATATATATTCTATCTTTTATTATTTTTCTACACTATTTAATATATCTAGTTATGTAATATTTATAAGATCATTGTCCAAGGCCTCCAATTTAATTATTTCATAGTCAACACTTATCACCGACCCCTATCCTATTTGGGGTGGGCTTGGGATGTCTTTTTATACTAACCACCATTCAGTAGGGCCTCAGTGGGTCAATTCATGAAAATGTGGAATCAGAGATGACTTTCCCCATAAGTTGGTGTTTGGAATTGGAACATGATGTGAGGATTGGTTTTTTAATTTTTTTAAATAATGTTATAGTGTATCAATTATGAATTTTATTAGAGGGAATCTATTTTTGGTGGGGTGGATGATATCACCATTCATCAAGACTCTAAATACCTACTTGTTGACTTGTCATATCGAGTTACTGGTTGTAGGGAATAAGTGATACTTCAATTATATAGGATTGGGTATTTCGAGATTCATGTATTTTGAGTTAGAAAACCATATATTCTCCTCTAATTTTGGTACTTATTGTTTAATTTGATGATGCCTCCATAATTACATCCCTCATGGAATATGATAATGAATATATATTAGGATCAGGTTAGTGAAGAGGTCTTAGTTGAGAGACATACTCATGATGTTTTTCCCCAGTGATCAAGGAATATGATCCCTAATGTAATGTAATACAAATAGGTCTTTCATGAATGGATGGTGATTCATGTATGATTATATCATTATGAGAGTTCCAGTGATAGAGACCATAGTGATTTTCAAGTGAGGTATGCACTGAAACATGGAAGTATTTGATCGAGTCAATGGTCTAAGTAATAAGTAATATTCTAACCCCCTCCCATCATGTGGTTAAATAACAATCCATCTTTCTACATAGAGTAGTGATGAATTGGAAGAGGACACGATAATTATTAGACTTTGTGTTTTCACTATTTAAGGATTTAGGGGATTCTTTTTCTCCAATAGGGTTATATTCTATTATTCAAGTATATGTCATGTTTTACCAACCTCACACACTACTCTCTAGATAAGGCGTGATATGGAGACTTCCAAGAAATAAAGATTGAGTAGAGCCTTCATAGATGAATCCTAGAAATAATAGTATCCTTGTGCATTCCTACTTATACATGAGTTTTGAATTTGTTTCTAGTTATAGAAAAATTCTTACCAGACGGATTCATGGTTGATAGAGCTACATAATGACTCCATGTGGCTAGATAATCTATATTGGAAATAATCTATCTGTTTTTTAGGTTCATAGTGCAGTAATACACCTCACACCAAGACAAATAAATGTGGATCTACACTGTATTGTTCATATAGAGGATCCAATCTTCTGTGAGAGGGGATATTCTATACATTTTTTAGGAGTTGTCACATATTTTATTATTTCTTTACCAACATACTAGTGAAGGAATAAATTATTTGGACTAACCTCGTTGATAGCATCCGCATTGGAATTTGTGATTTACCATTTATTTTTATGGAATCATCAAGGGAGGATTTTCTATAAGAGTATTTGGTCTAGAACTAGAGGGAGTAGATTTGTTTGGAGGTTGAAAACATGAGCTACTTCATTCACCACCCCTTGTTAGCCCAATTGAGGATCATAGGAATAGCGATTGTCGGTGAGGGATGTCAGAAACTATGGATGTATTTGACCAGGAATATCATGGTAAGATTCTAGGTACAAAATATTAATTTTCTACTATTTCATCATTACTAGTAGACATATATGTGGGTTATTTTTTGATCATCATATCTGTAATGCGAGATCTAGGGCTTTTGGGGGAGTTTTTATCCCCAAAATTATGACTAGATGTTCCAACATGGAGTGATTCCTCTATATTTAACATATTTCAGTTGTTTGAGATGATGTTTTTTAGTGTATTTATAATGGTACCACTTGTTCATTAAGATGAAACACAATTATTTAATCTTAGATATGAACTAGTTATCTATGGTGAATGTCGTGATTGGTTGTAATCTTAAGAGTGCTGAATTCCTTCATTTATATAGGAAAATTCTATTTTATGGATGAGAGATTATTTCTGACATAATAGTTATGGATTGAGTACATTGTTATACAACCTATCACCCCTCAGTTGGTGTGTTCATCACATTATGTAGTGGGATCTATGGTTATATTGCTTCCAATGGTAGTGGACGACTATACGCATATATATTTTTCGTTATATTGTTGGACTATCACTATGAAGGGAGATAATATTCTACATCAAACATCACCATGGTACCACACCAATTTCTTTATAGGAATATATTATGGCCCTTTGCTAAGTTTCAGAAGATAAGAATGTAGTTTTATGGATATTTGGAGAAATGTTTTATTGGCCACATAATATCCCCCAAGGCATCACCTATTAAATTAATTAATATTTAATATGAGAGTTTGACGATTTTTGTTGAATATTATCACGTAAATTAGGTAATGATAAAAATATATACACATTTATGATGATTAATGGTCATTTTGATCGGTTGAAAATGTTGAAATAGTTCTCATAAATTGATCTCATGTCTGGATACCACTAGTAGAGGGTTTATAAGGATAATATTCAAATGGAAATATTCTAATAACCTTATTGACAATATGAGTTATTATGTATTCCTTTCTATGTGAATAATTCCACTTCGATGCTAGTATATCTTATGAAAATAATCTTCCATCCACATATAGACCAATTTTGAGGTCTCTTTATCGATGACAAGCTTATTTACACTACATATGAGGAGGAGTAGGTAGAGCATTTTTAGATGGATGCATACTTACTATTGTTGTACCAACATTTTTGTAAGACCCCAAATTATTGTTTTTGATTGAAAAGAATAATTTTATATAGAATGTCAATTTTTTAATTTGGTATATCGTTGGTACTAATGAATATTGAAATTTTTTTATAGAAGCCTCAGAGCGTGATGGAGGATTAGGGTTTTATTGCTTTGGTAGGGTAATAATAGAGGTTCATTTCCCACATTTATAGGATATATTCATTTGATATTAATGATGATGAAAGGTCATCCATTTACTATGACTGATATTGTGAGATAGAATTTTAGGTGTTGCGGCTACGGTTCACTAGGGAACATTTTGCAAGACTATTAGTGGATATTTTTTAAATGTGTGGTTTTATAATTTCATTGGCCCTGGGATTAGTTGTGTGTTGTTTCATAGGTATGTAGTAATCACTTATAGGCCATGGAATTTGAGTCCCCAAGGGAAAAATACTATGTACCAGGACATAGAATTTTCAATGATAGTGTTTTCCTTGAAGGGTGGAGGCAATATCTTTTGGGTGATTGTTTCATTATTTACATAGACCACTAATGTCTCAAGTATATATTCACTCAGATACATCTATTACTTAGACAGATTCATTATTTATAGTTCCAATAAGTCAATGACATCGAGATAATTTATATTTATGGGATGGGAACACTGTGGGAGATTCACATATCATAAAGTCCCATTCTCACTCTATGGAGGAGATTTTTGATATGTTGGATCATTGTAGCTAACCATGATAGAGGATATGGTTTTAGATTTTCTAAAGTATATGTTATTGAATCCCATGATTCTCCAAAATTTTTGGGTGTTCCGGTTGGGGGACATCGATTATAATGTTTAACATGATTGGATTTCCCTTAGGAATATACATGATAGAGTTTCTAAGGGTGGAAAGAATTCCATACAATCTTTTGTATTATTAGTGATTTTTTCACATTTAAAGAAGTAATTTTGATATAAAATCATAAATTAAACTTGGATTTTTATTACGGTGTGTTTAAGATATTTTTGGAACATCAGTGATAGATTTGGTGATTCAGCATAAGGCAGAGTGTTTTTGATGTTTCCTCATGGTGTCTTACAGGTCTGAAATTAAAGTCCAAACATTAGATTACATAAGGTCTTTTACAACATATTTATATCATTAAATGGATGTTGGATTCTATATTGATATATTTTTTAAATGTTCATCCACTGATATTGAGGAAATGAAACACTATCATTGTTATTTTTGACTAACTAACTATAGATATTGAATCTGTTACCATTATGTTCAATAGATCAATTGATATTTTTGTTTATTTATTTTATGAAATATATCATCTATATTTTTCTGGGGAGCCTATAGTGATGGTCTCCATACATGATTCTTGGATCACGTCATGATTATGGAGGGTTTTCTTGGAGAACTTTGGAACCCAATTATGAATGAATACAATGTTTCACCCCACTATATGTTTTGACTAACTAAGAAAACTATCTAGGTTTTGGAGGACATGTTGATATGGAATTTTTGTATTTTAGTTAAATCTTTGAGGAAAATTTTTGATTCAAAGAATTTTCTCATAATAATAGCTACCACATAACTATTATCATGGATCCTTTGGTGGCTATGTATGGGTTATTGACTATTCACCATTATTCTAGATAGAGATTGGTTGTAAATATCTTGTTAGGAAAGATAAGGTGTTGGAAATTAATGGTAATGTTTAGGCAGACCACAAGTGTTTGAGGACAGTCCAGAGTTAGCCAAAATCATACACTAATCCATATCACAATCCCTTGGATTTCAAATAGGGAGACCATTATTTTAAGAGATTCTCCATGTGTAGAGGATTAAATAGGTTTTTCTAGGGAATAAAGCTTTACTTGATGTTAATTAAAACTTTTGGGGTAGTATATAGGGTTCGAAGGTTTCTTAACACATGTCCTTGACTCATCATTTGGACTGAGTTTATTTAATCTACCATGTAGCACAAATGATCTGATGCATGAAAAAACCAATATGTGGTATTGAATTAGGTGAAATGGACATAGATGATAGAAAATCCTTTATTTTTTACCATATGAAGATTGTGGATTGACTATAGAGTATTATTCTTTAATAAACTACTAATTTGGTTTGAGTTCATTGAAAGTATGGGAGCATTTAGGAGAGCTCATAGGAATATGAGAGTTGGATTCTGACTCAGTACCCCATCATTTTTTAAATCATATTTTTTTGGTAGAAAAGCCTTTTAGGAGAATAGAATATAATGAATCCAATTTTTCTAGTTTGATTCATTGAATATTTATATATATATATTTGGATTTTTACATGGAGGCATCATTGTGTTTAGTTTTTATTTAACCCCTTAATTAATATAATAAAAATAATAACAAATATTTAACAACCCACAAATGTCAATTTTGGATAGATGGTTTTACAATTGATTGGGACCACAGATTGGAGATCTGAGAGCACAATTATTTACGAAAAATTGGGTGTAACCAGGGCCCTATATAAATTTTCCTGACATTTGATATTCTATGAAATATTCCCATTGGAGAGTGAGTTAGGCAAATAAATATAATAATTTAATTTATATATTTAATATCATAAAAATATTTCCCTATATATGAATACCATTCTTTGGAAAATATCCAGGTCTAGCTACATTAGCCTAGGAGATTAGAGAGGAGAAGAGATTTATTGTCATTTATGGATTATGATTGAGGGTTGATGATAAACGATCAAGGATCATCGAGGTAGGTAATGTGATTGCATTGATTTCCATCATTATTTTATATTTAATACTAGTACTTATTTTAACTTTTATTCCCACTTATTTTCATTATTTACATGAGACTATATAATTAATATAATTAGTGTGCCTTTTTTAAATTGGCATCAACATTATGGAATCTTTTGACGGGATCCCACAATCCATTAATATTGTTTAATTTTTTATTTTCATTTCCACCACACTTCATTATTTTCTTTTTCATTGGCTCAACGGGTTATATTTTGACATTACCAGTTAGGATTTGAGCATGATCAAAACCATATATTCATAGAATATGCATTTATGACATAAAAATCATTGTTTTTGGACATAACATGGTGATATGTAGAATATTTGTGTTTTGAAATCTTATTAAAGGCATAATTGTGGATTTTAATCCTAAAGAGAGATGAACTGGTGGAACTATGTGACATAAATATTCAGTACCTAGTACAGGTGGCTAAAATCTTGCCACCTGCAATGGATCATGAATGTTCATCCCTAGATATATGATCTATGAGGCGATTTGTACTATAAATAGTAAAATCCACATGAGTTGGTTGCATGATAAAAACATCAGATTATAGAGAATCTCAATGACATTGTGTGTAGTCTAGGAACAAGCACCATGTAGTCCCCTATATGAGGTGTCTAGTATTTCATGTAAGTAAATATATGACAAGCTATGTATGATCCTTATATTTTATGTGACCAGGTATTGATAGACCAACATGTAATCCATGTGTATTGTGTTATTAAAGTAGTTATGTACATTGGAATTACTAGGTACATAGAGATGGAATGAGTACATTGGAATGACCTAGTACTGAGACATAGATAGGTTCAACGGAAATGATAGAGTACTTGAGAATATTTCAAAGTATACCGACCATGTCTGGAGGACACATATTGACCTTGGGATTTAGGGACATGCCATATATACCGTATCCATGAAATATACTTTTCCATGAGAGTTAAGATTTTGAATTTGCTTCATCCAGACATATATATTGGCATGTGATTAGTTTATCCAATGAAATATTCTACATATAATGTGATGGTGGCCTTTATTTTGGAATTAGTGGTATTATTAATGATTTTATGAGTGTTAATATTGTTTTAGTGGCGAATAGCTATTGACATTCATTATATGTTATCATTAGAGTGTCAATGTGGTTAGAAACACCTCTTTCACACTAGGGTAGGGGTTACCCATAATTTTTAATCATGTAGATTTGTAAACCCCCATTCTACATTGTGATTAGATCCCCTTTATATGGAGTCATACCCCCTGTCTTCATGTTATAGGGGGGAGAATGTTTTCACAGAATATTGACCCCCCTTAGTTGTGGAGCATATTGGAAAGGTGAGGACCCTCCTTTGAGATTAATAGATAGTAATGTGTGATCTTAGAAATCGTATACTGATATTTGGAGATACATGGAAATAAACCCTTATTTTATTTGTTTTAGAGATAGAGACCCCATTTCCCTCTCACTACAGTTTTTTATGAGAAGATTTGTTAGGTTTAATATCCCTATTAATTTTGGATTGAGATAATAGTTGTATCACTCTATTGATCACATATTTTTTTTCAGAGCATCCTACTACATATTTATATTCCCACTGCAATATGGGCTTGGATCATATAAGTTTTTTTCTTATGTAGATGAAAGGTAGATCGATGGTGATATTGGTGGACCATGCTTAATGGGATTATAGTTGTACATAGTGTAGTAGATTGTGTTTGGTGGTCAACTTTGAGGATTGCATGTTAGACTATATTTATTCTCTAATTTGAGTTATTTTAGGTTCATACCACATTTCTAGTTTGGTGTTTATTTTCCCATTTTCTTTTGCTGCACTACAATACATTAATGTTTTCCTAGAGGTTGTTTGATGATTTTTTTACACACTATATATTGTCTTTTTTATTTTATTTCTACACTATTTCATGGTCATGGTTCTGTGTTTTTTTTTAAAATGTACATAACCTAAGGCCTCCCATTTCAGTATTTCCTACTCAGTTCTTGTCACAAGCCCCTGGCCTATTGGTGGTGATATCGGGCTATCTCACTCAGCATACCACCGACATGCTGGGAAATGTTTTTCCGGGTAATGGAAATGTGTTGGAAAAATTTGATAACATAAATACTATTTTAATATGTTATAAATATGTATATAAATTTCTCCCCATAATATTATATCTATATTTAGACAATTAATTAAGAATAAATATATCAACTATTAAGGATTGTCGAGGTATAATCATAGAAACCTTCATCTTCTTAGTTAATAATAAATGAACTTGGAATAAAATTATATCTTAATGCCCATTCTAGGCACATTGATTCTGGTGCCATATAAGATCTAATATTAAAGGACTTTGGAAAAAAAATAGATACAAAGAACACTTTTAATAAACTACTTCAATGTGAAAAAGATCACCTACACCTGCTATTGAAAATTGGAATGAACTAGGTAAAACCTACACACACACACACATATATAATGATTATAAATAATGAGTAGATTTTATTATATTTATAAAAAATGTTATTTGGGTGTGTATTTAATAAAATAAATTTTCTAATGATATTTTTTTCATGTTTATAACAAATCAAGTCCTAGGTAATGGTTTTCGTCTAAAATTCAATTCCTGGAGACATGTTTAGAATTATACACCTAATTTCATTTATGTGTTGTATATACTCACTATTTAACAAATCATACCGGGAATTACCTTTCAAAAATTTGTTTTAATGTTTAATTAGTATTACTATATTTCCAAGTTTTTTTTAAATGTAAATCTTTTTTAATCTCAATTTTTTTTCAATATTAAGTCATTGGGTATTGATCAAAGTTATAAAACAAGTTCTTTTTGTATGGTTTTATATTTATTTACAATATAATTAATTATATTCAAATATTTTGTTTATTGTAATGGTATTTTCAAAAAAAATCTTATGCCATTACTCAAGTGTCTTATGATTCTTTAGTTTACCATATAGTAAATATTTTTGGTAACAAAACATTGATTCATTATGATATGGTCATTTTCTTGAACATAGTTCAAATAGGTCTATTACAATATTCCAATTTATTGAATGATGTTGTATTATATTATTATTAATAAGGGATATAAATTCCTATCACATAAATAATTAGATAATTATTTCTCACTTATTGGGTTTTGCTCCTTTGTAATTATCCACCATGTTCCCCTATATGGGTTGTAATCAAGTTATATTTTTATTAACATGGGAAAGGTATTTGAATTCATTATATTATAATTATAATATGGATTAGTGATGGAAATTTTACTATGAATTATTTAGCTATATAACTTCTTAACATATAAGGGTTGTGATCAATTTATACCTTTTTTGATATGTGAAAATTTTTTATCATAAATTCTAATTATTCTCATGTAATGTATTTTAAATAGGTACTAAATCGACATATTATTAATTATATGGATAATAATATTTATATTATTCGAAATGTTCCTTAGGGATTTCTATATAACCTCGTTTGGACTCTTTCGGTGAATGCATTGGACATAATTAATTGACTGGTGGAGATACAAATTACATTCCTCTTAAGAAGTAAATTAGTCTCATGTGACAAAACAAAATAGGATTTGGTGTATACCCATCACAATATAATTACAATGTATTGAAATAAAACCTTGACAATATGTTACCTCAATGTCTAAAATTATGTATTCTATAATAATGAGATAAATATTATTTATAAATATGTTCTCATTTATTATTATCGACATTGTATGTTATAAATATATATTTATAAAGTAATTACATGGATTTTTTTATTTCTTCCATATTATGTATACAATGATTAGGTTTTTGACTACTTCAGTTATATATTTCCCATTCTGATAATTTTTTCCCACACCTTTTGTATGTTTCAACTCCTCAGGATAAAACTAAATATAGTAGAAATATAATCTATATAAAGAAATCACATTAGAAATAATTTTTTGGATATGTCATATAATTATTACAAAAAAGTAGTTTCTTACAAAGTAGAAAAACCTTACATTAGATAAGAAATACATGTGAATTATTAGTTTTTTAGCCTTCCTAATTTAGTAATGATCTAAATCTTTAAATATCATTAGGATGTAATAGTTGAAATTATTATTAATAATTTCATAATTATGGATGGTTATATCAAGGATATTGCATGTTGTATTAAAAACTACGTAATATATGGGTTTATGAGCACCTGATCTGGGAGTGCAATTATAAGGTGTCACATTTGGTTTTAAATTAATCTTTTATAAACATTTTTTGGTTAATATTATTTATGGATAATTTAATGAATGATAATTTATTATAGGTCATGTTTTTAAAGGTATAAATAACCCTTCAAGATGGTATATGATTTATCTTTAGGGTAATGATGAAAAATTTATCATGGGATTAGGGTTAGAGAATATTAATGAAAACCTTAAAGATGAGAATATTTATAGGAAGATATCTTTTAATATTGGTAATTACTTAAAAAAGTGGTTATCATATTTATACACCCCACATTTGGATACTGTAGAGTATATACTATTGTGGACTAAATGTACCAAGGGGTAATCACCTTGAAATGGGATGGATGAGAATTTAACTGATCATGAAATTGATGTATGATTAGTAGGCCTACTATTTCACAGCTAGAAAGAAGATCATACGGTAATGTTATGACCATTTGAAAATAGTAAGAATACTAGATTTCATTGTTACTTTATGGAATTATGTTAATAAGTATAATAAAATACACCTAGAAGAATTTTTTATTGACCTGAATTTATGAAAGAATGATACATATTTTGAAATACATATAGGAATGAGTGTTCATATTATAAATAAAATTAACATGGATTTTATTTATAAATATTTCTGTTTTTTTTATTTATATGAAATTGGATCTTTAAAAAGTGGCTAAGAAGTATATTCCCTAATAATCCACTGTATGTTATAACAGAACAAGGTAACTGACATAAATGGTTGATAATTTTATTGTATTATAGTTTTTTTGAGTTTGTTATTATTAACAATGGTAGTGTGATTGTTATTTTAATATTAATAAAATATTTTAGTGCTTAGATTTCATAATTAGAGAGTAATGTTTATTTGAGTAATTATAGTATTAAATTAACCTTAGGAGGAATAAGTGAATAATTTATGTTTTATGTTTTGTTTTTTTACATTAAAAGTAGGTAATGTATAATAAAAAGTATCTATAACCATGAAAATGTTATTTATTTATTTTTTTTTAGTTTTTTGGAAAACTATTTGAGAACAAATGATTTTGGAAGAGATAAATATTATGTTTATTATGTTCATGATGTAGAGATAATAAAGTGTGGATTTATTTTTAAAATCTAATCTAGACAGTTTTGTAAACCTTGGGATTGTTGATTTATTAATGACATTATTAGTGCAGTTCATCGCATTTTTTGGCTTATGGTTTATATAGACTACGATGTTACCTTATGAACTTGTTATTAGTACCATTTTACGGTTAAATGTATTGTTAATTTTTGAATGAATATATTGCTTCAAGGTGGTTTATTCATTTGGTTTTTTAAACAGTTTTGGGAAAGGTACGTTTAAGAGAATATATGAATATGGAGTATGTATTCCATTATATATTATTTTATGAATGGATAAATAATTTTGACAAAAGATAAGTACCATGATATTGCTAAATAGAGTGTGGAAAATATCATTATTTATATAACCCAAATGAAGAATATGATAAAATTATTGTCACCCACTTCCATCAATAAGAAACAATTAAAGTTGAAAGGATGTAAATTATTTTAGGGAGGTTATGTAAAACCTTCATATATTAATATTTTATAAAAGTATAAATGTTCGAACTTTTGACAGATTTCACCACAAGAACCACCACACATAAACGAAATTGTGATATTTTTACATAAAATATAAATATATAAGTATGACAGTTTTCCACATACCATTGAATTAGAATGAATATAAAAGAGCATATTTTTTATGAATTATATTCATATAGAAAATAAATAATACTGTTAATGTAAGTTAATTTCAATGAGTTTACCAAAAATGACTAATAGGAATATTTCGTGTGCATAAAATGATTTTCTTAAATATGACCATTTAATGAAATTTTAATTTCTATTTCTAGATATATATGAATAATGATGATAAATTATATTTCATATTATTAATTGTTTCTAAAAATTTAGAAGGTACATTTTATTAATTAAGAATAATAATAATTAATATTCAAAAATGACATTTTTTAATAAAAAATTCATTCCATTATATTTTATGATTTAATCCAGGAATATAACTTTTTTAAAATTTTATTTTTAAATTAATTAAATCATTTCAAGATTTAGAATATGTTTTTTATCCACAAGAAAAATTATAGTTGTTATTAAAAAAATATTTTTTTACTTCAGAAATGTGCTTTTTACAGAAATTATAATTTTTTATTTTATCAAAATGTATGTGTAACTAAAGTGTTTAGAAAAAATTTATATAATAAAAATTTATTTAATTAATTAAATTATAAATTTTAATATATTATTTTTTTCATATAAATACTATGTCTAATATTTTTAGAAGATGATTTAATATAAAAAAATATTTTTTTACGTTATCCTTGAGTAAAGTATTTTCAAGGCGAGATATATCCCGTAATATATCGTAGATTTAAATTGATTTATAAAAAATAAAAACATATTGATAATATATAATTATAATGGTTGTGACTTACTCATACATGTTTTCCTTAAAACCTGACTACATTTTAAAAACGATTTATATGCATTATGTTTGTGAAAGCTAAAATTAACTTTTCAAAACCATAAATATTTTATTTTATATAATTTTTTTCAAATTGTAAAACCATAATGATAAAAATAGCTAAATTATTTATAGTTATTTTCTAATTAATTAATTAATTAATTAAAATATTAATTATGATGTTAAAATAAAATTGTGGTAAAAGATGATATGTTTCTGAAAAGTCCTTAAAACATTCAAACCATTCTCCCAAATGAGTAGTTAAGATGAGTTTCACTCAACTATCATAGAAACCCCATATTTTTAAATTTTTAGCCACTGATCAATGAATAATTATTCTATATTATTGAAAATATAATGATATCTTTCAAAACTATCTTCCATTCCCCTATAAAAGAGAAACACTACTACCACCCCTAGATCTCTTAATTGAAGAATATATACTTAAAAACCTAAGGAGTTTCTCCTCCTAGAACCCTCTTGATTGAAAAAAATCTGATGAACACCATTATTTTTACAAGGCCCTCATTGTAAAGGATAATTCCACAAGAAATTTATGTACTCGATAGCAGTAGTGTCAACTGCATAGCTTTTCTTCTTTATTATATTCATTAAATGCAATTATATCTATAATAATATAATGATATTGTTAAAATTTATATAATTTAATGTTACTATAATGAGATGTTATTTTTTTCTTTTCATCTATATCATCCATTAATAAAATCATAATATCAATTCAGGCATATGTACAACTTACCACCACTAAAAGAAAAAATATTAATTTTTCATTACCACACATCATTGGTGGCTACCAAATCTGAATTCATGATGAAATAGGTTATTTATGATATCATTAATATTTTTTATGAAAAATTTTAAGACCAATTAATTATACAAATAATAAAAAATTATTTTTAGTTTAATCATTTAAAATGATCAAACTAAGAAGAAATCGATCTATTTTATCCATGAAATGGCTTTATAAAATTTATATTAGATTTATAAATATTTAAAATTATGATATATAATAAGAATTAATAATAAAATATGTGATTATTTTTTTATTATAAACAAATTAAAATTAATATATTATATAGTCATAAATTAATAATTATATGTTTAGGTTTAGGTTGGTTAAACATAAAATATGAAAAATACAATATATCTTATGAAATGTATCAATGTGAGAACATATTTTCTATTATAATATATATATATTATTTTTTATTTCTCTTAAGGTTATATCCAAATTTTACTTATTAATACGAAAACATCTTTTATTCATTAAGGATCATAAAAACACGATTATCAACGATTTCATCTTCATGGGTAATAAAAAATTATCATGAAATTAAATAATATATTTATAAAAATTCATATAAAATTTATTCTATTACCTTATATGGTATAATAGTGATTTACTTTTCAATAATAATATACACCTATATTAATTTTATGAAACAAGTTCAATTGGATAAATATCACTTACACATGATGCTACAAATATATAAAAACATGATAATATATATATAGAAAAACAATAAATGGGGACTTTAAATGGCTATTGATAAGAAAACTATTGTTGGGTATATATATATAATGATATTTTTTATATTTTTCATTAAATTTGGTGCAAGTTCCCAAATGAATCATGATTGAGGTAAGGGTTTTTATCTCAAATTATTCTATATGATAGATGGCTGGTATTATGCATATAATATCATTCTTGGGGTGTATATAATACTTATTGATATATAATATCATTAATTATATTTTCTCATCATATTTTTTGTTCAATTATAATACCACACTCTAAAGGGTGTTTAATTAAAATTTTACACAAGGAAAATATGTTTTAATATTCCAAATTTCTGTTCACTGAGAGATGTTACATATTATGCATCATGTACCCAATAACTGGTGTTTTATTGATTTATCATCTCTTGAATTTTATATTATTTATTTCCTTGATTTTTATACATTTTACTTTCCAAATCATGTTCCCCAATACAATTAGATATTGATTTTGTTTTATTTCCTTATAGTAATTATTTTTGGAATCTAGAAAATAATTAGTTGAGATATGATTATTATATTGATCTTATTTCATATCAATCATGTATAATGGGCCTTGTTATTGTATTATGTGGTATTATCAAAATATTTTAAAAATTTATACATTCATATTACACAAAACCATTAAAAAACATTTATATCTTCATGGTTTCTCTAATTTTGTATGTGTCCACCTTCATCCTCTGAATGGTTTATGATTTTTTTACCCTTTCATTGACATGGGAAAGAGTATTAGATCTTCGTAAGTCATTGTTTTCAATAAACATGGTTACTATAATATATACTCCACACTATATGGCCATAAATTTTTATTCTTTGAATGGGTTATTATCATGTTATCCCTATTATTGACATATGAAAAATTATTTACATCATTGACTACAATTTACTACAATCTATAGTAGATTATTTATTAACATTATATATTTTTCAATATATGGAATTATGTGTATTTTTTCTATAAAGGTTCATTGTGTAATAGAATTATGTTTATTGTTGAGTCATATAGAAAATTCATTGGGCTTAAATATGTGAGAGGTGGAACCCATAATTATATAGCCACTCACTTCATTGACTAGTTTCAGGACACAAAATAGCATGGGTGTCAGTGTCTACCTCTACCCATGTTAGTATAGTGTCATCGCCCAAGGCCTCAAGATCATGATTTTTTATGTATGACATTTTGGACATGATGAGTATGAGATCAGTATTATTGATATAAATGCTATAATTTATTATCATGGATATAGCATGTTCTAAGATTCAGAAAACTATAGAATTATTTAGATTGATTATTCCTGCAATATTATATAAAAATCAGTTAATTTTTTATATAATCATTTATATGTTTCATTAAATATATTTTGAGATAAAATATTTTTTTATTATTCAAATACTGAAAATACCAGAAAATTTTGTATAAGATACTTGCTTAGAAGTTTAGAAAATGTTAATTTATTTTTTAGAGGCATTCATATATTATTTCGAATTATGTAGTTTCTTGTATAGTGAAAAAAATCTATTTATTGAGAAATAAATTGGATTTACTAGTTTATATTTTTTTATTTTTTCCATTTCCCGTAACATAAAACATTATTTTTGATTAAATTGATGCAATAATCAATATTAAAATTTTAACTAATGATATTTATATCCATCATTTTACACTTTTATAATAGATAACATGTAATGCATGTTTTTATGAGAATGGGTTCTAAGACATCTAGTTCGGGCTGTCACATATGATAAGAGGTCAGTCATACATTACATTAGTAGTGTTACTTTATTTCAAATGTAATTACTTATGTGAAATGGGTACTTTTATAGATTCATATAATGTTCTATGGAGTATATTAGTGTTTTTGATATGTCCTAAAAGATTACACTTAATAGATGCTTTCCACATAAAATATCTTAATATTCCCTTGGCGTTAGTTTCCACACTTGGGACCTACTACTTGTATTCATTGGGGTCATTGAAATCATCATTACCGTAATAAGAGGGGTAGTAGTTGGTGGGTGTGTCACGAAATTATGACTAATAGGTGATGACTAATTGATAGGATAGATTATAATTTTAGGAACAAGTGATGATTCAAAGAGTCTGTTAATTTAAAACTATCATTTATACTTATCATGTGTTGTATGAAAAGATAATGTTTAGTACATGGGTATTATAGATTCCCTAGGATCCAATGCCCGACTATTATTTGTCTAATAGATATTTATAGATGGAAATTCAATAATTGTATGGTAGAAATATTGGATGGTATCATGGTTTATTCTGATAGATTTTTTTTATGGTTAGTATGAGGATTTTTTTATTTTTTTATAGTGCGTTTCTTTATGCTCACTTGTGATCATGATTATTCAAACCCCTATAATCAATGTTTGTGAAATTTTATTATCTTTTTCATGATATTTTTAAAGATATATCATTCATTGAGTATATAACTTGATTTGATATAATCTTTCCCAAACTTTCTATGTCTCATTATAACTAAATTGTTTTTGTATGTGATTTTTCAATCCTATATGATCAAACATAGAATTAATTATATTATATTATATGAATGATATTGTTGGGTATTATGTTTACATAAGAAATTATACATGGTTAGAAAATAAAATATATACTTAATTTTTTTTATCATTCAATTTTATTTATAGCCTAAATAATGATACATTTTAATAAATCATAAAGGAATTATAGGATCTAATAATATAGTTTTCATTATTTTTTTTAATATATTATTCTTAGGAAAATAAATAAAAACCCCATTATATTATCAGTTATCTGAGAACCAATTTAAATAAAAAATTAATCAACAAAATATTTACATTATACATTTATTAAGTTAATGTTAATTCAGCCTATTTTAGATTGAATATTTTAACAAAAAATTTCATTTATCATGAAATTAAAACTCATGAACTAAGATGTTAATGTAATGATATGAAGGATTAAAAATGGGGATCATTTAATTAATTTTTTTTTTAATATGATTTTTTCAATTTAGGAAATAATCAAATATGTAACTCATTCTAATAAATTATGTTCATGAGTATAACTAAAAACGAAAGTTCTCCATATGAGTTTAAAAAATAGAATGCATTATATATTTAAGGTCCATGATCATTATGTTGTATGATTTTATGTAATGTTTTTATGCATTTAAACCAAATAACACACTAAAAAGTGTAAATATAATATAATATAATTGATATATAGCCAGTTATATGAAAAAATATTAACATAGAAAACATTTCTACCATTTATTATTTATAAAAGTGTTGTGACATTCTATGTTAACACATATACACTTATCTAACATTTTATTATAAATATACAAATGATGAATGGTTTAAGTGCAAATTATATTCCTTAATTTAAATTATGAAAATTAATAATCAATATAGTTTAATATAGAAAAAGGTATTCAAAGTATAATATAATTATGTGATGGGACAATAAATCATTTAAAGGATTTTAATAACAACCCTAAAATTACATAAATATGATACATAAATATGATATGTGTTCTCTCTTAAACTGTGTCATTCTACAATGATTTAACCCTTTATACTATCTTCATGGTCATTATTTTATTTATCAGGAAGTGATTATTTATCTTTCAAATTATATCCGTGAATAAATATTCCACTCTTCTTTACAATGATGGATAGAATAAATTATTGTAATAGACGTCTTACTGTCCTAAATGGATTCAAATATGATTATATGTGGTGAAAGTGGGAATGGTAATAGAAAATCTATGAAGGTGTAAGGGATAATACGTCGATAGGTAGTTAGTTTAGATCTTTTTTTTATATTTTTCCATGTGATGATGGGAAGTGTTGATTTGACATTTATATTGTCTCGTGGATTGTTTCATGTGGAATCATTTACCTACATCATATACTATAACTTATAATGTTTTCATGATATATGTTATATGATATGACCTAATGGTTTGGTATTACATAATGAAAGTCCATTAATTGATTATTTAGATGTGGCTTTAGGATATGTGGAAGAAGATTCATATGTTGATTCCTTTCAACGTATTTTGTGGCATGATATAAAAAAATTAAACCAAGGTTATTGTACTTAAAATTATTTGGAATAGTTAGATGATATTGAAATCTCAGTTGAGTTGGTAAATTCCTTGAATCATTTCCTTGTTTTCAATATTTTCCCTCATGTTAGTGATTTCTAAAATTCATGGTCACATTGACCAATGTTTTATGTGAATGTATTATTCAAAAATACCAATTTCTTATGCTAAAATATAACAAACATTCCTTTTAAATTATTTTTCAATGAATAAAATTATTTTAATTACAACTATCACATATTCCTTATTTTAAAAATTTACGACATTTTTATTTCATTTCATGTTGATGGGGTTCATATCAACCTCATTCAATCTCAACATTTCTTCCAATTCTATTTTCATCTTTAAAAAATATTCATCATTATTTTTTCTATATATTTTTATAGATATTTCAAGATTCATGATATTATTTTATTTTATTTCAACATATACACCATTGAAATTCATAGATATTTTTTGAATCTTTTCAAAAGCATAGATGTATTTTTTTAGAAACAATATCTCTTACTTCACTCTTAGAAATATTATATAGACTTTTTAATTATTGGAATCATTCCGTTTAAAGATTTATAGTTTCATATTATTAATAAAAAATGTCCATTTGAGAAGTATAGCTTTTTTATTTATTTCATTGTTGATAGTATATTTTTTCATCATATATTTATTGATTTCAATTGTCATTACTATGTTCCTTAAAAATAACAGTATATATATTACTATATCAAAAGGTATATTATTTAAAAAAATCAATGTTGAGAGTATTATTATTCAACTATTTAAAATTTTTCATCCTTCTCATACTCTCTACAATAAAAAAAAAGTTTTTTCAAATGAACATTTATCAACTTAAGTGGAATATCACTATATATCACCATGACTATCTTTAAATGATTACAGATCCTTCTCATTCATCTTTCAAATTTTCCTCCATCCCTTTGAATATTTCTCCTTCAATTTTTTATGGTTATGGGTAAATAATATCCTTTATTTTTAACATGGATGGAATTTTTTCTATCCAACTGAGGTTTTTGTATGTTTTTTTGAAATATGAATTTCATCAAATTCTTAAAAAAACAACAGGGATAAAAATGTTTGATCCAACCCAAAGGCATACCTACATCGTGATAGCACTTATAGAGGTAATTAGATTGTACACGGACACTAAGTGTATAAGGGGGATGAATTAGTGTTGGAAAAAAATATATTTCTTATAAATTTATCCAAATAAATCCATCATACACTTAAAAAACCTGACTACTTATGAAGAATAAATTGGATATATTCTATTCATATTCATGGTATCTTGTGATGTAGAAAAGGAAACAAAATCATCTAAATATTTTTATGAGGTTTAGTTCCTTACGAAGAACCTACTCATTATTTTACCCACTATTGATGTGATATAGATTTTTGTTATCACTATTGAATTTCGGTGATTACAAATCCAGTTCGGGTCATATATATGATTCTAGAAGGTATTTTTCACATTTATGATGTTGAAATATTTATACAAAAACCACTAGTTCATTAGGGATGTTGTATATATTAGTACAACTTATTATTCAAAGGTTATTATCAATGACTTCATGAACATTTTATCTCATTTACTATAGATGGTATTAATTGAAATGATTGATCATATTACTCAACTGATGGTATCTGAAAAATATTATATGAACAATATAAAACACAAGCATGTCATCCTGGCACTCCACTTAAAAAATAGAAGACCTGAATTCTACTTTATCTAACTAAATTATCAAAATGATAAAAAATAGTTTTTCAACAATTTTCTTATTTTCTTCATCATTTATTTTGCAAATAAGTGGAAGAAGAGTCTAAAATGTTCATATAACTCAAAACAATGATAATAGATTATTTTTTATTCTCATTGATATGTGAATTATTAAATAGTTTTCAAACTCCTTAATATACACAATAGGGGTTTACATGATCTCAATTATTTCATCTCAACAATAAATATATATTACTTGACTGTTATTTTATTTATTTCTATTTATTTATGATTAATTAATGAAAAAAATCCAAAAATTTCCTTTTAATAATCTTCATTAAGCCGTAGCACTCAATGAACTCATATAAAAATCTTTTTTAGTGATAAATAGTTACTCAACATTAAGTGAATAACATATTACTGTTGAAATGGATCTGTATATAAGACAAGAAATCTGTAATTTATGTAATATGTTTAGATATAATGTATTCCTAATATTTAAAATTGAAATTTTATACCATAGGCGTAGACTAAGGTTCTTAGAATTTATAGATGATCATATCAAATTTTTCATATGAATAATATATCATGTCAATGAATCATAAATTCTCAATGAGAATAGTGTTATGTATTCTCATCCGTTTTGGATCCTGAATATTGTAACTTTTATTTTTTCTCTCATGAAATGTACTTATATCATATTTATATTATTATCTCATTGTTTTTTAAACAATATTCTCATATGTAAGTATTCACATCCCGAACTCCATTTAAAACCAAATACTATGACTTCTTTGTTTCACATCATACTCATAGCTACATACTACATCTATTAACACTCTATTAATATCTTCTCAAACTCCAAAAAACATAGAATGTACAGAACATATTTACATACAATAATCTCTTTTGAACCCCAACATATTGATTATTTTATTAAATATCAAAATTTTCATATTATTTTAATTTATCATCATGTCATAACCACATGATCTGGTCTCATTCACATAGAATTTTCATGAAAAAACATTTTCATCAGAGAATAATCTACTTATGAATTCCTAAACAACACCATGATATATCTTTCTAAAATTTTGAACTACCCATGTACTATATACTCTACTCATCATGTACTAATCACAATAGAATCATGTACATTATCTATTATACTGTACCAACATCATGGTCAAACTATCATTATATACTCATATATCATGCACTTATTATCTCTTGTAGCATCATTTACTTCCTCCATAAATTTCTATCAATGGGACATTATAAAATAATTTTTCAGATAATGAATATCTAACATCACAAAAAGGCCTCTTGTTGATCATCCATTTTTCTATTTTTCATTAACAAAACACATATTTATCTTTCATGGCTGAACTCCATCTTGCATGGCATGGTTCAATCAATATTGTAGCGAGTCTCACAAGTATAAAACCGATATGAGTTTAAATTTTTATCTATATTATTTTGGAAACAAATATGTTAAAATATGAAACAATTCTATTAAATTTCATTCTTCTAGGTGTTTAAATTTTTAAATTACTATTAAACTAAATCCAATATCAATATTTCTCTAGGATAGCCACTTCCTATCAAGAAAAAGTGCACAACCAACCAACCCAGCATCATAGAATATTCTTTTTTGGTGTTTTTGATCTCTTTTGACCTCATATAACAAACCAAACATTAGAGTATAACCACAGAACACATATTATGTTCTAAACTATGTAGGATAATTCTATCACTATACTTGACCCCAATACTTGTTTTCTATCCATATGACCCTTCTATAGCTGTATGGCCGAACTATATGTGGTAAAGGTGGTAATATTGAACAAGATAATGGTTTTGGTTAAACATGAATCCATGGAATTATAATTTAATCATATTTATTAAGTAATTTATTCAAAAGTGCAGAACCAAAAATTAAATAGCGAATATATAATTTTTCATAACCTAAATAAACCAAAAATTTTATTCTCATAAAAAATTTCACAAATTTTAAAATAATATCTTTTTAGTAACTCATATTGGAAAAATTATTATTTTTAATTTTTCATTAACATATCACCCACAACTTGATTTAAATAACAATCACTCAAAGTTACACCATGTTTGAATCATCTCGTAAACATATTCTCATAATCTCAAATTATCATGATATCATGAAATTGTTAATTTTTATTTAAAATCATCCAAATATTATTCATATTAATATCTTCATTATTGTTATCAATCATCAATCAACAAACCTCATTAACAAAAGTATTTATCAATATGAAAAATTTATCAATTTTTAGATGTTATGATAGGATTTTTAAATTATCTGTGGTGACCATTGTGTCCAAAAAAATCCTCTTATCATCGTAACTAAGTTTTTACCGTTATATGATAATAAAATTATTTTTTGAACTTATTTTTTCATTTGAAATGAATTTTATTATTCATAGTATATTAGAACTATATAAAAAATTAATCATCATACATAAACATAGGTTCTTCAGAATATAGCCGTAGTTATACACTATATTGACATTTAAAGTAAATTTGTTATTAAATGTATCCTCTCCATTTTTACCAATTGATTAATACATGAGATTTTGGGTTCCGTATTGGTATCCCTATATAAGTAATATGTATTTTTAAGATGGTTTACATATTTTTGGTGGATCTTCAAGTGGATGACTAAGTAAAACTAGAAATATTGGTTATAGGTGACTACCACATATCATTAGGACTTGGAATTTTCCAAGTGATGATGAATTTTTATTATAAATATTTTGTTTATAAGAAAATTATATTCTTATATATATTGATTCTGAGTCATATAACACTTCCATTATATTTTTTAGAAGATTCATTATGTGATAAAACACATATACTGACCACGGTTCCAACAACTGATAAAAATAATATTCCAAATTGGTTAATGTTTGAGAGAAATTAAAATTTTTCATGTACTTGTTTATGAGGTTGTAGATAATTTTTTATGGTAACATATTAAAATAAAATAGTACCCTATGAAATTGACTATTTATTTATAGTATTTCATTGGGAAATAAGAGGGTAATATATATATGAAAATAAAAATAATAATTTTATATTTTGAAGAAATTGAATACTCTATGCGAGGAAACACATCTCTACAATAAATGGTTGGTGAATGATTAACTTCGATGTAGTGGGACATTAATATATATATGAGTAATAATGGTAATAAATTTTATAATGACCAATGTAATAGGTTATTTTAATGAAATTATTTAGCCATATGATTTGTAATAAGACCATTGAAGTCATGATATATGGTTCTATAGTAACCAAGGAATAGAACTTATTATTAGTTGATAATTATTTTCCAATGTCATATAAGGATCAAGTAATTAGTTTAAAAATGAAGGATTAAAAAATCCCATCCATTATGAATTCGATTATACGAATCGAAACTAATCCTTAACTCTTCTAGGTCCTCTAGTAGATGTGAATATGTTAGCTGGAGTGTGGTTTCAAGAGGGAATGTGTCATGGAATGTAAATCTATTACCTATAATTCTTGTGTAGTATAAAAATTATTTTATAAATGTGATGGTATTTTTAATGACCCTCTCCCCTTAGAGTCACAATAATTTATAGACATAAATAATGACAAATCAGTCCCACTTTCAGTAGTACTCGTCTTCGAAACTACCACAAATGGTATAAAAATATCATAAAATTGGGGAATTACCCCCAATAAAAAACATTCAATTGGGATATATTAATAATTATTCACAAGAAACTACATGAAATAATTTAATAATGAAATAAAAAATCTAACTTCACGTAATAATAATGTAGGAATAGTTAAAGATAAAAAAGTAAATACCCAAAACTAAATGTTATAACAGCGCCACAACAAGTGTCCAAGGTCCAAAGATAGTAATGCACAATAAATACTATGTAATGCACATAAAAACATGACAATTATATTATATATAGGGCTATAATATATATATATACTTATTATTAAATCCAAAGTCTAACATGTACATGTGGAAGAAGTATACTAATGCACCCATGAAAAAAAATGAAATTAGCTAAAAATTGTCAACAACCCAATCCCATTCTCACAATTTCATGCTCACAAAATAAAGAAAGAAAAGTATAATAACTATATATAAGTAATATTGATGATAGGGTACCCTATAAAAATTTAAAAATGATTCACTACTCTCACACCCCAATGACATATGTACTGGAACGACCTCCTTTTCTGTATAACTTCTCATAAAATGAAACCAAATCACATCACATCCCATACATTGGAATCTTAGAAATAACCCTACAAGTAAGAAAAATACACCAAGAACATTTCATAAAATCACATATCAACATTACACTTTTTACATATAGTCATAAATGCACATGCATATCATCATCACCTGGAAGAGGGAGGGTGAAGTCAAGGTGTCCAACCTTCCATTGTCACCACTAAGATGTTTGAAAAAACACCCCCTTAATAGTTGGATGTAAGAACTAGGTTCTCAACATAATAGGGTAACATATAGAAAATAATAAAAAAAATACAATATATATATAATATCATATAAGAAACTCCCAACCTATTAGTTCATAAAAAGAATGGCATCAAAACAAACAACATCTCCATATCACCTCAAAACATCTACAACATTCATTTCCCACACTAAATGCAGAACCCCACCCCAAAAAAGCGGAAACCATATTTCATTTTTATCTTCATTAAGGACCTTTTTTTTCAGATTTCAAATTACAATTATGATTCCTTAAAATAGATCACCCCTCACAAATTTCTAGCCTATTACTTTTACAACTTATAGCTCATTAGATCATATATGAACCTCAACCATTTAAACTAGATATACCACATCTATTTATGTATAATTACTCATTTCAATTCATATTTCCATCCAATCTATATCATTTCAATTTTAATGTAATCATTTATTAAATTCCACTACTTCATAGAAAAATATCAGAACATAATACTTCACAACATGTGACATCCCATAATACTCTTAAAAAACATTCCCACATAGTCACCATCTAATCAAAAAACACCACCTTGAAACTACCAATCCATCACTAAAACTTTACATCATAACTATCGCACATAATACAACCAATTATCATCATATCACCACCCCACAGTTTGGTCTAAACCCCACAACAAACATTTACACAAAACAATACATACCATAGCACATAACATGTTATTTTTGAAAAATTTTTGAGTGGTTTTCATAAAAAACAAACTAAAGTAAAGGTTATTCATAAAAAAGTATAATATTACATGGGAAACCATTTCATTTATGAGATAAAAGTGAATAGATATTTTCCATAAATTGTTATATCAAACAGTCACAAAATCATAGGTTTCGTGTCATAAAAAAGTGAAAAAAACATCCCAATGGCCATTATTTTTAGAAAGGCATTAGTCTGGTATAATTATCATATAAATAATAATATAAATGTAATAAAAAATTCAATTTAATTATCTATAAGAATAAATTAAAATAAAAAATTTATTTATAATTTGTAAGATGTATGGATACTATCTTCCAAAGTATAACAAGAACATACCTCTATCGCATGATAAAACACAGAGACTGACAAATGATCCCCAACAAGAAACATAGAATCTATACACAGGTTGCTACACCAAAAATAAGGGGTGCATGAATAAAAGGAATCCACCTATAGGAAGCATAAACTGTATTTGTAGATTTCCATGACACCAAGGGAAATTTCAATCAAGAGAAATCAGGTCGAGTAGTGTGATATAATTCCCTTTTATTATAAATTAACATTTTATAAACTATTGGGAGTTTATATGGTTTTAATTTACCATTAAAGATATATCTCATTACATAATCCTATTATATTCATCTAAAAGAATCCAAAAATTTATGAAATGGAAGATATACATATCCTTCTTTAAAACAAAAATTATTTCCATTGAATAAAAAATTAAATCCTTCTCTGTCAAAAAACCATCAAAAGGGAAGAACTCAAAATTTTAAAAAATTGGAACATATTACTATTGGGTGATACTATTATGTACTACCATTATATCAAACTATCAAGTTCTACTTTATGGTTCTACCATCAGTTTGTACCACAATTATGGTATATTCTGGTACTACTATCAGTGTGATACCATTAGCTATTACTACCATTATGCAACTATCAGGTTCTATCGCTAATGAAATATTGTCAAGAACTATAATTAGTTTTCAATAATTAGGTGACACCACTAGTGTGATACCATTATCTACTATTACAATTTGGATAATATCCACTGTTGCTACCAGTGTGAAACTGTCATATTCTACTACCAATGTTCTAATGTCAAGTGATATTACATGTGTGCTGCGATTAGGTGCTACAAACAGTTTACTACCATTATGTGATGATTCTAGGGTGAAACAATTAATTTATACCACTAGTATTTTACAATTTTTTGTTTCCATTATATCCTATGATCAACCTCCAAAACACTGTGTTTTCTTCTAAAACAACTCATAACTTTTACCTCTCATCAATTAACCTGTGGAATTCACTTATAACCATCAATCCCAACATTTTCGACAATGTAAGGGGATATAGATTCGGCTAATTATAAGAGGAACATATCAAACTATGAATAGTGTTGAGAATGATGATAAACCTAAATAAAATGATGGAGTATGTCTATACATCCATCTCTATACATATCTATCAAGTATATTGTTAAATATGAGACACTTCAACAAAAAAAACTCACCCAGATAATGAAATCATTCTCAACAATTCGCACAACCCCCACATTACCATATAATCCACAATATGGGGAAATAAAATAACATCCAAAATAACCTCATTTCAAAGCTTCATGAAATTTAAAAATTACATTATATATCTCATTTACTAATATTATCTACTCTAGGAGGAACTAACTTTCCCATGTGATTTTAATTAGTTAAATGTATAATATATTATGATAATAAATCATGTTTTCCCTCGTAAATATGAATTAAACTCTTAATTACACAGTAAAAAAAAGAATAAGAACATACAATATAAAATATCAAAGGTGAAACATCACATCAAAGAATAAAAAGGAACAAAAAACAATAAAATGACCCAATTTGACTCTAGGTACTAGGAATGATTCTATATGTCATGTTACTATGTACTCTCTTCTATACCAACGTGCCTCAAAAAACCATGGACTAAGGTAATGGTTAATCCTCATAAGATGTTCTCTAAATGATCTTGAATATCTACCCGAAGCACCATTTACAACCCATAATGATCGATATCCAACTATCATTAGTTAATAATGAGAGATTCATCATAAATATACCAATGGATATAATAGACATAGAAGATTTCATGGGTCTGGTGTAGTCATGGAGGAAGTTCCAAGTGAAAATACACCTCACCAATGCACCCCAACACCAAGAAGGTCCCAAAAAACTAGGGTGAGAGATTACTCTCCTAGCTGAAACTCTACATCCCACTTCAAGGGGAACCATTTAAGAACACACGGTCTCAAACCTATAACTAAATGTTAATACTCCTATGATTAGTATAATACATCAACCTATATTTTGATGTTGTCATCCTCTCTTGAGAAATCTTAAACTTCTATATTATTCTCTTCATCATAGCAGGTCCAAGAACATATAACACCCCAACCATAGCCCATAACCATAGAGAATGAAATGATTTCACATATAATGTATCAAATGGTGTCTCTAAGATAGATGAGTGATATGTATTTTTAGTGAAACTCAACCAAATGAAATATTTCTACTAATATCCCTCGAATTCTAAGATGCATTCCCACATTATATCATCATGTTTCGGGATAGTCAGTTTCATATTTCCATCCATTTGAGCTTGGAAAGTAGCGGTGATGCATAATTCATAGGAAAAACCAAGTTACAAACCCCTCATTACCCATAATAAAATTTTGGAACCTCATTCAGAGAAATTTTATCAAATGTATCAACACAACAACACTACCTCATCCACGTACATATTTTCGAAATCAACCACTATGAATTTATCCTTGATTACATAGAAATGGGATTTTCTTTTAAACCAAATAATTATTGCCCAGATAGAAACACAGTGCAGTAGATCTTGGTTTAATCCTATTATGAATTATACATAGATGTAGTCCCGTATCCACTTCGTAGCAACAAGTTTCTACCTAAAAAATCTAGTAGCATGATAGTTAACATTGTCCTGATGTAAAACCCTACATCGATCCAAAAAATATTTTGGTTCCAATTTAATTCTGGGAAATGAAAACTATATCATTATACCATGATACATCTTACAAAATACACATTTTACCCCTAATATTGATATACGGAACTCATTGAGGGACCATTTACACATTTATAATGGAATGAAAACCTCTCCAAAAATAACATAAGGTTCTAACAATCCCTATAAAAAATCACCATGGCCAATAAAGTCACACATAAACTCCACCTCTGAGTCTCCCCATAAGGAATCCTCCTCCTACAACATTATATTAGACTTAACTATTAATTGAAATAATATAAACCCCGCCATCAACCACCACAGCCTTTAAGTGTAGGGTTGCCATGTTAACCATCACTATCTATGATTCCATAGACTCATGAACCACATCCTCGCATGACTTCCTCAACACAGAGCTATACATAATGTAACAATTTCTTTAGGTTTAGGATATCACCAAATCATAATCCTAATGAAACTACCTCTACCTTAATTTCTAAATATTTTGGTCATACTGTGAAAAGATACAAATAAAAATCATATGATTCATAATGACCACAATGGGCTCCGAAATGAGGGATTACTACAACAAATAAATGTAAACATAAAAGTTTCATTCTAAATATCACTACTATCTTAGTTTATTTACTGGGGATGTAACTTCATAAACCTGTTAGGGATAAATATCTTCTATCTCATCATGATTCATATTGAGACTAGATGAGAAGTGTCATAAACAACTCAAACATCACCTCATCCTTTGGAAATTGATGAAATATGTAACTAACTGATTTCCACATTACGTGCAATGATTTTTTATAACATTGATTAAAAAAATTTCTTATTAATACATAGACAAGGATATCAACGGGGTTATAATCCATGAGAAATTTGACATGAATGTGTGGTAATAGTCATTGAGGCCAAGGAAATTGTGAAAGATTTCCACATTCTTAGTTGATTCCCAAGAAACAATGACATTTAACATCTACCGGTCGATGGTTACTCACTATAAAGACACCACATATCAAAGGAAATTAACCAATATTGTTTATAAATACATATGGAAAACTATCTTTAGAGATGGTGTAGTCGAATAACCTGTAGGATGGATCTTAGATTATCAACATGCTACTCCTCAAAAATTGAGTATAATAATATGTTACTGATGAAAACAACTAAAAAATGATCTACAAATTATAGTATTATAGATTTCATAACTCCCATTAAGACAATTTGTGTGCTCATGACAATAAATTACATGTCTAAAAATTTATGGAGCCCATACATGCATCTAAAGGCATCCATCGAGTCATCATCCTCCTCCACCCTCAATTGGTAATATATATACCATAAATAAATCATGGAGAACCAAATATTTACCCTAAACTAGATGAATATATAATCCATCCATGGAAGAGTATAGCTATTCTTTAACATCACCTGGTTAAACCTTTGGTAGTCCATGAACAATAATAGAATACAAGATCCATTTAAGAAAAAAAACACTAGAGAACCCCACAATAACACACTATACCAGATGAATCCTTTTTTCATTATATCATATATCTAAATTTTACACCCCCACTACATAGGAGGATCCATATGATAGAGATCCATTGAAATTAGAGAAACACAAGACTATAGATCTATCTTGTAATCAATATCACGTCAGGGTTGAGTATCACAAACTCATCATGAAAAGAATCTAGAAACTCTATAAAATCTATAGTAACCTCCACCTTCCCAACCTATTATAATTATATCGGCATATATAAAATCATTTTAAGATGGTTCTTTTCATAATTATTACACATAGGACATCTTACCTCACTAAAAAAATCTACATGATGTCCATCCACATCAGAGAACACAACGATAATATGGACGTTTTTTATAATAAAACTCCAAAAAAATATTTGTTGAAGGAGATGACATTGTATAGATACATATGAAGAAATAAAATTTCATAAAATGATTTATATGGCCCCATAAGTACATCACATCCCTAAAATTATTAATCAAGGGGTATAGATTCTAACTGGTGCATTCAATAAAAGGTTCATGAGAAGATTTAATATGTCTTCTTGAAAATCATGGACTAGAGTTAGTGTAAAAAGGGTGTGATTACCATGTATCAAACAAGACACAAAAATGGTACTAACCAATTAATAATTCCTCTAATGATCTCTAAACCCTCCTACTTGAAAACTAAATATCATGAAACAAACCAATCCTTGCACCTATACCTCTCTCATGCGAATCACATCCATTACCATGCTCAGGTAGAGGATTGTAATCATGAAAATTATTCTAATTTCTACCACTATCTTCTTGATATCCTCTTAGAAGAATTTAGGATTTCTTTATAATCTATTGAAATAGCCTCACTAGAAACAACTATTGAGGCTGACAATAATCATGTCTACCAAAACCAAACTGTGTTCAGGGATCCATTGTGAAGTGATTTTAATGATGAACATAACCCCTAAAATGAAACACAATATCCCTATGGAACTATGAAAATAAAAAAACACTCACCCTAGAAAGTCAAAAAATAAGCTGCTAAGGTCAACTCCCTGCAAGTAAAAACATCGATTATTCCATTACCGGAGACCTTCCATGGACAACTCTTCTCCTCAAGGAACCCTTTTAGCTCCCCTTTCATGGAAAAACTATTTGGGAGTGAATACAATCAATCTCATAAACCATATATATATATATATTTATATTGTAAATATAAAAATATTAACTAAAAATTGGATAGAAGGATTTAGAACCTCTTTAATACAACTTAAATGTGACTTCTCATCTGATTAAATGTCAATTAGACTGAAATAAAATCCTTAAACTAGATCCAAATATATCAAATTGACATGATATTATGATGAATAAAGCTAATATCAAACCTCTTCACTACCATCATGTTTTATGATAAAAACTAAGAATGAAGATTCATCTAGAAATCACCCCATTGAACATCTTCCTCGTTCCACTAACCTAGGTACAATGTGCACCACTAACACAAAAATCAGGAAGATAAATGACTTATAGTGGTAACTATTACATTTTTGGGGGTTGATTAAAACTAAAAGGGATATCAATATCATCCATATATTAATGCAACTAAACCTCCAAAACATTACCCTTGTACATCACTAAATCATAGCATTGAATGTAATGAAAAACTCTCTACCATTGATCATCCTCTTAAACTGGGTCAACCATTCAATTATTAACCAGATCGGTCTACTAAACCACCATACCATAAGTCACAAGTGGAAGAGAAATATCGTCTATAATATAAAGAGAAATAAGTATTTCATATTACTAGTATTATAGAGTTTTCATAGGGTTCATATAATAATTTTTAACATTCCCAAATTGAAAATTAAATATTCCAAATAGGAAAAAATATGTATGATAGATTAAATCTCATATGGTTATAACTAGAATGAACTTCCACCCCACTTGGTCATTCAATAATATCAGAGCCTGTGCATTGGATCACGAGGGCCCTTAAATAAATTTTCCTAGAAGATCTTCGTTGCATATGCCATACACCAATATCAACTGAAACTATGCCATTACCAACAAATGAAATTCTCACAGTTCCTAACTCCAAAATCTATATTATCTCTTAATTATTTCCTATAATACCACTCAATTATGACCCCATAAAGGGGGAAAAATAACGACCCTTGATTTCTACCTCCCGTAGGCCCTAGTTCTGCCATATGTATTATAATAACCCTGACACTAGAAGAATGGAATAATAGATTTCTACAACTTCATTAGAAAAATATACATGGAAAACATTATATTGGACCAATTAGTTTAATAGTATTTGTATACATGATAAACCCATAATTCCAATATTTTATTTCGAATAAAAAACAAAATTATAATTTTGTAATTTTATTTTTTGAAAATAAATTTATTTCCTCTAGTGAATCCTTACATATCTATTAAATTAAACATAATGGATCCTAGAGAAAGATATAAAACAAGGGAGAGCTCAAAATCACAATAAGGGTTAGGTAAAGTTGAAGATATCAGGAATAAATATTGAATAATAAATATGTCTAGGTAAATAAATTGACACACATTTCATTTAAATAAAATAAATACGTGAATAGATACATAAGAATCAATATGAAAAGTTAAATTACTGAAAAAATTTATAATTAATCAATGAATATAAAATGAACTGCATGTATAGATTTTTTTCACTGTGAAACTCTAATGGTTAATTGCAAATATATTCTAAATGTATACAATCCTTAATTATTAGATGTCATGTTTCATATGCACATGATAACATTGAAATAAGGACCTATCCTCGGGAAATCTTAAATCATGATGTGTATAAATATATTTGATTTGTGTGGATATCTTTCTAAAGACATATACTATCAATATGAATGGCCCAGATAGTTTAAAACGACTTTCCAAAAATATGAAAGGTTTTTTTCCAATTAATTTCCCCTCATGAGAATACATTTGCATCGAGGGGATTACATTAAATGGTCCCCAACCCATGTAAAACATATCCAAATAATTCCTTATATATCGAATAATCTATTTTATTCATCTGAATTTTCACTTATCAAATATACATATTTTGCAAGGGATATAGATTTATCAAATATTTCCATTATTAATCATATAAATTTCATTGTAAATCCCTTATATAAAAATTTTATATTGTTTTAGAAATAAAAATATTAATGACCAAAGAAAATGGATATTTAAGAGTAATTCATTTGGAAATAAAAATTACTATAATAAAAAAATTATTTCATGTGATATTTAACCATCATAAAAAATGATACTTTATCATTACTCTTACCATAAGGTAATTTTTATGTCAAATACCCATGAATGGAAGTTTTCAAATTAAAACATAAAATACCATAACTAATAATGTGCTCATGATATTGAATTTCAAATGGGTGGTATATACACCACATTAAATGGAATTATTTCAATATAACAAATAAGACTTAGTGAAAATAAATTGAATTCAAATCCATAACATTATTATTATGTTTTGTTTAATACTTTTTTGATTATGGAATAATATTTATAAGAATATTATTCACTTATAAAAGAACAATATTATTATTTATAACATTAGATATGATCCTATTATAATTTATTTTCAACTTTCTGTTACTATTCATTATTTATTTTCATCATTACAGATGTTAATTACTTTTTCATGAGTGTTTTTTATGAAAATTCTAGTTCATAGGAATTACATATTGTAATATAATATCCAGAAAAATAATGAAATTAATATCATATATTTTAATTATATATTTATATTGATTAAACTGTAAATGGGTTTGATTGGAAATGAAAAACACCGTTTTTGGAGATGGTAGGGCATACGTTCGGATGAATGATGTTTTAATTTTATTATCATATTGATTGAATGAAATGAAAATGATATATACATATATTTTTATTTATATAATCATTAAATTATCATTTTTATCTAATTATATCAAATATTTATATTAAACCCATCCATAACACATTATAGGTAATGTGTGAAAAAATCTATTCTCTTCTTCAGGTAGTAGTCTGACGTACACACAAGAAACATTATCGTATTCCCATAAAATTGAAATAATAAACTAATTTCTAATATCATATTTATAGAAGAATAATAAGGTCATAAATATCATATGATTCATATATAAACTATAAATCCCTCATTAATATTATCTTTCTATGGTGGAAATAAAAAATAAATGACATTCGTTCACTTGGTGGTAGTCTACCATACCCCAAAATGATGATTTCATAGTCAATTTGATGGAAGTATTTTTTTATCTTATACACATAAATTAAAAACATATAATTATTTATAAGATACCTAGGTTATTGTATATTAATGTTTTAACAAATATTGAAGGAGGTGGATGAGGAAACAATGTGATGATTTTTGTGGAATAACATTATCTCTTCTTCAAGATTCATCCTTCTGTTTTCACTAACACCATCAATGAAATGATTTATGCTTAGATTAAGGATTACTAGTTGACAAGATGGAATTTTTTAAAATATTTTGTTATTTTTCGTGTCATCCAAGTTGCTTTATAGTTGTGAAGAATGGGAGAGATTCATTTCCCTTTTTGGTTTTGGAGGAGTGTCATTCTTGTAAATACTCATGTGCATTCACTATTGGAAGGTCTCCCATTCCTCATGTGCATCCAAAATTGAAAAACTATATAGTTTAGTGACATTATAGTCATTAAAAACCTCCACTAGGAAAAAATAAGTGAATTTTTTTATTTTTGTTCCTTGAAATTTATGTTTCCACACTTTTACCATTTTAGTTTTTATTAAGTTCAGTAATTTTTAACCTAGGAAATATATTCATTGAGAATAAGATAAAGTGATCTTTATTAGATAATTTAAAATAGTTTATTCATTATATGATATCCAATTTATAAAATAATAATCCATTGTTTGTTGGAAATTATTTTTAACAGAAGCACAAGTTACACACAAAAAGGCTCCTTTGAATTGTAACTGTGTGAACATAGTTTTTTTTACTATAAAATGTTAAATATATTCATTATAATATAAATTTTTTCCATTAGTAGAACATATAATATATTTATTAAAATTATAAAATATATTCAATATGTATAGGTTTTTTGTAATTTTAAATCACATAAAAAATCAAAATTAATTATAAAATAACATTATTGTGATATTTGAAATTATTAATTTTATTTCAATTTAAAAATATCAAGATAATAATAGAATTTGTATATTTTAATATAAAAACAATGTAACAAGAAATATCAATATAAAAAATAAGGTAAAAGAATAATTCATCCAATTCAATTCATTTATAATATTTTTAGTATCATTTATTTAATTTAATAAATAACTAACTAATTATTACAATGGTGTTTCTTAAAAATTTTAAGTAATTATTTCATCGCAAAATTTTAATGATAAATAGTTAATATAGAAAAAATAATTTATATTTCAAAATAGTATGCATAACAAGTCCATTGTGGTTTTTTTCTATCTCAAAGCATATAGAAATTAAATGATAGAAAGTTATCTTTTATTTTCTTTTTTCTTTACTTAACTTATTATATTGTTCACCTTAATATAATAATATTCCAAAAAACATATCAAAAATTAATAATAAGGATATATGGTACTAATTAGAGACGTCCTATAAGTTATGGAAATATTTTATGTCATTTTTCACCTCATATTCAATGATTAACCACTAAGTAAACTCGTTCTTACCTTAATCGCTGTAATAAATTTTTACTATTTTCATAAAACATTATGTTAAAAAAGTATAATTACCTAATTAGACAATATCAATAATTATTATTCCAATTTTTAGTCAGTTTTTATAAATTAACACTTCACAAGTGGTATATTTTAATTTAAAATTATTCTCACAAAGGTGGAAGAAATCCGGTTTTTAATAAGAAAAGCATCAAAAGTTTGAAACATTTTTTCATCCAAATTCAATATGAAATTGATCAAAATAAAATTTATTAAATTAAATTATATATATTAAAAATAATTTCTTTAAATACAATTTAAAATAAAATGTAACATTATGAATAATTTAATGAAAAATTTTGTTTTCAAATAAAATCGAATATTTTCATTGTTCATCGAAAAAAACTTCTCATAAAATATCCAAAATTCACCCTAAAATCATTTTGAAATTAATATTTTCGAAAATAATATTATTTTATCATGTAAAATATAATAATGTTTAAAAATTTAGTATTAAAACAAGTTCACCTTAAAAGGTGACTAAACTATATTTACAAAAAAAATTTGTTTTTCATAAATAAAATTGTATTTAGTCTTATCATATTACTATAAAATAGATTGGAGTAATGTAATTTCATTAATATATAATATTTAAATTTAATTATTATCCTTTATTAATATTAATTGACATAATTTAGTTGGATAATATTCTATTGGTAGATAAAAATTGTAGTTTACCGAAATATTTCGAAACAGTATAATCTGTATTTATTTATATTATTAATTATTTGGTGACCAATGAATTCATTTTATAATTTTTTAAAAAATATATTTTAATATATTAGTAAATACTACTCATAACCACTAGTTTAACAAAAATGGGATAATTTTCATATTAAATAAGAAGATTTATATCATGTGGTAAAACTCAATCTTATATCTAATGACTGAAATTGAGGAAAGTAGTTGTTCTGTATAACACAAGCTAAACCCAACTGTGCATATCGATAAATACAAACATAGTGTTGTGTTTCTTATAATATATTGAATAAAATTTTATTCTTATATAATTTCATAGTATAACATTCTCCCCACCATATATAAATTGTTTCCCCAAATTTTAATCACGATTTGTGTAATTCAGGGTTAGATACAAGGAAATATCATTTTAGAAAACCCCAAATCGTAAAAGGGATAGTAAAATATACTATTTATATGAGATAATGGTAAGTAATACAGTCACATGGAAAGACATATATCTAGGATTCCATGTATTATCATATAAGATTCATGTGAATATGTGAAAATGGATGAAAATCATAATCAATTATAGACGGTGATACGAGTTGTTGATGAAAAACATCTGAATGATAAGTGGTATGTTGAGGGAATAAAATGCATAAATAATTGGTTATTTAAATGAAACTTTTATTTATCAAATCTGAATGTTATTGGATATTTTTTGTTTCAAGATATTATTTTGGAATGTTTATGAACATTCAAGAGAGCATATGCAATCCCTCCATTTGGTGGTGCCTTGAACACTTTCAACTTCATCTCTTAGTGCTAGATAAATCACATAGTAGAGTAACACATTAATCTCTAAAAACTTATACAATCTTCAACAAAAACCATTTCATAAATGGTTTACCTTATAAACCATAAAAAATAGTAATATCAATAACATTGAAAAATAATGTCATTGTATTTATAAAATCAACATATCATTAATCTCCCAAACACCATGAAGAATCACTTATATTTTACATTATATATATGAAAATCCATTCATATTGTAATCTATGGAAATAATTTAATAAATTACATTACCTTAAAAACATATTCCAAGAATTTTGTCATCCTTATTTCTTAGGTAAATACAGATTATTGGATATATTTCTTAAATTCAAATGTGTTTTAAACTCCAACAATGATTTCATAAACCACTTTTTCATAAAATCCTTAATTAATTCCCATGTAGTCAGCAATATCTAATTTACATTAACCATATCAATCAACATATTATCCTAAAATCAATATTAAAACATCAGGAATATATTAATGGTTATATTTTTGTCAATCATGTGCTTCCCATGAATTTTATCATTCCACTAAATCATTTTTCTTATTTCGTAGTATCATTTAACACACATTTTGAAAGAAATTAATAAAAATTACTATAGTATAATACATATATATATTTCAAAATTCTTATAATCATAACATCATGGATAAATTACTCAAATGACATAATTATTCATGACAAAAAACAACCTTAATAATTCCACCATTACTATGGTAATATCTTAATCTTAATCATTATAAATTAAATTATTTTGAGTTATATTCCATTTATGAATGGTACATTATTTTTTTAGTTCTATTTCTCCCAATTGTTGATCAATTATACATTGGAATGTCTTTTCTTATCCTATCAATAAAAATCATGGTGGCCTTCCTCTATGTGATTATGAAAGACTCCCAATCCTTTTAAGAAAGTACTATGATTTTTCATTAAAAATTTATCACATGGGGGAAAATAATTTTTTCCCTTATTTCTATTATCTATCTTTCTCTCTTTTTCCTCTTCTCCTCATGCTTCCCATTAAATCTTTTAGCCTAGGGTAATTCATTCTATATCTTGATAGAACATGATATATTTCCTTATTTAATAATAATATTTTGGAGAATGATTCCCATTGAATGATTGGATTTAATCCATCAATGAAACAATCACTGATGCCTTATGGATTGGTTGAATTTATGTAGTTCCCTACCCTTCTAATAGTCTCTATTTTAAAACAATGGCATATGATAGATTAACACACATAATAATTGATTCTAAATCAAAATATAAAATTCTAAATATACTGTAAAAAAGAGTGTAAATTATATCTCAGGAATATTTTATCAAATAATAATAAATTGGTTTTATTTAGGATGTTCTTATATAATTATCCCTAAATTATATCATTGGGATATGTTCCTTAATCTAATAGAGATTGATAGTAATAATGTGATTTTTAAAGAGAATGTAAACAATCACAAAAGAAATTGAGATTGTGTGATAAATTTTACCAATTAATAAATTTCATGTAAAATCAATACAAATGATGTAATTAAAATTAAACATAAAATGAAATGAATAATGAATTATTTGTGATATTATATATTAAAATTGGAGGTATATAGTTTATAAAATATTGATATCCACAACTCTGGAATCTCTTATATGTAAACAAATTAATCATTTAGTTTTCTTAATAACACATTTAAATATTTCTTAAATCCTATACATTATTACTTCATTCCAATAATATTATATGTGAATCATGTCTTAATATAAGACAATATCAAAACATTAGAAAAGAAATAATTCGAACCTTTCTAATATCATTTGTATTTTCCTCATTTCCATTTGTAATGTCATCAGGTATTAAGAAAATATTATTTTTATGGTCATGATGATCCAATTTATGATCATTAATAATAGGAAATAAATTATCATAATGACCATACTCTCCAAATTTAAATCAATCAATTGGTTACTCTGGATGAACTTCTTTTCCGTTCATGGAGTAAAATAAATGCTTCCGTTTTCCTTCGTAGTTTATTGTTTTGTGACCTCATTTAACACATATGAAACATCTTCCCACACATTTATTATAATTTCCAATGTTCTTAATTCCACATTATTGACACATAGGTTGTCTAATATATTTAAATTTATGATCATCATCTCCTAAACATCAATCAGGATACATTTTACCCATATTTGTGGCATTAGGAAACCCTCCATAGTTCATGCAGATAATTATTACTCGTGAATTTTAATTTTGAATAACCAGAAGATTCCTCATTATAATACCCATTTCATTCAGTTTCACATTCACATATCCACCACATTTTACATCAAATCCATTATTACTATGGTTCCCACAAGATCTATACATTTTTTAAAACCAAAAATGATAGAATAAGAATATAAATAAAATCATAATATACAATCTTATGGGGAATATAAAAAATAATATATAAATATTCATTTTACCTCTAACATTTCTTATATTAGTAATAATGACTCTCCCTATCACGCTAGAAATTACGGTTATATATGAAATTTAATTTATGTTTAAATAAAATCATGACCTCTAATGTTTTTTAAACACTTCTTTAATTATATATATATGTAAAAAACCATAAACATTACATATTCTAGTTATTTTGAACAAAAATTTACATTATTATAATCCATATTATATTTAGTTAATGAATAAAATTGTTATCTATATCTTACACATGGTATAATCATTCAACATAGGTGGAAACATATAGATATGATTGATTTTCTTGTAAAACAATTCTCCTTAAAGTAAAACATATTCCATCTTTATGAAAAATAATAATAATTACCCCTACATTTCATCATACTATCTATTCACATTAAATTCATTAAAATCATTGTTAAAAAAGTGATGAGAATAAAATCTCAGTAAGTGAGATAATAGAACAAAAAATGTTACTCTAGTGAAAACCCATAAAAATAATTTCTTAAAAACATACATTTTTACCCAATCCAACTGCCTGAAGGCCTTTAATTTTTATAATTATTAAGATAATACCTACCATTTATGGGAAGAAGGGTAAAACACGCACAGATGTCATTGACATAAGAAAAATCACACCCGAAAGACAAGAAAGTAAAACTATACTGAAGACATTGAGCTGCCCCTCCCCAGTAATAAATCATGATGAAGCACTCCATTATTGCAAAGTAAATTAGAAAGCAAGTGTCCCATGTCAATTCACTTGCATGATTAGATGGAAAACACCATAACGACTCAAAAATCCATATTTAAAAAGATCGTTAAAGATGAAATGCAAGCTCAAAAACCTCCTATGGGCATCTTCTATGTGGTTGAATCCGGATGAATTACAATCCCACCAGCAAGATCATTGGAGAAATCACAAAAAAAACATATAAAAAATTACACCATTCACGACAAATCCTTCAACAAGATATGATGAAATATTCCACACTCCAAAAAATTACTACCATCACTGCAGTCACCAGAGTGGCCGAAAGATGTTCCAAGGAATGCGAAGCCGAGACATCATCGCTTGCGACTAGATGGACCAACACCACAACAAAGGAAAGTCTCCAATGAAAGGTTATGAAACTTCTGAACTAAAAACTCCTCTCGCGACATGGATCCATTCAGATTGGAGCCACATACATACCCTCATCAGATTCCGACAAAAGAAGACCACAAAAGGAAGAAGATCTAGGGAGTGTCGAACAAAAAACCACCCCCTGCACAATATTCCAACAAAACCACCGAACCAGCAGGAACACCATTTCACCGCAAGAATAAAATAAATTAAAAAACCAAAAGATAGCTTAAAGGAGATCCACATGAACAATAGATAAGAAAAATAAGTACTCCCCCCTATGCACTACTCAAAGGATGACCTCAGTCCTAGGACCACCATCAAGATGCACTAAGACCTCGTTGAGTCTCTATCGAGCCAATGACATGTGAAGAGAAACTGGATCCTTTCTAGTTCGGTTCCATTCCAAGAAGATGTAGATGTCTCGCCAGTGTAGATGAATATGAAAGACACCACACCTTGGAAGACCATCATCGAGCCAAAAGGAATTTTAAATCTCATCCTCAGTGAGCTGATTTTATGGAGACTCTTATATGAAAATGAAGCCAATGATCGAGTCTTGCATGGCTGGCACCAAACCAAGATGAAGTCAGTGCCCCACCTGCATATATGAAGCCAAAAGATACCTCACCTCGCATGAAATGTGTAACACCCCGAGATTTTATGAAAAATATTCGTTTTAATTTTATTGATGTCTTGTGTTGTACGCTACACCAAAAGGATCTTGTACTACATGCATCCTTGACTTGGTTTGCATTACACGCAATCGCGACCTTCCACGATAGCGTGTGTAATAAGCAATACCGAGTTTCACTAAATGAGATATTATTATAATATTATTATGAACTAGCCATTATGAATAGTAATAACCACTTTTTGAAATTTTGTAAATTTTATTTTTCAAAATGGATATCATTTTTGGATTTGAAATATCGAAATTATCTTAGGGTGAAATTCTGGCACTTTTCTGATAACTTTCATATTCTGATGAATAGTGACAATTATTATATTTTTATTAAAAACAGCATTTTTAATCGAAATAATTAATAGTGATAAATTTTTAATTTGAGTGGTTTTAAAGTATATTTAGATTATATTTTTACAATTTAATACAATGTTGGTCATTGGATGTAATTTCACATTTAAACCAGATGTAAACAAGTGTCAATCTTTTGATAGTTATTATCTCTTAAGAACACACTATTTGTTTTGACGACGGGAATTAATTTTTAAATTAATTAATTCAACTGATATTCTTTGAATTTGGTAAAATAGACATCATTATTGAGTTCATAATTTCAAATATAGATTAGGCCTAATTTTTTTATTTTTCTGGAAATTTTCATTTTTTTGATGAATAGTGAAACCACTAAGTGGTAGTTAAAAAACAGAATTTTTCATAAAACTTAATTTTACCGCTTATGTGAGTATAATTTCGAAAATCTGAGAGACACGGTTAATATCAAGGACTAAAATGTGGTTCAATGAGATGAAAATAATTTTTGGTGAATAGTAACTTTTTACTTTTATTTACCATGGTTAACAGTAAATAGGGTAATTAAGTGTAAAAATGATATTATTATTACCCTAACACATGTCATAATTCTATTGGATGAGTTTAATTCGACCGAAACCAACCTTAGGAATAAAATATGACAATTTAGGCCCACTTGGATTAGATTAGGACATTTATTATTATTTAATTCAATGAAAAGTTAAAAGAGTTAAAATCAATATTTATTTACTAAAACATTTTTAATATAGGGTTATACATAAGATAAATTAGATTTTAAATATTCATTAGAAAGATAATAATATTTTCTACATAATGATAATTTTTTTTTAAATTTTTAGACATTATATAATTTAATTTATTTATGACACAATGATGATGCAGTAATTATCATAATAGTGAAAAATTTGAATAATTGATATTATAAATACCCAAATAAATATAATTTTAGACTTTTTATGAATTACAGTAATTTTCTAGGTTATTATGACATGTTATTATTGATTTAATTATCTTTTTTAGAACTAATCATTCTTTTATGATTTTCACAAAAATCAATTACTAAATAGTGTCAAAGTTGACATAAAATAGTTTTTAAAACAAATATTATATTATTAATTGTTATTTTATTCCTAAAAATCTAAGGATCGGCCAAATGACTTAGATAAGGTTATATATATTAATAATAAACAACTTGGGGTTCTTTTGTCTTCTTATAGTAAGTTTATTACCCTTATAGTGTAAGAACACAAGAAGACACAGTAAAAGTAAAATTATTTAACGTAATGTTAAATCTAAATTATAAGTTTAAAATAGGAACCTAAACTTGTATAAATTCTATTTTATGAGAGGATTTAGACCCATCCCCACCTTAGCTTCGAAATAAATCAATTTGGAGCTATTTAAAACCGAATTTGGCTTTATAATAAAGTAACATTTTTAGTTATTCCATAGGTGCCCCTTTCCTCCCTTATAAAAGGGATCCTCCTCCCTCTCTTCCTCACACCACTTTGAGCCTTCAAGATCGGCCAACCCCTGCCAATTTCTTCTCTCCACTTCCCTAGAGACATCCTTGAGGTCCTGGTCTTCTTCAAAGACCAATTTTAGTGCCCTAAAAGGAGGTCTCAAAGAAGCACTTCAAAGAAGAGGTACTACCCGTTACCAATTCTTTCATCTTTATTTCTTCTTCCACTTCTTCTTCTTTAGTTGTTTCATCATGAAGTAATAACAAAAATATCACTCAAATACTGATATGTTATTATAATTATGAATCAACCCTATTTCACCATCTATCCATCCTACGGAAAATGAAATCACCGCGCGTGAGTACGTACGGAATACCGTCTCCACGCCGTGGTGTAATCTATTTTCCACCACCACCTTAATTGGATGGGTAAAATGGTGTAAATAATAACTATATATGATTATTTTAAAGGGATATTGATTCTGAAATAATATACATACACTCCAATATAGTCCCACGATCATGAGAACGATATCATCGCTCGTGCGTACGTACGGACTACCGTCTCCACGACGCGATGAGATTCATTCTCCACGTCAACCATTCATGAATGATTATAAAGTATATATAATAAGTAATCATGAAATATATTACATAATAATGATACTGGATTTATGTGTATATATATTTATGTTATCTACTTAATTCCATTCAACTCAATAAGGAAACGAAAACAGCGTTCATGCGTACATACGGCCTGCCGTCTCAATGAACGGTGTATTTCATTCCATTTACTGATTTATTATATATATGTATATTATTAATATATATTATATATAAATCATGTTTTATATTCTATAATTAAGTAATCATGATCTAAGTAATCATATGAATAATTACAAGTCAAAACACGGACAACAAATGAAACAATTTTACCCAAAATGCTCTTTAACATGGAATTTACAAAAAAATGGGTAATATAAAGTCATAAGTGAACCAAATATGATATCATAATAATGATTATGATTCTTGAATAAGTCAATGACATTATTTAAATCATTATACAGGAGGTTCGGACACTTACCAAACAAATCGGACCTAAGGTAAGGGAAAATATCACAATCTCATTTTATCCGAGATGGTTTATAAATTGGTGTTTACTGGGGTGTATTTTATCATCCACATCCATGTTTCCTCTATATGTATTATTGTTTCAATTTACCTAAAATTTTTTAAATACAATTTTACCCTTCGGTGAGTTTTTAGTAAAAGATATGAAAGTAATCTTTTGTCGTTTTTCGTACGATGTACTTTTTGACTTTTCTGACAAAAGTACGAGAAGAATGTTTTTTTAAACTTATACAACATGAATGGATTTTTAAAACATTATTTACATGAAGCTTCTTTTACGAGTTTTCAAGATTATTTTTAGTAAACTTCTTTTATTTTAAAATTGTATGACATGTTATGAATGGAAAATGTTTTTGAAGAAGAAATGATATTTTCCTCAAGAATGGAGTTCAAGTGTTTTATCAAAATTATTTTCCATATAAGATAATATAAGGTTCTGTTTATATCCCTATTATTAAATTGATTTGATTATGTTGTGATGTAATTATTTTTATGAATTCCTTTATCTTATATGAATTGTTTTAAGATGTCATGTTGTTTAAGAATCCCATTTTTATTACATGGGTTACGAAATGATTTGTGATTTATGATTTTGTGGCACAAATAATAATGGCATCATTATGAGATGAGTGGGACCTATATCTCCCTCCAATTCATTGGGTAATGATTTTATATCTCATGAGATAGACATGGATGGAACGGTAACTTATACCGGTTCAGTGAAACAGGACTGAAACAAGGAGTGAACTCGGTTTAGAAATGGACTTTTTCCACTAAGAAAGTCTTGGAAATGAGTCTTGATTAATAAGAAATTATTCTCTATGATTATGTGTGTATGACACAATGTTTCATGTTTTAAGTTATGATTATTGGGATTACATTTCCCTACTATGATTTATCCCATGTTATGAAATTATGATCTCTTTTGCAGGTTCATATCTCCAAAAGATATGTACTTATGAATATGATGTGATTGATATTTCTTTTGTTTACCCTTACTGAGCATTTGAGCTCACCCTTTTATGTTTTATTTCCCCTAGGATATAAAGAAATGATTTAGGTTTAAAAAAAGAAGATCTTTATGGGAGATGTTGAAGATCTTTCACGACGATTAGAAGATTACATTCCGAGTTTCCAAAGACACTAAACTATTACGGTCCTCGTGTGTGTGTTTTTGTTATGTACTAAGTATTCCGCAAAAATAATGTAATGTCCATGTACGTTAAGCTTCAGGTCTCTACAGTTGGTATCAAAGGAAATGTTTAGTCAAACATTGGAAACTAGGATGCGAGAACTTTAGTGAGATCCCTAGAGATATTTCTAAAGTATGTCTAGGGATGTCCCTAAGGTTAAGTACAAGTATAGGTTATAGTCCTAGAATTGCGCTAACGATCTTAGAATTAAACCTGAGATGTTAGATATTGAAGGTACTCCCCCTTTATTATGTTGTTTTCCCTAGCATTATTTTTTCCTCTCACACTATTCTTTTTGGGTTTTAGACGATGGCTGGAACCCGAAGGAACCGTGTTGATCAATGCAATGGACAATGCAATGGACAATGCAATGATTCTCATCCTGAACAAACAAATGTTATGGGAGATGGAGTGAAAAATCTTATTGTTATACTTACACAAGCTATGAATCATTCTGGACTTCTAAATGAGAAGAGAATGGAACAATATTCTATTGAGTCCTTCATGAGGCAACGTCCACCTTCATTCAGTGGGTCTTCTGATCCACTTGTTGCTGAACAATGGATCAGTACCACTGAAAATATATTTTCAATTCTTCAATGTTCTGAACATGATAATGTCATCTTAGCATTGTATCGTTTGTAAGTTGATGCTGATCAATGGTGGAATCATATCAAGAATACGAGGCCCAGAGTTGAAATTGATTCCATGGAATGGGACGAGTTCAAGAACATAATTTTCAATAAGTACTTCCCCCGTATTCTCCAAACAAAGATAAAGAAAGAGTTTCTTGAACTAAAGCAAAAGGATGATAAATCTGTTGGTACCTGTGAAGAAAATTTTACAAGGCTTGCAAGGTATGCATCTGGATTTATCATCCAACCTGAAAGTAAAGTTGATCGATTCTTTAGTGGAATAAAACCAAATATTCGAAGGGCATTTTATATAAGAGTCTTCGGTAGCTATGAAGAAATTGTGCGTTGTGATATCAAGGTAGAAATGGAAGTTGGTGTTACTTATCCATCTCGTAGTTTTTACAAGAAACGAAAGATGGAGTTCAAGGTGAAATCTCTGAGTAATGGTGAAAAGAATATGAATGTTTCCTTATGCTCAAAGTGTGGAAAGAAGCATGGTGTAGATTGTCTTAAAGGGACAAGTAAATGTATCAAATGTTGAAAGGAAGGTCATCGGTCATTTCAATGCCGCAATGATGGTAAGAAGATGTCTAATAATGCAAAAAAAGGAAGGGATACACAGAATGAACCTACTACACATAAATTCTTCAAGTGCAAGGAAATGGGGCATTATGCTAATAAATGCCCTAATCCAAGGGTTAGTGATGATCAACATGAGAAACCACTTAAGGAAAATGACAAAGGGAAGTCACATGCGATCACCATTGGCAATGTTGAATATGAAAGCGATGTGGTGGAATGATTAAGTGTTTATGAAATGGGATTCCAAAGTAATGCTGTATATTGTATCGTGGAATAATGGAATATTTATGTATTGGTATATTGTGGTTTTCAATAATTTTATGGTACCGGTAACCATTGAAAGTGATTGAGATATTTTTGGAAAAAATATGATATGCGCATAATGAAGGGATAAGGAAAAAAATGAATTGTTTAACAGTATTCATGAGCTCATGATTGATATAAGGACTAAGTGATATCATGGTTTGAGTATATAGAATTTTGAGGATTTTGGTATGTGGAAAGAGTTAACTTTTAACATCATTCATGTTTTCAATAAGGTTCAATGGGTATTCATTTTTTTTCAAGAGAATACATGATTAAGGTCTTTGAATGTTTGGAATGTGACCAACAAGACATATCTCATGATATGTGGGGATCAAAAATGGTATTAACATGCTAGTTGTATGAACTCTTTAGTAATTGTTTTCACTACAATATGAGATTAGACAACATTATTTTAGATTAGCCTAAAGATTGGAATGGATTATGTTGGACATAAGTAAGTATTGTTTAAGGATATAAGTTTTTTTTCGATATTATTTATGGGATGATTTAGAAAAAGGACAACCTGCTGGATGGGCGACAGCCCATCGCGTCAGACAAGGCTGTGGGAATCGAACCCACAACCGATGTGTGACTGGCCTTTATTGCATACCACTAGCCTACAAGAAGTCCCTGTTTAGTAGAAACTAGTTTTATTATATTAAGCAGTATGATATATGAAGTATAAGTCCATTTTAGGAACCATATATGATTAATCTCACCATAGATGGACTTATGTATATTTGATAACTTTTGAAAACCTTTTGTTTGAAACAGATGGAATGACCCATCATTCTATCACATGATCTGTTAACACTTCACGAATAACAAATTCAACTTCATTTCATTAGGAGATGAAGTGGAAATTGTTCAAAGCATGAACAACAGTGAGATTGTACCAAAATCAAGCAAGTATTTCTTCTAATTCAAAATTTTCAATTTTAGGGAAATGATATTGAAAACCAAAAATGTTGTCCTAGTGCTCTTATATCCGATGAATCAAATGGTACATTAGATCATCACAAATTTATGGCATTGTGATTGATGGCTTTTTATAGCCATGTTTTCTACCACTCTCCATTAGAAATTTATGGTTAGATTTTTTCTTCAATATCCATATTTTCACCTATGTTCTCTTACGTGGAAACCTAGTGATGAGCTAATTTGGGTAACCGTTACATTTCATACTTTAGTTTTTAAATCCAAGTTTTGTTATTCCTTTTTACGATGTTGGTTTCTATTAAAGAAACTTTCGAGTATTAAACTATTTATAACTCTGATGAATTTCGAGGGCGAAATTTATTTTAAGGGGGGTAGAATGTAACACCATGAGATTTTATGAAAAATATTCTTTTTAATTTTATTGATGTCTTCTGTTTTACGCTACACCAAAAGGAGCTTGCACAACACGCATCCCTGACTTGGCTTTCATTACACGCAATCGCGACCTTCCACGATAGCGTGTGTAGTAAGCAATACTGAGTTTCACTAAATGAGATATTATTATAACATTATTATGAACTAGCCGGTATGAATAGTAATAACCACTTTTTGAAATTTTATAAATTTTATTTTTCAAAATGGACTTCATTTTTGGATTCGGAGTATCAAAATTAGCTTAGGGTGAAATTTTGGTACTTTTTTGATAACTTTCATATTCTGATGAATAGTGAAAATTATTATATTTTTTTTAAAAAAGAACTTTTTTAATCGAAATAATTAATAGTGATAAATAATTAATTTGAGTGGTTTTAAAGAATATTTAGAATATATTTTTACAATTTAATACAATGTTTTTCATTGGATGTAATTTCACATTTAAACCAGACATAAACAAGTGTCAATCTTTTGATAGTTATTATCTCTTAAGAACCCGCTATTTGTTTTGACGACAGGAATTAATTTTTAAATTAATTAATGCAACTGATATTCTTGGAATTTGGTAAAATAGAAGTCATATTTGAGTTCATAATATCAAATATATCTTAGGCTTAATTTTTGGTATTTTTCTGGAAACTTTCATTTTTTTTGATGAATAGTAAAACCACTAAGTGGTAGTTAAAAAAACTGAATTTTTCATAAAACATAATTTTACCACTTCTGTGAGTAGAATTTCAAAAATCCGAGAGACACAGTTAATATCAAGGACTAAAATGTGGTTCAATGAGATTAAAATAATTTTTGGTGAATAGTAACTTTTTACTTTTATTTAACACGGTTAAAAGTAAATATGGTAATTAAGGGTAAAAATGATATTATTATTACCCTAACACATGTCATAATTTTTTTGGATAAGTGTAATTCGACCAAAAACAACCTTAGGAATAAAATATGACCATTTAGGCCCACTTGGATTAGATTAGGACAATTATTAATATTTAATTTAAAGAAAAGTTAAAAGAGTTAAAATCAATGTTTATTTACTAAAACATTTTTAATATAGGGTTATACATAAGATAAATTCTATTGTAAATATTAATTAGAAAGATAATAATATTTCCTACATAATTATATTTTATTTATAATTTTTAGACATTATATAATTTAATTTATTTACGACACAATGATGATACAGTAATTACCATAATATTGAAAAATTAGAATAATTGATATTATAAATACCCAAATAAATATAATTTGAGACTTTTTATGCATTACACTAATTTTATATGTTACTATGACATGTTAGTATTGATTTAATGAAATTTTTGCGAACTAATCATTCGGTTATGATTTTCACAAAAATCAATTACTAAATAGTGTCAAAATTGACATAAAATAGTTTTTAAAACAAATATTATATTATTAATTGTTATTTTATTCCTAAAAATGTAAGGATCGGCCAAATGACTTAGATAAGGTTATATATATTAATAATAAACAACTTGGGGTTCTTTTGTCTTGTTATAGTATGTTTATTAACCTTATAGTGTAAGAACACAAGAAGACACGGTAAAAGTAAAATTATTTAACTTAATGTTAAATCTAAATGATAAGGATAAAATAGGAACCTAAACTTGTCTAAATTCTATTTTATGAGAGTCTTTCGACCCATCCACACCTTATCTTTGAAATAAATCAATTTGGAGCGATTTAGAACCGAATTTGGCTTTATAATAAAATAATATTTTTAGTTATTCCAAAGGTGCCCCTCTCCTCCCTTATAAAAGGGCACCTCCTCCCTCTCTTCCTCACACCACATTGAGCCTTCATGATCGGACAACCCCTGACAATTTATTCTCTCCACTTCCCTAGAGACATCCTAGAGGTCCTGGTCTTCTTCAAAGACCAATTTTAGTGCCCTAAAAGGAGGTCTCAAAAAGCACTTCAAAGAAGAGGTAATGCCCGTTACCGATTCTTTCATCTTTATTTCTTCTTCCACTTATTATTCTTTAGTTGTTTCATCATTAAGTAATTACATAAGTATCACTCATATAATGATATGTTATTATAAGTATTAAAATCCTCTATTTCACAATCTATCCATCCTACGAAAAATGAAATCACCGCGCATGCGTACGTACGGAATATCGTCTCCACACCGTGGTGTAATCTATTTTCCACCACAACCTTACTTGGATGGGTATAATGGTGTAAATAATAACTATATATGATTATTTTAAAGTGATATTGGATCTGAAATAGTATACATACACACCAATACAGTCCCACAATCATGAGAACGATATTATCGCTCGTGCGTGTGTACGAGCTACCGTCTCCACGACGCGATGAGATTCATTCTCCACGTTAACCATTCATGAATGATTATAAAGTATATATAATAAGTAATAATGAAATATATGATATAATAATTATACTGGATTTATGTGTATATATATTTATGTCATCTACTTAATTCCATTCAACTCAATAAGGAAACGAAAACAGCGTTCATGCGTACGTACGGCCTACCGTCTCCATGAACGGTGTATTTCATTCCATTTACTGATTTCTTATATATATGTATATTCTGAAAATATATTATATATAAATCATGTTTTATATTCTGGAATTAATTAATCATGATCTAAGTAATCATATGAATAATTACAAGTCAAAACACGGACGACAAATGAAACAATTTTACCCAAAATGCTCTTTAACATGGAATTTACAAAAGAACGGGTAATATAATGTCATAAGTGAACCATATATGATATCATAACAATGATTATGATTATGGAATAAGTCAATGACATTATTTAAATCATTATACAGGAGGTTCAGACACTTACGAAGCAAATCAGACCTAAGGTAATGGAAAATATCACAATATCATTTTATCCGAGATTGTTTATACTTTGGTCATTACTAGGGTGTATTTTATCATCCACATCCATGTTTCCTCGATATGTAATATTGTTTCCATCCACCTAAAATTGTTTAAATCCAATTTTACCCATCGGTGAGTTTTTAGTAAAATATATGAAAGGAATATTTTGTCGTTTTTCGTACGAGGTACTTTTTGACTTTTCTGACAAAAGTACGAGAAGAATGTTTTTTTAACTTATATGACATGAATGGATTTTTAAAACATTATTTCCATGAATCTTACTTTAAAAGTTTTCAAGTTTATTTTTAATCAACTTCTTTTAGTATAAAATTTTATTAAATGTTATGAAAAGAAAATGTTTTTGAAGTAGAAAGGATATTTTCATCAAGAATAGAGTTCAAGTGTTTTATGAAAATTATTTTCCATATAAGATAATATAGGGTAATGTTTATATCCCTATTATTACATTGATTTGATTATGTTGTGATGGAATTATTTTTATGAATTCCTTTATCTTATATGAATTGTTTTATGATGTCATGTTGTTTAAGAATCCCATTTTTATTACATGGGTTATGCAATGATGTTTGATTTATGATTTTGTGGCACACATAAGAATGGCATCATTATGAGATGACTGGGACCTATATCTCCATCAAATTCATTGGTTAAATATTTTATATCTCATGAGATAGACATGGCCGGAATGGTAGGTTATAACGGTTCAGTGAAACAGGATTGAAACGAGGAGTGAACTCGGTTCAGAAATGGACTTTGTCCACTAAGATAGTCTTGGAAATGAGTCTTGACTAATAATAAATGATTCTCTATGATTATGTGTGTATGCCACAGAGTTTCATGTTTTAAGTTATGATTATTGGGATTACATTTCACTACTATGATTTATCCCATGTTATGAAATTATGATCTCTTTTGCAGGTTAAGATTTCCAAAAGATTTGTTCCTATGAATATGATGTGATTGATATTTCTTTTGTTTACCCTTACTGAGCATTTGAGCTCACCCTTTTATGTTTTCTTTTCCCCAGGTTATAAAAAATGATTTAGGTTTTAAAAAATAAGATCTTTTTGGGAGATGTTGAAGATCTTTCACCACGATTAGAAGATTATATTTCGAGCTTCCAAAGACACTAAACTATTAAGGTTCTTGTGTGTGTGTTTTTGTTATGTACAAAGTATTCCGAAAAAATAATGCAATGTCCATGTACATTAAGCTTCTGGTCTCTACAAAATGTCCCAATCTAAACCGAATTTGGAAATTCAGATATCACCGAGCTGAGACACCAAAGCCTCTCCTTTGAAGATGAACCTAATGAAAGACAGACCAAGCCACACAAATTCCTTGACGAAGGATGTAGATACTGATTTTCACAAGATGCACCAAAGGAGGGTATGGGATGAAGTGTTGGTGAAACCATAGCCTTGCTGGTTGGAGAGGATGATAGCTCTCTTAGGTCGGATTTCCAATTTGTTTTATAAATTTTTACCCCAAAATGGTATCATCATTTCAATAAATTAATTATATTACATATTAAAAATCAAAATATTTTCATGAAAAAAATGTATGAAATAATATAAGAGTAAAGTAGGTCACATAAAACATCATTTTCCATATCACTCTTACATATTGAGTATCTAATATCGACATCCTTCAGAAATACAGTACCCAATGAATTGGAGGATATAACATAACCACCCATCCTTGTTTTTTTGGGAAACACCTATCATTAGTCAATAATGTATCAAACATCCCATAGTTAATAATAAAAACATAATTTTTTGGTTTATTACAGAACCAACTGTCATCATACAAAATTTCCAAGAACCATATCATTATCATATATACTGAAATATTGCATCATATAATACTATTTGGGGAAAATATTATTTTCATTTGAAAATAACCTCATTTTGAAAAAATTTCCATGTACAATTGAAAATATTTCATTCAATGTAACCATATAAACTTGTGATTTAAAATTCAAAATATTATTATTATATTAAATAGGGGAATTCTTTTCTTCCCTTATATTAAAAAGACATATTTTTTGAAAATGGAACATAAGAAGGGGTTTATTAAATGAATATCCCATTTAAATATCAATAAATTATAATGAGAATTAATAAAATGAATTATTTTGGTTTATACATTATTAACACATAGAGAATAATCATAAATGAAACACAATATATTCCAAATTCATTTCACATATAATCTTTTCACGGCATAATCAAGAATTAGAAGTTTAACATAATGAATGAAAATTTGGTTATGAATTCTCATACCTCATGTTTCACTTCGTTTAAACAAGTTTCATAATATTGTATAATGGTTAATGGAATGTTATAAATTACTTATATATTTATATTCCATTTTATAACACCATATATGATCTTTTTGTTACATATTTACAAATTTTTATTAATAATATTTCATTACATTCATTGTTTCCGGATCATTCTTTCATGGTTTCATTGTCAATAAATTTTTGTATAATTATGGATTTTATTTTAAAATTGAAATAATACTTCTTAAATGGAACAAAATGGTATTCAAAAACATCCATAAGAATTTATTTTTCCATATGCCATTTTTATTTTACAAATGAGGTTGATTAATTTGATAAACTATTAATGATAAAAGATTTGTTTATTTTGGTGTTTTATCTAAACACCACTTACTAAATTAATTTTATTTAATATTATGTATCTATTTAAGATCTATAAAATTAAATAGATTATAATATTCATATTAAAATACAATCTAACAAGAATAATACTTTATGAAAATCCCTAAAGGTAGTAATGGAAGAAGAGAAAATTATTATTCATGGAGTCGATTAACCACCATAATTTGGAAAATGGTTTAGTTACTTTAAATTAGAAAAAATAATACTGTATTTCAAAATATGATATTTCATTATAAAAAAATTTCTATTATATAAATTTTACATTAATTTTTATAAATTTGTGGATGAAGTAGGTGTAGAGAAGTTAGAAAAAGAAAATAATTATTATAGGTGGTTTGATAAATTAACTGCATGAATATAACCTCATTGACGAACCCTTGATGTCCATAAAATTTGTTCTCTATTGATAATTGAAATACCTAGATCTGTAGATAATGTGGAGGAATGGGTTTGGAAGTGATTTTAGGAGCATAAAGTTTTTTAGATAAATTTTGTGCTGAGGAGTGGTATATATACTATAGGAGATGTGGTTTTAAGTGATTATTTACAAATTATTTAATTTTTATATTCATCCACAATTGGTTGGTATTAATTCCAAATATTTAGAATGTTAATTATAATTTTAATGGATGATTATGGTATATAAAAGCCTTAAACACCCATTTAGATTCATAGTTTTTGTGGTATTTGAAGCATCTTCCTTTTAACATTAACAAGTTTCATTATTTTACCTATAGTGCTCTAAATATTTCTTTACCATTGTAAATTTTTTATTTTTAAAAATGGAAATTACCCTACATCTGAATTTTCAACTAATTTTTTGAAATATAGAATAAATTTTATCAAATGAAACTAATAGAATTGAAAATTTTATTTTTAAAGAATCCATCAGGTATGAAAAAAAATAAGGTTATAAAGAAGCAAATTCCCCACAAAATATAAGATTTTAGGTTAAATCTATGTGTAATGAAAATAATTGTATAAATCTCAATTATAATAACTAATATATAATATAATAATCTCATTTAAAACATTCTATATAAGGTATTATTTTTATTAACTAAAAAGGTGAAACATTATGTAATTTAAAATAGTTTTAAAAAACATGTTTTGAAACCCCAAAATAAACTTCTATTAAAATAAAATTTTTTCATATGTGATTTTATTTTGTGTTATTTTCTATTTTATTTGGGAATTATATATATTTCATAGATTTCCTAATATTTTTGGTTAAAATGAATAATTTTTTACCCAACAGGAGTTTTCACACAATTGGTGCATGGTGAGTAGAAACCGTGTTGCAGCCCTGAGTAGACTTGGCTACCTAGATAGTTTCCAGGTTCATACTACAAAACCTACTACATGGGTGAGTTCCCCAGCCTAGAAAACTATGAAGCATACATATATCCTTAATAATTTTGAATTTACAAATTATCTCTCTTTTTATTTTAATGAAATTACACCTTAACTCACCCTATATGACCTCACATGCCATAGGCACATCTCCCATCCCTCTTGGAACCCTTGGAACTCTATCTCTTTCGGTATATAATTTCGATTCTTCATGAAATATCTTGGTAATCGTCTCATCACTTATATTCATCCTTCTTCATAGTTCTCTTTTCCTTCCATCTTATTTTCTCCCTTCGCTAGTTCTTTTGTTATACTGACCCATTCATTACAAAGATGGATATTTCACCATATTAAATGAATATTCACTACAATACAAAAATATATGCACAATTATCATAATAGCTTAGTTTCATTAAATATATGGAACTAAAAAATTCTATCCAGTTGAAGGATATTTAAAATATCCCATAAAGACCTCTACTTTTAGAACTTATACCTAAATCTTTTCTACATAACATGGGGAAAGGAAACATAAATCGGGGTGACTTCAGACGCTCAGTAATGGTAAAACTAGGATATATGTAATCATAAACATGAACATAGTTTTATGTTAACTTGATTATTTCATTATGATATCATAACATGCATAATAAAGATCATAAACATGAATTATGGGGTAATTATTGACTATTCGTAAGACATGAATCATAATGAAATAATCATAATGATCCATAAATTCATAATGAAGGATTAATACATATGAATTTGTGGCATACATATAATAATAGAAAATAATATTTCAAATCTACCAAAAATTACCGTTATAACATGTTATGCTTAGGCTATGACCTGGGGACCTACTGTGGGCTGGGGCTAACAACTCATGTACCATCTTACATTTATTCTTGGTCTACTATCTATGTACCTTCTAGTTTATAGGCTTCTACTAGAACATCTGTACTCTCATTCTTTTATAATTGAGCTACAATCCACTTACCTACCCATTTTAGGTTTGGGACACAACTAGTGTACGCTCTTTAATTTAGGATTTGGATACAAACAATGTACCATCTTATTTTTGGGCTTATTATACAACCCATGTACCATATTTCCTTTAGTCATGGGCAATAAATAATGTACCTTCTTGTTTTTGGGGCTTGGGGACAACCCCTGTACCCTATTTCTTTTTGGCATGCACTACAACCCATGTATCATTTTCTCTAATATACGACATGTAATTACCATATTCATTAGAGAGAGATATAGGTCCCACCCATCATAGAATTATATCATACATTCATCTACCACAATGCATTTATTATGTCATTAACCATGAAATGAGATGGATTTTATAAACATAAAATCAAATCCCATGAAAAGAAATGAGTATAAAAAACATTTCATATCATCATATCATATAGAGATTAGATAGGTTTCATATTTGTTTCACAAAATTATATCCCATGAATATAAGTGGGTTTAAAATTAAAATAACATGTGGAAGAGAAACTGGTGTCATATGCATCATTCCATCGAAACATTTTCCATTAAATTAAGAATGTGAATGGAACATTTGGACAATCTCCTGTAAAATTATGTGTAACATCAATAGGTGTGATCATATATGTAAAATAACTTGGATAGATATTATTAAAATCATTTCTTGATGTAAATATCATTTCATCTTTAGAAAAAGCACTTGAAACCATCCAACATTTTGAAAACCATTTTCATTATAAACAAATAAAAGAAGATTTAAAACGTTTTTGAATCCATCATTCTGATGTTAAATTTTTGAAAATATTCTACAAAATTATTCTTATAAACATGAAAAGAACCCTTCAAATAATTAAATATGTATCAATCCTTACATTTCATATGAGGAAAAAACATTCTTTTGGCACGGTAAAAAAATTCAAAAAATGCCCCATTTAGAAGGAAATAAGAATATTTCATTATAAAAATTGGTAAAATAAATAAGTCATAAAAATTTATTTTTAATATATTAAGATAATAGTAAAATATTCTTATAACCCTTTTTTGAAAACATAGACTTCCAAATTAAGAGTGGGAAAAGACAGGATTTATTAAAACAAATCTTAACTATATTATGTTCCTAAGAGTTGAAAATCTACCAATAAATGAATATGTTGTGAATATATAGAAGTTAAAAAAATCATGGAATTTTATGTAGATATGGATCATGATATTTCATTAAATTAATAAAAAACATAAACAATCTTGAAAAGTGAAGAGTTTTTCTAAAAAAAATTGTATAACTTAGTAACTTGGGATCATAATATACATGTAAGAAAATGAAATTACATGGATCTAATAATATCATTAAAATATGAATACCCAGGTTATATCATGTGAAATTTATGTATATAAACCTCAAAAAAATTTAACCACATAACAAAACATGATTCTCAAAGAAATAAAATTGATATAAAACTATTTTACTGATATGGAATCTTTTGTAACAAAAAAAACCATGAAATAAAGGTCATGTAATGGATATGTAAATATTAATAAATTTAAATATAATAAAAATTTATGAAATCCTCGTTAAATATACAAAATACATTGAAGTAGTGGGTGGTGAATAATTCATGTATCTCATAGAAATAAAAGTTGAGAAAAAATCAGCATAACTAGCACCTTGACTCTTATTGCACTAATTCAAACGACCTTAATACTTAATATATAATTAGTACAAATATTTTACTGTAAAATATTAATTTATATAATAAAATATATTTCTTTATTTTGATTTTATATTACCCTTTTTCATACAACCATATATTAAGGATTCATATCTGGTAATATTCGGTTCATTCATCGCATGTTTCTTAATTTGTTATATCATTGGTATTTAAGATTTATATCACAATTTCATGAATTTAAACCATGATATACATATCATGTTCATATAGTTTATTTTTGTTATTATAATTATATAATATATAATTATGAAATGCAATACATTGATCATTGAGATGGTTGGTCGTACGTACGCAAGAATTCTATTTACATTTAATTGGCTTATTGAAATAAATAAATAAATAAATAAAATATATATATATATATCAATATTAATGTAGCATTGAGATATCATATATTTCATAAATATTCACTAATATCATCTTTAACACATTCCATGTAGTGTGTGAACGAATTATATCACTTTGAGGGGGCAGTAGTCTACAGTTCCCCAAACGAAATTATCATAGTTAAATAACATTTAATGAAAAAATGAATGTTTTAAATTAAACATGAAGAATAATAAAGACATTATAAATATAATATTTATCATATATATACATATTTTCCATCATAATTTCCACCATGATACGTGGAAATTGAAAAATGAAAAATCATCATTTCGTGAGGCAGTTGTTCACCATAAATAAAAATACTATTTTTGTTTCCCATTAGATGGATATGAGTGCAAATTTAGGTCTAAAATCTTATTTAAAAACATCCTATTATATTTAGGATCATGTTTTTTTTCATATATCAAAATAATAAATATGTTGAAAGGTTGAATGACCAAAATAACAGAAAGGACTTGAGAGAAGATGTAACCTCTTAATCGGGTTACTCAATTTGGTTTCTGACCGAAGGCTTCCTTAAGTTTCCATATGCATACTTTAAGCATAATAATTGTAAGTAAGGATATATTTGAGCTTACTTGAGTATATATTTGTGAATTCAGGAGGCTTGAGAGGTGTTTGTAAGTGGGCAGAGGTGATGTCCTTCTATAGGGATGGGAAAGGACACAAATGGCATTTTTGAAAACAGGTCAGGTGTACCAAAGTTTTTACTGAAAAAAGTAATAAAAAACCAATGAAACGAAATAATAGAAGGATAATGTTTTAATAATTTCATTAAAATAGGTTTTGGACATGTGTCTAAGTCTTTTTGGTTTTTATATTTAAGGATTAGTAATTTTTAATATAATTTTTTTTCTTAAACAATGTAATTAATTTTAACCACTTTCACAGATTTTTTTGGTCAAAAACAAATTTTACATTATCTTAAATTATAAATTATTATTATTAAAAATATGTTATAAATTTTTTAAATATTATTCACTTAATTGGGATAAATTAATTTAAAATAATTCCCACTGTTGGTACTACAATTTCATATTGTAATGTAAAATGTCTAAATGTTTGCAATTTTTTTATATCCAATTTCAATGTAGAATAAAACAAATTATCTTAATTAGACTAATGAAAACAATATTATATAACCAAACTATTAATACCATTAGAAATATAATTTAACCTTATAATTAAATTTAATGAAAAAGATGATTTGATTTAAAATATAGTATTTGAAACTATTCACTAAAAAAGAAACCTTTTAGAATAAAAAAATCCTCACATCCAAAATTTTATATCTTGAATCAAAATATGAAGTTAATTTTTACATATTAAAAATATATAAATTGTTAAATTGGGATTTAAAATTATTTTAAATTTAAAATATGTGAAAAATAATTTTATAAAAAATAGGTTTTTTTGAATATAATTTGGTTTGTTCAAATTTTATGTCTATAAAATTTATTGGAGGAATATTGAAAATGTTTTATTGAATATATAAATTATTAATTAGATTAGTATCACTAACCAATTGCAATGAAAATATTTTACTATTCTAATATAGCGTTGTGACTATAATAATTTTTTCCTCTATATTCAATTAGGTTTAATATCATCTAATTAATTGGTAACCATTGAATTCATATTATATTTGGGTAAAACACATATTTTTATAATTTAATATTTACAATTCATATCCATCAAACATAACGACTAGTTTATATCCCCTAATAATAATATTTTTAATAATATATAATAGTTAGGTAACACCCGGTCTTCGGTTTTACGCAATCCCTCAAGGAAGTTTAATATTGCATATAATGTATACTAACCTTGTTATTCCATGTAACATAAGAAAATTATGTGTTTCCTATAACATAATCTAAGAATATTACCTATGTAAATAATGTTTGACATAGAAGAAAACTATTTTCAATGTTTTGTGAAATGAAAAATATCAAATGAATAAATTAATTAAGAAAATATATTTCACAAAACTATGGGGTGTTGTATTCTACCCTGTTAAAATGAATTTCTCCAATAAAATTTGATTGTTTTATCAAAGGTTTAATACTTAAATGTTCCACCCATAGAACCCCACAATGTAAAAATGAATACTAAAACATTCCATACAAAAGGTAATGTTTGAAACAAAATTGTTACCCAATGTAATATAAAATTGGGTTTCAACATAGGAGAACGTAGGTTGGGAGTAATGATTGGACATGGAAGAAAATTGAAAATATTTATAGATACAGATTTAGGTCATCAATAACAAAAAATTTAATGATCAAATAAATGTGGAGGGACTCAAATTTATAAATCTGTGATGATTTCAAAATCCATCGGTTTAACAAACTTTAAGGTTTTAAGTCAACATCCTATTTTGTCACATTTAGAACACTGAGTAATTCATGATATATTTATATTAAAAAAATTTATTACTTTTTTATTCTATTATCAATTTATAATACATTAACTACCTCCATGAATGAATTTCCATAAGTTAACATTGATACATAAGGAACTAAAATACACCTTTTACAAATCTTATGGTCTATAAAAGAATAAAAAGATAGAAAATTTGTCTCTTAAAAATAAATATTCATTAATATATAGACCATAAAAGTGACACTTCTAATTTTGAATTAAAATTCATTCATAAAAAAATAATTATACATTAACCAATACATAGAGTAGGCTAGTGTTTGGTGTGAAAACCTTATCATACTTCAATTATTGGTTCAAGGCTCATCAGTTTGTTGTAAATGATTGGTTCTCAACCTAAAAACATAATGAAAACTTATAATAAAACCCTGATATAATTTAGAATATATATAATATAGACATCATTAAATGAAGGTTAATAAATAATTTTCTTTTTAGCTTTGTTTTTCAGTATAAACTCAGTTCATAAATACTTCCTCTGAATGTTAACTTGATCTTTTCCGGAATGGTTAGCCTTATAATCCTCATCAAAAATTAAAATACAAAAATTTATAAAGAGGGCCATGAAATCAGATTAACATTTATACCCCCATATATAAAAAATTATCCATGGGATGTCATATTCCAAACATGTGAATTCCCTCGTCATATATTCTCTTGAAACATGGAAATAACCTAAATTTCCATAAATCCTTCTAGAAAAGTTGCATTCTTTTTGTTATGATGATTACTTCATATATAATTTAAATCAAAGAATTTGTGAATATCATCATTAATGACAAAGAAGAAATTGTCAATATTAAGTTCTTGGGTAATCCATACAATCAAATTAATTATTCATATACACCGTCTTATTATACAAGCATCATTATCTCATCATCAGGTGATGAATAAGGGTAACCTTCTCTTAATAAAAATATCACATTTTTAAGAAATCACATTTCCATTTTTTGATCAGAATTCATCACATACTTTTTAATCCTTAATCAAAACCTATAATAATAATATTTATATATTTCATTATTCATAAAACATAATCTATAAATTCCAAAACATAAATACTTCATTAATCTATATTTTTTATTAAACAATTCCATAGGATTCAACATCATATTCATTAATACCACTTTCCAAGAATACGAAATATAAATAATGTCTTATGGATCCCCAAACTCAATATAATCAAGCTTCTTATGATAAATGTAAATAATATTGAATGAACATTAAATACCTTTCCCATGCCATTTGTTGTTTCTTTATCTTTAGAAGTATAACATATACTTTCACCACACTACTGATTCAATTTATGATATTTCCACTAAAACAATTTATTCTCATAATTCCCATAATTTCCCAATCGTAAATATTAAATTTTAACCATGTTCCTTCTAGTTCTCTACATTGAATAAACAATAAATCATATTTTGATAAACATCTATCATATTGTGGTGCCATATAATTATAAAAAAATACTTATAGGGTGCCTAAATCATGGATTAAAATTCATTAATCAATGACACCTTAGTTTCAGTGTAGGTTATTCATAGTCATACCCAATTTAAATCATTCATTGTGGTTCGTAATGTGCTTTTGAATTCCCAAAGCATACCCCTTTGGAAGTGTTAAACTAGGTGTGCAACAAATACCTTTTTCATGAACTATATTACACTAAGTCGGGGCCATAACATCTTTCCAGTGTTTTTACCCCTTGGTAAAACTATGATAGATCCACATCCACTTGTAATATCCATCTAGGGATCTATTTATATAAAACCAGTCACTCTATCCTTTACGAAAATTTCTTCAAATTTTCTTAAATGTTGAGTCATCCTTATACATATCCTTAGGGACATCCTTATACATATCGTTAGAAATATTCCTTGGGATATCCTTAATGTATTCTCATACTAGTCTCCAAAGGTTCAGTATACAATTCCATTGATGCAAAATATAGAAACCCAGGCTTGACATACAGGGATAATACATCATTTTAGATGAATATTTTGTATATTAAAAAATGACATGCCTGGGGAACATAATAGTTTAGATTCTTTGAAAACATAAAAAAATTATCCTAGTGAATGATCATGAAAATATCGTATAATGAAATCCACCTTTATAACTTCTAACTAAAACCAATATTCATAACATGGGGAAATGAAATATAAAAATTTTGGAGCTCAGACACTCAGTATAGTTAGAAAATGGATACATGTAAGAATAATCATGAATATATGGGTATGATAATATCATCATAACATTATGATATCATACCCTACATATCATATATCATAAAAATGAGTAATGGGATAAATCATGGTAGTTCATAAGAAATGCTTCATAAAGAAATAAACATCTTGATCTAAGAAATCATAATGAAGTAAAAAAGACATATGATTTGTTGCATACATGTAAGAATAGAAAATTTTATGTCAATGATACCTACCAAGAAATTTATAACAATTTCAGCTTGGGATATGAAATTTAGACCTTCTATGGGCATGCTATAACAATTCATGTCCCCTGTTACTTTTATTATTGGACTAAAAAACACTTGCCATCTAGTTTTTAAGCTTGGGCTATAGCCAGTGTACCCAATTTTTTTGGTTTGGGAAAAAATCCATGTACCTTCTTGTATTTGGGTTTGAGATACAACTAGTGTACCCGCACTCTTTTAGGGTTTGGATATAACCCATTTACCTTATTGTTTTTTGGCATGGGATACAACTCATGTACCCTCTTTCTTTTCTTCTTGGGCTACAACCCATGTAACCTTTTTGGTCATATAAAAATATCATTACCCAATGCATTAAAGTTTGATATATGTCCCACCCATCACATAGTTAAATTATACATGTTTTCTTCAAAAAAATTGTATCATGTCATGACCCCTGAAAAGAGATGGATTTAATAAACATCAAATCAAAACCCATGAAATGAAATCGGTATAAATAACATATCATCACATCATAACCTATGTAAAAGAGATATGTTTCATAATGATTTCGTGAATGCATAACCTGTGAAAAGATGTGGGTTTCAAAATCATATTAACCATTAAAGAGAAAAAGGTTTCATAAGTATCATTCCATAAAAAAAACCATTCATGAATGATTATGAATAAAACTTATAAATAGTCTTCTATAATGGTATGAGTAACATCAATATATGTTATCATAAATTCAATATAACATGGAAGGATACGTTTGAAATTATTTCTTGAGGAAAATATCTATTCATCTTTAGAAAAAGATCTTTAACAGAAAAACCCCATTTAAAAACTATTTTCCATAAAATCATATAAATAATGATTCAAATAATTTCGAAAAAAATTTCATTGGAAAATTATTTTTAAATAATTTTCTTAAAAAATATTCTTCTAAACCTGAATATAAGTCTTCAAATAATTGATGATAGGTAAATCTGTATATTTGGTACGATGTAAAAAGAACAATCCTTTTTCATATAATATTTTGTGGAAATATATTATTAAGAAGGAAAATATAAGATTCATTTGAAAAAAAATTGTAAAATACATAATGGGGTAAAAATATATTTTAAATAATTTAGTATAATAATAGAATATTCTTAAATCACATTTTAAGAAACATATATTTACTGCCGAAGAGAGGGAAAGGTCAGGATTTCTTAATACAAATTTTTAACCTTATTATGTACCAATGAGTAGAAAATGGTACCAATACATGAATATATCATGAATATCCATAGTATTCTAAAATTCGTGAATTTTATTGAGAGATGTGTCATGATATTTCAATAAAGGATGCATAAATATAAACAATCTCGAAAAGCGATTGAGATTGTCTAAATACAATTTTATAACATGGTTACTTGGGATCAAACTCTTCGTGTACGAAAATGAAATGAAATTAAGAATATAATATCATGAAAAAACCTATATTCATGATATATCATTTAATATGTAACTATAGAAACCTCAAAATGAATTTAATTGCATTGCAAAACATGATTATTGAAGAACAAAAATTCAGAGAAAACTGTTTTACTGATTTTGAATCATTTTAAACATAAAACCCTTGAATTAAAGGTCATATAATGGATATGTAAATAATCATTAATTTTACTATAATAAATATTTAACACATCCTGGGGATGTATAAACACTAAAAAAAGAAGTGGGTGGCAAACAATTCATGTATCCCATAGATATAAAAAATGTGATGAAGTCCCCTTACTTTGTGTCTTCATTGCCTCCGTATCGTTCAACCCACCAATATAATAAATATAAATTTATTAAAAATATTTTACCAAACCACATTATTATTTTAAGTTCCATATATTGTTTTCCTGTGATTTTATATTACTATATTGTTTACAATCATATATTAAGTTTTCACATCGGGTAATATTCCTTTTATTCTTCACATGTCTCTGAATTTGTTATATCATTGTAATTTATACATTATATAATGATTTAAAAAAGTTAAATTATTAGATAAATATCATTCATATATATTCTATGTGTATTATAAAAATATATATAATATATTTGTATGAAATTGAATACAGCGTTCATGAAGACGATAGGTTGTACATACGCATGAACACTGTTTTTGTTTACATATCTTGTTGAAAGAAATAAATTGAAATACCCATATATAAAATCATTAATATACATTTAAGATATATCTATTCATGAATATAATCCTTAATATTGTCCTTGTAATGTATGAACTAATCATATCACTTTGAGGGGGAGGTAGCCCACAGTTCATCAAACAAAATTATCATATTTACATAAGATGGGAGGAATAAAGGTATGTTATAAATAAAAAATACTGTATAATAATGAAATTATAAATATAATATATATCATATATGACCATATTTACCATCATAATGGCCCACATGAATGTTGGTAATGAAAAACTGAACAATAATCATTTCATGAGGGAGTTGTTCACTATACACAAAAATAGTGTGTTCATTACCCATTATGTTCAACTGTGTATAGAGGGGTGAAGGGGAGTGTTCCGAACCTACTGTGGATTTGCAAAGGGGTGCTTCCACCACGCCATTGGAATTAGGAACACAATCAAAGCTAAAATCTGGGCCATGATATACGCTATTAGTTACGCTATCCGGTTTAATTGGATGTGTATATGGATTGAATCTGACTCCCAGTCTGTGGTTCATATGTTGAGGATCAAGACACGTAATGTTCCATAGTGTGTACTACCTCAATGGGTTGACTTTCTTAACAAAGTTGTGGGAATGCACCTGGTGGTTTCACATGTATACCGGGAGGCCAACCAGGTGGCAGATGCTCTGGCAAAGCAGGCACTTATTGATCTGGGGGGAATGTGGACTCTCACACCTCCGGATTATTGTGCCCCACTTATGGAGGATGATATATTTGGGGTGTTTTACAGTAGATTATGTAATAACCCCTTGTATTTCTAACTCTCATCCCTTTTTTATTTACTTTCTTGTAGCCGGATTCCACCGGTTCCTAGTCTTTTTTCTAGACCTGTGTGTCAACAATGCTGAAGTATTTAAAAAAACCATAGTATATTTATTATAATGGATGATTTTTTATTAATATAATAAACAAAGTTGGAGGGGTGGATAAGGGATATAAAAAAGTAATTGAGAGAAGATGTTACCTCTTAATAGGGTAACTCCTTTGGTTTATGGAAAAAGGATTCATTGAGATTCATTATTCCAATAGGAATCATCATATTGATAAGGTAGGGGTTTTGGGACATTATTTTTGTATTGGTTTTGTGTGACAAGTGGCACGAGAGGTGTGAGGAAGTGGGTAGAGTGGGTGGTTTCTTATAGGGAAGGGAATGGACACACCTAGCATTTTTGAAAACAAGTTAGCTGCACACGTGTTTTTTATTATAAAAGTCATATTAAACAAAATAAAGTCAATAATTCAAAATTAATGTAAGTTATATGGCCATAAATGTTTTTGTTTAAATGTGTATAGGTATTTTTGGGTCCTATATTTAAAGCTATGTACTTTATTAACCTAATTTTTCTCTTAACTGATGTAATTAATTTTAACCACATTCAATAATCATTTCTTCCAAAAAAAATTGAACACATTAATAATTATAAATTATTTTGATTGAAAATATTTAATCCATTTTTTCAAAATATAATCATAGAAGTGGACGAAAATTATTTTAAATCATCCCTCTGGTCTGGATGACACTACGAGTTTTAAAGTAGAAACATCAAAAATATTTTCTATGTTTTTATATCTAATACCAATGTGAAATGGGTTCCAATAAATTTAATTGGATTAAATGATAAAAATTATATCTAACAAAATTATTAATCAAATAAAAAAAATTTATCCTTATAAATAAATTATATAAAAAAGTTGTTTTGAATTAAAATGTAGTATTATTAAGTATTCATTAAAAATGAAACCTTTCAGAGAAATAAAAAAATGATATGCTAACATATTTTATTTCTCCCTTATAATGATATTTATTATTTTCATATATTATATCTATAAATGTTACAAAAAATTGATTTTAAATAATTTTTCCATTAATAGTTGGTAAAACTACCATGATAAAAAAATAGGTTTTTATGCATAAAAGTGAGTTTGTTCTTATCATATGTCTGTTGAATTTGTTGGTGGAATATAAAAAGTATTAGATTTAATATATTACATATTAATTACATTAATATCACTTAACAATGGTAATGAATTTAATTTACTATGTTGAAATTTCATTGTGCTGAAAATTATATTTTTCTTTATATTCAATCAGTTTTAATATTCATTCCAAATTAATTTGCAAACTATGAATTCATATAATATTTGGAAAAATAACATATTTTTACAATTTAGTTTAAAGTATTCACATTCATCAACTTATCATCTAGGTTATATCAATTATAATATTATTTTTAATAATATATTATTGTTAGGTAACAATCGGTCTTAACTGTTACACAAGCCATATAAGAAGGTCAATCTTGTATCTAATATACAAAAACCTTGTTGTTCAATGTAAAATATAACATGTAATTGTTGTTTGTAACATTAACTATGTTAGTGACATGTGAATGGAATGTTATACATAGTGATAAACTATTTTCAGTGTTGTATGAAATGATGATTATCAAAAAAAAACTAATTCAAAAAATATATTTCACAAAATATCAGGTGTTACATTGGTTTCCCAATTGTGGGTTGAACATTCTTTGTTTGGGTTTGATATTGATGGATGCAGTGTGTTATTTTTTTATCAACTAATTTGGATGCGTTTTTGGGTTTCAATCAGTTCTCTGATGTTTCCATGCTAAATGAAATTAATTCCATGCTTTAGCTTTTGCGGATGATTTTGGTACGATTTATAAGATTAGAAAATGTGTTTTATGGATTTTGTGAGTGGTTTGAGTCATGTTTCCAAATATTTTTTGTCATTGTATGGGTTGAAAAATGTTTTTCTAAATAAAAATTTATGATTTCCGAGGATGTTTAAATTTTTGGATGTGTATTTTTTATAGGTGGTTCAGGTGTTAATTGGAACACAATTGAGCACACAGGGAAACCTTGGTAACATGGTTAGGAAGACTAGTTTTATCATTCTAGGTAGTTTGGTATGGATGTGGTCTAGTTATCCTAATAGTATTAACACTACATGACTAACTAAACATATTTTGATGATCATAGAATACTATAACATGTGATGCCTTCCCCCTCAAGTTTCTTGTGCATGAGAATTCTTTGGGTTTTGATTTGGATTATCACAATGGTAAGAGGATCCTAAGAAAAAATATAACCCCAGTTACTTTTTTATTTCCTATAGTGATCAACTTAGGTGATGTTTTTCATATCTACGAGTTTGTTGTTTTATTTACATTCCTTTTTAATTTCAAATCTTGTTCTCATTTAAATTGATTCATTTCACTTTCATAAATACAAGCATGCTGATTTTTCAAATAACATTATATTATATATTTTTATTGGGAGATATACCACTAGTAAATGGATCACACCCTTAAAACACTCTGGGTGTATGTAAACCATGTTATGATTTACCCATGTAAAAAAAAGTTATATGGTGGTGAAGGTGCATCTGGTTGCTAATGGTTCCTCTCTTTTAGGTATTAGTGGTGGTAGAATGGTGTCGTTGAACCTCTTGATTCATGTAGGTTATTCCATGTTGTTTTTTCCCTTACCCATTTTTTTGCATTATTTTTTGGTAAAATATTGTAAAAAGGATTTAACATGAGTTAGTTTTATTGCTTTAGATTATGGTTATTGATTTTGATGATTTTTTGTGGGATGTTTTGGTTGTTTAACTTATGAGAGAAATTGTTCTATAAATTTTTTTTCCAAAGATGTTTTTTACATCCCATGGGTATTTGGAAAAACCTTCAGGACTTATGAAAATATAGGTTGAGTGATAGGTGGGATGGAATCACAACCTAGTTCATGAAAAAATTGTATCACAGTATAGTTTCTCCCTTTCATTGGGGAATTTTTTTTAGGAGAGTCTAGATTGACCAAAGCTTGGAATGTCAGAGATTGTGATTCTGGATTCATGGGGGTGTTTGGAAACTAATCCTCATGACCAGCCTTGGTTCACCATTGAATGTTTTTGGATTTTGTTTGAATTATCCTGTAGGTGTGATGTACATGTTGTAAATTATAAAAAGTCATCAACCAGGTGTGTAGTTTTTTTTCCTGATATTATGCCTTTAGTTGTTCATATATGTATTTATAGAAGTAATTTATGGACTTTGTTTTTTTAAAACTTTCAGGATGTGGTTTTGATGGATTTCGTGTGTCTACTAATGGTTTTAGCATTAATATTCCCTATAAATGTTTTTATGAAACCACTATTAGAGGCTAGACAGTTTTGTTCCTCACCCATTGATTTTATACCAGTGTAAGTAGTGTTTTGGGAAATTTAGTAATTATATTAGCAATCAAGCTTTGATCCTACTCATGTTTTTGAAATCTAACTATGTCCAGAAAAGGGCATGTCATATGAGTTACTCAAGAATTGGCCTTCATTCATCTTGGGATGCATGGATGACAATGAAATAGTGTACTGGACTAAAAATATCAGTAATTTGTTTGGTTCCATAACACTCATGGGCTAATTCAAGGTGAATGTGATTCATTTCGTTGAGGGGTCTCGGTTGGAGGTTATGGGACTCGATGATTTAGGTGAGTGAGAATGATCAAATAGGTTATATAGAATTCATGATAATATTTAATAATATGTATTTTTCTGAGACCATTTCCTTCTAAAAGAATCAAGGGTTTTTTATCACCAAGAGGGGGATCACACTGTGTTTGATTAATCCAACCTCTTTATAGAATTTGTTATGTTCACAAGTGAGGTAGGTTCTAAAGAAAATATTAAGGCCCAATGCTTTTAAATGAGGTTTCATCCATAAATCCAATCCCATGAATTATTTTTTATGATGATGACCTATGTTGGCATTGTCCATTGAGCCCAAATTTTTGAGATTGACTAGAGTGGTAAAAATGCTTTAGTATTTTTTGATGTTGTGAAGTGAATAATTGTTTCATATAAATAAATATTGAGGTGTTATTGTAAGTAAAAGAAATAAGGTGAGAGTTAAGTCTACCCCACTCGAATTCGTCCTCTTATAGATTGAGATGTTTGGTCATTCATATTCGATAAGTATAGAGGTTCGGAGTATATGCAGGTAGCATGATCAACCCAACCTAGGACTTTCCATAAGTGTAGATTTATAGGGAAATTTTACTATTGCTACAAGGATTTAATTCCCAAACATGGTGGTGTAGGTTCCATTGTTTCTAGGGGAATGATAACACAATCACAATAATCAAGGGTAAAGGGTTCTCAGTTTGGTGGTCATGCTGGTAGGGTTATATATACTTCTAGACATAGTCAACATAAAGATAAATTCCCAAGCCAGTAGCGGTTCATAAACCTAGGTAAGTACAATGAACCATTATGTAATAAATCTAATTCTAGTGGAATCTGATGTCCTAACTACAATGTTTCAAGGTAAAATTATTATTTCTTTTCTTATAGAATCATTCCTATTTTATTAGGGTTCTACTAACTCATTTATTTCGGCCCATCCCATAAATATTGTGAAATTTAAAACTGAGTTCATTCTATAACTTCTTGGTAAGAGGAGAGAACATGGTTTTATGTGTTAGTCATGTGATCTCACTATATAAAGGGTGGAGCTAGAAATGGATTATTCGGTACAAAAAAATGTCCTCTTTTACATGATCTTCAATATATATTGGATGTTGTGATTTTAGGTTCAAATAGATTATGAAAGCCATAAAGTCTGCTTTGTGGAAACTAATAGAAGCTATTATATTTTTTAGGGTGAAGGGGATGCTCAGTCGTGATGTCTTATGCCTCCATTTCTAGAAATGTGTAGTCATGTTTTTTTAGATTTTTTCACTCATGTCATTGGATGGAAGTAGATATTATGAGGATGGATTACAAAACTTGATGGATGAGTACCCATAAGTTTTTCTATAAGATTTTGATGGGGTTCCTCCAGATCTGGATGTGTAGTTATCCAATGATTTATCATTGGGGCCACATCTAATATATCATCCATCATAATGTATATCCCCCCTAGGATGAGGTAATTAAATATAAATTTAGTTGATTTGGAATAAAAAAATATTCATTAACCTGAGATTGTCATCTAGATCAATAATCGCTCCATCCATAAATATGACAGATGGATATATTTTATTGTGCATAGATTATTTTAATATGAATATAGTAATTATTAATAAAACTAAACATTTTCCCACATTGATGACCTTTTTTATCGACTTAAGGAAGCACGGTGGAATTATAATATTGAATTGAGTTCCATGTATCATCTAGTGTGTTTTAGTTATTCCGATGTCAATAATATATTATTATGATGGAGTTACAACCACTATTAGTATTTTTTCATTCCATGAGAAGTGAAAAATGCTACAACAATCATTAGATATCTCAGGGATTCAATATTACATCAGTTCCTCATTTCTGTTATTGTTGAATTTTTTGGTGATATCTTGGTCTATTGTACTACCCATGATGAGTGTGAGAAGCATTTAAGGATCATTTGGGTCACTATTCAAGATCATTATCTCTATGTAATGATGTTATAATTCAACTGGTTGATTAGGGATGTGATGTTTTGGGTTATTGGATCTCCAAACGTGGGGTTTTGATGGACCCCTAGAAGATCTATGCGGTGATGTCCATGGAAATACCATAGCTTTTTTACAAAATCAAATGTTTTTAGGCCTATAAGGGTATTATATTCAATTATTCTGAAATTGTTCTTGGTAATATTCACCCATGAATGTTTTTACATGGAAATGAGTGATGTTTTAGTGGATCCAATAATTTCATTTACACTATTTATAGATCTAGAATCTATTTACAACAACCCATATTCAGGTCTTATAGGAATATATAATAGGATATGTTGTCATTTATGATGCCTTAGGTATGGATCATGGGTGTGTGTTGATCTAGGATGGCCAGGTTTGGTCATATGGTTCTTGGAAAAAGTAACAACATGAGAATAATTTCCCAACCCATGACCTTGAATTTTTAACAGTGATGCATGCCTTGATTATGCGGTGCCACAATCTCTTTGCGGAAAAGTTTGTATTCTACTATGATCATAATATATTGGACTACATTTTCTCTTATAAGGATGGTAATTTGAGGAATCTTTGTCGGTTTGATTACCATCAATGTTTCATTTTTATATCATGTATACCATGGGAAAATGTAATGTGGTAGTAAATTTTATGACCAGGTAAATTCTTGTGTGAGCTATCAAGGATTCCAATGTTGAGTATAAATTGATGGGCATTTTTTCCCAGATGAATCATGAAGACAAATATCGTTGTGGAATCATATTTACGGATGGTGTCTACTGGATTCCATCCTTTATGAAACTAATTTTGAATGTTAAGTGGAGTGATGTGCTTTCTATAATGTTTTTAAATAGTGAGGAAGTATCTAATGAGTGGTCATCATCTCCTGAGGGAGTTATCTTTTATTAGGGTTGTTTTATGGTTCTGTGGTCATTGTGGAAGGTGGTTATGTTGTAAAGACACCATCCTCAGTGGTTCATTCATCCTGGGACCACCAAGATGATTAATAGCATATATTGCTGTTTCTTCTGGCCAAGTATGATATGGGTCATAAATGACTTTGTATTTAGATATTATACATATCAATAGTGTAAATAATTGAATTATAGTTCCTCTAGAATGCTTTAGCTGCTACCCATTCCAACATGGATGTGGGATGAGGTATTCATGAACTGAGTTTTTTTATTTCCTTGTACACCCCACGACTGGAACACAATTTGGTTATTAATTGACGATCTTACCAAATAATCAAATTTCATACTGATCAAGGACACAAATAAGGTGGATGAGATGGTTTGGTTATATGTTCACGAGATAGCTAGGCATCATGGTGTTCCATGAACTATTGTTTCTAATAAGGATGCCCGATTTACAACATTATTATAGAATAATAATGAAATGGTAATGGTATTAAAGGTAAAAAAATATTATTTTCCATCCATAGATAGATTTCTAGAAGGAGTTGGTGAATCATATCATGGAAAAAATTCCCCTAGAATTTCATTTAGATTTTAGAGGGTTATGGGAAAACCATTGGGGATTGTTTGAGTTTGTGTATAACAAATGTAACAAATCCATGATAAGAATGTCTCCCAATGAGGTACATTATGCTGGGATGTGTTGATCGACTTTTTGTTGGATGTTGGTTTGTGAGACCTCATTGTTGGGGCTATGTCCTGAGCACAAAACATCAAAAAATGTTTGGATAAGGATGAAAAATTTTCTAATAGTGTAGAGCCAACCTAATCCTTGTTCCAATCAGTGGATCTATGCATTGGCATTTATCAGTGGTGATATTTTGATTATAAAGGTATCACTTTACTCGATTCACCATCATCATGGAAAAAAATGGAAGATAAATCAAATGTATGTGAGACCATTTTAGATTACTGGGAGAGTTGTTACAGTGGAATACTAGTTATCATATTTATCTCAATTAACCTCAATTAATTACATGTTCAATGTCTCTCAATTTAAGATGTATAACATGGATTAGTCTCAATTTTGAAACATGGATGAATTGGAGTTGAGACCCAATTAGTTTATGTTTGGCTGAGTAGTACCGATTGTGGACTCCCAATAGAATTTTCTTTAGGGAAATCCATAACATTAATATATGTTAGTTAGAAGTAGAGGAATGACTAGTATGAGAAATGTGGGATAAGAATATTGGTGGAGGAGAAATTCCAATTTTAATTCTATGATTGAGCTTTTGGATGATTTTCTATGGGTTGAATGTTTTCAGGGTGGGAATTATTTTAATATATGTGATTATATTTTCACGTATTTTTTCCATTTATTTTATTCTTTACTTGATTAAATATATTTCCCATGAGTTTTACTAAAAATGGAAATTTTTGGACCAATCCATAGTTGCCGCAATATTAGGTTATGATTAGAAGAAACCACGGGCTAGGCCAAAGGAGATCATCCACCATGGATAATGGCTCTGAATATCTTGAAAGGCCTAATTTTTTTTAATTCTCCCTCCCTAAGGAAACCACATAGCCAAACCTTGTGTCCTATCATGATCATTAAAAATATTGAATTTACTTATTTACCATTTCTAATTTAACCCCAAATCCACTATAACTCGCACCATTAGTCCTCCCACTACATAGACACATCTCCTTATCCATCATGGATCCCTCAAACCTCTATCTCTTTTTTATTCTTTTGGAGTGGAATATTTTATATTTATCCATGTAAGTCTATCCTTCCTTGTTTTCTTCTTTATTTGGGGTTTTATCTTCCATCCTTCTTAGTATATCCCTTCCCATGTGGTTTAGTTTCCCTAATATTGGATGAATGTTTTTTCATTTGTTTGATCATGATGTATGTGTTCTGTTATTTCTTCAATAGGGTCTTCATTGGATGTTTTTTCGGGTTCAACATAGTTTTTAGAAGATTCAAAACTGATGGTATTTTATTATATGATTTAGTTGTATTGTTTGATTTTTGTGTACATTATATACTTTCTTAATGGGTTTTATATATATTTTGGGTGGTTAGAATAATTTTTTCCAATTTTTTTGGTGTGTTGATGGGTCAAAATTTGGGTTTTTAACGGAAAATGATTGATTTCCATGAAAGTTTTTATTATTAGATGTGTGTGTTTGTGAAGTAGTTCTTGTGAAATATGGAATAAAATTTAGAACAAATGGATTCTAGGGTATATGTGCAGGGAATACATGGTCTACTACTCTAGGAGGTTCTATAGTACTATGGCTTGGTTCCCCTAGATTAATTGATGCTCCAAGACTCACAAAACATTTGGTTATAATCGGACACCACTACATCTTAGGATGTGTTCCCCTCTAGTAGGTTATTCATTAGGATGTTTTTTGTTTTGGCCTTTCAATATAAGTAATGTATTAGTAACATAGAACCCTAGTAACTATAGTTCCTTAGAGATTACCCACGGTGATCCTCTCATGTGATTATATGCTTATCGGTATGTTTTTTCATTTATACTTTCTGTTTTAATTTGAAATTGTGTTTTAATTTATTGACCTTATTTTATGTTTCATAGAAACTATCATATTGATATGTATTATAAGTTTATTGGAATGAATTAATTTGGGGGATATCATAATGGGAATTTTCTCACACCCTACATACACCCTTTGGTGTATGCAGACCACATTTTTTGATGTAGGTAAAGAAAAGGTGTTCCATGTGGTGATGTTGGATGTAGCTTCTAGTTGTTACACTCTTGAAGGTGTTGATGTCTGTTTCATGGGGGGTTTTATCCACTATTATCATGGAGTTTTTATTTTTTACAGTTTCTACACATTCCCATTTGGTTTTTTGGTTTTTTAATTTTTAGATATAATTCTAAAATTATTTCACATGTGATTGTTTTATTTATTTTGATTATTGTTTTTTAAATGGATTTAATTTTTTATTCTTGTGGGATGTTTTAATTATTTTTCATGAGAAAATTCATTCATAAATGGTATTTTTGTTTTCCATTTCATAGTTTTCATAATGTAATGATCAGGAATGCCTTTCATGGCTTCCCACCAGTCGAGCAAGGTGATGAGTTCGATGAAATCATATCCTGATTCGTGATAATAATATGAATATTATTTAAAAGACTTTATGTAGATGAAATATAACTAAATAATACTTAAGTTACATGAAATGAAATTAAAAACATAAAGAGACATTGAAATCAATCAATTTATTGAAATTAAATGATATTTTTATAATAATCAATATTTATTAGTATTCATTGAAAACAATGTATTTTCAAAAAATTCACAAAATTTCATCCAAAGTGAAACTTGGTTTTATAATTTAAAAAATGAAAATTATTTTAGGAATTTCAACTTCTAATATTTTAAAAATATAATTACAATACTCACTCATGAAATTATATAAAATGATTTAATAAAGAAAAATTGTTTTCCAAGAATAAAATGACTTTTTTAAAAAATTGAGTAATTATTTACAATGTATTTATTAATACATTAGAGACAAGTACAACTATTCTATATTTCACAATTTCATTAATACTATTTATTCCCCAAAATATAATTTATATGTTCTAATGGTCACATTTATATAAGATGATTGTGTAGTTTATTTTGGCATGGTGTTACATATCATGTACAATATCAAACCTTGCATATTTTATAAAATATCAGGATGTAACAATATAAATAATGAAAAACATAATGATTTTACTATAATTTTTATTTAATTTATGATTTTAATGAATATATTTAATAGTTTTAATAAGAATGAATATTAATTTAATGTTGAGGTGTTATTTTATAGAAAATAAATGATTGGGGAAATGATAACCTGTAATATGTTCCTAATGTTTAGATGATAATATTTGGATGGGATAAATAGATACGTGATTGGGATAATGTAAATTGGATTTTATTGGTGACATCAAAACTAATTGGTGATTTTATGAAAAATTTATTAGTGAAGAATATTACAAGATTTATAGAGTATATTCGATAATTTGGGACTTTATTCTCTGAATAATGGAAGATATGTTGTTTTTGAGGAATGAATGTTTTAATTGAGTTTTTATGATGAATTTTTTTATAACAGTATTTTAAACAAATATATTTTCAATTTATTAATGAGTTTGGTTCATGCCATTATGAGATTCCATATCATCTATGGAGTATTAATGTAATGTTTTTTGGAAATCTAATGGCCTTATTTATAAAATCTTTGATTTCAAATTGGTTCATACATATTTATGAATTTTATTGTGGTTGAAATTTTTTTTTATTGTGTATAGTTAAACTCTTGGTGTTATTTTTAAATATCTAGAGATTAAAATAAGGTTTATCACTATTGGAAAAAATGTTCTAACACTTTTGGTTTTTTCCGATATCATGAGATTGGATGAATGAATTGAAAACCTTTTATGGATCTTATGATCAATTAAAATTTAATTACAATGCTTTTGATATGAAAATTTCGTCATGAATATTTATTTATTGGAGTTGAGATGACGTAGAAATTGATATACAGACTACTAATGGATGAAATTTTTCAAATTAAATGTAATGAAAAAAAGATAGTATATTTACATATTTCTATATATAATAGTAAAATTATCCCATGCCTTTAGGATAATGTCCTTGAAATTAAAAAATTATCCAAATTGTTATTTTCACCCCTCACTAATATATGGGTTTTCCTTGATTTACATTCTCAAGGAAATATTCTATATAACAATTTATTATTCCTTGAATCATAGTTATCTCCAACAATTATATAATTTAACATCGCATCATGGTTAAACTTTTAGGGGAAACTAATTTTGTTTTATTTTATATAACCTTTATTATTCTTACTTCTGAGTTTCAAAGGATGTTTTAATATCTATCAGTACAATGTGTGTTTTCAATAATTTTATTTAAAAATATTGGGCATTTGATGACCAAAATAAAAATTTTAGGGTGAAATTTATTTATGGTGAATATAAAACTATAAAAAAATTATTTAAAATAATAATAATATTAATAGATTTATTGACACATAACACAGAACGTTTTCAATGATGTAATATATTATAAAAATATTTGAATAATATTACATTTTAGTTGGAGGGTATGAATAGGAACAATAAATTTTAAAATAAACATATATTGGTTTTAATGATTCATAATTTCTGATAAATTCTTTAGAAATAAGCACATCATTTTTATTGAAGACATTGTATGGTTCATAAATTCATTTTCTTCAAAAATGATTTTCTTGGGTTTTGTTTGTATACATTGTAATTAATTTCAGAAAACATTATAAATATTATTTCATAAAATTAAAATATTCTTTAAAATACTAATTTATATATTATATTCTATCGAAATTGTGTGATTTTTCTGAAATGAACGATTTTCCAATGAATAGTAAAAATATCATTTTACAAATATTAAAAAAAAAATCATTAAATAATGTAATTTGAAAGTACCAATATATTTTTGATTTTTTATAACGTTACACATTATACAATTTAATTTCAATATATTAATGAACTACCATTTAGTTATAGGTATTAATTTATTTAAATAAGATAACTATGTTTCTTAAAAAAGAATTTTCTTTTCTGAAAAACGTTTTTCATTGTGTTTTGAATTTATGTTAAAAAAGATAACTACATCTTATAGAGATTTTTTTTAAAAAAATTTATATTATATTTTGATTAAATATGTGAAAATATTGTAGATATAACTCTATTTTTTTTTTAATTATTAATAGTAACCTTAATAAATATTTTCCACCTCGATTAGGGTAAAACAGGTAAAGAATTGTCAAATTTTTTTGATAAGGCCTTAATATTAAAATAATGATTCTTTTATCATATTTTATGTGTTTTTTACCATTATTATCCAATATTAGAATACACATGTACTTGGTTCCATTTATTATATAGACCATTATATTATTTTATTAAAAGATTAAATATTAAATTTTAATTTCTTGATTTTAATTTCTCTATTATTATCTGGTAAGTATAAAATTGGTTATGTATGGTTTAATTTTTTTAATGGAAATATTATATAATTTTTTATAATGATTTTTTATTTTTAATTTTTAGTTATTTATTTATCATCTTTAATGCTTACACAACGCTGACACAATATTCATTCAATTAATTGAATAATAAAAGAAATGATTTTTAAAATATTAAAAGTAATACAAATAGGATATATTTCTGTGTTCCTTAAATTTTATAGATTAATATAAAGTATTTTGGTATTCTGAAATTTTAATAATCTAATTTCATTGTATTGGGATGACAGTAATGTCAATGTAACTGAATAGTTCTAGAAACAAAATTCATGATATTTAATAATAAAAAAATACTTTATAATTTTATTTAAAATTTATAAAAATTAATTTTTTTATATTGAATTGGAATGATTTTATATATAAACCATGTTCCATTTATGGTTCACCTTAATTTTTATTGTAATATTCTTGACCCTTAAAGCATAAAAATATTGATATTGGGGTAATTGTAAAAATGTTTAATGGTGGGTTTAAACTATGATACAATGGTTAAATCACACCATTAACCAGTAAAAATATTATGTTATTAGAAGATTTAGTCTTATAATCATCCTATATTAAAAATATATCAATTTTAGAACAAAAAAATTATGAAAATTGGTTTATTTTAATTGAGTATTGTATGCGATTCCTTTATTTCCCCACCAATCTCTTATAATAGTTCACGCCTAATATTTTTTATTTAAACCTCCAATATCCTTATATATTTATAAAAACATGAAATTTTTTCTTTTAAACCCATATTTATATTAATGAAAAGTGCTTCTCTTCTTAAAATACCATTACAATGATCCCTCAAAAAGGATATAGTGGTGGCCAACTATTGAATAGGTAATCATTCTACATGACTGATTTAACATTATTTGTTATTATACCAAATGTAAGAAATTTTAAACCATCATAAAAAATTATACAAATTCCTATATATATGTATGTTTTATTATGGTTATTAACCCACTATTAATCTACCACTTTTTCATCAATGGAGAAATGAAAGTATCACTCCTACAAACCTATGGACTACAACAACTACACAATGATTCAATTCATTTTACATCATCATCATTTATGGATAATTAATATGATTGGTTTAATAATTTTACATTGTATTTAAGAAACTATTATTCATTTGGAAATATAATATCATATATAAATTGTTATCCTCTAATTCGTTTGAAAATGATGATGTTGCTCGTTCTTACATGTGGACTACCGCATACAGAAACCAATGTGATTTGATTTTCGTTTATGTACCACATGGAACAGAATATGAATAAATATAATTGATTTATATGATATATATGTTACATTAAATATTATTTAAGGGTTTTAAATTGTCAATTTCTTGTTGTCATATGTTTTTGTTCAATTTATTTTTAATTAAAAATTTCTATCTCCCATGTTCTCCCTTATCGAGAATCTGATCTCACAATTTCATATGTTTCCTTTGCATGATTATAATTAATGTTTTTAATTAGGGTATGAATAATATGAGTAATATGTGGTATAATCATTTTGTTAGGGGTTTAATATCATTTATGGAATTATAATAGTCTGTATTTAGTCCATAGAGACACTAAACCTTTATAATATTCAAGTGTGTATTTTTAAAATATATTTAATATATAGTAATTAACATGTAATGTCTATGTATTTAATGTATGTTCCATTATAAAAATCTAACTAAATTTTTCTAAAATAGTAATAATATACTTAAACCCAACCCTAGTCATGTTGACTTGACATAAGAGAAATTCCTACACTGACTATGGTTGTTGAAATTTTTTACATTTCATCCATTAAGTTACATTTCTAAACAATTTCATACAATTTAATATCTCATAAAATTATGAATAATATTTTATAATTTTAAATGTGCTGAAATAAAAATATTTATTATAAATGTTTTCAACAAAAATAGTTCAATCGTATGATTAGTATATTTGGTAATTTCAATAAATAAAACAAATTGAAATTCATTAAAATAGTGTATAATGTATATGTAAATACATCCAACAATATCTCCCGGGATGGTCAAACCAAGTGATTATTAAGGACACATTCACTAAACAACATAATGATGGATGAAATATAATCGACCAAAAACATTTGTTGATATTTCCCCCTGATGTATCTTTGGAAAAACCATATCAACATGTAGCATAATGACAATGATTTTTTCTTGGAAACCCATCAAATAACTACCATACCACAACATCAGGATGTTATCTTATACTTATAATTATTCTTAATGTCTTTAATAGGGTTATGTTCTATAATCTATGTTTTCATAAATCTAGTTACCACATTTTCTACAAAATTTTTCATTTATGATATAAAAAAACCATAACCTATTAACATAGATATGGTGGTATTTAATTATATGGTCATGGGATAAATTTGATCATACCTTATGATTCCAAATAGTTTTCTATTATTGGTGGACTAGATACATGATTGAAACTCATATTATAATTCAAAATATAATATTAAATATTTTATTTTATTTTATAACATCCTTATTTTCTTTTAAATATCCCTCAATATCATTCATAATTCACATCCAGGAAATATAGTGAATTAAATAAAAGAAAGGGGTGATCTTAAATGCCCAACAAGGGAATTTTTATGGCGGAAGGTATCAAAATATAAATAATGCAGGAATAATTTTTTAGGAATAAATAGTTATAAAATAATTCATGAAAAATAATAAAATTATCTTGAAGCATATACATATTTATATTATCAATTTCAATAGTCAAATATAAATAAATAATTTATTTATTTATTATGTAATTATTAATATTGTACATTATAAACATACAATAAAGGTATCATTCCAAGATATCATTCATAAATGTGTAAATCCTTATCTTGATACCCAAAATGTATTATCTCATGAGACCAACTCATGTATTGAGCAGTTATAAACATTTTAGTCTTAGTGACAACTTAATAATACAAATCAATTCATTAGATGGATGTTCAATAAAAATTAATCAATATGACCCAATTACCAATAACTGTTAGAGTTGAACAAACTAGAACATGGAATTTAAATAATTTACCTAGTCAAAATAGATCATATAAAATCATAAAAAATAAAGGGGATTTTATTTTTATAGTATATAAATAGAAATCTATAGTTCTAATTAATGTTTCAAGTGATCAATTAAAATTCTTTAAAATGATCAACGAAAAATAGATTTAGGGAAATACCATTTTAATTTATAAATCACATATGAAAATATAAAAAATTAAAATATAGTAGGAAAATAATTTTATTAGGAATGACATATAGAAAATTATAAATTAATTTAAATTTAAATTAATATTTTTGATGCTGATACAAATAAATCATATGGTAAACATTAAAATAAATCCTCTCTTCACACATTTTGTAGAAAATACCTAATTAAAAAGGTATAAGATGATTCCATTAAAAACATATTATATAAAGTAACTCATAGGTATAAATAAAAATAATTAATTCTTTTTTAATATGAAGAACATTATTGAATTCATTTTGAAGAAAATATATATGTAGAAGGACAAGATTCCTCACCAAATAGAAAAAACCATGTTTGTTTTCCTTAAACCCAATTTTTTTTTGTATTTAGAGTACATATAATGTGGAAAATAAAATAAAAACTTTTAATTTCATAGAATAACTATATGATAATAAAATATTTTGGGTTTAAGTTAAAATGATAATATACATCCATCAAGGTAAACATAAAACCTAAAAAATCCTAAATTAATATGTGAGTGGGAAATAAAATTCACCCCAGTTCTAACATAATTCATAATATCCTTTAACCTCATGAATAATAAAAATAAATTTATTATACCTATTTATAATAACCACATACATAATTATAATACATAATCCAATTAAAATATCTCAATACCCTTTTATTAATTTATCTTTATTAAGATCCCTATTTCTTAGTGTTACCTTTTTTAGGTTTCTTATAGGTTTTATTTCATCTGTTTTGGTACTAGAATCATTCTATATGATCTAACATATCCATAATTTTAAAGGATATAAATTCCATTTCTAATTTTTATAGAAAGATATAAAATTATAATTGAGAGACTTACATGAAATATTAAACCCATAACATCTAAGAGGTGCTAGTACACATGAAAGAAAAAACGACATTATCATTTTTAATGAGTTATTTTGAAAGTAGATACATTATATATTATATTTATAGATTAATATATATATATATATATAATATGTCATAAATTAACTAGTAACTTCATTATAACCATCCATGTAAAATGGTGATGAATGTCAAATCACACTACTACGTATAGATGACAAGATATACATATGCACGACCAATGTTTCTGCAATCCCTATGACTAAAAATAGGTTGAAAAGGGTATAAAACCAAAGTAATAAAATATTATTATATTTATAATAATTATTTGAATATTGTCTCATTAAAATACGATTATAGTACTTATAATAATAATTAAAAGTAAAAGTAAAAGACTAATAGTTATATCTATTTCATGAGAAAATTATCTTTGGATTACTCTATAGGCCTAGAAAGCATGGTATTTATGAAATCCATGTATCTCTAAGATGTAGGGAATGAAATAAGGATGATATAAGGTACGTTTTTTTGTTGATATTGAAGTATAAATCATTGTTAATAGTAAAGAGGATTAAGTTTCTATTTATGAGTGAGGTAAATGGAACACATGGAAATATAGGAAAGATTAAATTATATATATATATATATCATAATCATTTCATGTGGAACCAAGGACCACCATATTATAATATAAGGTATTATAGTTCTAAATAAAATCATAAAATAGCATTTTTTAAATTTTAGGATATATTTTATGTTTTATATTGTGGTTAATCAACATAAAACTTATTTTAACCATTACCAAGGAGACCATACATTTGAACATCATGACATAATTATATGACCAAAAATAAAAGTGGTATTATAAGAAAATATTGAAATAACAATAAAAAATAGTGAAAACATTTTAAAATTTTAAATTTAAATACGTGGGAGAAATTTTATTTAATATAAGAATACCAATCATGGGGAAAATGAGTTATAGGAAAACACCTGATTTATGCATAAAAAATTATAGCTTCAAATCACATACGAATTTGTATTATATGAATTTATATAGTTAAATATAAAATTGATCTTATTTAGACATTTACGTTAATCCGAAAACAAATTTAATCATCAATTCATTCCATTAAATTCAAAGAAATGATATTATTTTATAATTTGATTAAAATGTAAATTTTCTTCTCAAAAGTAATTCTTAGGATCCCGAATTCAAAATAATTTGTTAAACTAGATTATATAACACCTTAAATGATATATTATCTAACAAAAGAAATAAAATATGATATATTCATGTTCTAAAATGATTTTAAAGTATTACATCACAATTTTAACCCAGTTTTAGCAGATTTACGAATGCTAAAGTGACAAATATTATACATAGTTACTATTCAAAATGGATAAAAAAGAAGTTGATCATATTATATAATATTAATTATTAATATTATTAAGATTATAAAATAAATTTAAAAATATCTAATTCATATAATTGAAAAAAATTAATATTAATATATTTGGGTAAAACACAATGAAAACTGTTTTTAATTAGTTTTCAAACATAAAAATTAACCGGTATGAAAATTTAGTATTTTAGTGACTAATATATAATTAATTTGATTATATATTACTAATGGAGTCTTATTTTATATTAATAAAAAAAATACATATGGGGATTTCAAATTACATGAATTGATGAAAATATGTGACAATTTTACTCAAATTATTATTTCACAATATTTATTAAAATAAAATATTATTTAAAAAATAAAAATAATTTACCAAATGATAAAAGTGGTATTATATAATGACTTAATATAAATTTTATAATATTTTTATTACTAATCATACAGTTAATTTAATGTCTACATTGTAATTATAACATTTAACTAATAATATTTTTATTAGATTTTTCCTAAAACTCTTTATTGTTTGTTAAGAATGATATGAAGAATATTATTCTATTAAAAGAACTAGGTCTTACATATCATATTCCTAACCCATGTTAAATATTTTATATAAACTTCTCATTAGGGTGAACCTATACTTTATCTCAATCATCTATTCTTCTAATACTAAATCATTACTAGATACAATCGAGATATATATCTTGGGAACACTTGACATCGTCAATAATTTCCAAGGAACAAACCTTGAATAAAAAATTTATAATATTTCAATTTTTCATCATAAAACCCATTAAAAACTATCTTGAAAACATTATCGAAATAAAATTATATTCCTGCTTATAAATTTAGAGAAATATATAATTATTTTGAGAATTCATATAAATGAAACATTCTCAAAATAAAAGGGTATATAATATTACTTAAAAAATTGAAACATTAAGATGATTATTTATAATGAATATTTGATTTACTGCTGGAAAAATTAATCCAACTGGTAAATGTTATAAATTTATCTTTTTCATATTTCAAATGAACGGTTAAATATCTTATATTGAAATTAATATAGTTATTCCTTTATAAGATAATGTAAATCATGTTATAGATAGTGTAAAATTTATTATATTATTTATTTTTTTATAATGATTAATATTAAAAATTATTTGGACATGGAATATAATGGATTTTTTAAAATCATTGAAACAATGTTAAAAAAGTACTTACATTGAGCCCCATATTCATTATGGGTTCTCCAGCTCTATAATAAAAAAATTATTAATTATTTAAATTATTCAGAACCCTTTTAATTTCCTTCCATTATTAACATTTGTTTTAATTCATTTTTACCAAGTCAATTTTAGATAATAAATTACTTTAATTTACATCATTAGTATTAAGGTTGTTTAGTCCTTAACCTTTAAAAAAGAATAATTTATGAAAATGGGTTTATGGTAATAAAATATTAATCATGAAATATTTATTATTTAGAAAATTAAATATAGTTTTAAAACCATTCATTGAAATTGTTGATGAAAAATGACATGCATCATTCTTGGTGGAAGAAGTCTTCATGTATATTTGATAGACTATTTCATTTTTACAATATGATAAAATTAGTTAACGTAGATAAATTATTACTTTTAAAAATCATAAACATGTTTTAGATATGTTATTTATTTATTAAAAATATACTTATGACTATTCGTTCTTTTATATTAAATTTATCTACATTTATTTGTAGTGGTCATAGTCTAAACGTCCAAATAGAAAAAGATTATGTTTTTCAATCAATTGGAGGGAGTTAAGAAATAATTATTCCATGAACATAAAAACAATTTTGGAAAAAAAATTATTACGATTTAATTTTTTAATATGGGTTTTTGATGGGGATGATACGATTGGAAATCCCATGATATGGTGGGCCTGGTTGGGCACAATGGTTGATTAATGGGGGGGGGTTCATTTCTTGCAAAATCATTAACATCAGGTCACCATTTTGATTCTTAACTGAAACCCCCAATTGTTCCCTCATCTATTACATGGTATAGATATACATTCCAAAGTCCTATGGGTAACTTGGGTTCTAATCATAATGACTCTTTGGGAATCACATTGGTCAAGATAATGGGAGGTCTGACTATTCCACCATTTTGTGTGAAATTATTACATAGTCCAACAAACACTTATATAATTAATATATGTTTTAAAATCTATTCGTAATCCCTATATGAGGCCAGTTACCCTAAAAAACTATTTTTGGTCAATTCTGTTTATATTAAAATTTAAAGGGGATCTCATTGATGAATTGATGAAATGTGATCTCATTACCGAATCAATGTGTATGTTTCTTAGATTCTACATTCATTTCTATGTAATGGATAGATGATTTATATGATGAATATGTATAACTAAGTACATCCGAATTTTCTTTTATGTATAAATTTCATTAATTCTATGAGGATAGGATGGAACCATTAAGTGGTATCCTACATATGTTGGCTATTATAGGAATCAGACCCCACATAGTTCGTTAACACTATGAATTTTAACGTTGTATGTAGTAGAAATATATATAGGCAATAAAGTACCAAATATATGAGTATGATTCTTCAATATACATTATATGATTCTTATTTATAAAAAAAATGTTATAGTTCAACTATTCCCATAGGACTTTCTCTAGAGTAGATTATTTTTATATTAGTACGATATTTTATATCATGCCACACATCGGTGCTAATATAAAATAATTTATCTAGATAGTAGAGATTCATTATGCCAATGATATCTTCTTTGTGGCTCCCCGGTCCCACATGATGTATGCATGGTGTACGAAACAATTAATATCATGTGATTGGACACATTTCATATGGGTGTGGGGAATTTATACAAAAACAGACCTAGGAAATTTAATATGAATCATGATACCTAGGGAGTCATCCTACATATTCTAGATATTAAAGGAATCACTATCATTAGTGTTTAGTTTATTTCCCCGTCCATAGAGGAATGTGGTAGAGGGATCAGCACATGAGAATGATTGGTTCCCGATGGTTGAAATGTCATATACATGGGGATTACATAGAAATATAAATTTATTTTTTGTTGATAATTAGTTAGTAATCATTTGTATCCTGGTTATAGAAGGAATTAGAGTCATCATGGTTCGACTGATTAGGATTTACACAATGATGTTTCCCTTGGATTGGTACAAACTTACAATTCAAATGATATGATAATTGTATCTCACTAAGAACATGTGAGCTATTATTGGTGAGAGAAAAAATGGATGGAATATTATTATTATTACATCTTATAGCTAAAGGGAATTTGTATTGAGATAGACCATCATATGTTAAATGTAGATCTCGAGACTCAATGAGGTATCCAATGTATTTCTGTTATGGAAGCAATTGGAGTCCATGTTTTTTCCTATATTGGGGCTTACTCACCTACTAAGTTATTCAACTATGTGTGGGTAATATCATGCTAATCCAAGTTGGTGTTAGTGATGGGCTTCAGAGTCATGTGTCATCATGAGTCTCTACCGTGGATCACTCGGAGGGTATCATCAGTTTTTTAGAGAACAAATATACCTCTCACCAACACCACCTTTATTATATTATTTACAATTAATGGGGATTTATTTAATTTCATTTAATTTTCATGGGAATATCATGTTTTCGGGTCAACATATCCAATGTCCTTCATGACATATGGGCGCCTCTAAATGGAATTTACATGATCTGAGGTGACTTGTCTATGAAAATTTTTGAGATAAGGATGGATTCAAAAGGGGCCTTGATGGGTTCTTACAACATAGTGTTAAGGAAATAAGTATCATTCCATGATAGTTTTATGACCACAATAGGCTTCCACCTCCACCCATTTTTTCAATTACTTATTTTACAATGGTTAGATAGTTCATGGTATTGATCAAATACTTTGATGTACAATTATTATTACTGTTGGCGATGTGTCACATAAAAATGAGGATATATGAATATGTGTGATAATTATTAAAAAATTCAATTTTTTCATAGAGTTAAATATGGAGTTTTAGGTATCTTGGGCATACCTGAGGCCCATCACTGGAAAATGATGAAGGGCTAGTGTAATTTCATGATATAATGTCGGTAGGTCATCATGGTATCTTTATTTCATATGGATTTCAAAGGGTGATGTGAATGAATTTTACCAAAAATGATAGAATCCCACTTTATCCCTATTTATTTCCATTTTTTTATTGCGCAACAATTTGGGATCATCAAAAATTTATAGAATTTTTTTATGTAAAACCATTTTCCCCATTGGTAATCCATAGTGTGAGTTTTAGAATCGAAAGAGGCATAATACTTTTTTATAGTTCATACAATTTTTGATCTATTTTCAAACTGGATGTCAGTAACTTACTGATTGACAATCCATGAGAACTGGGGGAGATCATATTTCTAACTCCACATGATAGTTGGTTGTGTGAGGTTCCTTTTTGATAGTATAAGTACTTCACAAAGGTAATTCTTGGGATCCTCCATAGGCTATGTGATTCACATGGTTCCATTGTGTGACCTTATGATGGTCACATTATCATGTGTCTCTTAGTTTCACGTGTGATCTGATAGTCTCGAGTAACTTCTCCTTGTATTTCTTGTGTTGGGAAAATAATACCAATATCCATGAATTTATTCTTTTTAGATCATATGATGCTCCTTTGGTGGGTTTTATAAAATCCCCCATCAATAATGATGTGTGTGGGGACAAAGACTTAGATATGAGGGAATCAAATGCTCACCTGAGTTGTTGGCACTCTCACAAATTAGTGTCTTTAGAGACGTTTGGTCTTCTAAGTGAAAAATGGTATTCGAAAACATTACCTATATATATGGTGTAGAAATGAATTTATTTTAAAAATAATAATCCATTAGAGATCTCATGAATTTCATATACTGTGTTCCTTTATTACAAGATCGTTTTGTACGTCATAATCATCAGACCCATCTACGAGACCTTCTTTCGTGAGGACTTTTTTGAAAGACTGCACATGCATAGTAACACATATAAACTAAATATAAACTATATTTTAGAAACTTTATGATATCCATTCATGAATATTTTAATTGTATTGAATATTTTTCGGGGTTTTCTAACTCAATCATAAAATATATTGAGTATCATACTACTCAATTTACCATGTACCAGTGATGCGACAGTGAGTCTCGAAGGGGTTTTTATATTTTTATGATTCTATTTGGCGTAATGCGACCCAGAAGTTCTTTAGAAGTTTGGAAAAAATGTTATTTAATTATTTTATTTGTGAATCTCTGTTAGATTCATCTGATGTTCATGATTTATTTATTTTATTTTGTATTTTATATAAAAAAGTATTTTATTTTATTTTTCTGACATATGCCACATACTTCTATTCAAATGATTTTTAGTACTCATCGTGGATTGTCAGTTATGACCAATATAGGGTTCATGATTACCAAAAATTATAATGATGACCCCCAATATCATTTATATTTTGATAATAAGATTTTAAATAAGTTCCTCTTATACTAACACTATTTTTAAAATATAACTATTAAATCATTTTAAAGATAAACAACATAATAGTTCTACAAAATTAGGATCCAACGGTATTGTGACTTTGGAAAATTAGGACTATTCATATAATTTATAAAGAAAACATAAAAATATATTTAATTCCATAATATTTGGCTTTTTATTTTCCCTCATGTTTTCCTCAGTACAAGTAATCACCTAAGGATACACATCAAAAGAACCGGTGAGCTAAAAGACAAGTAAGGGGGTGCATAAGAGACATAAAACATGGGTGACATTAATTTTCATCATCATAACATAATAATGAGAGCTTCATTATAATCATGAGAGGGCGATTTAGTTAAATTCATGGAATGTGGAAGGGTATAAAAATTAAAAATCATGCCTTAAGGGTTAACCACCACACATTTACTTGAACAAATTTACCTTTTTGTAAATGAATATTTCAGTTTTTTCTCAAGAGATAAAAAACATTACCCAATTATTAGGATAGAAATATAATTTTATACACACTCATCATATCATAAAATTTATTTGTGCTATATAAGTCTAATCCCACCTATCACACCATAACATTTACATTATCATTCATGAAACATAGAACATATATCAGTATTGGACATAAAATAACACATGGAATGTAATAGGTTTTATTTAATGAGTCATGTAATTAGGAATACACTTTATAATTCCCAAAATAAATGGGGAATACCATACATTGTTTAAGAATCATAAATAGTGAGTGAAGTAGAAACTGTCTCAAAAGATGTAAAAGGATGGTTTTTATAAATAATTGTTCTTTAGGAAAAATTAAGTTTTCCTTTAACTCAAGTATAAAACATTTATATCCCAGAAAAGGAAAGGGGATAATAAATAACTTACCTTTTAGTATCATTAAATTTATATTCATAATAAAATTTTTGTGAAATAAAAAATATCCTAGGAAATAGGGATAGGTTCGAGAACCCATAACTTATATCTAAATGAATTTTCACATTATTATCCAGGATAAGTAAATTAAATTCATTAACTAAAAAACATAACATTTTATACATTCAATTAATTAATTATTTTCTATTAATTTTATTTACGTCATTTTCGATGAGTTATAGTGTTTGATCTCATCTCTCGGGAGTGTTTGTTTTATTGGTTTTCATGATTTGTTCTCTTGTATATGAGTACGGTAGTTGAGGTAAAAAGATAAATATTCTACATTATTCTTATTAATAAACATTATAATGTTTAATTGGTGTTATATATCATTTAGTCATATGGTAATAGGATTATTTATTTTAAGGGTATTGAAAATATTTTATTTTATTTTGGTGGGTTTATGAGAATTATATGATTATGTAATTTTATTTAATATCATAGCTATATATTAATTTTAGAAAATTATATAACTTTTAATATGTATTATAAAATATTATTTAACCATATTTAGGGTTTTACGACCTGTCTTGAAGGAGGTAGTGAATAATAAAAATGCATCATCCACGGTGGTGGTTAATCGACACATTATAGGAAATATTTTTGTAACTCCCTTCCCTTAAATACCCATAGGTTGTTCACTATTAAATAAAATTTTAAGGTTCACAAGAGATCAAGTCTAAAAAGAATGATTAGTTTAGTAACCTTGGAAGTAATAGAAACATAACTATGTTTTACATTACATTATGAAAATGAAAAACAGCAACATTGTGTCCCCTTTGAACACACTCATATTCCTTAGCTTATTCTTGTAGGTTAATCAGAATATACTTCCTCGCATATGGAAAAAATTAATCATTAGAAAGGGGTGATCTCAGATGTTCGGTAGGGATAAAAATATAGGTGAAACTATCATAGATAATAATAAACATTTAATGTAATGTATGAGACTAAAACATAATCCTTTTAAAATTAATCTTTTTTATAATACGACAAAGATAAATTAATTAATTCCATTTACATATTCACATGGATATTCTACACATCGAATAATCACATGTAATATGAATAGTAAATTTCATAATGATGGAATTCCTAATATCGGACATCATAAACACATATTTAAGGCCTCTTTTCAAGACTACAAAAATGATTTTTTAAAGGGCTTGCGATAAGACACATGTTTGTCTCATGAGACCTACCGATGCATCGAGGGGATATAGCGGCCCCTGACCATCACTTACTGAATCCAATGCATTCTTTATATGTAATGGTTGAATCATAATATAAAAATTAATTCTAAAACTATCATAAAAAATTTAAATACTTTAACCATAAACCATTAATGGTATTAAAATATCACATCCACTGGAAAACATATCACAAAACCATAAATACAATATAGAATATTGTATAATAAAAAATCAACATCAAACAAACACAAAATCAACGAAGGATGTTGACATAGATGAAATCAATCTGAAAAAACTATTTTAGTGAAACATATCTTTCTATTTTAAAAGTATTTAAAATTATAGAAAACCTTTATTTTATAAATATTCTTATAAGCATTTAAGGGAAGCTAATAAGGTGTTATAATGGTGTAAAATAGCTGCAATCATCATATATGTTAAAAAACATTCATTCCATATATTTTCGAAAAGGTCATAAATTACTTTGTTTGGAAAAATATGGAAAGATTACTTTCATAACATTTTTAAATAAGTTAAATAAGGGTATATATGAATTTAACCCATAGGTAATTAAATAGTAAAAATGCTTTGAAATACATTTTTAGGAAACATGTATATGGATGATAAATAATTCTTTGTAGATACTTATGTATAAACAACATTGGATAATAAAGAGATTGTGAAATTAACCATTACCTTTTACTTTTCTTTAGTGGAGGTTAGGTAAAACTTTTGTATAATGGTGAAATAATTATTATTAAATTTTAAATGAACCACATACATAAAATCAAATCATATACGATCTTCAAATATTTCATTATTAATGATATTTTAGTTGTATCATTGTTTAAGGTGTTAACTACTTTGTTTCCCTTAATATGTTTTTATGTAAGTCATGTTAGTTATCGACAGGATGAATTTTATTCATATGAATAATTATATTTTGTTCTAAAACATTATTTTTAATAATCAAATGAAAATTATTCTTGAATTGTTACCATGGGAAATGAAATCTTATCATGTCGTAGAGATGGTAAGCCTTATATATGCACGAGTGACAATATCATTCTACTAGAGCAGAAATCATATGTAATTGGATGCAATATTTTTTATAAATAATAAATAACATGTTATTTTTATTATTTATATGATCTATACTCATTATTATACCCATCCAAATAAATATGTGTTGAATAACAGACTACACCATGATTTGGTGATGATAAGCCGTACATATGAAAACATGGTGACTATGACATTCATTGGATGGATAGAATAATGAATATGGTTGTACCAAATTTATAATTACATTTCATTATGTATATGGTATAGGTTTTATTTTTATAGTATGGAAACAATAACGAAATTGGAAGTGGAAGAAGAAAATATCGTTGAAACAGGTGATCAAGTAATTACCTCTTTATCGAGTTCTTCTTTTTGATTTGAACAAAAGTGTTCCATAAGATGGCTTTATGATCAATGTATGGCCTCTACGTTAATGTTAGGGTAGTTTAGAGGATATTACATCAAAGTTTTTTGTGTTTCAAAAGGCATTATAGGTGTGAAATTTTGAGAATAGGATGTACCCTTTTATTAGAGATGTGAGGGGCACTTTAGGAAAAGTTTGAAATATTATTTTATTATAAAATCATTTAGGTTCGTAATTTATTAAAATAGATTTATTTCTAGGATATGGAGGTAATGTATTGAAAACCTCTCAATTGATAGGTTTTAAGCATGTTTAGGTCACCATATTAACCTTATATTTTATATTTAACTATATGTTAAATATTTTTACTTTTTTAGGACTTCTAGTATTATTATAATACGTGGTTAATAATCTTACGATAAAATAACAAGAGAACATAAATTGGTTCATTAATGAAATATCTATCTTTACATAAGTCCATTTTCTGAACAATAGATTTTTAGAAAAAATATATAATTTAATAAAATGGTATTTTTTTTAAAACTCATTTGTGTCAATTTCGACTGTATTTAGTATTAGGCTTATATTAAAGTCATGAAAATCTTATTTCATAGAAAAATAATACATTGAATCAACTCTAAAACTTCATATTAACCTAGAAAATTCTTTGATTTCATCAAAATATTCAATTTAAATTTATTTTAATATTTTTAACATAAACTATTTTAGTCTTCCATTAATAAGGTAGTTTCGGTATCATCATTGTTACATAAATAAATTTAATTATTTAATGCCTAAAAATTATAAATAAAATACCATGATCTGGATATTTTTTATCTTTCTAATGAATATTTATAGATGAATTTATCATATGTATACTTTAATATTAAAAAAAATTAGATATTAAAATTTGAATTTTACACTTTTAACTCTACTTAAAATAAAATAAAATAAATCCCTTAATATAATACATGTAGATCAATGATAATCATATTTTAGTCCTAAGGTTCATTTTGGTTGAAATAATTTTATCCAATAAAATTAGGACATTTTTTGGGGTAATTATAATACAATTATTACCTTTAATCTCCCGATTTTCTTTTAACTGTGATAAATAAAATTCAAAAGATATTATTCACCTAAAATTATTTTCGTCCTATTGATCCACAGTTTACTTACATATATCAATAGTGTCTCTCAAATTTTTTAAAATCAGTTTACAAAGGCAGTAAAATTACTTTTTATGCAATTTCACAAATATGCATAGATGGTGGGTAAAAGGTGTTAAATAGTTCAACAGATATATATATATATATATGTAATCTTATTATAAGTTAACTCCAATGAATTAAATTGGTCTTATATAAAATTTATGTATCTATTTTTAATTAAAAAAAATTAAATATATATTTAAATAAAAAGTCACATTAAAACAAATATTCGGTGTTGTTCACCATTCATCAAAAATTGAATGTTTTCTGAAAAATACAAAAAATTCACATTAAGCTAATATTTATATTAAAAAATAAAAAATGATGAATATTTTACCAAATTTATGTTATAGTAGTTACAATAATTAATTCAAAATTAATTTCCATTGTCAAAACTAGAATGAGGGTTTTTAAGAAATAAAGTCCATCTAAATATTAATATATGTTTATGTCTAATTTAAAGGTGAGATTATAGAAAATAAACTAAATTACTTTAAATGATAATAATATAATATAATAATACTATAAAACCACTAAAAATTATATTTTAACAATTTAAATTATTTCTATTAAAAAAGTTGTTTTCAATTAAAAATTAGTATGCCCACTATTCATAAAAATATTAACGTTATTAGAAAAGTACAAAAAAATAATCCAAACTGAATTTTTATGCTCCTCTTCCAATGAATCATTAAATTTCATTAAATTTAATATATAACAGTGACAATTTTTAGATTTAAAAAGGGGTCCACTATTAAAAGTCGAAAAAATTGTATTTTTTGAAAAATACTACTTTTATCTGAAAAAATGAGTTTTTACATATATTATGTCTATGAAACAAAAATATTAATGTGAAAATTATATAGGATACATATATAATTTTAAATGAGGTTAATACTATTCATAACCACTTTTAAAATGGCTAGTTTGATTTGTCGTGATGTGCTTGAACTCAGTGTTGCTTGTAGAAAAATCTATTAAATTACATTAAAGTGATAACATTATATGAATTCTTAGAGTGTTAAATTCTCCCATCATTCAATAAATTTCGTCCTCACAATTAGAAATTTTTCTTTGAAAATAACAAATTGAAAATAGAAAATTATTTTGTGGAAAACTCAAATCAGAAATATGGTTAATAAAATATAATCTTAATAAGAGGGAAAGGGAAATGAAAATGTCACTACCGAATTAGGATTTCGAATCGGAGAACATTAATTGAAATTGGAGAAACATAATTGGAGGAAAAACATAAATATTTATAGGAAGTTATTGAGGTCATCAATCACAAACATGTGAACAATAAATTGAAAATTTAGGGCCTTAAAGCCATAAATCTATAATGATTTAAAATATCATTAGTTAAATAAAAATAAGGTATTATGATAACACATTTGTATTTTTAAGTTCCTTTCCCTAATGTTTAATATTTAACTTCTTCATAGAATTATGAAAAAAATACATGGCACGTAGAGTTCCATCCATTAAATTATTCCTACCACATACACATCGTTCACTCCAATGATAATTGAATTCAAAAATATTATATTTAACCTTATCATATAATGTTTCAAAAAAATTAATTTATAATTAATAATTCATTCCATTTTAAGAAAAACTACATAATTCAAACCATCACATCATTAAGTCCAGTGGTATGTGAGGCACCATTGTTTCCCATTGGTTATGGGTTCAAGTCTCGAGGCCATGTTAAATGCGACAGGTTATTGCTTGACCTCCTGGTTGTCCATGTTATAAAAATCCAAAAATAATCTTCAAAAAAATTTTAACCAAATATATATTATCCAATGTTTAACATAATTCATTCAAACAATTAGAATTATCCAAAATACTTTAGTCTAATCTCACAGTCCAAAATTTATTAGGAAGGTAAACATATTGATGATCTCCTTTCCAACATAATAATATTGTAATACCATCATCGTGTATTCAATTAAAACATGGTAACACCCTTAATTACCATAAAACCTTATTTATTACTTTAATTCTCCCTTATTATTTATAAAATACTATATATAATCTTTTTATCTAAAAATGTTATAAACTCTAACAGTGATGGAATACACAATCAATTAATTATTTTCATGGTAGTCGAGAGTATCCAATAAAATTTGTGTCAATAAGTCATATCTTATTCCAAAAAACATTATCTCATTTTAAAAAACATAATAAGTGTTATATTTCCCCCAATCGTATATTTTCCAAAATGTTTAAATTGAAACTTTGTCAAATTACATTGTACCATAAAATCTAAAATCAGTAATGAAAATGTATTGTGGTATAATCTCTATATACTTTATAATTCTTATGACATGTACATCATCAATACAATACTCAAAATTTCACATTATTTTAATAACTACTTAAGAACACTAATCATTTCTCTTCAACAGTTGTAGTATCATAACATGATTATTATCCAATAACATCATTTAGGGTACACTCTGATGTTTAGAAAATTGAATCATGTAGTGGCCCAATTATTTGATGATGAAGCATTGTACATTTGATACATTTTTCATACCTTTGAAATTAGAAACATGGTTTCCTTTTTCTCCACACTTAAAAAAAACTCACATTCCTTTCAAGCACTTCATAGGGTGATATCTTTCCACAATTATAAAATATGGTAAAATCCTTCATTCACTTCTTCCCATTATCCAATATTCTCTCTACCATCTTGTAACGACCCAATCTTTTTGAGTAGTATATTAACTTACTCTTAATGATTTAATAAGATGTTAATGGTTAATGCAGAAAGAGGATTCGATGGCTTCATCCAGTAGACTCGACCCTTATGAAGCCCACTTATCAGAGCTTGGGAAGGAGGTAGCATCTGTGGGCTTCGCTTTGGACCAAGACCAAGCCGAACTCCAGCGTGTCAAGATTGAACGGAAACTCCTACGGGAGAAGTTCAAGTTAATAGAGATTACTACTAGGGCAATGTTATCTGAGCCTCCCTCAGATTACCTCACCATAGCACACCTTACACTTAGGTCTTATGTCGGTGTTATAAGGGGCTATGTGACGAGACCGTAGCATCCTTGTGTTATCCTTTCAGGTGAATAAATTCAGATCTCTTCCTTTAGTGATGTTTGTCGAATTTCTTTTGTCCGGATAATTTTAGGATATATTTTATTGATGATTTTTAAAAAAAAAGATATTTTAAAATATTTATGTAAACCCTAAATAATTAATGATGTGTAATGATTTTCAAAAAATGGTCTTCTACAGAAGTGTTCAGTAAGGAATTTGGAGTCTAATAAGATCAACTTAATTTTTTATGAATAGTAAATTATGAATAGTGATTTTACGCTTAGTATTAGTAATGTGACCAAATGGATTAGTAATTTCACTCAATGAAAGTTTTAATATAATTTAGACACCTAGATTAAGTATTGTGATTCAATAAAATGGGTAAATAACGGTTTCATAAATTATTAGTCAAGTATTAGTTTTTTCAGGTGAATAGTGTTTTTAATTAAAAATTTAATTAAAAATAATTATAAAATTATTTTTATAAAAAGAACTTTATTTTTGAACTCAGAGCATCGATATTATGTTAAGGTAATTTTTGGGGATTTTTCTGAAAAATTGATTTCTCAATGAATAGTGTTTTTATTTAAAAATTAAATTAAAAATATTTAGAAACTTATTTCTATAAAATGGATTTCATTTTTGAAATCAGAGCATTGATATTTGGTTAAGGTGAAATTTTGGGATTATTCTGAGAAAAAGTTGAATTTTCGATGAATAGTGAAAATATAGTTTTTAAGTTACGGGTGTTTAATGACATCATTAAATGATGTATTATGTATATATTCAATATGTTCTAATTATGAATAGTATGATAAGGTATGAGGTGTCCCAAGTGGCCAATACCATGGGAAAATACCATGGTCAAGCCCATGGTTTTTCCAAAACCACTAATGAGGTGTCCCTTGGCCATTAATGCCTTGTCCCCTCACTTTCCCTATAAATACCCACCCTTTCCTCCATTAGTTTTCGCTCCCAACTCTCCCCCAACGAAGTTCTAGTCTCCTTTCCTCCCAAGTAGTCCTCCGAAGGTGCCCCCAAGCCCTCAAGGTCCAAAACATTGAGTTTCAAGAGTCACGTTTTAAGGTAAGGGATCCGACCTCTCTCTTTCTTTTCATGTAATATCTTTTATGTCATTCCTTTTATGCTCCATGTTATTATGTGAGAGGATGTTCTTTTATATTCCTGTTACTGAAATTTCATGTTTATATGATGAGAGATCCCCTCTTACTCTCATCATTTCGTTTTATGAAAGTTTAAGTGACGTCGTTAGGCTGCCGAATTTTTAAGTGATTCTTTCACCCTTCTCATTTTTCAAGTTCAATTTTCATGTCAAATCTTTCATGTTACTTTTTATTATGTCGGGGTATGATCTCTATATATATCATAATTATCTCTTATGATAATATGATGAGAGACCCTATTTGATCTGTTCAATTCATTTTTGTTGAAGTTTACGTGACGCCGTTAGGCTGCCGAATTTTCATAAGAGAAATCAAATTTTCGTCTTCCTTCCATGTTTTTCATTTCAATTGTTATGTCCTTGAAATTGCATCACCATGTCCATATATCCTTCTTATTCTGTCCCTCTACTGTTTTATGGGTCAATTATTATTGTTCGACCTATGTTCCCTCTCTTTTCAATGTTTTCTAAAACCTTGTAACATAGCTGTTATGCTGCAGAATTTTTGTCTCAAAATGCCTATCTTTTCTAAAAATTATTTTATGTTATAAAGTGAATAATCAAAGCTCTTATTTCTACAGGGGTATTCACATATATATCAAAATGTTCTATTTTAAATTCCGGGATTTCTTTACATGATACCCGCTTTCCCTTTCCGTGGGTTTAAAGTAACGTAAAGATCATGCCTTTAAAGCAGTTTTTAAACGTTATCATTATGAAATGAAACCCATTTATTTTATGCTATATGGGTTATTTATGAAATGTTTGATGATGATATATGTGGCTCACATGATAATAAAGGCAAATTTAAGGGTGCGCCCTGATAGCGGTCCAATGCATTGGGTAAAGACTTAATCTATAGAGATGACCATTTTAACGACGCCTTGGTGAATATCCTTGGTAATTTTTAACGACACCTTGGGGATGGACCTTGGTGAAATGAAACGATTGTCAATATTAAATGTTGCAGCCACATCTTCATGTTATGAAAAATGTTATTTTTATTATTATGTATCTCATGATTTCTTTCTCATGCCTTAAAGTTTTTATCATGTCCTTATTGAAGTATCTCAAGTTCACATGTAAAATGTTTCTCTTGTTTCCCTTACTGGGCCTTCTGCTCACCCTTTCTTTTGATGTATGTCCCCAGGTTATGAGATGTAGTAATGAACCTAGGATGAACTAAGGGAGAATCCTTTCAAGTTTTTTAGAAGAATGTTTTTTTCATGTATTATATTCCTTGTTTCCAAGACACTAAACCTTAACGATCCTCAGTTCCGTGTAATGAAATGAAAGTTATGTTAAAAAAAGACAGGATGCTATAGTTGGTATCAAAGGATGGTTTAGTTATTTGTGGAAATTAGGATATAAAAACTTTAGGAAGAACCCTATAGAAAAGTTTAAATATAGGAAAACATCCTGGTATTTTGGTAAGTATTGAGTAAGTGGTTTATCAAACAAATACATCCCGGTCTGGATATGAGTAGGTAGAGGCGGCTCTGGCACAGATCTACAAAGGGGTAAAACCCGAAAACACCTCTTTGAGCTAGACTCGAATGGGAACTGGTGCACGATAACGAGCCTTGCTGCACTCTTGGTTACGACACTCCTGGGGGATATGTTTGGTTAATCACAAGCTTTTTATGAATCATTATGAAGGAATTATAGAAAAGTGTAATTGTCTAAGAATGAAGTCTTAGTTAAAAGATTCATAAATGAAATAAGTTTCTTAATAAGGTTTTATTCTTTTAGAAAATGGAGGGAAATATGAGAAACTGTGCCGATGGTGACCACAATGCACCATCTGCTGACGGCCCTCCGATGGAATCCGGAATGGAAACATTCATGAGAATGATAAACCAACTGACTCAAGTTATGAGTAATAACTTGAATCAAGATAAGAGGCCGACCTCACCATGAAGGGAACAACACTCTGTTGAGTCCTTCATGCGTCAACGACCGCCAACATTCAGTGGATCTACTGAACCATTGGTTGGGGAACAATGGATAAGCTCCATTGAAAAGATATTTTCTGTACATTATTGTTCGGAACAAGAAAAAGTCACCCTTGCTGTTTACCGACTAGAGGGAGAAGACGATCAGTGGTGGTCACTGATCAAAAACACGAAGCCACGAGGAGAGATGGAAGCTATGGAGTGGAAATAATTTAGGGTAATTTTCTTTAACAAGTATTTCCCTCGTTCCATGAGAATGAGAATGGAGAATGAGTTTCTCGAGCTGAAGTAGAAGGAGAATGAATCTGTCGGAAGCGATGAGATGAACTTCACAAGGCTTTCCCGTTATACCTCAAGATTTTTCATGGACTCTAATGGGGAGGTTGATAGATTCTTTGGTGGACTACGACCTCATCTGCAGAAGAATCTAGCCAACAGGGACTTTTATAGCTATGAAGAAATAGTTCTAAGTGCTATGAAAGTCGAGCTAGAGTTTGGTGAGACACAGTGGTCTCATAAACCAAATGAAAAGAAGAGATCGGTGGAGCCCAGTTTAGGGAAGTCTTTTGATCAGGGAAGAGGTGGAAAGAAAATGAAACTTTCCACATGCAATAAATGTGGGAAGAATCATCTGGGGAACTGCTTGAACGGAAGTGGAAAGTGATACAAGTGTGGAAGAGGAAGCCATATTGCTCGGAATTGTCATAGTGAGGTGAAGCCTCAGCTTCCCAACACTAACGATAGAGGAAAGATGGTTCTGGCCCTACCCAAAGTCACATGCTTCAAGTGTGGACAGCTTTGGCACTTTTCTAACCAATGTCCAAATCCGAGGGCGGTGGAGGGGAATCACTATCAACCTCAGCAGAGGCCAAGGGAGAAAGGTCGTGCTTTCGCTATCACAACAACTGAAGTTGAAGTTCTGAACGATGTGGTAGCAGGTACTCTTGTTGTCCTGTCAAAACTAGCAAGTACATTATTTGATTCTGGTTCCAGGAATTCCTTTATTTCATCCATGTTTGCAAGGAATATAGAATCAATCCCCGAACTGCTAGAGGTAGAGTTGTCAGTCAAGACTCCAAGTGGGATTATCCTTGCATCAACAATATTTAGATACTCTAGTGTTTACATTGGTGAGCACACTCTTATCGCAAATCTAGTAGTCATTCCCATGATGGAATTTGACATTATACTAGGGATGGAATGGCTCTCAAAGTATAATGCTAAGATCAAATGCAGAAGTAAGGAAATCTCAGTAGTCTTGAATGAACTAACTACAGTTATCTTCCGAGGAGAGATATCCCGAACTGATCCATATCTAGAAGCACCTCCTATAGCTTTCTTTATGGAGTTAGTCGGTGATGATGAAGAAGGAAAAGGGAGCATAAAAATAGAAGATGTTCCAATTGTTCAGGAATACATGGATGTATTTCCTGAGGAGTTACCTGGACCTCCACCAGAAATAGAGGTAGAGTTCTCCATTGAACTCGTACCTGGGTCTCAACCGATATCAAAGACTCCGTATAGAATGGAAAATGTGGAGCTAGAAGAGTTAAAGAAACAACTCCAAGACTTGTTGGAGAAGGGGTTTATCTGACCGAGTGTGTCTCCTTAGGGAGCACCAGTTTTCTTTCTGAAAAAGAAGGATGGATCAATGCAGCTATGCATTGATTATAGAGAACTGAACGGGATCACAGTGAAGAACATATATCCTCTTCCAATAATTGATGATTTATTTTACCAACTTCGCGGGGCTCAATTCTTCTCTAAGATTGAACTTCGATCTGGTTATCATCAACTGAGGGTGAAGAAGGAAGATATTGCAAAGACTGCATTCCGATCAAGATATAGGCATTATGAGATTACGGTTATGCCCTTCTGCTTGACTAATGCTCCTGCTATTTTCATGGATTTGATGAATAGAGTCTTTAAGGACTACCTTGATAACTTTGTGGTAGTTTTTATTGATGATATTTTGATATATTCAATAAATCGTGAGGAGCATGAAGATCATCTAAGGGTTATATTGAAAACTCTGAGGAAGGAGAGTCTCTTTGGGAAGTTCAGCAAGTGTGAGTTTTGGTTACAACAAGTGGCTTTCTTGGGGCACATCATAACCAATGAAGGAATCTCGGTTGACCCTGCAAAGACAATGGTTGTGGAGGAGTGGCCTCAACCCACAACAGTAACTGAGATTCGTAGTTTCCTTGGTTTAGCGGGATATTATAGGAGGTTTGTGAAAAACTTTTCATGGATTCAAATCCACTAACCAAGTTGACTTGAAAAGGGGTTAAGTTCATCTGGACAAAGGAATGCGAGGAATGTTTCCAAGAACTGAAGAAGAGATTGGTTACTGCACCTGTGTTAACACTACCCTCTATCGGAGAAGGATTCGTTATTTTTAGCGATGCATCTCTGAAAGGTCTTGGGTGCGTCCTCATGAAAAATGACAAGGTAATTGCTTATGAATCTCGACAGTTGAGAATTCATGAGAAGAATTATCATACACATGATCTAGAGCTGGCGGTACTTGTTTTTGCTCTAAAGATATGGAGGCACTATCTTTATGGGGAGAAATGTGATATATACACTAACCACCAAAGCTTAAAGTATATTTTCACACAAAAAGAATTGAACATGAGACAAAGGAGATGGTTGGAGCTTATTAATGACTATGATTGTTCAATTCATTATCACCCTGGAAGAGAAAACAAAGTCGCGGATGCATTAAGCAGGAAAGATCCTATTTTTCTGGAAATAATGAGGATCCTAGGAGATCCCTTGATTAAAGATCTAGTAAAACTTGACATGGGAATTATAAGGAAAGGGACATCATCAACACTATCCCAAATGATTTCTCAACATTCATTACTAGAGAAGATCAAGAAGGATAAAAAAGAAGAACCTTTGCTGCAGGAGAAGTTGGAGGCTGTAAAAGATTGGAAGTTCCCTGATTTCAATATTGATCAAGAAGGTGTTTTAAAATTTCATACAAGACTATGTGTTCCATCTATTCCGGAGATAAAGAAAGAACTGATGGATGAAGCTCATATCTCTACTTTCTCTATACATTCGGGAAGCACTAAGATGTATAGAGACCTTCGTGATCATTATTGGTGGGATAACATGAAGAGGGAGATTGCCGATTACACTACAAGGTGCCTGGTGTGTCAGCAAGTAAAGGTAGAACGACAACTTCCTAAGGGGGTATTACAACCGCTACCCATACCAGTATGGAAGTGGGATAATATCACTATGGACTTTGTAACTGGTCTCTCGAAAACATCCAAAGGAAACAATGCGATATGGGTTATTGTGGACCGTCTCACCATGACAACCCATTTTATCTCTATTCGGGAAGATTTTTCTATGGACCAGCTTTCCAAGATATACGTGAAGGAAGTGGTAAGGCTGCATGGGGTGCCACTATCCATCGTGTCTGATCGTGACCCAAGATTCACATCAAAATTCTGGAAAAGTCGTCAACATGCTCTGAATACTGAATTGAATTTTAGTATGGCCTATCATCCTCAAACTGATGGACAATCTGAAAGGACTATTCAGACACTCGAAGTCATGCTGAGATTATGCTCAATGGAATTTAAAGGTTGATGGGATCAACACCTCCCATTAGTTGAGTTCTCCTATAACAACAGCTTCCATTCGAGTATTCAGATGGCACCCTATGAAGCTCTGTATGGAAAGTGATGTAGAACTCCCACTTGTTGTGATGAAATTGGTGAGAGAAAGCTTCTTGGGCATGATCTTGTGCAAGAGATGACAGAACAGGTTCATGCCATCAAACAACACATAAAGGCTGCTCAGAGTCGGCAGAAGAGCTATGCTAACAATTTTCGAAGGGACTTGGAGTTTGGTGTTGGTGACAAAGTCTTCCTTCGAATTTCTCCATGGAAGAGAGTCATGCGGTTTGGGAAGAAAGGGAAGCTCAGCCCTAGGTACATTGGCCCCTATGAAATCCTTGATCGCATAGGAGCAGTGGCCTATCCTCTAGCACTTCCACCGAACCTAGCTCAAGTTCCTGATGTCTTCCATGTATCTCTCTTGAGGAAGTACATACCTGACCCTTCGCATGTACTGAACCCAGAGGTGGTACAACTGGAACATGACCTCTCTTATGAGGAGCAGCCAGTGGAGATCTTGGACCGTAGAGACAGGGTCCTACGAAACAAGACTACTCACCTTGTGAAAGTGTTGTGGAGGAATCATAAATATGAAGAAGCGACTTGGGAGCCTGAGGAAACAATGAAGCAAAAGTACCCTCACCATTTCGACTAGGCCTCAAGTATAAATTTCGGGGACGAAATTTTGTAAGGGGGGAAGAATGTAACGACCCAATCTTTTTGAGTAGTATATTAACTTACTCTTAATGATTTAATAAGATGTTAATGCTTAATGCAGAAAGCGGAGTCGATTTCTTCATCCAGTAGACTCGACCCTTATGAAGCCCACATATCAGAGCTTGAGAAGGAGGTAGCATCTCTTGGCTTCGCTTTGGACCAAGCCCAAGCCGAACTCCAGAGTGTCAAGTTTGAACGGAAACGCCTACGGAAGAAGTTCACGTTAGTAGAGATTACTACTAGGGCAATGTTATCTGAGCCTCCCTCAGATTCTCTCACCATAGAACACCTTACACTTAGGTCTTATACCGGTGTTATAAGGGGCTATGTGACGAGACCCTAGCTTCCATGTGTAATTCTTTCAGGTGAATAAATTGAGATCTCTTCCTTTAGTGATGTTTATGGAATTTCTTTTGTCCAGATAATTTTAGGATATATTTTATTGATGATTTTTTTTAAAAAAATGATATTTTAAAGTATTTATGTAAACCCTAAATAATTAATGATGTGTAATGATTTTCAAAAAATGGTCTTCTACAAAAGTGTTCAGTAAGGAATTTGGAGTCTAATAAGATCAACATAATTTTTGATGAATAGTAAATTATGAATAGTGATTTTACGCTTAGGATTAGTAATGTGACCAAATAGATTATTAATTTCACTCAAAGAAAGTTTTAATATAATTTAGACACCTAGATTATGTAATGTGATTCAATAAAATGGGTAAATAACGGTTTCATAAATTATTAGTCAAGTATTAGTATTTTCAGGAGAATAGTGTTTTTAATTAAAAATTTATTTAGAAATAATTAGAAAATTATTTTTATAAAAGGGACTTTATTTCTGAACTCAGAGCATCGATATTATTTTAAGGTAATTTTTGGGGATTTTTCTCAAAAAAATGAATTCTCGATGAATAGTGTTTTTATTTAAAAATTAAATTAAAAATATTTAGAAAATTATTTTTATAAAATGGTTTTCATTTTTGAAATCAGAGCATTGATATTTGGTTAAGGTGAAATTTTGGGATTATTCTGAGAAAGTAGAATTTTCGATGAATAGTGAAAATATAGTTTTTAAGTTACGGGTGTTTAATGACATCATTAAATGATGTATTAAGTATATATTCAATATGGTCGAATTATGAATAGTAAGATAAGGTATGTGGTGTCCCAAGTGGCCAATACCATGGGAAAATACCATGGGAAAGCCCATGGTTTTTCCAAAACCACTAATGAGGTGTCCCTTGTCCATTAATGCCTTGTCCCCTCACTTTCCCTATAAATACCCACCCTTTACTCCTTTAGTTTTCACTCCCAACTCTCCCCCAACGAAGTTCTGGTCTCCTTACCTCCCAAGGAGTCCTCCCATGGTGCCCCCAAGCCCTCAAGGTCCAAAACATTGAGTTTCAAGAGTCACATTTTAAGGTAAGGGATCCGACCTCTCTCTTTCTTTTCATGTAATCTCTTTTATGTCATTAATTTATACTCTATGTTATTATTTGAGAGGATGTTAGTTTATATTCCTCTTACTGCCCTATCATGTTTATATGATGAGAGATCCCCTCTTACTCTCATCATTTCGTTTTATGAAAGTTTAAGTGACGCCGTTAGGCTGCCGAATTTTTAAGTGATTCTTTCACCCATCTCATTTTTCAAGATCGATTTTCATGTCAAATCATTCAAGTTCCTTTTTATTAAGTTGGGGTATTATCTCTATATCTATAATACTGATCTCTTATGATCATATGATGAGAGACCCTATTTGATCTGTTCAATTCATTTTTGTTGATGTTTAAGTGACGCCGTTAGGCTGCCGAATTTTCATAAGAGAAATCAAATTTTTGTCTTCCTTCCATGTTTTTCATTTCAAATGGTATGTCCTTGAAATTGCATCACCATGTCCATATATCCTTCTTATTATGTCCCTCTACTGTTTCATGAGTCAATTATGATTGTTCGACCCATGTTCCCTCTCTTTTCAAAGTTTTCTAAAACCTTGTAACATAGCCGTTATGCTGCAGAATTTTCGTCTCAAAATGCCTATCTTTTCTCAAAATTATTTTATGTTATAAAGTGAATACTCAAAGCTCTTATTTCTATAGGGGTATTCACATATATATAAAAATTTTATATTTTAAATTCTGGGATTTACATACATGATACCCTCTTTCACTTTCCGTGGGTTTAATGTAACGTAAAGATCATTACTTTAAAGCAGTTTTTAAAACGTTATGATTATGAAATGAAACCCATTTATTTTATGCTATATGGGTTATTTATAAAATTTTTGATGATGATATATGTGTCTAACATGATAATAAAATAAAATTTATGGGTGCGCCCTGATAGCGCTCCAATGCATTGGGTAAAGACTTAATCTCTAGAGATGACCATTTTAACGACGCCTTGGTGAATAACCTTGGTAATTTTTAACGACACCTTAGGGATGGACCTTGGTGAAACGAAATGATTGTCAATATTAAATGTTGCAGCCACATCTTCAAGTTATGAAAAATTTTATTTTTATTATGATTTATCTCATGATTTCTTTCTCATGCCTTAAGGTTCTTATCATTTCCTTATTGAAGAATCTCAAGTTCACATGTAAAATGTTTCTCTTGTTTCCCTTACTGGGCCTTCTGCTCACCCTTTCTTTTGATGTATGTCCCCAGGTTATGAGATGAAGTAATGAACCTACGATGAACTAAAAGAGAAGCCTTTCAAGTGTTTAAGAAGAATGTTTTTTTTCATGTATTATGTTCCTTGTTTCCAAGACACTAAACCTTAACGATCATCAGTTCCGTGTAATGAAATGAAAGTTATGTTATCAAAAGATGGGATGTTATACATCCAATTCTTATCTGGATTCCCTTCAAAGTCATATGGATTAGAGGATTATTTACTTATCTTATTAAAGCATGATATTATTTATTCATATGATAAGAATAATGGGAGAATATTTCCCTTCTAAATGTTGTATTAAGACCATGAAAGATATGATCTTTTATACTCTTTAGATTATGTGTATGTCAAGATTTATCATTCCTTCTACTGGGAGCCATTTCTAAATGACGAAACACACTAGGTTAGATAATATCATAATGTACAATTCAAAAACATGAAAAAATTTCAACATTAATTGAATATTTTCATAGGCCTAGACTCATAATCCTGAAAATGTTTTATGTGCTGATTTATTTACTCATAATTTAATCATAATGGTTTGTAAATAGAATTTTAATTATCCTAAGAATATCCACCAGGAGTGTCAAACTAGGTGCAGAATAAGGCCCGTTGTTATGTACTGCGATTCCCCGTGTTAAGCCTGAAACTCCATGTCTGAGTTTGCACTCCTAGAATCAACTACGCCAGAACCACGTCCACTTGTTGTATCCAGATAGAGAATTATTTCTTTGAAAACCCACATAATATCCACATTACCAAAAATTTTGGATATTTTTCTACACTAATCTTTAAATTCTATCTTAGGGTAATGTTCTCTATTAAGAGTTTTTATAAATCTATTTTTTGAAGATTGTACTAAACTTCCTCAGATACCAACTATAATGTCCATACCCTAGTTACGCAGAGTCAGTGCATTATTACATAACATTGGCATGATCAGAAGAGATAATGTCTCAAAAGATATATTGGTTTAGTAGCCTTTGATATACTAGATTCATACATAAGATTTACATTGAATAATGTAATGAAAAAACAAAAAAAATTATGTCCCCTTTGAACACAATAATATCCCTTAGCCTATTCTTGCTAGTTAATCGTAATATACTTCTTCGAATTATGGGAAAAATAAAACACATGAAAGGAGTTATCTCAGATGCTTAGTAGGGTTAACAATATAGTAGAAACTATAAAAAATAATAATAAACATTTAAAGAAAATTATAAGAATAAAAAAAGCCGTTTAAAATTAAACAACTCCATAAATGGAAATGATAAATCAATTAATTCCTTTTAATTATTCACTTTTATATTCTAATAGTCAAATAATAACATGTAATATCAATAGATAATTTCATCATGATGGAATGCATAATGTCTGACATCATAACCACATATTCAAGGCCTCGTGCCGAGACTACGAATAAAATTTTTTCAAGGCCTTATTCATAGAAACTAGTTTGTCTCATAAGACCTACCGGTGCATCGAGGGGATATAGCGGGCCCCACCAATCACATACTATGTCCAACACATTCCTCATATGAAAATTTTGATACATAATATTAAAATTTGTATTAAAACAAGCATATGAAATGTCAATACATTAATCACTACCCATGAATGGTATAAAAATATCACATCCATAGTCAAACATATCAGGAAAACTTCAATTCAACATGGATGATTGTATCTTAATAATTCAACTTCAAACAAACATAAAATCCAATGTAATATGTTGACATATATGAAATCAATCCAAAAAATATTGGACTTAAATATCACTTTCTATTCAGAAATCATCTGAAAGGGAAAAAAATTATTTTAAAAATATTCTAATATTCATGAAAGGGATATTTTGAATGTTCTATAAAAGTTTAAAATAGCCGCACATGCCGTATAAGTTTAAAAAAAATTCTTTCCTTAATTTTTTGAAAAGGTTATAAAGTTCCTTTTTGGAAATCTATGGAAATATTACTTTCAACTTTTTTATAAAAATTCAAATGAGGGTATAAATGACTTTAACCCATAGTCAATTAAATAGTAAAAATAATTTGAAATACATTTTTATGAAACACTGATGTTGGTGATAAAGCACTCCCAGTAGATACATAGGTATAAACAACCTCAGATAATAAAGAGATTGTGAAATTAACTCTTACCTTGTACTTTTCCTTAGTCGTGGGTTGGTTAACCTCCTATATAATGGCGAAATTATTATTATTAAATTATACAAGATCCATATACAAATATATGATATCATATATGATCTTTTAATATTGATTTGTCAATGAAATTTTAGTAGTATCATTGTTTCAGGTGTTAACTGATTTGTTTTAATTTATATCTTTTGTTGTGTAAGTCATGTTTGTTAGGGATATGATTTATTTGATTCATATCCAAAATGATATTAAGCTCTTAAAAAATATTTTTAATCTTCAAATAAAAATTATTCTTGAATGGTTATGATGGAAAACAAAATTTCATCGTGTCATGGAGACATTAAACCGTACGTTCGCATGAGTGAAAATATCATTCAACTGGTGGTGTAATCATATCTAATTAGATATTATATGTAATGTCCCAGTTTTGGAATCCTCCCAGATGTGCCCCATACTTTGTTGATCATATGGCCTCAAGCACATTTCCCCGAACGCCAGAGGCTACAGACTAGCAGTGAGGGCCTTAGGTGTGTTAGTGGGGAAACTATTCCCTCATCGGAAGAGTACACGATAGAAGTAAACAAGACATACAATACTGAAATCAGTAATATCCAAAAACAGAAAACAGTGAAAAAAAAACAAAAAAAACAGGAGCACCCATATATATAAGAAATGTTGGATGATACATATTTCTAGAAAAGCATTCAAATAAGTCACAATGTTTAATACAATACAAAGCCGAAGTACCAAAGAAAAATATATAAGAAACTCCTCAACATTGTAAGCTTTAGCTTGGTCACATGCTCTCCTGCTCCAATGCAATTCAAGTACCTGAAGTCAAAGTGTGCTTGACCTAGTCTATACCTACAACAATATAATCTATTTGGGATCAAAAGCATGAACCAAACATGGTGTGAGACTATATCCTAGTAGGAAGCCACCTGATGATCTATGCCTAATAGTTAGTGAGCATATGACAGATAATAGTAAAGTTAGTAGTAATCAATAAGCAGTAAACATGATGATACACAATAGAAAAAAATCCATAGACCAACAAGAGGTATAGACACAAACATCTAACCACAAACAAGAATCCATAGGGGAAGTGCTCAGAGCCATACCCTCTGGTCCTATCCAACAAGTACCAACAAACCTTTGGGCAGTACACTTAGCCTAACCCCTATGGTGTGGTCATACGAAATTTAAGACTCTATGAGGAAGAACACTTAGTCAATTCCCCTTTTAGTCTAAGGTATTCAGGGACTCTCTAAGGAAGATCACGCGGTCAATTCCCCTTATATCCCAAAAGTCTAGAGACTATCTGAGGAAGCTCACTCGATCAATTCCTCTTATATCCTTAGGTATATCACAGACTCTATGAGGAATCTCACTCGGTAAATTTCTCCAATAGCCTGGAATGGTTTAAGGGAATTCAAAAAAAAAAAAGACTCTCTGAGGAAGCTCACTCCGTCTACCACCATATAGTCTATAAAGCTCAATACTCTCAGAGAAAGCTCACTCACTCCATCCTCCTATGATCTATAATATCCAAGACTCTATGGGAATTTCACTCGGTCTATCACCAATGGTGAAAAATGTCCAAGACGCTTTGAGGAAGCTCACTCGGTCCATCCCCTTATAGTATATAGCACCAGTTTCTCACAGACCCATGCCAGTCAATGCATAATAATGCTATAAGGGCAAAGTAAACCTACAGAGCTACTTAGCTAACTAGTCTACAACATAACAAGCATGTCAGGGAACAACACTCCATCCTATGGTCACAAGGCATGGAAAAAAGGTATAATGTCCAAAGGCTGAAGAAGAACAAAAGGAACTAAACAGAACAAGGCACGAGAAAAACATCCCAACATAGAAATTGTCCTCATACATAACCAAATTACCTCTATATAACCATACAAGAAAGGCATGAAAAACAATAGGGGAAACACTATACTTGCAATACCTCGTTCAAGGGTATTTGATGAAATTGCACATAAAACTCAAAGACCTTGAACGGAAAGGCACAAACCACCTACCATGATGCTAGGAGATCGATATACTTGAACCACAATGCTTGAATCCCCATAGAACATTGTAGATCTACGAAATCGCACAAAACATTCAACCAACGATAAATAGAAAAAGAGGTGCAATTGGTAAACGAATTTCTAAGTGAAGGAAGAGAATAACTTTTCAATTCCAATGAAATCGACGATGGTCAATTTGGAGTATGGACGGAGGATTAGAGGCATGGAGGAGATTCGCGGCTATATGGGACACTCTCGGTCGGAGAGGCTAGGGAAGAAGTGTTTTCTGGCGATTAGAAGTGACCTCGGTCTGTTTAATGAAAAAAAGAAAGTAAAGATAGTGTAATTTTAGAGTACACCGTGTGTACTAGGATTTTTCATACTCCTCTTTATGTGGCCTTCTCATCACACCTACATAGCCTTGTGTGTGGCCCGGACATAACCAGCACACGACCTCATGCGATAAAGGAGTTCACGGCGTGTACGGAAAAAATTTCCAGAAATCATCTTTTCTCAAAATTTCCAGAAAATTGAAAAACATACCTAAAAATAAGGTCTAGGTTCTTACAAACATCCCCCCTTAAATAAATTCATCCCCGAATTTCCCTAGAGAGGTGTAGAAGAAGAAAACCCAAACCTCTCTGGCCACTACGATCATACATCAGCCTCCCTATCCTATGTATTGTCATGTACTCGCTCGTGCTGCCATAGCACCCATACTAGAGGAACATACTTTCCATAGAGAACCTTCGTATTGTCATTGAAAATCTGGATTGGATGCTCCTCAAACAATTCATCTACTTCAAGCTCAACCTCCTCAGCATGAAATACTTGAGACGGGTTTGAAAAGTAATGTCAGAGATAAGAAACATGGAAGAATATATTCCTAGACTGGTACCTTTGAGGTAACTGAAACCGATAGACAACCAGCCCAACTCTCTCCAACACCTCAACCGGTCTCGCGTACTGTGGTGAACGATTACCCTATCTCTGAATCTTTTTGTGTCCCAACATCAGTTTGACTAGTAGGAAAACCTGAACCCTGACCTCGAACTCCAGAGGTCATCTCCGCTGATAGTATAAGACTTCTGTTGAGATTGGGCCGTAGACATCCTCTTCCGAACCAACACTGTCTGGTCTAAGGTCTCCTGACCAAGACGAGGTCCTAGCAAATCTGCCTCTCCTACCTCTAGCCAGCATAATGGTGATCAGAATGGCCTATCGTACAAAGCCTTATAAGGTGACATCTGAATTGTCACATGAAAATTGTTTTTGTATGTGAACTCCACAAGAGGTATATGCTTCTCCCAAAAACCTCCAAAGTCCAAACTGCAAGCTCGGAGCATATCCTCAAGCACCTGAATCGTACACTCGGACTGGCCATCTGTCTGGGGATGGTATCCTATACTCAGAAATACCTGTGTACCCAAATCCTTCTAATGCCTCCCCGAGAATAGAGAAGTAAAAAGTGAATCCCTGTCTAAAAAAATGGAGTGTGGACCTCCATATAGACATATAATCTCTTAGATGTACAACTATTCTAGCTCATCAACATTGAAGGTCTACTTTATCGGTAAGAAGTGAGAAACCTTCATAATCCTGTCGATGACAACTCAAAAAACATCATTCCCTCGAGGTGACGTCAGTAAACCTGTCACGAACTCCATCGTGACATCATTCCACTTCCACTCCGGAATGGGTAACTGCTGCAAAAGACCTACTGGTCGTTGATGCTCCGCATTCACCTGCTGACAAGTAGAACACCTCATGAAAAAACCAGCAACATATCTATTCAAACCTGGCCACCAATAAGGGTGGTGTAGATCACGATACATCTAGGTGACACCAGGACGAACTGTCCAAACTGAGGAATGAAAATCCCACATCATCTCCACACATATGTTTTCTAGAACCCATACACATCCATGGAAATGAACGATCTCATTGTCGCCTACTATCCATCCAAGAAGAGGGTCATCTCCTGACAGAATCTCCCGCAAGAATAGCCCTTCTGAGTCTGATAGCTGTCTCATCCGTACCTGATAGAGAAGATTAGAGTTAAGAACTACGGAAGATATAAAAGTCTTCCCATGTCTGTCGTTCACCTCCAAATTCATCTTGGAGAACAAATCCATAAGCATCCACTTACTGCTGGCCTTTTGATCAGCCTGTATATAAGTCCTCCTGCTCAACGCGTCAGCCACTGTGTTGCCTTTCCATGGTGTATAGGTAATCTCAATGTAAAAATATTGAAGATACTCAACCCACCTGCACTATCTCAGATTGAGATCATGCTACGTGAAGTTATAATTGATAATTTTGTGGTTAGTGAAAAAAACAAAATCCTGACCCAAAAGATAATTTCTCTAACAGTGTAGGGCATGAACCATAGTTTCCAACTCCAGATCATGCGTCAGGTAATTCCTCTCATGTGGCCTTAATTGCCGAGCCCCGTAAGCAACAAGTCCATCTCCTTGCATAAGCACAGCTACCAGCCTGATACCTGAAGCATCATAGTAAACATTATAGCTCTTGCCTGGCTCTGGAAAGACTAGTATCAGTGATGAAGTAAATCTCCCATTCAGCTCATAAAAGACTGACTCACAAGAATCTGACTATATGAATTTCTCACCTTTCTTGGTCAGACCTATCTGTGGTGCTTCATTGCATGAAAATCCTAGTATGATGCATCCGTAGTATTCATCCACCCTTAATAAACTCTGTACCTCAAAGACATTATTCGGATGCTCCCAAAAAACTACTATCCTCACATTCTATGGGTCTACTGAATCTATTGTCTCTGAGATGACATGAACCAAAAAAGTGAATCTAGTCTATCCAAAAGAGCCATTTTAAGAGAATAGCATATAACTGATGCTCTCTTAGTGTACTCAGAGTGATCTGAAGATGGGTAGCATGGTCGTGTCGAGTGTGAGAGTACACCAAGATGTCATCCACCAAATCCACCATGAAGGAATCTATGTATGGATGGAACAATCGGTTCATCAGTGTCATGAAAACTACAGGCCCATTTGTGAGACCGAACGGCATTACCATATACTTGTATAGACTATACCTACTCCTAAAATCTATGAGAGGTATATCAGATGATCTAACGCACAACTGATGGTAACCGGATCTCATGTAAATATTTTAGAACACTTGGGCTCCTCGAAGCTAATCAAAGAAATCATCGATCCTTAGATAGGGATATCTGTTTTTACCATCAAATGGTTTAACTTCCATTAATCCACACAAATCATGAGGGTGTCGTCTGCCTTCTTCGCAAACAGGAGAGGGGAACCCTAAGGATATGTACTGGGTCGGATGAAACCCTTTGCTTGTAACTCCTCCAACTGCTTCCTAAGCTCCTCTAACTTAGGTGTATCGATCCTATAAGGAGGAATGGACATCGGTGCCACTCCTAGAATGAGCTCAATTGGGAAGTATACCTCACTTGACGGAGGAAAACCTAAGAATTCCTCTAGAAATACATCTCTGAAACGATCCACCACTTGAGGAAAGTCTAACTGTGGAGTCCGCTGGTCATCTAGATAAATACTAGCATCTGTGCTGTAACTCCTCATAGCCCATGTTTCGCAGGTCCTTCTCTACTTGCCTAGACATACCACTCGCCTCTATTAAGAACGGCTCCACCCTTTGGTGATACGAAACTCACCCTACAACGATAGCAATCAACGACTTCCTGGAAGGGGACTAACCAGTCCATTCCAAGAATGACATCATAACTCATCATATTTAGGACATAGAGGTCCATAAGATGTGACACCCTGAAACCACAAGAGGAAACTCTCTTCATTTACATACACTAACCATTCTAGTACCCAACGTTGTGTCTAGAGTAAAAGTGTCAGCAGAGGAAAAGATGCAGAGCTCATGGATCTCCACAACAACAGTAGAGATAAAACTATGCATAGAACCAGTATCAAAAATAGCTGAAGATAAAACTGAGGCTACTAAGATCATAGCTCAAACTATAGAAGGGTCGGGATCCTACTCTTGATGGGTCTTCTCCACTCCCATGGTCTGGCCCGTACCGCATACCTGTGACCCTGGCTGACTGGTATGAGCTGATCCACTATGCTATTGCGGGTAACCTGGTGACTGACCACCACGGCCGCAAACTCCACCTTAGCCCGAACAGCTGAAAGAACTCCAGTTCCTAAACTGTTGAGAAACTGGCGATGCATCTCTTATACATGAGGTGATAGAAGAAAACCTACCACTAGTTGTAGGTGAGAAGATCATACAGAAACGCTGAAGATTGCCCATCTTGCCCCAAGATCGGCACTCTATTGGGTCTCTTTGGTAGTGAGGCCTAGTATACCTGCTCCTCCCTCATTGGTAGCATACTACATGGATGCCTGAAGATACATTCTGCATACTCTGATCTCCTCGAGTAGACTCCCTACGACTCTTCCTCCTATCAATAAGAGGGACACTGACTCTGGATGTCGAACCTCCCTCGCTCACTACTCCAAAATTAGCATTATTGTGCTTAGTGATCAACATTTGGTTGACAAAAGATGATATCAAAGTCATCCTAAAGATGTTCGCCTGCAAGAGGATGTCATTCCTCATTCCATCATCAAACATCCATGTAAGAAACAGCTCATCACTTCCAGTAATAGGTGTGAAACACTACAACTCAGTAAAGCTAGACGAATACTCCATAACCAAAAGAGTACCCTGCTCTAGACTCATAAACTCCGGGGCTCGATCGGACCTCAAAGTCTCCATGTAGAAGTAATCGTAGAAGATGCACCAAAACTCATCTCAATTATTACTATTCTAGTGCCCTGAACATGAGATCACCTCCCATCACCTCTTGGTGGAGTCTCAGAGCATATAGGTAGAGAGCTTCACCCTCTTATCTTGAGGTATCTTCAAATGTTTGAAAATTGTCAACGTGGCCTCTAGACACAACTCTGCAGCCTGAGGTCCTCCAACCGGTGAGAAAGTAGGAGGTTGTTGTTGCTAGAAAACACTTTTCAACTCTTCCATCGACAGGGCAGGAGGCGGTGATCCCTAGAAGGTCTACACTATCCTCAGAAAATCTTCCATAACTGCGCATCAGCGCCAGCACTTGGTATAACTGCTGATGCCAAGGCTGGCACAGAAGGAGAATCTGCAGGAGGTCCCTGATTGGCCATATCTGGTGTCTGATCACCACCTAGTAGCTGACGTACAACTGGAGGATATCTCAGTGGAAGAAATAAGAAAGGTCAAAGAACACCTTAGATCAGGATTATCAAAGACTGAGAACAAAAAAGTACTAGAGGGGAACATGAAAAAGAAACATTCTTGTTTTACAAAACATGACTACATAGCATGTATAAAAACTACATGGTGTGTTATTCTTTGCCATTCACATGGGTGTGTACTTCTTCCACAATTGGTCATGTAATACCCCAACCACAAGACATGTTGTCCCCACACACGACGTGGAATTTAACTCTATTCCCCTTCCTGAGTCTCCTTACACGGCTAACCCACATGGTCCTCCTAATCCTAGACTACACATCGTGTTCAAGAAGGACACGACATGTAATATACAAGGTTTTAATGACCCGAGTTATTGGTTACACGGCTGGCTACAAGGATTACTCTACACGGCGTGCTCCCTGAGAACACGACGTGTACTTGAATGTTTTCCCCGACCCGTGTTGTTCGTGGCACGACTGGGTAATTAGGATACATGGAATGATGTGTGATAACAGGACACAACGTGTATAGTCATGTTTAATCAATCCATTTCATGAGTCACACAGGTAGACATACGATCACTACGACACAACGTGTACTTACCGTACACAACGTTTCCCTGAAGATTTTTCACAACCCCTTGTTTCATCCCACACAGTCAGGGACACGGTTTAAAAACTACACAGTGTGTATTAATAAAGTATACATAGTGTATTCTGGGATTTTCTAGGCCGTGGCTCAGAAAATACTCCATAGCCCAGAAAACATAGAAAACAAGTGTTAAGGTTCATAATTCTGATCCGTGAGGGCCCATACTCTGCGTGAATCAATGTTTGGAATCTTATAAAAGTTATTAAAAGGAAACCACACAATGATCCACCATATTCTGGTCCATGAGGGTCCATAAAACCTCAAGAACCTCATTGGGTTGTGACATAATTAGAACCGCAATAAAAACAATGGTAACGACACAAAGCTTGTGAATCACTCAAGATGAAATCAAATAAACTGTAAAAATTGAAAAACCTGAGGAAATTGCAATAAATAAGGTAGATTGACTTTTCTCTGTACACGGGTTAGCTACTCACGGGTATAGCTTATTACCAGGTACCTATTCCGTCCTATCCCAAGATATAGGCTCCAAATAGTAAGTGATGAGAAAATAATTCCTCTGATACCACTTTGTAGCATCCTGGTTCCGGAAGCTACCCAGAGGCGCCCCGTACATGGTTGGTCACATGGCCTCAAGCGCATTTTCCCAAATGCCATAGGCTATCGACTAGCAGCGAGGGCCTTGGGTGTGTTTGTGGGGAAATATGCCCTCGTTGGCAGAGTACACAATAGAAGTAATAAACACATACAATAGCAGAAGCAGTAATATCCAACAACTTTAATAAGTGGAAAACTAAACAATAAAAAACTAGAGAACACATGTATATAAGAAATGATGCATGATAAATATGTATAGGAAAGCAGCCAAACCATTAACAATGATGAATACAATACTAATCCAAATTAAAAAAGATAAACAGTTAAAAAAATCCTTAGCATCACAAGCTTCGGCTTGGTCCCATGCTCTCCTTATCCAATGCAAGTCAAGTACCTGAAGTCAAAGGGAACATTCCTTTTCCTATACTTGCAAAAATATAATCTGTTTGGTCCCAAAATCATGAACGAAACAGGGTGTGGTACTAAATCCCAATATTCAACCACCTGAAGATCACTGCCTAATAGTCAGTGAGCATATGGCAGGTAATAGTACAGTATGCAGTAAACAGTAAGTAGTAAACAAGATGATACACAATAATAATCAATCCACAGATCAACAAGCAGCAATGAAGCAAAAAAGATAATAACAAACAATAATTCTTCTGGGAAGTAATCACATACATCCCCTATGGTCCTATACAAGAAGTAACAACAACCATTTGGGCATTACACTCAGCCTAACCCCTCTATTTTGGTCATACTAAATTATAAGACTCTTTAAGGAAGCACGCTCAGTCAATTCCCATTATAGTCTAAGGTAGTCAGGTAATATCTGAGGAAGATCACGTGGTCAATTCCACTTATAGCCCGAATGTCTGGAGACTCTATGAGGAAGCTCACTCTATCAACTCCTCTTATAGACTCAGGTCTATCACAGATTCTCTGATAAATCTCACAAGGTCAATTCCTCCTATAGCCTATAATGGTTTAAGGTAATTCAAACAAAACATAGACTCTCTGAGGAAGCTCACTCGGTCTACCACCATATAGTCTATAAAGCTCAAGAATCTCTGAGGAAGCTCACTATGTCCATCCTCCTATGGTCAATAATAATCAAGACTCTCTGAGAATCTCACTCGGTCTATCCCCTAGAGTTTATAATGTCCAAGACTCTCTGAGGAAGCTCACTTGGTCTATCCCCTTATAGTCTATAGAAGCAGGTTCTCACAGCCCCATGCCAGTCAGTGCATAATTATTCTATAATGCCAAATTAAACCGACAGAGCTACTTAACCAACCATTCTATACCATAACAAACATGTCAGCAAACAACACTCCATCTTACGGTCACAAGGCATGGAAAACAGGTATAACGACCAAATGTTGAACTAGACCAAAAGGTCGTAAATAAAAAAAGGCATGGTCAAAACATCCAATCATAGCAATTATCCTCATACATAACAAAATTACCTCTACAAAAGCATACATGAATGGTTTGAAAAACCACAGTGGAAAAATAATAAACATGCAATACCCTGTTCAAGGGTATTGGTGGAAATTGCATATAAAACTCAAAGACCTTGAACAGAAAGGCACAAACCACCTAACATGATTCTAAGAGATCAATATAATTGATACCAGAGGCTTGAATCTCCTTAGAACATCGTAAATCTATGAAAACACACAAAACGATCGACCCATGATAACTTACAAAAGAGGAGGAATTGGAAAACAAAGCTCTAGGAGAAGGAAGATCTTACCGATGTGGTTCCAACACAATCAGCGATGGTCAATTCAGAGAACTAATGGAGGTTCAGGGGCTATGAAGTGATTCAAATCCATATGGGATGCTCTCGGTTGAAGAGGATGGAGAAGAAGCATGTTCTGGAGATTTGTCACGACACGGGTCTGTTTAATGAAAAAAAGAAAGTACACGGCGTGTAGTTTTGGAGTACATGGAATGTACTAGGATTTTCCATAATCTGATTTATGTGACCTCCACATCACCCCTACAGGTCCGTGTGTGTGGCCCAGACATGGCTAGCACACTGCCTCATGTGGTAAGGGAGTACACAGTGTGTACTTATAAAGTACCCAGCGTGTAGTTCAAAAATTTCAAGAAACTTTTCTATTCTCAAAAACTCTAGAAAATGGAAAAACGTACCAGAAATGAAGGTCCAGGTCCTTACAATAAATTGTATATATATATAATAATTAACAATTTATATTTATTATTTAAATCATTTATACTTATTATTATACCCATCCAAATAATGAAGGGTTGAAGAACAAACTATACCACAACGTGGAGATAGTAAGCGGTACATACTCGTGTATGGAGATGTTGTCATCCATTGGATAGATAGAATAATGAATATGGTTGTGCCATCTTTATAATAACATATCATTATGTATATGGAACTAGAGTAAATATTTTAGTATGGAAAAAGTAAAGAAATAGGAAGTGGAAGATGAGAAGAAATTTGAAAGAGGTGCTGAAGTAATTACCTATTCTTCAGGTTCATTCTTTTTATTTGAAAAAAAGGGCTCCTTGGGATTGCTTTATAATCATATTAAAGAATCTAGGTTGATGTTGGGGTAGTTTGGAGGATATATGAGCCTAGTTTGGCCATGCCAGTAGGCTTTGGATTTGTTAAATTAAGAGAAAGGGAAGTAGCTTTTTATGAGAGAGGTGATTCACACTTTAGGAAAAGATTTAAATGTTATTTTATTATAAAACACTATTCTCTTTATAATAGCTCAAATTTCATTTATTTAGAGAATAATTTAGGGATGGGTTTATGAACTCTCAATTAATATGTTTTAGACAATTTTAAGTCTCTATATTAAACTTATCTTTTATATTTAACTGTTAGTTAAATAGTTTATTTTTTCCATCTCTTCTTTTAATATTATAATACATTGTTAATAATCATATTATAAAATTCAAAGAGAACATAAATTTATTTATAAATGAAATATATATCATAATATAAGTCCTTTGGCTGAACCTTATATTTTTAGGACTATTATATAATTTAATTAAATAGTATTTGTATTAAAAACACATTTAGGTCAATTTTTACATTATTTAGTATTTGGTTTTTTAGAATGTCATAACTATATTATTTATTCAAATGAAACATCAAAACACCTATAAAATGTCATATTAACCTAGAATCTTTTTGGATAGAATCAAAATTTTCAATTTACATTTAGTTAAATATTTATAACATTAATTAATTTTGTCTTTCATTGATAAGGTAGTTATTGTATCATTATTGTGTCATAAATAAATTTAATTATATAATTTACATAAAATATAAATAAAAAAATTGTGTAGGAAATATTGTTTTCATTATAATTAATATTTATATTCAAATTTATCTTTTTTATAATCATATATTAATAATGTTTCAGTTATTAAACTATGAATTCAACACTTTTAACCATTCTTTAAAAAAATATAATAAATTTCCTAATATAATCCATGTAGATCAAAGAGAAACAATGTTTTGTCCTAAGGTTCATTTTGGTCGAACTAAAATTTTCAAATAGAATTATGACATTTTTCGGGTAATTAAAATGTCATTTTTAACTTTAATCACCCAATTTACTTTTAATTGTGGGAAAAAAATTCAAAAGATATTATTCATCAAAAAATATTTTCAACATAATGATCCAAATTTTACTTTATTATATCATCCATGTATCTTGGAGTTTGTAAATTTAATTCACGGTAGGTGTAAAGTTATGTTTTATGAAAATTGGAAAATGTGCCTTGAATGTTGGTAAAAAGCATTAAATAGTTCAACCAAATTTTCAATATGTAATCCCATTAAAAAATTCCTAAAATAAATTAAATTGGACATATATAGGTATTATGTATCATGTTTTACTTAGAATATATTTAAATTAAATTAATAATTATTTAAACTAAAATTCGGTTTTAAATAAAAACCCTGTGTTTTTCACTACTCATCCAAAATTGATTATTTTCATAAAAATACCAAAAATTTACCATAAGGTAATTTTGATATTTCAAATTCAAAAATTATGTCTATTTTACAATATTTAAAATAGATAATTTATATTAATTAATTTAAAATTAATTTCCATTATCAATACATGAAATCGAGTTTTTAAGAAGTAAACACCATCAAATGATTGGCATATGTTTATGGACAATTTAAAAGTTAAATTAAATACCATGACCTACATTTTATTAAATGTCAAAAAATTAATATAATTAATACTTTAAAATCACTCAAAAGAATATTTTTACACAATAATTTTTGTCAATTAAAAAAGTTGTTTTCATTTAAAATTTAGTATTTTTCATTATTCATCAAAATATGAATGTTATCAGAAATGTACCAAAAAATTATCCAAACAAAATTTTTATATACTACATATAAATAAGAATTTAATTTTATTAAATTAAATATATAAAAGTGTGCAATATTAGATTTAAAAGGGTTCACATTTAACATAAGGAGAACTGTATTTTTGGAAAAATACATCTTTTATCTAGACAATTAAATTTGTTCTTATATTATGTCTAAGAAACAAAAAGATGACTGTTAAAATTAAAAAGGAAATATATAAAATTCAAAATTTGTTTAATAATATTCATTATAACCTTTTAAATGACTAGTTAGATTGGTCCTGAAGCACTTGAACTCGAAGTTGCATGTATCACATGCTATTGAATTATTTTAAAGAGATAACATAATATGAAATTTTGGTGTGTTTCAATTTTTATGTTTATAAAAAATGGAAATAGAAGATAAATGAAGATGAAATATTCCATTATCAAAATAATATTATAGTATATAAAGGATATTAGTGTTATCATGCCACTTCGATAGGTGTAGGTGATAATAAGATAATAATGAAATGAAATTGAAATGATATTAAAAGAAAAATAATGAAGATTTTACCTCTTGAATCTCTCCTCCTTGAGAACCTCTTTATGGAAATATTTTTTTTTCATTTTATGTGACCACGTACCCATAGACATGGCGGGATAGGATTGGGATAATGATTTTTTATATATATTGGATAAGGCTCAATGCTTGGAAGGTGTGAGGAGAAGAGGCGGTGAGGGTGGTATTTATAGGGAAGAAGTGGAATGTTTTTCTCATTATATTATTCATTAGTTTATTATTTTGGATGAATACTATTTATAGTTTGATATGTATCACTAAATATATTAAAATAATGAAGTATATTTAGATATTCTGGGCGTAATCTACCTCAAAACAACAATGACTAAGAACTTTATGTATTAATCTTTTATGGTTAATTATATTAATTTTAGTATTCATAAAAATTTCAGGTATTTCATGAAAATACCTAGAATTAAAGAAACATATTTTTTACATGTAGGATTAAAAAATGGACTCCATTATTTCAAAATAAGTTACATAATATGAGAAATTAAAATTTTCATTGAAATCAACATTTACTCAAAAAATATTGATATTAAAATCTTCACTAATTTTTTAAAATTATTAAAAATTATTCAACGTCTCATAAAATTATCTTATAGTCATAATATAATTAAATTTTTTCTTTTGAATCCATTTTGTGAAAATAAATTTTCTTTTAAATAAATATATTAATAATAAATTTGTAAATAAACATTTTTTTTATAAAAAAACCAATACTTAATTAATGGTTTTTAAAAAATATATTTAAATATACTATGATATAATCATATCATATTATCATTTATGAAATACATAAATTTTATTTATAAATCCGTAGATGAGGTTACTATTCTATTGTTTGGATTATTACTCATAATAGATACATTACTATTCGAAAGGACAAGTTACTATTCCATTGGTATAGGTTTCGTAACTTCACGAAATTCCTTATATTTAATTCTTTATTCATTTATAAGGATTATATTTCCTCCTCTATGTGATTTTCTGTGGTTTAGTCTATATGACATTATTATAAAAAGGGAATTACCATTGATAAAATTGTGGGTTGTTACATTTATCACCCTTATGAAAGTTCTATCTTAAATTTTTTCTCACATACTATAGTGAAAACAATTAAGGGTACATCTCTTACATCACATCCTTCAGTTACCAAATTTCCTCTTCGTACTTTTGGTTCTTCCATAGATGTCTACTAGGTGACTAGTATTTCGTCCTAGAATATTACCTCTTCGTTCCAAGATCATTTATTGTTCCTCCTCCCATGAGTGATCATTAGAAAACTGTACCACCTGTAGATTTATTACTTATGAGAGATCTAGTATATACTTCTTCAAAATGGTTACATGGAATACATCATTTACATGAGACATTATAGGTAGTAATGTCCATAGATAATCCAAAACTCTAACATGATCAACGATATTGAAGGTATTGATGTGCCTAGGAATCAACTTTACATTATTACTAAATCTCATGATCATCTTCTATTTAGATATGTTGTGGAATAACATGTATCTAACCTTAAACTTTAAGTCCCATAGATTATTGTATGCATAACTATTCATTCAACATGGGCTTCCATAATACGCTACAAAATGGATTTCACCTTTTTCTAAATTTAGTTGACCATTTCAGGTCCTAGTAATAGAAATTCACTGAAATCATCGAAGAAAATTTGTGTTCTTCATATTTTCTAATAAATGGATTCATATGGATCCATTTAGGTTCTCGAGAGGAAAATATTTTTGTAAGAGAACCCATCCTAATGAACCAAATGATCACATCCTCCATTAAAGTCTATATAACATTCTATCAACATGTCATCTGGGTTCTAAATTTTCCATTCATATTGGCTTTCAGTTTTAGTATGATAAGCCAAACTGACGGTCAATTCTATGTTTAGAGCATTCTGGAGAGTTTTCCAGAACCTGGTGGTGAATCAAGGACCTCGATTGGATACAATCAATAATGGTACTCCTTGAAGCCTTACCACTTATTTGATGTTTATCCATGAATGTTGATCCATTGAGAAGTCCTTTTGAATTGTAATAAGGTGATATGTCTTTGTAAGAATATCCTCAACAACCCATATAGTATTGTTTCCTCTGGATGTATATAAAAGTCATATGATGATTCCTAAGTGTATATTTTCCATTTTCCATGTTAGTATGGGTAATGATTGCATCATCATCATAGAATTTTGTATTTCAACCTTCACGTTCTAACATGACTGGAAATTGGGGCATATTCAGTGATCTCTTTCCTCATATGAACAAACTAATACGTATCTTGGATAACTTGAAACATTCTTTTTCTCTCTGTGTGAAAAGAGAAGTTTGATATATGTGATTCATTCAGTATATACTTCGTTATCTATGGATTGGATGGTACCCATAGTCGTAACCCAAATCAGACAATTCATTCCCCATCAATTTTGAACTTTTTTGACTTATACTTTCTGACAGCTTCTAAATTATTCTGAATTTCCACATTATTTCATTGATCTTACTTTATTTTTTCTATGAGGGATGGATGAGAAATTATTTGTGATATGATTTTTCGGTTTCTTAGTTAATTATGACCATGTCTATTCATTAAAAATCTAATAATATTCTATCCTTATCAATTCTAATCATTTATAATTTTAAAAGTTACTTTCTACTTATAGAATCTTCTACATTATTCACTTTCCAAGGATGGTAGTGGATTGAGCAGTCATAATCATTGATGAGATCTAACAATATTCACTGGTAACAATTAACCTCATTTTATTTAATATATATTTGAGTCACTTATGATCATTATATATTTTACACATCTCCTCGTAGAGGTAATGGCAACAGATTTTCAACTAGAAGATCAAATGTACTAACTCTATGTCCTTCCTAGGATAACTTCTCTCATGAATTTTCAACTACATTGAGGCCTAAGCTATCACTTTGTTCTTTTACTTTATATTACAACCATATTTCATATTTGATGCATCTGTATACACCAAAAATAGTTCCCAACTTGCCATAGGTGGGATTATTATAACGGGGATAATCCATTTTTAACTCACTGAAGAAATCATCACATTAAATGGTCTAAAACATCTTTTCTCCCTTCTAATTTATCTTGGTTAGTGGGTTTCACAATTATGGGAAGTTATTAACAAATCACTAGTAATTCCAAAATATACTATAAGATATATTTATATCAGTTACAAATGTGGTCTATGGCCACTCTTCAATTTTATTTGTCTTATAAGGCTCCATATTTATTCCATTGGTGGTGATAACCTACCTCAAGAATGATATTTTCTCCATATAGAACTGAAATTTATCTCATATTTCTTAATGTTTCAACCTTCACAATGTCTTTATCAAAGTATTAAAATTATACTCATCCCCCTCCTTATGTTTTGATTATATTATAACATTATCTACAAAGACATCCACAACTTTTTGAACATATTTCCTAATGATTCTTCATTATGTCCTCGAATATTTCTAGGGAATTAGAAGTCTGAAATGAATCAATATGATCACAAATTATTTTACCTCCTTTAAATGTAGTCATCATAATATCTTATTTCATAACCATTAATTGTTTATATCCTGACCGAAGGTCCTCCTTAGAAAAATATATTGCCCAACACATTAGATTAAACATGTTATCAACCCGTGGAAGGGGAAATTTTATCATAATCATGATTTTTTGACCTCTGAATAAAATGGTGAGTCACATTGATCAAACTTTTTTCTTGATGAAATGGATCAGTGGACCCATGTTGAAGCACTCAAATGTATAAAACAACTGTCCTGATTCTCTAGAAATTACATCATCAGTTCATCCAACTCAATGCTGACCATTCTATATGGTGTATTTGATTTAGTTAGAGATCCAAAAAATTAGTTCAATGAAGAACTCAACCTCTCGAACTGGAGTAAGGTCATTAAATTTTTTTATAACACATCAGTGTAGTAGCTCATAGTGGTCATGTCCTTAAATATGATTCTTTCCCTTTCACAATCATCTGAGAAAGATATGTTCCCTCATAAGGTAATAACACCCACACTTGAGACGATGGAACCGAATAAAATTCATCCACATCCTTACACATGTATATAATTTTTGTATTCCTTGGGATGTGAAGTGTGATATCCATTTCCATACAGTAAATTTTGGATTTGTATGAAGTTTAAAATCCTTGCCAAAAATATAATAAAACACCACAAAAGGAAATAAGACATGATTATCTAGAATTATTAGTTCATAATAATTTATTGGGGAAGAGTTATAAACATTGGAATGAAAAATTTCCCCATTTTATGTTCTCATAGACAACTAAAACATTATATTTTGAGGTGGTGTTCGAATAATAATATTAAACCTGAATGATATGAATGAATGTGTAGACATTTTATCAACTAGTATGTCCACTATTCTTGAATGAATAACCCACATAACCACCACTGCATAATTATTGGGCTCCACCTTAGTAGTACAGATTTCATTAATATTCCCTTCCTCCTTTCTATTTGGTGGCTACTAATACTTATTACCCTCAAGATCTCATGTTTTAGTGAACTGGCTTGCATGGTACCCATTATCCCAACAATTGAAACATTGAACAATAGGTGGTGATCTCTCATCCTCCACTACATTCTCCTAATTTTCCAAGTATTTTTGAAATTCGTGAACTTGGTTGCCTTATCACCCACACTTATATCATTTCTCTATCCCTTTGAGGAAATTTATGTGATGCTTCATCCCAAATTTTTGGCATGTGAATGGATGATATTTCATTCCACCTTCACTATTAGATACCTCTGTATGAAACTTAATATTTCATTATTTATCACTATAGCCATGGGAATATTCACCAAACTCTATACCCACATTGAGAGAACATCAAAAAAAAATTGTAAATCCAAATGTCTTCATTTTCTAGTTCCTTTAGAAGATGTGGTTTTAAACAATCAAGATTATGTCAACTTTTATATCATTGTTTTTAATAAAACCAAAATCCTGCATTGAAATACTTGTGGAATTTTCATCATAGGCCATGATAGATTCATATTCCTTTATATTCATCTCTATGAATGGTCTCAACATACTGTTCTAATGATTTGAAGGGAAATTATTGTAATGAATCATTATCTTAATGTTACACCACTCCATCTCTATAATTTAGACCATTTTCTTGGTGTATTACATCAACACCCACCATTTATCAGCATCCCCATCAAGGTGATAAACGACCAGATTCACTATCTTTTTCATAGAATAGTAGAGAAAAAATTGATATTTTCATTATAGTTGACCCAATTTTGGGAAACTATTGGATGACCAGATCAACTAAATTTCATTGTTCATTACTTCATAAAGTACTTGAAATTTAGTTTCTCCCTCTAAGGTAAATGGTCACTTTCTTTATTATTTAGTTTATTGTTCATATCCTGAGAAGGGTGGGTAATAATAAAATTGAAATTTTGAGCTCCACCTATAGAGGAATTGGGAATGACATTCAGTAAATATCTTCATTATCCCACACTTGGATTTTTGGACTGGTTTACCCTAGTTCCCACAATTTTATTAAATTAAAAAGGATTAAACATAACATTTGTCAATAATTTTTGAATAAATGTTTTCATCCATTGTAAAATTATCTCTGAAACGATATCTTTTGGGATCCCTATGTTAGAATTTTTTTAATTATGTTTTATTATGTGATTACTTATACTTTGTCTCAAACTAACGGTTTTCACAAATGTTCCCGAATAATAAGTCCCAAATTAAATGAACACTGCTATGATACTAACTATAGTGCCCCTGATTTTCTTACATAACTATTAAATAATTATTAAAGTAAACAACATAATAGTTCTACAAAACCAAGATCGAATGGTTTAGTGTTAGTGTAAAATTAGGACCATACCTAAGATTAACAAATTTAAACATAATCACTTATTCAATTCCATATTCATTACGTTATAATTTCCCCTCATGCTCTCCATAGTAATTGTATTCATTTGAGGTAACACATCAAACAAACGGATGAGACAAACGCCCAGTAAGAGGGTGAATAAGAGAGATGAATCATGGGTAATCATAATCATTGTCATCATTGCATAAACAATGTATCGTAATCATAATAAAGAGAGGATGAACTAGGTATTGGTATGAAATTTTTAAAATCAAAAAAATTAAACATCATGTGTTAGTGGTTAAACACCACACATAGTTGTGAACAAATAAAGCACCATTTTCACGCATATTTCACTTTTTTCTCATCAAACAGGTAACATTGCCTAATTAATTGTAGCACTCTATAATTCTAGGAAAACATGTCACATCATAATGTTTACATGCACTATTTAATTCTAGATACACCTTTTAAATCTTAACATTTACATTATCATGCATGCCTCATAGAACAAATATCAATCATGGACAAAAAATAACCCACAAAAATGGGTTTCATTTCAAAAACCATAAATTCATGAATGAACATTAGTTTCCAAAATAAAATAGGTAATAACATACTTTGTTTAAGAATACTTAATTTCTAGTGAATAATAAATGATTTTAAGATAGTTAAAATTTGTGTTTTTAAAAAATACGAGTTCTCTCAGAAAACATTGTTTTTTCATAAACACATGTATAAAAAATGAATATATTATAAAATAAATAGTTATAATACATAAATTAAACTTAAGGATCATTAAATGAAAACACTTAATAATTTTGGTGTGAAAGAGGGAAACCCCTAGGAAGTGGAGTTGGGATCAAGAATCCACTTATCGTATGTCTGTATTCATTCATCACTTAAATATCCCATATAATCCTATTAAATTAAGTAATTAACACACACATAACCCTCTATACATATATTTTAATCATTATAGTTATATTAATGTTATTTATGAGCTTTTAAATGAGTTATATAGTCTGATTTTATCTTTCAATAGTGTTCATTTTAGTGTTTTCATGATCAGTTCTCTTGTACATAAGTATGGATGTTCAACAATAATTAAAAAATTTTAATTAATTTTGGTGGTTTACAATTACTGTATTCTTATGTAATTTTATTTGACATAATGTATGTATATTTATTCCAAAACATTATATAAAACATTATTTGTGTAATAAATTATTACATATACTTAACTATAGTTTTATTTCTATCATTGAAGGTGGTATTAAAACATTAAAATGCATTTTCTATGGTGGTTGAAAATTGACACACCATAGATGATATTTTCATGATTAGAAAAAGAAGGGAAGTGACTTGAAGATGAGTTATTTGATTATAATAACAAAATTATAGTATATTAAAGTAATATTAATTTTAAAATCATTTTTTTATGCGTGGAGGTGGGGATAAGATAAATAATAAATGACATTTAACAAAAAATAATGAAAAAAGAGGCTTTTACCTTTTAAAGTTACCTTTATTGAGATTCTCCATAGGGAAAAGGGTTTGTCTTTTTTGAGAAAAATGACTCTTATATGTTGGGGAGGGGCTTGAGATGAGTATAGTAACTAATTTGGACAAGTCTCAATGATTGGATGGTGTGAGGAGAAGAGGTGGCGAGGGGTGGTATTTATAGGAGATGTGAGGGTTGTTTTCTCGTTATTTAATTCATTAATATATTATATATTCTGAATTCATTGAATTGTTTGATAATTATCACTAAATATATCAATATAACGAAGGAGATTTTTTTATTTTCGGATTACATCATCATTTCATAAAAAAATGACTCAAAAATTCAGGTATTAATCTTTTATCATTAATTACCATATTTTACCTTTCACAAAAAATTCATGTACTTTAAAAATTCCCCAAAAAATTAACGTAATTTTTTATAAATGTAGAATTCAAAATTAAGCTCTATTTTCAGATTTTTTTTAAATATTAGATATTTAATTTTTAAATAAATTAACTATTTACTAGAAAATTTATGATTTTAAAATTCCAACTGATTTTATATCATATTAAAAAATAAATTATGTTCTCAAAAAATTATTTGATTGTCAAAAGAATTTTTTTTAATAAAACCATTTTATGAAAAGAAATATTCTTTTAAATAATTATATTAATAATTACACTGTAAATATACATTTATGTTTTATAAAAAACAACACTGAATAAATAAATTATAAAATATTCTTTTACATATACTATGATATTATTCTATCGTATAATCAATTATAAGACACATAAATTTACTGTAAACATTAACATATGTGGTCACTATTATATTGGTTGGATTATTTTTCTAAAGTCACATTTTTATTCCAATGGTCAAGTTAATATTTCATTAGTATAGGTTCCTTATCATCTTTAAATACCTCTTATTTCATTATATTATTGTTTATAAAGTTTTTGTTTTTTCATCTATATGATTTTACGTGGTTTATACTATATAAAATAATTAGAAGAATAGAATTTATATTTTTATTATTTTGAGTTGTTACACCTCTCATAAAAGCTTCAAGAATGTCCCATATCTCATTGAATTCCACTATACTAGTATGGTTTGCAATAAGATGTTGACATCCCTCACTAAAACATTAATATTCCATACCACTGGGTGTCAACTTCTCCTCAGTGCGTTATGATGAGAATTTCTATAGAAGGATTTTTGAATGCACTTCAACCCTATGTATTTTCTTATATAATGGAAAACTATCCTTTGGATAAAAAATATAATAATTTCTCTCATTTCATTCAAGGAATGAATTACAATTTTTGTTTTTCACAATTGGGTCAGCAAAACATCAATATTCCTTCATCGGTTCCCTTCTCAACTGGTCTATGAATGTACAAGATTATATTGGACCCTCTTGGATATTGGGGACCATACATCATGTAGCTATTGAGTGAAATCGATGATCTCCCTAGACATTAGTCGAGAATTCTTTATTAACAGGTTTTTAATGGATGTATTTTTTCGAATGGGGATGTGCATTTACAAAACTATGCCACACCATTTGAGATTGAAGCATATCTTATGGAATGAGAATTGTAAAAATTTTGTAATGTTGGTCCATGAAAAACATTATCAAATCCTTATCCATATTCATCAAGTTATTAACACTTATAGGATTAGTGGTCTTCTCCAGTTTTGGTCTATTTTGGTTTGATAAGACTTCCATTGTTATGAATACTATAATACCATGAGGTTCTCAGAATCCTTCTCCCATCCCAGCCTTATGAAAACATATGAGGTCAAAATCATGTTTCTAAGACCTGTTGTGGTTAAGGATGTATGGATACAATCAGATATCATTGATTTTATCCCTTATTTGGCACTAGATTTTTCAATTATTTATAACGAAAGTGGTTCCCTTGATGATAGGTCACATATGATCACTCTTGGGACGTGGTTCTTATTTCTTGGGTGGATGAGATAATCCATAGAGAGCCTTATACATACTATCAATTTTCTCATCAATTTAGCTACCCCAAAGGCTCTCCCCTCTCACCTTGGTAGGCATATAGAGATGATGACATCCTAGGGTCATCTACCAGTTCTGAATGATGTTGGGATGTGATGAAACTGTGGTTGAGATCATACTAACTCTTGATGATGCTCATTACTTCTATACCATATATTATTCCCAAGTATTTTCTGTATCGTATCAAGATTGTATGCCAAGATAGCTGGTCTATCATGTGATCATGCCTTCTTCTTCTACAACCCCATTATCACTTTTGACAATGGCTTTTATTGATGATATGATAGAGTCCTCAAGGAAGAAACCTCATTTTAGTGATAAATAACATGTTATTGAATATGAACTTATTGACAACATTATTCCTCCATAATAGGCTACATAAGATATACATTATGAGAGAATGTTATATGAAGATTCGTCTCCAGCTTCCTCACTAGATCAACTAATTATTCCCCCCTCTACCCACACCTTTTCCATTGGTCACATAGTCTCAGATACAACATAGGTTGATAAGGGAATAAATTAATTCCATGATTACACAAACCCCTTATTTTGTATTACATGATGAATTGAAATTCCTTCCGTAGTTATTTCATGGAATGGGGGGTAGTTGGTTTTGACTAGAAACCTCTATTTGAAATCATAAAGCAATTTATCTTGACCTAGTTTCCTCTTATGAGATGGAGTTTAATGACATTTCATATGAGGATCCTCCTTCCTAGAAAATGAATAAGACATCAGAGTAATTTGAGTAAGTAACCAGTTGTTAACTAATCTACAAGCTCAGATGGATTCCAATACTGCACAAAAAGTGAGGCATGAGGAAATCATATCATGTTTGAGGCGTTACATTTCAAAATCATCATCCTTAATGTAAACTTCTCATGAGGGAGTAGAGTATTTTCCTGTATTGGATGAAACTCTCCATCCATAGAATAAATATCAAAGGTGATGTAAGGGACACACCAACATTTAATCAATTCATCCCATAAAACCCTTACTAACATGGAAACTCACCAAATTAAAACTTTTCATAATTTTATACACTGTAATTTTTTTTGACTTTTTTTAGATTCATAAATGTAGAGATTCCATCTTTTTATTCAATTAATGACTAGTTTTTTAGATCATTAATTTTTTTCATATTTTTCTTTCATTTATGATGTGAATTCGAATTCGAGGATCTAATTTTATGAAAATCATGATCAATACCCATTCCATGGATAACATCAAGAAAACCAGAATTCCATGATTTGAATGTTGAAATTCTTACAAATTATTTCCTGAGAAATTATCATGAATTACAACAAAAATGAGATTTTTCATTGATAACATGTTCCATTTATCTTGAGATCGCCTAATTTATATTTGTTTTTCTTATATAATATATATATAGGTATATATTTCTAAGAAGGAGGGTTATCTTATTTGGAAGAAATGGACACGCCTGGTGAGCATAGATTGATTTCATCTAAGGCCATATGAAGGGCCTTATATGATATTGGAGGATAAATTTCAATATTATATTGTTTTTGGTATTTTATCCCAGAACTTATATGGATTTAGATTAGGTTCTTTTATCACAGACCTTCTCTCACATTATTTTTAGTTATTTTTGCTTAGGATTTATATTTCTTTAGTTTAATGTTTGTTATCTCAAATGGTATATCGGCTTTGTTAATGGACTTCATGCTCATAACTTATATTTCATTAGTTTTTGTACATTTAGATTAGGCCTTCTGTTAGTTTATTTTAAGGTCATTTAGCTTAGACATTCTATTTCATTAGATTACTATATTTTTTCATGAACCCTCTATTACTGTTGTTTAGGTTATTTTATCTTGGTTCTTCAATCATTGTATTTTAAGATATTTTAGATAAGACTAGAGAAATGAGAAGTGAATGTGGTGAAGAAATTCCATGAATGACCATAAACACATAGATGTGTTGGATTTTAGTTTGATGTTTTAAGGGATCAGAAGCATAAAAATCCCTTTTATAGAGTGGTGTGTTTGGTTGACGACCTTAGGAACATATACATGAGCCATAGTCATACATGTGTAGTCATGAAAATGGTCCTTAAAATTAAGTATCTTTTCCTAGGGAAATAGAGTATTTATTAAGGTAATATTGGTTAAGGGTGAAATATGAGGGATGATAGGTCCACCTATAATATTGAAGCATGGATAATGCAACTCATAACTCAAAAGGTTGAGTTCATGATTTTGGGATGGGGAAGAAATATTGGGGATAGCCCATAACACACTAAGGTTAAATGATCAACTTTTGTGTTTCTATGGATCATATTGGTTTATTCTCATTTCTTATAAAGAGTACATGGATTTAGTTGGCTGGTCAGGGCCCTTATGTGTAGGTAGATTGGTCAACCAAAAGAAAATCTCCAACATCGTTACAAGGTACATGAGATATTATTGAAGACTCAAATGTAAAGATTATGAGGTTGGGAATGGATGACAATCTATCATGGATAGATTCCAGGATCCTTTTTTGATTTGGCTCTTCTACAATTATTATTGATTCATATTCCATGTTGTTTTGAGTTAGGAAGTCTTGTCTAGAAACAGTTTTAGAAAGGAGTGTCACATTTTTGTTTTGAGAAAGGGTAAAAAGGAGATGGATTAACATCAAGGATATCGAATATACTTAGTTAATTTGATACATAGATTTTAAATCACTGAACAATGTCCTTGGGTCATGAGTAATGATTTGGGAAAATAATACCAAGGGATATTTAGATTATTCTAAGGTGTTCAGTTATACCATATTGATGCCAGGTCACACAAGGATCAAAAACACCATTTTAGAGTGACTCATTTGGATGACACCCGTAGGTGCATATGCATGAGCCATAGGTATACATGTGTAGTTGGGGAAATGTTCATTGAATTCGGCATCATTTATAGGGGCCTTGGAAGGGTTAGGTGATCTGAGACACTCAAATCATGTTGTGTTACTTCCGGATTGTGTAATATCCAAGATGGAATTAAGTACCCCGAATGTTGTGTCACCGCCTTTTCAATATATTCTCATGGAAAAGAGATGTGAAAATTTTTACTCTAACTCTTTCTTAAACCATGGTTTCTAGCGAGCGTAGTGTGGATTTTACAAAGGAAACAATAAAGACCTTGTTATCTTCATGACTAGTTCATTTACACCATAATTTTCACCTAATAACAAGATTTGATGTGTTTATCATGGGAATAAATGATTTTTTCTAAGGCCACATTTTTTGGTTTTTAGCCTAAAGAGTTTTTTGACTCTTTCACTAGAAGATTAATATATTTATATTTGGACCACAATAGGCTAAAGTTTATGGTCACATAAGGTTGAAAAGAGTGAAAGAAGTATATGGTAATGACTTGTATGGACCTAATGTGGGGGATGATACACAAGATCCTTATTAGTACACACCATGAAAAGAGTACCCCAACATCATCTTGAGCGAGAGATGAAATTTTTTTAATTCATGTGTCGATGTGCTCGGGTCATGATTAATTATATGATACAATAATACTTGTAGTAGTATATATCAGGCTGAGGTGTTGAGTTCTGCCATTGTGATGTCACAGATCACAAGGATCATAATTCCCTTTTTCTAAGAGACACATTCTATTGATTTCTATATGTGCACATGCATGAACCATATGAATACATGAATAATTAAGAAATGGGTCAATATCCTTTAAAATATCCTCATATGTTCATGGTGATACGAGGAACTCTAATCATGGAGTGTGTTTTATGCACTTAGTTTCATCTAAAAGATAATGGAAAGTCATTGTAATCTAGATGCTTGAGATATGAGAATTTTTCTCCTATGAGAGGGTAAGAAAAATGGGTGATTGAATTCCCAGTTTATCTTCACGTAGTGGGGAAAATTTATATGATTTTTAATATCATAATATGAGGACATACACCCTTTAGTTTATTTTCATGTGGCGATGAAATCCATGTTGTGTAGTTTTAATGTGACGTGACCATGATATTTTACATACAGTTTAATATCACATGGTAAATATGTGGGAGCCAATGTGAAATTATTTTTCATGATTTATTATGTATAAAATCATGATGCACATTGATATTTATTATATGAAGTGAAAAATGAGCTTCTGTGGCTAAGTTACTATATATTTAGTGTATATTTCATGATAGTTATTGCAATTAGACCTACTATTGGAGATCTGTACATCACTACATAACAAATTATTATATGAATTAATCCAAACATAATTCATAAGTTGTAAAAACTATACAAGATTATGTAAAGGTGGTCATTGATTCTATTTATTGTTTTAGTTGTTCCTTGTACTAGGGATTTGGACATCACAACGTATCCTACAATGAAAAAAATAAATCAGTGTTTAGCTCTTGTTGAAATTTTCAGTTTAATTCCATGCAGTATGGACATGGTCATATATACGAGAAAAATGGAATTGTGGACGGACTTGAATATAAAAATATAAGCATAACTACATATCCTATGGAATAATGAATCATGGAAAACATATTTACTGAAGTCCTATGCAGTTTAACATCACACGGTAAAGAATAAGATAAACTACTAAGAAAGATCATGAATGTTATTTCTTGGACCAAGGGTAGAAGCTCGGGACCCACATCATATATCATGAGAATGTGAATAAAAAAACACATAGTTCATTGAGAATTACCTTCTTGTACGTGTCTGTCCCATTCACATAGAGTGTGAATTTTTATATTTTTTGTGATTGGACACAATATTGAAGATAATGGTATCACTATGTATCATGTGATTATAAGAATCAATTCATATGTAGGTATTGAATATAGGGGTGGTAGGATACCAACACTAGAAACAGTGGTCCTCTCTACTGAGGTACATAAGAATATACAATTTTGTGTCATGTAAGGGACATAAAGCATGCAGTTTAATGTCATGTGGTGAGGAGTCTTGGTATCCATTTTATGGTCTTTCATTCAAGACCATTATGAGCCTCCCACCAGATTATTTGAATTTTTTTATGATGAGGTGCTCTTAGAGAAACTCTTAAGATCACCTGATCTATTCTTGGTGTGAGAAATAGGGAACTAAATGGGTTATCCTCACAATTAATAGCCAATTAAATATATAATATGGGAGTTTTTTATAATATGGTTGATGGAAAAGATATTGTATTGAGGCATCCTTAAATATCTCATTCAAAATTAGAATCATTACATAATATGTTTTATAAAACATGTGCAGTTTAATGTTTTATTTAATTGATATTATCCTTCCATTTTAACATCATGTAGTAAGGACATGGATCACCCAATGTGAATAAAGAATGTAACATTTTTAATTCGTATAGTTATACATATCATTGAAAAGATGATGTTAAACTAATGTGAAAGAAAATGAATTATTCGGTTGGGTCCAAGATTAGAGATTCTTGTGTCACTATGATCTTATGGTGGCTGGAATCATGCCAAACATATTTCTATAAACATGTGTAGTTTTAATGTGATGTGGTAAGAACATTATTTATATAGATTATCCTCATGTGGTAAGGATGTTCAGGTACTATTAAACATAATGTAACCAGAATGTCATTTTCAATGTTTATCGTCCTAGAATTAGGATGAGTATTGGCACATACCTTAATGGGGATTCCCATGTGATGGTAGTTATGAAAATCATTGTTTTTATAAATCTCTCATTGGTGGAAGGTGTAACATGAACCCCTTTCATGGTGTCCAATGAGTGGTATCTATTATGGTAGAACATATATATAATATAAGTCTCCTCCCATTTGGTTTCATGTTTTGGAGGCTTCTTCCCTCGTATAATTGGGTTTATGATAGAAAAAACAATTTCTACTTGTAGAAATGAATGGAGAAGAACCTTCTTATTAAAGTCTTATGTGATTTGATTATGATGGACGTCAATAATGAGATATCTACACAACATTTTCATATTGATCCACTCTTATTCATCCATCCACTTTTATAACAAATCATCATTCGAGAGATATCTGGGGAGAGATATTTTAAAAGAAAAAAGTTGGACCTATATGGGAATCATTTCTATGGTCATGTTAACCAATGATTATGGAATTTATTTTGTAGATGTTTGCATGGAGCTATGGTAGAATCGTAAATCATGGAAGAGATTTTCTGTCCATGACTTATTGTACTTGTTCACCATGATCTAAAAAATATTTGATAGATTTTATTGGAGGCCCTCATCTATCCATTTTTTGTTTTTCGATAACATGATTATTGATTGGAATCAATATTGTACTCCTGGTACAATTTTTTTTAATGTTATAGATAAGATGTTTGTGTCATTTTCAATCAATATTGTGTGAGGGACCCCATACTGGGTGATGATATTGGACATTAAAAATTTTATAATTTTATTTGTCTCAAATTATTTGAGGGTTATTTTCTCATTACACGTGGAAAATAAGTAAGTAAAAAGTAAGGATGTACTTGAAAATGTTATCCATGGAAAGGGGATATGGGCAAACAACTTCCATTCCAAAAATGTCAAATGGCCAGGAATATTTAAATATATGTTAAAATTTCTGGGGTTCATGAATGAGGTTCACATAGATCTGGCATGCATGACATTTCCGGGTAAATTCCATGTTGTCGTTTATCATGGTTATCTATTAATATCCCAAACTCCTGATTTTTTATGGAACCTCCTCCTAGATTGATGGTAATTGCATGATCCTTCAAAGAATACTTCCATGATTTCATAAATATCACTTTATGTTATTCATATAAATATGATTTCCTCATATCACTATTTTTAGAGGGCTATTTGTTTATTTGGACCATCTTTCTAGGTGAAGTACTCTAAATGGTGCCAAGTGTGTTCCCTCCGAGCTTGATCATTCATGAGAGTCCCATTTTGTAGATAACCAATTATGTTTCCCATCCATCCATGGGTGGTCAATGGTTCATCATGATTTTGGGTGGTTTTGAACTTATTGATTTCGTCAACATCCCATACAATGATTGATAAGACCCTTCTATGATGTGTGATATGTGTGATTTCTTCCTCCTTATCAGGATCAAAAAAGAAGGTGGATGAACTACCTAATTCTAATGAAGGAAAATTTTGTTTTGGGTTAACATAATGCAATATGTTCTGAAAAGGTAACACATCCTATAGTCATCTAACATAGCTAGCGATAAGATCAAGTTCTTCTATTTTAATGGAATATTCAGCATTGATCTACTTTACCACAATTTCAAACCCCTTTTATATTTAGGTATTATAGATTTATCTATACTTCTAGTTCCAACCATGTGACGAGGGATTGGTTTTCCATTTCATATTTTTAGTATTTTGGATAGTTACAAGGATTATGGAAAAACATATTTTTCTAGAGATAAAAATACAATCCCTCAACCAAAACAATTTAGCCTCTTATTTTCAATCACATTGTTGAATGAACTTTGGGAGGTGGCATCAAAATACATCACCCATATCTGGTGAGTATCATGGGAATATAATACTTCGTCATATAGAAGCTTTGCGTATTTTGGGGTATTTTTTGAGGAAAGATGTTCTTCATGGTAATCTATGAGGCCTTTCGCTTTCATTAACTTTTGTGATTCAAACTGGAAGTTGTCTTTCTTCATAATGATGTCCCATCATAAATAGTGACCTCTTAGCTTATAGAGGTAAATGATTTACTTGATACACTCAAATTGAGAGAGAAAATAGGCTTTATAGTGCTAAAAGTTATGCCTTACGGTTTTCAATGCAATGAAGAGTGTAAGGAAGTTCTACTGGATATCAAACTACCTAGTCTCTGTAATGAGAATTTTTTGGAGGTACTAGAGACTATTTATACTACCCAAATCATTTTTTCTCCAAGGATGGTTCCCAATCAGTGTTCCATGACAACTACATTAAAAAATATTACCCTCCCTTCCACTAGAGGCATCAGGACCGGTGGGTACTGTAAATAATTCTTGAGTATTTCAATGGATTCTGGGAAATCTCCATCTCAACGATAGGTGATTCCCTTCTTAATCAACATGGTTATGCAGAGACCTTACCTAGAAATGTCTCTTATGAATTGTAGAAGGTAATTGCGGTTACCTTGGAGAACTCTTTGTTAATTTATATTTCTGGTGGTGATATTTCCATAGTAGAACTATTCTTCTATGGGACGACATCGATGCCATAATGTTGTAAAAAAAATCAATGGATCATTCGTAATTTCATGATGAAAGAAAAATTCCATGAATTCATATTTAAAATGCACTATCAGATACCGTTAAAACCATTTTGATTTTTCATTAGGTGATCACATAAATTTCAGGATTTGAAAATATGGTCTTCTACAAAATGTTCTTCTATCTTTCATAGGAATAGATTAATGATATGATTCATGACATGTTGGTTGGTGGAACCATCATTCATTAACCTAATGGGAATGAACTAATAGAACAAGATCTCCTGAGGCACAATGAAGAATGATAATTACTCATCTTCAGGGGCCATCATTATTTGATTGTAATCTGAATATTTATGCATGAAGGAAGGTTTTTGGAAGCCAATAGTTTCATTGATCAAGAGTAATGTGATCTGAAATAGGAACTCCTCCTTTGGGGAATACTGATTAAGGTATCTAAAATAAATTTATAACTTAATATACCCATTCATTTCCATTATAAGGATGATTTTGGAAAAACACCTTGGGTCATTAAATTTTCAGACGATGTAGGATATGACCAATTTGTCAACTGCTAAATCTACATTGGTCGAAAGAGAGGGGTTCATCTAGCTATATTCCATCATGAAGCCTTGATGATCATCAATTATTATGATATGGTTCATAGCTACTTCTAGATTTAGTGTATGAAATTTTATATAATTATGAGTGAACAAATTTCAATGTTTATTGAAAAATGGGATGTACATCTATTGCACATTGTGGTGTATACAGGTACTGATCAGAGTTGGTCAAAGGCCTTATCCCATTGATAGATTCATTTTTCTAAGCTCATCCATGGTCTTAGAGGCACCCTTTTCAAAGGCGGGAGGGGCATTCCTATGATCTTATTCACCTTCTTTCATTTTTGAGTAAATAGAGGCACTTTTAGATGAAGATAGAAATTGAGGGGATTATCCGTCACTATCAGGGTGAGAAAACCTATGAGAATAGATATTATCATCCCCTTCCATATATGTCTTTATAGAGAGATTGATGAAGTATTTCTTCTTACACTATTAGTGGGTATAAAGGGATTTTGGATCTCTGGGACCATGAATATAACCTAAAATAGATTTATGGGGAGAACATAGTCATTTTCATGTATACTTTAGGGGATTATAGGGGATACCACTATTTTGTTAGGAGCTACAACATGTGTTTCATCATCCATCATTGATTGTTAATTTTTATAAAAACCTATTTCAACGTATTTTTCATCATAAGGCACAAAGTGGGCACCATCACATTCTAGTATGATGTGTTTTCCATCGATGGGTTATTTTAGACATTGATGGAATGTTGATGGTAACACCATGTAGAAATGAAGCATGAGCCTTATGAGAAAGGCATTACATGCTGTGTCTTTGTGGATAAACATAAACTCCACATCAGATGTGAAATCCCTAAATTAATTATTTATTTTTATCTTCGTGAGAGTTCTATTATCATTATTATCAATCCCTTGAAGGGTCAGTTTTGTGGAAGGAAAATCCCATTCACTATATCCCAAAAATCATAGCTTTTGAATCTGGATGATATTGATCATAAAGCCATTGTTAAACATATCCCTTTGGATGTTGACATCATTTAGACTTCTTGAAATATATTGGGTTTTATGTGGCCCAGAATCACCTAATCCTAATCATGGTCTATGAATGAGATGATGACATGGAACTAGGTTTTCATGGTCTCAATACGACAGACCTCAGTTGAAAATACTTCTATCTCAAATTGTTTTAGTATTAGAAAGGTATTAACGAGTTCCTCCATAATTTATTTTGAAATATTACATGAATCAATGATGTCGATCCTAAATAGGATTTTCACTAGATTATTTTCAATGATGCATTTTTTCTCCAAAAAGTTGGTGCTTAAAAAATGGGATTTTTCCTGGATTCGTGGCTCAGAAAATGATTTGTTTTAGGTGGATAGATTTGGTACTAGTTCAGTGGACGTTGTAGATTTTTCTTCCCACAATACGGGTCGTTATTACAATCCTAGTTTCTTGTGTAGATCAAATAATTTAACCCCATTTATGAGGTCATGCAAGACAACTAGGTGTGGATGACTGATTAATGATTTTGGAAAACCTCCATGTTTTTTCTAAGCACATTGGAGTTCCTTCCCATGGGTCTCAGTAGAAAATATCTTCTCTAGGGATACGAGACTAAAATATTAGGTTCAAACATTCTAATGATATCCCATATATCCCCAGTTCATGTGCATGATCCCTATAAATATAACTTTTGTTTGGGAAACTCATATTCTAGGGAATATTCTTCATCGAAGAAGTGGTCCTATAAGTGTATCTCATTTAAAGAACCAAAGATGATCTCTCCATATGATGGAAATTCAATTTTGTTTGGAATTTTCCATTCTATGTATATCGCAGGGAACACATCTACAAGAGCGAGGGATTGCATTATAGAAGAGTACGACTCTTCCTCTTCTATTTCTTCCTACTTCTGATGGTCACACCACCTGTTGGAAAACATAACTGATGTGAAATTCAGGAGTGGTAGGGATATTGAGATTATTTGTATCTTCCCTCTTAGTGTGTCATGATATCAATCTATTGTGTTTTAAAAAATAAATTTTTTTATCATTTCCTCACACATAGGCAAAACATTCCCCCAATCACCCATGTCTTCTGGCTGGGGAACGATTATGTAGGCCACCTATTCTATGATGATAGCTAACACGATCTATCAATAATTTACCATTAATTGAAAGATGTATTTTAAGAAAAAGTAGTAATGGATGTTATGAACCTTCATTATATGGAGATGGGATGTACTTAGGATGGTTTGTGAGCTTGAAATCATTATGACTCATTGGCCATGGTAGTATGAGCAAATTTTTATCCATGGATACCAATAAATAACATGGGATTTGATCATTACGGTATGAGTGTTTTTATTAATTCATTATTCAAATACCGAGTGGCCATGATTTCTTTTTTCTTCACTTAGAGAGAGATTATATGGTATTTCACACATGACAAGATTCATTGGAATGTTCAAGACCTATATAGGTGTGTGGACAGGAACAACATCTAGCTTGAGAGTGACAGTTGTAGTGTCTAGTTTTCCTAACATTTTCTTATGTGTTGATGGAATTAAAAAGTAATTATATTGGGTTCTTGGAATGGACACTTCGAGATAATTTACCATTTCTATAAACTAACAGAACCATAAATGGTACATCATTTGGGTTAGATGCATTAATAGCTCATCTTGGAGACTTTTAGCATAGAGCTCCAGAAAATGTTCCTATGAGAGAGGGATGTTGAGTTCATAGGTTAAACCCATCTAACTTTTTATTAAGTCATAAACTCTTTCATTTTTCATTTCTTTCATTTCCTTAGGTTGAAAATATTCATTTTCCTCACTTGGGAGAATAACTGATACATGAAATCTCGATGAAGGTCTTCTCAACCTACAATAGTTCATACAATAAAACTATTGTACCAAACCAAGGGAGGACATATCTAACTCTATATTAAACAACTCATATTAATTGTTTCATTAAGATATCTATGACCCATAATTGGCACACATTAGAAAACTAAATGTTTGAGATTCTATATAGGATATCACGTCCAATCAAAGGTAGAGAATATAGGATTTCCCAAGTTAGGTGGAGGAACAGTGTCATCCACCCACTCTAGATTTGGCCACCTCTTAGGCTACATTAGCATGTGTCGCCTTTCCATGGAATCCATTTGATTATTCAAAGACATAATAAAAATAAGAAGATATTTGGGAACTTCTATTAGATATCATTCATATCTATAAGGAGACAGTGGGGCTAGATGGGATAGTACCCCATTCATATCATGTTGATTCTCAACTCGTCCGATAATGGATTGATAACCCTGGTGAGGGAGAGGTTTTCACCATAGTTGAGGGAATTCATGATCATTTTCAAATAACACATTTATTTTGATTAGATTCCAGGATTTGATGTTATTCTAATGCTCAGATTCCACTCATGATGAAGGATTATTTATTTGAGGGAGAATATTCCTATCTGCAAAAAGATGATATAGCATGGGAACATTTCCCATAAGTAGGTCATTGTATATTTGTATGGGAGATTTTATTTCAATCTCCTATTGTGACAATTGTTCCTCCATGAAGGTAAATCATCTCTTCTAGGTGGTTATCATTATGTGGATGTAACTTCCCAATTTTATATGGAAGTGTTCCTCTTGAGAGGTGGAATCTCAGTATTCAGAGGTTCCATGTTTTGGAGCCTTCATTTTTTTTGTGTACGTAGAGCCTCATTTGTTGAATCCCGACCACCCTCCTACCAGGGTATGATTTAAATGGTGAGTCCCTCTACATTTGTTCCTTGTTCATCAATATATACTACATTTAATGTGATAACATTAATATAAATATTCGAGGAAATGGATTTTTCTATTACTTTCAATGTAAGAGGATGATTCTCCATATCTTTTATTAGGGTCTCTATTCGAACCCTTGACCATATTGGGCTTTTTTGTCTTCTGACCAAGTAAGGTACTAATATCCTTCATCACACACCGATCATATCCTTCTCAGTGAGTAGTGACCCTGAGGGAGTTTCCGATCGTTGTTTCCCAATGATCCCCAAAAATCAGATGTTCATCTTACAGTATGATGAATAGGTGGGATTCAAACAATTGATCTTATCCAACCAAATTGGAGATAATGGTTCCCACTATGGTGATGATGATGGTGAAAATAACCTTATCCCTATCAAATAGGGGCTATTATTGGCCACAATTGTCATTGAGTGATTCCTTTGTTGTGGTTACGATGATTCAAATTGGGGATTTTATGATTGTGAGGATGATCATTGAGATATGGATTCCCCCACACAAACAGAATGGTAGTGATCTGGGAAACACATTTTTTTCCATATGACCCACTCATGGGATTATGATCCTAGGGTTAGTGATTAAGATATAAATCCCCCTTCCCAAGCCTATTGGATTGGGGTTTGTGGGTAGATCATGATTTTCTTCCCTGAATCCTCTCTGGAATTGATTATCTGATGGGTATAGGATGTGGTGGATATTCCCCTGAACCAATGGGCTGGGTACAATATAGTATAGTTTCTTATGGTAGCTACTACTACATCTTATTTGATGTAGTACAATTGTGATAACATTGGATCTAGGTGTGTTGGAACCCCAGGATGGGAATGATTCCTTTGATGAAGTTTAATGGTTGATCACAATTTATATTTCTATGTCTAAAATGATTTATCATTTCTTTGAGGGGACCAGTTTGATGTCTTGTTGGAAATAATCTTCTTCTTTTTGTAATGTATAAGAACCTTTAAAACAGATTCATTATTTTTGGTGACCATGTAGCCTGAGCGTAACTCAGTCCCCTAATTTCATTGTAGGCTATAACATTACAAGACTCCATATATGAGAGGTTCTTCTATTCTAGAGGTGAAAAAAGTGTACTGATCCATATTTTCCCCAACCATTGAATACAAGTGAATGATGTGGTTTTGGAGATTAGCTTTGGTATAGTTGCGATGTAATGGAAACATGCATGTTGCAGATATACAATGTGGTTTTTGTGTATTATATCATGATCCTTGGTAATTGAATCCAGTTCTAGCTATAAATAAAAAATCATGGTGTTCTAAAGGTGACCCTCATATCCCAGATAATAGTTATATAGATACTTAAATTACTGATTGGTAGCACATATATTTTGTCATTGATAAGGAATACGCACCTTTTCTGACTAACTCTCTCCATATGTTAATGTTAGCCTCATCTTAAGCAGTCTTAAACACCTTCATCCGATCAGACTATAGAAAATAATTATGATTGTATCCTTCGTACTATAGGGGATATATGATCAATGGATATAGTGAACTATATGTTGTGGACCTCAATGTTTTGATAACCAATCTATATGAATGATTCAGAGTGTAGAGCACCTCTATATGAAAAGGTTTCTAGGAAAGGGGATGATTTCATTATCCGTGTAAGATATCATAGTGGGGAGGTTGACCATGATGCATGCCTTGAATTGGGACCCTAAAATACATCACAACAGTTAAATGAGGATGAATATCACTGTAATGAACATCGTCTACATTGGTTGAAGTGTTGAAGGACCCTTTTTGTCTTTGGAATCTATCTCTAATGATTTCAAGGATAATATCATTAAATAAATTAAGATAAATAGTCAAATTCAGTGTTTTTTTGGAATATGTCAACCTAACATTTGGAATTGTTCATCGATATGAGCCTATTGTATAACCATTTCTGGAACATTCTAATAAATATACGATAGAATAGGAATATTCATCATCTGTTGAGAAGCTACAAGAATATTTCAATTATTTATATCGTTATTGATATGAATATAATCATATCCCAATTCTAGTTCTATTCTTATTTGGTGAGCCTTGGTTAAGATGATTGTATGATCTTGATCCTGAGCCTTTGGGATATGTCATAGGTCTTTCTTGGCCGCGATAAGAGCCTATCCCGAAGTATACTCTCATATCACTTGGTGATCCTTATTTGGATCATGAATCTGTCTCTGGTCAAAATATATATTCTCTACTATAATATGATGATTGAAAACTTGAATGAGATAAGGGATGTGATCCTCTTTCTGTATTTCCACACTAATATGCTCATGCATTCAATCATTGGAAGAAATAGGAATATTTGCATGGATTCAGTGATCTATTTAAATATTCTAGGTAGATTCCCTAGTAGAAATATATGCTCGTTGCATGGAATGTTCTATTTTCATATTGTTATTCTCAGCTTGAACGAGGATATAATCCTAATCCTAAGACTTTAAAGTATGCCACTATACTTCATTGACATGAATAAGATCATACCCCAAGGCTTCACCCATATAACATGTTGAGGTCTTACTAGAATGGGGAGATGGGGACAATCCTAATTCTTCGTAATATTTCTCCATACTTTTTCATAATGCATGTGACCTTGTCCTAGGGAATGTTATGCTCTCACCAAGTGATCCTCAATTGGAATGGGGGCATGATCCTGATATGATGACTCATCATTTACTAGAATAATTCAATAATCCTTCTTGATAAGAGAAAGAATGTGGACTTTCTCTGGAGATTCTTCTTGATCATGGGTTTTTAATAGTCATCTCTAGAGTGAAAAAAATACACACATGGACCAACATCTTAACTAGTGTCAGAATATGGCAGTGGAGTTCTTCATCTATTCCTAAAATATAATATCATTCTAGAAAAAATTTTGTAGGGATATAAGCATGGACATTCTCTATCTCTATTATGTACTAGAATATCTATTCGATTCAAATATGGATATATTCTCAGAACTATCCTCCATGATCCACCAGAATAAATGAAATGGATTCAGGAATTGGTTTTCTAATATATGCATCCCCTAGGTCCGATGTGGGATTATTCCAACCAAATTATTCTGAGTAATTAGAAATATGTTCGTACTCGTTGGTTAACACTAGAATATACAGGAATACATCTTCTATGGTAGTGGGAATATGATCCCACTCATGGGTATCCACAACCATATTCACCCTATGTTTCTTCCTTACTTCCCATTCATGAGTGTTAGAGGTGGAATTGTCATGGTTGGTACCCTTTACAAGCGACTAGGGGGTACCTGTGGGATGGTGCTGGAGACAGTGGTTGACAAGGGCCCTCTAATGTGGCACCTAAACTAGAAGGGATCCATTTTAGACTACCTAGTCCACAATTATTAGATAATTAAGGTGGATTTTTCCTCACTCTTGGAATAAGATCTAGAAGTGGATTTTTGTAGAGATGATGGAAATTTTCATAGATACATCTTTCCCTTGGAAATACAAAGCCATCAGTTTCTGTGTTTAGGAAACCTCATGGGTTGATTCTGGTGTTAGTATTCTACGATGTTGATGGTACACCAAGTCCATTGTTTTTACCAATAGATGTTGGGTCCCTCAAGTTTGTGATATCATTTTATGACCCGCGGGGGTTGTAGTTGTAGGTGATTTGTAAGGGAAATTACTGGAAGAAGAAGACATTACTCAGACCACAATGTTATAGATGAGTGATGTATCTATATCGAGGAAAGAAATAATAAAAAATTTTGTTGATTAGTGAATTATCATTTGAATGATGTGTTCTTACTTAGATATGCATAGTCAACAAAATTTTCCATTTATTCCCAATCTGACCATTATGCTCATATGGACTTGTCAAAATGATGTTGGACTTATTTTAGTAAAACCCTTGTTAAACATGATCAAATATAATATCATGCCAATATTAAATGCCTTTTTTATATAATATCAAAAAAAAAGTTCTTTGATGCTTAATTAACTAGTATTTTTATCGATTGAGAGATTCACATCGGGTCCATCATTTCTATTTTCATATATTTTGCAAACAAAATGACTATATTGAAAGTAACCCTTTAATTTTTTTATTAGATAAAATCACATTGGGTTCATATTTTTTGAATGTGTATAGTGTTCAAAAAATAATCTTGATGGGAGATAACCCAATCATTTTTATTATTATATAGACTCATGTTGGGTGGACCAAATTTTTTTCATATTGTGTTAAAAAATGGTCTGCTAGAAAATAACCCAATCATTTTGTTATTAGAGAGATTCAAATTGATTTCACTATTTCTGTTATGCTGGGGAAGAGGAAACCAGGAAACCATCATTAAGTTGAGTTTTGTAGGGCTAGATATTTGATTGGGTGGGGGTTTATTACATGCACAATGATTAACATTGGGTCACCATTTTTTTTAGTAACGGAATCTCCCAATGGTTTCTTCAACCATAACTAGGAACATACCTACATTCCAATGGTTGGTGGTCAATTGGGGTTTCAAACCCAAAAAATATTATATACCCCCATTAGTTGATAGGAGGAGAGGTCCGGATCATTTCCCCCTTTTAAAGAGAATTTTTTCTTACTTGAGGACACTATTGTAGAATAAATAAATTTTCATGAATCTCTTCCTAATCATGGTATCATATTAGTTACCCTATCAAAATTATTATAGGGTCATTCACATTATATTATAGAAAAAAATGGATCTCATTAATTAATATTGGAAAATGACCTCATTAGTGAATCCATTTTTATGTATCAATGGTTTTTAATCAGTTTCCTTGTAAGGTATTTATTCTTTATATGTTGAATCTGTATAATGAGGATCTTCTGAATTTCCTGCCATATTTAGTGGTGGTTAATTTTCTTATGTGTGGATTAATCTATTATGAGGCATCCTATGTTTCCTAGTTATTATATAAATACATACCCACATTGTTTGTTAAATATTCTCCTTTTAAATTCTTGAATAGAGGAATGTTATGTGGGCACTAATGCACATAATATTTCCGTTTGAGTCTGGAGGAGAAGTAATATATATCCTAGTTAAGCTGGAATTAGAATTTTCATAGTTTTATTATGACCATGGTACATACCCCAAGTTAGATTCCCTTTATATGAGTATGGGAACTTTTATCATACCACTCATATGGGCTTACATATTTGAATTTCCAATAATAGGGGAGATTCATAATGCCAATGAATTGTTTATAGTGTCTCCCTAAAACCACTCGAGTTATAATTGGTGTGATAAACAAGGAATAGAATGAGATGAACCTCATTGCATATGGGTGTGGGACTTTGGTACCATGAAAAACCATGGATGTATAATATGTATATTCATCTGTGGGGAGGAATCCATTGTATCTTGGTTATCAATGGAATTACAGTAATCACAATTCAGTTGATTTACCAGTCTTTTGATGAATGAGGTTGAGTGATCAGGCCATGTGAATGATTGGGTCATGATGATTGAAATGTTGGAGACATGGAAATTACATCAAAATGGATGTTTATTTGAGCATTGTCTTTAGTATGTAATCCTACATATCCTTTTTATGGATGGAATTAAAGTCATCATAGTTCATAAGATTGGGTATTACACAATTATATATCGCATTCTAAGGTAGGGGATTACTATGAAAATGATATGATCATTTTATCTCCCTTTACTCATGTAATCTATGATCAGTGTGACAAAAAAGGAATGGAAAATTGATCAGTCTAACTGGGAATGGGTATGGGAATATGTAGAAACCAATTTTGATTATTAATATAGAGTTTGATCCTCATAGTGCTATCCTACATATCCTTGTTATAGTAGGAATCATTGTCCACATACTTCCTACGAGTTGGGTATACATGCTTAAATTTCCATTACCATAAGAACATATCACATTATTCTACTAGTCAGGGATTAACCTCTGAGGTTTCCTTTGAATTAGTGCTTACACATTGAGGATGGAAAATTTCATCAACTAGTAGATGCACGTTATGACCTACTTTCATGGATGTATGATATGCATTGAGTGTATACTTGGAATTCCTTAATTGTCTACTTTATATGTCAATGACTTATTTCATTAGATATAAAATGTAATTCATATAATCCATCTTACATCTCTAATGTAAATATAGTACCATGGATTTCATATCTGATTTTTTTACATGATCAAGGAAGACTGGTCTGGAAGAAATCCCATGACCAGTCTGGTTGACCCTAGAATCAATAACATGACCCTAATTTGGATATATATAAGTTTCCACATGAAAAAGATGACCCACTTGTGTGTTTCTATGAGAATCAATGTGACATGTCTTGGATGGTGTCACAAGTAACTGCTAACATGTCTAGGGGACAACTCCAAACTAGATTGATGATCCTAAAGGGCATTGTGAGAGTTGGTTGATATGCATGGGTGCTACCTAGGGATTGCACTAACATTTTATGGTGTTGTTATGTGATTCAAGAAAAACATCTTAAGGATTTCATGATACTTTAATGGAAAACCCAAAGGGTCTCCCGAGACTCAGGTGGCATGTTCAAGGTCCACCATGTCACTTTCTTTAAAATTTTGGGAGGACATTTCGTAAAAAAAATGGTATATTGGAGGAGTGTCATGTGATCTATGTTAAATGTAAAAATTAAGTCACATGTCCTAAGTTGGTCACTTGAAGTACATGAGGGTCAATGTGTATTTCCAATGAATAAGTCTCCCACCATTAGTCTTCTCTCTGAAATTTATTTTGTGAATACCATAGATATATTATGTTTTATTTTATTTTAGGTTTTGTATTATCTAGAAAAAGTACGATATTTTCCTATTTTGTTCTTCCATGTATCATTCACATGATCTATGTGTGATCATGAAAAGTTATTTATGCACGGTGCATGACGGATTCGTTTTTCCCGTGAACACAATCTGACGAATGAATTTTATGTTTCCAGATCTACTACTCTAATAAATCAACTATAGATTCATACTTATGTAGAGAATTGTGGTCGTGACCATGATTTACCACCTCAATTCATGAAAGGGTGAGGGATTTATAGGCCCCACTACCCCGGTTGTCCACCACATTGTGGGATTCATATCATGTGAATCTTGGGTTGAGTCTGTGACCGGCTTCGTTGTCACGCATCTTCTTGAGTGTGTAATGTGGATCACTACGAGGGTGTAACCTGATTTTTAATGACTTCAAATCCATCTATCATGGCCTCAATTATTGTATTATATAAAATTAATGGGAATTTATTGAATCACATGGGCATGTCATGGGACTTTCATGTTGTTAGTTTTTTATATCCAAGGGCATTCCCAAGATCAGAGTGCCTCATGAAGCCCTTCTCATTATATTGGATGACATGGCCGAGAAATATAATGAGATAAGGATTTCTTGCTAAGAGGACTTCATGTGGTCAGGACGACAGGTCATGGGATCTTATTAGACCACGATGTAGATAAAAATAGTGAATCATTGGAGTTAAATGATGATGATATGCTATATCCTCCTCCCCACATTTATATGATTTGGTTATTTTAAAAATGTTAGGCAGTTTTTGAGGATTTTCACTTATTATAAAGGAAAATCATTACACCTCTTGATGTTGTGTCATGTGGCAACATGATTCTCTATAAATATGTGCGAGAATTCTATAGGAAATTGATGTTGTATTTCTTAATTTATACAAAGGGGGTGTATGGTTTCTTATGCATACTTTTGGCCCTTCTTGTGATGAGGATGAAAAGAATGATAGATTTCATAGGCAGAGGTGGGCAGGTCATTGGGGTCTTGCGATGTCTTTCAAATTTCTACAGGTGTGTTGCATGAATTTTATGTCTTTGAGAGGATATCTTCACCAAACTATTTTTTTCTTTTATTTATAGTGAAAAGGATTGGATCTAAAAAACTCATGAGTTTTCTCAGGGAAAACCATTCTCCATACAAGTGATCAATCTCTTGAATTTTTTTTGTTGCAAGAGCCCTCTTTTTTGGAAATTTTCCACTCATTTTCATAGTATTTTCAAATGTGTTTTTAGCCAAATGGTGGTTGAAATAGCACATGAAAAAGGAGATATCATTTGGTTACCTCTTCATGATCACCGATTGCCTAAGGCCCCTTCATTATAGAATAAGGACATATTGAAGGGACTTCATGGGATCATCCATAGGTTATGTTCTTCACATGGTTCCCTCATGTGAATTTTTGATGACAACACAATCATATGTCTCTTAAAGGCCTGCATGATCCATGAGTCTCAAACACCTTCTTCTTCTATAGATATTCCATGGAAAATGATACTCATATCCAGGTATCTCATCTATTGTGTATTTTATAATGCACATTTGGTGGGATTCAACAATGGTAAAAATAAATATTCAGTTTCTAGAAGTAGAAATAAACTTTTCAAATGTTGGTTATGAATTATCCTTGATAACATATACACTCATCTGTAAAACTCATTGAGACATATAAGATTTGTGTTTTTGGAAGTTGATGGGAAAATTTTCATGGAGATTGGATTTGGGAGGGATTTAGTTCATTTATTTCAAACTATGGTTCCAAATGTGTTTATTGAAGAGATTAATGTAAGTTTTCTTATATAAGTTGAAGGATTTACACCCTTGTAAATATTACTAAAATATAAATATAATATAATTCATTGTTAGGGAATGTGGTAACAATATTGTACAATTACTAAAATAGGATATTAAATGGTAAATATCCAATCTGAAAATTAAAATAATGATATTATTGTGAGTTATTTAAAGTATTATCCATTAGATTAACCCCCATCATTTATTCATATAACCTTTAACATGGATAAAAATATTAAGAATGATAACTATTCAATATGGATACAAAATTTATTTTATTAATTACAAAATTATAACATTTTTATACCAAATATTGTATATATATTCTATGATTTAATTTCTATATGTTTTAAAACAATCTTTTAAAACAAGTATGTGTAAAAAATGAAAAATATTTTATATTGAAATTTATTTCATAAGTATAAAATTCATATTTTGTTGAAATCATGTAAAATAGTGATTCTTGAAGAGTTAATAGGAACATAATTTTTTAAATTCGACTTAGATTGCATTAAAACCAATCAATCACGGAATGTAACTTTAATGAAAACATTATTTTAATATTAGAACCATACATATTTTTTTAGGAAACAATTACTTATATTTCCATTATGTGAAATATTTATTTTGAATTATGGAAATATATTTTTAGATGCACTATATTACAACATTAATATATATTTATTTTATTAGAATGCTTTCATAAACATTAATCTCCATATGAAATCATGATAATGTCATAAATTTAATGTATTTATAAAATAAGTATTATTTAATATTAATAAAATCAACTATTTTACAAAAATAATGAAAAAATATAATAATATTATTTTTAAATTTAAATTAAAAAATTCATATTGTTTAATTTAATCTTATAATATTATGTAGATTATACTTTAAATATGATCTTATAATAAATAAAAAATATTCCATCAAAATAAAACTAACAAATTTTCTATTGAATAACTATTAAAAATAGTTTATTAAACTATGGTGAATATGAATGTATAATATAAATAGTAATAAATAATTAAATTCATTAAATTATATGATTAATTGGGTTGAAATTATATTATTCTTACATTTTGAGAAATAATAGTTATTCAGTTTATGTTGATGAAAAAAATATTAATTTAATAAATAAATAACTTTTATTTACTAATTTAAATAAATATTTCATATTCATGGTTCAATAAATGAAGTCTAATTTTGGTGAGCTGACATAGGGTTCTAAAAGAAATAAATATCTAATGCTATTTAAATAAATAAATACATATTTATTCATTAAATGTTCATTATATGACTAATAGTTTATCGCAAGTGAAAGAGATAATAATAATAATATTATTATTAGTCAACATGTAGTTTACATATAATTAAGAGATTCGTTAAGGGAAACTTTGATGAAACTGATTCGCTGGCATAATTATATAACCTATTTTATTTCCTTCATTGGATTAATGTTTTCTTGCACCCAATATTCTTCTATTGAGAATTTTCACTAGACTATAGAAAACATTTTCTAGATATTTATTGAGAATGTAGAGAATCGATCCTCTTTATCCATCTAAATAATAAAAAAACATGACAAAATATATCATGTTTGGATATGATTAATATTTGTATCAATGACTAATGACATGGGTAGTTCAGATTATCTATTCTAGTACCTAGAAATTATACACCAATTTTAAGAGGTTTATTGACTAGTTTTGGATACCATTAGAGTTATTATACCGATAAATAATGTATCATAATTACAATATAAAGGGAAAATTATTATAATTCAATATGGAAGAAATAATTAAATTTCAAGGTAATTATTATATTATATAATTTTGTTTTTAATTATATATGAAAATGTATTTTCATTGGAGTATATAATTCAACTTGATGGTTCTCCACTATAACACATAATCATCAATTAGAGGAAGCTTTGATTTTTTTAAAAAATAACAACACAATACTATTATTTTGATTCATGAATGTGTTTAAAAATGAATTCTAAACTTTTATAAATTTTTTTCTAAAATTAATTTCATTTTTGAAATCAAAATATCAATATTAACTTATTTTAAAATAATTAGATTTTTTAATTGATATATTTTTCAATGAATAGTGAAAAATACAGATTATTCATATTTTGTAATTTATTTTCTGTAAATAAAATAATTTATAAGTTCAATATAAATCATTATTTCATATTAAATTGACACATGAATTATTACATTTATAATAATGTACCATGAAATAATAAATTTCATGATTTTCATGTCAATTAATTTTTATGCTATAAAACATATTTTTATAAATAATATATTCATTAAAAAATATTTCTCCCTCTTCTAAAGTATGAATAAGTATAATTTTTTACTATATTTAGAATCATGATGGTCAAATGTGGTAAATATAAACACTTTATTTTTTACGAATTATGAATAGTAAATTTGGTAATATTTATCACATAAGTAAAGGGAAAATTGGGTAAATAAGTGTAAAAGTATTGTTATATAGCATTAAAAATTAAACCAACACCTACTTGTATTAAATTGGATGACTAGAATTATGAAATATTCATATAAAAGTAAAATATATGTAATTTTTGTGCCATTTTACCATAGAAGTTACATTTATATGAATTTATGTGAAGAAGAAACTAAAATGTACCTCTATTACTTTTAATTTATTTTATATGTTCAAAGAATGAAATAATATTGTATAAATTAATATAAAATATGTTATTAAAAATAATTTACTTATTTCAATAATGTAAATTTATTAATATTTTACCTTGATGGAATAATTTGAATAAAAACATACACACTTTTGAAACTGTATTTATTTACCCAATATCTCGAAGGCCATAAATATTATTTATTATTTTGGATAATCCCCTTGTATAGGTTAAGGTGGTACCATACATGGCCCTATAGGCCTAGGAATCAAGTATGGCCTCACAGATGACCGTAGATGACCCTTAGCGATTGACACAACAAGAGTGACCCACCAAATATATATATTTTCCCCAACATCAACATTTTACAAGGATACATATTATGAAATGCCCCATGAATAGGGCTTGATCCCAATGGAAAATTTCATACCCTCTTCAATGTCTAAATCTGGTATCCCTCCAATGTAGGGGAAGTATCTCTAAACCCCATCTTTATATTCACTCTTATAGGGTACATTTTTTTTAATTACTGTTGAGACTACATGAAGCCTTTAAACTACTATTGTCAACATCTCATAGTTGATGTCATGCCCCAGTAATCACCAGACACACCAAATCCCACCACCACATGAGGTGACTATCATCACTACTCGAATCCTTGTCTTGTCAGGGGTCATTTTTTGACAACGGATTCCCCTAGTTCATTCCCTTATCGTCAACAATACACTTAATAGCCCATAAATCCTAAAAATTTAGTCTTATAGGGATTAAACTATGGTTGATACCAGATTACAACGTATCCTGAACAAATAGTACAGAACCTCAACTACCAAATTTTTTTCAATTAATAGAAAATGAAAATAAATTATTTCAAAAATAGTAAAAGTAATTTTTTTGGGTAGGTTACAATGATAGAATTTTTTTACATATATATGAAATAATATAGATATTTTAAACTTATAAATTTGAATTAAATATTTTTCTTCAATTCTTTATTATCAAATAGATTGGATTGTATTAAAAAGGAAAGTATTTATATGTTATGAAATATACTATGTTATTAATATACATAATAATAATAAAAATCAAGAAAGTGGTCAAGTAGGATCATAAATGGATGCAAATATCACACATTAATCATTTAAGGAAAACTGTAAGATTATATATAAAATTATAACCCTTTAATATTGAAAACCTCATTACTAAGTTAAAGGTAAAAAATTTTTAATGATAGGTTTAAACAAACCATTAAGGTTTAAACTACCATTTATTCATATTCAAACATTACTAGTTGATGGTGTTTAAACTATATAAAATTTTTTAATTAAAATTTTATCTACATTGTTCAATATGATCATGAAATTGAATTTATTATATTTATATATTCTTATTAATTCCATTGGTGTCAATTCATTCAATACACAATGGAGGAAAATATACGCCCTTCAATTAACCACCTAGAGGATTCTAAATTAAAAAAACCCCATTAGAAAACAATTCTAACAATCTATATATATGTTAGGGGTGTTATTTTCTACCAAACATTCAATCTTATGGTCCAATAAGATAATATCTAAAGGATCTATTTTAAAGAAGTGGTGATCAAATTTATTGCCTATTTCAAATTTATATCTACTTATACATCCTAAAAATATATTGTAACAATTATAAAATAACGACGTAGTATCATCAATAAAATAATATATTATTACTATGACGGGACAATAACATTCCATCTCATTTCCATCCCATTAAAATATAAAACATCACTTGTGAATATTCATTCCTTACAGTCTCTCTGTTACGGTGTAATTCATTTTTTCATAACCATTTTCATTTAATGGATATATTGATGGATATAACTAATATATTTGAAATTAATGAAATAAATATTCATCTATAGTTATAATATCATATATAACATCTTACCTTCTAATCCATAGGAAAACATTAACATCACTTGTGTGTTAGTGTGGTCTCTCACCACCACGAAACAATGTGATACAATGTTCATTTTAGCAATACATGGATGATAATAAGGATATATTTAATGGTTATAATAGATATTTATATCATGATTTACACTTTTTTATTATGGAACTATAATCAAATAATTTTGACCAAATATCCTATGATAAAACATACATGAAAAAATATAGCAATTATCACCCAAAATAATGATTGTAATGAATGACTATTGAATCAAATGAGAATAATGTTATAATATGAACATATATGATATTAAAAAAATAAATATTTTTTACATATATATTAATTAATTTTTTAAGACAATTATAAAGGAGGTCAAATCATGTTAAACTATGAAAAAACATGATGTAAGGGATTGCATCTCAATATCCACTCAATTGTGACTTATTTGGTAATATGTACCTATTTATTTTAATATGATGTATATAAGAACCCTTTGAAGTATTTAACATCATTTTTAATATTATTCTTTATTTATTTTACATTTTATTTTATAATTTCAAAATGGTAATATTTGAATGTTACTAAAGAGGTGAGGATTTTTTTTACAATTTTTTTGGGATTTCAAATATTTTCTTTTAAGGAATATTATAATATATAATATATAAAATCAAAATATATTATTATAATATTTTTATTTAATTACTTCAAATATGATAATAAAATTTTACCAATATTTCGAATTAGAAATATGAAAATAGATGTTTAAATAATAATTCATTCCTTATTATAATTTGATATGTTATATTTTTCGTGGATGTCTATATTTTTTTAAAATTATTTTTAAAAAGTAATTTTATTTTTTTCAAATTAACTATTAAGGAAATTTTATATTATACTAGACTTTTAAATTGGTTTTAACATAATCTTATTTATGTTTTGGGAAAGGTCCTTTTTTTACTTTCTTTACAAAAATTCTTAAGGAATATTTTTAATGGATATGGTGCAAATATATTTTACAACCCCAAAAACCATTTTACCCAAATTTATTATTCTATAAGACATAAATTGTTAAACAATTAAATCTATATAATGAAATATTATTTAAATATTTTTGTTCCAATGTATTAATTTCATAAAAAGGAATTTTTTTTTTACAAAAACTATATTTATGACTATTTGATTTACATATTTTGTAACTTAGTAATTTTTTAGTTCATTAACTTTGTCTTAGAACATAATATTTATTATGATAATTGTAAATTATAATTCTTTAAAATTACCATATTACATTTTAACATTTATATTATTATTTCCTAAACAATATATCATTTATACATGTGTTGTTTTATTTGACAGTTAGTTTATTAACCAAACAAATATTCATATTTTGTATTATTTATTTAATATGGATACCTAAGGATAAATAATATTGATAAACTGGTCATTAAATATATTAGTAATTCATTGAAATTTATATGAAGCATAGGTACTGGAAATATGTATCCCATGGATGAATCGACAAGTCTCAAGTGACAAACAAGTTGGACAAAAGTTTTAAATGGATTTTTCATGTATACCTACAAATAGTTTAAACACTCTTATTATAAGTATTTTTCAATTGAGATATCATGATATATTAGATCAAGGTGACCAAAATTATTTATTTTCCTTCATGGTTAATTTTGATATTTTTTTCCATTGGATTAATACATTGATTTTATATATGGATGATTTTTAAGCTCATTTTTTTTATTAAATTGAATGTATTTTCAGTTTTTTACCATTACATATTGATTATTCCTAATTTATTCATAAGTGATTATTTTATAGTTAACCCATAGTGAGAATTTTATCTCCTCATTATTCTATTACATTTCCCTAGGGTAAGAATATGAACTCCTTGAAGGAGTTTCAAGGATATCAGACAATTTATTTTGTTATGTTTTATATTTTATGCCTTTATAAAATAGATATCATATATGTATATGCTTCTAAAGTACTAATAAATTGATAAAAACATTAGGACTAAATCTCTTGTATCTATGAAAAAGAAAAATTTATAAAGACGTTATGGGTTACTTGAGTTGGGGTTGTTACAGTTGGTATCAAAATATGTTTAGTAGAAACATTTGGAACTAGAATTTAGCTAAACATTACTATCAAGATAAATTTTATAATCCATCATAGTATTTGAATTTTTTTCCATTATATGGATTTATATTTTATTTATTAATATTGGTAATGATTTTGAGATAACTTTTTGTGTACCATTATTTATTTATAGTGACTAACAAATGAATGAGAATCAACACCCATGGTCAATATAGGGCATTCTATACTCTGATCAGAAATACAATTGGTAGACATTGTATATCAAGATAGAATTCCAAAATTTAGAATTAGGTAATGTATACCAAAAATTATGATGATGAAATTGAAATTATTATGTGGTTCTCAGAGGTGTAATTTAACTATAAACTGTAGTATAACTTTGATATATATATATGAAAATTAATAATTTCATTATATGAAAATGGATCATAAAATTAATGATTATGGGTCATGATGTTTGGTTTTTAATCTAGTGATGGCTTAAAAATATCTTTCTAGTGGATTCATGCATCGTAAACCTATTCTTATTTTTAAATGGTATGAAATTACTATGGATTTTTTTAATATTACCATAATATCCTAGAATTAATGATACAATAAGGATTATTGTTTATCTACTACCTAATATGTAAATTTTCTCAATATAAGATAATGTTTTCCTATTTAGTACCCTTCCCATCACTATATTAGTGATTTTATGAGAATCAATGTTACAGCAGTTTTAATTGTTTATAATCATGATATATGATTTAAATTGAATGTATAGAAATATATTCAGAGGGCATAAGATACATGAATTAATTTGAGAACTTACATCACCCTCAGACCAATAGATAGTCTGAAATAAGTACTCAAACATTAGAAGACATTCTATTGTATTTCATGGTTGAATTTCAAGGTATGATAGATTATTATTTAAAATTTCTTGATATTTCTTATAATAATAGCACCCATTAATGTTTTAAAATAGAAATATATGAAGAATTGTATTGAAAGAGATGTCATTCTAGAACATGTGAGGATAAAGATGGTGAAATAAATCATGGGATATGGTACTTGTTAAGGGGACAATAATGTAGTCAAAGACTATTGAAACACATATTGAAGATTCTCAATGTATTAAAATATAAATGATGATAATAAAAGAAATGATTTGGAATTTCATGTGGTAGATCACATTTTCATAGATTTAACTCCATGTAATGTTGATATAGGGTTGGGTATGAAAGAAAACCATATCCTAAAAAATATTAATAGTTTCAAAAATCTTTAAATAATTAAAGTTGTAACATAGCACTTGGTAATGAAAAATTAGATCGTTAAAGTACATGATGTGCTCTATATACAAATATCCTGGATGTACATGCATGATAAAATTCCTGTTCTTAATTCTCAAGAATTCGAATTAGAACATGATCTATTTTACTGTGAAGTGTATTTGAAAAATATAGTCACTAGGGAACAAGTGTTGAGGAGTCAGATAAATCATCAAGTAAACGTAACTTAGAGAACTAATAATATTTAATTGTAAATAGGGGAACCTAAATAAATTATAATGAATTAAATACACAAAATCATCAGGAGGTAAAATTTTGAAAAATTTTGGGATGATTTTTTAATGTATGAAATCAACATAAACCTCAGCTTCAATTATAGCAATATTTTATTTTTAAAGAAAATATATCACTAAAATATATTTATTCAAGAATGGGATAAAAACTAAATTATCAAATTTAATATTTCTAGATTTAATTAATTAATCTTTTTTTTTGAAATCATAATTTTATTATTAGAATTGCGTAAATTTTTGGTATTTTTATGAGATGAATGATTTTTCTATGTACAAGAAAAATATTACTTTTTCAAATAATGTAATTACTTTTAAATAAATTAATTATCATAAATGTAATGTCACATTATTTATTAGGTGTTAAATTTAAACATAAAGTATTGTATTTATAATATTAAAATTATAACAAAAAAATTTCTGGATTTTGATATGTGTTAATTATTATGTTTGGGAAAAAAAATTTTCTAAAAAAAGATTACTTTTTATTGAATTTGTTTTAAAATTTATTTTTATCCTTTCTAAAAATTATTTTTTATAATATAATCCATATATGGAATTAATAGTTTATGCTTTGGTTTATATGACTTATTATTTTTATGAAATGTGAATATTAAAAGTATTAAAATTTAGCATTTATTTAAAGGGTAAATCATGAAATTATGGATTAAAATTATTTTTATGGACTTAAAAATAATGAAAAACATCCCATTATTTCACTATATGAGATAAATTTATCTATTGTCAACGAAAATTCAAATATATGGAATTTTGGTAGCATTTTACCTTGGTAGTGACATTTATATTATTTCAAGTAAGGAAAATTTACAAATCTCTCTCTCATGTTTTTATTTTATATATGTTAACAAGAAGACTATAATAAGTTATAACTAAAACTGAAAATAATATCAGGCATAATTAATAGCTATTTTTCATAAAAAAATTATATCTAGTTGTTCTTTATGGGCTAATTATCTTAAATTATTATGAAATACTGACATAATATTCATCCAATTAATAGAAAAAATAACTTATTTGAAAAACCCACAATGAAAAGTTTTATGGGTGAGTAAAAAATGACCTAAAAATAAATATTATTTATGATTAAAAAATAAAATTTTTAAATAAATATTTTTCATGATAAAATTAAGTTCTAATGAAATAAATAGGGATAAAAATTAAATTACTAATATTTTATGAAAAGTAATTTTTTATTAAGTTATTTGAAAATCATAAATACATTTGATGATGTTAATTATGATCATTAATGGTTTAAAATTTCAAATCATTTCCCTTTATTAGAAAAATAGTATAACATATTTATTATTATAACATTTTATGATCAAAATAATTTGTTACATCACTTAACATTAAAATTATATAACAAAAGGGAAAACCCAAAATGCATGTATTAAAAAACAAAATAATCCTATCCAATTTTTTGGTCTAAGGAATTTCATCCACATAAAATCTTATCATTGAAATAATTTCTATATTTTGAACCTCTCAAATGAAAATTTGTTTTTTATATTTAGGTTTTTATTAATTCCATGTGTATCCTTTCATTCACTATAAAAGGAACACCCTCTCCTCTCTTCAATACACCACATAGATCATATAAAATCATCAAAAAATACCAAATAATCATATAAATATCCCAATCCAATCTATAGAGGGGATTTTAATACTAAAATACCAATCCTAGTCCACTTTTGGGAAGATATAATGGATTTCTTTCAAAGCATTGTTAATCTTGTTCACTAAATCATTCAAATTTATTTCTTCTTCTACATCCAATGAATTTATTATATGAATTCTAAAATAATAAACCAGATATAATAAACATAATAATATGTTATTATGTTTAATTAAAAATAATTTTATATCTATTTTAATTCCTACGAAAAGAAAAAACAACACTCGTGGGTACGTATATCATATCATCACCATGTGGCTGTGTAATTTTTTTTCATCAAAATTTTAGTTGGATGGGTATAAATATGGAAGAAATGAATATATAATATATTTATGAAACAATATTATTATTGAATTATAATATCATATGTACATTCGTACCATCCAATCTATAGGAAAATGATAATGTCGTTTGTTCATTCGTGTGGAATATTATATCCGTGAAGTGATGTGAATGATTTTTCATTTCCAATTTAAAAGGATGGTAATAAGGATTTATTTAATTGTTATAAATGAAAATTATATAATGATTAAAATTTTGGATATAATTTAACCATATTAAAATTGTCAATAGTAAAATTGTAATGAAAAAACATGCCTTAGGAAATAAAGAAGTTAACACTGAAAATAATGTTAATATTTAACTATGGTTGGTTAATGGGTGAAAAGTGGTTATAAAATCACCAAATATGATATTTTAAATATAAATATTGTTATGATATTAATACATATCACGTTGGAAAATATTACTCATTCGGATATATCACATTGTTCATAGGGAAAAGTTTAGGTTAGAGATTTTGTCTCTGTTTCCACTCCATTGACATGTATTTGGTAATATGAAAATGTTTAATTTTATGTGATGTATATAGTTATATATTTAGTTATATAAAATAAATATGTATTTATAAATCTTGATTTGTTTTCACTTCTTATTCAGTCGTTCTTCGATTTACAATTGTAATGTTACCAAATATGTAAGGATTTATTGAATTGTCCCAAATAGTATGGATTTTCATTATTTTCATTGATGGAATTTCATAATAAATCCTTCATAAAATCAGTATATATATTTTTATGATTATATTTAATGATTTTCCATATTATTGGTCCATTATTATGCTCTTTGGAATTTGAATCGCGTAAAGAAATGTTTAAAATATAATCCAATTTTTTTTATTTATATCGGCTATATTTTCCATCCATGTACATATCTTTAAAAATAATTTTATAATGGTCATTTAATTTTTTCAAATGATTTATTAATGATATTTTACTTTATAATTAAATTTTTAAAATGATTTATATGAATTTTTATAATTCATTCAAAAGGGTCATTTTTTACGTTATTTGCAAAAAACCCATAAAGAATGTTTATTTAACATATAAAATGTTAACATATCTTCCATCAACAAATCCATTTTATCCAAATTGCATATACTACATGTTTTCACCAGTTTTAAAATGAAATCACATTAATAAAGGAATAATTTTATATTTTTCTTCAATTTCGATTTTTTTATTTAAATGAAATTATTTTATTATAAAACATATATTTTTGATGAATTGGTTTTCATATTTAATCTCTTAGTAAATATATAGTCATTAATTTTATCATAAGAAATTTCATATCATGGTATCATTGAAATTTACATTTATCTTAAATATCTTTTTTATTTTTCTTACCATATATATGATTATTTCTTAAATTTTATATCATTTCTACTTGTGAAGTTTTACATTGAATGTTATTTGATCAATTATATTAATATTTAGATTTAATATTTTTTTCAAGAAATTTATTTATTTTTATATTAATATTTTTGAGATTATTATTCAAGATATTGGTATTTCATTGAACATGTACTGAAGGGTCTTTCCCAGAATTATATTTTCCCCCACTACATCGATATGCCTTTAGTAAAAACTAATTTTCCAAAATTATAAAATGGTATGTTGCTGTATGACTAATAATAGATTAAAATGTATTGGAATATGGTATGATGGAAGATATATCATGATATATGAGACCAAGATGTAAAAAATTATGAATTTTAATTATTTAAAATTTAGTTAGTATTATCCTTAAGATTAATACATTCCCATTATTAATTGATGCACTTCATTCTCATGTTATTGATTATAATAAATTTTATACCAATAATTCACCTTTCCATATTGATTATATATTACTTATTGATTAAAAATGTCATTATACATAAACCTGAATCTGAATTTTAGCTTGTCGTTATTCTATTTCCTTTAACCATGATATGAATAATAAATCATTGAATTGGTTTCAAGGATTCCAAAAATCTCCATTTGTTATGTATTATATTTTATTTATAATTATAAATTGGTACCATTTATATATATGGTTCTAAAATAATAATAAAATGATTAGTCCTTTGGGATTGGGTCCCTCTTATATATTCCAATTTAATAAATTAAGAACTATTTTTTGGTTACTGGAGTTGTCTGGTTACATAAAAAAACCCAATAGATTAGTCGATCAAACACAGTATGTTATGTACTATACAGAAAGAAGGATTAAGACACATATCTTGTCCCCCTATGTTTCATGTTAACATGTTCATATCCCCATTCTATTTTAATATCACCTATCTCAAAATTATAGGTCTTCCTAGGGCAATCAATCACCAATGTATCATCGCCTAATGATCTATGGATCTATCATGACACTATACACATCATTCGAATTTATATAGATACAATAAAAACCCTTAATTTTAGTTTTTTTCGACCATACATTAGTAGTAAAACCAAATATCATGTGTCATATAAAGAATACATCAACCATGGGGACACAAATAGGGACCACCGATATCAGAAATATTGTATCCCCTTTCACATTAATTATTTTGGCTCAATTTCCCCCCACAGATAGGACTCCATATAGACAAACCGAATGAATTCTATTTCATTTATGACATAATTATACAATGATCTGGTTGAATGTGTCTCGACAACCAATATCCAATCTACTATAATTATAGTATGATGAGTGGGTAATTATAGAGATGAAGGGTATTATAACATATCAAAATCTGTAGTGAAATTATTCAAATGTTATCCCAACTCAATTGGGGAATGGAAAACATATAAATAGTTGCGATGCTTCCTCATTTCCTTTAAAAGAAATTAAAACAAAGAACATTTAATAAGGGTTTTAGTTTTAAAACGAAAGAAATGATTTTCATATTGTTTATAAAACCTACTTTTGGTCACCACTTGGTACATAGTGAACATTAAAAAACCACCTATTGCCTCATAGGGTACCAAGTGTATCTATTAATTAATATAGTTTCCCTGGATAGAGAGATGGTATCCCTAGGAACACCATTGTGTACCTAGTGTAGCATGACTAGTTAACCAATGAATATTTATAGCCACAAACAAACCCATTAACAGTTCAATAATATAAAAACACTCTATTATCCCGTTCCCCTAATGTGAAACTGAATAAAACATGTCAACCACATCAAATAAATTAAAAAAATCCTGATACAAATCCAAAAATTGAAAATTGCTACTAGTTATTCTCTCTTTAGAAACTAGTTTCGTTAAAACCACAAAGATCTGAATTTTAGCTGTATATTTCAATGGAACATTATACCATGTTTTCAAGGTAGGGAACTATGGATACATTTTATCAATCATAAAAAACTTCTTGTAATAACTCGTAACATCTTTTCATGTTTGAATCATGATTTTGTGTTGTTTTTTTGGAAAAGGGGGAAATGTGAATTGTTTTCCAATGTACATGACGTTTACATATGAGTACATGATGTGTACCATGATACTATGTACAAACATGTACTGGCAATGTAACAGCCATGTACATGGTCAGGCGGTGCCCAAGCAGACCGCCTTAAGTGGGGGTCAGTTGAGACTAATACACATCATGTACCTTTAATGAACATGTCATGTACTTTTCTTTTTTTTTTGATTAATTGGAGCAAGGACACATCTCATCATCATAAACACATTCTTCTAATCGTAGTTCATATAAAAGAACCACATTATGTCTGAAAATCTTTGAACCCCTCCTGATTCTCTGCCTGAGCTTCGATCCATACATTGGTGGGTGTATGGGAATCCCACCGTTTAGTTCTCAATTCCCTAATATCTTTTCTTCTTGATTCCTCCACTCTCATGACCTATTCAAGGATGGGATTTTTCTATATTTTTTTAGATCTATCTCATTCTAGGTCGATTCAAGGGCCGATGTTCGAGTATATTGATTATATGATATCGAGGTAGTGGTTTGTGCCTTCCGTTGCTTTTCATTGGAATATATTTTCTAAAAGTGCCTCATCCCTACATTTGGGGTATTTCAAGATGTAGATTCTAACCCAATTATTTATCTTATATGGGTTAATGAACCAAAAAGTGGTTGTTTCATAGGTGTAAGGTTAGATTCCTTGTTTATGGGACACCCCATGCGTGTGTTTCCCTAGTTTGTCTATTTATAGATGTTTGGTCTAGAATGCATGTTTGGTGTATCTTTTTTCAATGCCTTGGAAGATTAGGGTGGATTTTATAGTTTTCATGAAATTCATGTGGTATGATTTGTATAAGATTATCCATTTAGTATTTATAGATTACATATAATGATTTGATAAGATATGCACATTCTTTTTATGATTCACCATGAGTGCCTTGGACCTGGAAAACTAAGGGGGTTTCCATAATTATCTACACCAGATAGTGACATCCTTGGTGTAGGATTTATCCCATGGGTATTGACTATGAGAGCTACCCAATAGACAATTTATGATCTACTTATTCTATTTTGATCCAATGAATATTAACCGTGATAGATACCCAAAAGTCATTTATAATTATTTGATGCCTTGTTCCCTAAGGGGTATTGATAGTGAGAGATTCACAGGTGGTAATTTGTAAATTATTAGTTCTATGTTAAACCAAAGGGGTTAGACTGTGAGTGCTTTCCTAGATGGCTGTTTATGAATGATTGAATGATTGTTTACGAGTCTGCTAACCCAATGCATAAGTATGGACTCAGTCTTGATTGATTAGTTGGTATTCTAAGACATCAATTTTGTTACATACAATGATGATATAAATATTAGGCTACATCATAAGGTCAACATTATTCAACTAATTGAATATTAAATTTAAATTAATTTAATTGAAACTCAATAATTGTTTACAATTGAGTATATCATAGTTTGTTTCTTGATTTCTACATATATATATATATATATATATATATATATTCACCAACAATTAGGCACATTTCATTTGGTGGATACCTACTAGGAATCATCTCACACCCTTTTTGGGTCATGATTTTGGACCCAAATAGAATATATGGTTTCATGTATAGATAAGGTCAATCACCCTTCTTCATTATGTAATTTGATACTATTAGAGTTAGAGAGCATGTGATATAGCTGAGGCTTGCGATGTTGTTGGAGTTTACTGTTTTTCATTTTTTAAACTGGTTTCATTATATATATCAAAAAAATTGACTTGTTTTGTGGAATTCATAGACACATGTGTCTTGCATCACTTATATATATGCTATTTTGGTAATATTACTATCAGTCTTCTACTATTTACTATTGTTGTATTGTATTACTAATTCCTCAATTAATTCATTTTTTCATTAAACTATGAATACTCCTCCAATGAGGGAATATTTTCCCCATTAACAAACATTTTTCCTGGCTTCTAGCCGGTAGCATCGAGCGTTATGGGAAATGATCTTGATGTTATGTGTCCAACCGGGTTCGGGGCACCCTTTGCTAGAACCCAAATCTGGGACATTACAAAGTGGTATCAGAGGATTTTCTTTTCTGATTTGTCTTACAATTTGGATCCTATAAGCAGGGATAGGAAGGAATAGTTTGTTTGGTAATAATTTTTGCTAGGGATTAGCTAACCCGTTTTATGGGAAAAACCAAGTTACCTGAAATATTTCAATTTTTCTGCTATTGAAATTGTTACAGTTGATTTGATTTCACCATTGGGCGATGCACTTGATTTATACATTTATTATTTTTATCATTGTGGTACTATTTCTATTGCAACACATTTAGATGAGGGTATGTCATCTCATGGATCGTATAGTCACTTTCTAGATTTCACTTGTCATGCATTCTTATCATGCCATTTAGGATCCAATACTGATTTCATGATGTTGTGATAGATGTTATACAAGATATGCATGCTATTATGATTTATTTCATGATAGAATAAATGAAATTTTTTATAGGGTATTGGTATAAGTAATGTTTCATTGGGATGGACGCCATGATTTGGTCCCTGAGGTGTAATGGGCCCTCTTATATTAGAATTTGGTGGATCGTGTTTGTACTTTAATGGGATTCTACTTTGTTATGACATAAATAAATATTCCAAAATTTAATTTATGGTAACTATAGGCTCTCTCAGATGAGAACATGGAATGCCTGAGCCAAAAGTTTATGTTTTTAGGGGTTCTAGAGATGTTTTAGAGGCTTTCTTTCTTAAAACCCCAAATAACATGGTGTTTGATGTTATGAACACACGTCATGTGTTATTGTTTTTCAAGAATAATTAACTTCCTTATGTACTTTCCGTGTAATGGGAGTACATGGCTTGTAGTTGTTGATCTTGTAACTGACTATGTGAGAAGAGACATGGGGTTCATAAAATTTTGGTAGAACATGTCGTGTCAATATTATACATGTTTTGTTGTGAAGAACCAAGTTTCAATCCATGTGACTAACATCATGGGTGGATGAAATTTGGGTTGTACACATCGTGTCTCTTTTATGCACATCATGTAGAGTCGACCATGTTATTGGCCGTGTGACTAATGACAAGGTTGGATGGAAACTAAGTAGCACATTCCATGTCTAGGGTGAACACACCATTTAGTGTTACACTATAAGAACAGTGTAGTCCAAGTCAAGTAAGAGTACTTGGGTTTGAGGGAATATTCAAGTACATGTTGTGTCTCATGAGGAACATGTCATGTGTATAAGGTGTTACACAACCAAGTTGGTAGAGGTACACAACCATGTTAGAGAATAAGGGAACATGTTTTGTAGTGGTTCTACATGCCGTGTAACCTACTTTTGTAAAACATGAATGCTTTCCTTCTCTTGTTTAGTTCATGAACATATTAGTTTCTATCCTTGATAATCTTGTACTGAGGTGTGTTCATGAACTTATAGGGTCATGGAACCAATATGTCCTCTTATTGTACACTAGGTATAGGTAAATTATCAGATATTGGAAACGATGGATTAAGAACTACCATTAGATCTTCTTATATCGCATGTATTGGCACCAATTGTTATAACGGATGTAGATGATGATGTATAGTTCCGTTAAAAATTTTTGAGGTTGATGCAGATGTTCCAGTGAGCACCTCATTTGGCCCCGAGTATGGCAGAGTTGAAGTGGGTGTTCCAGCAGTAGCATCCTCCAACCTTTTAAATGGATGGAGGACCACATGTAGCAGAGTCATGGATGGAGTCCATGCATTATATCTTTGAGAATCTAGATATTCCTTTTGAGATGGAGGTCAAGCTCGTGAGATACATGCTACATGATTTCACCAAGAGATGGTGGGATGTTATTTCACTAGAGGGACGTTGTGAAGATATGGCTTAAAAAGAGTATCACAGTACCTTCTATGATTACTTCTACCATGAGATCTTGACGGCCAATATAGCCTATGATTCTATGCAATTGGAGAAAGGATCTCTTTCAGTGATGGATTAATCATCTCCCTTCCCAGTGGTTCAACACATCACACCTATTTTGGGAGGTGATGAGTTGGCACCAACTAGGTGTTTTGATGATGGTATCAGGAATGAATTTCGATCATAGGTGAATGTTTTCAGGATGAAATTGATTACTAAGATAATAAATAAGGTGATGATTATTGAGTGAAATCTATGGTAGGTGGAGCTGTGATCCTGAGAAGTTCATCATCCCGGGCTGGTACTTCTTCGTTTGATAGCAGTATGCACTACAAGGAGCCTTCACGTGGTGATTCCAATAGTAGGAATATATCTTCAGGTATTCATGTGAGGTGCTACGGGTGTGGGATGAGTGGTAGAACGAGACCTCAGTTCCTAAGAGATCCAGTTGAGTGTGGATATTATAGTAAGATGGGTCATCTTCAGTGTTTTTGTGGTTTTTTCTCACCATTAGCTCGTGAGAGGGGATCTGTTATGACTATATGTTTAGGAGTAGGAATTCCCATTTCTCATCAGTTAGGGAATTAGTGTTTGTTAATACTTTCAACCTAAGGATGTGGTCATGGATATTGTAGACTAATTGTTGGTTTTTAGTGACAGCTGGGAGGAGCAGCTCCGGGTAGCCAGGTAGGGCCGTAGGTCTGTGGTACATGTCATACTTTTGCGATGGAGAAAACTCAATAGGAGAAATATCATATAACCTATATGGTTAGATGTATGATTTTAGTTTCCTCAGTTTTAGCTTCTACACTTTTTGATGCTGGGGCCTCCCATAGTATTATATCTTTTGTTGTTGGGGAGAGTTTTGCACTTTTTATCGTTACGTAGGATGATGTAATAAAGGTAGAAACTCTATTAAGGATTTGGATGACTAGTGTACATTTACCAAAGAGTGACCTCTTGATTTTGGTGGGTTTCACTTCTTGGGGAACCTCAATGTATTAGAGATGAATGGATTTGATTTCATTCTCAGAATGGACTAGTTAGTCTCCTTTCAAGCCTTTGATGACAGCTATCGCCGTAGGGTGAGTTTCACGTCCCCATAGGGTGGGTATTTTCTACACAAGGGTGAATTGGATGTCTAGGTGATTATAGTGGGACCCGCGAATCATGGTTTTGGAGGAATTATACCCAGGATTGCTTTTTTATTTCATGATAACTAAGGGAGCTCGCAGATAAACTTTCATCCAGTGGAGAATCATTTCAGTGATGCGTTCCAGACAAATTTTCCGATTTACCTCTGAAGCAAGAGGATTACTTATCTAATGATCTTGTTCTATGAGTGTCCCTATTGTCCATTACATCATATTGGATAGCTACAAAAGAGTAATAGGTGCTCAATAAGAAGTTATAGGAGATGCTGGAAAAGGGGTTCATATGACCCAATACTTCTTCTTTCGGTTCACCTGTAATTTTTGTGAAGAAGGCAAGTGGTACCCTCAGACATTATGTGGATTACTAGAAGATGAAATGGCTGACATCAAAGAAACAATATCCCATTCCAAGGATTGATGATTTCTTTGACCATATTTAAGGATCTATGATGTTTTTGAATATTGACTTGAGATTTGGTTATCATCAATTTCATGTTATACCATTAGATATACCTCTTAAGGTCGTTCAATGCATGTATGGTTTATATGAGTTTTTTGATATGCCATTTGGTCTCACAAACACACTAAGAGTTATTAAGGATTGGATGAACTGAGTGTTCTATCCTTACTTGGATTCATTTGTGGTAGTATTTTTTGGAAAATATCATGTTGTACTGTCACACTCGGTAAGACCATAGAATCTATCTTGAGATCATATTGAGTACACTAAAAAACAAAAATTATATTTTATGCTCTCTAAATTCAACATCTGAATGGACCAGATTCATTTCTTGGGTAATGTCATCTCAAAGAAAGCAGTATCTGTAGACCTATAAAAAGTGATAGTAACAGTTTCTTCAGAGCATCCAAATAAGTTCTTTGAGGTAGTGGGTTTTATGGGGCTGTCTCATTACTACATGTGGTTTATACATGATTTTTCACACTTAGTAGTACCACTAAAGGGGCTGACAAAGAAGGGTGAAAAGTAATTGTGGGAAGATTCTTGTGATTTATCCTTTCAGGAGATGAAAGGGATAATGAGTTCAGCACGGATAATGATTTTTTCCAATCCACTCAAGAGTTACAATGTTTAATGTGATGAATCAGGTATCAGGATAGGAGTTGTTCTATTTCAAGGGGACCGAGTCCTTGCGTATGGGTCTCGAAAGTAGAGGCTACATGAGATGAATTACTAGACGCAGGAACTCAATTTTGTTTTATTGATAATTATTTAAACAATTTGAAACATTAACTGCTAGGAGATAATTTTATGGTATACATATACCACAAAATACTCAAATAAATCATTACCCAATGTGATCTGAATTTGATATAGTGAATTTTTGTTGAGTACATTCTGTCTTTTGACTTTGACCTTACCTACACAACTAGGAATGTCAACGAAGTGGCTGATGTGTTAAGCAAGGGGACTCAGATATAGGTTGTCCGAGAATCCAATAGTGAGTGGAAAGTTATGTATATGTTCTCTGAGATAATTTAGAGGTGCACGATATATAGGGTTAGACCATTATTTCTTATATAGTTGTTACCTATACTCTACTGTTTCGACAGCGAATGAGGCAGCATTCAGATTTTGAAGTCTTAGTCCTAAGGGAGAGTGTGTTAGGGGAGGACCCTAATTCTTGGTGGACCATAAAAGAGGTTGAGGTTTTGAATTATCATGGGTTCATATCAGTGTCAACAGACTTACAAGTGTAGATTTTGCAAGATTTTCATGCCTCGTCATTGGCAGTTCATCTTGATATATCAAATATGTATTGAATTCTACACCGTTAGTATTTGTGGCTAGGAATAAAGATGGATGTTGATGGTTTTTTTATGAGATGTTCCACCAATGAATAGATGAAGGGGGAACATCAGAAATTGACAGATATTTTATAGTAGTAACCTATTCTTGAGTAGAAGTGGAATGATGTTGTGAAGGATTTCGTGTTGGGTTTGCTGAGTTCTCCTCGAGAGAATGATACAGTTTGAGTTGTTATTGAGTTACTCACAAAGGTTTCACATTTCAAACCTATTAAAGAAAATATTCAATGTGGATGAGTTTGGATGGTTATACATTCGAGAGATTGTGCATTTACATGGGGTTCCACACACTTTCATTTTGTATAGGGATGCCTGGTTTACATCTCATGTCTAGTAGGGACTACAGAGGGATTTAGGTACAAATGAACTTCTAATTAAAACTTACCATCCCCAGAAAGATGTCCATTCCATATGCACGATTTAGTTTTTGGAGGACATTCTTCGAGCATGCATCCTGGATTTCAGGGGCTTTTGGGAGAGACCCATACCCCTTGTTGATTTTTCCTACAATAAACATTTTTACGAAACAATTAAGATAGAACCTTATGAGGCTTTGTACGGTAGGTCATACTGATCACCCTTATTTTGGCTAGAGGCATGAGAGGTAGCTATGTTTGGATCTCATCTTGTCAGTGATACCACATAGCTAGAAGAGTTGATTCTGAAAAGGATGGATACTTCACAGTCTCTCCAGAAATATTATGATGATCGATGGAGATGACCTCTATAGTTCGTTGTTAGAGATCATGTTTTCCTGTGTGTCACACTGATGTTGGGACACATGGGTATTAGGAAGAAGGGAAATATCACACTAAGATACATCGACCGTTTGAGGTTTGGAGAGAGTCGGTCTGGTCTCTTAACGGTTGGAGTTACCTCATAGGTACCGGGCTATGCATGATTTTATTCATGTTTCTCAATTGAGACATTAATTTTCACACTCATCACATTTTTTTAACTTGTGGAGGATGATTTGGAGGTGGATTCACACTTCACGGAGCACCCTATTCGGATTGTGGATCGCAACATGATGTTTGTCCAGGGCCAATTCTTTCTTCTGGTATGGGTGCTATGGAATCATGCACGATTGAAGGAGGAGATGTGGTAGAGGGTGGAAAATGTACAATCGCAGTTGTAATATTTTTTTTATGTTTCTTCTTCTCCATTCATGGATGGGTAATTCAGTGATAAATTTCTTTAGGAGGGAAATTTGTATGAACATTGATCTTCTTTTTCAGGTATGGATATTGATTTCATTATGTTTTTTTAAAAAAAAAGTAATAAATTGGATTTGTTATTAATGTAAATTTTGTGTACTTATGAGTACACATCGAGTACCCTAAGACCACGTACAACTCTATACTGAACATGTAATAGTAGATTACATGGTCATGTGGTGACCTGGAAGACTACCTTAAGCGGTAGTCGGTGGAGGCTAATACACGCCTTGTACATTTAATGAAAACTCCATGTACATTTATTTTAATTTGATAAATCAATTTGGGGGTACCATATCATCTTTAGAAAGAGATTCTTCTAACCATGGTATATATAGGGGCATCACTGAATGACTAAAGAACATTTATCCCCTCCTTATTTATCGTCCGAGCTCCGATCAATACATCCCTAGGTGTGTTGGAATCCTGCTGGGGAGTTCTCAATTCACCTAGAGATTTTCTTCTGGATTCCCCTTCTCTCGTAAGTTATTCAAGGATGGACGTTTTCTAATTTTTATAGGTCTACACCATCCATGGATGATTCAAGGGTCAACCATCAATTATATCAATCGTATGATATTGAGGTAGGTGGTTTGTGCCTTTCATTGCTCGTATTTGATTTATATTGCTAAAAGTTCCACATAACCATATTTCGGGTATTTATTAATGGTTATTTTAACCTTATTATTTACCTTCTATGGTTTAATTGATTTACAATGGGTTGTTTGATATGTTTAAGGTTAGATTCCTTGTTTATGGGACACCCCATGGGTTTATTTAACAAGTTTAACTATTTATGGACATTTGGTCTCGAATGCATGTTAGGTGTACCTCATTTTCCATGCCATGGTTGATTTGGATGGAGTTAGATGTTTATATTAAATTTAGGTGGTATGCGTTGTGAATGTTAATCCATGAAGTAGTTATAGACTACAAGTACATCTTTCATATGATATGCCTGTAGTTTTTCTATGAGATCATGTGATCCTTAGACTAAGAAAACTATGGGGGTTTCCCTGTTTATTTAGACAAGACCATGAGAGCCTTGGTGTAATCATTGACCCAAGGGTATTGACTATGAGAGCTACCCAGGAAGTCATTTATGATTAATTTATAGTGTGTTGTCTCATCGGTTATTGAATGTCAGAGATACCCAGAGGTTGTTTATAAATCATTGCCTCCATGTTGACCTAGGGGTATTGACCATGAGAGATTTGTAGGTGACTGTTTATAAATGATTGGTGCTATGTTAAACCGATAGGGATAGACTATAAGATCTTTCCAAGGGGGTTTTTATGATTGATTAAATTATTTTGATTAGTTTTCCAAGACAAAGAACAATCTTGGACCCAATCTTACTTGATTGTTTAGATGGTATTTTGAGAAAATGTTTTTTACTTACCTAGAGGATACAAAGAGTAGACTAGATCACAAAGATTCCATGATTCAAAAAATTGAATGATAAATGTAAATGAATGTAATTGAAATCTATAGTATTGTTTAATTTTGAGTACATCTTATTTTATTACTTCATTTCTCCATATTTCTGGCTATATATATACTCACTAATAGTTAGGCACAAATATTTTTTTGGTTTCCTACTGGGATTCATCTCACGCCCTATTTGGTTCATCCTTTTAGAACCTAAAAAATTATGTGGTTGATGGTATAGAAAAGGTCAAGATCCCTTCTACATGAGGTACTTATTTGTTGTTGAAGCTAGAGAGCATGGGACCAATATGAGGTTTATGATTGTACTAAAGATTACTTTTTTTCTTTGGTACATTGGTTTCTATATTTTTTCCCCCGCATTCTAACTTGTTTGGGTGCTTTCCTAGATGCATGTGACATGCATCATTTATAAATTATCCTATTTTTAGATTAATATATTTATTTTTTTGTTTACATTTTTTATAGTATTATTGATTCTAATATTTCTTACTATTTTCATTCCGATGTGTATACACTGCCAATGAGGGCATAGTTTCCCCATTATCAAACCTTGGTCCATTCTGCAAGTCGTCAGCCTATGGAATTTAGAAAAATATGCTTGAAGTAATGTGAACAAAAAGGTTTGGGGCACCCTTGAACAACTGAGTATAGGGAACCCTTGACTCACCGGGTTTGAGGCACCTAGATATAGGACATTACACTACTCTAAGAAATTTTTAACATAGAATCCCCCAAAACCCCAAGGTAACCATCTAAAAAAATCACAGAAAATATCATTGAATGTGGTGGGGGACCATTTCCCTACCAGTATAAGTATCTATTAAATTATTAATGAACCCCACATGTATAATTCTATAGACCACTAACATGTTCATTGAGTGAGGACGTTACTAACTCTTTAAAAATATGAACCACAATATAATGATTTTTAAAACATTAATACTTCACATAACAAAATATAATAACCGCATATATGACTCATGTATTTTATGTTGACTCATATTAATAGAATCTAAACATAATTTTAGAGAACATGAACACCATGAATGTAGGGATACGATGTGATATAAAATTATTAAGTTACCCATGCCTTATTATAATGATTTGACTAGGGGATTACATAATCTTGTGTATTTTACAATTATCACACCAAAATAATTTTACCCGCCCCATAGAGCTATCATATAAAACAAACCAATATACAATGTAATCAACCTCATATGGTATAAAATATCCAAATATTATTAATGTTGGTCTCCTCTATTTTAAGTGATCACAAATAATTATTATCTATAATAACATTGATTTATTGAGATATAATGTGTTTAATTATGTGAAAATTTAACTTTATACTCTAGTGTTAGTTGTAACATTAAAATATATAATTACAGATTTTGATTAATTTAAATCTACTAGTACGAGTTCTACTAATAGTCATGTCACTGATACATGAGCTACTGACAACATATGCTACCAATAAGATAAGTCATCGAAAGAGAAACTCAGAAATTTCTCTATGTATGAGTCATGTACATCATGACCTACAGAGGTTTGACCAACATATAGAGTGATTGACTGAAATTCAGAATTTTTTAATGTATGAGCTACTGACGAATTATGAAAAGTTGAGCTATGGATGCATCAGCTACCGATAGTCAAGCTATTGATGTATCATAGACCAACATCTCGACTGACCGATGAAAGTTTGACATACTCTTAGAGTGATCCATCGATTGTCTAATCTACTGATATAAATGGTCTAACAATAGAATGATCAACTGATAGAATTATTTAAAAAAGCATGAGTCATCCCTAGTCTGAACTACCGATAGAAAGATTCACCAATTATTTACCTCTAAAATTCATACATACCTCTAATGGTCATATATATGAAATTTATTAATAATTATTATATTAATTATCATTAAATTACTTTGTATAAAACATTTAATGATGTCTGAAACCTTTACGAGGTACCAAAGAACATGCTGCTTGAATATATAAATGGAATATCAAGACTAACAAGGAAAAAAGTGGGAAAGAGGCCACCTGTAAAATATATACATAGCTGTTCATGAACCTTAGAAAAATAGAAGAGCTCTCTACTATTCTTACATGAAGATACTATGGAAAACCAAATTATAAAAAAATCTCTACAATAACAACATAGAAGAAAAAAACACTTGGAGGCTCACTAAGGATAGAAGAGAGAAGAAAACGAAGACTCTTTGTTTTGCTTTCTATTTCAGGAAGCTGACTCTATCGTCACATATATCATTAAAAATGAGTTTATAATCCATATATAATATCACACAAATCCTTATAAACCATATTCTCATTACATTACTCTTCATATACATATTTTTACCATTTTGAGCAGTGTGTGTATATCAGTTTCATAAAAACACACTGACTCCTATTCAAAACATGATGATTCAAAAATATATTCACCAAATAACCATTTACATTCCAACAGATAGGTGTGGATGAAGTCTCTATGTGCAGTACATATATTTATTTTTTATGTACTCCGACTTATATAGAGGTAGATGTCTAGTTGACTTGGATAGTTTGTATACTATTGTTTCCCCAATCTAGGGCATGGATCTAGTTTATTTAAAATAAACTTCTTAGTATCAGATGAACATCAAGAGGATATGATTAGGTCTTGTCTTGATATTGAACTTCTTTTTCACTTAAGATTTCTGTTTTTGGTTTTGTTTTCTCCGTCATGGAAATTATTCCAGAAAACTTAATATTGATTTGATAGACAATCATAGATTGTATATATATTATAATTTGTTTTTGTAGACTGATTTCAAATGTTATAATAATAAAATGTATTGTATTAAGTATGAATTAATTTGTCTACGAGATATCTTTGGAAGAATCAAAAGTTTTAGAAATCTTCTACATTAGTAAACAGGCCTGCATTTTTTTTGAAATTCAGAATATTTTTAAGTATTTATTTTACATATAAATTTTAATAAAAACTCAATTCACACCTTCTTGAGTATCATACACTTACCAACATTTATATATATGGTAGAAAAGTTCTATATAGTGTATATCTTCACCCAAATATGGAATAATAGATAAAACTATTTTTAAACAACAACAAGGGTCTCATAATGATTCCATCACTCTATAGCCAGGAATATAGACCATGAGTAATAAATGATCACATTAAGAAACATATATCACATGTATCATGAGATAAATCCAACTTTGATACAACATAAAATAATTGAACCTCAATATAGGAATACCCTTCATTCAAGAGGCCACTATCACCAACTCACCACAATACGAAAAATAATTTTATAAAACTCATTATGTGACATTAAATCAAAACATGTGAACCCAATATAAGTCCAACTCCAAGGTCATTAAATAGTATAAAATATTATTTAAAAATAATTAAATAATGGAATTGTGGCATGGGTTATCATATTAAATGATTGGGGGATTCATGATACCCATTCCTCAAATCTTGATAAGACTTTTGAAGCAATAACTAGATAGCACAAAACCTTGTGTCACTAATCTAATAGTTTCTATATTACGCTATATTCTAAATATGACACCTCTATAGTTGAGAATTAATATTAATATAATTAAACATAATAAATTTTATATTCTAATGAATCTAAAAATAGGAAAAATTGTCGAATTTAGAGAATGACTCCATATTGTGGAATCATATAAAGGTAACAAATCAATAAGTTTTTTTTGGAAGTTATGGAAGTTATCATATAAATCAAAAATGCTATATAAAATTGATATCATATAGAAATAGTGATTCATAAAAAGGTAAATTCATAATTAAAAAAAGTGATATAGGAGGTTGAGATGAGATAATTTTACTTCCTCACATATCATTAATCGACATAGCAAGAATCCACAATACTGTAAATCCATAAGATCAACACATGATTTATCTAGTTGGAGGATAGTTGAAGAAGTGTAAAGATCCAATAAAAACTGAAAAAACCCAAAAATATAGATAGAAATGAAGATAATCGTAGTATAAGGGTTTATAAAATATTTATAAAAAATATTTGGTCAATTTTTTTAAAATGCAACACACCTTGTCAAGATTTAATGAGTAAATGTAAAGGAAAAAAGAAATATAAATCCCTAATATTATGTCTAAAAGTCAATTTTTCAAACATCATAAAATTATTGGCATAGAAAAGACCCCATATAGCTCTATAAAAAATACAGTCAACATTCATGACTCCACACACTTTCATCCCCATTTCTCTATGGAAAAGGGCTTTGAAAGAAAATGTATTCGACATCAAATTAATAAAATTCATTATTTCCTCAATGGAAAATTCCCACCTTTTGCGAATAATACATCTTATAAATGATTAATACAATGGTTATTGATATATACAGTCCAAGCCTATAACAAGATAGTGAAGGTATCAGAATGATGGTGAAAATTTTAATCAACACACTTTTGAAAGACCTTACCTCCAAGTAACTCAATAGTATTATATTGAAAAAAAAGACAAAAAAAATCCTATATAGCTAGGGTTGATAGAAATTTATCTCAATGTTTTTAAAATGAGTTTTTATGGATTACTACCATTTAAGGAAAAAAAATTTCTTTTATTTTCTTTCAAGGATGATACATATTTTTCATGATTTATATCAGATAACATACATAAAGATACATGATATATATTTATATTCAAATGATATTTAGAGATAGGGGTTCATTAAAAAATTTATATTGCCTAATATAATTCTCATTTTATTTTAAAAATGATTATTGTTAACCAACTATTACATATTAATAATCAATATCTAATCCCTGTGATGGTTAAAATAAGTATACACTACCCCTATTGTTTATTTTATTTTAAAAATATAATGGAAAATGCTTCCCATAAAATATTGATTTTTTTATGGGTTTAATTACTTAATGATAATTTATTATCCTATTTCAAAAATATAATGTGAATGTTGATATAACCATAAGGTGTTTTTGAACAAGAATTTTCTAATTTACATTGTACATTGTTTTTAGGGAAATCTTCCAAATTTTCAACAAGTATATAGATAAATCTATAATTTTCTTATATGATGTAAATATATATTCAAGGATGAAGATATATTATATAATATATATACAGTTTTCTCTTGTATTTTGAATTAGAAACGATAATGTTGAAAATTATCTCAATGTTATTTTTTTATTACCATGGTAATGTTTCTTGAAAAAAAATTATGAATAAAAAATCTCAATTAATATTTAAAAGGATAAGATTATGATTTTTTTATTATGACAAAGAAAATAATTGAAATTTTTTTTTTAATTTTTGTGAATGTGTATTGGGAATAATTAAATCCATATTTTAAAAAAAAACAACCCGTTTTATCAATTATTCATAAAACAATATAAGGTATTAAAATAAATTCTAGTCTCTCAATTTAGGAATGAACCTATAATATCATAAAATCATCACTCATTCTTTTCCATCATCGTATTCTTATTATTTTGGTAAAGAATTTAACAATGATTTTCAAAAATGAATGTTTAATTTCATACATCGTAATGGTGATTTCCCATTTCATATGTAGAAGATATTTAAGAATATCAATTCATTATATATATCATTTTTTATAGGTAAGTAATATATTTTATTGAATATTTTGGGGATTTTATTCATTTGGGTTAGAATTAGTGATATTGGGGATTATTGAATTTTATTATTTTTCTTATTTGAGTGTTTAGAGTAAATTATATTTTATATATGGGTGTTTGAAATTAAAATTTTGATAAATTTTTTATATCGTGGGTATTATCATTTTCTAAACATCAATGTGATAATCATATTATAAGAAAATTACCTTCTGCTTTTTAGGTAGGTTTTCTAATCTCTATCTGTGATTAATTAGCATTAAATATTCTCTACCTATTGGATTATTTTTACGAAAAATAATATATATATTTATTCAATTTATTTTAAATATAAATTATTAGATTTTTATTTTAAAAATTTAATGATAAATTTTTCCTTTTAGAATAACATATTTGGACCTATGTAATAGTCTTACTTATTTTTATTTCCCATTATTTTCTTGTTGTCCCCTTTATTAAATTATTAACAAATTGATAATGAATGGATTCATATTATGTTTATTCATATTTATAATTCAAATTATATTTTTCCAATTTTTAAAAAAGATAATTTTAGATTAATTTTTTAATGGATATTTTATTTGTGAAACAATTAATATACTTTTGTAATTATTTACATGAGCCTTCTCTACATTATGGGTTATGTATTTTTGATATGTTTTTTTCATGTTAATCAAGTTACATTTCATTTCACGTATTAAATTAATGATAAAATAATTCCCATTTAAAATACGTATTAATATATATATACACTGTATGAATTAAAAATAAATAGGCATTATATGACCACTAGTTAAACGGTTTAGTTAGTGTCGACGTAATGGCTGGGTTAAGTGAATATAAAAAGAATCCATTAATCACAAGAAAAAAGAACACTTTTTATATTAATATTGTATCATTAATATATTCCACTCAAGTCATATTTTATCATTCATGGTATTTAGATGAAGTTATGCATAAAATGGTTGTTATATGTTTTTTTAACTAGGTGTCAATGTATATTTAATTTGGTACATAAAATATTATACTATGATTTTTTATTATAGTTTTTTCATTTAATTTTAAATACATTTTTATAATGAAAATATTTTTATCATTCCATGTCACATTATAAAAAATATATTTGAATTTTTTATTTATAATGTAGTGTTTTGAAAAATGTTACTTCTGTATTTTCTCTTAGGTTTCTTTATGGTTTTGCAGGTATCTAGGTCAGACTAATTTTATTATTTTATAGTGGGGTGTATCGATGACTGAGTCATGACATATAGGAAACTAGACTATTAATAAAGGAGATCTACATAATTGTAAATTTCTTTTTTGATATTTTGGTAGGGTTTACGATTTGAGTAAAAAAATTATTAATTTGATGAAATCTATATATGGTTTATTTCTTTTATCCTTCAATGTTTTTCGTTTGGTATGAAATTTTAGGTCTTTTGTAGTGTTAATTTTTTTTATGGGGTGGTGTCATTGTTATATGTGATACTCGGTATATGAAATATTTAGTTGAATCATGTAGTTCAATTTGATGGCTTTTGTTATGATAATTCATCCTATAATTTAGTTGGAATGAAATATATTATGGGTTATGTTATGTGTATATTTAGTTATGGTTGTTCTAATGTGAGTGTTCCATCATCTCATATAGATATATTTTAAATTCTATTTGATGAATTATGTTTTGTTATACCAAATTATGATAATTACCTATGTTATTGTTGGATGTATGAATTTTAGTGGTGATCTCTATCATCAATTTATTAACATATTTTATTGTTTATGAGGATAGATTATTTATATATTATGAAAAATATTGTTACACCATGATATCAATAATGGATTTGAATAAAATTAGTTAAAAAATTTATTTATTTATCATTTATATATGTATATATAATCATAAAAGGTGATTATGATAACTATATATTATTATATTTCCCACTATGAATGGATAAGTCACCAATGTGAGTATTGGTTTCAATATATTATTCTTTCACTCATTAAGGGGGATAAATAATATGATACATATAATATCAATATATGATTATGTTCATACCTTTATATTTTATAATGGGTATATCTATTTATATTTCTTACTCCAACATATATAATGAACATTTTTTTGATATTGGATTCAGAGTGTAATCTCAAATTAAAAATGTTGACTCATAGGGTTGTTTGAGTTATCAACTATTATTCATTGTTTTTAAATACTTATGCACTTAACTATTAATATGGTTAATTCTATTAATCCAAACTATTTTGTATTATAAGGTTTAATAAAATAGTATCATGGAATGAATAGTTCATCTATAGCCATTGGTCTTGTGATTTTACTAGGGTGACTACTAAGGGTCTTTACTCAAATCATTCTTGTGTTCCTCAGAAGATAAACTACTTCCCATATCAAAATTCAGGTATTGATGAATCGTGGGTGTTACTAGTGAGATAATCTATGAGAATGTTTGCTATATCAATAATAGAATAATGTTCCATCAATATATACATTAAGGGTGGATAGATATGGTTATGTGTTTTTTTCAAGTAGAATAAGTTTTAAGTACATTATTTATCAAGGGTGTACCATTGAGTTTTATTTATTCTATTTTAAAGATATAGTTATTTTATGGTGTAAACAAATACACAAAACAATTTACAGTTTTTAAATTTTCAAATAGGTAGAATACATTACTCATTGCATACCATTTTTTAATTTCGTTTATAATGACCAATATATTAGTTGTTCTATCTAGAATTTTAATTTATTATCTAATTCACAAAAATTATAAAAAAGGTAAAATTTCCCCTCATTTATCCCTTTGGACCTTAGTTGTAGTCATCAAACTTATGTATTATTGTAAGACATTTAAAATAGTTGGTGTGGTCATTCATGTCAACATATGGTTTGGGTTGGGTCGTTAAATATTTCCTATAAAAAAAGCAACTTGGATATAGAGTAATCATGAAAATAGTTCCCATACCCATGACTTGTAACTTTTATAATCTATTTATGCATAGATAAATTAGTTTAATTTTCAACATCAGGATAATTTTGTATATACAGTCTATATGAATTTTTTATAAATATTCCCTATATGGGGTAATAATATGAGAAATACTATGTGTATATAATGACTCTAAATAATTTATTTTTTTATCTCATGTATAAACCAAGGAAATTATATTCAATATTCAGATTGTGGAGTATGAAAAATATAACTCAGATAATGATATAGACTATAAAGTATTGTTAGTTTAGAGATTATTAAGGAACTTATATATATAAGAAGAAAATATAATGGAATGCGTAGTTATTTTTTAGCATCAATGTGAAATGTATGTTTACTGATTTATTAGTAGAGAAAATATAACAAACAGTGTTAGATACCCTTAAAATACTGGCACCCAACCTAATATTCCGCAGACCATAAGGGAATTTCTAATCCCTATGGGATGGTGACTAGTACCCATGAATCGAATAAAATCTCGAGGGAAGGATTTATCTTTCCCTAAACCGATAAAACAAGGAAATATGAAAAGAAAGAGATAAAAAATAGAATATATAAATATATTCCATAAAATATAAATAAAAATTGAAGAGATACAACTAAAAATGTATAGAGAACAATCTCCATGGGACAAGTCCAACTGTAATGGGCCACAAATCTAAAAATAGATACTCCAAAAACTCTATTTATTAATGTGGGAAATATCTCACAATCTCAACACTAACTAATCAAAACCCATCTTATAGAAAACCACACCACCTCACATAAGTTCCATAAATTTCATACATGAAAATATGTATCATGTTATGTACACTAATAATGTATTCACAAGGTGTGAGCTAACATGATCAATAGGTAATCACCTAAGTGTTTGATATCATGTATTTGAATAATAATCTAAGCATGATCATCTTTTATGAAAAAAATTGATAACTTTTAAAAAATTTATATAAAAATCATGGTAAAATTGTTTATTTCCCCCATTTTACCAATTTCCAAATAAATAGGTAAATTAGTTTAAAATAATTTTAGATATATATATAAAAACCAATACAACGAATCAAACAAATCATGTATTATATATCATATCAAATTCATGGTTAAACAATCAATAAACTAGAAACCAAATAGTACCAAATCAACCAAAAGCACATGTAACATCATTCCAAGGATCACACTATGTATGGATAGCTAGGACACTCATACCTAACCTAGAGAATCATTTATACATCAAGCCACTAGAAATATGACTCATGTTAAGAAAGAAATATCACACTCAAATGTGACCCCCCTAATAGGACTTATAACTCCCTAGAATAACTGGCCATGGAACCAAGAAAAACTCCATAACTGTAACACACTGACCCTAGTTACCAAAAGTCAGTGCATTATTTTAATAAATTAGCATGATTACAAGGAATCAGGCCCAAAAGGGAAGATCAGTTAGTAGTCTTGGAAAATAGATTACATACAAGAACGTGACATTACATTTTAAAATAAAAAACAACAACATTGTCTCAATTGACACAATTTTTATCCCTTCGACTACCCTTGCAGGTCAGTCATAATATAGTTTTCTGAATCCTAGGAAAAATAAAACATAGAAAGAGGTGAGCTCAGATGCTCGGTAAGGAAAACTATATAGTAGAAACATTCATAAATAATAATAACCACTAAAGAAAATGGATAAAACTAAAACAATAGCCTTTTAAACATAAACTTCAGCATAATATGGAAAAGATAAATCAAATAATTCCATCTACTTATTCACATGGATATTCTACTTGTCGTATAATCACATGTAATATCAATTGATAATTTCATAATTATATAATGCATAATATCGAACATCATAACCACATAGTCAATGGCATGTGGAAAGACTACAAATTATATTTTGTCAATGCCTCTTTCCGAGACACTAGCTTGCCTCATGATACATACCGATGCATCGAAGAGCAATAGCATTATCCACCCATCTCTTACTATGTCCAATCCATTCCTCATTTGAGAATTTTGAAACATAACATAAACATTCTTATTAAAACTAGCATAAAAAATGTCAACATTTTAACCATTAATCATGAATGGTATAAAAATATCACTTTCACAATCAATCGTAACATAACACATTCAATAAAACATTGAAGATTATATTTATAATAAATCAGCCTCAATCAAGAATAATGTCCAAAGGATTTTGACATTGTTGATATTGATTTGTAAAACTATTTGAGAGAAATATTCATTTTTCATGAAAACATTTAAAATTCACCCTATTTATAAAGGATGTCTTTTAAAAGACGTTTTTGAATCAAAGGGTCACATAAAACATTGAAACTTTTGAAAGAATTAACATTTTAATAAATTCATGTCTATATAAATAAATCTTTTAAAACCTATTTTCAAACCATGGACATTAATTAGAATGATTTAGAAGAATAAATATTTAATCCATTAGAATGATATTTTAGTGGAAGAGTCCTTTAAAATTAATCCTTTTGAAAACTCCTTTATCTAACATGTACATAGATAATAAATATGTCCGAGTAAATACTTACACATAATCAATCTCGAAGAATAACGAGATTGAAGAATTAACACTTACCTTGTAGTTTACACTGGTCGAGGGTACGCTAACCTCTTGTATAAAAGTTAAATCATTGTTATTAAATTATTTAAGAACCAAATGCATAAATATGATATCATATATTATCTTTTAATATTTCTTTGTTAATAATATTTTAGTATTATCATTGTTTCAGGTGTTAACTGAATCGTTTCCTTTTATATGTTTTGTTACATAAGCCAGGCTTGTTATGGATAGGATGTATTTGATTAATATCAAAAATTATAATAATTTCTTAAAAATTATTTTGAATTATCAAATAAAAATTATTCTTGAATGGTTACGGTAGGTAATGAATCTCATCGTCTTCAAGGACACGGTAATCCGTAAGTATGCACGAAAGCTACTGCCATTTAATTTTTTTTATTTTAAATGGAAATAAAACCAAATGATACATATGTATATTATTGTTACATTATAATATAATATTTTATATATGTTACTTAGATTCAATAATTGTATCCTTTATACGTACCATGTATGTTATGAAAGAGTCATATCACTATGAGGGGCCGGTAGACCGCAATTCCTCAACAGAAATTTGTGTATATATACAACATGAAAAGAAAAAAGATATGATATAAATGAGAATTAAAGAAGGTTATAATTAAAATAAATATCATAAATATAATATATAATTACAGTTCCATCACAATTCCCACCATAAGAGGTGGTAGTAGAAGATTGAACAATCATCGTTTCGGGAGGCTACAATTCGTCGTCCACATAAACATTAGTTTCTATACCAATTAGATGGAGGGTGTGTGAGTGTAGTTTAAATAATTCTGTCTAAGAAAAACTAGTATATTTATTATACTATTTTTTTACAAAATAAAAGAATAAATATATTTTAGGGTGTTGGATATGTAAAATAAAAGAAAAGAACTTAAGTGGAGATGTTACCTTTAAATCGGGTAACTCTCTTAAGTTTAAACCAAAAGGCTTCCCTGAAGTACCTCATACCTAATGTAATTCATCTAAGAGGAAGATGATAATATAAGGAGATTAATCGGTAAGATTTTGGATGATCCAAAGGGCTTGAGAGGTGCGAGTAAAGTGTTATAGGTGATGGATTTATATATTGGGGATGAGGATCTCTTTAGGAAAGTTTAAAAAATATTATTTTATTTTATAAGGATTTTTGGTTTATAGATGTCCAAAACTCACTAAATTCGAATATAAGAGGACTAATGTTCTAAATAAATTCATCAAATAAAAATTGCTTAGGTTTTGGATATTGTTTTATTTTTTATAATCATATTTATTTAAATCATTCATTAATGAGGTAAACAATGCACCATTATTGTGTCACTAACTATTTTATTTATTTGATGTCTAAAATTTATGAAACAAATACCATGATGTAAAAAACCTTTTTAGATTTCAAATGAATATTTATAATTGAAAATATAATTTATATAACACCATGCAAAAATTGTTTTACCAAAAAATATATACTTTTATAATTTTTGTCTTTAATTTAAATTAATTAATATAAAGTGTCATTATCACTCTCAAGTGGCTCCTTGTTTTCCCAAAATCTACTCTAGGATGTCACTGGTCGGACATGTATCAACCAATAAGAATATGACATAGGATATGGTAATTTAACATTATTATAATAATATTTTTTTACCCTTATTTACCATATTTACCTTTTAACTATGGTAAATAAAATATTTACTAATGTAAATATTCATAACACCTAAAAATAAAAGTTACTTATTTACACAATTTGGACCTCCTAACTCCAAATATGGAAACCATTTTTTCAAATTCAATCCAACAAAGTTGTAGAAAATAATTTATAATTAATTCTCTTTGTTTAAACAATAAGAGTGTTTTTAAGAAATAATAACTATCAAAATATTAACACATGTTTATGTCTAGTTTAGTTGCAAAATTACTTCCAATGACCTAAATTATATTAAATGATAAAAATATAATCTAATGATACTATAAAACCACTCAAATGTATAATTTAACACTATAAATTATTTCAATTAAAAATGTTATTTCCAATTAAAATTTAGTACTTTCACTATTCATCAAAATATGAGAGTTATCCGAAAAGTATCAAATATTAATCAAAATAAAACTTTTATATCCCTATTCTAATGAATAATTTGTTTTCATTAAATTTAATATATAAAAGTGTCAAATATAGGCATAAAAATGTTCACCATTAAAAAGAGGTAAAATCGCATTTTTTAAAAATACATCTTTTGTCTAAAAATGAATTTGTTCTTATAATAAATCTACGAAACACATAATATTAATTCTACAAATATATGGATTTTATAAAATTCAAAATTCAATTAATAATATTCATAACCGCTTTTCAAATGGCCAGTTTGGTATGTCATGGTGCACTCTTACTCGGTGTTGCGTGTAACAAAAGTTATTTACTTTCGTTGAAGAGATAATGTAATATGAAATCTTGGGGTGTTACATTATTCCATCTTTCAATAAATTTCATCCTCACAATTTAATTTTTTTATTTGAAAATAAAAGATTAAAAATAGAATAATACCTTTAGGGAAAACCCACATCGGAAATTGGGTTAATGAAATTTATTCTTAATAAGAGGGAAAGAGAAGCGAAACATTCACCACCAAGTTATGATATCTTTTAAGAGAATATTGGTGGATATTAGAGACAGATAATTGGAGGAAAATGCAAATATTTATAGGGGGATTTATGCCATAAATCAAATACAAGTGTAAAATTGAGGGCCTCAAAGGCATCAAACTATGATGATTTAAAATATCATCAGTTCAAAAAAACATAAGGTATTAGGATAAATTTTTTTTGGATTTAGTATCCCTTACCTAAATTTTAATAATTAATTTATTCATAGAATAAAAAAATATACTTTAAATATAGTGTTTCATCCTTCAACTAATTTCTACGACAAACTCATCTTTCACTCCAAAAGATAATAGAATTCAAAAATATTCTATTTCTCCAAATCGTATAGGGTCCCAAAATTAATGATTTGATAATTCATTTGATATAATATTTAAAAAACTACCATATACATAATAGGACATCATGTAGGCCAATGGTATGTGATTTAACCTTGTCTCCCTTTAGTTTCGGGTTCAAGTCTCACAGCCTTGATGGACGCGATAGGTTGTATCCCGACCTTGAGGTTTTCCTTTTTATGACAATACAAAAAATAATCTTAATAAATTATTTAACCTTAACAATAGTATCCAATGTCAATCTTAATATATTCAAACCTTTATAATTATCCACAATACTTATGTCTGAACTGAAAGTCCATAATTTATAAGGAAGCTTACATTATAAACATGTGTATAACTTCATCATGTATTATCTTAAAATGTGGTAATAAAATGAATTTTTAGAAAACCATACATGATTAGGTATGTACTTACTTATTTCTTATGTAAATCATAGAATACTTGATATTCTCCTTAAATCCATTTTTTTAATCACTAACAATGATGGAATAAAAAAACCATTAATTAGTTTCAAGGTAGTCAATAATATCCAATATAATTTATCTAAATCATCCATCTCTTATTCCAAAATCAATACCACAGTATTAGGTCCATATTAATTTTTATCTTTCCTTAAACCATGTATTTTCCAAAAAAATATTACATTCTTTTGAGTCACATTTCTTAGAACCATAAAATCTTAAATCCTCATTAAAATAGTACATCAATATAATCCTTATATATTTCTGTAATTCATATGACTAGAACATTGTTGATACAAAACTCAAATGAAATAATTCTTTAATAATAACATAAGGACCCTGGTCATTCCTCTTCATCAGTGGTAGTATCATAAATTGATTATTATCCAATAGTATCATTTGGGGCATACTCTGATGATTTTGATTTTGATTCGCATAGTGTCCAAACTCCTTGATGATAAATCATTGTCCATTTGAAACCTTACCCTTGAAATCACATAAATGGTGTCCTTTTTCTCCACAAATATAACATACTCTCATTCCCTTCAGGAATTTACCAAGTTGATTCTTTCCACAGTAATAAAATATGGGAAAATCTTTCTTTACCCTCTTCCCATTATCCATATTTCTCTCAACCATACTTTTCGTCTCTTACTTTCTTTCAATGACATACGACTCAAAGAATTCATTACATATCTTATTAACACATGATACTATTTATTCATATGATGATAATACATGGGTGACTATTTCCCTTCTATATTTTGGCAAAATAACATGAAATATATAATCCTTCTTACTCATTCAATTATGCTTATTACAGGTGTTCTCGTTCCATCTACTGGGCGCCATTTCTAAATAATGGAATAAACTATGTTATTTTATGAATCAGAATGCATGATTCCAAACATGTAAAATACCTAACATAAATTGAAAGGATTAGGAATATAATCTATTTTCATAAAAAAAAATTCATTAAGGTAGTATTTACTCTTCAATCCTTCATAATGGATTGTAAAAAAAAATTGAATTATCCTAATCATATCCCAAGGGAATGTTGTAACCAAGAGTGAATCAAGGTTCGTTGTTTTGTACCAGGATACCACATTTCAAGCCCCAAACACCATGTCAATGTTTTCACACCTAGGTACATATGTGCCAAAGCCACCTCTAGCTGCTCAAATCCAGACATGGATGTTTTTTTTTGGAAAATATTCAAATTCACTACATTACCAAAATTCTAGGATATTATTCTATGATGATCCTCAAAGTCTATCTTAGGGTAATGATCTCTAATCATAGTTTTCAAAAATATTGTTTCCATGTTTATTTTTAATCTTCATCCAATAGAAATTGTAATAACTCATCCCAAGTCACCCAATGTTAGTGCATTATTTGAATACATTGGCATGATTATAAGGAATCAAGTCCCGAAGGACTAATCAGTTTATCACTATTGGAAAATAGATTACATACATGAATGTTACATTACATTATACAATTAAAAACAAAAACAAAATTGTCTCCATTGACCGCATTCATATATGTTGGTTGTAGTGGACACTTAGGGGGGTGAATTGAGTTCCTACATAAAATTTTTGTTAAAACATTTATTAAAAAATATGCCCCATGTTTTGAAAATGACCCGGTTAATTAAGGAAGTAGATATATAGAAGTATAATTTGTCAACATGATTATCAAAGGGTGATTTTTCCTCAGTTGAATTAGTGAGAAACACTTATCCAACCTCTGAAAAAGGTTTACTAAACCAAATAAAGACACACACTAACCAATACTAACTATCAAAGGGAATGAAAAATAATTTGATGTGTTAGCTAATGTAAGCAGCTGAAAAGAGATAAAGGAGAGTATAATAAAAATGTAGTGCACAGTGATGTAAATCAAGAGATTTAGTCTCAAGCAGAGACATAGTCCTCTCCACTTGGTGATCACCTGCCACCAAGCAGTTTATATGAGAAATAAACATGATAACAAGCCTCTATCAGGATTTATAATAGTTCTCAAAAACTATCTAGGGTCCACACCCTCTACTATTGTTCTTCATGGGAATTACAAAAGATACAAACCACACACTGTATCTTCCATAGTTATACGCGGGAAACCAATGATGAAGAAGTTTGATGTGCAGATATTCAGTATCCTCTAATTAAATCATAAGAGACAGTGTGTGAGACAGACAGACACACACACTTCTCAAAAATGTAAAAATGAATGTAAAAAATAGAACAATTAGGATGAGATAGAGTATAGAATGTTCTATGTGTTTTCAGTTCATCTTTTGACCCCTTGACGTGAAGAATTTGATGTTTGAGTCTATCTCTGGAAGTTGTCTCCAAAACTGAGTGTCACAACTTCTAGGTAATAGCGTCCGAGACATATTTACCTTCTTGGTATAAGGTATTTGATGAAGCACAGCAAGACATCCTTGAGTATGTTCTTAAAAAAAGATCTTCATGAAGCTTTTGTATTTTCAGTATATGCACTGGAGTGTTCTTCTTCTTGTTCTTTAGTAGTTTCTTCCTTATGCATTCGACTTGTGAACTTCACCGTTTATTTTTTTCTCTATTCCTCTATATATATCTTCTTTTTATTCATTATTTTCCTTTGGTATTTGAGTTCCAACAATAGAAGCAAGTACATCACATGCAATCTTTCTTATACATCGCACACTCAATAAATGGTTTATGGATATGTCTACAATAATCATTAATTAAGTTAAAAGCATTAATGATAGAGAAATATGACCATTAAAATAATTGTAAGAATTTGGTAATGTGTGGAGTATAATTTTATGGTAGAATGGTAATAGTAGCCTTCACATCGTTAGGCTTCAATTAGAAGGTGTACATCGGAAAACCAATTTTAATCTTTCATTGGTAACCTTCAGCGGTAACCCTTAGCTATATGCTTGTACCAGTGACCTTGTATTGGTAACATTGTAATGGTGACCTTATCGAGGTGACCGTGTAATGGTGACCTTGTGGCGTTGACCCTGTAATGGTGACATTATGGTCGTGACCTTTTAATGATGACACAGTGGTTGTGACCTTGTAACAGTGACCTTTGTATTAGTGACCTTTGTATTGGAGACCATTGTATCATTGACATTGTATCAGTGACCTTTGTACATAGATAAATTTTTCATTGTAAGCTTAACCAATCAAGTAGTGAAATTGAGAGTATATGAATATTAATCTATAGAAATAGGAATCATTAATGCAACATAACTATCATAGAATGAAAACATGGTTCTCCCTTAAATGAAAACATGATTTGGAATTATCAAAACATGATTTGGGATTATCAAAAAATGATTTGGGATTATCAAAACATGATTTGGGATTATCAGAATAGGTGTGTCTAACAATCTCCCAGTTTTCATAATAATAAATTGTGTCATTGAATAATTAGGTTTAAGATTTTTGAATCGTGGTTAAAAACATATGCTAATGTCATGAGTGATGTGAGAATACACAAATATAATTGAGAACACTACATTTAGGCTAGAATATATATAACAAATATAAAAACATATAATCACTTCTCCCTTATTAGGCTTCTTTGAATAACTTCTCCCCCATTGTGATTAAAAAATGCATAGATAAAAAAATAGGGAAAATAGGGTTCGAATTAATGCCACAGTAGTACAATATACAGAACTAAATACACCAATCCCTATCAGCTATGACAGTCCACACTCAATAGATATTAGATATTTCCATTGATGATTTTTACATGGAAGCTGAGGATGGATGTCTTGAAGGTGGAGGGAAAGGCTAATGGATGGCAGTATGGTGGGTAGGAGGAGCTACAACTGATGCACCAATTGATCTGTAGTGAGTTGATCTCTGAGGAATGGTAGGGGTAAATCTTCTAATGGTTGGTGCAGGAGACATCATCAGAGCAACATTGGAAGATCCTGAGGCACCGAAGGTTAAGGGAAAGGCTAGAGGGACAATGATGGGTGTATAGTCCACATGGAGGAAATGAAATAGAAGATTCTTGAAGTCCATAATTATAGTGCCTCCTCTTTAGATAGCCAAAATGAAATCATCATTATTTTCCATAAATTTCTCCAAGGCAGGAGTCATCTCTCGAAGCTTGCTAACATGATCCTTAAATACTTGAGTAACAGGTGGAATCCTCATGTTCTCCAACAGTAACTCGATGTGTCCATCCATATGATGCTTAGTGTAAACCCGTTTGTAATAGAAGTCAACTTGATCCTTGATGGACTTCTAATCTTGAAAAGCTTCACATAAATAATTTAGTACTAGATTATGAATTTTCCTAGAAATAAAAATGACCAAAGAGTCTGAGGTACTAGTACCAAATATCTTTTCCACTTATTCTCTAACAACGGTCCTAAAAGCTTCAATGTCAACTTGAGGAGAGGTGGAAAAAGATACAGATGCACCCAGAGGTGCTAGAGTGAAATCCAAAATTTCCATAAATGATTTGGTTATCCCACTGATCATCCTTTTACATCATCATCTTGGTCATTAACATGAATTTACATAGACTTCTTAATGTCCTCAAACACTATGACCATTTTCTGAACCCTAATTTTAACATATTTATGGTCTCTATCCACCTGAGCTCTTGAATCCATATATGCATCTACTCTTGCAAAAGACTATTTCATTGATTCCATAGGCTCTGTCAAAGTTCATACATGACTTTCACATTCCTTTACCTCATCTAACACAACTGAGTGAGAGGGAGAGAGTATCCTTTCCACCGCATATGTCACAAGTTCTTGATTGAGAGTTATTTTTCTTGCTATCTCAGTGGATTTCTCATCAATATGCCAATTTAGTTCTGATTTCAAAGAATCCAATTCATCCTTCTTTGCAAAGTCTCGAGGAAACAGAACCATGGGGGCACAATGGTAGTTTCTGAGACAGTAGGAAATAGAGGGCTCTTGATAGGCTGGTCATCATCAGAGTCTCCATAATCTAGGCCTAAAACCAAAATCCTAGGAGCTTCTGTCCAGTCTTCTATTTCATGAGCCAAAATAACTGATCCACAATAGGTTCATCCCCCTAACATGGATCATTCTCTTGAACAACCACATATATCCCCATTTTACCACCTTGTTCAGCTTCATCAATAGGAAGTTCTACTACCACTTCCTCCATAGAATCTTCAACAACTTCCCGAACAAGTCCAACTTCGACTGAATTATCAACATCCTCATCTCTACATTCTACCCATTCTGTATTTCCTATTAAAGGACTATGACATAAACATTCCTATTTATTTTCAGCAGAAACTGTCTCAAAGTCTGAAGACATTATTCATAGTCCTCATCCTCATCTGTGGTATCTCTAACTTCTCTTTTGACAATTTCAGCCCCTTCTTCTTCACTGGTTTCCTTATCACTGTCCCATAGGACAGTCTCCCTTCTAGGAAATATCTTTGGTGGGCAGGGCCCACCAAAGGATACAGTATTAACACGGGGATTTTAGGGAAGGTTAGGATCACTCCTGTCATCTATAGGAGAATCCTCTCTTCCTTTCCTAAGAGGAACTTCTTCTCAATCTTCATCTGAATATGTAGGTTCAACATCATCAGGATTAAGACCGAGGTCTATCTTATTCTTAGGTAGAGTAGGATGAGTCACCAGATTAAACTCATCATATACCTTAGCCTCATCATTCACCCATCTCCTCATCCATGGATTCCAGTTGATCTTCATCAACTTTCTGATTACACTGGTGATGCAGCGGTTATCCTACACTACAATTTTTTTACCTTATCTCCCGAAAATCCTTTCACTTTCAACATAAGGGTTATAAACATAGCATGGAATAGGGCATTGGATTTGTAACTAGTATTGGTTATATCTTACAGTTGAATAATCATCATCCTATATAAGTTGACCTTATGTTCATTCTTTAACAGATACAAGAGAAAGGAATCCTGATACATTAAACTGGAAAAGTCCCCTCTCCTGGGACTCAACACATGTATTAAAAACATAATTAGAAACTTGTATACTCCTTCTATGTCTGCAGAAATTAATTTTCTAAGAATTCCATTCCCTGTCAATTCAACTAATGATTCTTTATAGCAGAAAAACTCACTAGTGGGAGGCACCACTTTCGGGTAAAAATAAAAAATCCCTTCATGTGGAACCCTCAAGCATTCTTCCAATTTAACAGAGGAGAAGCTCAAACTTACTCCATATACTCTAGAAATCATCTGATGCTCATCCTCAGACAGCTCAAATTTGATGTACTCAAAAAATTCCTTCACTATCATCCGATTGTAGGGTTTATAATTTTTGAAAAAAAAATCATCCCGGCCCTGAGTTTCCAGTGCCTTAAGTACTAACGACCAGCTTGACAGTAGCCACTCTGAACATAACTCCTTCTTAACTACTATTTCCCTCATGGATAAATGTGGGTTCAGTAGATTTTCCACTTTCTCGCTTCCACTACATGATTCGGCTCTAGGTCTCTTATAATCGACCACATCCCCTTCATCACCAACTGACGACATTTTGACACTTTCAATCAATCTGGAGAGTTTCAAGTTTTCAGTAGAGGTTTTGGTTATGAGATTGGGGAGAAAAGGTTTGGGAAAGGGTTTGATGTGGATTGAGAAGTGATCGGTGTATTAATTTTATCGTTTATGGATTATAAAATAAAATAGATAAAATGAATAAGTAATATGCAGAAAACATTTCAGATTCCAGCTGAGAGGACAAAAATGTAATGTACTAGATTCAAGTCATCTATTGATAAGGAGGTATCAGTAAGGTCTAAGGGTGAGGTCCTATCAGTGAGGTTCTAATGGTGAGGTTCTATCGGTGAGGTTCTAATGGTATGGTTCTATCGGCAAGGTCTAACGATAATGTTCTATTGGTAACGTCTAGCGGTAAGGTTATATCAGTAAGTTCTAATGGTAAGGTTCTATCAGTAGGGTCTAATGGTAAAGTTCTATCAGTAAGGTCTAATGGTGAGGTTCTATCGATAAGGTCTAATGGTGAGTTTCTATCCGTAAGGTCTAAACATGAGGTTCTATCGGTAAGGTCTAACGGTGAGGTTTTGTCGGTAATCTCTAACGGTAAGGTTCTAAACAGAATAGTTTATCATACCTACCTCATGTTTGATGTAATTTAACTTCTAATAATTCAAATTCTTTGTGAATATATCCATTAATTGGTGTTCAGTACCAATGAATTCCAGAGTGATATCACCTCTTTGTTATTGATCTCTCAAGAAGTGATGTCTTACATCAATATGATTAGTCCTAGAATGAGATACTAGATTTTTAGGGATGTTTATAGAACTTTTGTTGTCACAGTTTATAAAGACATGTTTGAATTGATATCCATAGTCTATTAATGTGTGTATCATCTGTAGAATTTGAGCACAACAACTACCAGTGGCTATATATTCAGCTTCGACAGTAGATAATGCAACAAAATTCTATTTCTTACTACACAATGATACTAGTGACTTTATTAACATGTGACATGTTCCATAGGTTCATTTTCTATCTTACTTACAATCGGAAAAGTCAGAATCTGAAAAAATTATTAAATCAAATGGTTGTACTCTTATAAAAAACCGTCCTAGATTTATAGTAAACATGGGATATTTAAAAATACTTTTAACAGAAGCTAAATTATATTCATTGGGATTTTATTGAAAATGAGCACACATGCATACACTGAACATAATTTCAGTTCAGTTAGTAGTAAGGTATTGCAGACTCCTAATCATACCTCAGTAATTGGTTAGATCCATTAGTTTACCAGTTTCATCTGCATCCAACTTACAAGTGGTACTCATAGGTGTATCACTACCATTATAACAATCCAAACCAAAATGTTTCAAAATATCATTAGTATATTTACTTTGATTTAGAATAATACCATTTTTATTTTGGAAAATTTAAAATCCAAGGAAAAATTTATGTTCTCCCATTAAACTCATTTCAAATTCATCTTGCATTAACATTAAAAAATTAGTACAAAAAGTGTTTTTAGAGGATCCCAAAATTATATCATCTACAAAAATTTATACTATTTAAAAATCTTTAGAAATTATATTAATAATCAAAGTAGGTTCCACTATTCCTTTAGTAAAACTTTTTGAAATAAGAAATGATCACAGTCCCTCATACCAAGCTCTTGGAGCATGCTTTAAACCATATAATGCTTTATACAGTTTAAAAAAATGGTCTGAAAAATGGGGAGTTCGAAAACCAGGGGGTTGTTCAACAAATACATCTTCAACTATGTACCCATTTAAAAAAAGCACTTTTGACATCCATTTGATAAAGTTTGATATTCAGATGAGCTGCATAAGCAAGTAGTATCCTAATAGACTCTAACCTAGGTATAGGTATAAAGGTCTCATCATTTTCTATTCATTCCTCTTGAATATATCCATGTGCAACTAACCTAGATTTGTTTCCAACTATTTTTCCATACTCATCAACTTTGTTCCTAAAAACCCATTTAGTGCCTATTTTAATAGTGTTCTTAAGACTTTCAACTAGTTCCCAGCCTTTGTTTCTATCAAATTGATTTAATTATTCTTGCATATCCACCACCCAAAATTTATTATTGATAGCATCATTAATATATTTGGGATCATGTTGTGAATGAAAAGATATTTGTTCAAACAGGTTTCTTAGAGAAGCTCTAGTTTGTGTTCCTATATTTAAATCACCTACTACATCATCTAAAGGTTGATTCTAAAGATTTCTACTTCCCATAAAAAGTACTGAACTAGACACCTCATGGTTGTTTACTGGTCCAGACTCAATAGATGCAAATTCTGGAGGATTCCTAGAACAGGATACTTTAATAGGAGGTTCACTATCATTATCATTAAGGTCCAGAATTGACATATTTTTCTCAAGGTGTTCAAGAGATGTTTTGGGTTCATGTTGATCATTATCATCATATTTTACATGAAAAAAATTCTTCCACACATTTGTTTATCTTATTGAATACTCTATAGGATTTTCACTAGATTGAGTATTCGAGGAAAATTCCTTTATCACCTTTGGAGGAAAATTTGTCAAGATTATCCGTAGTGTTAAGAATAAAGACTTTGCAGCCAAAAAATCTAAAGTAAATAAACATAGGATTCTTATTATTCAAATGATGATAAGGGGTCTTCTTAAGAAAAGGTCTAATTAAGATCTATTTATGGTATAAAAAGCTGTATTTACAGCTTCAACCCAAAAATAAACACGTAGATTATACTCACTAATCATAGTTTGGACAATCTCTTAAACGGTCCTATTTATTCATTCCATGACTCCATTTTGTGGAGGTATTCTAGGAGCATAGAAATTGTGACAAGATCCATTGTGTGAGAAATAAGATTCAAACTCCAGATTTTCAAACTCACGGCCATGATAACTTCTCATGGTCTTAATTCTATGTCCACTATGATTTTCTACATACATAAATTATTTGATAAAATAAGAACATGTTTTTCTTTTGTGAGTATGAAATCATACCCAAGTGTATCTAAAATAATCATCTACAAAAACATAAGCATAGTGCTTCCCATTTAAACTTGAAACTACTGATGGTCCAAACATGTCCATTTGAACTAACTCAAGTGGTCGAGAAGTAGAAACTTCTTTCTACGGTCTGAAAGAAACATTGTGTTGTTTTCCCTTTGGATAAGGATTACAGACTTTGTTAATAGGGAATTATAGTTTAGGAAAGTCTCTAACTAAACCTTTCCTAGTTAATTTCCAAATTGATTTCACATTACAATGTTTTAGTCTTCTGTGCCACAACCAGGATTCCTTATGAAACACATTTAAAGAAGAAACATTTTTCATAGATAAAGAATCCAAATCAACAGCATATACATTTTCGTTTCTACAAGCAGTGAATACTAAATAATTTTTAGAATTAAAAACATTACATGCATTATTTTAAAACATGAAATTAAAAACATCATCACACATCTAAGATATTCTTATCAGATTGTATATTATCCCATCAACAAAATGTACATTGAAAATTAAAATTGTATTAGGGTTACCAATCTAGCCTAAGCCGACGATTTTTTCCTTTTCATTATCACCTAATTTTACATATCCCCCTATAAAATTTATTAGGCTATTGAAGAAAGAATAATCTCTTGTCATAAACCCTGAAAAACCACTATCCATGTACCACAAGGACTTACAAGAACTCTTTAGACAATTTTCCTACAAAACTATTTATGTTCAGTGTAACTTTGGTAGCCAGATTTTCTTGGGTCCAAAAAGGATAGCATGTAAAACTTTGGGAACCCATAGTTGTCTAACATATTTCATATAATCAGAAGATATATTTTGAGACATAAACACTTTGTTTATTCCTTTTGAGAATTTTTTTTCAATAAATAGTACATGACTAGAACGTGCTGTGAATTGTCCAGATTTTGGAATCAATTTAGTTTTAATGATACTTCTCTATCCTAGTTGATATCCTAGTCCAGTAGTTTATTTTGGGTAAATATGTTTTTTAAGCAACTGAGATAAGGTATCTCTACCGATAGTAAAATTCTCAAGATCTCTCTTTAATTGCTGATTTGATAATTTGAGTTCAGTATTTTATTTTAACAGCTGGAAGGATTTTTCTTTTTCAATATCCAGATCAGACTTATAATTGGCATTTAAATCATGTTTCCTCTTCAATAATTTATATTTATCTTTGAGTTAATTAAATTTATCCTCAAGCATTCCACAATATTCAAATAGTTCATCCTTAGTCATATTTTCATCATTATGTGATTCACATTCATTCTCAGAATAATAGACATTATGTATAGTAGAATTGGGTGTTACCTCCGATGTTTCTATCATGAAAGATAAGTTACAATGATTGTTCTGTTCATTATCAGAAGCATCAGATCCACTAGATATGTCTACTGAATAACTCTAGGTTTCATTTATAACCTTTTTATATCCTTCTCCCTTATCTTCATACTTCTTCTTAAATTTAAGCTTGGGGTAGACTGCCATCACATGATTGTTTCATTTATACTCATAACAGATCATTTCATATTAGTTTTCATTTCATAATCTGTCGTTCTTCCATTTTTCTTTTACTATCATACATTCCCTTGTAGTATTACTTCCTAAAGAATTTCTTCTTTCAGTAAAACAGTTTCAATCTACTTACATGATGATCTATCTCATCATCATTCTCTAAATATAACTCATCACTAGTAGAATTATCTACAAGAGCATGAACCATTTATTTAGATTTGTTCTTTGAGGTAGTAGTATTGAAAGCTACTAACTTCCTTCCTTGGTTCATCATCTACTTCATCAGTCACCACAAGCTCTTCTTCCTACATCATAAGCTTTGCAATTAGTTCCTTCACTAGATGTTTTTCTATGACACAAGATTATCAGATAGAAACATAGTTTCCTCTCCATATGTCAGGTAGGCATCGAAGCAGTCTGATGATTTGGTCCATTTTGACTACTGGTCTACCAAGAAGACTCATGGTGTTCACTATTTCATTGAATCTGAGATTCATATCAGAGATATGGTCATCTGGAATCATTTTAAATTTATCATATTTAATAGTGTACATATTTAATCTCATTTATTTAACATTGGTTTTCCCCTCATGAGAAATAACTATAGTATCCCAGATTTCATATATAGTATTACAAGCTGATATTCTATTGAATTCATCATCGCCTAGAGAATTATACAAGTTATTCATTTATTTATCATTATTATTTTATGTAGCTTTAGTCAACTAAGATCATGTGTCCCAAGCCATAGCAGGAAATTCATGTTGTTCTTCAATTATGTCCCATATTTCAGGTCCCATGCTCTCTAGATACAATTTCATTTTTAATTTCCACTGAGCATAGTTAATATCATTAATGAAATGTGGCTTGTTAGTAGAATCACCCTCAACACTAGTTTCCAGGGTTACCTAGAATTTAAAGAACTGAAAATATAGATATGATAGAAATTTTAAGATCATTAAGATACAACTAAAATAACAATTGAAAATAATTTGAAAACATAACAATAAAAAATCATCTAATACAAAATGCTGGTCGTAGTCGATACTTAAAGGGGGGGGGTGAATTGAGTTCCTACATAAAATTTCTGTTAAAAATTTTATTAAAAAAACCCCCCATATTTTGAAAACGGCTTAGTTAATTAAGGAAATGGAGATATAGATGTTTAATTAGATAAAAGATTTCTCAAAGTGTAATTAGTCTTCAGTTGAATTAGTGATAAACTCTTATCACACTTTTGAAACAAGTTTACTGAATCAAACAAATACACACACCAACCAAAACAAACTATCAAATTGAAAGTGAAAGAGTTTTACGCTTTAGCTTATGTAAGCAGTGGAAAATAGATTAAACATTGTATAATAAAAATGTAGCACATAGTGAAGTAAAAGAAGAATATTAGTCACAAGCTGAGACTTAATCCTCTCCACATGGTTATCAACTACCACCAAGCAGTTTATATGATAAATAAACATGATACCTAGCCATTATCAGGCTGTACAACAATTTTCACAAACTTTCTAGGGATCACAACCTCTAGGACTTTTATTATTGGTAATTACAAATGATACATACCACACATGGTCTCTTACATAGTTATATGTGGGAAACAAATGTAGAATATGTTTGATGTCAGGATATCCAGTTTCCTCTCGTTCAAGCACATGAGACAATTTGTGAGACAGACAGACACTCACACTTCTCAGAAATGTAAAAATGAAATAAAAAATAGATAAATTAGGATGAGATATAGTTTAGAAGGCTATATGTGTATGTTGTTCATCTCTTGACTCCTTGAAGTGAGGAATTTGATGTTCGATTCTATCTCTAGAAGTTGTCTCTAAAACAGAGTGTCGTAACTTCCAGGTACTAGCTTCTAAGAGATGTTCAACTTCGTGATATAAGGGAGATGATAAAGCATTGCAATATAGACATGAGTATGTTCTTCAAAAATATCTTTGTGAGGATTTTATATTTTTATTATATGCACCGGAGTGTTCTTCTAATTGTTCTTCAGTAGTTTCTTCCTTATGCATTCGACTTGTGACCTTCACCCTTTCATTTTGTTTTTCTATGTGCCTCTATATATATCTTCTTTTTCTACGGTCATTTTCTTCCATATTTGTGGTCATACAATAGGAGAAAGTACATCACGTGCAATCTTTCTCGTACCTTGTACTATCAAGATATGGTCTTCTGATATGTCTACAATAAGAATTAATTACGTCAGAAGCATCAAAGTTAGAAAAATATGATAGTTAAAATAATCATAATAATTTGACAATGTATGGAGTAGAAGTGTATGTTAGAATTGTAATGGTATCCTTCGAATCGATAGGCTTCAACCAGTAGGTGTACATTGGCATCCAAAAGTAACCTTTCATCAGTATCCTTTAATGGTACCCTTCAGCAGTAGGCTTGTATCGGTGACCTTGTATCGGTAACATTGTAATTGTGACCTTGTAGCGGTGACCCTGTAACGGTGACCTTGTAACAGTTACCTTGTAATGGTGACCTTGTGGAAGTGACCTTGTAACGGTGACCTCATGGCAGTGACCTTGTAATGGTGACCTTTGTATCAGTGACCTTTTTATTGGAGACCTCTATATCGGTGACCTTGTATTGGTGACATTTTTACTTAGATAAATTTTGCACTGTAAGATTTACCAATCATGCAGTGGTATTGAGAGTATATGAATATTACTCTATAGAAACAACAATCATTTATGAAAAATAATTAGCATAGAATGAAAACATTGATCTCACATAAATGAAAATAAGATTTGGGATTATCAAAACATGATTTGGGATTGTCAAAACATGATTTGGGAATATAAAAACATGATTTAGGATTATCAAAAAGATGATTCCAACAATATCCCTTAGACTATCCCTGTATGTCATTCATAATATACTTCTTCATATCCTAGGAAATATAAAACATAGAAAGGGGTGAGCTCAGATGCTTAGTATGGATAAAAATATAGCAGAAACTTTCGTAAATAAGACTAAACACTTAAGGAAATGTATAAAAATAAAACAAAAGCCTCTTAAACATAAAATTCAGTATAATATGGAAAAGATAAATCAAATGAATCCATTTTATTATTCACATTGATATTTTACTAGTCAAATAATCACATGTAATATCAATAGCTAATTTCATATTGATTGAATGCATAATGCTGGACATCATAACCACATAGTCAAGGCCTCATGCCATGACTAAAAATAAGATTTTTTCAAGGCCTTGTTCCAAGACACTAGTTTTTATAATGAGACATACTGATGCATCAAAGAGCAACCGTGGGATCCACCCGTCTCATACTAAGTCCAATGCATTCCTCATATGAAAATTGTGAAACATAACATAAACATTCATATTAAAACTAATATATGAAATGTCAATACATTAATTATAAATCATGAATCGTATGAAAATAATACATTTATAGTGAATCATATAATAACTCATTCAATAAAATATTGAAGATTTTATTTATAATAAAACAACCTCAATCACGAATAATATCCAAAAGGATTTCTATATTGTGGAAAATAATTTGTAAAACTCTTTAAGAGAAATATCCATTTTCATGATAACATTTAAAATTCACCCAATTTATAATGGAAGACATCTAAAAGAAATTTTTGAATCAATGTGTCCCATACCACATTGAAACATTTAAAATAATTAACATTTTAAAACATTCATGTCCATGTAAATAAATCCTTAAAAAAACATTTTAAAAAAATCGAAATTAATTAAAATGATTTAGAATAATAAATATTTAAACCGTTAAAATGGTATTTTAGTTGAAGAGTCACATAGAAATAATCCTTTTGAAAAATCCTTTATCTAACATGGACAAGGATAATAAATATATCCCATAAAATACTTACACATAAACAATCTCGAATAATAATGAGATTGAGAAATTAACCATTACCTTCTACATTTCGTTGTTTGAGGATACGATAACCTCATGTATAATAGTTATATCATTGTTATTAAATTATACAAGAACCACATACATAAATATGATATCATATATTATCTTATAATATTTCTTTGTTAATAAATTTTTAGTAGTATCATTGTTTCAGGTGTTAACTGATTCATTTTCCTTTATGTGTTTTGTTACATACGCCTTTTTTTATGGATAGGATGTATTTGATTCATATTAAGATTGATAATAAGTTGTTGAAAACTATTATTAATAATATAATTAAAATTATTCTTGAATTATTATTATGGGTAATTAATCTCATCACGTTCATGGAGACGGTAATCCGTACGTATGCACGAATTCTAATTCTATTTAATTTTTGTTATTTTAAATGGAAATAAAACCAATAGATACATAGGTTTATTATTATTACATTATAACATATTTTCATATATACTTTATGTATGTTCGTTAACACCATCGTTTATACATTCCATGTATGGTATGAATGAGTCATATCACTCTGAAGGGGCGGTAGACCGCATTTCCTCAAATGAAATTATCCTTTATATACACATGAAAAGAATAAAGGTATGAAAAAAGATAATTACAGAATATTATAGATAAAATAAATATAATAAATATCTTATATAATTACAGTTCCATCATAATGGACATTATATGATGTGGTTGTTGAATATTTAACAATCACAGTTTCGAGGGTAATAGTTCACAGTCTATAGAAACATTATGTTCTATACCCTTTAGATGGAGGTGTGTGTAAGTGTAGTTAAAATAATTCTCATAAAATACCTATTATATTATGAATTCTGGTGGTTTTATAAAAAAATAAAATAATGAGACTATAGGGGGTTGGATAAGTAAAATAAAAGAAAAGAACTTAAGAGGAGATGTTACCTTCAAATCGGGTAAATCCCTTTCATTTGAACCAAAATGCTTCCTTGAAGTGCCTTCTGCCTAAGGTATTGCTTCTAATAGGAAGATAAGGATTTATGGAGAATAATTGGGTAGATTTTGGATGATCCAAGTCGCTTGAGAGGTGTGAGAAATGGGTTACAGGTGATGGATTTTTATATGGGGGAGGATGGGGTCTTTTTGAATGTTTGAAAATATTATTTTTATTATATAATGGATTTCAGTTTCTAAATTACAAAACTCATTAAATTATAAGATACGATGACTCATGTTCAAAATAAAATTATCCAATATGAATTGGAACGTTTTTTAATATTGTTTTAATTTTTATAATCTCTTTTACTTAAATAATTCATTAATGAGGTGAACACTTAATCATTATTGTGTCATAAATAATTTTATTTATTTGATGTCTAGAAATAATAATAAAAAGTTGAAGTAGGATATAATTTTTTATTTCAAATGAATATTTATAATTGAATAGATAATTTATATAAGCGCTGGTAAAAATTATTTTACTAAATGATATATGTTTATGTTATTTTTGTCATTACTTTATATTAATTAATATAAAATGTCATTATCACTCTCATGTGGCTTCATGTGATCCCAAAATCTTCCATGGATTCCCTTGGTCATATATATATCTACCAATAGAAATATGACACATGTTATTGTAATTTCATATTATGATAATAATATTTGGTTACACTTATTTACCAGATTTACCTTTTAACCAAGGTAAATAAAATATTTACTGAAGTAAATATTCATAATGTCTAAAAAATGTTACCTATTTATATATTTTGACCTCTTGACTTCAAATGTGGAAACCATTTTTTGAAATTCAAAACACCTAAGTAGCAGAAATTAATTTAAAATTAATTCACATCGTTAAAACAAAAAATGTGTTTTTAAGACATAATAACTATCAAAAGATTGAAACATGTTTATGTCCAGTTTAAATGTGAAATAACATTAAAAGAACTAAATTATATTTAATGATAAAAATTTAATCTATTTATACTTTAAAACCAATAAAATATATAATTTAACACAATAAATTATTTCGATTAAAAAAGATGTTTTCAATTCACAATTAGTATTTTCACTATTTATCATAATATGAATGTTATCGAAAAAGTACCAAAAATTTATACAAACCCAAATTTTTATTTACCTTTTCTAAATAATAATTTATTTTTATTAAATTGAATATATAAAAGTGTCAAATATTGTATTTAAGAAGGTGTTCGCCCTTAAAAGGTGGTAGAATTTCATTTTTTGAAAAATACTTCTTTTGACTAAAAAATGAATTTGTTCTTATATTTTTTCTAATAAAGAAATCATTTTTATTCTAAAATTATATGGATTATATAAAATTCAAAATTCATTTAATACTACTCATAGATGAGTTTTGAATGGCTAGATTGGTATGTCGTGGTGTGCTCGAACTTGGTGTTGCATGTATCACAAGTTATTTAATTTCTTTGAAGAGATAACATACTATGAAATCATGGGGTGTTCCATTCTCCCCTCCTTCAATAAATTGCATCCCCACAATTTAAAATTTTTCATTAAAAATAAATGGTTAAAAATAGCAAAATACATTTGTCGAAAACCAACATTGAAATTGGTTTAATGAAATTTTGTCTTAATAAGAGGGAAAAAGAAATGAAAAATTTGCCACCAAATTATGATGTATATTAACAGAACATTGGTAGATATTAGAGACACATAATTGGAAGTAAAATGTAAATATTTATAGGGAGTTATTGAGGTAATCAATCCCAAACAAGTGTAAAATTTAGGGCCTCAAAGCCATCAATCTATAAGGATTCAAAATATCACTGGTTCAATAAAGCATAATGTATTAAGATAACACATTTTTGATTTTAAGATACCTTATCTAAAGATTAAGAATTAATTTATTCATAGAATAAGAGTAAAAAATATAATTAACATTAAAAGTTTAATCCATAAACTAATTTCTACCACAAACTCATCTTTAACATCAAAAGATAATAGTATTCAAAAATATATTTGTTTATCCTAATCATATATGGTTCTAAGAAAATAAATTTATAATTCATTTGTAAGGATATAAAAAAACTACATTATACAAACTAGGACATCATGTACTCTAGTGGTAGGTGAGGTACCCTTGTCAACCATCGGTAGCTGGTTGAAGTCTCATGTCCTTTCCGGACATGACAGGTTAACACCCAACCTCCAGGTTGTCCTTTTTATGACAATCCAAAAATGATCTTAAATATTTATTGAACCTTATAAATAGTATCCAATGACAATCTTAATATATTCCAACCTTTATACTTATCCACAATAATGTTTTATGAAATCATAGTAAAAAATTTATAAGGAAGGACACATAATATACATGTGAATACCTTCATTGTGTATTCTTTTAAAATGTGGAAATCAAATGAATTTCTATAAAACCATATTTGAATAGGTATGAATGTAAATTTCTTATGAAAGTAATATAATATAGGGTATACTTCTTAACTATAAAAATGTTGAAATCACCAACAATGCTGGAATAAAAAACCATTAATTAGTTCCAAGATAGTCAATAATTTCCAATATAATTTATCCAAATCCATAATGTCTTATTACAAAATCAATACCACATAATCAGGGCCTTATTAAAGATTATTTTTTCTTTAATCATGTTTTTTTTAAAAAAAAATTAACTTTCTATTGAGTCACTTTTCTTAGAACCATATAATCTCAAATCCTCAATAAAATAGTACTGCAATTCAATCCTTATTTTTTTACATAATTTATATAAACTGTACATCATTGATACAACACTCAGATGAAATAATTTATTAATAACAACATAAGAAAACTTGTGATTCCTCTTCATCTATGGTAGTATTACAACATCATTATTATCTATTAGCATCATTTGGGGTATACTCTGAGGATTTGGACACTGATTCTCATAGTGTCCCATCTCCTTGAAAATAAGGAATTGTACATTTGAAACCTTACACTTGGAATCACGTAATTGGTGTACTTTTTCTCCATAGTTATAAAAAACTCACATTCACTTCATGAATTAACCAAGGTGATTCTTTCGACAATTATCATATATGAGAAAATACTTCTTTCCCCTCTTCCAATTATCCATAATTCTCTCTGACATCCTTTTCTTATATTACATCCCTTCAAATCCGTATGACTTACAGAATTCTTTATTTATCTTATTTACACATGATACAATTTCTTGATATGATGAGAATACATGGGAGACTATTTCCCTTATATATTTTGGCTTAATACCCTGAATGATAAGTTTTATCTTACTCTTTTGATCATGCATATTGCTGGAGATCTCATTTCTTCTATTGGGCTCCATTTCATAAAAGTGGCATACAATAATTTAGATTACGAGTCAGAATGAATAATTCCAAACATGTATAATACCTAACATAAATTGAAAGGATTTTGAATATAATCTATAATCATTATAAAATTTTTTCATTGAAGAAGTATTTACATATAAATCCTTCATAATGGATTTTAAAAAAAAATGTGAATTATCCTAATCATATTCCACAGGAGTGTCATATCCAAGAGAGTAGCAAGGCCCATTATCGTGTACCAGGATACTGCGGGTCAAGACCAAAACTCTTAGTCAGAGTTTTCACTACTAGGTACATATGTGCCAGAGCCGCCTCTACCTGCCCCTATCCAGACAAGGATGTATTGATTGGAAAATACAAAAACATCCTACATTACCAAAATTCTAGGATGTTCTTCTATAATAACCCACAAAGTATATCTTTGTGTCATGTTCTCTAATCAGATTTTTCCAAACTCTAGTTTCTGTGGTTATTTCTAAACTTCGTGTGATACCAATAGTAACACCCTGACCCCAATTATATAGAGTCGGTGAATTATTTAATACATTGGAATGATTAAAAGGAATCATGTCCTGAAAAACCGATCAGTTTAGTTGTCTTGTAAAATATATTACATACATGAACATTACATTAGATTATTAAATGAAAAACAACAACAACATTGTCTCAATTTACTACATTAACATCCCTTAGACTATCCAAATAGGTCAGTCATAATATACTTCTTCACATCCTGGAAAAATAAAACATTGAAAGGGTGATCTCAGATGCTATGTAAGGGTAACAATATATCAAAAACCTTCATAAATTAGCATAAACACTTATGGAAATGTATAAAACAAATGAAAAATCCTTTTAAACTTATACATCATCATAATATAAAAAATATAAATCAAATTATACTATTTACTTATTCACATGGATATTCTATTAGTCGAATAATAACATGTAATATCAATAGCTAATTTCATAAGGATGGAAAGAATAATGTCCGACATAATTACCACATAGTAAATTTCTTTTTCCATGTCTATAAATAAGATTTTTTAAGGACTTGTGTAATTAAAATAGTATTTCTCATGAGACCTACTGATGCATCAAGGAGCTATAGCGGGCTCCACCCGTAACTTTGGTAGTCCAATGCATTCCTCATATGAAAATGTCGAAATAAAACATAAACATTCGTATAAAATCTTGCATAGGAAATGTCATTACTTCAACCATAAATCATGGATAGTATAAAAATATCACCTTTATAGCCAATCATGTCATAACTCATTCAATACAATATTGAAGATCGTATTTGTAATAAATCAACCTCAATTAAGAATAATATCCAAAAGGATGATGGCATTGTTGAAAATGATTAGTAAAAATCATTGTGAAAAATATCCCTTTTTCAGGAAAACATTTGAAAGTCACAAAATTTATAATTGAAGACATTTAAAAGTCATTTTTAAATCAAAGTGTCCCATAACAATTTGAAACTTTTGAAATAATTTTCATTTTAAAACATTCATGTCCATATAAATAAATCCTTCAAAACCCATTTTGATATCATGGAAATTAATTATAATGATTTTGAAGAATAAATGTTTAAATTGTTAAAATGTTACTTTATCTAAACAGTCCCTTAAAAAGAATACCTCTTAAAACAAATTTTTCTAAAATGGGCATGGATAATAAATATGTTCAAGTAAATACTTACACACAAACAATATCGAAAAATAATGAGATTGAGGAATTAACACGTACCTTGTAGTTTTCATTGGTAGAGGGTACATTAACTTCATGTATAATTGTTAAATCATTGTTATTAAATTATAAAAGAACCACATAAATAAATATGATATCATATATTATCTTTTAATATTTATTAGTTAATAATATTTCAATATTATCATCGTTTCAGGTGTTAAATAATTCATTTTACTTTATATGTGTTGTCATGTAAGCTATTTTGTTATGGATAGGATGTATTTGATTCATATCCAGAATGATATTATGTTCTTGAACATTTTTTTATTATCAAATTAAAATTATTCTTGAATGGTTATGCTGGGTAATGAATCTCATCGCGTTCATGGAGATGGTAATCCGTACGTATGCACGAATGCTACTTCATTTTCATTTTTTTATTTTAAAATGAATGAAAACCAAATGATACATAGGTATATTATTATTCCATTATAATAGAATATTTTATATACGTTACATAATTTCATTAACACAATCCTTTATTTGTTCCATGTATGTTATGATTGAGTCATATCACTCTGAGGGGGAGGTAGTCCACACTTCCTCAATTTAAATTTGCGTATATATACGTCATGAAAATAATAAAGGTATGTTATAAAACAGAATTACAGATTATTATTGATAAACTAAATATAAAAAATATCATATATAATTACAGTGCCATCATAATGTTTACCATCCGAGATGGTAGTTGAAGATTGAACAATCATCGTTACGGGAGGCAGTAGTTCTCCATCCACAGAAACATTATTCTCTACCCATTGTATAGAGGTGTGTGTAAGTGTAGTTCAAATAAACCTCATAAAAACAACCTAGTATATTGATTATACTGGTTTTTTTGTAAAGGAATGGAATAAAGGGATTTTTGTGGATTGGAGAAGTAAAATATAAGAAAAGAACATAAGAGGAGATGTTACAATTTAATCGGGTATGTCCCTTTGGATTGAACCAAAAGTATTCCTTGAAGTGCCTTATGAAAAAGGTAAGGCTTCTAAGGGGAAGAGAAGGATGTATGATGATCAATATGATAGTGTTTGGATGAGCCATGGGCAAGATAGGTGTCAGAAATGGAATAGAGGTGAGGGTTTTTATAAGGGGTTTGAGGGGCACTTTAGGAATGTTTGAAAATATTATTTTAATATATAATGATTTTCAGTTTATAAAGGTCCAAAACTCATTAATGTGAATGATAATATAACTCATGTTTGAAATAAAATCATTCAATTATAATGGATAGGTTTTTGATATTTTTTTAATTTTATAATCTCATTTATTTAAATCATTCGTTAATGTGGTAAAAACTACATCATTATTGTGTCATAAATAATTTTATTTATTTAATGTCAAAAAATTATTCAAAATATGATGTTAGAAATATTTTTATCATTCCAAGGAATATTTATAGTTGAAACTATAAATTATATAACCCCTTTTAATAATTTGTTTACTAAAAGATATATGTTAATGTAATTTTTGTATTTACTTTAAATTAAATAATATAAAGTGTCATTATACCTCTCGTGTAGCTCCGTGTGGTCCAAAAATTGACCAAAGGATACCCAGGGTTAGAAATGTATCAACCAATAGTAATATTACACATGTTATGGTAATTTAATATTAATATAATAAATTTTTTTTAAACTTATTTACCAAATTTACCTTTTAACCATGGTAAATAAAATATTTACTAAAGGAAATATTCATATTGTCCAAAAATAAAAGTTACTTACTTACACAATTATGATTTACAGATTTCAAATAGGGAATCCATTTTTCAAAATAAAAACACCAAATTGGCATAAATTAATTTAAAATTATTTCTTGTTGACAAAACAAAAAACATGTTTTTATGAAATAATAACTATCAAAAGATTGATACTTGTTTATATACAGTTTAATTGTGAAATTACATCCAATGAAATAAATTATATTAAATGATAAAAATATATTCTAATGATACATTAAAAACACTCAAATTTATACTTTAACACTATAAATTATTTCATTTAAAAAAGTTGTTTTTAATTAAAATTTTGTATTTTTAACTATTCATCAAAGTACAATTGTTATCAGAAAAGGGTCAAAAATTTATCCAAACACAATTTTTATGTCCTGATTCTTAAGAATAATTATTTTTTATTAAATATAATATATAAAAGTGTAAAATATTGGCTTTAAAAATTATTCACCATTAAAAGGTTGTAAGATTAAATTTTTTGAAAAATACTTTATTTGTTTGAAAATTATGAAATTGTTCTTATATTATGACTAAGAAACACATAATATGGATTCTAAAATTATATAGAGTATATAAAATTCAAAATTCAGTTAATACTATTCATAACAACTTTTTGAACTGCTAAATTGGTATGTCATGTTGCGCTTGAACTCAGTGTTGCATGTAAACCTAGTTATTGAATTTTTTTAAAGAGATAACATACTATGATACATTGGAGTGCCACATTATCCCCTCCTTCAATAAATTGCATCCTATTAATTTATAATTTTTCTTTGAAAATAAAAGGTTAAAAATAAAAAATTATCATTATTGAAAATGGACATCAAAAATTGGGTTAATGAAATTTAGTCTTAATAAGAGGGAAAGAGAAATGAAAAAAACCATTAATTATTTCCAAGGAAGTCATTGATATCCAATATAATATATCCTAGTACATCATATCTTATTCCAAAATCATTACCATAGTATCAAGACCATATTAAATTTTATCATTCTTTCAACCTTTTATTTTCTAATTATTTAAATTTCTATTGAGTCAATTTTCTTAGAAGTATATAATCTCAAATCATGAATGAAATAGTAATTCAGTTCAATCCTTATTTGTTTCCATAATTCATATATCTAGTACATCATTGATACATACACTCAAAAGAAATAATTCTTTAATAACAACATAGGACCACTAGTCATTCCTCTTCATCTGTGGCAGTATCATAACATGATTATAATACAATAAACTAATTTAGGGCATAGTCTGATGATTTTAACATTGATTCTTGTAGTGTCCCAATTTCTACCTGATAAAGAATTGTACATTTGAAACCTCACCCTTTCAATCAAGTAATTGGTTTCTTTTTTTCCACACAAATAACAAACTATCATTCTCTTCAACCATATACCAAGGAGATTCTTTCCACAGTTATCACATATAGGAAAATCCGTCATTCCCTTCTTCCCTTTATCAATATTTCTCTCCACCATCCTTTTCTTCTCTTACTTCTCATAAAAGCAATAAGACTCATAGAATTCTTTAAATATATTATTAACAAATGATACTATTTCTTCATATAATGAGAATATGTGGGAGACTATTTCCCTTCTAAATTTTGTCTTAATACCATGAATGATATGATCCTTTTTACTCTTTGGATCATGTGTATTGTTGGTGTTTTCATTCCTCCTATTGGTCTCCATTTCTAAACAATGGCATACAATAGGATAGATTATGAATCAGAATGCATAATTCCAAACATGTAAAATACCTAAAGAAAATTGAATGGATTCTGAATATAATATATAATAATAAAAAATTGTTTTCTTTGAGGAAGTATTTACTCTTAATTATTCATAATGGGATGTAAAGAAAATGTGAATTATCCTATGCAGATCCCTCAGGAGTGTCATAATGAAGAGTGCAGCAAGGCCCATTGTCATGTTTCAGGATACCCCGGGCCATGCCAAAAAACGCCATGTCAGATTTTTTAATCCTAGGTACATCTGCACCAAAGGTGCCTCAACCTGCTCATATCTAGACATGGATGTATTGATTATAAAATACTAAAAATTACTACATTACCAAATAACTTAGGATTTTGTTCTATACTAATCCTCAAATCCAATGGTAGGGTAATGTTCTCTAATCATAATTTTTCTAAATATATTTTCCAAGGTTATTGATATACTTCATCTGATTCCAACTGTAACACACCGACCCATGTTACCTAGAGTTAGTGCATTATTTTAATACATTGGAATGATTACAAGTAATAATGTACCAAAGGACCGATCAGTTTTGTAGTCCTAGAAAACATATTACAAACATGAACGATACATTACATTATAAAATGAGAAAAAAAACAACATTGTCTACATTGGCCACATTCATATCTCTTATGTTATCCCTACATGTCAGGCATAATATATTTCATCGCATCCTAGGAAAAATAAAACCTAGAAAGGGGGGAGCTCAGATGCTCAATAAGGATAACAATATAGCAGAAGTATTCAAAAATATGCATAAACACATTAGGAAATGTATAAAACTAAAACAAAATCATTTTAAACATTAACTTCATCATAATATGGAAAAGATAAACCAATAATTCCATTTACGTATTCACATGGATATTCAACTAGTTGAATAATCACATGTAAAGTAAATAGCTAATTTCATAATAATGGAATGAATAATGATTGAAATCATAACCACATAGTCAAGTACACATACCAAGACATCAAAAAAGATTTTATTAAGGACTTTTCCAAAAAAACTATTTTGCCTAATGAGACATACCGATGCATCGAGGAGAAAAAGCGGGCTCCACCCGTGACTTAATAAGTCCAATGCATTTCTCACTTGAAAATGTTGAAACATAACATTAACAGTCATATTAAAACTGGCATATGAAATGTCAATAGTTTAACCATATATCATGAATGATATAAAAATAGTACATTCAGAGTCAATCATGTCATTACTCATTCAATTTAATATTGAAAATTGTATTTATATTAAATCAATCTCAATCAAAAATAAAATTTAAAAAGATATTGACATAGTCGAAAATGATTTCTTAAACTCTTTGAGAGAAATATCCATTTTTCATGAAAACATTTAAAGTCACACAATTTATAATGGATGAAATTTTAAAGAAATTTTTTAATCAAAGTGTCCCAAACAAATTTTAAACTTTTGAAAGAATAAACATTTTAAAACATTCATGTCCACACAAATAAATCATTTAAAACCGATTTTGAAAACATTGACATTAATTATAATGATATAGAGAATAAATATTTAAACCATTAAAATGATATTTTAGATGAATAGTTCCTTAAAAATAATCCCTTTATAAAATCATTTATCTACATGGACATCGATAATAAATATGTCCCAATAAGTACTTACATATAGACAATCTCGAATAATAATGAGATTGAGGAATTAACCGTTACCTTGTACTTTTCATTGGTCGAGGATATGTTAACCTCTTGTATAATAGTTAAATCATTGTTATTAAATTATACAATAACTACATACATAATTATTATATCATATAATATTTTATAATAGTTCTTTGTTGATAGTATTTTAATAGTATCATTGTTTCAGGTGATAACTAATTTGTTTTCCTTTACATGTTTTCATATGTATGACATGTTTGTTTTGGATATGGTGTATTTGTTTCATATCAAGATTGATATTAAGTTATTAAAAATTATTTTTAATAATAAAAAGAAAATATTCTTTAATGGCTATGATGGGTAATGAATCTTATCATGTTAATGGAGATGGTAATCCATACGTACACATGAATACTATATGAATTTAATTTTGTTATCTTAAAAGGAAAGAGAAGAAAATGATACATATGTATATTATTATTCCGGTATAATATAATTTTTTATATACATTATGTAATATCATTAACACCATCCTTTATACATTCCTTTAATGGTATGAATGAGTCATATCACATTGAGGGAGTTGTAGTCTGCACTTCATCAAATGAAATTGTCATATATATACAACATGAAAAGAATAATGTTATTCTATAGAAGAAAATTAATGAAGATTATAGATAGAATAAATATCATATATACCATATATAATTACAGTTCCATCATAATTTCCACCATAAGAGTTGGTAGTAGAAGATTGAACAATCATCATTTTGGGAGGCAATAGTTCGCCATCCACAAAAATATTATATTCTATACACATTTGATAGAGGTGTTTGTAAGTGTAGTTCGAAGACATATCATAAAAAAAACCTTGTATATTGAGGTTAAAAGTATTGTTATAAAATAATGGAATAAATATGTTTTATGGGGTTTGACAAGTAAAATAATAGAAAATAACTTAGGAAGAGATGTAACCATTAAATCAGGTAACTCCCTATGGTTTGAACCAAAATCCTTCCTTGAAGTAACATCTACCTATGGTAAGACCTATAAGATGAAGATAGGGATATAGGAATCTTAATTAGGCAGAATTTGGATGAAACATGGGGATTGAGTGGTGTGATAAATGGGTTATAGGTGAGGGATTTTTACAATGGGGATGAGGGTCCCTCTAGGACTGATTGAAAATATTATTTTATTATATAATGATTTTATGTATATAATGTTCCATAACTCATTAATTGTTAAGATAAGAAGACTAATGTTAAAAATAAAATCATCCAATAATAATTGGATAGTATTGGATATTATTTTAATTTTTAAAATCTCATTTATTTAAATAAATCATTAATGAGGTAAACACTGCATTATTATTGTGTCAAAAATAATTTTATTTATTTGATGTCTTATGATTATAAAAAAAACATGATTTAGGAAATATTTTCATCCACAAAATGAATATTTATAATTTAAAATATAATTTATAAATTAGCACTTGTAAAAATTGTTTTTCTAAATGATATAATGTTTTGTCATTTTTTTCTTTTCATTAAATTAATTAGTATAAATTGTCATTATCACTCTCATGTGGCTCCATATATTCATAAAATAGACCCAAGGAAGCCCAGGGCAGGAAATGTATCAACCCATTGGAATATGACACATTATAGAGTAATTTAATGTTATTATAATAATATTTGTTAACCCTTATTTACCAGATTAACCCTTTAACAATGGGAAATATAATATTTACTGAAGTAAATAATCATAATGCTTAAAAATAAAAGTTTCCAACATACACAATTTGGACCTCCGAATTCCAAATATTGAATCCATTTTTCCAAATTCAAAATACAGAAGTGGCAGATATTTATTTAAAATTAACTCTTGTTGTCAAAACAAAAAATGTGTTTTTATGAAATAATAACAATCAAAATATTTTACACTTGTTTATGACCAGGTTAAATTTGATATTACATCTAATGACCTAAATTATATAAAAAAATTATAATCTAATGAGACTTCAAAACCACTCAAATTTATAATTTAACACTATAAATTATTTCGAATAAAAAAGTTGTTTTCAATTAAAATTTACTATGTTTCATTATTCATCAAAATATGAAAGTTATCAGAAAAGTACCAAAAAATTATCCAAAATAAAAAAAATATGTATTTCTTCTAAATAATCATTTATTGTTCTTTAATTTAATATATAAAAGTATCAAGTAGTGGCTTTAAATAAAATTTCTTCACTAAAAAGAGGTAAATTTTCATTTTTTTATAACATATATCTTTTGTCGGAAAATATGAATTGGTTCTTATATTATGTCTAAGAAACACATAATATAGATTCCAAAATTATATGTAGTATATAAAATTTGAAATTATTTTCTATAGAATTCCTAACTGCTTTTTGAATGACTAGTTAGCTATAATGTGGTGCACTCGAACTCAGTGTTGCGTATAGCGCAAGTTATTGAATTTCATTGAAAAGATAATGTACTATGAAATCATGGGAAGTTACATTCTCCCCACCTTCAATAAATTGGTTCCTCACAATTAAAAATTTATCTTTGAAAATAAAAGGTTAAAAATAAGGAAATACCATTCTCGAAAACCCACAACGAAAATTGGGTTAATGAAATTTAGTCTTTATAAGAGGGAAAGAGAAATGAAGAATTCACCACAAAATTATGATCACGGTTAAGAGAAGATTGGTGGAAATTAGAGTCCCATAATTTGGGGAAAACATAAATATTTATAGAGACGTATTGAGGTAATCAATCACAAACAAGTTTAAAACTTTGGGCCTCAAAGCCATCAATATTTGATGATTTAAAATATCATTGGTTCAACACAACATAAGGTATTAGAATCACCAATTTTTGGTTTTAATAACCCTTCCCAAATTTTAAGAATTAATTTATTCATAGAGTAAAAGGAAAAAATATACTTGATATGTAGAGTTTCAGTATTCAACTAAATCCTACCATAAATTCACATTTCACTACAAAAGATAACATAATTCAAAAATATTCTATTTATCTTATTCGTATAGTGTTCCAAAAATAGTGAATTTATATTTCACTTGTAATAATATTTAAAAAAACACAATTATACAAACTAGGATATCACATAGGCTAGTGGTATGTAGTGTACCCTTATCGCCCTTTGATTGCGTGTTCAAGTCTCACAACCTTGCCAGACGCGAAGGGTTGTTGCCCAAAATTCGGATTTTCCTTTTTATGACAATCCAAAAATAATATTAAAAATTTCTATAACCTTAACAATAGTATTCAATGTCAAACATAATATATTCCAACCATTATAATTATCCACAATACTTTTGTCCGAACTCACAATCCAAAATTTATAAGGATGGTCACATAATATACATGTGAATACCTTCATCATGTATTCTCTTAAAATGATGTAATAAATTGAATTTCTAGAAAACCATATTTGAATAGGTATGTACATCATTATTCCTTATGTAAATAATAGAATATTTGATGTACTCTTTAAATCCAAAAATGTTGTAATCACCAACAATGATGGAATAAAAAAATATTAATTAGTTCCAATGTAGTCAATAAAATCAAATAAAATTTATACAAATCAGTCATCACTTATTACTAAAAAAAATACCACAGTATTAGGACCATATTAGTATTTTCTTTCCTTTAACCATGTATTTTCCAAAAAATTTAACTTCATATTGAGACACTTTTCATAGAACCATATAATCTCTTATCCTCAATGACATTGTACTTCAGTACAACCCTTATTTAATTACATTATTCATATAATAAGTAAATCATTGATAAAACACTCAAACAAAATAATTATTTAATAACAACATAAGAACCCTAGTTTTTCCTCTTCATCTGTGGTAGTATCATAAGTTGATTATAAGCCAATAACATCATTTTGGGAATACTCTGATGATTTGGACATTGATTTGCGTAGTGTCTCAACTCTTTTCATATAAAGAATTATACATTTGAAACCTTACCCTTACAATCACTTACATGTTATAATTTTCTCCACACATATAACAAACCCACATTCCCTTTAATCATTTACCATAGTGATTCTTTCCACAGTAATAACATATGAGAAAATCATTCTTTCCCCTCTTCCCTTTATCAATCATTCTCCCTACCATCATTTTCTTCTCTTACTTACCTTCAAAGCCACATGACTCAAACAATTATTTACTTATCTTATTAAAACATTATAATGTTTCTTCATATGATGAGACTATGTGGCATAATATTTACCTTCTCAATTTCGGATAATACCATGAAAGATATGATCTTTCTTACTCTTTGGATCATATGTACTGCTGGAGTACTCATTCCATCTACTAAGTTCCATTTCTAAAAAATGGCATAGACTAGGCTAGTTTATGAATTGGAATGAATAAGTACAAACATGTAAAATACCTTACATAAATTTAAAGGATTATTAATATAATCTTAATCATAAAAAATGTTTTTATGATGTATTTACTCCTAAATACTTCAAAATGGATTGTAAAGAAAATTTGAATTATCCTGAGCATATTCCCCAAGTGTGTCATAACCATGAGTGTCACACATACCATTTTTGTGTACCAAGATAAACTTGGTCAAGCCTAAAACTCCATGTCAGAGTTTTCACTCCTAGGTACATCAGTGCTAGAGCCTCCATTACCTTCTAGTATCCAGACAAGGATGTATTTCTTGGAAAATACCCAAAATCTCTAAATTACCAAAAATTCTTGGATATTCTTCTATACTTATCCTCAATTTATATATTAGGGTAATAATCTATAATCGTAGTTTTTCTAAATCTAGACTCCATTGTTATTACAAAACTTTCTCTGATACCAACTACAACACCCCGACCCCAGTTACACAGAGTCGAGGCATTATTTTAATTCATTGGTATGATTACAAAGAATCCAGTCTCAATGGACTAATTAGTTTAGTAGTCCTAGAAAATATATTACATACATGAACGTTACATTACATTATAAAATGAAAAACAACAAAAACATTGTTTCAATTGACCATATTCATATCTCTAATACAATCCCTGCAGGTTAATCATAATATACATTTCACTTCTAGGGAAAAATAAAACATAGAAAGGGGTGAGCTCAGATGCTTAGTAAAGAGAACAATAAATTGGAAACATTATTAAATAAGATTAATCTATTAAAGAATTGTATAAAACTAAAACAATTTCCTTTTAAACATAGATTTCAAAAAAATATGGCAATGACAAATCAAAAAATTATATTTATTTATTCACATGGATATTCTAATAGTCGAATAATATCATGTAATATCAAAATATAATTTCATAATGATGGAATACATAATACTGGATATCATAACCACATAGTCAAGGCCTCAGGCCAAGAATAGAAAAAAGATTTTGTCAAGGACATGTTCCAAGACACTAGTTTGTCTCATGAGACCTTCTGATGCATTTGGGACCTATAACAGGCTCCACCCGTCACTTACTAAGTCCAATGAATTCCTTATATAAAAATGATGACACATAACATAAACATTCATATTAAAACTACCTTATGAAATGCCAATACTTTAACCATAAATCTGGAATATTATAAAAATAGAACATTCATTATCACCATATCATAACATATTCAATACAATTTTTATGATTTCATTTATAATAACTAAACCCCAATAAAGAATAATGTTCAAATGGATTTTTACATGGTTTAAAATGATTATTAAAACTCTTTGAGAGAAATATACCTTTTTGATGAAAACATTTAAAAGTCATCCAATTTATAAATGATGAAATTTAAAAGACATTTTTTAATCAAAGTGTATCATACAACATGGAAGAATTTTAAAGAATTAACATTTTTAAACATTCATTCCCATATAAATAAATCCATTAAAAACAATTTGGAAAACATGGATATTAGTTAAAATGATTCAAAAGAATAAATATTTAAACAGATAACATGATATTTTTGTTGAATATTCCCTTAAAAATAATCCTTTTGAAAACTCCTTTATCTAACATGGTCATCGATAATAAATATTTACCAATAAATACTTACACATATTCAATCTCGAATAACAATGAGATTGATGAATTAATCCTTACCTTGTACATTTCATTGGTCGAGGGTACGTTAACTTATTATATAATAGTTAAATCATTGTTATTTAATTATACAATAACCAAATACTTAAATAATATATCATATATGATATTCTAATATTACTTTGTTAACAATATTTTTTTTAGTGTGATTATTTTGGGTGTTAACTGTTTCATTTTCATTTATATGTTTTGTTACGCAAGCCATGTTTGTCAGGATTTGATGTGTTTGATTCATATAAAGAATTAGATTAAGTTCTTAAACATTATTATTAATAATAAAATGTAAATTATTCTTGAATGGATACATTGGGTAATGAATCTCATCGTGTTCATGGAGACAACAATCTGTACGTACGCACGAACGCTACTTCTATTTCATTTTTTAATTTTAAAAGGAATGAAAACCAAATGATACATATGTATATTATTATTCCAATATAATATAATACTTTATATACATTATGTATGTTCATTTACACCATCCTATATATTTTCCATGTAGGGTATGAACAAGTCATATCACTTTGAGGAGGCGGTAGTCCGCACTTCCTCAAATGAAATTATCATATATATACAACATGAATAGAATAAATATATAATATAAAAGAGAATTAAATAAGATTATAGATAAAATAAATATCATAAATATCATATATAATTATAGTGTCATCATAATGGCCAACATAAGAGGTGGTAGTATAAGATTGAATAATCTTCGTTTCGAGATGCAGTAGTTCTCCATCCACAAAAAAATTATGTTCTTTACCGATTAGATGGATTTGTGTGTAAGTTTAGTTCCATTAGTTCTGAAAACAAAAACCTAGTACATTTAGGATACATTTTTTTTATAAAACAAATGAAAAAATATATTTACAGGGTTGGAGAAGTAAAATAAAAGAAAAGAACTTACGAGGAGATGTTACCTTTAAATCAAGTATCTCCCATTGGTTTGAACCAAAAGGAATCCATGAAGTGCCTTATGCCTATTGTTAGGATTATAAATGTAAGTGAAAGATCTAGGGAGATTAATTGGGTAGAAGATGGATGAGAAAAGGGGCTTGAGATTTTTGAGAAATGTGTTAGACGTGAGACCTTTATATAAGGGGAGTAGCGTCTCTTTAGGAATGTTTGAAAATATTATTTTCTTATATAATTATTTTCATTTTTTAAAGGTCAAGAACACATTAATGTCGAATATAAGATGAATCATGTTTGAAATAAAATCACCCAATAAAAAGTGTGTAGGTTTTGGATTATTTTTTAGTTTTTATAATCCCGTATATTTAAATCATTAATTAATGAGGTAAAAACTGCATCATTAATATGTCATAAAATATTTTATTTATTTGAAGTCAGAAAATTATAAAATAAAATATGTAGGATATATTTTTAGCTTTTAAAGGAATATTTATAGTTGAAAGGATAATTTATATAACCCCTTGTAAACATTTGTTTACTAAAAGATATATGTTTTTGACAATTTTTTCTTTACATTAAATTAATTAATATAAACTGCCATTATCACTCTCATGTGGCTCCTTGTCATCCCAAAATCGACTCATGGAAGCCCATTATTAGGCATGTATCAACCAATAGGAATATGAAACATGTTAGGGTAATTTAATATTATAATAATAATACTTGTTTACCCTTATTTACCAGATTTACCTTTTAACCATGGTATATAAAATATTTATTGATGTAAATATTCATAATATCTAAAATTAAAAGTTGAATATTTAAACAATTTTGACCTCATGATTCAAAATATGGAATCCATTTTTCAAAATTCAAAACACAGAAGTGGCAGATATTAATTTAATATTAATTCTCGTTGTCAAAACAAAACGCGTGTTTTTAAGAAATAATGACTATCAAAAGATTGACACTTGTTTATGTCTAGTCTAAATTTAAAATTACATCCAATAACCTAATTATATTAAATGATAAAAATATAATCTAATGATGCTTTTAAACCAATCAAACGTATAATTTATAACAATAAATTATTTCGATTAAAAATGATGTTTTCATTTAAAATTAAGTATTTTTCACTATTCATCCAAATATGAATGTTATCAAAAAAGTACCAAAAATTTTTACAAACTAATGTTTTATCTCCCAATTAAAAAGAATATTTTATTTTCATTAAAGTTAAAAAATAAAAGTTCCAAATATTGGCTTAAATTAAGTTAACCCTTAAAAGGCAGTAAAATTTCCGTTTTTGAAAAATACTTCTTTTGATTCAAAACAAAGTGAATTTGTTATTATATTATGTCTATGAAACACATAATATGAATTCTAAAATTTTATGGATTATATAAATTTCAATATGCAGTCAATAATATTAATAAATTCTTTTTAAATGACAAGTTTGGTATGTCGTGGTGCGCTCGAACTTGGTGTTGCACGTATCCATGTTATTGAATTTCTTTGAAGAGATAGAATACAATAAAATATTTGGGTGTTACAATAAGATACCCACTCCTTAGTAAATGAGACCTATTACTATATATTCCACCTAACTACCCATGGCCACCAATGTGTTCAAGTTTTCTAATTTAATTAATACATTCATTTTTATCAAATCATTATTTAAAAACCTTTTCAAAATTCTATTCTGCAATGCTATGAAAACACTATTCCATTTAATAAAACTAGGGAAAACATATCTTTTAAAAAAACCCATTTCCAAAAACAAATCGAGTAAATCAATTTAACCATTTTATTTTTCAAAAAATAATAATATAACTAGAGAAATATAATAAACCAAAATTTTCTAGACACACCACCTACCTCATAGGATTACGCATGCCTGCAATGGAATCCACTAATAGAAAAAAAACTTCCAATGATAAAATATTCCCTATAATATATATATATACATCTCAAAATTTATTAAATTTAACAAAAGTGGTCAGAATTGAGGATGAAACCAACACATACCTCATGAATTTACACCCACAACACCACAACCAACCAAGAAAAAACCCTCAGAACAAGATCGCATGGTAGATCTAGGCAGAAAGAAGAAGAAACATCATCATTGATCAATAAAACCAATAAAAAAATTATATAGTGAAACCATGATCTAATTCATGTTGAAGTATAATGTATTAATTGACAATAGTGGTGAAATCCAACATCAAGGGTCGTCAATCACCGAACGAATTGATCCAGGACAAATAGAGCTTCCCTAAATCACCATATAACCATTATTGGTTTAGAGAAATAAGTCATATAGTTCAATGAAATAAAATATCCATAGATTGTCTCCCTAAATCTCTTTTAAGAAACATTTACATGTTGTGTAATATCTTTACAAATTGTATTGTCCTTGGGACAAACAGAAGATGAATAAACAATCACATTTTTATTAAAAACCATGATTTTAACATTACATGGCATGTATCCTGTATATGGTATGTACTCCCTTCACACTGTGTAGATGGATCATGAAATATAACCTACAGATTTTACAGGTAGTGTATTAACATTACTTGAAATTTATTTATCCTAAAGATTACAAAAACAAAAGTTTTCATACAAATATCTCAAACTAACTTGAAAATTCTCTAAATATGGAGAGGACCTGTAAGACCATTACAAATTTATACAAAGATGTCAGAAATTAAAAAAACCAAACATCCATGAACATCAGGTATTTTTTATCATCAAAATATGTCCATTATTATTAGCCTTGTTATGATCCCAATTAATAAAGAAAGATACCAAATAGAAGGGAAATACCTGAATAAGGGTTACATTATGTTACTGGCTACCTAATATGAAATTTTATGTCTCCAATATTTCATGAAGATGATTGAATTTCAGAAATGTGGTTTTACCATTCCTCCCTCATTAATGAATATTATTCTCATGTCTTAGGAGAATATGGTCCAGGCCTTTATAACACATTTACCAACGTAATCAACTTCCCATGAATGAATTTCACTTGATATTAAATGATTTAAAATGGATATTCGTCAATATAAACATCTGGATTTAGAATCAATATCTTCACATCATATATTGTTAAAGGGATGAGGATGGAATTTCCTGGGCATCAATATGTTTATAAAATCAAGAATTCCAAAAATCGAACCGATAATGAAAACTGATATGCAACATGCTGAAGAATCATAGTAACCTCAAATGGATAAAAATATCTCATAGCCAACATTACTTGTTTTCCAAGTTGATGATTACCCAAAGTTAGACAAAATTTAAGGAAAACCATTTCACCTATGAAAAAATCTAATGAATGATAATGCTAATATGAATGAAATTTTTATCAACTATGCGATGAAATCATCCACCAATGTAAATGATAAATTCTCACAAATTTTTCATTAACCAAACAAGGTCCCACAGATGATTCTCAGCCTACTTCTACCAAATTAATAGTTCATCAACATGGGAGACCATACGAATCCTCGAAAGGATCCATTCTTGATTGATAATAGATAATAACTATTATATAAAAAATCAATCATTACCATATAGCTATCCTAAGATTCACAAAAATCCAACACACATAAACATTGAATATCCTCCATGATAAGGATATCAAGCACTATATGACTATTATTCAGTGTATAATATCTTTTAGTCAACATTAATTGAGTCCCCATCACCTCTATGATAATTATCTGGAACTTCAAAGTAAAACAAGTACACCTATTCAAAATAATGGAAGATAGAACCCATGTAACCTCACCGTCTCTTCATATACAACATACCTAGATCATCAAACATTGTGGTTTCACTTTTAAAAATGAAATGACATTAATTATTCTAATGATTAATATCCACCCATAATAATTCATCCCTTATGGATGACATGGTGATCCAACATAAAAATTCATGGATACCTCATCATATTTTCCAATACGAACTGCAAGTGGTTGAAGAAAACAAGAAGGATTTAGATTCAATGAATTTATTTACTGGAATTTGTAACAGTGGGAAACATAATAAATCAACTCATGATTAATTCCAATCTTCTGCAAATACCATCTCATGTTATAATACAACTTTGTGGTTCCTAGATAATTGTCCAATGAAGAAGACAGAATATCAGAAAAAAAAACATATATCCTCACATATGATGGGATGAAAAATATATCCCAAAACCCAGGAATACTATTTTAAGGGAGAGACCACCTGGAAATGGTCTCTCCAAAATATTTATTTTTGTAGATTCCTATAAAAATGAACTCATGCTTCTTAATATATATAATCAGGACAATGGTAGATGATTATAACTAAAAACTTGTCAGAAAAATATCTAAAATACCCTCCAGAGCATCTAGATGAAGCTATGAAAAAATACCAATCATTTTATTCTCATCCATTGATTCCAAATTATCTGTAATTGCTACATTATTTCTAAAACAATCTAAAACAATAGTCTTCATTTCTATGGTGTAGCCGATAACAATGTAAAACATCAAATGGTATTCCAACCACCACACCCCTACAATATTCAACTACTTTTAAAAAATGATATATCTTGAAAACCTTTTATAAAAAAAATCCTATGATAATTTACATAAAATGTATTTTTTATAATACATAAGTGCAAGTATAACTTTTTAAATATCTAAATATTGAGTGGGGTAACTATAATCATGCGGTCAAAGATGATGATAGATGTATGAAACGACATCTTTATCCTGAATAATAATACAACCCAAACAAGTTCCAGAAAAATCACTAAAAAGTACACCCCCATTATCAATCTCAGATATGTTCAAAATAATAGCTTATGTAATAATTTTTTCAACTCATCAAAACAATATCAAAATGTTGCATCCCATGTGAATTTCACCCCTCTTCGATTAATAGAATTCAAATGTGATAACAAATGAATCAAATCCCTGATAAAACATCAACAGTTTCCATTAGGAAAAAGGGATCCTCAAATTTAAAATACATCCCATGGTTATTCCAATGAAAAAACAACCTTCACTTTTTTAGGATCAATTGACACACTATTCTCACATATTACATTACCGAAGATTTTAACTACTCGAATCGGAAATTCTCATTTCAAAAGCTTTTATACAAATATTGACTCATCGATATTTAAAAAACCAAACCCAAATGGACCTTATTCTAGTACTATGATATTGAAATAACTAAAATATAATCCACAAAGAATACAAAATATGTTTGGAAATACTAATATATTATTTCATTCATTAATCTAATAAAAACTACATGAGAATTATTTAGACAAAACAGCATAACAAGATATTCATAATGGTCATACCTACCCCTGAACTCTGTCTTTGATATATAAAACTGTAAAACTCAGATATGATTATAGCCCAGAAAAATATAAATTAGAAAATACATCATTTCTCCCTTTGATATATCAAATAATTCATTATCATTAGGAGAATGATATATGTTATTAACTGTTACTCAGTTAAACTTATCATAGTCAATAAAATATTTTGGGAATATTTTTCCTTATTTGAGAAGAGTAATGGGGATACCCTAGGTGAAATATTTTGGAGAATATATTCTTCATTACTAGATCATCCAATGGAATTATTGTCTCTTTTAGCTCTGCTTGTATAATATGATAAATACGTATCAAAATATGCTACACACCTTGAAATTGGTCAATCATGAACTCTTCCACCCTCTCTATAGTATTATCGTATAAAAGTTCATGGAACAAATTGAAAAAAAAACATGTAAAGAATTAAAACAAATGAAACATCATCAACCAGAAAAACTATAGTAGATAACAAACTTCTGAGTTCTAGTCATGGATCTCTTTCTTGAGGACAAATTAGATCCCATTGTCCTCCAAAAAAACATGAGGTCCCATTGACTAACAATATTAGGCACACCAACAATAAAAATCTACCTCTGAATAATGATCAATTTAAAAATCCATCCCAATGATAATGTCCAAAAAATATAGATTCTGAACAAATAAATTTGGGATGAACCCCACATTAACAATCGATGGACAAATGACAGACATTGAAACCATGGCTCTTTCCACTTAAATATATATATATATATATATATATATCTAACTCAGTTATTAAAAGACATTAAGTACATGGCAAGGATAAAAATCTAAAAAAAATCCATATAAAAACAATTGGGTGAACCAATATCAAAATAAGAAACTGATGCTGAAGACTCAATAAAGATAGTATTACTCAATGTCCCTATACCTGAATCTACCTCTATCAAAAACTATTACAATTAAAAAATGATATTTAACTCTATTAGATTGGGGTTGGATCCCTATAGTTTAATCTTATTACTACCCCATTATAGTCTAAGGTTCATACGATCCCTTACCATATTAGGGTGCCTACATAGGAAGATAGAATCATTATAACACCAATAATGGTTGATTATATTTGATGGTGAAGGAAAATAATTTTGGTTGTGTCTGACCATTAAAATGTGATAGAATGTAAGAGGTAGACATCTAGATTCAACTACATGTGATGAAGTTTCCTACTGTTGAGAATCCCCTCAAATGATCCAGCATTGATCTTTCCAGAATCTTTACAATTTTTTTGAGCAACTAATGCTTCCATTAATTAGAAGAGAAAGGGAATAATATCCAAAATTTCATTCCATATCAATAATAGTCATCAAAGACCTTTCTAATATCAAATAAAATATTGAAATATTTAACATAAATACATGAGATATAAAATAGAATAAAAAACCCTACAGGTACGTCTGTTCTCTAAGGTGGGAATTATATACAACCATCGGTGGAAAACGAACATTCTCAGTAAACTTACTAGTATATTCAAACACAAATAATCACCTTCATTTAGGAGTGGAACACAAGATAATTTATCATAATTAGTGACTCTATTTAGAACAAAAGTAATAATAGTTTCTAGGATCTCTTAAAGTCCATGTTCACAGGTCAATCATCCTTTACAGTGGAATCTGACGAATGATTGTCTGGACCCTCCAGTTTGAACACTCAACACTTCACCATGATATTCGGGATGTTGATGACATGATTGATCATTTCATTCATGACCTCCCCCTATTGAGGCCCATTTTTTCCTTGAATGGGTTATTGTTTCTAATGTATGAACTCCCATTGTTGATCTCTTTCCCCTACTGCACATGGATATACCTCAATAACATATATATTAAATTTTCACAGATTATGATCAAAAAACACAAACATCCAAATGGATGGCCTCAATAAAATTCTTATTGATCGGTGGATAATCTTGAGTAGTATCAGTTACATCCTTCAATGGGAATCATAGAACATGTATCATAAGAATAATTATGCACACTAAAACTGAATAAATTATTAGAAAATAGAATATTATTAGTTCAAATAATAATCACAATTTGAAAAATGATATTACCATAGAATAATTAAAAACATGATACACACATACAAACAACTAATAGTGTCTTCAGATCCTTTATGAGAAGAGATAGATAATAACTCACCAAAATCTACCTATCATGTCACAACAATCATGTCTCAATTCTATGAAATGTCCCATGGAAATAACTCTTAATTGAATGACCCAAAAAACGTTGATTCTAAACTATAATGATCTGAAATAGATACCATCTCAATATAGGCACCCATCCTAATCTTCCACATACTCGATGAGAATCTTAACCCCTAGAAGATTGAATATAAAACATGGTCGTCGAGCAACAACAAGCGTTAATGTTTTCACCCACCCTAAAGTGACATAAACAAGGAATATAAACACAAAATAGAGGTAATTACTATATGATATATATATATATTTTTTTCCATAAAACATAAATAAAAAGGTATTGATACATCTAAATAGGTAGAAACAAAAATATCCATGAGATATGTCCAACTTCAAAGGACTACACCACTCGAAAAAGCTACTCTAATAGATCTATGTTGTCACATTTGAATATAATCACAATCTCCACACAATAAACCCAAAACCTATCTCATATAAAACATATATTCCTCACTATGGATCCATGTATTTCATTTCATTGAAATACTTGACAAGATCTACATAGTACCAATTTGGAATATAGGTTGTGAGCTAACATGTTCAGTAGGGTATCACTCATTTGTTCCATATCAAGTCTTGAAACAATAATCCAACCATTTATAACATCAAATATAATAACGAATGATAAAAATCGAATAGTTTTTAAATAAAAATCTAATGAAAACATTTTAATATTAGTGTTTCTATATTTCCAAATAATGAACATAAATTATATTCAAATATATTAAGATAAATACATCAAAATTGGTATATAAAATAAAAAATAATTTACCATATCGCATATAATATCCATGAATGTACAATAAAAATAGTATAAACCAATAGAATATAAAATCATCCAAAAGTAGATTTATCATGATGCCAAGGACCAAAGTAGGTCAGGATATCTAGGAAACACATATCTAACATCGAAAATAACATAAAAATCAATCCACTTGACATATTCCTTATGTTTTTATAGTAGAAAAACTCCACATAATATAAACCCTCAGCAGGTTTAACATGTTCTAGAAAAATAGGCATAAGGATCATAAGAATGTTTTGTGAGAAACCCTCCAAGAGAGTGGATGAGAAAAATTATTATACCATCAACATAAGTACCCAATACTACTAATGTGCTCTATGTTACCAAAGAATTTCAATAAACATTTTAGTAAAACAATTTTTTAACCTTTTATACAAACCATTTCAAATTGATTTGAAAACCATTTTTCCTTTACCAAAACCAACTTAATAATATATTTTATCAAAACAAATTTTTATAGTCACAAATTCAGTCATTAAATCATTATATTTTATTTACCAATCAAATTATAAAATAACTAGAGAAATATAGTTCACTAACACAGCCTAGGGAAAGAACCAGCTACCTCCAAACTCGTGTTACAAATGCCCGCAATAGAATACACTAATAACAATTAAACTAAAATGATAAGGGAAGGCCATGAATCAATATATAAATCTAAAAATTTATTCAACATAAAAAAGATTATTATATGATAAAACATCAAATACCTCATTAACGCACACCCACCTCACCACAACGAAAAATGATATAGCCCAAGAATAAGATCACATAAAGAATCATGACAGAAACAAGAAGAAACATAACCAATGATTATAAAAACCAATAGAAAAATGAAAAAAAACCACAATGATCCTAAAAGGTAATGAATTAGAAAGGATTACTCACATAAAGAGATGAAATCCAACCACAATAGTGATCATTACCTGAATAAATCAATCTGTAATTAACGAATGCTCCCAGAATCATCCAACAACCACACTAGATTAAGAGAAGTAATAATTATGGTTGGAAATAATAACATGTCACTCGTATGGGGCCTAAATATCATTAATAATAAATTTAAATTATGTGTAATCCCTTTACATGTTCTGTAAAACTTGGGACTCACATATGATAAAAAAACCCTTTCCTTTTTAGAAAATAGTTCACTTTAATCATTACAAGGTGTTTAACTTGTCCACGACATGACCTCCCTTAAATATATGTACATTGATAATGAAATATTATCCACATATATAACACATTCAGTATTACCATTACACGACCTTTATTTTTCCATAGGATTGTAAAAACATCAATTTTGTTAGAAAGTTCACAAATTTACTCGGGCGTTCTATAAATGTTTAGAGAACACCATAAGTCTATAATACATTTATACCCAGACCCCATTAATTCAAAGAACATAAATATGTAAATATATGTTTAATTTATTTATAAAATTTATTATTTCCCTGAGATTCCTAAGACACACACAATTTAAGTGGGGAACTAGAAAAATAAATTGAAATAATTGAAATTGGGTAATAGGATGTTACAAAAGTAGTTGTATAATGGGTAATAGTGGCTGTCGTGTGATGAGTTTTATAGGGTAGAAAATTCTAATGAAATTATTATGAGTATATATTATTTTTTAATTCAAATAGTGGATGGTGGTGTTGACAGACATTATTAATTATATTTTTAGTGGATTTTTTAATTCAATTAGAATAATTTCTACTGGATTTATACAAATATACCATTACATTAGTTTCTAATTGTACAGTTAGAAAAAAGATGATAATTTAGGACATCAATAATATTATATATTATGTAAACTTTTAATTATATATAATCATCAACCAAAATTATATTTATAGAAATTCCACATTCTAATATGGAAATGTTGGATATTTATATCGAAATTGTTATTTTTCCAATATAGATATAATGAATAATGATTTTTTAATGTATTAGAGGTTTAACTCAAAAATTTAATACATTTTATTTCTATTTGATAATTATAATTTTTTTAATACCTTGAATATAATTATATACAATAGTTTTTCAGACTCTGCGATGTACTAAAGAAGGACATCTCAAATTGAAATACTTAGTTTATACCTAGATTTTACAACCTAATATAAATTTTATATAGATATAGTTGATGATGAATAAACTATTTCACTATCCAACAGAGTGACTATTTTTTAAAAAAATTTGGATGAGGTGGATCAATTAATTCTGATTTATTATTATAGGTCATGAAAAGATAATCATCCATTCATTTTTCAATTATAAAATCAGTTTTAAGTCACTAAACTTGTTGAATATTTTAAAGTATTTAATGAATATCCATGCATATATGAATTATGATAATATATGTCCATATGCGGAAAGATAAGATGAATTGACTAAAATTAATTTTTAACCATATTTTCAATATATATTTGATATATATCTATTATTAGATATCTCATTAATTCAATGAATATATTAAACAAATACATTAATATATATTTACTCAATTTTTCGTTAATTTAAAATTTTATATTTATGATTATACAAACCAATAATTTACACATATATATAAATTAATTGGTATTCTTAGATAAATACAAGTGTGTGTCAAAAATATTAAATAATGTGTAATGGAATTTTTATAATAAATGAATGTGAACAAAAAATGTTATAATTATATTAAGGTCTTGTAATAAATATTAAATATGAATTAAAAATACACACTATAAAACTAAAAATTTAAATGGGTCAATATACTCATAAAAATAAAATAACTAGATTAAGAATTTATTTTATTTCATGGCCCTCTAAAATTATCACATGCATGACCAGCATTGCAAAAGAAAAAGATTGTTTGAAATCATATAAGAAATTTTGAAAAGGAAATTAATGTAACATTCATAAAAAAATATTGAATTAAAAATGAATTATATCAGAGATAATTATAGGGTGTGTCATAAATAATTTAATGTTGGATTCATAATTTACTTTTCCAAAAAAAGTAAACATTGATATAATAATGTTAATATTTTAGGTATTAATGTTCATAGAAATTAAAATTTACAAAAATAAATTATAAATATTATTATTATCTAAAAAAATATGTTATATTTTCATTATAGAAAACATAAATAAGTATAAAATTTAAATACTTTTTTCTTTCATTTGTATAGTGAAACATAAAGGATTTTTGTTTATATTTAAACATTAATATTACATATATTTTGAAAATTAATTTGAATAAAATATTATGAAATGTATGAAATAATATATAACGTTAATTAATTATAAAACAACAAATATAAAATACCTAAATATAGTCACTCATTGAAAAAAAAATTATTTTTTTATATATAGAAATTTTTTTGAATTTATTATATGAATGTATTTAAATGATAAATTGATAATATATAGGATTTTATTTTTAAATATTAGAAATGGTTTTTGGAAGTAACGTAATAAAAATATCTTTGGCTGATCTATTTTAATTTTTTCATGAAATTTTTTTTGGGGTATAGAGATAAATATGAGTTTTATGTGTATAGTACTACTTAAGATATCATCATTATATAAATATGATTTGATAATTTCTAAAATAATTATCATGATTTAAAATGTTTTTAATGAGAAAAATATGATTTTTAAATAAAAAATTTAATTTATAAACATATAAATCCATCAAAAAATCTTATTTTTCTTTATATTTAATTTTAGGATTATTTTGGTTTCTTTATTTTGAAAATAATATTTGGTTGACGCGTTTTGGTTTGGGGATTTCATAAATTTAAATGGTTTGTTTGTATCTCAGTCATAGATAATGAAAATTAATATCAATCCACACTAATCAACTTCTTTTTCCAGTATAATATTATAATAAAATCAAAATTCTAAAATACCCTTTCCCTTTTGACATATAAACACCTTTCCACCAAACCTTTCACCTCTAATCCAAAATATTCTTATTTCCAAAATAAAATCCAAAATATCTATCATAATTCAACAATAAATGTCCCTAGTTATTTCTTCCATCCATAATAATATCCTATGATTGTCTTACACTCAACATAATGGAGGTGACATAAAGTAAATCCATTTGATACCATTGCCTCTCCTTCACATCTAATTTTTGATTATTTTTCCATGAAACTCAATTGAGCATCCATGTTTTTTTCTTCCATGACTCCAATTTCCTTAATATTAATATTCAACTCCCCCATTATTGATGATATCTCAACCATTACCTCTAGACAATTCCCTTTTTTATAATATTTATATGATGAAATATGGGTTATAAAATATCTATCATCTCCTTTTGATTATACTCTTACCCCATATGTAATATTAATTATCATTAACAAAAATAGGAAATAATAGATCAATTACTCAATTATTATTTTATAATATTCAAACATTTATTATGTTATAAATTCTTAAAAATCCCTTAAGGGAATCATTGTCCATTATAATTGTCATTTTCTATGTAACTTAATTATGGTGATTCATATTCATATTTTATCTATATTTAAAAATTAATTTTATGTTTTAATATGAAATAAATAATGAGGAATTTTTTTTTGATGTATTCTTGAAAAAACAAGCCTGATATTAAATATATTAAAAGTGAACAATCATAATCGTGTAAAACAAGATTATTGATGGAGATTCTATGAATTTTTAACTGATTTATTAACTAATGAACTCCCTAAACAGTTGAATGACATGATAAATATACAATATATCTCTTATATATTATGAAATTATAAAATAGTGACCTTTAACCATTACCATTACATTGGTGTGGTATAGAAACTAAAAATTGAAAAAACACATAATGATAGAAAATGAGAATGTAATAAAAAATATGAAATAAAAGAGATAATAATTTAATTGAATGAATTAATAATTTTTATATAAACATGAAAAAATATCTTAATAATCTAATTAATAAAATTAAACTTATAATTCATGATATTGGAGGATAATTTCAAAATAATCGGGACATGATATATGGTTTCCACCTTCAAATCACCATTATTTTTATTTATTCTTTTCATATTACTTGTATCTTAAAATATATCCTTTGTAAAAATGTTATTATATATAATATGTACTTATTTTTTTATTTATAATCTGATTGTTCTATTATATCTACTACGCATAATTATTTATATCTCATAACTACAATGTCATAAGGGGCACATTATAATTTTCTTTTATGGTATTTGTAACATCCCAGGTAAATAATGAATAAAACATTTTCATATTTATTAATATTTACGAATTAAATATTAATTTTACTTTAAAAGGGTTGCTATGTTCAATAGCGTACCCGATATGTAACAAAGAGTTTCATTGAAATCATTCATTGCACACTAGTAATAAAATAATATTATTTTAAATGGTAGTTAACACATAGCCATTGTATTGGATGGAATGGAAATAAATAACTAAAATATGATTATATATGTTTTTTAAATGTTTTTACTTTTATCTAATAAAAGATAAAGGCTTAAAATACGGAAAGAATTCAATTTTAGGCGTATATCCCTAGTTTTCACTAAAGGTTCACTTATCGCCTTTTGATGGAGAACCGTCATTAAACATATTTTTGTTCACTCTTATACAATATATTGGACCAAATAAAACTCTTCTTTATAATCGGGACATCAAAATTTACATTTTGTAAATTTGTGGTATTTTTCCGATAAAGTTAATTTTTTAATGAATAGTGTAAAATGTTGTATTTTAATTCAAAACCTCTTTTTAATATAATTTATTTATATGATTATTTTATCTTTTGAATTGGTTTTAAAGTGAAATTAGAATATATTTTTACCATTAAATCCAATAGTGGTCGTTGGAATTAATTTCACTTTGAAGTCGGACTTAAATTAATGTCAATCTTTTGATACTTATTGTTTCATAAAAACACGCTATTAGCTCTGAGAGCGGGAATTAATTATTAAATTAATTAATGCAACTTAAATGTTTTGAATTTTGTAAAATTGACTTCATTTTTGAATTCTGAATATCAAATATAGCTTAGGGTGATGTTTTGGTATTTTTCTGAAAAACATCAATTTTTGATGAATAGTGAAACTACTAAGTGGTACTTAAAAAGGTGATTTTTCGTTTAAATGAAATTTTACAACCTCTGTGTTTTGAATTTCAAAAATCCTACATACATGGTTTTCATTAAGAAGTAAAATGTGGTTCAATGGGATTAAAATAATTTTTTGGTGAATAGTATCTTATTAAGTTTTAAATCGCGATTAGAGGTAATTAGTGTAAATTAAGTTAAAAATAATATTTTAATAATATGAAATGATCTTGAAACATATCCTAACCTCATTGGATATGTCATGGACGACCAAGAAAATCCATGGGTCAACTTGGGGACCCCATCAAGCCACTTTGGTTGGAAAATGACATTAATAACATTTTATTTAATGTTAAAATAAAAATATCACAAACATGAGTTGTTTTACTAAAACAATTTTTACATGGGGTTATACAAATCAGATTTTTTACTATAAATATTCATTGGAAAGGATAAAAGATTTCCTACATTATAGAATTTGTTTTATAATTTATATACATTAAATAAATCAAATTATTTATGACACCATGATGATGCAGCGATTACCTCATTATTTAACGATTTAAATAAAATGGAAAGATAATGTAATGTATAAGACCTAAACATGTCAAAAACCTATTGTATGGGTGGATTTTGAACCCTTATCACCTTATCCACTATACACATCAATGTGCGACCATTAAAATCAGAAACTCATTCTAAAATAAATTAACATTATCTTACTTTCCAAGAGTGCCCCTCCTCTCCTCTTATAAAAGGCCACCACATCTACCACCTTACCAACACATCCAAAGCCTTTGGCTCGGCCAAACCCTTCCCATTTTGTCTCTCCACATCCCTCTCTTACTCTTTGAAGTCTCACTTTGGGTATAAGTCTTCCCAAGGAAGCCATTGAGATCAAATCTAAGAGAGTTACCCGATTTTAAGGTAATGTCTTCACTTGTGTTATTTTGTATTATTTTGCTTCTCCAACCCCCTAAAATCTTTTTATTCATTTATTTTGTAACAACTACAGTATCTTAAATATACTAGGATGTATTCATAATAATCTTTCCAGCTTCACTTACACACATCTACATCTAATGGTTAAAGAACATACTGTTTCTGTGGTTGGCGAATTTCTGCCTCCCGAAACGATGATTGTTCAATATTCTTTTAAACACCTTTAATGGTGGCCATGAAGATGTCACTAAATGTATATATGATATATATTATGCTTACGTTTTCTTTATTTTTCTTTATTTTTCATTTGTGGTATATACCTTTATGGTTTCCATTGTGGGTAAACACGATAATTTCATTTTAGGAAGTGCGGACTACCGCCCCCTCAAAGTGATGTGATTCGTTAATGCCATATATGGGACGTATAAAGGATGGATTTAAAGATATTATATATGATTTTATACTGGAATTATAATATACCTCTATATCATTAGTATTTCTTTCCATTAAAGTATGATATAGAAATGAAAGCAGCGTTCATGCGTACGTACGGCTTACCGTCTCCCTGAACGGTGCATTTCATTTATTATCCCAAAATGTAATTTACTATTATAAGTACATGTATATAATGGATATATATGATGAACGATACATCTAAATGATGAATATAATTATGGAATTAAAATATACATACCTCTCATTTAGTTTTAATTCCATTAATATAACAAAGAAATGAAAGTAGCATTCATGCGTACGTACGACTTACGGTCTCCATGAACGGTGCATTTCATTTCTTACCTATAAATGATTATGTAATATTATAAATACATATATATACTGTATATATATGATATATATGATATCCAAATCAGGAATGTAATTCTGGATATAAAGAACCTATGACCACACTAACAACATGTAATTGTAAGAAGTCCACTTTCGACTTAAGGACCAAATATCGACAAAATAATCATTATTAACATAAATGATTACATAATGTTTATAACATGGAAATCAGTGATATAAAAAGAATAATAAGCTTGAAAAATGTTCTTAAGCAAGTAGAAATTAACTCAAGTTTATTATTCAGGACGTTAAAGAATGATCGAGTCAAGTCGTACCCGAGGTAAGGGAATTCGTCTCAATCTCCTTTCATTGAGGCATATTTCGTTTTATACAAAACTATCTTTTATATGGTTTATAAACCCCTTTGAATTTTACTTTTATACAAAAGGAATCTTTTTCTACGAAGCGTTTTACTAAACGACAAAAAGTAATGTTTCTTTTAACGTACACGGTGACAACGACCTTTTCTGCCGCCGCGAGTATTATTTGGTCTTTGGCTTCCTCAACAAGCCGTGATGTTTTTAAAATGAAATAAATACCATACAATCATTTATGTATTTTGGTATTGAAAATGGTTTTTATAATGGATTTGTTATGTAAATATATTTGAGTGATATATTGTGATCAAAGTGTGGAAATGTTTTCTTTCCATTATATTTGTTTTTTGTCTTATGATTTTATAATGGTACTTGGACATTTGACGGGTGGTTACGTGATAAACCATATGACGGGTGGTGCCGTGAATACTAGGATGGGTGGTTACGTTATAACCTCCAATGCATTGGGTATGGAATCTGACCGTATGGCTATTCCATTAAGTATGTATGGAAGTTGGCCGTATGGCTATTCCATTAAGTGATATGTGTGGAAGTCGACCGTATGGTTATTCCACTTAAGTATGTTTATGTCCCAAGTTACCTTTATATGTTATGTGTTCTTTATAAGGGTTTTATGGTAATACTTTGGTTACAAAAGGGAATGTAATGATATTTTATTCAGTGAAGAGTTTTTACTAATTTATGAAGGTGAAGGTATTAATTTGATAAAGTATACATGGTTTACTTATTGTTTGAAAAACTAACAGTTTTCATTATTTTTGTTTCCCTTACTGAGCTTTTTATGCTCACCCCAAGTTTTTTTGAAATGTTTTTCACATGACTTAATGTGGAATAGGGTCATGGATGGGATCAAGGAAATGTCATGATATATAAAACATGGAACTAGACATGTTTCTTTTTAAGAGTTTTTTTATTCTATGGAAACATAGTAGAATTTTCTACTTTCTAATCTTCTGAGATGTAACAGTTATGTCCTAATTCTCTAAAAATCTAATCCTGAAAAGATCCTCAATGTGAATTATTCATTTAATTCAATATTAAGTAATGTTTAAGGTTGGGGCCTTATAGTTGGTATCAGAGGTCAGTTTAGACAACTTTAGGAGTTAGAAAATTGTTAAATTATAAATTAATTTATGGTATGATTGAAATGATATAGCATTTACAGATTACCATGTTGCTTCACCTAAGGTATTTTAGTGTTAAGAATGGTTTTTCATAGATGAAATAAAGAATCTTTTTTGGGAATGAATACTGAGGGAAATGACCTTCCAAATCAGTATCCTGAGATGGTCAGAATCAGAACTACACAGTTTTATGCAGTGATGGCTCAGTTGACTCAGGTTAATACTGAAGGAGTTGAAAGGAAGATTGGTGAATGATCCAGTTTTGGCACTACCTTCCAGGAATTGTGAGTTTGTTATATACAGTGATGCTTCATTGAAAGGACTTGGTTGTGTCCTTATACAGAATGATCAGGTAATTTCTTATGCTTCACATCAGTTGAAAACTCATGAGGTAAATTACCCTACACATGATTTAAAATTAGCTGCTATTGTTTTCACTTTAAAAATTTGGAGGCATCGTTTGTATGGAGTAAAGTGTGAAATATATACTGATCACAAAAGTTTAATGTATATATTCACTCAGAAATAATTGAACATGAGACAGAGGAGATGGCTATAATTAATCAAGGATTATTATTGTCCAATTCATTACCATCCGGGAAAAGAAAATAATGTGGCTGATGCTTTGAGTCGAAAATGTAATGCTTCATTAACCATGCTACGTTTGGAATGAGATCCTTTGGTTTTTGATTTGATGAACATTGGCATAGAAGTTTTTGGTGCAGGAAGTTCTTCTGTTTTGTTTCAGGTATCAGTGAGATCATCCCTATCAGACAGAATTAAGAAAGCACAGAGGAAAGATAGTGAGTTGCAGAAAAAGGTAGAGCTGGTTTAGAAGGGTAAGTTTCCTTAATTCAACATTGATAATGATTGTGTTTTGAGGTTTGGAAAGAGGTTATGTGTACCTGGTGATTCAAAGTTGAAGAATGAGTTGTTATGTGAGGCTCATAGTTCCCCATTTTCAGTTCATCCTGGCAGTACTAAGATGTACAGGGATCTGTGGGAGTATTACTGGGGGGATGGAATAAAAAGAGATATTGCTGATTTTACTGTGAAGTGTTTGACTTGTCAGCAGGTTAAAGCAGAGCATCAGTTACTGAAAGGGATGCTTCAGCCTTACCAGTGCCAGAGTGGAAATTGGAGAATATATCCATGGACTTCGTTGTGGGATTGTCGAGGACACCTCGAGGTTATAATTAAATCTGGGTTATTGTTGATCTACTGACTAAATCTTCTAATTTCCTTGCTATACGTGATACTTTTTCCCTATATCAACTTCCTCATTTGTATCTTAAAGAGATAGTCATGTTACATGGAGTTCCTCTCTCCATTGTGTCCGATCGTGATCCCATGTTTACTTCTAACTTTTGGAAAGGCCTTCAGAAGTCGTTGGGTACTGAATTAAATTTTAGTACAGCTTTTCATCCGCAATCCGATGGGCAGTCAGAACGAAATATTCAGACCTTGGAGGATATGCTACGAGCTTGTTCGATGGATTATCAGGGAAGTTGGGACCAACATCATTCTTTGGTTGTGTTTTCATATAATAACAGTTTTCATTCCTGTATACAGATGGCACCATTCGAGGCATTATATGGGAAGTGGTGTCGAACTCCAGCATTTTTGGGATGAAGTGGGTGAAAGGAAGGTGATGGGACCAGAATTGGTAGAAGAGATGGCAAAAAAAGTTCAGATGATTCAGAAACAATTGAGAACAGCTTAGAGCAGGCAGAAGAGTTATGCGGATAACCGGAGAAGGATCTATTTTTCGAGGCAGGTGATCATGTTTTTCTCAAGGTTTCTCCATGGAAAAGTGTGATGATATTTGGTAAGAAAGGAAAGTTGATTCCAAGGTTCATTGGACCATATGAAATTCTAGAGAATGTTGGATCATTTGCTTACCGAGTGGCTTTACCTCCGAGTTTATATCAGGTACACAATGTTTTTCATGTTTCTATGTTGAGGAAGTATATGTGAGATCCATCTCATGTTTTGAGTCCAGAGGTAGTTCAGCTGAAGGAGAACCTATCTTATGAAGAACAACCAGTCCAGATTCTTGACTGATGAGAGCAAGTGTTGCGAAATAAGGTAATTCACCAGGTAATGGTTTTGTGGAAAAAACATATTGTTGAAGAGGCAACGTGGGAATCTTAAAATTCTATGAGGGATAAATACCCACACTTATTTTGATAAGTGAATAAAATTGTGAGGACGCAATTCCCAAAAGGGGGGAAGGATGTAACATCCCAGGTAAATAATGAATAAATTTTTTTCATATTTATTAATATTTATGAATTAAATATTAATTTTACTTTAAAAGGGTTTCTTATGTTCGATAGCGTACCCGATACGCAACAAAGACTTTTATTGAAATCTTTCGTTGCACACTAGTAATAAAATAATATTATTTTAAATGGTAGTTAACAAATAACCGTTGTATTGGCGGGAATGGATAGAAATAAGTAAAATATGATTATATATGTTTTTTAAATGTTTTTAGTTTTATCTAATAAAAGATAAAGGCTTAAAATATAGAAAGAATTCAATTTTAGGCGTATATGCCCTAGTTTTCACTAAAGCATCACTTATCGCCTTTTGATGGAGAACCATCATTAAACATAGTTTTGTTCACTCTTATACATTCTATTGGACGAAATAAAACTCTTCTTTATAATCGGGACATCAAAATTTACTTTGTGTAAGTTTTTGGTATTTTTTCGATAAAGTTCATTTTTTAATGAATAGTGTAAAATGTTGTATTTTAATTCAAAACCTCTTTTTAATCTAATTTATTTATATGATTAGATTATCTTTTGAATTGGTTTTAAAGTGAAATTAGAATATATTTTTACCATAAAATCCAATAATGGTCGTTGTAATTAATTTAACTTTTAAATCGGACTTTAACTAGTGTCAATCTTTTGATACTTATTATTTCATAAAAACACGCTATTTGCTCTGACAGCGGGAATTAATTATTAAATTAATTAATGAAACTTAAAGGTTTTGATTATTTTGAAATTGACTTTATTTTTGAATTCGGAATATCAAATATATCTTAAGGTGAGGTTTTGGTATTTTTCTGAAAAACATCAATTTTTGATGAATAGTGAAACCACTAAGTGGTACTTAAAAAACTGTTTTTTCATATAATGGAATTTTACGAGGTCTGTGTTTTGAATTTAAAAAATCCGACATACATGGTTGTCATTAATAAGTAAAAGTTGGTACAATGGGATTAAAATAATTTTTTGGTGAATAGTAACTTATTAAGTTTTTAATCGCGATTAGAGGAAATTAGTGTAATTTAAGGTAAAAATAATGTTGTAATAATATGAAATGATCTTGACACATGTCCTAACCTCATTGGATGTGTTATGGCCGACCAAGAAAATCCATGTGTCAACTTGGGGACCCCATGAAGCCACTTTGGTTGGAAAATGACATTAATAACTTTTTATTTAAAGTTCAAATAAAAATATCACAAACATGAGTTGTTTTACTAATACAATTTGTACAAGGGGTTATAAAAATCTTATTTTTTACTATAAATATTAATTGGAAAGGTAAAACTATTTCCTACATCATAGTATTTTTTTTATAATTTTTAGACATTAAATAAATCAAATTATTTATGACATCATGATGATGCAGCGATTACCTCATTATTTAACGATTTAAATAAAATGAAAAGATAATGTAAAATATAATACCTACACAAGTCCAAAACCTATGGGATGGGTGGATTTCCTACCGTTATCACCTTTTCCTCGAAAAAAATGAATGTGGAACCATTAAAATCCGAAACTCATTCTAAAATAAAGTAACATTTTCTTACATTCCAAGAGTGCCCCTCCTCTCCTCTTATAAAAGGCCCCCACCTCTACCACCTTACCCACACTTACAAAGCCATTGGCTCGGAAAACCCCTTCCCATTATGTATCTCCACATCCCTGTATTACTCCTTTAAGCCTCACTTTGGTCATAAGTCTTCCCAAGGAAGCCTTTGAGCTCAAATCTAAGAGAGTTACCCGATTTTAAGGTAATGTCTTCACTTGTGTTCTTTGGTTTATTTTGCTTCTCCAACACCCTAAACTCTATTTATTCATTTATTTTGTAACAAATCCAGTATCTTCAATATACTATGATGTTGTTATAAGAATATTTCGAGCAACACTTACACACATCTACATCTAATGGTTAAAGAACATATTGTTTCTGTGGTTGGCGAATTTCTACCTCACGAAACGATGATTGTTCAATATTCTTTTAAACACCTTTAATGGTGGACATTAAGATGTCACTATATTTATATATGATATATATTATGAATATTTATTCCTTATGCTTATTCATTTTTCATTTGTCGTATACCTTTATGGTTTCCATTGTGGGTAAACACGATAATTCCATTTTAGGAAGTGCGGACTACCGCCCCCTCAAAGTGATGTGATTCGTTAATGCCATATGTGGGACGTATAAAGGATGGATTTAAAGATATTATATATGATGTTATACTGGAATTATAATATACCTCTCTATCATTATTATTTCTTTCCCTTAAAGTATGGGATAGAAATGAAAGTAGTCTTCATGCGTACGTACGGCTTGCCGTCTCCATTAACGGTGCATTTCATTTCTTATCCCCAAATGTAATGTACTATTATATGTACATGTATATAATGGATATATATGATGAATGATACATCAAAATGATGAATATAATTCTGGAATTAAAATATACATAACTCTCATTTAGTTTTAATTCCATTAATATGACAAATAAATGAAAGTAGCGTTCATGCGTACGTACGGCTTACCGTCTCCATGAACGGTGCATTTCATATCTTACCTCTAAATGATTATGTAATATTATATATACTTGTATATTCTGGATATATATGATATATATGATATCCAAATCAGGAATGTCATTCTAGATATAAATAACCTTTGACCACATGAACAACATGTAATTGTAAGAAGTCCACATTCGACATAAGAACCAAATATCGACAAAATAAACATTATTAACTTAAATTATTACATAATTTTTATAGAATGGAAATAAGTGATATAAATGGAATAATATGCTTGAAAAAGTTTCTTATGCAATTAGAAATTAACTCAAGTTTATTATTCAGGACGTTAAAGAAGGATCGAGTCAAGTCGGACCCGAGGTAAGGGACTTCGTCTCAATCTCCTTTCATTGAGGCATATTTCATTTTATACAAAACTATCTTTTATACAGTGTATAAACCCCTTTGACTTTTAATTTTATACAAAAGGAATCTTTTTCTACGAATCATTTTACTAAACGAAAAAAAGGAATGTTTCTTTTAACGTACGTGGTGACAACGACCTTTTCCGCCGCCACGAGTATTATTTGGTCTTTGGATTCCTCAACAAGCCTTGATGTTTTTAAAATGAAATAAATACCGTACACTCTTTTATGTATTTTTGTATTGAAAATGGTTTTTATAATGGATTTTTTATGTCAATATATTTGAGTGATATATTGTGATCAAAGTGTGGAAATGTTTTCTTTCCATAATATTTGTTTTATGTCTTATGAATTTATAATGGTACTTGGACATTTGACTGGTGGTTACGTGATAAACCATATGACGTTTGGTGCCGTGAATACCAGGACGGGTGGTTACATTATAACCTTCAATGCATTGGGCATGGAAGTTGGCTGTATGACTATTCCATTAAGTATGTATGGAAGTTGGCCGTATGGCTATTCCATTAAGTGATATGTGTGGAAGTCGACCGTATGGTTATTCCACTTAAGTATGTTTATGTCCCAAGTAACCTTTATATGTTATGTGTTCTTTATATGAGTTTTATGGTAATACATTGGTTACAAAAGGGTAAGTAATGATATTTTATTCAGTGAAGTGTTTTTACTACTTTATAAAGGTGAAGGTATTACTTTGATAAAGTATAAATGGTTTACTTGATGTTTGAAAAACTAACCATTTTCATTATTTGTGTATCCATTACTGAGCTTTTTATGCCCACCCCGAGTTTTTTTGAAATGTTTTTCACAGGACTTAATGTGGAATAGGTTCAAGGATGGGATCAAGGGAAAGTCATGCTATATAAAACATAGAACTAGACATGTTTCTTTTTAAGAGTTTTTTTATTCTATGGAAACTTAGTAGAAGTGTCTACTTTGTAATCTTTTGAGATGTAATAGTTATGTCCTAATTCTCAAAAACTCTAAACCAGAAAAGATCATCAATGTGAATTATTCATTTAATTCAATATTAAGTAATGTTTAAGGCAGGGGCCTTATAGTATTATATTCTCTATAATTATGTATCTATTAATATGGATGATATCATTTCTCATAATTAATATATTAAAAAAATCAAAGATATATTCTATAAAATTTTCAATATTTAAATTATTTTATTGATATTAACTTAAAAAAATTGGCATTACTCCTTACGATGTAAAAATTTTATATTCAATCATCTATATTGAATTGTTTTCAAAAAGAATATTATTTAACTTATTGAGTGATGACTGGGGATTGAAATTATATTTGTCTTTCATGTGTCATTATGTCTCCTACGATATACTCGAATTAGGTATTAGAATCATATATATTTTCCTATACATCTCAATGATGTTAAAATTCTAGTTTTTGGATATTTAGACGCTAGTAAGAGGTTTGAGAAATGAAGAGTGGAGTTTAAAATGAATTATTATAATGGAGTTTGTATTCCAGTGTGGAGTCAGGATCACATTGTGAGATAATAGATTGATAGAATTTATATATTATTATTATCCACGGTGTGTTATAGTGTTTCTTTGTTGAATTTATTATTATTAATTTTTCAGTATGGACCTCATGGGGTAGTTGTTTCCAGGGCAACCTGGAATTTTTGTTGAATGGTTAATAGTTCTTCAAACATGGAGACACATTTTTGATGAATCATAAGCAGTGATATTGATTATTTATTGACAATTATGTTCTAATATTTATCATTCAGTATGGATTTTTTATTTTCTTTTATCATAGTCATGTTTTGGGTTTTATCAAGTCAAAAAGTGAATGTCTTGGGTTGCGTTGTAAGGTCTATGATGGGTGATATTTTTTTATGTCATTTTATGATTCACTGCACCATGAGTCATCTTTGGTTCCATGGTTGGGATCAATATTTTTTATTATGTAGTCTCGATGGGACCATCATTTCATGGTATTTATTTCTGGAACCATCCCACTATGTCCCTCCTAGATGGTGGAGAGCCGAGTGTGATAACCCAATATAACCTTTAATAGTCTAGTGTATAGAGTCAACTGTCGATTACATAAATTACATTGAATGGAGGTTTTATCCAAAGGTACCAATACACACAGATATATACCTAAATACCCCTATAACGTTTAAAGGTAAAATAAATCCAATTCAAATGCATGGATACATCTATATCTCACAAATAGAGTAAGAAAATTACATGATAGCATAATGGAAAAAATAAAAATCCACCAAAATTGATAAAATATTTCCACCAGCTAGAGGTAGGAGACTGTATAAAAATAAATCACCTAGTATGAACAAATTTAAATCTATCCTAGCAAAACATTACCTACTCTTCGTCTACATGGTACATCATTGAATGTCCAATCATCTATATAAGACACGATATTTTTGGGAATATTCGAAACATGGGTGAGTATAACAATACCCCATAGGGAACCCCAAAATCACCAAACATTAATAATTTTGTGAGTAATCATCTCATCACAATGTCATGTTATAAAAATATGTTACTTATAATAATAACAACCAGATATACACATGATAGACACTATTTATTAGGGTAAGGTCACAACTGTAAAGCCCTCGTAATATTTTTCTTGAGATTATTATGTAATTATTATCCAGGAGAACTCACTCCTCATACCATGTGATTCTAATAGTGATTATATGAGAGGTCGTAGTAATGGGGCCTCTCCATGAAGCAGTATATGATGAAACATAGGATATATCAATTTACATAAAGGGGACCACACTCAGGTCCATGGATGACACTTCATCCACTAATTTGACAAACCAAAAATTTATTGGATCAACACATGTGTGTGTTGGTCATATAGATTCTTGAAATCCCACATAGAGAAGATGATATGATAGAGGATCCCACCCTAAATCTCATAAAGGATTCCAAAAATTCTATTCATTATTGATCCTACAGAGGGGATCAAATCCAATTTCTATTTAATAATTCCACTAACTTCATGCCCCTTCATCATTGGCTTGAGAAGGCACTAAGATGAAACATGGCCATCAGTGATGTTCACATGGTTTCAAAGGATATAAATAAATGTCAAGGGCTTCAATAAGAATTGGTTATTGATTTTTACTTATAGGAAAATAATAAAACCAAACAAGTCATAATCAACCACAACAATATGACGCATGTAAATAATGTAAACCATGATATGCAATTACCAAGAGAAAACTGAACTGCCAAACTCTTCCATAATAATTTCACAAAAACAATACAACTAAATCAAAAAAATTCCAAAATTAGAGAACCAAATTGATGAAACATCGAAAAGTACATAAGGAAATAGTTCCACAATTTACAACTCAACACCAAGATCCATGCTCCAATAACTACAACACCAAACAAACATTATACAGAACCACTAGAAAAAATTATAGGCTTTACCTTTTCCGGTATCCGAGAATACAACATCAACAAAATCACCCAATTGACAAAGTAGGGGGTGAGTAATAATACTCATTAGGGTTCCCCCAAATTATTTCGCTACCGAAGCCACTAATATAGAATTGTTAACTAATTTATATTAATTAGTTTATATAAAACATTAAATGTGCAACAATTTAAAACAAGCCAAACACACCCTAACAAAACCATTTTCAACCAAATCCACACAAAAGAAATGAAATCTAAAAAACCTTCCATAATCCATTTTACCATTATATATTATCAAAATAATTTCATCTTCCTTTTCCACCTACATAATCCAAACATATCCATAATGTTTCAGACACTCAACCATGTGTAACAATCATGGTAGATCTTGTTTTCCAAGTTCATTTTCTACTTTTACCAATATAGTTGTTATTAACACCCACTTATCAATTATTGTGACCCTTCCATCCAATGTCCATCCCCTTTTTATATTGGCACCCCACACCCATATCACATCCATTTAATTCTCATTGGAAAATACTTAACCAAAAAACATGAATATGGTACACCAAGTCCACAACATTATGCAAAAATCCATTTCAATCCGAAATAGTCCTTAGGAAAATATCCATGGGACATTACCATCCAATAAAAACCCCTTTTATTGAAAATAAATTTCGTCAACCATTTTCATAAATCAACCAAAAAATGATTTTAAAATATACATTATAAAATCCAATGTCAAGAACAATTCACCGTTATACACCATTTTCCCCATATTTTAAATAATCAACAAAAAATAAATTTTCATCATAAATCAATCATCATAATAAAAGACAAATTCAGGAAAAACCAACTAATTGTTAACTAGTTTTCTATTTCTAGAAAATTAGAGTCGAGAGAGAAGCCTCCTACCATAGGGTTTCAATAATATTAGACAATGAGATACAACACCACAAATCTCAGGGGAAACTCTACAAAATAACCTTAGATCACTTTTAATAACATTAAAAGGAACAAATATCATCATTATTGGAAAAAAACCCATGATAAACATGGGAAGAATATTTATCTATAAAATTGAGAGAGATGGATATGTAGATCTAAGGAAAATCAAGGAGCAACCATTAGAGGAGACTTATCAGAGAAGAATCACCTTCACCACACCATAAAAACCCTTAAAATAACTTCTAAATTTAGTCAAAATACCGTATAACCCTTGAAAACCAAATATCCCAAATATGGTTCATGTTTGGGAAGAAATGAAGTGTTTTGAGAAAATACACAGTGGTCCTGTTTAAAAAAAAATTTAATGTCTCTACATGGGCCGCTTACATGGTTTGACAAACAATGCCCTAACTGTGCCCCTACTAATCTCCAAAGACTGCACCACAATGTTTCCTTACACTATTAGATAAACTATTCCCAACCCATGTGAATCCCACAACCTCATGTTTCATGTTTAACTGAGGGTTCTACATTGGTTCCCCGAACCATGCGCCATTAAAAATGCCCCAAAATCACTCAAAAATCTTCCCAAACTCTACCAAACATTACCCAACAACATTACCTACAAAAAATTGGAAAAAATAAGGGTTTCATGACTCTAATTCGGTGTGCTATATTCTCCCCACTATTATGATTTTTTCCTCGTATAGTATAGAACCATTCATTTTTCGAATGAGATTGGGCCATTTCTCGATCATCTATTTCTCTCATTCCCATGTCCCCTCCTAAATCGCACCATGCCACCAAGAAACCTAAACATGATAGATTCTTTAACCATGGAGTAAATTATTTTTTGTATTTAAAATCTACTATGGAATGGGATCAAACAAAGAATCCATCTCTATCCCGACATGATCCCATTGAATCACATGATCATGATCTAGATGATACTTCTTCAAATGGGAAACATGAAACACAATGTGAACCACACTAAAATGTGGTGGAAAATCCAACAGACAAGCCAACTCTTAAACCCTCGTAATTATATCAAAAGGATGAATAAACCTTGGAGATAAATTAACCACCTTTCCTAATGGATTATGTCCAATATTAGGATGGATTCTCAAGAACACATGATCACCCACCTCGAATGATAGTAGTCATTGATGATGATCTACATACGATTTCTAACAACTTAGAGACATCTCCATTCTATTATATATCAACATGATCTTATCCACTGACTCTTGGAGCATGCTTAGTCCAATAATCGATGACTCACCTATTTCCACCCAATAACGTGGTGAATGAAATGGACGCCCATAAAATTCATCAAATGGGGCCATATGTATCAGTGTCTGATAACTATAATTATATGAGACCGCTACAAACAAAAATTTATCTTCTAATGAACCACCAAAATCCATCACAAAAGTTTGTGTCATATCCTCTATTTTTTGTATCATCCTCTTAGATTTCTCATCCCAATGAATATGGTATTCCATACTCAAAAAACCCGGGTCCTAAGGGTTTTTTGAACGGATTTCCAAAAAATGAGATGTGAAACATATATTTCATTCTGATACATTCAATAATGGAACACCATAACCCTTTACCACCTCAATGATATATATTTTGGATAGATCCTCCATCATGTGAAATTCAAGTTTATGGATGAAATTAGTGGTTTCTATGATCCGAGCCACTATCACACATATGGCATCATGCATTCTAACCCATGTTGGGATACATATAACAAAATAAATCGTTTTTTAATCCCACTTCTTGATGGGGATTGGGAGATATTGTATCTTACCCATCATCCACTGATTCTCTGACATGACTTGCTAACAACTCAAGAATCCTGACACAAACTCAGCCACGTTCCTTTTCATACCCACCCACCAAAACATTTCTTTTAACTCCATGTACATTTTTCTAATTCCAGGATAAACCAACCTTCTTTAATGATAATAGGACCTGGGAATTTACTCATGATAATCCACCAGTGAAACCATCCCACTTAAAAAAATGAAAAACTAAATACCCATTTAGTTCTTGTCCCTTAATGGACTCCCCACCATTGAGTTTCGACCTCATCTCCATACACTCAGAATTAGATATCAGTACCTCTCTATCCAGGTAAACCAAATCAGGAACCAATGATACTAGAAATAAAACTTATCTATCAAATGTGACCCCATATTCCAACTACATGTTAGCTATAACTGACATCAACTACCCCTGATCTATTGTCTGTTTCACCTACTGAGCAAACAAATTCCTACATTATGCATCTTCCAGTGAATTTTCTTTTAACCAGTGTGTACATTAACTCAAGGTCAAACATATAGAGATTCTTTATAGATCTAAATTGCCTCATGTTAAAATATCATTGTGAGAAAATATGTTTCAAACTCTTGTGATTTGATAATCACATTGAATTTCTCACTAAAGAGATAATAATGCAAAATTTTGATGGCATGAACCACTACCAACTCCAAGTCATGCATCAAGTATTTCATCTCAAGAAACCTCATCATTCCTGAGAAATATGAAACCACATGATCTCCTGTCATGAAAACACAACATAACCCTAATCTAATGTGTAATAATACAACATGTACCCTTTCCCTAGTTCTAGAAAAATAAAGGTTGGTGATGATGTAATGAGACCCTTAAGATCATTAAAATATTTTTGACACTTCTCATTCCATTGAAATTGAAGATTCTTCCATGCCAAATATTCCATTAGTGAGGAAAATCATGAGAATTAATTAATAAAATTCTTCTTAATACCTAGAATGAATAAAAAATATCTATATTTAAAAGATATTATTTGGTGGATTCATTGAAATAATAGCCTCTATATTTTCTAGATCAACTGTAACACCTTTCCCTAAATAACATGTCCATGACAACAAACCACTTGTATCAAAAAGTCAGACATTAAAAATTTGACTAATAATATATAATATTTCAAGATCCCAAGCAGTATTTCTAAGTGTTGATCATGCCTTATCCTTGTCCAGCAATACACCAATATATCATCAATAAATACAACTAATAATGAATCCAGATATTCTTGAAATATTTGATTCATCAATTCTATAAAAAACATCGGTTCACTCATCATACCAAAGGGAATAAAAACATTCCCAAATTGGACATATATACATGTAAGGTCTGTTTTTGGATTATCCTCCTACTACACCCACAATTTATGATATCTGAATCACAATTAAATCATGGATAACCATTTAAAACCCCCTCAAATGATAAAACATATCATTAATATCTAAAAGTGGATATTAGTCTTTTATTAAAACCTGGTTAAGGCTAAGATAGTTAAAACGCAACCACAAAGTTTCTTCCTCCTTTTTAATAAATAAAAATAGTTATTCTCATAGATACGTGCTAGGACGGATGAACCCTTTGTTATATAACTCCCCTAACTGCACAATCAATTCCCTCAATTCTATTGGTTCCATCCAATAAGATAATAGTGATACAGGGCTGGTCCCCAGAAGGAGATCAATCATAAACTCCACTTCTATGATAGGCTTTATCCATAATAATTATTTGAAAAAAACATACATAAATAGATCAATTACCACTAGAAAGCCTCTATGTTTAACCATTTCTATTAATGAAAATGAAAACGACTCTAACTGATACATGATCATTCCTGTAACTGGTACTGACAATCCTGTTGCACCCATCTTTTCAAAATTATCTATTCTAAAGAGGTATTTGATTCTATAATCCATTTTGAAACTAACCATTCATGTGTAATAGTATACGTGGGACTTAAACATTGACATCCAATCTATTCCTTGTATAATATCATAAGAATCCATCTCAAGAACTGATAAATCCATCATCAACTTAACCCCACCCAAAAGTATATAGCATTACCTATATATGAAGGCTCGACACTCTCTTTTACCTATTGAAGTTTGATGTTTTAAAACAAAAGGCATCATTTCAACACTTAAACCCATCGAACTAACAACACAATAAGAAATAAGAGAATTTGAAGAACCCATATCAAAAAACTCTTGCATCAAGTTAGAATTTAAAAGAACCATACCCCACAATGTGGACAGTCCTAAAAGACAATACACGACAACCTTATCAACTCCAAACAACTTCTTTCTTTCTACACTCTACTCTTTACTTCTCTGCCGACTAGTTGTGGTGTTCCTTGAGTCCCCATGACGAACATTGCTCTACTGACAAGGGCTATGCTGCTTCTCACATTTTATCATGTAATAGGATTCCTGCAACCCCTAAAGAGTGTCACGAACACCCAACCTTGGATCATTACTTCAATAAATCTGAATACATCCCATATACTTATAGCTAGAACACTCTCGATTTTTTTTGTACAATCTCACATAATGTGGAATGTATAACCACACTAAAATCATGTCAACTTACTTTGAGGATTTATAGGAAGATTCCTCGATCGTTCTGTTGGATTCTAATATATACACCCACACAAAAATAATTTCCCCTCTTCTACTTGGTAAAAGTGTTAAAGTTCCCCCCATTTCTCATGGGTATTGAAATTCTTTCCCCACCAGTATCCCCCAAAATGACTTTTTCAGCCAATATTTCTCTTCTATCCATTTCCATGTAATCATTTATAAATTACACTACATTTCATATAATTTACTACCTCAAAAAACATCAAAATTATGTTCTTTCATCAATTTATTAATTTTCACCTCAGGTTAAAACCCCACAAAGTTCATAAATTTATCCACATATTTCATTATCGAAATGTTCTATTGCATTAAGAAAATAAAATCCATTGTGCACTGAATTTTTAACATATGAGGGTAGCATTTTTTGATAAACCAATATTAAAAAACACTCCCATGTCATACCTTGGTCTATTCCAGTTGGGACAACCATCTTCCACCACAGACAAGAATGATCTTCCAACCTGTACATTGCTAACATCACATTCAGCATAACTTGTGTTCAAATGAATGGAAATATCCTAATTATTTTTTTCAACGATGCCTCTACCTTTTCACATTATGAATCACCATTAAAGATGAGTGGATTATGATTTTTAAAATTAACTGCATGATCCACATGTTTTTCCTCACCCACTTTATTCTCACATCCCATAACGTGAAAATCTTGCACTAAATATTGGATCACCTAGGGCTCAGGTGAAACCACATTTTCAATAGCCTCCTCTAGTTGGTCATTATGAAACCTACCTGTCTCCATTTCCATCAACAGAAAAAAATATTAAGTCTAAAACCCTTATAAGGAAAAGGAATATAAGTTGAAATTCAATTATATTGCAACTATCACAACCTGGCTTTCCACAAGTTCACATTCCCATGTTACACCATTTTTGAAAACTCCATCATGTTTTAAAAATATACCCACATTAAAAATTCCTGAACTATCCACATTTCAAAAATGCATATTTGAAAATAATTTTTTTATTTTTCACATGTCTATATATTCATACCACAACATAAATAATTTTTCAAATGAAATATGCATCCCTGTTGGAAGTCGTTTCTGTCATGAATTCCATGCTTCTCTCATTGGCTACAGCCATGATAATGAGAATTCCAATTCCAATCAGTGTCTCCAAAAAATATTTGTACCCAACTCCCAGGTAACTAAATGTTAAACAAAAAAAGTGTTGTTATGTCCTTTTATGTTATAAATTTCACATTCTAACAATACTACACTTTTCTACCATCCCAATGCAAGGAATGACCAGAGGATGAATGCCTAATCCAAAACCAAGACCGAGAACCAATAAAAATGACCGAAAAATTGATATAACTTGTAACATCCCTCCCATTCCTCATTATCATGGAAAGGTGGTGAGATACTAATTGGCCTTAGGTGACATTACCCGTGCACTGAAATATGGAAATAAATGTTTGGGTATTTAAGAACAGTTGATGAATGATTTTTTCATAGAAAAAAACCAACAAAACAAGACACAACCAAACACAACTACATGATACATTCCAACAAAGTAGACCATGATAAGAAATTACCGAGAGATAACTAAACAATTGAACTCTTCCATAACAATTCTTGAAATCAAATACAACAAAATAAAAAATAATAATAAAATTAGAGGAAAAAAAAGAAAATATTAAAAAATACTTAAAGGAAAACAAGACACACTCTAAATATATGCACCAATCTCTATGCCCCAAAGCACCACAAAATCTCCCAAGCAGCAAAATGAACTGCTAGAAAGATGAGATGATTTACCTTTTCCTATATCTTATAGTATCACACCAGTAAAAGCATCCAAGAAACAATGTAAGGGGTGAGTAATAATACTTAGTAGGTTCACCCCAAATTACATCCTTATACATTCAAGTATGATAGAACTTTTACCACATAAATATTTTTTAGTATATATTAAACATCAAAAGTGAAACAATTTCTAGCAACCCAAACACACCATTACCCATCCATTTTCACAAAAATAATCATAGAACAAATGAATGAAAACAAAAAAAACATAAAAAATTTTACTATCACATATTAGCACAAAATTTTCATCTTGCTTATCCATACTCATAATTAATACATGGACACACAATTTTACACACTCAACCTAATGTAACAATCACGATGGAACATCCCATCCATGCCCATTTACTGTATTCCCTATCTAGTGGTAATTCCCACCCACATATTATTTATTGTTTACCTTCATTACACTATCCATACCATTTTTATAATGGTACACCACACCCACTTCACATCCATTTCATTCACATGCACAAATTCCAAACCAAAAAACACCATTTGGCGAACAAAGGTAGCAACATTAGGTAAACAACCATTTCAAACACAAAATATCCTTTAATACATATTAAATGGAACATTACATTCCAATAAAATAATAGATTTTATTGAAAACCATTTTCACAAAACATCTTTAAAAATAAACCCAAGAAAATGATTTTAAAATCTACGTTTAAAATAAATTATCATGAACATTTCCCCACAAAATCCAATTTTCAAAAAAAATCCACAAATAATCAAAAAAACAACTTCCATCAAGACTAACCTTAGGGTTTTTTTGAAAACAAAACTTTTTGAAGAATAATTTTCTAGTTATAGAAAAAAATATTCATGAGAGAATCCACTAACCATAGGGTTTTTTTTTAAATCAGCCAACAAGCAATCGCCCCACAAATCTGGGTGAGAACATTAAAAAACCGCCTTAGATCTATTTTCCTAACATTATAAATATTATGTATCATCATTATAGGAAACAAAAACCTTATATATACATGTGAAAGATTCATATATTGAAAATTGAGAGATATTGAGAACTTTATCTAAGGAAAAGAATGAAGTAACCAATAGAGGAAACTTACCGGAGAAGGATCACCTTTATCGTACCTTAAAAACCCTTAATATTTTCTACAGAATCAGTGGTAGGGACCCTATATCCCTTGAGAAACAAAAATATTGAGTTCATATCTATTTTGAGAAGAAACTAATTGTTTTGATTAAATCTCTAGTGGTCGTGTTTTTAGAAACACAATTTTTAATTATGTGCATGATTATCTCACACGTGTAGAAAAAAACCTATTCTTACGATTCTCATACTTCTATCCAATAGGTGACCAATATGGTTTCCTCACACAGTTAGACAAACTATGTGAAAACCATGTGATGTCCACTACCTCATGTTTCACAGTTACCTAGGGGTTCTTCAATGTTTCCCCTTAGTGTGCTCAAACCGTGTGCCCATATAAAATTCCCAAAACCATTCCAAAACAATCCCACAATATAGAAAACTATACCCAAAAACATTATATACATAAAACTACATAAAAAAGGGTTTCATTCCTCAAAATGGGGGTGGTACTATTTCCCACTCTACCCTCATGGGGGATGGACTGAGGTAAGGAAGCCTATGAAATTTGGTCTACTATGAGAGAATAAGGTCAGCAGACTATTCCATAAGACGAAATTGGAGTTTAATATGTGTACATATCGTGTATTACCATTATTGGTTCTACGAATGTTCTCTACCTCATTCACACATAATTCAGTCCATGTCCATGTATTTTGGTCGTTCTCATATACCTAGTAATGTTTGGGTACTCGGAAGAGTCTAGGTATCATATGGTGGCACTATTCTCTTGTTTTTCTTATGTATCTTTCAATATATGTTCTTTTGTACCCTATTAAAAATTACAATATAATATTTTTGTGTAAAAAATGTGTGACAGGTCTCACACAAAGGGTGATAGTTTATTTCTACAAAATCAAAATCGATGTAGCTATCGTGCTACATTGAATGTGTTCTCCAGACTACATGCTTTACAGTTAGAAATGTTAGAAAACCTTTAGGTTCATCAAGAATTCAATTGATCCCCCTACATATTCAATTTCCTTATAAAAATAAACCATGATTGTTAGATCTTGTTTGACTGATCCTTACCATCACCAATGCCATAATTTTAGCCATTCATGTCTCATGGGAAATTATTCCTATGGAACCACATCACTACAACAATTCCCAACCATTCATGATGAATATCATTCTAATCTCAATCCATATTCACCTACAATTCACCTAGATCACATCATTGATCTCTAATCTATATATGAGGTATCAATCCATTGTCCCATTGAATGGTTGCAAAATGAATTATTTCTAGGTATATGTTAGGCCACCTGCCAAATGGAATGTCAAGGCTGAAAAAAGGAATAATGGGGTAAAAAATCTAAAAAACATGAGGGAAAAGCCTAAAAATTGGATAAGACATTAAAAAACACATTTCCATAATAATTATGAATTAATTATAATTTATCAATCAATATCCAATTCTTATTTCTAGGTATATTAAACAATAACCACAAATCATCTGTCTACCCATATATCAGTCTTCCACAAGAATTGATGTTCATTTGATGAAGGATAGTCATATATAGTATGAAATCCAAAAAAAAAATCCCAGCATAAGTTTATATTGATCATTAATGAATAATTAATCTCAAATATTATTATTGATTAGACCCATAAGTTCCATTGGTATATAGATTTCCAAAGAGTGATATGTTATCGATCGTCCACAAATCCTACTCCAATGGACCTCTATTTATCTTTAGGGTAATGCATATATCCTTTGTAATTTTCTATAACATATATTTTATAAAGGGATGGATAGGCCATGAATAAAAAATAAAAAATTTATTTATTTATTTAAATATTTCTCTTGTGAATACACATTAGAAAATTTCCAAACACTAATAAATATTAAGCTTCACCTTTGGTAAACCAATATTCTTGATTTATTAGAGGTCTCATATTTGGAATCTGAGAATACATTTATGGGTTGAACAATTATTTAATAAAAACAATATATGAGTGTAAAATATATTTAATATATTTGTTATATCAAAACATATCTCCAAACATATTCCTCAACAAATACCAAATTTATAAAATTCAAATTCAATGATTTTTCCTTAAACCCACCTTTAGAATATGTTTCTTGATACGTAAAATTCCTACTCAATATGGGAGGTTATTGGGATCTTATATTGTTCTCCCACTCGTGGGTTCTCACAAATTCTTTATGTGCTACCACTGAACAGGAACTAAGGGAATCACCAACATTAAATGTTATTTTTGTATATGTTCTAAATCTATACCAAGTACTATAAAAAGGTATATCCTTACTTGATTTCTAGATCACCCAATTCGATAACATGTGATATGTAGTGCACATACCTCCTCAATTGTGACACGTCAAAGACAACATGTATTCTATATAATTATGGCTACCACCTCACCAACCATAAAATTTATTTATAAAGGATTGATGATCAAAATATGTAAAATATGGTACCCCAACCAAATATATACATCTCTAGTTGAGTTCATTCCTTTAGGAACATATGATATTCCTAAAAAAATACTAAAGGCCTCCATCATTTTCCTTCAAAAGACCTATAACATCACTTGGTAATATTCATTCACTCATGGATGATCATTAAATTCAATATCGTCTCTCACACCATTTAAAATCCCAGGAGTGATGAATCTCTTAGGATAGTTTGTCGTAGTGGTTATATGTATGGTCTCCCATACAATGACTCGAATAGTTCCATTACTATAGTGGAATGGAAGCTATTTTTGAAGGAAATGTACACTAATGGTAGGTCATCTGACCACTTACCTCTAGTTTCAATTATTCAATCTCATAGAATGTTCTATATAAACTAAATTTTCATCTCTATATAGACATTAGTTTAGAGGTTATTTGTTGAGATAAAATGTGACTGAGTCTAAAAGGCCATTTTTAACCCTACCAACAATCGTTACATTAAGGGACTATCACTATAAAAATTATATTTGTTGGAAATATACAAACCTACATTAGCACCAGCATATAATGTTATTCAAATAATTTTAAATAACTGTCCTCTCGGATAGATCAGAAGTTGGAGATATTTGTGTGTTGGAAAATTATCTTGAAGATGAAATAATGTCCTCTAGAAAATCTGGGGAGCCCCATCATGACATATATATATATATATACCATACATAATCCACTCTATAACCTTATAGGGTTGAGATTAAACAATTGTAACTTAGTGCATGGCCTTCGTCAGCTTACATGGGTGGTATCAAGAGATGAACTCTCATACAAATTTCTTCATACCCATCCAGCAAAATTGGTATCAAAGGTCCTTGTATATCATTACCAGACATGGATTCATGGCCAAGGGGGATATATGTATTTCCATTATCACCTCCACACACAGCTTCACTAACACCATCACCAATCCTCCGAAAAAAATATATAATGCTTCCTACCATCAAAAAATATTTTTGGACCATTTACATTGATAATTTAAACATATAAGGTATCAGAGTATATATCCTTGTGATGTTCCTTGTAATGTATTTGTAGAGACATAGGGGTGACAACCATCAATTATAGGTATGTTTCACTATCCTTATCCTTTATGTGAAACAATAATGAGTATAAAATATATAATAACTCACTCATTAACATTGAATATGATCTCAAACAAAGATAAACTTACACCATCTTACCCATTCCATTAATGTAATATATCTCTATATCGTAAGACTGGAGTAAATGTTGCATATCCTATGAATCGTGTTAATAAATTTAAATAATAAAATATATATGAGACTTTTGTAGATAAATAGAATTATATGATACTCCCACACAAGGTAATATCACTACTACTTCGAGGTTAATAACATCATTTCCAGCTCCAAATCATGGGTGGAATATTTCATCTCATGTTGTCTCAACTTTCAGGACCCATAACTGATTGATGCCTTCACCGAAATTATAACAAATATAATGCCTATTTATGAGGTATCACAAAACACTATGTACTCAACACCCACCACTTAAATCTATAGGACTGGGGTTCCTTTAATAGAATTCCACAACTCGTAAAAAACTACATGGAACCTCTCCGACCCAAAAATGTTCCTTTTTTCGTAGCGTATTCAAGATTCCTAATATCATTGTGATATAGGGAATGAGTCTTTTATAGTGGCATATAGACCCATGGAAGATCTCCATATCTATCACGCATATAGGTGTATCCCAAGATAACACAGCCACGACCGTCATTAGGTCCACTAATACCTCCTCTTCTATGATAAAATTTCCCATGAAGTGAAAATCTCTATTATATAACAAAAACACTAAGAGATTAAAATAAATCTAACTATCAGTAAGAATGCTTAAGACAATCCACAAGTGTCCCGGGTGATCCCCATAAGATGTTTTGTATTCTAGGATTTCATCAATGAACACTACTATAATCTGGTCTATTAATGGAGAATGATCCATTTAATGAGTCTCACGAAAATATTTGGTTTGTTTGTAACAAAAAATATATTCACCATGAACTCATATTGACCATAATTATATCAAAATTCTATATTTGGTATGAACTCATTAGGAATATGGATCTTATAGTAACGTGATATGATTTCAATCCTCATGAACCATCTCTCCACTCTCAACCAGTTGAAGATGATATTGATCCATAGTTTCATATTCTCACTCTTCATGGTCAATAGGTTCTTTTAATGATAATCCACAAATAACCTAGTGCCTCTATATACTTTCATAGAGATCAAAAATATTGATTCCATAGGTGAGACACAGGATTTGATAAATCCATTCATCTCTCACTCATCTAATTGTACCTTTAGCTCATGAAGCTCTGCTGGAGCTATCAAATATACCAGTGAAGAAACAAGGTTATTCCATGGGTTAGTGTTTATATAGAATTATATAACTTGATGTGGTGGTAAGACTGAAATTTCTAGATGGAATACATTCTCATGCTCTGGCATCACATTTGGGAATTGAGGGCTCCTAGCCTTCAATAATTTTTGGTAAAACATGAAAACAACTGATTATTTGGGTATATCATCATATATAAGATACCATCATTCATGACATGGTTTTATTTCTCACCATGAAATGATATTCTCATCCTATATACATGATCACACTCAATCCCCTGCCTAATTTATTGACTCATTGTATGAACTACATGTAGCTTGTATAAACCATGTATGAATTTATATTCCCTCATCACTTATACAAGGATATATCAGGGGAGATATATCACCTCCAAGAGGTATGTCACACCATCATCAGATGTTTTTTATCACTAATTATTCTCCAATAGAAGACACCAAATATAAGGTTTGAGTTGAAGTCCCAATTGGAATCTCTATATCATGAACTAGGGATTTAGAAATGAATTTTTTGTTGTTTATTATGTCTACATATACAGATGATAATGTTGAAATGACAAAAATGTAAAACTACTCATCGTTATAGTATTTGGTTCATCGGCCTCCACCTGATGATGTTATCCTTGTAACACCCCAAACTTTCACGGTACGCTTCTCTTTGAATAATACAGTAGCGTGTGTTGTACACAACTTCGAGTTCTAAGACACACCACAATCAATCAAACTAGACGTTATGAATAGTAATACCCATTTTTTGAAATTTTATAAATTTTATCCCTCAAAATGAACTTCATTTTTGGATTTGGAATATCGAAATTAGCCTAGGGTAAAATTTTGGAACTTTTCAGATAGCATTTATATTTTGATGAATAGTGAAAATTACTAAATTTTAATTAAAAACAACTTTATTAATCAAAATAATTAACAGTAATTAATTATGAATTTAAGTTGTTTTAATGTATATTTAGAATAAATTTTTTACCATTTAATTCAATTTTGTTCATTGGACATAATTTCACATTTAAACCAGACATAAACAACTGTCAATCTTTCGATACTTATTATCTCTTACAAACACGCTTTTTTGTATTAACAACGGGAATTAATTTTAAATTAATTTATGCCACTTATTTGTTTTGAATTTAGAAAAATTTATTCCATATTTGGAATCAGTAGGTCCAAATTGTATAAATTGGTAACTTTTATTTGTATACATTTTGAATAATGACTTTGGTAAATATTTTATTTACCATGGTTAAAATGTAAATCCTGTAAATAAGGGTCAAAAAATAATATTATAATAATATTAATTTAACCTAAAACGTGTCCTAACCCTATTGGTTGATACATGTCCGACCATGGTCATCTTTGGGTCGATTTTGGGACCACATGGATCCACTTGTAAGTGATTATGACACATTATATTAATTAGGTTAAAGTAAATACAAAAATGGAATATGCATATATCTTTAAGGAAAACATTTTGTACATATTGTTATATATATTATATTTTTGACTATAAATATTCAATAGAAATATAAAACAATTTCCTATATAATAGTATTTTATTTATATTTTTTAGAGATTGAATAATTAAATTTAGTTATGACACAATAATGATGAAGTATTTTCCTTATTAATGATAGAATCAAATAATTGGTTTTCTAAATATTTAAATAAATATAATTTGAATGTTTTGATGCCATCAACGAATTTTATTGATTAATATGACATTTTAAGATTTCTTAAATGAATTTAGTTTGAATAAATAATGTTTTTAAGACTTTAACAAAAAATCATTTATTAAATACTGTCAAAATTTACATAAAATAGTTTTTAAAAACTATTATATTATTAATTGACATTCTATTACTAAACATATAATCTTCTGCCAAAGGACTTATATCATGATAGGTGTATCATTAATGTACCACTTGAGTGTCTCTTGGATTTATATAGTAATTTTATTAACTATATAATATAAAAATAAAAAGTGACATGGAAAAAGTCAATCTAATTAACTAAGAGTTAAAACTAAAAAATAAGGTTAATATAATGACCCAAACCTTACTAAAATATCTTGGTTGAAATTATTTTGACCCATACCCACGATATAATTTTAATAATCTACTTTTGAGCCATTATAAACCGTATATGAATTTATTATAAATTAATATTTTAAGTTCTTCCTAAAGAGCCCCACCTCCCCCTTATAAAAGGACACCACTTCTAACCAATTCATCACACCTTCAAATCTTTTTGGTTCCACCAAAATCTTCCCAAAAATCCTCTCAACTATACTCTATTAATCCTAGAGGCCATCCTTTAGTGATAAAGCCAACCTATGCAGCCCTTTTGATCAAATCAAAAGGAACAACCCGAAGAAGAGGTAAAGTTTTCACCACCCTCTTTCAAGTTCCTTTCTTCTTCAACATATTATCTCATTGTTATTTACATTCTAAAATAATAACTCCAGTATCTTCTATACACTGTGATGTTTTTATAAATATGTTACAACCATATTCAGTATTCTATTCATCCATTGAATGACATGTCATCATACATGCGTACGTACAGTTTACCGTCTCCACATCGTGGTGTAATTGTTATTAAATATATTATTATTTGGATGAGAATAATAATGATGTATAGTTCATGTAAATAATAAATATAACATGATAATGATTTTTTATATATGATATACCATCCAATTATATATTATTTTAATATCAAAAGAATGATATTTTCACTGGTGCGTACGTACGGACTTCCGTCTCCACGAACCTGATGAGATTCATTCCCCATCGTATCCATTCAAGAATAATTCTAATTTGATGATTAAAAATAATGTTTAAGGACTTTATATCATTCTGGATATGAATAAGACACAACATATCCATAACAAACACGTCTTATGTAACAAAACATATAAAATAAAATGAGTAAGTTAACACCTGAAATGGGGATAATACTAAGATACTATTAACAAAGAAATGTTAAAAAATATTATATGATATCATGTTAATTTATATGATTATTTTATAATTATTAACAATTATTTAACCATTATAAATGAGTTTAACCTACCCTCAACCATGGGAAAGTACAAGGTAAGGGTTTATCTCACAGTCTCTTCATTATCTGAGGTTGTTTATACGTGATTATCTATTAGGACCACTTTATCATCCACATGCATGTTTTTTAAAAATGTATTTCAAATAATTCTTACTATTTTAAAGACTATGGTAAAAAGTCATTTATACCCTTGTTGACTTTTTATAAGAAGTTTATAATGGAATATTTCTTTCGTTTTCCAAACAAGGTCATTTTGATCCTATTCAGCAGAATTAAGGTAAGAATGTCATTTTTAACTTATATGGAAGGTGTGGCTATTTTCTGCCATTATAAAATCGTCGAATATTCCTTTACAAGAACATAAGAATATTTTCAAAGTAAATGTTTTATTTTGTAATTATGTGATTTTAAGTGATTTCAAAAAAGAGTAATTTCTCTTAAATAGTATTGAATTCATCTATGTCATCATCCTTTAATGGATTTTAAGCTTATTTGAAGTATATTTATTATGATTCAAAATTTATTTATTGTATTGAAGGTTTTGTGATATGTGTGACTATGGATGTGTTATTTTATACCATTCATGGTTTATGAAGAAAGTAATGACATTTCGTATGCTAGTTTTAATATGAATGTGTATCTTATGTTTAAACCTGTTCATATGAGGAATTCATTAAACATAATATGTCACTGGTGGAGCCCTCTATAGCTCCTCTATGAATAGGTAGGTCTAATGATACAAACTAGTGTCTTGGCACAAGGCCTTGACAAAATCTTATTTGTGGTCTTGGAATGAGGCCTTGGCTATGTGGTTATGATAGTCTAGAATTATGCATTCCATCATTATGAAAGTGGTTATTGATATTACATGTGATTATTAGACTAGTAGAACATCCATGTGAATATTTAAATGGCATTATTTCATTTTATAATTTCCATATTATGCTAAAGATCATGTTTAAAAGGATTTTGTTTTAGTTATACATTTCCTTAAATGTTTATGCTTATTTATGAAAGTTTGCGCTATATTTCTATCCTTACTGAGCATCTGAGCTCACCCCTTTCAATGTTTTATTTTTTCTCCGGATGTGAAGAAGTAATTTATGAATGACCTTCATGGATAATATGAGGGGATATGAAGACAAGATTTTGTTGTAGTAGTTTTCACATTATGATTAAATGTAAACTATATGAATGTATCTAGTTCTTCCAAGGCTACTAAACTAATCATTATTTAGAGACATGATCCTTTGTGATCCTACCAATATTATGTTATAATGCTCCGACTCTAGGTAACTCGGGTTGGGGTGTTACAGTTGGTATCAGAAGAAGTTTAGTACAAACCTTGGAAACTAGATTTAGATAAACCCTGATTAGAGCACATAGATCTAAGATGGACATTGAGGATTATTATAGAAGAACTTCCTAGAATTTTGGTATTGTAGAAATTTTTTGGGTTTTACTATAAATACATCCATGTCGGGATACGAGCAGGTAGAGGTTGCTCTGGCACAGATGTACATAGGGGTAAAACCCGAAAACACAACTTTGAGCTAGACTCGAACGAGAACTGGTGCACGACAGCGGGTCTTGCTGCACTCTTGGTTACGACACTCCTGGGGGATTTGTTTAGGATAATTCTCATTTTATTTACAAACCATTATAAAGGGCTTATGATTATATAGTTCCTCAATGAAAACATTTTTATTATTATGGATTATATCCATAAATAGTTAATTTTTTATGTGTTTTACAAGTATGGAATTATGTATTTTGATTCATAAACAGATCTAGTTTATGCCATTGTTTAGAAATGGAACCTAGTGGAAGAAATGGAAACCATATCAATGCATGCACTCCATGTATGGATTACCCTACCGATCATGATAATTATAGTGGAGCTGGTGATGCAACTTGTGCTGATCATCTAATTACCATACTGGGACAACTCACTCAGGTTATGAATAATAACCTTACCAATATGGAGCACCCTGATTCGTAGCGTGGAGGATCAATGTTAGATCACCTCATGAGGAATCAACCACCAATGTTCAATGGGTGTAAAAATACCTTAGCAGGTGATAAATGGATAAATTCACTAGATAAAATATTTAAGGCTTTAGGGAGTAGTGAAAGGGAAAAGGTTATCATGGCTGTTTACCGCCTCACTAGAGATGATGATCAATGGTGGTACTTGATTCAAAACACAAAGGATGAAGATGAAGTATCAAATATGGAATGGAAGGAGATCATATAATGTTTCTTAGGAAAATACTTTCCTCGTGACCATCGAGAAGATATGGAAAGGCAATTTCTGAGTCTGTGACAAAAGAAGGATGAGAATGTCACAAAGTATAAGGCTAACTTTAAAACGATATCACGGTACGCTGGAGATTATATACGTAACCCAAGAAGTATGATTGATCATTTCTTTGATGGGTTAAAACTGTTTCTCTGTCGAGCATTAGTTTCACAAACCTTCTCGTTGTACGATGATATTGTCTCATGTGTTGTCATGACAGAAAATGAATTCTCTAAATCTTATGAATTTAAAGCAAAGTAGGAGAAGAAGATATCTGCTGATCACTCTGGGAATGTAAATAAGGGGAAGAATGGAAAATCTGAATATCCATCCTATAGTAAATGTGGGAAGAAACACCCTAGTATTTGTTTAAAAGTAATGGGAGTCTGTTACAAGTGTGGTGAAAAAGGACACCAAGCCCGTGATTGCAAGGGGATGAAAAAAGATAATGATGTCCAATGCTACAATTGCAGGGACATATGACATTATGAAAATTAATGTCCTAAGCATCAAGGGAACTTATCTTCTAAAAGGCCAAGGGATCAAGGCCAAGCTTATTCTATCACTATTGTTGAGGTAGAAGCTCTGAAAGATGTGGTGGCAGGTAATTTAATGGTTTCCTCAAGTTTAGAAAATGCTTTATTTGATTCTGGATCATTTCATTGTTTCATATCTTTCAAGTTTTCTAAGGAAATTAGATATTTACAATTTGATTTAACAAGGGATTTTTCTGTTAAAACTCCTAATGGAAGTATCATTGCAACAAAATTTTGTTAATCAGCCCCCATTAGAGCACATAAATGTTCATTATCCGCTGATCTCATCATCATACCTATGATTGAATTTGATATAATCATCGGTATGGATTGGATTTCAGAACATGATGAAAAAATTTATTCTAAGAAAAAGGTTACTATTTTTTATGATGATGATAAGGAACACCTTATCTTTAGATAAAAATCATCACCACCTAATTCTTACCAAGATCCACCCCAGTAGCTCAACTAAATTAAATTATTGGGGAGGAGGAGAATGAAATGACTCTGGGTGAGGAAAGGAATGTTCAAATAGAGGACATAATTATTGTGAAATAATATGTAGATGTGTTTCCGAAATATTTACTTAGACATCATCTAGAATGAGAAGTTGAGTTTTCCATTAATTTAATTCCTAGATCAAGGACTATATTGAACACCCCTTATAGAATGGTCACTGTGGAATTAGTTGAACTAACAAACAACTAGAGGAATTGAGTAATAAGGGATTTATTGTAACATCCCATGTAATTAATGAATAATATATATTTTTATCTATGTCTATTAATGAATTAGATAGTGTTTTCGAGGCTTAAAATGAGAATAAATCCAATCTTAAGCATGTAATACACTAATATTTTTAAAAGATTTTTTACTACCTTTTGATGGAAAATCATTTTTAAATCAAACTTTTGACAATTTTATAATTTTTTTTGTAAAAATAAACTTATTCTTTATGATTTGGAGATTTAAATTTACTTTGGGAAAATTTTTGGTATTTTCCGACAATGTTCATTTTTTAATTAATAGTGAAAAATACTGCATTTTACATCAAAACTGCGTTTTCATCTAATTTAATTATATGGTTAGATTATATTTTTAATTGGTATTAATGTTTAAATAGAATACATTTTTACCATTTAATCCAATAGTTGTCGTTGGAAGTAATTTCACTTTGAAATTGGACTAAAACTAGTGTCAATCTTTTGATACATATTGTTTCAGAAAAACATGCTATTTGCTCTGACTACGGGCATTAATTATTAAATTAATTAATGTAACTTATATGTTTTGAATTTTGTAAAATAAACATTATTTTTGAATTCAGAATATCAAATATAGCTTAGGGTGAAGTTTTTGTATTATCTGAAAAACATCAATTTTTGATGAATAGTGAATCTACTAAGTGGTACTTATAAAAACTGATTTCCCGTTTAAATGAAATTTTACCACCTCTGTGTTTTGAATTTCAAAAATCTGACATACATGGTTTTCATTAAGAAGAAAAATTTGGTTCAATGGGATTAAAATAATTTTTCGGTGAATAGTAACTCTTAAGTTTTTAATCGCGATTAGAGGTAATTAGTGTAATTTAAGGTAAGAATAATGTTTTAATAATATGAAATGACATAGACACATGTCCTACCCTTATTTGATATGTAATGGACGACCTAGAAAATCCATGGGTCATCTTGGGGACCCCATGGAGCCACATTTGTAGGAAAATGACATTAATATCTTTTTATTTAATGTTAATGTAAAAATGTCACAAACATGAGTTGTTTTACTAAAACAATTTTTAAATGGGGTTATACAAGTCATATTTTTGACTATAAATATTCATTATAAAGATAAAAATATTTACTACATTATGATAATTTTCTATAATTTTTATACATTAAATAAATTAAATTATTTATGATGTAGTGACGACCTCATTATTTAACGATTTAAGTAAAATGAAAAGATAATGTAAAATCTAAAACCTACACTTGTCAAAACCCTATTGGATGGGTGGATTTAGAACCCCTATCACATTATCCTCGAAATACATCATTGTGGGACCTTTAAAATCCGAAACTCATTTGAAAATAAAGTAACATTTTGTAACATTCCAAGAGTGCCCCTCCTCTCCTCTTATAAAAGGCCCCCACCTCTACCACATTACCCACACTTCCAAAGCCTTTGGCTCGCCCAACCCCTGACCATTTTGTCTCTCCACATACCTCTATGACCCTTAGAGGCCTCACTTTGGGCAGAAGTCTTCCCAAGGAAGCCTTTGAGATCAAACCAAAGGAAGTTACCCAATTTTAAGGTAATGTCTTAACTTGTGTCCTTTTGTTTTATTTTTCTTCTAGAACCCCCTATACTCTTTTTATTCATTTCTTTTGTACCAACTCCAGTATCTTGAATATACTATGAGGTTGTTATAAGGACTATTTGAGATACACTTACACACACCTACATCTAATGGATAAAGAACATATTGTTTCCGTGGATGGTGAATTTCTGCCTCACGAAACGATGATTGTTCAACACTCATATGACACCTTCAAAGGTGGAAATTGAGATGTCACTATATTTATATATGATATATATTATGTTTATGTTTTACTTAATCATCTGTATTTTTGATTTATGTCATACCTCTATGGCTTCCATTATGGGTATATGCGATATCTTCATTTTAGTAAGTGCGGACTACCGCCCCCTCAAATTGATTTGATTCGTTAATACCATATGTGGTACGTATAAAGGATATATTAAATGATATTATATATGATACCATACTGGAATTAAAATACTATTCTGTAACATTATGTTTTAATACCATTAAATATGAAATAGAAATGGAAGTAGCGTTCATGCGTACATACGACTTACCGTCTCCATGAACAGTGCATTTCATTTCTTACCTATAAATGATATGTAATATTATAAATGACTTCATGTACTAGATATATATGATATATATGACATCTACATCATGAATACGATTCTAGATATAATGGATATTTTACCACATGGACAACTTGTAATTATAAAGAGTTTATTTTTGACTCAAGTACCAATGATCGTTAAAACGACCGTTATTAACATAAATAATAACATAGTGTTAATGACATGGTAATAAGTGATATAAAAGGAATAATGATCTTATAGAAGGTTCTTAAAAAATTAGATATTAACTCAAGTTTATTATTCAGGAGATTAAAGAATGATCGAGTCAAGTCGGACCCGAGGTAAGGGACTTAATCTCAATCTTTTTTATTATTCAGGAGATTAAAGAATGATCGAGTCAAGTCGGACCCGCCGTGACCATTATTTGACTTTCGGCTTCCTCTACTAGCCATACTTTTTTTTAAAAGAAAAATAAAACCCATGTTTTACTTTTCATTTATTACGGTATTGAAAATTTTTTTCATAATGTTTTTATATCAATGTTTTGTATTGATATATTGCGATTGAAGGTGGAAATTTTATGTTTCCATTATTCATGTTTTATGTGATACGATTATGTTGTGGTTCTTGGGCATTATTAGGAAGATGGGTGGTTCTGTGATAAACTAAGGGCGGGTGAGCCTGGTATAGATCTCCAATGCATTGGATAACGTGAAGGGGTTAAACGTTAAAGTTTCTCCGAAGAGATTTAGGGAATATTCTGTGATGGGTATTCCAAACGTAACCAAGAGGGTTACTCCCTATGTATGAATGTTATGAATTCCTCATGATACCTTTATGTCTAATGATTTCTATGAATTATTCATGATTTGATGAGGTATGTTAAAGTGCTTCTGTTTTATGGGTAAAGTATGATTTCATTATTATGTATATATGTACCCATGTTTCCTTTCCATATTTTAAGATCCCTTACTGAGCTTTTTATGCTCATGCCAAGTTTTTGAAATGTTTTTCACAGGTCAAGGGAAAGGTACATGATATGATGATTGTGTCAAAGAAGTGTCAAGAAAGAATTCATGATTTATTTTAAATATGTTTTCATTGATGGGAAAAATGAATATTATCTTTTATATAACCACTTTGTTTAAATGTTGAATGTAATGCATGTTTTATGATCTAATTCTCTAAAACTCTAAACCTGAAAGGATCCTCAAGGTGTAATCTTGTAATAAGTCAAGATTAAGTAATGTTTAAGGCTTGGGCTTTATAGTTGGTATAAAATTTACGTTTAGATAACTTTAGGAGTTATAATTCTTTTAAATGATTATCCAAAAAAAATTATGGTCAAATTGAAATGATATAGCATTTGATGATTACCTTGTTGCTTCATCAAAGATATATCTATGTTAGGAATTCTTTTTCTTAAAAGAAATAGATCAACTTTTCTGGGAAGGAATAGAGAGGGAAATGACCTTTCAAATCAGTATCCTGAGATGGTCAGAATCAGAACTAAATAGTTTGTTTCAGTGATGGCTCAGTTGAATCCGCTGAAAAATGTTTGTTGTTTTCATTGATGATATTTTGGTGTTTTCTAAAAGTAAAGAGGAGCATGAAAGACATTTAAGGGTTATTTTGCAAACCATAAAAGAAAAGAAATTGTATGGGAAATTCAGAAAGTGTGAGTTTTGGTTGCAACAAATTTCTTTCCTTGGTCACATTGTTTCTAAAGATGGCATAACTGTTGATCCTGCAAAAACAAAGGTTGTTGAAGAATGGCCAAGACCCACAAATGTAACTGAGATTTGTAGCTTCCTTGGTTTGGCAGGTTATTACCGAAGGTTTGTTAGAAATTTTTCACGGTTATCTAGTCCAATGATTAAGCTAACTCGGAAGGGTGTTATGTTTATTTGGCCAAAAGAATGTGACGATTGTTTTCAGGAACTGAAAAGAAGATTGGTGAATGCTTCCGTTTTGGCACTACCTTCCAGGAATGGTGAGTTTGTTATCTATAGTGATGCTTCATTGAAAGGACTTGGTTTTGTCCAAATGAAGAATGATCAGGTAATTGATTATGCTTCAAGAAAGTTGAAAACTCATGAGGTAAATTACCCTACACATGATTTGGAATTAGCTGCTGTTGTTTTCTCTCTTAAAATATGGAGGCATCATTTGTATGGAGTAAAGTGTGAAATATATACCGATCACAACAGTTTAAAATATATATTCACTCAGAATGAATTGATCATTAGACAGAGGAGATGGCTAGAATTAATCAAAGATTATGATTGTACAATTCATTACCATCCTGGAAAAGAAAATAAAGTGGCTGATGCTTTGAGTCGAAAAAGTAATGCTTCATTGACAATGTTGCATTTGGAACTTGATCCTTTGGTTAAGGATTTGATGAAATTTAGAATAGAAGTTTTTGGTGAATGATGTTCTTCTGTTTTGTTTCAGGTATCACTGAATTCTTCTCTATCAGACAGAATCAAGAAAGCACAGAAGCAAGACATTGAGTTGTAGAAAATGGTAGAGATGGTTCAGAAGGGTAAGTTTCCTGAATTTATCATTGATAATGATTGTTTTTTGAGATTTGGGATGAGATTGTGTGTGCCTTGTGATTCACAGTTGAAGAGAAATTTGTTATTTAAAGCTTATAATTCTCCGTTTTCAGTTCATCCTGGCAGTACTAAGATGTACATAGATCTGCGAGAGTATTACTGGTGGGATGGAATGAAAAGAGATATTGCTGATTTTACAGTGAAGTGTTTGACTTGTCAACAGGTTAAAGCAGAGTGGCAGTTACCGAAAGGGATGCTACAGCCTTTACCAATACCAGAATGGAAATGGGGGAATATATCCATGCACTTCGTTGTGGGATTGCTGAAGACAACTCGAGGAAATAATGCAATCTGGGTTATTGGTGATCACTTGACTAAATATGCTCATTTCCTTGCTATACGGGATACTTTTTCCCTAGATAAACATTCCCGTTTTTATATTAATGTGATAGTCAGGGTACATGGAGTCCCTCTCTCCATTGTATCTGACCATGATCCCAGGTTCACTTCTAACTTTTGGAAAGGCCTTCAGAAGTCGTTGGGTACTGAATTAAATTTTAGTACAGCTTTTCATCCTCAATCGGATGGGCAGTCAGAACGAAAGATCCATACATTGGAAGATATGCTAGGTGCTTGTTCGATGGATTATCAGGGAATTTGGGACCAACATCTTTCTTTGGATGAGTTTTCATATAATAACAGTTTTCATTCTAGTATACAGATGGCACCATTTGAGGCGTTATATGGGAAGCAGTGTCGAACTCTAGCCTTTTGGGATGAAGTGGGTGAAAGGAAACTAATGTGACCAGAATTGGATGAATAGATAGCAGAAAAAGTTCAGCTGATACAGAAACACATGGGAACAGCTCAGAGAAGGCAGAATAGTTATACAGACAATAGGAGGAAGGATCTCTCTTTTGAGGTAGGTGATCATGTTTTTCTCAAAGTCTCACCATTGAAAAGTGTGATGTGATTTGGTAAGAATGGAAAGCTGAGTCTAATGTTCATTGGACCATATGAAATTCTAGAGAGAGTTGGATCAGTTGCTTACCGAGTGGCTTTACCTCCGAGTTTATCTCAGGTACACAATGTTTTTCATGTTTCAATGTTAAGGAAGTACATGCCGGATCCATCTCTTGTTTTGAGTCCAGAGGCAGTTCAGCTGGAAGAGAACCTATCATATGAGGAACAAACGGTCCAGATTCATGACGACATGGAGCAAGTGTTACGGAATAAGGTGATTCATCAGGTAAAGGTTATGTGTAAAAACCACATGATTGAAGTGGCAACATGGGAATCTGAAAATGCAATGAGGGCTAAATACCCCCACTTATTCGATAAGTAAATAAACTACGGGGACCCAATTTTATAAAGGGGGGAATGATGTAACATCCCAAGTAAGTAATGAATAATAGATATTTTTATCTATTTCTATTAATGAATTAGATAGTGTTTTAGAGGCTTAAAATGAGAATAAATCCAATCTTAAGCATGGAATACACTAATATTTTTAAAATATTGTTTTACTTCCTTTTGATGGAAAACCATTTTAAAATCAAACTTTTTATACTTTTATAAGCTCTATTTTTTAAAATAAACTTATTCTTTATTATTGGGACATTGATATTTACTTGTGGTAAATTTTTGGTATTTTTCCGACAAAGTTCATTTTTTAATGAATAATGAAAAATACTGTATTTTACATCAAAACTGTTTTCTCATATAATTTAATTATATGGTTATATTATATTTTTAATTGGTTTTAAAGTGTACATAGAATATATTTTTACCATTTAATCCAATAGTGGTCGTTGGAATTAATTTCATTTTGAAATTGGACTTAAACTAGTGTCAATCTTTTGATACTTATTGTTTCATAAATACAAGCTATTTGCTCTGACAGTGGAAATTAATTATTAAATTAATTAATTTAACTTATATGTTTTTAATTTTTTAAAATAAACATTATTTTTGAATTCATAATATCAAATATATCTTAGGGTGATTTTTTGGTATTTATCTGAAAAACTTCAATTTTTGATGAATAGTGAAACCACTAAGTGGTACTTATAAAAACTGATTTTCTGTTTAAATGAAATTTTACCACCTCTGTGTTTTGAATTTAAAAAATCCGACATACATGGTTGTCATTAAGAAGAAAAATTTGGTTCAATGGGATTAAAATAATTTTTTGGTAAATAGTAACTTTTAATTTCTTAATCGCGATTAGAGGTAATTAGTGTAATTTATTGTAAGAATAATTTTTTAATAATATGAAATGACCTAGAAACATGTCCTACCCTTATTGGATGTGTCATGGCCGACCTATAAAATCCATGGGTCAACTTGGGGACCCCATGTAGCCACATTGGTAGGAAAATTACATTAATATCTTTTATTTAATGTCAAAGTAAAAATGTCACAAACATGAGTCGTTTTACTAAAACAATTTTTAAATGGGGGTTATAGAAGTCATATTTTTTACTATAAATATTCATTAGAAAGATAAAAATATTTCCAACATTATGATAATTTTTTTATAATATTTAGACATTAAATAAATTAAATTATTTATGACACCATGATGATGCATCGATGACCTCATTATTTAACGATTTAAATAAGATGAAAAGATAATGTAAAATCTTAGAACTAAACATGTAAAAAACCTATTTTATGGGTGGATTTCGAACCCTTATCCCCTTATCATAGAAATTCATCAATGTGGGACCTTTAAAATCCGATACTCATTTGAAAATAATGTAAAATTTTGTAACTTTCCAAGAGTGCCCCTCCTCTCCTCTTATAAAAAGCACCCACCTCTACCACCTTACCCACACTTCCAAAGCCTTTGGCTCGGCCAACCCCAACCCATTTTGTCTCTCCACACCCCTCTCTAACTCTTAGAAGCCTCAATTTGGACATAAGTCTTTCCAAGGAAGCCTTTGAGCTCAAACCAAAGAGAGTTAGCCAATTTTGAGGTAATGTCTTCACTTGAGTCCTTTTGTTTTATTTTGCTTCTCCAACCCCCTAAACTCTTTATATTCATTTATTTTGTAAAAACTCCATTATCGTAAATATACTAGGATGTTGTTATAAGAAATATTCGAGCTACACTTACACACACCTACATCTAATGGAAAATGAACTTACTATTTCCGTAGATGGAGAATTTCTGGCTCACAAAATGATGATTGTTCGACACTCATATAACACCTTCAAAGGTGGAAATTAAGATGTCACAATATTTATATATGATATATAATATGTTTATATATTACTTATGCTTCTCTATTTTTCATTTATGTCATACCCTTATGGCTTCCATTATGGGTATACCTGATATATTCATTTTAGGGAGTGCGGACTACCACCCCCTCAAAGTAATTTGATTCGTTAATACCATATGTGGTACGTATAGAGGATATATTTAATGATATTATATATGATACCATAATGGAATTAAAATACTATTATATATAATTATGTTTTAATTCCATTAAATATGGAACAGAAATTGAAGTAGCGTTAATGCGTACATACGACTTACCATCTCCATGAACGAGGCATTTCATTTCTTACCTCTAAATGTTATGTAATATTATAAATGCATGAATTTACTAGATATATATGATATATATTATATCTAAATAATGAATAAAATTCTGGATATAATGGATATTTTACCACATGGACAACATGTAATTATAAAGAGTTTATTTTTGACTCAAGTATCAATGATCATTAAAACGACTGTCATTAACTTAAATAAAAACATAGTGTTCATCACATGGTAATAAGTGATATAAAAGGAATAATTAACATGAAAAAGGATCTTAAGAAAGTAGAAATTAACTCAAGTTTATTATTCAGGAGATTAAAGAACAATCGAGTCAAGTCGGACCCGAGTTAAGGGACTTTGTCTCAATCTCCTTTCATTGAGGCATATTTTGTTTTATACACAACGTTCTTTTATACGGTGTATAAACCCTTTGACTTTTATGTTTATTCAAAAAGAATCTTCTTTCTACAAATCGTTTACTAAACTACAAAAGGGAATGTTTTTTTTCGTACGTATAAGGCGAAAACGACTTCTCCGCCACCGTGACCATTATTTGACTTTCAGCTTCCTCTACTAGCCATACCGTTTTTATAAAAGAAAAGTAAATACCATGTTTTACATTTCTTTTATTTTGGTATTGAAAATGGTTTTAATAATGTTTTTATATCAATTTTTTGTATTGATATCTTGCGATTAAAAGGTGGAAATGTTATGTTTCCTTTATGCATGTTTTATGTGATACAATTATGTTGTGGTTCTAGGGAATTTTTATGAAGACGGGTGGTTCCGTGATAAACCAAGGTTGGGTGAGCAGGATATAGCTCTCCAATGCATTGGGTAACGCGGAGGGGTTAAACGTTAAGGTTTCTCCGAAGAGATTTAGGGAATATACTGTGATGGGTATTCCAAACGTAACCAAGAGGGTTACTCCCTACATAAGAATGTTATGAATTCCTCAAGTTACCTTTATGTCTTATGATTTCTATGATTTATTCATAATTTGATGAGGTATGTTAAAGTGCTTCTGTTTTATGGGTAAAGTATGATTTCATTCTTATTTATATATATACCCATGTTTCCTTTCCATATTTTTATATCCCTTACTGACCTTTTTATGCCCATCCCACGTTTTTGAAATGTTTTTCACAAGTCAAGGGAAAGGTACATGATATGATGATAGTGTCAAGGAAGTGTCAAGAAAGAATCCATGTTTTATTTTAAATATGTTTCCATTGATGGTAAAAATGAATACTATCATTTATGTAACCACTTTTTTTAAATGTGGAATGTAATGCATGTTTTATGATCTAATTCTCTAAAACTCTAAATCTGAAAAGATCCTCAAGGTGTAATCTTGTAATAACTCAAGATTAAGTAATGTTTAAGGCTGGGGCCATATTTTTATTCACCCTAGTGTTTCTCCATGGGGATCCCCTATTCCTTTTGTTAAAAAGAAAGATAGATCTATGAGGTTAGGTATCGACTATAGGGAGATCAATGCTATAACAATAAAGAACAAGTACCCCATACCTATCATTGATGATTTATTTGACCAAATAAATGACGATCAATAATTTTCTAAGATTTACCTTCGATCTAGATACCATTAGTTGTGTGTGAAGAATGAAGACATTCTGAAGACAACATTTTGTACCAGGTACGGGCATTATGAGTTTACAATAATGCCTTTTGGGCTGACTAATGCCCCTTCTGTATTCATGGGTCTAATGAATAGAGTTTTCAAGGAATATCTCGATGAATATTTGTTGGTATTTATTGATGATATCTTGGTATAATAAAAATGCTACGAAGATCATGAAAATCACTTGATCATTATCCTGAAGACTCTGAGAAGACATGAATTATATGGGATGTTTAGAAAGATTGAATCTTGGCATCAAGATATTTCTTTTCTTGGCCATAATATCTCTAAATATGGAATCCATGTTGATCCTTCTAAGACCAAGGCAATCCAGGAATGGCCTACACTGACGAGTATAACTGAGGTACATAGTTTTATAGGTTTAGCAGGTTATTATCGACGTTTCGTCTAGAATTTTTCCCAGTTGTCTAACCCATTAACAAATCTCACATGTAAATGGGTTAAATTTGTTTATACAAAAGAGTGTGGAGAATGTTTATAAGAACTGAGGAGAAGATTACCCAATGCTCCTATATTGACTATACCATCGGGGAATGATGGGTTCGTTATTTATAGTGATGCATCGAATAAAGAACATGGTTGTATCCTTATGCAGAATGATAAGGTTATTGCCTATGCATCACGACAGTTGAAAATTCGTGAGAAAAACTATCCTACTCATGATCTCGAGTTAGTAGCTATGATCTTTGCTATGATGATATGGAGACACTACCTCTATGGTGAAAAATATGAGATTTATACCAATCACTAAAGTTTGAAGTATATTTTCTCACAAAAAGAACCCAACATGAGGCAAAGGGGATGGCTTGAATTACTCAAGGATTATGATAGCAAGATACACTACCTCCCGGGGAAGGCAAATAAGGTGGAATATTCTTTGAGCAGAAAAGATCCTGGAGTTTTGAACAATATGAGAATCGAAAGGGATCCAATTTTCATGGATCTAGTGAAGATGGACATGGGAATAACCATGTAAGGTGAAACATCAATGATTTTTAAAATGGTTTCCAAACCATATTTACTAGAAAGGATGAAGAGTTATCAGACCGATGATGAAGAATTTCAAAAGAAGATTAAAGCTGTGAATGATGGGAGATTGGGAGACTTTGTGTATGAATAAGGAATTTTAAATTTTGGGAAGAAAATTTGTGTTCCCGATATACCTAATCTGAAAAGATAATGGTTAGATGATGCTCATAGCTCAAATTTCTTTATACACCATGGGATCACCAAAATGTATTGATATTTGATGGAACACTTTTTGTGGGACAACATGAAGAGGGAGATTTCTAATTTTGTGTCAAGATGTATGGTTTTTCAACAAGTGAAAGCTGGAAGGCAACAACCTGGAAGAGTAATGCAACCTCTTCCCATACCATAGTGGAAATGGGATAATATTTAGATGGACTTTATCATGGGACTACCAAATACTCCGAGAAAGAATGATGCAATATTGGTCATTTTTTATCGTCTTTCCAAGTCAGCACATTTTCTTGCTATAAGGGAAGATTTTCCACTTGAACGGCTAGAAAGACTATATATTAATAAAGTTGTGAGACTTTATGGAGTACCTCTATCTATTGATTTTTATCGTAATCCCTATTTTACATTAAGATTCTGGGAAATTCTTTAGAAGGCATTAGATACTGAACTTCAATTGAGCACTGCATACCACCCTTAAATAGATGGACAATTATAACAGACTATTAAAACCTTAAATACATGTTGAGATCTTGCTCACATGACTTTCAGTGTATGTGGGATCAATATTTACTTCTGGTAGAATTTTTCTATAACAATAGCTTCCATTCGAGTAATCAGATGGCACCATATGAAGCATTATACGGAAAGCGGTGTCGCACACCAACCTGTTTGGATGACGTTGGTGAAAGAAAACTCGTAGGCCAAGAACTAGATGAGGAATCCATGGAAAAGGAAAAGGTAATCCAAAACGACATCAAAGCTTCTCAAAGTAGGCAGAAGAGCTATACCGATAACCGAAGGAAGGATTTGGAATTTCAGGTAAAAGATTATGTTTTCTTGAAGGTATCTCCATGTAAGGGAGTTATACATTTCGGTAAGAAGGGTAAATTGAGTCCTAGGTACATCAGACCATTCGAAATTCTAGAACGAATTGGTGTTGTATCTTACCATTTGGCAATGCCGCTAAATATCTCCAAAGTTCATGATGTATTCCACGTATCACTGTTGAGAAAGTACAAGTTTGACCCAACGAATGTACTTACTTATGAGGAATTAGAACTGGAACCTGATCTATCTTATTGAAAAGATCCCATCAGGATTCTTGATACCAGAGAACAAGTGTTGAGAAACTGGACGACTCACTTGGTAAAAGTTCTATAGAGAAACCATAAGATGAAAGAGGCAATGTGGGAACCCGAGGAACTCATGATGAAAAACCACCCAAGTATTTTCTTGAGATAGTATTCTAGAAATTTCTAGGAAGAAATTATTTGAAGGAGGGGATAATTTAACACCCCATGCTTCAGCCGTACGCTTCTCTTTGAATAATACAGTAGCATGTGTTGTATGCAACTTCAAGTTCTAACACACACCACAATCAATCAAACTATCAGTTATGAATAGTAATACACACTTTTTAAAATTATATAAATTTTATCTCTCAAAATGGTCTTCATTTTTGGATTCGGAATATCGAAATTAGCTTAGGGTTAAATTTTGGTACTTTTTGGATAACTTTTATATTTTGATGAATAGTGAAAATTACTAAATTTTAATTAAAAATACCTTTTTTGATCATAATAATTAATAGTGATAAATTACGAATTTAAGTGGTTTTAAAGTATATTAAGAATATATTTTTACCATTTAATACAATTTTTGTCATTGGACATAATTTCACATTTAAACCGGACATGAACAACTGTCAATATTTTGATTGTTATTATCTCTTAAAAACACGATTTTTTATTTTAACAACAGAAATTAATTTTAAATTAATTTCTACAACTTCTGTGTTTTGAATTTAGAAATATGGATTCAATATTTGGAATCAGGATGTCCAAATTGTGTAAATAGGTAACTTTTATTTTTAGACATTTTGAATAATTACTTCGGTAAACATTTTATTTACCATGGTTAAAAGGTAAATCCAGTAAATAAGGGTAAAAAAGTAATATTATAATAATATTAATTTACTCTAAAATGTGTAATAACCCTATTTGTTGATACATTTCGGACCATGGGCATCATGGGGCCGATTTTGGGACCCCATGGATCCACTTGTAAGTGATAATGACACTTTATATTAATTAGGTTAAAGAAAATACAAAAATTACATAAGTATATATCTTTTAGCCAGGAAATCTGTACATAGGTATATATATATATTATATTTTCGAAAATAAATATTTATTAGAATGATAAAAATATATCCTACAAAAATTATTTTATTTATAATTTTTATACATTGAATAAATAAATTTATTTATGACACAATAATGATGCAGTATTTTCCTTATTAATGAAAGAATCAAATAATTGGTATTATAAATATTAATATAAATATAATTTGAAAGTTTTGATGCAATAAATGAATTTTATTGATTAATATGACATGTTATTATTGGTTAAATGAATTTAATTCGAACTAATAATATTTTTAAGACTCTAAAAATAATCCATTTATTAAATAGTGTAAAAATTGACATAAAAGTGTTTTTAAAAATAATATTATATTATTAATTGATATTCTACTCATAAAAATCTAAGGCTCAGACGATGTCCTTATATCATGATATTTGTATTGTTAAAGGACCACTTGGGGGTCTCTTGGATGTATATAGTTAGTTTAATAACTATATAATATAAAAATACAAAGTGACATGGTAAATGTCAATCTAATTAACTAAGAGTTAAAACTAAAAGATAAGGTTAATATATTGACACAAAACTGTATAAAATATATTGGATGAATGGATTTAGACCCATCCCGACCATATAATTTTAATAATCCACTTTTTAGCCATTATAAACCGAATATGAATTAAATATATATTAAAACTTTAAGTTTTTCTTAAAGAGCCCCTCCCCCCCTTATAAAAGGACACCACTTATAACCATTTATTCACACCTTCAAAGCCTTTTGGTTCTGACATCCTCTACCCAAATACCCTCTCAACTATCCTACATTAATCCTAGATGCCTTCCTTTATTATGAAATCCAACCTAAGAATCCCTTTTGATCAAATCAAAAGGAAGAAACCAAAAAAGATGTAATGTTTTCACCACCCTCATTCAAGTTCCTTTCTTCTACAACTTCTTCTTTCATTTTTATTTACATTATAAAATAATAACTCTAGTATCTTATATATACTTTCATGTTATTATAAATATTGTACAACCATAATAAGTATTCTATCCATCCTTTGAATGACAAGTCACCATACGTGCATACGTACGGCTTACCGTCTCCACATCGTGGTGTAATTGTTATTCAATATATTATTATTTGGATGGATATAATAATGATGTGTAGTTCATTTAAATAATTAATATAACCTGATAATGATTCTGTATATATTATATACTATCCAATTATATATTATTTTAATATCAAAAGAAGGATATTGTTGCTCGTGCGTACATATGAACTACCGTCTCCACGAACATGATGAGATTCATTCCCCATCGTATCCATTCAAGACTAATTCTCATTTAATGATTAAAAATAATTTTTAAGAGCATGATATCATTATGGATATGAATAATATACAACCTATCTATAACAAAAATGATTTATTTAACAAAACATATAAAATAAAATGAGTAAGGTAACACCCGAAATGACGATAATACTAAGATACCATTAACAATGCAATGTTAAAAGATCATATATGATTTTCAAGACTCGTCCTCAGAGCCCGTGCCATGACTACCCCAAGCCCGCCTTCAATAGGCCAGGGGTTGGCGACTAGCACCAAAGGCGTAAATCCCGATAACTGGGAAGGCATTGCCTTTATAAAAGAAAACAAGCACCACAAAGTACAAGCGGAAGCAAAACACTAAGTACAAAAATAATGCTGAAAAGAAAATGGGCCAGAATATAAACCCAAAAGATAGTACAACTACAACTGAACAAGGTACAATAGCAAAAGACAAACAGGTGGAAGAAGGAAGCAGCTGTTGGGTCGTCCTCCTCGGATCCTACCTGAAGGGTAGGTACAGATAGCGCAGCTCTTGGTCGTCCACCACGGATCCTACCTGAAGGGAAGGTATAGATAGCCTCCTCCACGCTCTCGTCCATAAACCTCATCTGTGTGTCGTCTCGTCGTGTATTCCACCTACGGGTACCGACCAGTCCTCGAACTCTCAGCCTCCGACAGCACTGCCCGTCGTCTGCAACCGACACAACGATGTGCAGGCATAGCCCGTGCAGGGGTGAGTATAACGATACTCAGTTGGGACCCCGAGACCCTCAAGGTCTCACTAAACCAACAAGGATAAACAGAAGAAGATCTCAACAGATAACCTCTACATAGATATATGCCCATACATATACCTAAGTTATCATGTAACCCATCTCAATCATGAGGATACACAAGGATTGTGAAATCAACGGATAACCACTACCCAGGTATATGCCCATACATATACCTAAGTTATCAAGCGACCCATCTCAATCATGAGGTAAACACAAAGGTCAAAAGATTCAGCTCAAACCAGGATTTTCATTATCGAAACCGTAACTGCTGAAGAGCTCCGTCTTTGGAGTGTACAGTGGTCCTGTCACGACTCCGAGGTACTGCTCACTAACCTAAGACTGCTGAGGTACTCCTCCTGTCGAGTACCACGGGTCTGCGGCCAACTACCGGGCGCTCTGTCCACTGTGGGTCTATCGCCAAATACCGGGCGCTCCCCCCAATAGCCTACAGAGGTACTCCTCCTGTCGAGTACCGCGGGTCTGCGGCCAACTACCGGGCGCTCCGTCCGCCGTGGGTCTGTCGCCAAATACCGGGCGCTCCGTCCACTGGGTTAGTCGACTCACTCTAAGTCGAGTCGGTCAAGCAGTCGTCAGGTCTCAGCGGGCTACACGGTCTCCGTACTCCGCATGCTCGTCTCCGGGAGGGTCCGCTCCACGAGCTACTGGTCGATACTCTAATTATCACAAAGTCCCAAAAAGAAGTATCTCAAAGGACCGCCTCGTCATAGGGGTCTCAAGGCAACAGACGGTGCGTCAATTGGACGCCCAGTCTGTGAGTTGTTAGCCTTTTCGTCCTAGGGGCCCGGTTTGTTTCGTGTGCGAACCAATCCGGCCGTAACTCAACTATACCCAGAACACTCATAGGGTATACTCATAGGGACTGTTTCTCAACGTGATCACCAACTCCACTGACGGTTCGTCAAACGGACGTCTGGTCTGAATGATATCAGCTTTTCCGTCCTAGGGGCCCGGTTGGATTTCGGGTACAATCCAACCCGGCCACAATCCAACTGCATCCAAAACTCGGGCGAAGGATGCCAAAAGTTCCGTATCGTCAACAGGAATGCAACGCAACAGACGGCGCGTCAATTAGACGCCCGGTCTGGAAGTTATTGGCGTTTTCGTCCCGAGGGCCCGGTTGGTTTTTAAGTTAAAACCAACCCGACCGTACTCCAACTGCGTCCAAACCTCAAGCAGAGTAAGCCAAAAGATCCGTCTCACTTAGAAGAATCTATCAAAGTCGATGGCACCTCAATCGGACGTCCGAAACTTAAGATATAAGCATTTCCGTTCCGAGGGCCTGGTTGGTTTCGTGGTTGAACCAACCCGGCCGAACCAAAAGTAATCCGAAACCTTGAGTGCGATATACTGAAACGGCCGCCTCGATCCAAGGATCGCGTTGCCGCTGACGGCGAGTCGTTTGGAGGCCCGTAGCTCATGTTACGGGCATTTGAACGAAAGTGGTCCGAAAACGGGGGTTTGGGCCCGGGCCGACCCTGCCCGACCCCCCCTGTGTCGGCCCGAACCGGGTGGACCCGACCCGGGCCCGGCGTGGTCCGGTTCGGTCTGGCCTGACCGGCTGGCCGCGGCTCGTCCAGCGCGGCCGATCGGCCTCCGCGGGCGGGGTGCGCGGCTCTTGCCGCTGATTGAGGTCGGCGGCGAACCACCGGCCGCCTCCCTTCCAGCTGCGCGCCGCCGCCGCCTTCCGCGGACCACCGGACGCGCTCCGGTGGTCCGTTTCTCCTTCCGTCTTCGCCTATAGTCCTCCCGGGGCCCGACCTTCACTGCGGAGGCCTCAAAATCACCTTTCGGCCTCGTTTGTCGTCTCCCGTAGATCCACACATCAATAAACAATCTGCGGAGGGTTGTCGGGCCGTGTTCGTTTGGCCCGCACCCTCCACATTAGATAATATCAACGGGAAATTATTCAACACATGAAACAACAATTTTAATAAATTAAAATTGTTCATATCAAACTGGTTTTTTAATTTTAAAGAAATGTTTATGGGAATATAAAGGTATTCCAAAATAAAATCCCTACCTCGTCAAGTATTCTATCCATCCTTTGAATGACAAGTCACCATACGTGCATACGTACGGCTTACCGTCTCCACATCGTGGTGTAATTGTTATTCAATATATTATTATTTGGATGGATATAATAATGATGTGTAGTTCATTTAAATAATTAATATAACCTGATAATGATTCTGTATATATTATATACTATCCAATTATATATTATTTTAATATCAAAAGAATGATATTGTCGCTCGTGCGTACATATGAACTACCGTCTACACGAACATGATGAGATTAATTCCCCATCGTATCCATTCAAGACTAATTCTCATTTAATGATTAAAAATAATTTTTAAGAGCATGATATCATTATGGATATGAATAATATACAACCTATCTATAACAAAAATGACTTATTTAACAAAACATATAAAATAAAATGAGTAAGGTAACACCCGAAATGACGATAATACTAAGATACCATTAACAATGCAATGTTAAAAGATCATATATGATTTTCAAGACTCGTCCTCAGAGCCCGTGCCATGACTACCCCAAGCCCGCCTTCAATAGGCCAGGGGTTGGCGACTAGCACCAAAGGCGTAAATCCCGATAACTGGGAAGGCATTGCCTTTATAAAAGAAAACAAGCACCACAAAGTACAAGCGGAAGCAAAACACTAAGTACAAAAAGAATGCTGAAAAGAAAATGGGCCAGAATACAAACCCAAAAGATAGTACAACTACAACTGAACAAGGTACAATAGCAAAAGACAAATAGGTGGAAGAAGGAAGCAGCTGCTGGGTCGTCCTCCTCGGATCCTACCTGAAGGGTAGGTACAGATAGCGCAGCTCTTGGTCGTCCACCACGGATCCTACCTGAAGGGAAGGTATAGATAGCCTCCTCCACGCTCTCGTCCATAAACCTCCTCTGTGTGTCGTCTCGTCGTGTATTCCACCTACGGGTACCGACCAGTCCTCGAACACTCAGCCTCCGACAGCACTGCCCGTCGTCTGCAACCGACACAACGATGTGCAGGCATAGCCCGTGCAGGGGTGAGTATAACGATACTCAGTAGGGACCCCGAGACCCTCAAGGTCTCACTAAACCAACAAGGATAAACAGAAGAAGATCTCAACAGATAACCTCTACATAGATATATGCCCATACATATACCTAAGTTATCAAGTAACCCATCTCAATCATGAGGATACACAAGGATTGTGAAATCAACGGATAACCACTACCCAGGTATATGCCCATACATATACCTAAGTTATCAAGCGACCCATCTCAATCATGAGATAAACACAAAGGTCAAAAGATTCAGCTCAAACCAGGATTTTCATTATCGAAACCGTAACTGCTGAAGAGCTCCGTCTTTGGAGTGTACAGTGGTCCTGTCACGACTCTGAGGTACTGCTCACTAACCTAAAACTGCTGAGGTACTCCTCCTGTCGAGTACCACGGGTCTGCGGCCAACTACCGGGCGCTCTGTCTGCTGTGGGTCTATCGCCAAATACCGGGCGCTCCCCCCAATAGCCTACAGAGGTACTCCTCCTGTCGAGTCCCGCGGGTCTGCGGCCAACTACCGGGCGCTCCGTCCGCCGTGGGTCTGTCGCCAAATACCGGGCGCTCCGTCCACTGGGTTAGTCGACTCACTCTAAGTCGATTCGGTCAAGCAGTCGTCAGGTCTCAGCGGGCTACACGGTCTCCGTACTCCGCACGCTCGTCTCCGGGAGGGTCCGCTCCATGAGCTACTGGTCGATACTCTAATTATCACCAAGTCCCAAAAAGAAGTATCTCAAAGGACCGCCTCGTCATAGGGGTCTCAAGGCAACAGACGGTGCGTCAATTGGACGCCCAGTCTGTGAGTTGTTAGCATTTTCGTCCTAGGGGCCCGGTTTGTTTCGTGTGCGAACCAATCCGGCCGTAACTCAACTATACCCAGAACACTCATAGGGTATACTCATAGGGACTGTTTCTCAACGTGATCACCAACTCCACTGACGGTTCGTCAAACGGACGTCTGGTCTGAATGATATCAGCTTTTCCGTCCTAGGGGCCCGGTTGGATTTTGGGTACAATCCAACCCGGCCACAATCCAACTGCATCCAAAACTCGGGCGAAGGATGCCAAAAGTTCCATATCGTCAACAGGAATGCAACGCAACAGACGGCACGTCAATTAGACGCCCGGTCTGGAAGTTATTGGCGTTTTCGTCCCGAGGGCCCGGTTGGTTTTTAAGTTAAAACCAACCCGACCGTACTCCAACTACGTCCAAACCTCAAGCAGAGTAAGCCAAAAGATCCGTCTCACTTAGAAGAATCCATCAAAGTCGATGGCACCTCAATCGGACGTCCGAAACATAAGATATAAGCATTTCCGTTCCGAGGGCCTGGTTGGTTTCGTGGATGAACCAACCCGGCCGAACCAAAAGTAATCCGAAACCTTGAGTGCGATATACCGAAACGGCCGCCTCGATCCAAGGATCGCGTTGCTGCTGACGGCGAGTCGTTTGGAGGCCCGTAGCTCATGTTACGGGCATTTTAACGAAAGTGGTCCGAAAACGGGGGTTTGGGCCCGGGCCGACCCGGCCCGACCCCCCCTGGGTCGGCCCGAACCGGGTGGACCCGACCCGGGCCCGGCGCGGTCCGGTTCGGTATGGCCTGACCGGCTGGCCGCGGCTCGTCCAGTGCGGCCGATCGGCCTCCGCGGGCGGGGTGCGCGGATCCCTCTCCCATTGCCGCTGATTGAGGTCGGCGGCGAACCACCGGCCGCCTCCCTTCCAGCTGCGCGCCGCCGCCGCCTTCCGCGGACCACCGGACGCGCTCCGGTGGTCCGTTTCTCCTTCCGTCTTCGCCTATAGTCCTCCCAGGGCCCGACCTTCACTGCGGAGGCCTCAAAATCACCTTTCGGCCTCGTTTGTCGTCGCTCGTAGATCCACACATCAATAAACAATCTGCGGAGGGTTGTCGGGCCGTGTTCGTTTGGCCCGCACCCTCCACATTAGATAATATCAACGGGAAATTATTCAACACATGAAACAACAATTTTAATAAATTAAAATTGTTCATATCAAACTGGTTTTTTAATTTTAAAGAAATGTTCATGGGAATATAAAGGTATTCCAAAATAAAATCCCTACCTCGTCAAGTCGTCGCACGCGGGTTCTTCATGGATTTGATCGCCGCGGAAGGAGCCGATCGTCACGTCACGGAAGGCGTCGCGTCGTCGTAGAAGGGCGTCGCGTCGTCGCGGAAGGGCGTCGCGTCGTCGAACTCCGAGGTTCAAGAACAAAAATATTTAATTAATAATAACTAAATCCGTGCGTTGATAAAAACCACAAAGGAGTTCTAAAAGGAACCCGAAATCTCTTACCTCCAACAGATGATTGAAGATTTCGTTGCGGAGGAAGGCACGTTGCAGAAGAGGAAACATCGGCGTCGCGGCACATGACGTCGCGTCGTCGATTTCCGTGGTTTCGGCGTTCTTCGTTGGAGGTCGGTGTTCTTCGTGTTCTTCGCGTTTTCGTGTTTTTCGCGAAGAAGGGTGAAGACACAAGAATTCTATCAAAAGCCTCCCAACGTGTAATCCTAAATATGTGGCGTTGGTCTTATTTTATTACTACGCCAATGGATTTCAAACCGGTTAAGAAACGAATAAAGAGATAAGTAACGACCCATTAATTCGTACAATTAATTCAACGAAATAAATAGCCCAATTAATTCAACGAAGAAATCCGCCCAATTAATTGGTGAGTTAAAAAGTTAAGAAAACGCGTCAGTTGACTTTCATAATGACGGGTTTCCGCGGGTGCGTTACTTAGCGGAAAAGAAACGGTGGGGCTCGTGCGGGTCCCACCTCACAAATATCCTACCAAGAGGGTAGGATATTTTTGGATATCACCCTATCTGCAACAACTCAGCTTAATCTGCTTTAAGTGGATTCAAGTGGCATCCAAGCGGCTTAAGTGAAATAAAAAAATGTTTGTCGTACAATTTATTTTATTTCTTAACTTTAAGCCCAAAAATTAAAAACCACACCCGAGAAAACGCAACTCCGGAAGAGGCATTTCTAAGCAATTACCGGCGCTACGATTCCATCGGTGCCCTCAAAATTCGATTCCGAGCACCGGTTCAAAAGTTAGAAAAACCCGCTCGTCCCTTCACTGAACGTACCCGAGCCAAACTTCGGAAAATGATTCCGGGCACACCGGGCCTCAGAATCAGGTGCCGTCAGAAACTGCGTTCTTGTAAAATTCCAAAGAAAATTAAGAAAAAATTAATTTCCTTGGAATTTATGGGTCTTTACATTAATCCCACCACAGGGTTTTACATCCCCGTAAAGCTTCACCACAAACATAGAGATACAAAGGCGGTACTAAGCACGCATCTGAGCCTTCCGCTCCCATGCGCTCACCTGGAGGTTCCTGTGCTGCCAAAGAAAGTGCACTATAGGAATCGATTGTCCCCATAGTATCTACTCCTTTCGATCCATGATCCCCACTAGAACCTCCGTGGAAGTAACCCCATCGCCATTGTCCTTCTCCTCATGGTCGATGATATGCGAAAGGTCGAGCATGTATCTCCTCAGATGAGATACCTGGAAAACGTCATGCACCTAGTGAAACTGAGGTGGATGGGTCAAGCGGTAATCCACCTCGCCTACCCAGCTGAGGACCTAGAAAGGTCTGTTGAACCTCGGAGATAACTTGCCTTCCTGGCCACATTTCCATAAACCTCATCGAGGTGAGACCCGTAAGAAGACGTGGTCGTCATCCTCGAACTCCAGAGGTCTCCATTTTCTATTAGAACTGAAACTCAAAATACCGCTACCACGAGGGTATGGTTTACTGACTCAAGAGTGATCAGTCGCACCCTCCTGTGAAAGAGTTTATCCCATGCTGCCTGGGGTTTCCTTGTCGCCGACCAAGGAAAACCCATCCCGAAGTTTTCCTAAAACCGTCAATTTGAGTATGAACAGTTATTGCCCATTCCATACTTACACTAACGTCGTAAGGCCTCGACGCTACCACCATGATATTCCAACCGAAACTCTCACCTCGAGGGTCCGAACACACCGTCGGCATAAGTGTGATCATTAAGTCTCCTCCCAAGGTATCTCCAGATGTAAGGGTCAAGTCCACAGCTTACCGGAAACTCTAGGTCTGGAACAAGATTTGTGAAAGCAAGGAATGATTCATATAGACGTCCGTTAGTACAACAGCTAGTAGTGGACACAGACTGTCCCTTGAATCATTTCTAGAGCCATTGGGTCACATTCCTTGACCCCATGCAGCCGCACTCTTCCACCTCCCTCCAGCTCCCTGAGCCTGGCGGAGATAACTAAGGCGGGTGGTAATAGCATGTTAAGATGTACACCACCTCATACTTCTCTCCTAGCTCTGCCTCCACGTCTGCTGCTTCGCAGACTCATCTATCCTTAAAGCTTCCACTTCTTGAAACATTTAACACGCCCGAGTCTCTAAAACTGGCACCGGTTTCCTGTGTCTTACTGCACTGTGTAGTCTTCATCCTCTCTTGGATGACCTGGACATTCTTTAGTCTCCCAAGAGCTGCTATGATTTCTTCTTTTCCGATAAGAGAAATCCATCTCAACCCCTAGATGAACCACATTCATTTCCTAATATAGTTAATCCTGACATTAATGATGCATTCATGCCATGGATGACGTCGTAAGACCTCAACGTAACTACCAAGAGATCCAACTGTCACTCTCGACTCCAAGAGTCGAGTCACACTCTCGGCATCAGTGTGAGGTCACTGGGTCTCCTCCAGTAGAAATCTCAAAAGTGAGGGTCAAGTCAATAGCTTAACCGGGACCACTCAGTATCAACCAAACAAAAGGACAGGAAAGAAAACAAAGATAAGTGTCTTTTTATTATTGCAGCTCATAGTACAAGACACAAAGCAACTACAGACAAACATCAACAAAACCAGAAGCAACAGGATCAATAGCCTCCAGGTCGGAAGCTAGTCCCGCTCCTTCCCATCTTCTTCCAGAGGTCCATGACCATAGGCCTCAGCTGCCTGAAGCTGAGCTCTCAAATGTCCTCCTGTCCCCTGCGGTTGGGGTGGGCCTCCTGGTGGTGGTGGCAACATCCCGCAGTGTCATCCACCTCCAGCTTCACGGCCAGCTCCTCTTCCATGGCCGCCTGCTCCTTGCGGTCCACCCTGATCGAACCTCTGTCTCTACCTCGGAGGTTCTTCATTTAACTTCTGGTCATCTGCATGGCGGGTCGGACAGTCACATGCCATGTGACCAATTCTGCCACAGGATTAACACTGTCCACTCTCGGCACGTCTGGCTCTGACTCCACCCCAGTTTCCCCGCACAACTGAACCTGAGTCGTGCAGTCGGCCACCGGTAGGTCTGGTCCTCTTAGACCTCTGCGTCATCTGTCTACTGCCTGCTGCAGAAGACTCTGCCGCAAGCTGGCTAGTGGTGGGTCCTGCTGCTGGAGACTGCTCAGCAAGGAAACTCTCAAATAATAAGGCTCTCTCCAACACCCATGTCTGCGTCAGAAAGTTGTGGGAAACAACAGAAGCTCTAATCTCTCGCCTGAGCCCCTGCTTGAAGGTTCGGGCCCTGAAGAACGGGTCACGTACCATATTTGTGGAGTAGCGCGAGAGGTCTTTGAATCTCGCTGAGTACTACGCCACTGACATGCTGCCCTGCCGCAGCTAAAGTAGCTCCTGTATACGCACCGCTCGAAGGGTGGCTTGTAAAAACTATGCCCAGAACAGGCTCTCGAAGTCTGCCCATAGAAGTGTCGCCTCGTCATGCATCTGAAGCATCAGGCTCTACCATCTGCCTATTACTGCTCGAAGATGGCTGGCAGCAAGGATCACCATGAAATCTATCGGCGTCCCCACTAGCCTAAAGACTCTCACCATAGCCTCCAGCCAATTCTCAGCCGCCTGCGGGTCCGTCCCTCCCTGGAACCTTGGTGGCCTCTGGCGCTGGAACTCATGCAGTGCGCTCAAGCGACGTGCATCCTCTGCTGTTGGGGCTGGTGGCATCGGTGGCCCAACGGGTAGTAGTACCATTGGTGCCTCCGCTGGTGCCTCAACTGGGATAGGGCCCTGTACTAAGGCCTCGTCGCTCAGCGGGCTGTCAGTGCGTACCACTCTCGGGGCTCTAGCTGGTCGTCCACAGGGAGGCATCCTGACTGAAACAACGTGACACGATCAAACGATTATTCCTCATCAGCTGACCTAGTTTGAGATGACATTTAAATAAAACTTTTGGAAAACACACACGCAATCAGTGTTTTCGTGCACAATGTCGGAAATCAGTTGTCAGGGTCCTGGTGTATGGATATGTCGGTCGCCCGCACCAACACTGGACTCCCTGAACTGAAAACCACACTCGGTACTCTTAACACTATTGCTTCACAGAAAGAATCATCAGAGTTATAAGTTCTGCGATAGAACCGAACTCCTCTGATACCAATTTGTCACGACCCGTCCTCGGGGCCCGTGGCGTGACTACCCCAAGCCCGCATTCCATAGGCCAGGGGGTGACGACTAGCACCAAAGGCGTAAATCCTGATAACTAGGAAGACATTGCCTTTATAAAAGAAAACAAGCACCACAGAGTACAAGAAGAATCAAAACACTAAGTACAAAAGGAATGATGAAAAGAAAATGGGCCAGAATACAAACCCAAAAGATAGTTCAACTACAACTGAACAAGGTACAACAACAAAAGACAAATAGCTGGAAGAAGGAAGCAGCTCCGGGGTCGTCCTCCTCGGATCCTACCTGATGGGTAGGTACAGATAGCGCAGCTCATGGTCGTCCACCACGGATCCAACCTGAAGGGTAGGTACAGATAGCCTCCTCTACGCTCTCGTCCGTCAACCTCCTCTGTGTGTATTCTCGTTGTGTAGTCCACCTCCGGGTACCGACCAGTCCTCGAACACTCAGCCTCCGTCAGCACTGCCCGTCGTCTGCAAAAAACACAACGAGGTGCGGGCATATCCCGTGCAGGGGTGAGTATAACGATACTCAGTAGAGACCCCGAGACCCTCAAGGTCTCACTAAACCAATGAGGATAACCACAAGAATATCTCAACAGATAACCTCTACTTAGATATATGCCCATACATATACCTAAGTTATCAAGTAACCCATCTCAATCATGAGGAAACACAAGGATTGTGAAATCAACGGATAACCACTACCCAAGTATATGACCATACATATACCTAAGTTATCAAGCGACCCATCTCAATCATGAGGTAAACACAAAGGTCAAAAGATTCAGCTCAAACCAGGATTTTCATTATCATAACTGTAACTGCTAAAGAGCTCCATCTCTAGAGTTTACAGTGGTCCTGTCATGACTCTGAGGTACTGCTCACTAACCTAAGACTGCTGAGGTACTCCTCCTGTCGAGTACCGCGGGTATGCGTCCAACTACCGGGCGCTCCGTCCGCTGTGGGTCTGTCGCCAAATACCGGGCGCTCCCCCCAATAGCCTACAGAGGTACTACTCCTGTCGAGTACTGCGGGTCTGCGGCCAACTACCGGGCGCTCCGTCCACCGTGGGTCTGTCGCCAAATAACGGGTTCTCCATCCACTAGCCTAGTCGACCCACTCCAAGTCGAGTCGGTCAAGCAGTCGTCAGGTCTCATCCGACTACACGGTCTCCGTACTCCGCACGCTCGTCTCCGGGAGGGTCCGCTCCACGAGCTACTGGTCGATACTCTAAGTATCACCAAGTCCCACAAAGAAGTATCTCAATGGATTGCCTCGTCATAGGGGTCTCAACGCAACAGACGGCGCGTCAATTGGACGCTCGGTCTGTGAGTTGTTAGCATTTTCGTCTCAGGGGCCTGGTTGGTTTTGTGTGCGAACCAATCCGTCCATAACTCAACTATACCTCAAACACTCATAGGGTACACTCATAGGGACCGTTTCTCAACGTGATCACCAACGCCACTGACGGTTCGTCAAACGGACGTCTGGTCTGAATGATATCAGCATTTCCGTCCTAGGGGCCCGGTTGGATTTCGGGTACAATCCAAACCTACCACTATCCAAATGCATCCAAAACTTGGGCGAAGGATGCCAAAAGTTCTGTATCGTCAACAGGAACGCAACACAACAGACGACGCGTCAATCGGACACCCAGTCTGGAAGATATTGGCTTTTTCGTCCCGGGGGCCCGGTCACTATCCAACTACATCCCAAACTCGGGCAAAGGATGCCAAAAGTTCTGTATCGTCAACAGGAACGCAACACAACAGACGGCGTGTCAATCGGACTCCCTGTCTGGAAGTTATTGGATTTTTCGTCCCGGGGTCCCCGTTGGTTTTTAAGTTAAAACCAACCCGACCGTACTCCAACTGCGTCCAAACCTCGAGCAGAGTAAGCCAAAAGATCCGTCTCACTAAGAGAAATCTATCAAAGTCGACGGCACGTCAATCGGACGTCCGGAACTCAAGATATAAGTGTTTCCGCTCCGAGGGCCCAGTTGGTTTCGTGGATGAACCAACCCGGCCGAAAACTAAGTAATCCGAAACCTTGAATGCGATATTCAGAAACGACCGTCTCGATCCAAGGATCACGTTGCCGCTGACGGCGAGTCGTTTGGAGGCCCGTAGCTCATGTTACGGGTATTTGACCGAAAGTTGTCCGAAAACGGGGGTCTGGGCCTGGGCCGCCCCGGCCCGACCCCCCTGGGTCGGCCCGAACCGGGTCGACCCAACCCGGGGTCCGACCCGGCTGGGCCCGGCCCGGCGCGGTCCGGTTAGGTCCGGCCCGACCGGCCGGCGCGGCTCGGCCAGCGCGGCCGAGCGGACACCGCGGGCGGGGTGCGTGGCTCCCCCACCCTTTGCCGCTGATTGAGGCCGGCGGCGAACCGCCGACCACCTCCCTTCCAGCGGCGCGCCGCCGCCGCCTTCTGCGGACCACTAGACGCGCTCCGTTGGTCCGTTTCACCTGCTGTCTTCGCCTATAGTCCTCCCGGGACCCGACCTTCACTGCTGAGGCCTCAAAATCACCCTGCAGCCTCGTTTTTCGTCGCATATCGATCCGCACATCAATAAACAATCTGTGGAGGGTTGTTGGGCCATGTTCGTTTGGCACGCACCCTCCGCGTTAGATAATATCAATAGGAGAATTATTCAACACATGAAACAAAAATTTTAATAAATTAAAATTTTTCATATGAAACTGGTTCTTTAATTTTAAAGAAACATTCACGGGAATATAAAGGTATTCAAAAATAAAATCCCAACCTCGTCAAGTCATTGCACGCGGGTTCTTCGCGGATTTGATCGCCGCGGTAGGAGGCGATCGTCGCATCGCGGAAGGTTCCGCGTCATCGCGGAAGGACGTCGTGTCGTCGCGGAAGGGCGTCGCGTCGTTGAACTCCGAGGTTCAAGAACAAAAAGATTTAATTAATAATAATTAAATCCGTGCGTTGATAAAAACCAAAAAGGAGTTCTAAAAGGAACCCTAAATATCTTATCTCCAACAGATGATTGAAGATTTCTTTGTGAAGGAAGGCACGTTTCAGAAGAGGAAACGTCGGCGTCGGGGCACACGGCGTCGCATTGTCGATTTCCGCGGTTTCGGCGTTCTTCGTCGGAGGCCGGCGTTCTTCGCGTTCTTCGCTTTCTTCGCGAAGAAGGGTGAAGGCACAAGAATTCTATCAAAACCCTCCCAACGTGTAATCCTCAAGATGTGGCGTTGGTCTTATTTTATTACTACGCCAATGGATTTCAAACCGGTTAAGAAACGAATAAAGAGATAATTAACGACCCATTAAATCATAGAATTAATTCAACAAAATAAACCGCCCAATTAATTAAACGAAGAAATCCGCCCAATTAATTGGTGCGTTAAGAAATTAAGAAAACGCGTCAGTTGACTTTCATAATGATGGGTTTTCGCGAGTGCGTTACTTAGTGGAAATGAAATGGTGGGGCTCGTGTGGGTCCCACCTCACAAATATCCTACCAAGAGGGTGGGATATTTTTGGATAGCACCCTATCCGCAACAACTCAGCTTAATCTACTTTAAGTGGCTTCAAGTGGCTTTCAAGCGGCTTAAGTGAAATAAAATAAAGTTTGTCGTACAATTTATTTTATTTCTTAACTTTAACCCCAAAAATTAAAAACCACACCTGAGAAAACGCAACTTCGGAAGAGGAGTTTCAAAGAAATTACCGGCGCTGTGATTCCATCGGTGCCCTCAAAATTCGATTCTGAGCACCGGTTCAACAGTTAGAAAAACCCACTCGTCCGTTCACTGAACGTACCCGAGCCAAACTTCAGAAAATGATTCCGGGCACACCGGGCCTCGGAATCCGGTGCCGTCAGAAACTGCGTTCTTGTAAAATTCCAAAGAAAATTAAGAAAGAAAAAATTTCCTTGGAATGTATGGGTCTTTACAATGATCTCATATTAATTTATATGATTCTTGTATAAATTAATAACAACTATTTAACCATTATACATGAGGTTAACCTACCCTCAACCAAGTAAATGTACAATGTAAGGGTTTATTTCACAATCTCTTCATTATCTGATGTTGTTTATACGTGATTATCTACTGGGACCACATTATCATCCACATCCATGTTTCTTAAAAATGTATTTAAAATCATTCTTACTATTATAATTACAATGGGATAAAGTCATTTATACCCTTGTTGAATTTTTATAATATGTTTATAATGGAATCCTTCTGTCGTTTTCCAAACAAGGTCTTTTTTAACCTTTTCGACAGAATTAAGGTAAGAATGTCTTTTTTAACTTATATGGAAGGTGCATCTATTTTCCACCGTTATAAAATTGTCTAATCTCCCCTTACAAGATTATAATAACATTATCAAAGTAATATTTTTATTTTATAATTATTTGAATTTTAAATGATTTCAGAAAAAGAGTTATTTCTCTAAAATATTATTGATTTCATCTATGTCAACATCATTGATGGATTTTTAGCTTATTTGAAGTTTATTTATTATGATACAAAACATCCATATTTTATTGAAGGTTTTGTGATATGTTTGACTATGGATGTGTTATTTTTATACCATTCATGGTTTATAGAGAAAGTATTGACATTTCGTATGCTAGTTTTAATACGAATGTTTATGTTATGTTTAAACCTGTTCATATGAGGATGCATTGGAATTAATATGTGATGGGTGGAGCCTGATATAGCTCCTAGATGCATCGGTAGGTCTCATTAGACAAACTACTGTCTTGGCACAATGCCTTGACAAAATCAAATTTGTAGTCTTGGTACAAGGCCTTGGCTATGTGGTTATGATAGTTTGGCATTATGAATTCTATCATTATAAAAGAGGTTATTGATATTTCATGTGATTATTTGACTAGTAGAATATCCATTTGAATAAGTAAATGGAATTATTTAATTTTATATTTTCCATATTATTCTGAAGTTCGAGTTTAAAAGGTTTTTGTTTTTTTACATTTCCTTAAAGGTTTATGATTTTTTATGAAAGTTTCCACTAAATTATTATCCTTAATGAGCATCTGAGCTCACCTCTTTCAATGTTTTATTTTTTCCCTGGATGTGAAGAAGTAATTTATGAGTGACCTATAGGGATAGTATGAGGTTATATGAAGACAAGATGTTGTTATAGTAGTTTTCACTTTATGATGTAATGTAAACATAATGAATGTATCTAGTTATTCTATGGCTACAAAACTAATCAGTATTTCAAGACTTGATCTTTTTTTATCATACCAATATTTTTTAATAATGAACCGAATCAGGGTAACTGGGGTCGGGGCGTTACAATCCACATCCCTGACCACCAGTTCCCTGAATCTAGAAGGGACCACATTTCAGTTGGTATGGAAATTGGTCAAACCACTTTCCATCTACAACCACTCTAGTTGTTCATTTTCTATATACAACTTCCAATGGACCTCTATGCTTATACTTATTCCACTACTTATGAGGTCCATCCACTATTTGAAAATTATCTAGATGGTGGGTCAGAATATCCCTCGTGATATGTATCCAATTGTCGCAAGAGTGGAACTACATCTACATATGAAGATTAGATCCTCCATGGAGCCCTAAACAAAATACCATTAATCTAATTATATCCTTTTATAATTCATATAACATTAGGGTATCTTAATCTAACATTGAATACTAGTGGGCGATGTCTTAGTTAATATATTCCCACTGCCAACACAAACTGTCAATGTTTTCAAGACCAAAAATACCTCCACTACAAAAGCATTCTGTAAATAACCCATAGGTAGTAATGAAATGTGGTATCCAAGTAGACATTGTATCTTAATGAATACCACACAAGAATGTATGATCTCAGAAGAATGGTTTTCAATCCATATTCATAGAGTATCATGAGCAGTTATTGAATCATAAAAAATACCCCAATATAGTAATAAAACCCTATCGAAGCATTAAAAGATCATTGATGTGATATTATCACAATATATCTAGTGATAAATCATCTATGTAAAGATTATTTAACCCTGTCTGTGAATTATTATAATTTAATATGCTACTGTCACCAAACCATATCATCGCAATGGATTGTAGTGATGAAGGATCGTTATTATGACCACCTTCTGATTTAAATATGACCTAATATGGGGGACACTCCCATAAATTCCACAAGACACACTTTAGATTCCTTGGGTTCTGGATCACCCAGAATCTTGAGTGGTCACTATTACTAAAACATATGATAGGAACTCAGCCTGGAGGCCTCAACCATTGATATTATTGGTTTAATCATCCACTTGATGGGTAGATGAATATTTAGAAATCCTCCTAGAAGTACCACTAATACAACGTGTCCTTATATCAAAGTTGAATCACTATTTAGATCATCCTTATGATCCTATTATTGAATACTACCTATAAATCATCATGGAGGCATCCTAAGACAGATATAATATCCCACGGTCAACTGTATATATGGGGAGTTGGCCCAAGTGTATCATAAAAACCATAACCCATTAATATATGATGTGTGTACCACATTCTTACCTACAACCATGGACTACATGTAATGTGTCAAAAATAAGGTTATTATAGTCATAGTGAATGGGTACATCCACTTATTCACTAACACTACATTCCCTGGCAGGAGATACAAACTTCAAAAACATCAACATTCTGTAACCAATTCCCAAACCAATATCACTTTGAGACAATCTCCAAGATATTGTTCTATGGTGATCACTATTATAATATATCTCTTCCCTAACTAGACTAAATTTGGAATGATTAATGGTTGATAATCCGAGTTTGACACTACATTCCTACCTCTAATTGTCCCATGGAAAGTATTAAAACACCATGTTGGAACATATCACACATGGGAGGCCTTAGACAAATGTATCAATACACTCACATTATTTTCCAAATACCCATACATTATTGAATGTTAAAATAATATAGATAAAAATTCATATATATATATATATATTTATATTTATATCTCAAAATAAGAGTATGAAATGTTCTAAAAGTCAAAATGGGTAAAAGAGAATCCCCCAAAAAATGATAAAAGTGTCCTACCAACTATAGGTATGGGGATATAGTAAAATAAAACACATGGCAAGAACCCCAAATATTATATCCTACAATGGTCTATTTTCTCCTTGTATCTCTAGGAAACCATTCAATGACATATCATTTTTATTTGAGTTAAAATATGCTTGTTGAGAGAATAAATGGAGGAGTATAACAATATCCAATGTGACGCCTTGATGTCACCAAACATAAAGAATCAAGAGATTAGTTTGCTCATCATAAGGGAATTTTAAAATGAATATGATAAATATAGTAATAAAACCATTATATACTCATGATATACATGAAGTCTCTTTATATTTTCAAAAATTCACAACATATTATGGTTTCACCTTAATATTACTAGGTAATTCTTGTCTTTTAGAATTTCCTCCATGGGTCTTGTAATATTGACAAAGATTATATGAGAGGTTATTATAATCATGACTCTACTTTATTAAGTACACATTTAAACATTGAGGATATCAATATATGGATAGGGAACCACCCCAAGGGACCTGGGGGACAATGAAAAAACAATTAGAACTAAAAATCCATGTAAATGATTCACACTATTGTATATTGGTCATTCATATTCAAGAAATTGAATCAAGGGGAGAAGATATAGTATAGGATCTGACCCTTGGCCGCATGGGGGTTCCTTAAAACTCTATCCAATACTATCACGCATAGTATATCTTTTCATCTGACAAGGACATGATTCTTCACTCTTCCCGTATAGGTCATTGAGAAAGGGAACACACCCAAATAATATTTGTCCTTGATGAAGAGATCTAAGGCATAAAACTGTGTTGGAGAAAGTAAATGATGTTTACTAAGATTACATGATATGTCTTCAATACCCCCACTTTTCTCATGTGGTTTGGATCGAGCTAGTGTAACTCAGTTCATCTCCTAGAATTTTAACCATGCCAACGTAATTGGTCATGTCCGAGTACCTTGTCATGTCCAAGAACATGACCATGACTGTGTATTCTGGCCTTGTCTATGTACCTATCCACATACATTACGATGTTATACTAGGATAAAAACTAGGTTTCCATCTGCAAGGTACACAAATTATTATATGGGTCGTACACCATATGAAAATTTATTTCCATGAAACCATAGATGACATAACCATGGTATTACATGAAATGTGTTCTTATGTCTACTTTTTCTGTTGTTGGGAATTTTTTGAACTGCGAAAGCTCATCAATCATCTACTAATTCTTTGATCATCATGAATATCATGAAAAATCTAATTGAATATTTGAAGATAAATTTTGACCATTCCCATATGTCTCTGATGGGAGGATTTCAGTGATCAAATGTTTTTATGAAAATCGATCCCGTATGACTACACCATTATCACAACACCCAACCATGCATGAATAATTCCAACCCAATCCTAATAGGTCAATTTTTACATCATAACTAGATCACATAAAATGTGGTATGAATCCATTGTTCCAATGAAAAATTTCTCAATTTCTGATTTCTAGTAATTTATTGAACCGTCGACCATACAAAATTTCAAATATTTACACAAGAATAATGGGGGAATAAATTGAAAAAAATAGAAGAGGCATACCACAATCATTTTTCAAATATTCCTCAATCAATTTCCATGATAAAAATGAAAAAAATACTAATTTATCAACCATTATCATATTATTATTCTTATGATGAAAAATTATCAAACCTATATCATATGTTAGCCCAAAAATCAACCTATTAGAATAATTTATCTTATGTTAACATTGGATAATCTAAAATGAGTTAAAAAAAATAACATTCTATCATGAGTTTTTATTGATTGTAGATGTAGAATGGTTTTGATCCATCATCGTTGAGGAGATCTATGAGCTTAATTGAAACATTAATTTCCAATTCATGATCCATTATATATCATCGATGAATCCACCTCTAACCGACCTTTCTCTATCCCTATAATTATGCGTACAACCCTAGTTATTTTCCAAAATAAAGAATTTTTTATAGCTAGGGTTAGGTCAAGTGTTGTAAATAATAAATAAATCAATCAAATTGATAATTATTTATGATATTTACTGTACATTAACTAAATGACCGATTGTGAGAAATATTATCTCACAACCAGGGTAAAACATATACTCTATATTTAATGGTGGGATTGGATTTCTGTTCTAAAACTACATTCCATATTTATTACATTATTTTAAATAAAATTATAGACTTATAATATAATTTGTTTAATAATTTTATTTTATAAAAACCATTGCTTATTGATCCTCAAAATGTCACATCCAATTAACATATGGATAAAAATATATTCCCTAAAATATTCCAAAGTATTAGTATAGAAAATTAATACACCTTCTATGGATATTTTATAAATTGGGTAGATATATGGTGTCACTTTTTGGGTTAATGATTGATATTGTTATCAGTGGAATGATAGACACTATTTTCTATGGAATTATTAAAATGGTAACCATTAAAGATTTTCTTATACAATTTCAACATGGTCCTCAGTTTTATTCATGTGTATAAAATAGGGTTCCCCAGTAACTCCATTTAAAAATCTATGTATTGTTTAATCATTGGGAATCCTCTATGGACTTTTTGGTTACCCTCTTAGGACCTATTTGTTTGGTTTTGAACTCTGGTATAGTAGAATAGTTACTAATTATATATTTTGTTTAATTCCATTCTATCCCTTGGGTTTTTCTTAATCATGTTTTTTTAATCATTAGCGAATTCACTAATCTGATATTTTGGATATATGGATAAAATTGTTATAAAATTTATTTAATGTGGGATTACATGGGTTTCCCATGTGTGAGATCAGTCATATGTTCATTTTATTATTTGAAAAATGAATAAATATTTATGAATCATCCGTTGAGGTAGCATATTTGAGAAAACACTTTTCTATTGATGAAATTGTGAAATTATAATGGAATATTATTCTTTTGGGGAGTATGAACTGTCTTAATAATCCTAATGAACTGTATGTAATTATATTTTAGGGAAGGGTGGTGTCCATATTATTTTACCAATATTCCATGATATTACTTTTGAATTGATGAAATTTTATTTTATTACTAAAAATTATTCCTCAAATCAAGACTTATGGATCACTATTATGATTGAATTTTAAAAACACTATTAATAAAATCATTAAATCATAATAATTGTAAGGGCCAGTTTTTATGGACAATACATATTTATATAAATATTTTCCTTGAAATGGGAAATTACTATTTGGTAATATTATCAATGAGTTTCATTGTAAATATAATTAATGTGGACATATTTATATGATTTTTATGGGGTTGATTCACATTAATGGTGAGGTTATATTTGGTAATTAATTTTTTATGGGTACAAGAATGTCCTTGGTAGTGGGGTTATTACCATATTGGCTATTAGTGTGGAATTTAAAATGTCGATAAAATTGGAAAAAATGGAATGTGTTGTGGGATTTTTTTATGTTCATATGATTATATTAAATGGCATGTTATTTTGGGATGTGTAGAGAGGTTGTGGTTTCCTTGTTTTTAATTTTGAGATTTGATTCTGTTATTATCATATAATGATTTTATGTATGGGTTTTATGATTTTATTTAACTGATTCAAAAAAATAGTGTCATAAAATTACTAATTATTAAATAGTAAATGTTTATGGCTTGAAAATGAAAATATTCATGGATATAAATTATATAATTTTAATGGAATTTTTAATGGGTAATGGATGGAGTTAATGTTTGAATTATATAATCAATATTTATCATTGTATATGTATCTTAATATCATAATGAAATAAAAGTCATTATTAATTAATAAATATTGAATTTGAATAATTTTTTTTATTAAAAAGGTTTTGTGATTGTTTTATTTTTTTCATTGGAAATTGTGTTGGTTTTTGGTGTATTATTTTTTATTAGTGGTGGTGAATAGTGATTTTAATTTAGTGAAGGTAATAAGATATATAGATTTCTTTTAATGTGATACCTTTAGTCTTGGATTGTGTGGGAATATATATGACATATTTTATTTAGATTTCATTATATATTCCACTTGAGTAGGATATCCTTAACAAATAATTTTTTTTTGTTTTAGGTGGTTCTAAAAAACAATAGGTTTGTGAAGACTTATGCTTGTATTCTTAAACGACTCCACTACTTGATGTGGTAGAGTTCATGTTAGGATGGGTACATGGTTGGGGTCATGCATGCTTGGATGAGGGAACATGGTTGATATACTATATCACAATGAAAACCTAAAGTTAGAGATTTGATTGTCGTATTGGTACATGATTGGGATAATGCCTATAAGAAAGGGTGAATAATGATAATTTCCATTAAATACATGATAATGTATTTTTATGGGTATGGATTTTGAGATACACTTTTTTACTATTTATATCATAAACTCTTTGGAAATGAAGTAGTTGGGTTTGAATTGGTGATGACCTTACCGAAATCATATATATATTGTTATGATTCGATGAGAATTTGATGTTGGGTCATGAGAGTGTAAAATTAGTGTGGAAGGGGTTGGTGTGTGATTTTTTTATATTCCAACCTATTTTGTTATTATATTTGATCCATAATTGGGTGAGTGTTCCTTGGAAAATATGTGGTTAGTTGACCAATGTTGTTTCGGGGTTGTTATGTTGTCTAATCACATGGGGATTATTTTAATTCTCCAAACATTGAATACATTTTCTTAAGGATGTTCCTAGTGATTATATATTTTACATTCAACCATATATATATAAACTATACTAATGTTTTTAAAGTTAGTTCAAAATTTTATTATGGAAATATTTATCTCAGAGCTCAAAGATATGTTCACGGTTTCTACCCATGAGTTTACATTTTTCATTTTAACATGGATGTTTTAATTTTTTGATATATTCATTCATTATTATATATTTAGTGATTAGGAATTATTAAAATCATTATTTTTTCAATTTGTGGTTTATTTATAAATTCCTAGATATATAAGGGTAATTTTTATCATTTTTATGTTTTATACACCCAATGATAGTGGACATCCCCATGCATGTTGGTTGTGATCTTTAAGGATCACTCTGATATTTGATTTATGAATAATAGTTGTCCCCAATGGTCTTGGGTCATAAAAGAAAGATATTATATATTTTGGTTGATATTTTTATGTGGATTGGGGATAAGCACCAATTATACATATAGGGTTTATTATGGAAGCAATTATGGTTTAGGTAACCATATGATATAAGAAATAGAGAATGTGCGGGATATTAGATTTTATCCCCCCTATGATCTAACATGTCGAACTTATGATTTTTTAACATAATGGGGAATGTGATCCAAAATGAAGGATATACGGAATGTAAAAAAAACATAAATCATAGATGATTCAAAAAAAATTAAATGGAGTGATTTTTTATATGTAAATGGACATATATTGAATAATCTAAATAAATTACATACATCTATTGCTAGGTGTTTTCCACATTGGTGATCTATTATTATGATTTCTGGATGTGAAGGAAGTGTTATTGGGTACCACAATTTTTCTACTATATCAAGGTATTAATTATGTTTCTATGTCCTAAATAATGCATCAATTATTTTATATCCTAATTCGTCATAGTGGAAATGTAACTATATATATTTATATGATTTTATGAATTTCTAATGTTTATGGATTTTTTTTTTCGAATCATAGGCCCCTAAAAAAATTACTCTCATTCGAGGTATATAATAAATGTATTCCATGGTAGTGTAGAGACAAACCATTGAATTTTAGAATCTTATACAGTTATCAATGTTTATTTTAAATAATTACTGATGTATTAGAAACATTATAGACCAAGGATCCATATAAAAATTAATTTTTATAACCTCATGTTTGTTGGAAATTGTCAATATGTAAATTTTAATTTCCTCATGTTGGTGGTATACAAGTTATCTTCAAATCAAAAATTTTCACAAGACGTGTACTAGTTTAAAAAAATAATATGATTTATAAATGGAACCTTTCAAAATTTGAGATACGTGTTTTATTTATATGTATTGGTTTAAAAAGCGATTTTTTCACAAATTTTTATTTAATTAAATTTCCGATTATTATTTTTTATATTGATTGAAAGCATACTGATGGTTTTATGTTATATTGAATAAAAAGTTATTTTTAAATATCAATGATAATTTTAACTGGGTGAATTTTGGGGTAATATATTCTATCAATATTAATAGTGACATATTTTTAGAAAATTGATCTATATTTGATTATTCTAATTGTCATATTTCATTCCATTTTGTGTAATGATATTTGATGTTATTATTAATATTTTTTCTGGGATTATTAGGACTGAAATTTGGTGGATGTAAATAAATTTTGTAATATTAGTGTAATATTTTATATTTATGTATATAAAGATTATTTTAAAAGTTATCTTACTAAATGGTCTATCGGTGGTTTGAAAAAAATTCATTTTCCAAAATAATTTACATTCAATTTTAGAGCTAATGATTCAAATGGGTTTAAAAAATATCAATGATTGAAATGTATCAGTTTCAAGGAATTTATTTATGTCACTACTAAATTTATATGATAAGATTCCTGAAAGAGTTTATTATATGATAATAATTTATTATTGATGAATTATTGTATATTTAAGTGAGGTTTTATGGGAATTTGTGGGAAATAAAGTTTTTGTGCTAATTGTGTAGTAGGTTTGATAAATTATTGGAATGGGATTATTTGATCCCATAATACAAAGATATAAAATATATTGAGATATAGTGAGGAAGTTAATTTTTTGAAGATTTATATTTATTTGGTTAAGACATTAATAATACTATAATAAGGGTTAATTATATTTGGTGATTATATGTAAGGAATAAATTTTATTATTGTAGTGTGTTATTATATTAATTGTTGTGTTTATGTGATTTAATTTTTTTAGAGTTACCTATTTTTTTATATTTGGGTAAAATAAATGATTATGGATTGATATTAAGTTGTTATTATTTACAAATAAGATGAATGATTCATGGATAATATGTCATCCTGAATTCAATTGTATTAGGTGTTGGAGTTCTATATAGAGGTGATGGCCCAAAATGTTGAGTATTATTTGGAATAGATTAAAGATTCCTTACATTATATATATAATATATATCCATTAATTATGTCCATATTAGTTGGTTCATTTAGGGGAGTTTCTCAAGAATGATGGAAAGTGAGTTTTTGTCAGCCAAAAGATGACCCATGTGAAAAATTTGAAACCATGTTCATGGATAATTTTATTGTCCATATTTAGATGGATCATAATTTTGAGGATATATTGAAATTATGATAATAGGGATATAGTGTTTGTTCACTTGGGATTTTTTTCTTCTTCGATGGAATGGGTTTTAGACAAATTTATTAATCAATAACTATGAGTGGGTTCGTTAAATATGGAATTGATTCCAATATTTAAAAAAAGATTTTAGATATATTGGTAATGGTTACAGATGTAAGGGAGAGATCTAGATGAGGTTATTTATATGTTTTTGCTCATGGTTTCTATGAATATCAATGGTAGAGAATATAGTTATAAAAGTTGTGTAATGAATAATCTAAAATTAAAGATATCATTTGATGTCCATTCTCAGATAATATACATGGGTTTGGGTAGAACATTGTTTTATATGATGAGTAAGTATGTTTGTTTTCAGTGTATCTTTATAGGTCTATGGTTTTATTAGTTCCCATTTGTCCATTGTGTTTGTAGGTTTACGTTAATAGGTTTATATGTTCAGTAGAGTGGTCATGTTTTTATGGGAAAATAGTTAGAATGGGTGGATTTTGATTAAGAGGCTATGTGTGAGTTTTATTTTATTTAATTACCTTTTCTATTGATTTTTTAATATTTCATTATCACTTCAGATTAAAATGTATTGGCATGTTATTTTCCTATCCCTGATAAAGAATCCCTGAAAATACCATCTTTTTTAGCTCTAAAATATAATCATAAGTGTTTTTTTGAGTTACCATAAATACTAATGTGGTCTCCATAAAATAGTATAGGGGGTTAAAAATATATTTTCAATAAAAAATAATATTTGTAGATAAAATATGTCAAAAATAATCAAGGGATAATATTTCTATTTTACTGAAGTATGTTTTTTTCAAACCAAAAATGATGATTTTCGGAATGAACGGATTAATAAAAATATTTGGAAAACTTGTTTAACTGTTATAAAAGGGATTAAAATATTTTAATATCGGGGGGGGGGGAGGATATTCATTAGATCGGGATGGTGGATATTTTACTAGAAAGTTTTCTTTTCAATTTGGAACGTTATTGGTGATATTCGTATTTTATTTGTATTGGAAATGGTTATAGAGTTTTCATGATTTACCTAGATGAGTTATATAAATTGATTATTTATTATGTTTTATCCCTTGGGTATATTTATTATGGGATATTTTTAGGTGGGATCATTGAGTAGTGTACTCCAACTTTATTAAATAAAAAATCCTCTTGGGTGGTTTTAGTCTTCAGGGGATGTTTCTATCTTGATAGTTATGTTTATTATGTTCTATACCATGAACTATTTGATAAAGGATTGATTGATTACATGATTTTATGGGGTTGATTTAATTTCCATAAGTCAAAATTATGAATGATGATTTGGATACCTCCTTTTGTTTAGATTCTCTATTTGAATTATTTTTTGTTTGAGAATGTGGTTTTATATTCCTAGTATCCTTTAGATTCATGGGGATTAAAAAAAATTTATTGTAATATAAGGATATATCCATAAACATTCCATCCTATTACATTGTGTAGATTGGGTGAGGAAGAGCTCAGAAAGAGTTTTGTGGTTGAAAAAATGGACAATATTATGAAATTTCAACAATGAGTTATTGTTGTTGTGTGGAGTCATGAGATTCTTCAAAAGAGGAAACATGGATGGTTTGGAACTAATGTTATCAAATTGTATTCCCCATGGTTTCTCCATGATGATTCAAATGTTTTATTAGATAATGGGCCATGAGATATTGTTATAGTCCCTATAGAGTATATTTCATTGGGCAGGTTTGGTAGGTATTGAATCACTATGATTGTTGCACAGTGGATTTGGATCAAAACTATAGAGCGGTAAAAGATGGTTATGGAGGCTATTTTAATTATTATGTCTCAATTGTGTATACTGTTTGTTTCATTAATGTTTTAATATGGTTTCAATCAATATTAAATGGGATATTCATGTGATGTGGTACATACCTCTCCATTACGGTCTGTTGTCTTGGAAGGGTGGTTTTTTTGTTCTTCTATTTGGAGCATCAATTTTCTACATATATTATACAGTTTCATGGTTTGGTTAAATATTATGGATTTAAGATACAGATTTGACCATTTTTTGGTCATATATTTTTTATTATGTTAGATTGGGAGTTGATATGTGGAATTATTTATAGTGAACATGTTTGATCATGCCTAATGCAGTGTGAGCTCCCTAGTTACATCATGGTTTTAAGGAAACCCAATCCCATTCAATATGGAAAGTTATACATTATTGTGGAAATCTATTTTTCATCCCATATAAAAATTCATTTTCCACTATGTTTTTTAGTTTTTTTTTCTTATTTATATAATGACCATAAATTAAAATATGTAATTTTTGGAGAAAGTTTATCCCCTATTTTCATGGAATCAAATTTTTTTCCAACAGGTTGATTAATGGTTATTCATTATGTTTTCTACCCTTATCCAACATGGTTACTTCACGTTCATCCATTATAAATATATAGTGGTGGTGCTGGTCTAACTTGGAGGATTTTGTGAATGTATTTCTTGATATACTTTCTACGATCTTGGTTCATTTTGGATTTAGTTGTGATTGATTTTTCTTTTAGAAATTTAATTAATTGTTCCATGTGAAATAGTTGGTAAATATCAATTTGACATCAAATATCTAGGAACTATTCCTTATTTCTATGTAAAATATTGAGTTACAATTATTATTTTCTTTTGATGAGTTGTATAATTTTTAATAATAATTATTATGAACAAATAATAATAATATTAAATGGAATCTTTGTTCCACATATGTTTAACTATTTTTCATGATATATATTTGAAATTTTTTCTTGTATCATTTATTGTTTAAAATTATTGGTTTTGATTATATTTATGGAACCTAATATGGATTTAATTTTGGTATCAACATTAAATAATGATTAAAAACATATATATGGAATGTTACATGAGGTGTAGATGAATTCAAATGATATAATGACTTTCTTTGAATTAATGAAGCCCATGAATCCAGTTATTTTTATTTTTTCTATAGTTAAACAATTTTTAATGATATTATTATATGATTATTATGGATGTATTCTATGGTAAGGTATTATATAACCATTTAATGAATTGATTATTAGAATTTAAATATGATGGGTAGTTGGTGTAATATACATAATTTAAAATCAAATAATAACCCTCCTTGTTAATCAATTATGATTTTTTTAATTTGAAATTGACTATTTCTAATAAAAATATTTTACTAAATGATCTATGATGTTGTGTAAGGTTAAAATAATAGTTTCCACCATGGAATATTGTACGGAATATTTTTGGGGTCTGGTGCTGAGTTAAGGAATGATTTTGAGGCCCATAGAGCCTCATTTTTTGTAAAATAAATATGGAAAATAAATTATAATACATGAATGTATTAATTCCAAAATAATTGAATATATACAGAATGGTTTCTTGGATGATAAATATGAGATAAAAATTAAATATGAAACCAGATATTTATGTTACACATTATAGAATCTATCTTCGTATGATAATTTAGGTAACATTTCATGTGATGGTAGTTTATTTAATACTTTAATTTTGATTTCTTTCAAAAAAATTATGTATCTCCCAAATGATGCCTCATATGAGAAATAAGTTATTGTCATTATGTCCAGAATGTGGGTTTTACCCTAGGTGCGACATATGATTAGTGCATGTAGGTTGTTCTGTTACATTGTATGTAAATTTAATAATAATAAAATTATTCTTGTTATTTGTGTTCCAAAATATAAAAATTACAATTGTAATTAATTTCCCTTAATTTAGGAGGGATGTTTCAACATACAGAAAAAATTACTGCAATATTAGGTAATAGTGGTGATATTATTACCTTCTTATAATTAAATGAAAATTAGAGTTCAATGTCATTTTATTACTTATTATGGATTTTTAAGAGAAGTTTTATTTGAAACATTAATGGGGGAAATGATGTGTAATATTTACATATAATAATAATTATAATTAAATTGTAAAAATTAATTTTTATTTGGAAAATTAAAATGGGTATATTTATAAGGGATAAATATATATGTTTATATATATGTGTGTGGGTTTATATATGTACTTTTATATATAATGTGTATATTTTGGTAATATATATATATTTGACTATATATAAACATGTGTGTGTAAGTGTATATATATATAAGGTGTAAATGTGCACATATAAATACATTTTAATATACAAATTAAATATAGAATGATTAAATGTGATTTATAATGTGAGAGAGTATTAAAAATTTCAAAATAATGAGAAATATAGAATATATGGGGACCAAGGGGAATGGAATATAAATGTAGTTTTAAAATACCAATTCTACATGTATGATGCATAATGAGGGAGAAGAATAAATGATATAATAAAACTAATAATATATATATGTATATATGTATATATAATTATATTTATATATAATAAATGGTAATGGAGTATCATTCAAGGATCTGTAAAAGAGGAATTTTTCCTCCCATCACATATCTCTCTTCCACCTCATTCCAATCTCTCTACCACTCTCTATATTATCATTTTTACTATATTTTTTTCATTCTTCAAACATCTATCTTTGATAACTTAACCAAGGCTGATTGGATTTATGCACCTTTGATACCATTGGGTTCATCTCAGTGAGATGATACTAAATCCAATTTTTTATGACAGTGAGGTATTTTTAATGCGATCTATTATCTTTTTATTTTAAATGGTCAACAGTAAATAAATTATCTAAGATAATTCCCAAATGATAATTTATAATAAATTATCAAAATTTATTTATAAAATTGTAATTTGTAATAATTTATTAAAACATAATTATTCATGATGGAAAATTTATAATCCATTTTTTTGGATAAAATAGTAATTAAGAAATAATATTAGGGAGAGAATTTAATTTCACATGTAATGTTTTATATTATCTAGAAACTAAATAAGAGGTATTAATTTTAGGATTCTTTTTCATGTGATCGTATTTATAGTTGGTGTGTGAATGTAGTTTGAGTGTTTACAACTTTGACTGACCTATTATTGATGTCGAAGAATTAAAGAAATGTGGTTCTATAACATTGTGTTCAATATGTATATAATGTTTTCATGATGTAATGTTTTGTTGAAATAACCCATTCTTGTTCTATGATCCATTTGTGTATGTAATTCTCTATGGGATTTCCAGATTATGACATCTGATTATTGTGTGTCTCTGGAAATTTATATCAGTCTGTCTTATTATTTCATTCTATTAAATGTATCTTTTTCTATTTCATATCCTATGGAATTGTGTTGTAGGTTTTGGGATACAATGGTGGATCCATAATTTTGTAAGTTAATTAGTTTTAATATCCTTAAAGGTGAGAATGTGTACACCTATAGAGGGGTAAGAATTAGTAGCTAGTTACCCAACCAGATATAGTTCAAATGTTCTTAAAGAGGAGTGTGGATACACCTATAGAGGATAGTGATTAGTGGTTTACTAGAAGGAATTTTGGATCATTAAGGTTGTGATACATGTGGATCAGTGTCTAGTTACCCATCCTGACACTATACTAATATCCTTAAAGTTATTCACTTGTACTACTATAGATGGGAAATCATATTGGATATGTATCAACCTGAGACTTCATGAAGTATTTACTAAAAATAAATTTTATAAATTTTATATTTCTTATTACAAGAAAGAAAGCGATTATTTTTCTTTATATGAAACACTGATTCTATCATTAATTACATCTAACACTAAGTGTATCTCAAGTTACATGCAACACCGAGTTTAAGAATAACGTGACAAAATATTAAAATATTTTTTCAATATGTTAGTCATCACAGAGCCATTATAATTTAGGTTATGAATATTACTAACAAAATTATGAAAATATTTGGTCTAAAAATGAATATAAAATAATTCCATTTCTTTTATTTAACAAGGAATTAAAATAAAAAAATTGAAAATAAAGGAAAACTTATTATGAAAACAAATTTTTATGCACAAAAACATGTTTTACCTTAGTAAATGGGAAACAATATTTGTTTTGAATTATAATTATAAAATTTATATATTACATATTCAATAGAATTTTTCAAATTAATCTTATGTGTTTTTAGACAATATATAATAATATCAAAAAATTTACTCTTAAAACTGTAATACAAAAATTAGTTTTGTCTACTTTTTCACACTTCTATGAAAAATAATTTTCTCAATAGTAATAAAACATATTTGAAATATTATGAATAAATTTATAAATCATCATTTCAATATTATCTTTGGGTGGGTGTTTGATATTTTCTTCATAAGATAATGTTACTCAATGAATACTAAAAAATTATGGTTTTATTAAGAATTGTCATTATATTAAATAATTTAGAAACCCAAAAAATTGTATTAATATGTGTTTTAAAGTAAAATTTGTCTATTTATATATATATTAATATAATTTATGTCCCTGAAATCAATTTCATATTTATTTTTGATATAATACCTTTCAACACTTTTAATTAATTTTACTTTCTAATATTTCTTTCTCATTTTGTCTGTAGGTATAATTTTTAATTAAATTTATTCACATTTATTTATATAAAATTATATATTTTATTATCAATTTGAAATAATAATTATTTTTATCTTCAAAAAAGGTCAACATTATTATTGAAGGTTCTGAATAGAAAATGTTGTAACAACTAATTACCATGGTTAATGAGAAAATGGATTTATCGGGGGTTCAACTAAAGAGATAAGGGTTAAAAATTGCCATAACCTCATCAAACATCCATAAAATATAAATATTTTGACCAAATATATTATATGAATGATAATAGATAATTTTGGATCACTTTTTTTTGGTAATAAATTTAGTACACCATTTTCTTTTCAAACAATACATTCGTGCCACTAATATCACATATAAAGAGACACCATCATTCCACTCATCTTCACATATCAAAAAACCATAGTTTTCTAATATAAATTCCATATAACATCCTTAATTACCTCACCTTATACAAGAAACCATATTTTGGTTACAAATATATCATATGATTCCCTTTGTATAAACCAATAAATGTTTTCAGAAGAAGAGGTCATCTCTCTGACCTGTCATTTTTTTATATTATTACCCCAACTCCTATAATTTATATTAAAGCACCATGATATGATCACTTCATTACATTACATATAATTAGATTTTATTATGTTAATGTTATAACACAAATCCTTCTACTCCTCTATCAAAATGGATTCAAAATCATTATTCGTGTTTATGAATGACTACTGCCTAGAGAACTGTTGTCATTCATTTTCAATAATCACCTATAAAATATGGATATAATGTTGGATTTAATGTTCATATATGATATTTATGATTTTATTATAAATATATTATTATAATAACACATCTACTATATTACAAACAAACACATTGGAAATCTGTAACATTGGTTATGTTTAAGGTCGACTACTGCCTCCTGAGCCGATGTGATGGGTTTTTCATTTCTATTTTACATGTATATTAGTAAGGATAGATTAAATAAGTATATATAATATTGATAAAATATTTATATTTATGGTAATGTTATATTACATAAAACTCTTTACTTTCTATCATTTGGGAATACAATAACGACACTCGTGGGTATGGCAGACTGTCACCTCATGAAACAATGTGCATTGTTCTTCATGTATATTGTAGATGAAAAAAATAAGGATAGGAATAAATAAAAATATGAAATTAAAATGATTATAGATTGGTATATTACTATTTACATTTCGTTCGTTCAATCTGTTGAAAAAACGGAAACGGTGTTCATGTAACTTCTTGACCCGGAAGCCACTAAACCAGTGCTCCGAGCCGGTTGACCATAAGGCGTCAAGCGCACCTTCCCATATGCCAGAAGTTGCAGACTAGCTGTGAGGGCCTATGGTGTGATAGTAGGGAGACTATTCCTTCATTCCAGAGTAAGTATACAAGGGAAATAACTATGTATCATACACTGAGGAATGTAAATAGAGTACAGAAGCAATAACCAACTAAAATAGAACAAGCTATAATAGTAAAATGCTTTAAAAGCCTCAACAACTATGCAGTACAATAAAACACTAGTCACCCACTAGTCTGACCATACATATTCAAGTACAAAAGATACTGAAACTAAAAGTACAAGGCTCTGCTACTATCTTCGATCAAATTCACATACCCGATCTCTAGACACTGTCGAACTGCAGTAGCCCGATCAGTAGATCCACTCGAGAATCTCCGCTCGAGCATGCAACATTGGTCCTCAGCTCTACCAACCATATATCTCGTTCTCAACATGAAATGAAGACATAAGTCCTACACATACACTGAGAATCTTGTGCAGGGGTGAAAAATAATCTCAGTAGGTCACCCCAATAAGCAACCTATAATTGTGCTGCTAAAAGTGTATGCAACAACTATATGTTCATCATAGCTGGAACACAACAAAAATAAAGTAAACCAAACGTGAAACCACAGTTGAACTGAGGGTTTGTAATCTCTTTCAACTGGGAAAGTGGCCCCCTTGATGTCTATATCTATATACGTACACATGTATAGTCCCATACCTATACACATATACATAAATATGAATATTCATGATTATGTGATTCAATTAAAAATAACAACATCAGTAGTCAATCCTTGGGAACATAATCCCGATCTCCTGGACATCATGTTCAAGGGCATTGAGTGGTACGTCCTGCCACTCAAGCCATGTATCAAATAACTCAATCTATGGGTCTGTAATCCCATCGACATGTACCTTCTTTGGCCAACGCCGGAGATATGACTCTGAACTTTCTAAAAAAAACAAGTAACCCTATAATTCAACCAATCGAACACAAGAAACCCTCTAGGAAGTTCTCATAGTCTAACCCCTCTGGTTCAAATACAATAGAAGATATAACAAGACTCTCTGAGGAAGCACTCTCAGTAAATTACCCTAATAGTCATGTGTAATCACAGAATCTCTAAGTAAGATCACACGGTCAAATCCCCTTATAGTCTACAGTAGTTAAAGTCTCTTTGAATAAGCACACATAGTCAATTCCCCTTATAGTCTAAAGTGGTTAAAGTACATACTCTCTAAGGAATCACTCACAATCAATTCCCTTTGTAGTCTAAAGATGTTAAATTATAGACTCCCAGAGGAAGCACTCATAGTCATTTCCCTTTATATTTTAAAGCGGTTAAGGTACAAACTCTCTTAGGAAGCACTCACAGTTAATTCCCCTTATAGTCTAAAGCGGTTAAGGTACAAAATCTATGAGGAATCATTCACAGTCAATTCACCTTATAGTATACATGGTTAAAGTACAGACTCTCTGAGGAAGAACTCATAGAGAATACCATGTATTGTCTAAAGTGATTAAAGACACTTTGAGAATGATCACATGGTGAATAACCCTTATAGACAGAAGTTCTCAAATACTCTATGAGGAAGCTCACATGGTCAATTCCCCATATAGTCTACTAAATCAGGTTCTCATGGCCCTGTGTAAGTCAATGAGCCTAGAAATGAAATACATCCAAATTAATCCTCCAGAACTACTTAGCTAATAGTCTACAATATATCACAACATGTTAGATAAAACCACTCCATCCTAAAAGTACTAGGCATTGAATCAAGGAAACCTAACCAGAAAGCTAGACCAAACTATAAAAATCGAGCAAATGGGAAAACACATCCACAACAATGTAAATAATCCCATTTACAATCAAACCACCTCTAATAAAGAACAGAAGGAATAATAGGCATCCAAATAAACCAGAAAGACGCCTCGCATCAGGCTCACCAACCACCAACCAGGAAGCATCATTGGTAACCACTATAGCATTAGCAAACAAAGTAACATATTAAAAAATGAGTGCGGGTGGACCAAACGCCCAACCCATCAATAAATCCAAATCCCAAAAGGATCACTAGTTTGTAAAGGGTTCTAGGTGACACCCAATCACCATCTCTACCCAAACCCGACATAACAACTCAGGGTTAGTCAAACAATGAGTACCATTGGGTCCCTCAAGACATACATTGAGGATGCATCATACTTGGGATTCTCCGGGTAAACATGCGTGAAGGCATCCTATATGGGATCACTAGCGAAGAGTGAGGGAGTAATCATACTGTGGATCCTCAATGGAAGGAAAACATAGGAATTCCATAGCATGGGTCCTCTCAATGGAAAATTAGGAGAGGGATCCTACAATGAACTCCGAAGGTCAGTACGAAAGTAAAGGCATCACTCTGGGGATCCTTAAAAGTATCTAGTCTAACCAACTCATTGGAAAGAAGGCAACATATCACAAGGGGAACATCCTCTAAAAATAGGTTAAGAGTGATGGCTCATAGCACATCGCTTACTAAAGGTCTTAACTATGTTGGTCCAAACATCGAACCTATCTTCCACACCAAGTCTCACTTTTAGGTGTCAAATGAACTTGAAAAGAGGAGGATGAACCCCTTAATTTAGATGTAAACCCCCCAAACCCCATTTTGATGACCCTTAAATGTCAAAAATATTCTACCATTGCAATCTACAGGAAAATGCAGTCAGAATCGACAACTCACACGCCCAATTCTGACTTCCCAGGTCGAAGATATCCCCAAATTTCTACGTTGATGTAGTACCTAGCCAAAACAAATGGCCAGACCCATGCGGTATGCCTATTTAATAGTACACGATGTGTACCATTCTCAAAAAGTGACATAATGTTCATTTTCTCCCGAACACATTCCCATGTACCACTAAACGACACGTACTTTTCTTTGCATGGCATGTACTCCATAAAAACCACCATTCCACGTTCTATTCCACACGACCAGTCACACGGAAACCCACTACACAGTGTCTACTCAAAGTACACGATGTGTACATAAAAAACGTCTCCTTACCTGAATAAGAATAACACACGGCGTGTACCCCTTGAACAGACGCTGCGTCCTCTAGGTTTTCCGATGTGAAATCCCTTAAAACGCCCAAGATGCCCGTTTTCGCCCCCGAAAAAATAGATCGATCCCCTTGGGATTATAAGCAAGAAATATAAGGATTCAATGCATAAAGGAACATGTTTTATGGGGTCTATGGAAAAAAGATAAACATCCCTACGTTTGAGCAGAAATCGCTGAAGCTTCGGTTGATTTCACGGCTCCCGGTTGCCGCACGCCGACTTAGCGCATCGAGAGCTTCGAAGCGATACCCCTCTTGACTCCCAAATCTCTCTCTTCATCAAAATCCAATTTCTCCCTTGGGTCATGGAAAATAATTAGTATTAGGAGAAATGCTAATTGGGAAGGAAGAAAGAAGAGAAAGAAGAAAAGAAAAGAAAATGAAATGAAGAAAAGGGGGCTCTGGCCGGCCCCGGTGCCCGACATGAGTTTATGCCTTCCCTAGGCTAAACTCCCTATTATGAACTCAACTGCGCTGAACAGAATTTCAATCTGAAATTCCATTTTAAATTTATTTCCAAATAAACCTACGTGAATAATTTAATTTATAATTTAATATTTTTAAATATTACATATTCCTCTAAAATTGGAACATCTCATATTTCCACCAAACTCCTATAATAGGGTAACCCCCCTATTCTGAGACTAACAGAATTGTCAAGAAAAATTATCCAAGATCAAATAGTAGGGTAAAATGACCATTTTACCCCTCATGAGCATCCAACATCAAAAATTCAAATTTCTGCTCCAAACTACAGTCCGAAAAAACATGGGTTCTTAAAAACTCCCCACCATAAACATTCTCTTCCCCGAGATTCCTAGTGAAAGGACCAGCATCCATGCTCCCAACCCGAGCATCTGCACAACCAAGCTACTTGGACCATTGAACGACCAACCTTATAGTGTTAACCACCACCATATACATAGAAGATATTCAACTATGACCAAACTGGTACTCCCCAGCATAGGAATACCCTAGACCTTCTCTCAAAAGAAACTTTGTGCCTAAAAGACCACTAGAAAAATACGTAGTTTAACATAAATAAGGAAAACCAACCTAAAATGGCCAATGGTGCACTCCCCAATACATGGTTTTTCTTGCACTACTATGAGAGAAAAACAGGAATAGGTTCCATCCTCATCAAGGATGCTCGTTAAGAATGAAAAAGGAGCTCAATGTTGGGTTAAAGCTATCTCAACATACTCAAGAAGAATCATGATATCACATGATCGTCTATTACATTAGTACACAAAAATTTCACAGAAGGCGTGTCTAGCTCCCTCTGAGCTATACTAACATCCTGCCAAAACCCAACCAAGATTCAATCATGGGTCAACCATTTCACAGTAACGTGAAATTTCACAAAGTCTCCTCTACAACATAACGAAATTTGAACACAACTTCTAGGTTCCGAGTCCACAAAGAGTTCTTAAAAATCGGTTCCCAGCAAGCACCCGACCACTCACCGATCTATATTCAAACTATGCCACCTGAAGCTGGAACATCAGAAACACTGGTCGACCAGGCCAGACACCCAAACAGGCATGCTAGTCGAAACCAGTCATGAAAAAAAACACCACCAAAAATCATTGGAAAATGTTGACAACCTTTCACACTCATGTTTCCTTAAAACAAAATAGACATCGACCTACAAGGGTTATAGTCAAAACCAAGGGTATCTATGTCTTCCACCTAGCCCTACAGAAAAATCCTCACAACTAGGTCACATGGTCTAACCACCAAGCCCAACAGATCCAAAACCTCTCAGAAGACGGTAAAGATCACTATGACTAATGAAATTCAAAACTGAAAAACAACCTAAAATAGCCTTGATCCTCTCTTTGCATCATCAAATTGAATGACTCCTTGGAGGTCACAAACAGAATAGTAGAGACATGTTGAACTAACACTCATCGGGTATCTGTATACACCAATACCACAAAGAGGTCCAGTTCACAGGAAAAAACATGGTATATATCAACATCGTTCTCAATGATCTGACTAGATAACCATAGACCTGAGAAACAACACCCAATAATGGTTAAAAAGAAAGGCATCATGTGTAATATCAGCCAACTGAGGTCACTGCACAACCTGTACAGAAGGAATGAGTCATCATCCTCACACCAACGCCTGAACATAGATCCACATAACATACAATCAGAGTAAAAAGTATGAGTAAGCAAACCCAAAGGTCTCAGTCGTCAGTAAAAACACACACTAGCATACCTATATGCTGGGAATCCTATGAGCCTTGTATGAGACGTGAGACGCCTATTCCCTTTGCTGTCCAAGAGTCCAAATCCATCCCTGGCATATTACCAATGGCCCAGATCCAGAGATCCATAGTAAATCAAAACACCACACAATATGTCTGTCACTCAGGAAGAAAGTCATATACAACTGTAACATCACAAAATCATAACAACAATCCCAAACCCGGGAAACCAGAACATCTTACCGGAACAAGTGTTCTTGATACACCAGCCCGAAATCCATCACATGTTCTGACACATTCTTAATACCCGTGTCTAAAATATCCCAAATAGTAAATACCAGGAAAGAAAACTCCTCTGATACCACTTTTTAACATCTCAACTCAAAAGCCACTAAACTGTTGCTCCGAGCATATTTGCCACAAGGTGTCAAGCGCGCCCTCCAAGCTGGTTTTCCACAAGGCCTCAAGCTTGCTTCCCCGTAAGCCAGAGGCTGCTGACTATTAGCGAGGGCCTTGGGTGTGATAGTGGGGAGACTATGCCCTCATAACATAGTAAGAAAACATTGGAAATAACTATGTATGATACACAACAGAAATTAAACAGAGTGAAAAAGCAATAAAAAACTGAAATAGAACATGTTGTAATAGTAAAATAATGTAAAACCTAGAACAGCTATGCAAAAAAATACAACACTGATCACCCACTAGGCCGACCATACGTATACCAGTATAAAAGAAACTGAAAGTAAAAGTACATGGCTCTGCTACTAACTCCTAGCCAATCCACGTGCCCAATCTACAGACATTGTCGATCTGCAGCAGCCCAATCAAAAGAACCTTTGAGGAGCTCTGCTCAATCATACAACAATGGTCCTCAGCACTATCTACCATGCAACTCGGGAACAACCTGAAAAACTTACAGATGGTCTACACATACACTGAGGTTCACGTGTAAGGGTGAGAAATAATCTCAGCAGGGAACCCCAACAAGCTACCTATAACTGTGCTGCAAAAAGTATATTCAACAACAATGTTCTCAGCATAGCTGGAACAGAAAAAAGGATGTAAACCAAACGTGAAACCATACTCGAACTCTTGGTATGTAATCCCGATCAACTGGGTAAGTGCCACCATGGATATCTATATCTATATACGTACACTTGTATAGTCCAATTCTTATACACATATACATAAATATGAATATTAATGATTATGTGATTTAGTTAAAAAGAATAACTTCAGCAGTCGAGCCTTGGGACCATAAACCCAATATATTGGACATCCTATGCAAGGGCATTGAGCTGTACGTTGTGCCACTCATGTAATGTATCAAATAAGTCGATCTCTGGGTCTGTAACCCCATCGACATGTTCCTGCTTCTTCCAAGGAAAAATATATGCCTCTGAACATGCTAAAGAAAACATGTAACCCTTTTGTTCAACCAATAAAACACATGTAACCCTCTGGGCAGTGCTCACAGTCTAACAACTCTGGTTCAAATACAATAGAAGATATATCAAGACTCTCTGAGGAAGAAACCTCAGATAATTCCATTTATAGTCATGTGAAATCAAAGACTCTATGAGGAAGCTAACACAGTCAAATACCCTTATAGTATAATGTGGGTAAAAACTCTCTGAGGAATCTCACATGGTCAATTCCCCTTATAGTATAAAGCGTTTAAAGTAAAGACTCTTTTAGGAAGCACTCACAATCAATTCCCCTTATTTTCAAAAGCGGTTAAAGTGTAGACGCTCTCTGTAAGAACACACGGTCAATTCCCCTTATAGTCTAAAGCGGTTAATGTATATACTCTCTCAGAAAGCACTCATAGTAAATTCCCCTTATAGACTAATGTAGTTAAGGTACAGACTCTCTAAGGAAGCACTCACATTCAATTCCCCTTATAGTCTAAAGTGGTTAATGTAAAAACTCTCTGAGGAAGCAATCACAGTCAATTCCCCTTACAGTCTAATGTGATTGAGGACTCTATGAGGAAGATCACACGATCAATTCCCCTTATAGCCCGAAGTACTAAAAGACACTCTGAGGAAGCTCACATGGCCCATTCCCAATATAGTCTACAACACCAGGTTCTCACGGCCCTTTGTAAGTCAATGATCAGAGTAATGTAATACGGCCAAAGTAACCCTTAGGAACTTCTGTGCTAATAGTTTACATCATATCACGACGTGTTAGATAAAACTACTCCATCCTAACAATACTAGGCATGGAAACAAGGCATCCTAATAGGAAAGCTAGACCAAACGGTCAAAATAAAGCAACATGGGAAAACACATCCACAACATGGTAAATAACCACATTTACAATCAAACCACCTATACTCTGGAACAAATGGAATAGTAGACATCCAAACAAACAAGAATGATTTCTCATGTCAGTCTCATCATCCACCAACCAAGAAACACCTCTAGTAACCACTACAACATCATCAAACCAAGTCATATATAATCAAATGCGTGAGGGTTTCTGAATTCCCAACCCAACTATACATCCAAATCCCAAAGGGATCACCGGTTTGGCACAAGTTCTAGGTGACACCCAATCACCATCTATACCCAAACCCGACGTAACAACTCCAGGTTGGTCAATGAATGACCTCCCACTAGATACCTAAAGTCAAACATTGAAGAAGCATCATACTCCGAATTCCCCAAGTAAACACGAGAGAAGAAATCATACATGGGATCCTTAGAGAAAAGAAAGGGAGAAATCCTACACAGGATGATTAAAGGAAGAACAACATTGTATTTACATAAAATGGGTCCTATCAAAGGAAAAACAGGAGAGTGATCCAATAAGGAACTCCCATGGTCAGTACACAAGTAATGGAATCCCTCTGGGGATCCTTAGAAGTATCCGGTCTCACAGAATCATAGGCTAGAAGGGAACATCTCAAAAAAAATCATCTAAGAATAGGTTACGAGATTTAACTCACAGATCATCTTTTGTTTAAGGTCTCAACTAAGTTAGTCCGAACACCCAACATATCATCCCCACCATGTCTCAGTCTTATGTGTAAACCGAACTTGACAAATGGAGGAAGAACCCATCCATTTAGATAAAAACCACGAAAACCCCATTTTTATGACACTTAAATGTCAAAAGGATTTCAAAATTGCGATCTACATGGACAAAACGCTCAGAATAGTCTTCTCACATGCCCAATTTTGACTTCTAGTGCCCAAGATATCCCCATATTACTAAGCTGAAGTAGTATATGGCCAGAACACATGGCCAGACCCATGGTTTCTGCCTGTGTAATAGTACACGACATGTAATTTACTATACATTGCATGTATTTTTCACAAAAGTTACTCCGTGCACATTTTCACCGGAACACATGCCCATGTACCACTAAACGGCGTGTACTTTACTGTACATGACCTGTACTCCTTAAAAACTAGTATTTCGTGTTATATTCCACACGGCCAGTCACATGGCTACCCACTACACAACGTGTACTCAACATACACAATGTGTACTTAAGAAAACGTCATTTTTTCCAAATGGGAAGAACACACAACGTGTATCCTCAGAACACATGCCGTGTATTCTGGGATTTCCAATGAGAAATCCCTCAAAATTCCAGAAACGCCTGTTTTCACCCCTAAAACTACATATTGAGCCCCATGGTCATATTAGAAAGAAATATAAGGATTAAAAACATATATCAACATGTTTTAAGGGGGTATATGGAATAAATATACATATCCATACCTTTGAACGGAAACTGGAGAAGCTTCGGTTGATTTCACGACTCCCGGTTGTCGTACGTCGACTGAGCGCATCGAGAGCTTCGAATCGGTACCCCTCTTGAATCCCAAATATCCCTATACCTCAAAATCCATTTTACCATATAGGTCATGGAAAAGTATGAGTCTTAGTATACATGGATAAGGAGGAGGAAGAAAGAAGATAAGTAAGAAAATAAAAGAAAAGTAAAAGAAGAAAAAGGGCCCCATGCCGGCCCCAACGCCTAACATGAGTTTATGCCTTCCCAATGGTAAAATCCACATCCCGAACTCAAAGGTGCAGATGAAATTTCACTCAGAAATTACATTTAAAAGTTATTTCCAAATGAACCTACGTGAATAATTTGATATTTAATTTAATAATATGAAATATTAAATATTCCACTAAAATTCAAAAAGCTCAGATTTCCAACAAACTCTCGTCCTATGGTAACCCCATATTCTGAGACCTACGAATTTGTCAGAAAAATTAAATTTCTGCTAGAAACTACAGTCCATAAAAACACAGGTTCTCATAGTTCATGTGTACGTACAATCTACAATCTCTATGAATGATGTTTCATTTTCATTCTAAAAAATTTATAGATTAATATAAACAAATAAAAATTAAAACATATCAAACAAATTTTATATTTATTATTTTTTCTATTATAGAACCATGATCAATTTTAGAGCAATAGGAAAATTAAAATATATATGAAAAACAACATAGTTATTTACCAAAACGTGACCTTATCATGAAATTCTTATTGAATGGGTAATATATGTTCATAAGTAAATATTATTTGTTGTGATACATATACTTATAATTATATTTTTATAATATATTTATATTAATGTTTTTTTATAATACAAGAAGTTTGAACATGTATGATGTTAGTTGAGAAATTAGGTGAGGAATTTTAATCTCACTATTTATTTTTGTGACACACAATCCATATTCACAATATTTTTATTTTATGTGTTGTATATAATACCAATTAATTGTTTTTTAAATTCAACTAAAAATTATTTGTACATACATATCAATTCGAGGATATCTCATTCATGGGGTTTATGATTCAATTTTTTAAATGTGGTAAAGGATTTTTGTCAAAATTTTATTTCATTCATATATATATTATGTTATTCACCTATCATATTCTATTAAGATTATATAAAACCTCAATGACATGTAATATCAATAATTTATTTTTTATGTTGGTATTTTTTTCATTTATTTTTATACCATCATGGAAATTATGATCCAATGTTATGAAATATGATTGGGTATTATAATATGATCTCATCATTTATCAGGATTATTTATCATTATGTATCTGACGATGAAATATTATGATCCATATATCTAGAAACTCATGAATTTTATTATCCTATGTTTTTATCATGAGAATACATGTTTTCAAATCATTTTACTTTATTTATGTATTTAACTATTAAAAAAAATGTTTTACATGAAATTAACATTATTTTTCTCTTCTATAAAATAACTATTCTCCTCCAAAACCATGTTTTATAAAAAAATGGTTAATTTTTTTTAATAATATAAAATTTATCTATTAAATAAATTTTTACTCATGAAATAATTTTTACATTTTTTTGGTATTAAAATTCATGTATTTTCCAAACAAGGAATATTTGTCTTTTATCAAGTATTTGAAAGAAATTTTTGTTTTAATGTGTACGACATTAATGGTATTATATTTCAGAATTTCAACTCATTTTTTAAAATACTACATTATATGTTTAAAAAGTTATTTTCAATAAAAATGATTTCAAAATAAAATAATGGTTTTTTTGTTTTTTAAAACAAATATAATTTAAAAATAATAATGATATTTTCCTGAAGAAATGTTTTAAATCATTTTTCATAGCTTTAGTAATAAGATTACATTTTTATTTTCAAATACAAGTATGTATATATTTTTTTATGTTTCCAAAAGTATTATTCAATGTGTATCGATATTTTATTCAAGAGATATTCAAAGTGATCTTTAAAAATCAATTTGAATTTATTATAAAATATAATGATGTAACTTATAATCTAATTGGGATATAATCCAAGTATTTCATTACTATTATTTATATAGAGGGTTCATATTTATGATTAAAAGATTCTAATGGAACCCATTTCATTTCCAAGGGTTACACCATTCTAAAATGAATGTAATAAATCTATTATATATTCAATGGATTTTTTTATAATGAAATGATGAAAAAATTATATTACGTGTTTCTTTTCCTTAATTTATGTTATGATGGAATTTTTTTGAATCCTTTTTAGTTACACGGGTTTTGAGATGATATTTTTATTATTATTGATCACATAGTTAAGAATTTCTTTATGTGCTGTCAGTTACTATATAACCAATGATGGTGGTTATGTTATAACAATATATAGTGGTTATGTTATAACCATGATGGTTGGGACCTATATATCCCATTAATGAATTTGGTAAATAATGATATATCATGAGAAAAAATAGACTAGAATGGGGAATGAGCTGAGTCTAGTAAGGGAATTTTACCACTATGTTCATATTGAGTGTGAAACATGACTACTGTGAGTGTTTGGGGATTGAACTCAATCCACTATGATAGTAATCGAAATAAACCTTGAACAACAAAGGAAATTATTTTCCATTCATTCGTGTAACCAAAAATGAATTTTGTATGCCAATATTATGTTCTCATGGTCCATGATCATTGAATACATTGTAATTCATTCCTTATGAACTAAAATTATTTGGTAAATTACTCTTGATTATTATATATAATATGATGGTTTTGGTTTTATTATGTTTTTTTCATGCCCTGAAACCCTTATGATCATGATATTGTGACATCTCCGTGATTTACCAAAACCAAGGATCAAATATCATCCATAGTTATGTGTTATTTCCGTAGTTTATGGTTAATGATATTATATAGGATATTTATAATATTTTTTTTCATGAAGAACATATAATGTGTCAATGTAACACAATTATAGACTAGTTTATTATGTTTTTGTGTTTCTAAAGTAAAAAACATCAATAGGATCCTTGGGTATATGTATTTGTAATATAACAAATATTAATATAAAAATATATATAATTTCATTTTGAAATGTTTCAGTATCTATAGGATAAATAGAAGATACAATTCATTTATTCCTTTTCACATTATCCATGTGTGATTAGAAGGGATAAGAGGTGTAAGGATTGACCTGACAGAGTGTGTGTCATTTCAGTGACCAACTTCATCATGGTTGGGTAATATTTTGATTGGTATGGATGTGTATTTTTCATTCAACATTAACCAGAAGGGTTAGGTGATCTAGAATGATGTAACTTCACTTCTTAATAGCCATAATGAAAATGAGCTAAATCCAGTGGGGAAATAAATCATGGAGTATTGTTCAGTGCAAGATGACGTGACATATATGGTGTATTTGTTGAGAATTTAGATATATAAGAATATAAATTTTTATATATAATTTTAACATATGGCAATAACACATTGGTATTTTTCAATTGATCCTTTTTCTAAAAACCTATTGGGAAATTTCGGGGAACATGTAGATTTTATGAAAAGATATCAGGTGGAGGGGAAGGGCTATACGGATGGTTAATCTATATAACATGCAGTGGGAGCGGACTGAGTCATACTCAGGGGTACCATAGACAACTGTTTATCTAAATGTCTTTTAGTATTTATTTCTTATACTATGGACATACATACCACTTTGAGATATCAATATATTTATATAATATATTTTATTTCTGACATTATACTATTATTGTTCATTAATTTAGTATTATCTTCTCTTATAATTTTTAATGATATGATATATGGTGTATAAACTTCCCAATATCAAACATAGACCCTCACTCATTGTCGGAAACCTATTTTATATGGGGAGGTGCATATGAAATGCGGTAGATCCACAGATAGAGCTTGGTGGTTTGGTTTAGGATGCTACAAAGTGTTATCAATGTACTAGTTTTACTAACGTTTTTAATGACTTTATTCTGATAGGATAGACATTAGTTAGGATTATTGGGACTCAAGTATGGAAACTATAATATTTCTCAAAAATCACTATATAGTGGACCTCTGAGCTGAAATAAATATATAACCCCATAATTTTCATACTAGGATATTACATATTTTGAGATTAATATTAAATACATTTCAAAAACACACACTTGATGAATGTCATAGTTTAGTGTCATTAGAGGCTTGGTTCAAAATCATCTAAATTTGTAAAATCCCTTCCACATCTCCAACAAATATATTCTCCTTTTAGTACTCTTCAATGTAAAAAAAATATTCATAACATTGAGAATGTAAACATAATAAATGTTGAGCATAGATTATCAATAAGGGTGAAATTTTAATATACATAAGCATAAAATGAACATAGGTATACAAGAACATGAGAATAATATATGAAAGAATACCATTCATACAAAAGATCATAATATTTATCCATGATATAATGATTGGATGTTGAAAAAAATTGAATCATAATGGATGAAAATAAAAGGTCCAGTGAGAGAAAAACATTTTAATAAGACATATAATTATTTCATATACATAATTATAAAAACTATTATGTTACAGATACACACTATGATACTAATAACATGTGATTCTTTTCCTAGCCACCCATTTACCTCCATAAGGTATGGGATAACATCGAGTGTACCCATGTTTTGGGCTTGGGAAAATTTCCCATGCACTCTCTTTTGGGAATGGGATAACATCTTGTGTACCCTATGATATCACATAAATTCAATAGTTAGAGATATATGTCCCACCCATCATATAATGAAAATCATTTGTTCGTATCCTAAAATAACATATATAAATTATCACATAAAACCCATGAAATGAAATTTATTTCAAAAACATTTCATTTTCTCCAAACCTACTGAAAAGAGATAGATTAGATATTCATTTCATAATTCCCATATAGCATCAACTGTGGAAAAATAAACTAGTTTCATTATTATTTTATCATGGTATAAAATATCAAATATAAATGGGTTTCATAAAGCTATTTTTTAAATAAAAAATTAAATGAATGAATAAAAATGGTGTTGTTTTTTAAAATCCAATAAAATTAATTTGTTATATAAAAATTATGTTATCTTAGAAGAAGAATGACTTGGAAATATCACATGGAACACTTATTGAGGAAGATAACTTTTCATTGAAAATAAAATTTTAAAATAATAAATTAATAAAAAATATTCAAAATAATATTACATTAAAATAACAATGAAAAATATTAATGAAATTTTAAAATAATATATTTTTATTTTAATAGAAAATTATATTGATGTCGTAAGTGTTAAAAATGATTCATTTCACATTTTCATTGACACCTTTATGAGAATTGTTTAAAAAAACCTAAATATTCCTTACAAAAAATATATAAAAAAATAATACCCTGGGTAAAAATGTGCATAAAAAATAATTATAAAATTTAATTTCTTTTAATAAATTTCAAAAAAAGGATGAAAAACGGTTTTCAACAAAAGAGAGAAATATAGACGTTTTTCCTTAAAAATATTCCATTGAACACTTGAGTACATAAAGAGTGGAAAATAAAGGACAAAATGTATTCTCATGTCAAAACTAGATTAGAAAAAAGTCATTATAATCATTGAGGATTATATCAAAACATTTTATCATAGGATACTTAATCATAAATAATTCTGATAATTAGTGATGTTGTAACATAAATCTATTACCACATTAATAATCATTTGAAAAACAATCCCCATGAAATAGGTAACCTAAAATGGATATTTAATCCCCATAAATTTTAGTAGAATACTAATAAATTGTATTCATGGGAATTATATAAAATATATGAAATAAATATGTGTTGAATATGGAATGTGTATCATATAATTAAAAAAGAAAAAAAATCCCTTACTTTTTTAAAAATCTTTTGAATCATAATCCCCAAGAAAAGACTACAATCAAATAAAACATTAATTATCATCAAAATAATTAAATTAATGATATTATATTTCAAGTAGGTATTATATAATGTAAAAAATATATATCAAGGGGTATTTTTTATATATATCTGCAAAATAAAAGAGAGACTAGAAATCACATACCAGTATTCTCAACATCTATATGACATGATTGAAAATCTTCTTCTTCATGAAACCACAATAGATTCTCACCGAATGCATCTATATATTAGGTATCCTACCAAACAAAGAATTTTAGGATTTAATGGTGTTATTTGGTAAGGTATTGGCCGATCCAAAATGCTTTGAAGGTGTAAAGAAGAGAGCAGATGTGGTGGCCTTTTATTAGTGAGGTCAGTGAAGCACCTGTAATATTTTTAATAGAAGAATGTATACCTACATTTTTATCATTCCATGTGGGTAAATAATGATATATAATATATCCTTCAACAATATAGAGTCTAAATGTTTCTATAATGTATATTTTATACTTTATTCTATGTTATTTTTACAATTATCTTCTTCATTTAACCCCCAATAAACCCATTTTTTCCTTAACAGTAGTAACCAATTTTTAATTTTTATAATATTTATTTAAGAGGAAAATTAATTTGTACATATTATATTATATAAAATATTATGATTATATATATTCAAAACATTTATAAAAATTAAATTCTAGATACGTGACCCAAAAAATTCTTGCGGCCTACGTTTACTACAATTACATTGTTATGATTACAAGGAATAAAATACTGATGTAACAAAGAGATTATTACTCTTAGTAAACCACATACATTAATTATTCTTGAATTATAAGTGAATATAATAATCAAAACATTTTTTTTCATTGTAGGATAACTTTATTCCATCTATGATATAATGGCATAACTTTCTTAGCACACTTTTTGGACTCTTGTGGAATGAAAACCAAATAATGGTTATCTTAGATGCCCACTATGGGTAAATATAGTTGAATAAAAAATTAATCCATAATAATAATCAATATTTGAAGATAATAAATGAATATACTAGAAATTTAATCAATAAACTAATAAGAAATTAAGTAAATAATATGTGACAGTAAAAAACTAGCATCACATTCCATTCAAATAACTGGATAAGGAAAAGTCAATATTGAAATTTAAGAATCTGAAATCATATACCATTTTATTATCAAAATAAAAATGAAATTTATTCATTGACATTATCATAGTGAAAATAAATCACATAATAAATAATGTTTCAAAATGGAGGAAATGCTTAATTATTGGACATTGTGTCTAAAGAAAATAAAAACCTATTCTGTTGAGACCATTCATAATACAGTTTTAAATGATTGGAAAAAACACATTTAATTTTCACAACACAGTTTTCTAATAAAAACATGATAATGTGTCGATTGTAAAAACAATGTCTGGGCCCTACCCATCCCTTCATGTCCAATTTATTCCTTATATTGAGTTATTTCATTAATAAAATATTAATAATGGATAATGAATATAGATTAATAAATATTTACTTAGTAAAGGATAAGTAAAAAAGGGTGCTTGACTCTGATGAATGGAAATTCAATTGAATGATAATTAAAGCATTTTTATGAAAATAATCTTGACACATTTTTAAAGGTTTAGCCAGTATGCATATCTTTGATAAATGATATGTAAAATAATGAAAAATTCAAGTTCAAATGATCATGAGAAATTGAATATTTCAAAGTGAACTAACAAAGGAACTAATGAAGTGAATTTCAATAATATCATTGGACAAATAAATCATAAACAATCTAGATTATGATAATGGATTTGGTAAATACATAATATCCCATGTGGATTAAAATAAAGGGAATTTTTCATCGTTGAATGAAAATACTATAAATATATATTTTCGAAACATTTAAGAGGAAACTATAATTTTTATTTTCAAAAAATTGAAACTTCATTTTCTTTTTAATTCAATTTTTAAAAAATCTTTCTCTTAAAGGTATCCTTTCAAAGATGTAAATGATGCTTGAATGAAGTTATGGAAGGTAAATTTGTACATATCATTCAAGGTAAAATGAACCTTCCTTTTTTATTGGAAAAAGGTTGTAAAAATTTCTTGTGTATAATGTGAAATTTCAATTCATATAAAAATGTAGTGAACATAAAATAGGGTCCATAATTATTTAATAAAAAAATTCAGAAATTAAAAAATAGTTTTAAAAACTATTTTTGAAAATACAGTTTCTTAATGAAAATATATTCTCAGACCAAAGTGGTAAATAAATATGGATTTTCTTAAAAACACATTCTATTTAGTTTTTATTTCCAAAGACATGAAAAATAATAATATTAATTTATAATGGCCATTAATAACCATTGGTGAAGAATGTGATAGGGGTTATTTATTAATGATCAAATAATTTCCTCTGAATAAAATTCATGTATAGATTATCTTAAATAAAATAATATTATGAAATAAAACCGCAAAAGTGTCATAATATTTAGTTGAGAATAAATAAATGAATAGTTTATGTTTGTAAAATGTAATTACAAATAAAATATAAATCAATCATAGAGAGTCTAAATTGATCACACACATATTCTTGGAATATTATTGACAGCGTGTATATAATATTACCCAATAAAAAGAAATTGGGTTACAAAAATCATTCCTTCTTGGTTGATTTTAAATGAAATATCCGTATTGATATTAAAAATACCATGAATATATAAAAAGTAATTATGCAATATTTCAAAATTCATAGTATAAAATCCATAAAAAGTGAAGTGTGTAGGATGATATTTATCTCAGATATGTTAAGTGTGAGATGAAAATCTCTTAACGTTCATTTCCTTTTTTGGGTAAACATACATTGAACTTTGTACAGTGGTTTAAATCGTGTTACTAACATTTTAATGAAATAAAATAATATTTATGATATCATGTATAATATTTATATATTATCTATTTTTCCAATATTGACTAATATTTAATTAATTGTAATATTTCAGGAGTTAATAGCCTTGTTTCACAAGTATGTTACGACATCTTACTTGTTTTTCCAATCACGAAATAATCTCCTACCTAATTTAAAACATAATTTAAATATTATGTATATTCACTATACAAGTATTTAGAATAATCCAAAATAATTGCATATAATAAATAGAATAAATCGTTCATGGAGACGACAGACCATACATACGCATTAAGACTAATTTTCATTTATTTTCCACATTAAAATAATTGAAATTAAATTATAGATATTTATAATATAATTAATGTATCATATTTATATCATAAATTTCAAACTGTTGTTTTATATCCATCATTTATAAATTTCATTAAGAGCGTAAATGAATCAAATCACTTTGAGGAGGCGGTAGTTTAGATATCTACCAATGATGTTATTATATTTACCCAAAATGGAAATAATAATGGAATGTGTTATATAAAAATTAAATAATCAATATTAATTTCTATATATATTATATATAATATATAAATAGTGTTCCCATCATTATTCCTACCCATGGTAAGTGGTAAAATAAAAATTAACAACATTTTTTTGTGAGACTTTAATTCACCATACACATAAATGGTATGTTTGTTACTAATTAATGGATGGGTGTGTAAGTGTAGGTTGAACCATTATAAAATAACATATTAATATTTTTAGTATTATATTGTTATTATATAATATATGAATAATAATTTTTTGGGGTGGATAATTAAAATAATGGAAAAGATCTTGAGGAGGGATGTTACCTCTTATTCGAGCAACCCAATTCAGTTTTCACCAAAGGGATTCCATGGATGGATTTATTCTCAAGTTTAGGATTCTAGGATTAGGATATGAATGTTAATGAAATAATTTGGAAGATAAAAGTTGATCCATGATGTATTTATAGGTGTTAGGATTTGAGAGGGGTGAGTACATTTTTATAGAGGAGTGGATTTTTTTTTGTAAATTTTTGAAAATTGATTCTAGTTATGTTTCAACTAAGACAATCAACCCCAATAAGGTATAAAATTAAATATAAGGAATAATAAGGTCTATAAATGTCCATATAATGGATTTATTTAAAATTTTATTGGTCTTCTTGGTCCTTAAGATTATTGTTTAGTCTGTTGGTATGAAATTTTTTCTCTTAATTGATGTAATTATTTTTAATCACATTCACTAGTAATTTTTCTTGAAAAAAATGTTCACCATATTATAAATATTCAATTATTCTGATTCTAAATTTTTAATATATTTTTCTAAATTAAAATAACATATATGGAATAAATTAATTTATATTTAATCCCATAAATTGGACGACAATATGGGTTTTTAATAAAAATATGTTCAAAATATTTCTATGTATGTATATTAAATTTCATTGTGAATTTGATTAAAATAATATAAATTGAAATAATTTTTATTACATTTATCTAATTATTATTTAAAATTATTAAAAAAATATAATTTAACCATATAAATCAATTAAAATAAATGGCGGTTTTGAATTTAAATTCAATATTTTTCACTATTCATCAAAAAATGAAACATCATAGAAAAATACCCAAAAATAAAGATAACAAAATTTTGATGTTCATAGTTAAAAAATTGTGAATAATTTTCCAAATTAAATTTATAAAAGTTCCAAAAATATGATATATATTAAGTCCTCTATTAAAAGGAGGTAAAAGTTCCTTTAAAAAATACTGATTTTTATGTCAAATATTTTGTTTTATCTTATATTATTACTATAAAATTTAATGGATTAATGGAAAAAATATTTTATTGATAATATAATATAATATATATATATATATATATATAATTATGTTTCATTAATATCACTCACTAATTGTAATTAATTTAATTTCTTAGGATTAAGCATCTTTCTAGGGAGAAAATTTTTTTATATTAAAAAATTCCAATTATAATAAATTAATTATTATATTAATTTATAATCAATATTGTATGAAACAAATCCAACAATTTATTTTCATATTTTATTTAATCCAATTCACATCCATCATTTTAATGTATATTTTTTATCACATTATATTAAATAATTACAACCGAGTAATGTGTTGTTGTTCTGTAAAACTCGGTCTAATGTGTAAGGAAATCCATTGAAGAAACTCATAATTTCGTGTGATGCACACTAACATTCTATCATTTTAACAAAAATATATAGATTTAATTTTTTTAATATATAAATTATATTTTAATGTCATGAGATATTATTTTCTCTTAGAGGCTTGGTGTTTCATGTCATGCATGCTACCAAATACAGTGTTCTTCATTTTGAATTTTGTGGTGTTAAATTTTCCCCACATTAATTAAATTGATTCCTAAAAATTTCAACTAGACCTTTATAATTTTTTTATATTTCCGTTTTTAAATCCCACATCCAGATAAGGGGTTTTAAAACATCCTCTAGAGTAGAGATAATTGTACGTACAATTGTCAAATAGACTATCTGATAACTTGTTTTCCATGTCGGAGAAGATGAGTGGATGTGATGAAACATACATTGAGAGGGAGTGTAAATATTTTTAGAGACTGATTGAGGTCATAGATCATAAAAATTGAAGAATTTTTGGAATATATGGGGCCTAAAAGACAAATATTTTTTATGAATCAAAATACGACAATTTAAAAAATATTGTATTTGGACAATCTTTTATTAATCATTTTATAATTGTTGAGTAACATTTTTATTGCAGAAGAATATAAGAAAATTTATTTAATTGACATTTTTCAATTTCATATGAAAAAACCCCTATTTTTTATTACTTTAATCAATTGATAATTCATCAATTAATTAATGAAATTTATATCCAATAATTAACATTGATGCATGAAGCACTAAAATAATAGATCTTTAGGCCCATAAAGAGTGACAAGTCTAACTATATATCTATAACTATTTTCCAAAAATAATATGGTTAAGAAAAGTATCACTAATCCTTATAGTACTGGTTTGTTATTAATATTTTTTTTCAAATTTGTTATCTAAAAACAATGAAAATTTAACTAGGACATCGAATAGGCTAGTGGTAGGAGTAAAACTAATATCATCCATCGGTCAGGGGTTCAATTCATTTGGCAGTCCAGACCGGATGGGTAGTCACCCAACATTAATGATTTTTTTTCTAAAACCATTTTAATATAATTTAGAGAATAAATATTTTTATTATCCTTAAAATAATGTAATCCAATAAATATAGTGTTTAATAAGGTTTTAAATACAATATCAATTCATAAAAAATTAATCCAATTATTTTTACATAGTCCCTTCATTGGTCTATGTCTTGTCCATAATATTATTATTATGATTTCTAAATCATGACACCTTGTATTCAATCTAAAATAACTTATTATAAACCTAGGTCATTAATTTTCATTTTCTACTCAAATGTTTTATAATGCATTGTAATGAAAATGTAAATTATTCAAAGTATATCCCCTACGACTCCCAAACAAGGAGCATATTATTTCCCATTTTCATTTACCACATTACGTTGAGTCAATCCTGATATTCCTCTTTAGTGTAATTACATCTAGGTACATCTATAACAGAACAAAATCCACCAATATTATCAAGATAAGGATGTATTTTTATGAATATCCATATAATATATAACATACCAAAATTAATTAATTTTCTTATGTATTAGTCTCAAATTATTTCGTTGGTTTTTGTTTGATAATCTATATTTGTATAAATATTGTTCCCAAAGTTGCTACTAATCATCCTATGAAACCAACTGTAGTGACCCAACCCCAGAAATTCAGGGATGTGATGTCTACTAACATTAAATTAGAATGATTATAAGAAATCAAATACAAAAGGACCAAAAAGTTTAATATTCTTGGTGAACTAAATACATTAATGAGTATTGAATTACAATTGAATACACTAATTACAAAAGAAATTTCTTTCTAGGATAAATTTATTTCATATATGATATCCTTGAATATATTTCATAGTATACATCTCGAATTGATGTGGAATAGAATAAAAATAATGGTGAGCCGATATTATCAATAATGGAATATACTGTGTAAGTAATAATTAATCCATGAGAATAATCAATATAGAAAGATAAAAACATAAGACACATTCATTATAATAAATAATCTAAGAAGGAAGTGATTTAATAATAATGCAAGATTAATAAATATAAATACATTAGATTAAACTAACTAGATATGGAAAAATAAATATGGAAATGTAAGTAAATAATAACACATTCCATTTAATTAATAAACTGAGATTGAAATGCATCCATAAAATTTTTCATAGTAAAAAAATCAAAAATAATAAATACTTAATCAAAATGAAAGAAAATGAATAATCATTGGATGCCATGTATCAGGCACTTGAAAACCAATCTTGTCATGTACTTTTGAACGATGGTTTAAAACTACAGGTAGAAACCAATTTGGTTTACAATTCATATTTTCCTCATGAGAACCTATCGATGCATTGCGGGGCTATATAATTTTTGGGGCCAACCAATCAATTCCTATCAAAATAATTCCTTATATTGAGTAATAGATTTGATAAAATATCCTCTTTTAATAAAGAGTATGAATTTATCAATATTTCATCTGTAGAGGATAACTAAAGAATAGGGTTGTTGACATTGATGAATGGAGATACCATTAGAATATCACAAAAACATTCTTGTGGAAAATAATATTTCAACATTCCGATGTGTCCCATATCACTTTGAAACTTTTGAATCACAATTCCACCTTAATTAAATGAATTATAGAATATCACGGGAATAAGGAAATTCCTTATTTTATATATGAAATAATCATTATATGTTAAAATGATATTTGGATTAGGAAATAAACATATCCATTAAAAAAGATACGTAAAATTGTGGGAAATTCAATGTCAAATGGTAATGAAAAATTCAATATTTCAAAGGGTACTGAAAAACGGAATAAGTTATTTTAATATTAGTACTATCCTTGTAAAAATCAATCATAAATTATTAAGAGGAATAATAATGATTGTATCAAAAAAATATCTCAGGTGGTGTAAAATAAAAACATTTATTTTTAATGAATTTAAATACTATAAATATATCTTCTAAAAACATTATCCTAAAAAATAATATTTTTATTATGAAAAAAAATTATAAAATAATTCTCTATAAAGATCACTTTTGAAAAAATTTCTTCAAAAATTAAACAATCGACCATGCAATGAAATCATTAATGAAATGATGTCAGGTAAATACTTACATGTTGTACTTGGTGAAAAAATTTTATTTTTTGTGGTAAAAAATGTTCGAACAATTACTTGTTTGGAAGATGATAATATGATTACATTAAAAAATCCATAAAATCGAAAAGTATAAATATTTATTTAATAAAACATTTTGGAAAGGTTAAATCACTTTTCAAATCCATTTTTGAAAAAAGGGTTTTAGAAGAAAATATGTTCTCTTACTAAAGAGAGAAATGAAGTAGGGTCTTCTAAAAAATATTATAAATAATATTGGGTAGAAACGAGTGGAAATGGTTCTATTATTAGATATAAATCAAGAATTAATAATGGACACAAAATTAGAGGTTCTCTTGAACAATGATATAATAATTTCCTCTGATGGAAATTCTAGTATAAACAATCCATAACCAAATGAGATTCTGAAGTAAGCACTTCAAAACCATAATGATTATTTTAGAATCACTAAATGATTAGATTATTTCTATATAATGTGAATACACATCAAAACATTCTAAAATAAAAATAAATAGTAATATGTGATCACACACATTGTCGTAGAATATTCATGACATTGAGGAATTAATATAACCCAATGAAATGAAACTGAGTTTATAAATTCTTTTCCACATTGTAGATTTTTACTGAAACTCCACAATCAAAACACAAAATAAAATTAATATTAAACAATTAATTATGTAATATATCAAAATGGTAATTAGATAAACTACATCGAAGAAGTATGTGGTGAATATAAATTTTATCTTACATATGTAAAAAGAGGGACGAAAATCCCTCGCCTTCTATTTAATTTTTGGGTTAACATAATTTTTATTCATATATAGTGATTTAATTCATGTTAATAACTTATTATATACTTATATTAAAATTTATGTTATCGTATATTATCTTGTTATAATAACCTATTACCATTTGATAGTAGTCTTTACTTAGTTTCACTATTACGTGTGTTAATTACATAGTTTCGAAAGTAGAATTCCTCTGTTACTTGTTGTTCCTAAAATGGTTTAATCATATCCAAAATTTATACCATGATAAAAATATCATATATATTCTGTTATATTAATTTTTAATAATCATAATATTTTTTGAGAGAATAAATTGAATGAACCTTTCATTGATAAGGTGGGTCATACATACGTATGACCACTACTTTCATTTATTTTTTATATTAAAATAATGAAAAGTAAACTATTTATATAATAAGAATTAAATTATAAAATTTATGTCATATATTATTATAAAAACTATTCATTATAAATTTCATGTATACAATGAATAAATCACATCACCTTGAGGAGGCGATAGTCCACACTTCCACAAACAATGTTATCATATTTAACACAAGGTAAAGCATATGGTTATGTGTTATATAAAAATTAAATTAGAATTAAAATTTTATAAATATAATATATATATAATATGTCAACATTTTAACCATAATATTTCGGAACCAATTGAGGTGTTCAAGGAAAAAATAATGACCTGGTTTTGTGAGGTGGTGTGTAACATCCCAAGTAAGTAATGAATAATAGATATTTTTATCTATGTCTATTAATGATTAAGATAGTGTTATAGAGGCTTAAAATGAAAATGAATACAATATTATGCATGGAATAAACTAATATTCTTAAAAGATTGTTTTACTGCCTTTTGATGGAAAACCATTTTTGAATCTATATTTTGACAATTTTATAAACAATGTTTGTCAAAATAAACTTATCCTTTATGATTGGGACATCAAAATTTACCTTGTGTGAATTTTTGGTAATTTTCTGACAATGTTCATTTTTTAATGAATAGTGAAAAATACTGCATTTTACATCAAAACTGCTTTTTAATCTAATTTATTTATATGATTAGATTATGTTTTGAATTTTTTTTGAAGTGAAATTAGAATATATTTTTACCATTTTATCCAATTTTGGTCATTGGAATCAAATTCACTTTGAAATTAGACTTAAACTGGTGTCAATCTTTTGATACTTATTGTTTTGTAAAAACACGCTATTTTCTCTGGCAGCGGGAATTAATTATTAAATTAATTAATTTGACTTATATGTATTGAATTTTGTAAAATTTACTTCATTTTTGAATTCGGAATATCAAATATAGCTTAGGGTGAATTTTTGGTAATTTTCTGAAAAACATCAATTTTTGATGAATAGTGAAACCACTAAGTGGTAATCAAGCAAACTGATTTTTCAGTAAAATGAAAGTTTACCACTAATGTGTATTGAATTTTTAAAATCTGACATACATGGTTGTCATTAAGAAGTAAAATGTGGTTCAATGAGATTATAATAATTTTTTGTGAATATTAACGTATTAAGTTCTTAATCGTGATTAGTGGTAATTAGTGTAGTTTAAGGTATAAATAATGCTTTAATAAAATGAAATGACCTAGACACATGTCCCAACCTCATTGGTTGTGTCATGGCCGACCATGAAATGCAATGGGTCAACTTGGGGACCCCATGGATCCACTTTTGTTGGGAAATGACATAAATTACTTTTTATTTAATGTTAAAGTGAAAATGACACAAACATAATATGTTTTACGAAAACAATTTTTAAGTGGGGTTATAAAGATAATATATTCGATTATAAATAGTCATTGGAAATCTAAAAATATTTCCTATATCATAGTATTTTTTTTATGATTTTTAGACATTAAATAAAATAAATTATTTATGACATAATAATGATGCAGCGATGACATCATTATTTGACGATTTAAATAAAATGGAAAGATAATGTAAAATATATGAACTACACATGGCCAAAACCAATTGGATGAGTGGATTTAGAACCCTTATCACCTTATCCACGAATTATATCAATGTGGGACCTTTTAAAACCGAAACACATTTTCAAATAAAGTAATATTTCTTTACTTTCCAAAAGTGCCCCTCCTCTCCTCTTATAAAAGGCCCCCACCTCTACCTCATTTCACACACTCCTCAAGCCTTTGGCTCGGCCAAACCCTGCCCATTTACTCTCTCCACATCCCTCTACTCATCGTAGAGGATTCCCTTTGGGCAGAATCCTTTCAAAGTAAGCCTTTAGGCTCAAATCAAAATGAGTTACACTTTTAAAGGTAATTCATTCTCTCTTGTTCATTTGTTTTATTTTGCTTCTCCAACCACCTAAACTCTTTTTATTTACTTCTTCTGTAACAACACTAGTATCTTAAATATACTATGATGTTGTTATAAGATTTATTTGAGCTACACTCTCACACAACTACATCAAATGGTTAAAGAACATACGGTTTCCGTGGATGGCGAAATTCTGCCTCCCGAAATGATGATTGTTCAACACTCATTTAACACCTTCAAAGGTGGCCATTATGATGTCACTATTTTTATATATGATATATAATATGTTTATGTTTTCCTTAAGCTTATAATTTTTTCATTTTGGGCATACCTTTATGGTTTCCATTATGGGTAATCACGATATCTTCATTTAAGGAAGTGCGGACTACCGTCCCCTCAAAGTGATGTGATTCGTTAATGCCATATGTGGGATGTGTAAAGGATGGATTTAAAGTTTCTATATATGATGTTATACTGTAATTATAATATACCTCTATATCATTATTATTTATTTCCATTAAAGTATGAGATATAAATGAAAGTAGCGTTCATGTGTACGTACGGCTTGCCGTCTCCATGAACGGTGCATTTCATTTCTTATCCCCAAATGTAATGTACTATTAAAAGTACATGTATATAATGGATATATATAATTAATTATATATCTAAATGATTAATATAATTCTGGAATTAAAATATACATACCTCTCATTTAGTTTTAATTCCATTAATATGACAAAGAAATGAAAGTAGCGTTCATGCGTACGTACGACTTACCGTCTCCATGAACGGTGCATTTCATTTCTTACCTCTAAATGATTATGTAATATTATAAATACATGTATATTCTGGATATATATGTTATATATGATATCCAAATCAGGAATTTAATTCTGGATATATTAACTTTTGACCACACGAACAACATGTAATTGTAAGAAGTCAAATTTCGACTTAAGAACCAAATATTGACAAAACAAACATTATTAACTTAAATGGTTAAATAATGTTTATAACATTGCAATAAGTGATATAAAAGGAATAATGAACTTTAAAAATGTTCTTAATAAAGTATAAATTAACTCAAGTTTATTATTCAGGATGTTAAAGAATGATCGAGTCAAGTCGGACCCGAGGTAAGGGACTTCGTCTCAATCTCCTTTCATTGAGGCATATTTCGTTTTATACACAACGTTCTTTTATACGGTGTATAAACCACCTTTGACTTTTACTTTTATACAAAAGGAATCTTTTTCTACGAAGCGTTTTACAAAACGACAAAAAGGAATGTTTCTTTTTACATATGCGGCGACAACGACCTTTTCTGCCGTCGCGAGTATTATTTGGTCTTTGGCTTCCTCAACAAGCTGTAATGTTTTTGGAATAAAATAAATACCATATACTCTTTTATGTATTTTGGTATTGAAAATGGTTTTGAAAAAGGATTCTATTATGTCAATATATTTATGATATATTGTGATTGAAATGTGGAAATGTTATCATTCCTTTATATTGGTTTTATGTTTTATGATTTTATATTGGTACTTGGACATTTTAACGGGTGGTTACGTTATAAACCATATGATGGGTGGTGTCGTGAATACCAGGATGGGTGGTTACATTATAACCTCCAATGCATTGGGTATGGAAGTCGGCCGTATGGCTATTCCATTAAGTATGTATGGAAATTGGCCGTATGGCTATTCCATTAAGTGATATGTGTGGAAGTTGACCGTATGGTTATTCCACTTAAGTAAGTTTATGTCCCAAGTTACCTTTATATATGTTATGTGTTCTTTATATGGGTTTTATGGTAATCCATTGGTTACAAAAAGGTAAGTAATGATACTTTATTCAGTGAAGAGTTTTTATTACTTCATAAAGGTGAAAAGTATTACTTTGATAAAGTATACATGGTTTACTTGTTGTTTTGATAAACTAACAATTTTCATTCTTTGTGTATCCCTTACTGAGCTTCTTATGCTCACCCCAAGTTTTTTTGAAATGTTTTTCTCAGGACTTAATGTGGTATAAGGTCAAGGATGGGATCAAGGGAATTTCATGCTATCTAAAACATGGAATCTAGACATCTTTCTTTTTAAGACTTTTTATTTTATGGAGACTTAGTAGAAGTGTCTACTTTGTAATCTTTTAAGATGTAAAAGTTATATTCTAATTCTCTAAAACTCTAAACCTGAAAAGATCCTCGACGTGAATTATTCATTTAATTCAATATTAAGTAAGGTTTAAGGCTGGGGCCTTATACGGTGGATCACCATACACATAAATGGTAAGTTCATTACATAGTATATAAAAGTGTTTGTAATTTTAGGTTGAGCCATAACAATAAAAACAACTCACTATATTAAGGATATTAGTTTTATTATATAATACCTATTAAAATAAACCATTAGAGGTGTAGAATAAAAATAAGAGTTTGAGTATGGTTATTACCTTTTATTAATGTAACTCTTTCTAGTTTGCATAAAATGGATTTTATGGATGGACATATAAAAAATGTGTGGATTATAGGTTTGGGGTAGTTATTATTAAGGGATATTTTTTCAAATATTGTCCAATACATATTGTATTGATAGGTGTGAGGATGCGGGAGGGTTGAATGCCTTTTTATCAAGGAGGAGGAGTGGTCTTCTTGTAAATTTTTAAAAAGGGAATTCCACCCACGTTTTTCATATGATAGGTTCCTCCAATAATGAATGAAATTATATCCAAGGGATTGTATGATAGAAATATGGAAGTAAAATTACTTTTGGACAAGTTGTAGGGTCTTTTTGGCCCTTTAATTTAATTTTTAGTCCCAAATTAAGCTAATTACTCTCATAATAATTGTAATTGATTTTATTCACTTAATATAAAAAAATTCACAATAACTATGTTTACCTTATTAGGCATAATAATTTATAATTATTCCAAATATTTAATCCATTTTTTGAAATTCAAAACAAATATGTTGTTGAATGTAATTTAAAATTAATATTATATAACTATCAACAAATTTGTTTTTTTAATGTAAATATGTTCAAAAATTGCAATGATTTTATATTCAATATCAATGTGACAATTATTACAGTGAACTACATTGTATTAATTGATATAAAATTCATATAATTAAATATTAAAAGTAATGGAAATTTTAATTTATTTTTATAAATTAATTAGATGAAAAAACAGTTTTGAAATAAAATTCAGTATTTTTCACTATTCATAAAATAAGAAACTTCATAGAAAAATACCAAAAATCCACTGTAACCTTAATTTGATGTTTAAAATTCAAAATTTATCCTTATTTTGATAAATTAAATTTATTAAAGATCCAAAAATTAGATTTATAATAGCTTCACGAGTAAAAGGCTGTAAAATTGAGATTAGAAAATTAATGTTTTTTATGTGAAATATTAGGATTACTCTTATATTATACCTATCGAATATATTGGATTAATGTCAAAAATATTTTATAGAATATATATTTTATATATTTAATTAATATTAATCACTATATTTAAATAATTTAATTTATTATGATAAGACATATTTTGGGAATAAAAATAGATTTATATAAAAACATTACCTTTATATAAATTTCTTTATATATCCTGTTACAATTATTTTTTAACCAATTAATTAAACTATATATTTTCAAAAGTTAGTTAATCATATTTATAACAATGTATTTTATGGCTATGTTATATATTACTATATTAAAAACTAATATTTTAGTAATACAGTATTGTTCAGTAAAACATGATCTTGTGTGTACCATAAGACATTTACAAAATTCATTATTTTGTATGATGCACACTAACTTCGTATTACATGTATTAATGGTTGCAAATTAAATTTATTCAAATTAAACATTATTTTTTAATTTTGATGATATTTTATTCCATTATTTGATTGGTTTTGGGTGTCATACTAATTATTAAATACAATTTTCGTAGTTTAGAAATTCAGGTCATTATATAAATTCACTAATGTGGATAAATTTAAATAAAAATGAATCCTACAGATGTTTTGAGAAAGTGAGTTTTGAAGGAGAAATAGGTCAATAGTTTACTAGGTTTTTATATTAAAATTCAATATTAAAATTATTTCAATGATCAAAATTGGTTTAATAGTTAAATAACTTATTTACTTTTATTTTATATCCAATTTAAAATATATCATTTCTTTATATATAAATGCAAATAACATAGTCTTGCAATTAATATTTTGTATTATCACTATTCATAAAAAAATATCCCTTTCATAAAATTTTCAAAACACTCCATAAGGTAATTCTGACATTATGATTTAAAATGCTATCATTTTTTCAATTAAATATTAAAAATGATTCAAAAACTAATTTTAAAATATGTTTACAAAAATTCTGAAACCTTCTTTTTATAAAATTTTAATTTTAAGAATGAAATTGGATTATTTAGTATCTCTTGTCTATCAGACACATAAGATTATTGTAAAATATTTCATTTAATATATACTATATAAATTTTATTAAAATAATTCAACACATTTGGTTTTTTTAATTTGTTGATTTAAAATGAGTTTTTTAATAAAAAAAGTTTTCTAAAAATGATTTAATTTTAAATAGTTTTTAATTACATTTTTAATTAATTTTTTCCCAAACAATTAATTTAATATACTTTTTTGAACCATATATTTTCACAATTAAGTTAGTCCTAATCCTAAACATCATTCCAATGGAAAGGTGTAAATTTTCATATTAAATAAGAATATATTAATTGTAATTATGGTGTTGTTTGAATTCAATGTTTTTTGTAAGAATGAATAAACACACTTTTTCAATTAATGAAATAAAATATTAGTGTATATTGTAATATAAGCTAGAGTCAGTGTTGCATGAAACCCAAAAAATGGAAATTATTTTATTCATTTGAGTTTTTTTTCACTAAATAATTGTGTGATACAATTAAGGTGTGGATTTTTAGTTTTTTCATTATGGTTCATTAAATTATCCTTTAATGACTCATGTGATGTTGATATGTGGTATATGAGATTTTCTGTGTGTTTATGAATAATAACTATGAACATAGGTTTATATTCCATGTATATAATTGTTATTTAGTATAATAAATGTTATTTAATTGAATTCCATGATTTTGGATATCTATTCAAGAGATCAACACATTGTGTCCAATATATGTGATGACATAGAGTTGGATATATCTATATTGGAATTTATATGTTTAAATGAGCATGCTTTTTAGTATGTATATGTATGATGATTGTGAATGACATGCAAGGATGTCGACAATACTTATTGTGAGAAGGGTTATAGCATGTATTAAGGGTAATCTCATAATGAATCCTTTGGTGATCCCTTAGACTTGATAGTAATTTTTTTTGTTCATAATGTCCCTTCAATTATAGATTACTTCACCTTGAAGAAGATTTGCGAGAGCCCCAGCAGATCAGACTACTCATGAGCTTGTTTATACACCCTCCCTAGTTGTAGAAGTACTAGTCCCACACCTTATGTGAGTCCCTCCACCAACATTGATAGTAAAATATTAAAGAGTCTTCCAGCATCTATATCAAATATACTTTAAATACTATAATGAACCAAAGGATGTGAAGGAATAGATATTCATCATTTATGATATTTTCAATATCAATGATAGACCCATGTCCTAGAAGGTGGAACTGGAAGTGCTCATCCTATAATGACCCACCAAGTTGTTGTGGGTGTAGTTAAAATTTCAGATAGATATTAATTCATTAATATAGAAATATTCAAAACCTTTTCATCTAAGATTACATTCTATTTAAACTAAATCCATATTATGACCATGAACTCACATATAATTTTCAGAGTATAATTGTAGCGATTTACTATGATACACGACTCACATAGATACTTTGAAAAGACTTGATGGAAAACAATAGTCTATAGGGGTAGAGATTTCGGAATTATTTTATTTTCCAAAAGACAATCATATGATGCATCTAGAATAAGAAAGAGGAAGGGTGTAGTTTCATGCCATTGTGACAGTGTCCAACTAGGGTAGATAAAGGGACCATCATGACCTCTTGTGAATGAAATATGTTATCAATGATTTAATTTTGGTGATTTTCTCAATTATCAAATGTTATAACATAACCTCAGACCCATAGAGGGGGGAAAATTTAGGGTACCTGATATCTGGCTAGGGTCCATAGTAGCAAGACTAGATGATGGGGACATAGGCGAGTCCTGAAAAATGTTTTGGAGTGGGGTAAATCCATGTTTATATATTGTATTAAGCTCTAATATAAGATGATGATAAACATGTTACTGTACGAGGTAAGGTGTTGAACATATCTCTTGATCCCCTCCTATTTTTAATACATGTAATTTCCATTTATATTTGAGTTCTTCATATACATTAATTACTAGTATAGTTATGTTTACTTATCTTACCATTCTATGATATGTTGTTCAATGATGATGTGAAACATAATTATTTATGAGATAAGTGAGTAGTTCATCCATTAGTGAGAGACTGATAAGGGACATCAAAACAACTTGGTGGGAGTACTTCATATATGACATTGTGATTGGGTTACCCAAGAACTCAAGGAGTCATGACATAGTCATGGTGACTGTTTATCATTTAAAAAATGTAGTCCAACTATCTATGATTATATATAGTTAACCAATTGTATAACTGGTAAATCTATACATATGTTGGTTTGTGTTATCATGATTAATTCCCTTTAATATTTTTTTGAATATAGGTTCATGTTGTACATTTCAATTTTAGTAGGGATTATAAAATGTTCTATGGACAAAATTGATATTATGTACAGTGTATTATCCTCTATAATATGGATGGACTACAAAAAATATACGCATACTAGAAGATACACATATTTCATTCATCTTGGAATCTATTAGAGCCTGGTATGATCACCTATACACAACACCTTAAGACCCTATTATATAAGGACATGTCATTCATTTCCATGATGCAGTTAGGGAACTGAGGTAGTGGATGGGGGGATTTTTTGGTTCATGATACATATGTAAGAGATCAGCTACATCTAAATAGGTTTATCATAGCCTAATGTAAATAGATATCATATACTTACCATATAAGGTCATGTTTGGAGTTCACGGTGGGTGATAAAGTTTTTCTAGTGAATGAATCATCAGTTTGCAAATATACGTCTAAGGATATAGGGAAATCTAGAAATAATCTTTGTGTAGCCATTTGGGATCACTAAATTGGTGGGGATAATGTAGTACTATCTAGGAATACCTCATTGTTATTACGGAATACCATATGTGTTCCATTATTCTCATATTCAATGGGATATTCCAATTTAGGTTCTTGTAATATAATACATGGATGTCTAGTTTGAGCATAATGGGTTGTATCAGGATCATCTGATGCAGATTTTAGAATAGGGTGAGAATGTTATATAAATGGAGCGGGAACTACTCATTCTAATTCGGTGGAAGCATGGATATATCTAGGAGGATATGTGATCGAACTAGTTTGATGACTGTACTTAATAACTAGAGTTGTTTGAGAAATAATTCTAGATTTTCTTCTCATGGATGATTATTCAATAGAGGTTAATAATTATAATATCCTCCATTTTTAATTATAATAAAATCTATATTTCCAAATAAGTTGTGGGAATTTTTATGTGAAAATGTATTATTTCATTAAAAATCAGTTAATATAGGATTTAATTGTGTTTTGTATGTGTAAAAACCCACTGAGAATCATAGACTATTTTTGGAGTTAGGTTCTATGTTTGTTGAATATTCTGATCCCCATAGAGGCCTAGTATTGAAATAATAAAATATTAAATATATCATATTACTCATATGTAATTTCTCTAGTATAATGGAATATCACCCAAGGGAGGTTTTTGATAAATAAAATGATATGTACATTAAATCCAAAACATGAAATTTCATATAGGTGTGACATAAACGTTATGTTCATTGGATATTTTGTAACATTGTACATGATGGTAATTTATTTAATAATTGTATTCAATTTTTATGGAAAAATAATTAATTATCATATTAATGATGTGTCAGATATGAAATATGATACCCCCATTATGTCTAGACTATGTGTTTTACCCCAAGTGAGACATAAAAATATTGTGTGTCAGCTGTTTTGTTATCACATGTAATGGTAATAACAATCACACCATTATTATTATTTTTCTTAAAAGAAAAAGTAAATTTCATTTCTAAATTTTTTCACTTAGTTTATGTGTGATTTTTAACCATGGGTGAATTATTATTTGAAGGATAGGTAATACTGGTGATATAATTACCTTGATTAAAAAAATGAAAATGTGTGGTATATTTTAATTTATACTTTATTATGTTTTTTAATGGAAGTTATATTTGATATTTTAATATATTAAACAATGATAAATATTGTGTTATTATTATTATTATTACTATTATAATTAAATTTGGAAAATTGAATTATCTGTGGAAATTTAATTTTGTATATATATATGGGGAAAATATATTTGTCTTTCTATATACATGTGTGGGTGTATATACTAATGTGTGTAAATATATAAGTTATATTTTCAATATATGTATATTTGTGTGTGTCTTTGTGTGTGTGTTTGAGTATATATGTGTGTGTGTGGGTAGGTGGGTGTTTATATATATATATATTATGGTTATTTTTATAAATATTATAGAATTTTAATATACATATTCTATAAAGAATAATTAAACCTTTTTGAAGTTGTGAGAGAGAAATAAATAATGTGAAATAATGATAATTATGGAAGAGAATGGGGGCATAAGGCATGACATAAAAAATTTAATGTGGAATTTAAATTGTTATTCGCATTACATATATAGATAGAGAATAATATATGATATAATTAAATAAAAATATATATAACAGAAGAAAATGGGGAGTCAACCAACGATATTTATAAGAGAAAACTGTCATATCGTATCACCTCTCTCCTTTACCTCACAAAACACTCTCAACCTCTCTGTATATTACCCTTTTTACTTTTATTTTATTATTTTTTATAATTATATATTCTATAACTTCTCAAAACTAATCAGATTCACATGCCTTCAGGGTTTTTCTGTTTATAATGACAAGCATAAGCTAAATCCAATTTTTTTATTTACAGATGTAGGGTACGTTTAGTCAGATTTTATATTCAAATTGTATTTTTAATATATAATATATAAAAAATATTGAAAATTTAACTATAAAAGTAAAATATTTAATAAATTTTCAAAATATAATTATAAGTGTATAATTTATAAGATATTATTAAAAATAATTATTATTTATGGTAATATTTCTATCCCTTGGGATATCCCAAAATTATAATTCAAAAATTATCATAGAGAGATAATGTACCATCAAATGTAATATTTATTTCTTTGGGAAATATAATTGTTGGTTTTGGTGTTTGATGTTCTTAGAATTTGTTTGTATATCTTGTTGTTGTGTGAACATGGTTTATGTGGTGATACATTCAATAGACATATCATTGACATTGAAGACAGTGAGGTGGGAGTTTCTTTAAAATTATCGTCCATTTGTATATGATGATAATATGGTGCAGTGATATTCTAATTAAACCATTCTTGTAATGAGACACATTTGGGTGTGTAAGATTTCATGAGATTTAATAATTTGGACTTGTGATTATTGTGTGGCTCATCACAATGATCATTATGTTACTTACTATTAAATTCTATAAGTTGTATTGTTTTTACGTGGAATATCCTATGTAACTATTTTCTGGGTACTAAGATACTTAGGTGTATCCTTGAGGTTGGGATTTATGTAGTTATAATGTCTTTAATGGTATGCTTGGATATCGTTGAAGAGGGGAAAACATCTGTAGTTAGTTTCCCAACATGACACAGTTTTAATGTTATCAAAGGGGGGTATGCACACCCATGTTGAAGGTAAATCATAGTGGGATACTGGAAGGTACTGATATATATAGATGGACCCTTGAGGTTGTGTTCTATATGGTTTAGGGGCCAATTACTCATCATTAAGCAATACATGTTATCTTTTTTGTGGGTGTGAATACCCCTATAAAGGGTAAATTATAGTGGATAGAAAGAATATAATGATAATGGATTTCTACGGACTTGGGCCATGGGTGATTATTATGGTTATGTGGGAAGAGGATTCACATGGTAGATCGTGTAAAATTCCTATGGCAACCACTATCATAGTGCGATGGTATTTTGACATTGATATATGCATCACATTATTGCGACAACCACTTGAATGGTGGGGTGAGCTATGATGATGTTACTTGATTTATTTATTTCCTCACAACTAATGAGTTGAAATTGGTCAGGCAGATATTTATAGTGTCTTGGTTAGTGCATGATGAGTTGGAACATGTTGTGTTTTTATTGTGAATTTACTTATATAATTCTATGAACTATTAAATATATTATGAACTAATGGTGAGGATGAATTTGTGGTGTTATACTGAGTCCTATACCAACACCCCACTTGATAATTTTGGGACTGATGGAAAAGAGAAGGTAAATGTTTTTGTAATTAGTTAGTCCAGAAACAATATATTGTTTTGATTAAATAATCATAGTGAATGTTTCCTAGGGGTGTTTTCTATAAAAATATTTGTAGATATGTAGTGTTATAGTATGCAATGAAAGAGGTGAATGAAAATAGTATGGTGAATATTTTAGGATTTTATAGACCATTATTTATTGTATGCCAATATATTATGATTTAGTTTGGCTATATATATGTGATATATATTATAGAGACTTCATTAAGCATGAAACTCAAGTCTGATAACATTATTAAAGGCAAAATGATTTATGTTTTAGATGTTTTCTCAAAATCAATACTAGTGAGAATGAATGGGTGGATAACCTAACTTCTCACCTCCCACATTTGGAATAATTGATGGTGGTATTTTTATGTAGGGGTAATATGATCTGATAGTGGAAAGAATAAGTGTTATATCATTAATTTTCATGAAATACAAATATTCATAATGTTATAGAGGTGTTACAATATTGTGGTGGTCTTTCATTAAAGGCGGAGGTAACAAATTTAACTCCATTCGTGTTCTTGATATCCTACTATGATGAATATAGATATTAAGTTGTGATTTTATATTGATTCTGATTAATTGTATAAAAATCCGTATAGGTTGGGTTTATTAGGATTTTTGACCCATACCACATCATATGTATATATATATAGGAAGTACTAATGTTTAGATTTTTTGAAATTTGAACATGAGAATGAAAAATTAGTAGGGTTGTCATTTTGAGGAACCATTGATTATATAAACTTATACAATTTTATTATACTGTATGCTTGATTTGGTGAGAATTTCTTCAAGTGGATGGGGTGAGTTATATAATATTGTTTCTGGTTGGCTATACTTCTTATACTAAGGATCATTTTTATGATATTTCTACACATGCATGTGATATCTCAATTATTTTCTTACTAAATATACGTATTTGGGTCAGCAATATATATATATATATATATATATATATACTATTTTTCATTTTTCAGGTCATGTTTGGAGAATGGTATTGACCCTTATAGCATTGGGCATGGAGGTGTGGTTAAACTATCTACAAAGAAGTTTACATTCTGAATTTCCCATTGTAGTTTTGAATTGTTTGACATATTCTTGTTTTGTGGGACTATTTGGAGAACATTATTTATTTACATCATGATATTGATTATTGGTTTATTTATTTAATAAAATAATCTATTTTTTTCTCTTATACCCTTGGTTCTAACTATTAGCATTTGGATTATTATTGGAAAGACTCTCTCAAAACACTTATCTTCACTATTCTCCCATGAGGGCTGCCTAGTATGGGACGGTCTTGACAGAAACCATACATTATATTTATGATTATTTTTCTTTTCATATAAGGTATGGTTATAATTTTTAGAATAATATTTTCCATCATTATATGATCCATTATATTAACCATGTAACCATATATTTCTACTATTATTGATATGGTTTATTTTACATTCAGTTATATGTATCTTTTTTTCATTCTAGATTACATATTATGCATGTCATTATTATATCATATTAAAATAAAATATAATCAACACATGATGAATAATTTTATCTAACTAAATATATTATTTAATTACATAGATAAAAAATAACATGGAATTATATTTTTTATCAACTTACCAATAATATTGAAATAATAATTTTTGGTTATTTTTTACCATGTCATTTAATTTTATATTGTTATTAAATGATCAAATTTCTATCCAGTCTCATGATATTGATAATTTTTTTATTTTGGAAGTTAAAAATTTTATAAAAGAAAAAAAATTCAACATTGTCAGATTTAGTGTTGTCATTTTTGTTATTATATCATCTATAGTAGAAATCTATAAATGATTTAGATGAAAAAGTTCTATAAAAAATTATTATGAAATTTTTTTAAGAAACTATGAAAATAATTCTCTAGTGGATAGAATATTTTTATGAATTTTTTAACAATGAAAAATAATTACATAAAATGATATATATTTCATCTTTTTATTACATAGAAAATAGTTCCTTATATAAGGATTAAAAACTTTTTCATTACCGACAATATATACTGGTATTTCCCCATTGAGCAATCTGATGATAGTGGTATTGGATATGGTAAAATTATCAAAATTTTGGAGAAGTTACCATAAATTATTATATTTACCCTTAACCATATAGATCAACCTATTTACCCTATATAATGATTAAAAAAATTTATCCAATCATGTATAAGTAACCTCCACATTCCAATGAAATCACTAATCAATTAGTTGTAGAAAGATGTGTTAAATATCAGTTAGAGGAATTCAATGTATTAGGATATAGTTAATAGGAGAAGGATTTTATGGATGTATATAATGTAACTATAAATTCATATTAACGGAATTCATTTTATCGTTGTTTTATGATATAGGAAGTGATAAAAACAATGTGACAAAATTAGTTTTTGTTTATATGTTTTAAGATGAAATCTGTTTGAGTGAATATAACTAATATTGAAACAAAAGTATTCAATTTTTGACAAATGATTGTGGAAATGTTTGGTGAGTGTATGTTTATCATTATAAGGAATAAAATACATATAATTGATTGTGTCTGAAATCCAAAAATAAATTTTAAACGAATTATTGGTAAAAAATACATTTTTTCAAATGAAATTGGTCTGCCCCAAATTTAAATTTTTTGAGGATATTATTTTATGAAGCATAATTAACTATATTTTCACCGTATTTTCTTTATAATAATAAGATGTACTTATAAAAAGGAAATAAAATGGTATGATATATTGAAAATTTAAAGAATAAAAATAAAGTAAATATTAAATTTCTAATGTAATAAATTGTGGGATGATAAATATCAGAGACACCTGGAATGGATTGTGATATTTTAAAAATTTTCTAGAAAAAATGTCATTAGAATACTAGGAGAATGTGTAAGATAGATAATATTTATTTAAATTGATTAAATTTTCTATAGAAAAGAGAGTATATTAACCAGTGCACTTAATGGTAAGGTAACGTATCCCCGAAGATGATGAGGTAGAATTTTTTGGCTTACAGAATGAGTATAGAAAATGTTTGTTAACTGATTTTTGTTATAATAGGATTGTGAAAATAAATTGGTAAAGTACTTGTAAGATCATGAATTTTAATAATGATTACTTTTTAAAAAATTGGTGCAAACTAATGAGACTGAAAATATATGAATATATTTATTTAAATAAACAGTTCAATGGTTTTCGAATAAAAGAAAATATTTTTATGAGTAGAATTTATAAATGTAGTCAACATTATCCTAATGGTCCTCTTTAATATTTTTCACTCATGAGTATAATTTAAAAAAATAAAGTGTACAATATGTTTAAGAGGGAGAATATAATATCCCAGATATTAATTGAATATTTTTTTAAACTTTAACCTTAAAATATATATTTATTTTTCAGATGCATTTATTTTCATTAATTTATTGTTATATAAAACTATAATTTATATATGTATCACATAAATATATTTATTTAGTAAATAAATGTGCATATAAAAAGTAATAATTCATTAGTATGTTAATGTAATAAATATATAAATTATAAGTTATATATAGACAGTCACAATAATTTAAAATCATCATAATATTTACATAAAATTTATTATTATATTATATATACTATGAAATTTATTAATGAGACAATTAGTACATAAAATAACATTTCCAAAATTTTAAATTTTGGGTCTTCGTAGTCTTCCAAAATTTTTGTAGATGTGAACAACCTAATAAATAGGAAAAAAATTCATAAGAAACAATATTGAAATTATGTAAAATAAATTTATGTAACATTCATTAAAAAATATGTGAATTAATAAATAAATAAATTTGAGGTATTTATGATGAGTGTAATAATTATTTGACCATTGGAAAGGTAATTCAAAACATCACGTAATAATGGAACATTAAAACTTTAATATGAACATTTATATTAAAATATATAAAATTAAATATTTATAATAATTGATTAAAAATATTTTCATTATATAAAATGATTTTTTAATTTGTATTTCTTAAGTAGTATTATGTGTAAATTATAATATGGTTCGTTTTAACCTTTTTAGTAAAAAATTATTCATATATTTAAATTTAAATATATTGATTACATATATCTTAAAATTTAATTCTACAAAAATAAAAATTAATTATTTGTATTAATATAAAAAGAATATAAATTATCCATGAAATTAAAATTAAAAATAAAAATGTTTCCAATAATGAAAAAATAAATTTCATTTACTCTAGATATAATGTTTTTCATATATATTATAATATTTTATTTAGAAGATAAATTTATAATATTTATAATTCAAATCTGAAAAAATGGAATTTTTTTTGAATCAGTGTGTTCATGTTATGTTAAGGGTGAGTTTATTTGGTATATTTACAATGAATCTACTAATATTATGAATAGTCTAAAATATAGTTCTGATATATAACATAAATTTTATGACATCATTATGATATAAATTTAATTAAAAAATTTATATTTAAAATTTTAATCGTAATGATTTTAATGATGAAAGTAACAATTTTAGATATAATAATATAAATTTATAATCCTATAAAGTAATTTAAAAACATATTTTATATGTAATTTTAATGAAAATCCATTTTTTATTTCCTACACTAAATATATTATTTTAGAAATGTATACTGGTATTTTGAATTTTAAAACATAATATAAATTTAATTGATTTTTTATAATAGATTAATAAAATGTAAAATATATCAACATAATTCATAAACTTTGCTAAATTTAATAAGGTAACCAATAATTCATTTTAAATTTCCCTCCCCCTTCAATAATAAACACCCTCAACTACCATTTTCACGAAAAACCAAAACAAATTCCATTGAAAAATATATGTACAAATATCTCTTGAAAAGCACATAGTAATCTATATAACGTTCCAATCTAGCCGAAAGACCCTCCTCCCTTTGTCTTCAAATTAATTAAATAGAGATAGTGAAAACTAAAATATAAGGGTTCCCATGTCTCTTTATACATTATTAATTGGGATTCCTTTTCCTTAGAACACTTTTATAGCTCCACACATTGTTACCCCATTATTTTATTCTCATTTTATTGAAATTAATTTGATCCCTTATTAATGGGAGTTCACCCATTACCACTCATAAACCCATTTTCCATTATATTCTTGTTATACGGGCTTTTAAATGTAAATATTTTATTTGGATTTACCAATTACACATTCCAAAACATATAAAATGCAAAAAATTTAATTTGAACCAATATTTTGCAAATTGTATAATTTTTTTTAAAACCCAAACAATTATAAGATTCTTAATCATTAAAACCCATTTAAGAAATAATATTTCATCGTGGTGGGTTTTAACTGCATAAGTGGAAAATGAATACTTATTTTTACTTATTTCATTCATAAAAATTCAAAAACAAATTATGAATTTATAAAACATTAATAAAAAATAATATCCTTTTTCTGATTCTAGAAATATAAAATAACTATGAAATTAATTATATTAATATTAAACCATTATAGCCATCTTAAATTGTCTAACCATATAAGGATTGTTTCACTATATATAAGGCACCAGCCTTAAACCTTACTTAATCTTGAGTTATTACAAGATTAAACATTGAAGATCTTTTCAGGTTTAGAGTTTTAGATAATTATATCATAAAACTTTCATTACATTCCACATTTAAACATAGTGGTTACATAAAAGATAGTATTCGTTTTCCCCATCAACGGAAACATATTTAAAATAAAACATGGATTCTTTCTTGACACTTCCTTGACACTACCATCATATCATGTACCATTCCCTTGACCGGTGAAAAACATTTCAAAAACTTTGGATGAGCATAAAAAGCTCATTAAGGGTTATAAAAAGTATGGAAATGAAACATGAGTACATATATACATAAGAATGAAATCATACATTACCCATAAAACATAAGCACTTTAACATACCTCATAAAATCATGAATAAATCATAGAAATCATAAGACATAAAGGTAACGTGAGACATTCATAACATTCTTATGTAGGGTGTAACCCTCTTGGTTACGTTTGGAATACCCATGACAGTATATTCCCTAAATCTCTTCGGAGAAACCTTAACATTTAACTCCATCGCGTTACCCAATGCATTGGAGAACTATATCGGGCTCACCCGCCCTTAGTTTATCACAGAACCACCCGTTTTCATAACTATTCCCAAGAACCATAACATAAATGTATCACATAAAACATGCATAAAGGAAACATAACATTTCCACATTTCAATCACAATATAACATTTTAGGATATTGAAATAATGAATCCATTAAAAAACCATTTAAATTATTTAATCAAGATATTTTTGAATCAAAGTGTCTCATACCACCTTGAAGATTTTAACATATTGAACCATTAATATCCATATAAATAAATCCTTAAAACCATTTTGAAAACAAGGATATTAATAAGAAAAAACCATTAAAACATTTAAAGTGATATTTTGGTGAAAGGGTTTTTACCAAAATTAGAGACACTTGAATACAATAATTGAGGAATAACATTTAATCCGAACATTATAATATCATGAGAATAAATGGATTCATGATATAATATTCCAAAGGACAGTATATACACCATATAAGAGTGAGTTGGTGCATAACAACAATGAAGTCTCAATAGAAATGTAAAATGTGATGAAATCCCTTATAAAGAAGGTATCCTTAAATTAAAGATAAATCAATCTCAAAATTATGTGTGACAAATATAAATACACCCAATATAAGTCGATATTAAGTGTAAAACAGTAAAATGTCATTCACACATATTCAAAGGATGACATATTCAATAACTACATGTTGAACCCAATGAAATCGAAATTGGGTTAATAAGTTCCATTTGTAAAATTCGACAGCCTAACGCCGTAACTTCAAAATTCATAAAATTAGTTGATGAGAGATAAAAAGGGTATATCATCACTTGGACATAAAATTTACATCAATAAGGATATAAAATAACATATCCCAACATTATAATATGTAAATTAAAAGACCCAACAAAAGAAGTATTTAAAAAGAGGAGGGTGAAAGGTTTCCTTACCGACTTGGGTATCTTTCGAAACATACCCCCCACGAAAGAAGGAAAATACAACATTGATGTAAAAACTCATAAAATAAATTATATTACACAAATAATAGAATAATGGTCAGTACATATACCACTCAAAGGAAATGGTGGAAAATGTATCATAAATCTCACAGGAATAAAAGTGAGACGAAAAATCCCTTATGAAAACTCGGCAGCCTAACGACGCAACATAAAACATCCAAAAATGGATTGATGAGATAAAATAGGGTCTCTCATCATATTAACATAAAATTTAAAGAAATATGAATATAAAATAACATCCCCAACATAACAAAGGGGATTTTAAAGGAAGTGACATAAAGGAGAGTACTTAAAAAGAAAGAAAGAGGTTGGATCTATTACAGAAATTCGGCAGCCTAACGGCGCCACTCAAAACATCAAAAATGGATTGATGAGAGAATATAGGGACTCTTCATCATATGAAATTAAAAATTACAGTAAGAGTAATATAAAATAACATCCCAATCATATGAAAGATGAGCTTAAAATGAACAATATAAAAGAGTGTACTTAAAAAGAAAGAGAGGAGTAGGATCCATTACCTCGGGTCCGACTTGACTCGATCGTTCTTTAACCTCCTGAATAATAAACATGAGTTAATTTATACTTTCTTAAGAACCTTTTTCAAGTTCATTATTTCATTTATATAACTTACTACCATGCTATGAACACTATTTAATTATTTATGTTAATAATTTTCGTTTTGTAGATCATTGCTACTTGAGTCAAAAATAAACTCTTTATAATTACAAGTTGTTCATGTGGTAAAATATATATTATATCCATAATTATAATAATTATTTAGATATCATATATATCATATATATCCATTATATATGCATTCATTTATAATATTACATAACATTTAGAGGTAAGAAATGAAATGCACCGTTCATGGAGATTGTAAGCCGTACGTACGAATGAACGCTACTTTTATTTATATTTCTTATTTAATGGAATTAAAACATAATGATACAAATTAGTATTTATAATTCCATTATGGTATCATATATAATATCATTAAATATATCCTTTATACGTACCACATATTGTATTAATGCATCAAATCACTTTGAGGGGGCGGTAGTCCGCACTTCCTAAACTGAAGATATCACGTTTAACCATAAAGGAAACCACAAAGGTATGCCATAAATTAAAAAAACAGAAGCATAAGTAAAACATAAAAATATTTTATATCATATATAAATATAGTTACATCCTAATGGCCACCTTTGAGTGTGTTAAAAAGATATTGAACAATCATCGTTTCGTGAGGCAGAAATTCACCATCCACAGAAACAGTATGTTCATTAACCATTAGATGTAGGTGTGTGTAAGTGTAGCTCGAATCCTTATTATAAAAACATCCTAGTATATTGAAAATACTGTATTTGTGACAAAAGGAATTAATAAAAAGAGTTTAGGGGGATGGAGAGGCAAAATAAAACAAAAGAACACAAGTGAAGACAATACCTTAAAATCAGGTATCTCTCTTTGATTTGATCTCAAAGGCTTCCTTGGGAAGACTTCTGCCCAATGTGATGCTTCAAGGAGTAAGAGCGGGATATGGAGAGACAAAAAGAGCAGGGGGTGGCCGAGCCAATGGCTTGAGAGATGTGGGTAAGGTGGTAGAGGTGGGGGCCTTTTATAAGAAGAGAGGAGGGGCACTCTTGGAACGTTACAAAATATTACTTTATTAAAAAATGATTTTCAGATTTAAAAGGTCCCAAAAGGATATATTTCGAGGATAAGGTAATAATTATTCTAAATCCACCCATAAAATAGGTTTGTGACAAGTTTAAGACTTCGATCTTATATTATCATTTCATTTTATTTAAATCGTTAAATAATGATGTAATCGGTGCATCATCATGGTGTCATAAATAATTTAATTTATTTACTGTCTAAAAATTATAAACAAAATATCACGATGTAGGAAATATTTTTAGATTTATAATTAATATTTTTAGTCAAAAATATGACTTCTATAACCCCATTTAATATTTTTTTTAGTAACACAACACATGTTTGTGACATTTTAATTTTAACTTTAAATAAAAAGGTATTAATGTCATTTTCAAAGCAAAGTGGCTCCATGGGTTCCCCAAGTTGACCCATGGATTTTCATGGTCGTCCATGACTCATCCAATGAGGGTAGGACATGTGTCTAGGTTATTTCATATTATTAAAACATTTTTCTTACCTTAAACTACACTGATTACCTCTAATCGCAATTAAAACCTAAAAGTTACTATTCACCAAAAAAATTATTTTAATCCCATTGAACCACATATTACTAATTAATGAAAACCATGTATGTCGGATTTTTGAAATTCAAAACACATAGGTGGTAAAATTTCATTTAAACGAAAAATCAATTTCTTTAACTACCACATAGTGGTTTCACTATTCATCAAAAATTGAGGTTTTTCAGAAAAATACCAAAAATTCACCTGAAGCTATATTTGATATTCCGAATTCAAAAATGATGTCTATTTTAAAAAATTAAAAACATAAAAGTTACATTAATTAATTTAATAATTAATTCCCACTGTCAGAGAAAATAATGTGTTGTTATGAAACAATAAGTATCAAAAGATTGACACTAGTTTAAGTCCAATTTCAAGATGAAATTTATTCCAATGAACAATAATGGATTAAATGGTAAAAATATATTCTAATTTCACTTTAAAAACAATTAAAAAGATAATCTAATCATATAAATAACTTATATAAAAAATAGGTTTTGAATTAAAATACAACATTTTTCACTATTCATTAAAAATGAACATTATCGGAAAAATACGAAATATTTTCACAAATTAAATTTTGATGTCCCGATTCTAAAGTAGAATTTTATTTTGTCATATATAACACATAAAATTGTCAAAAAGTGGATTTAAAAGAGGTTCATCATCAAAAGGTGGTTAATCGACCTTTTAAAGAATATTTGAATGTTTACGCTTAAACTTAGATTCATTCGCATTTTTAATCCTCTAACATTTATTGTAAAAAGTAAAAATATTTTAAAAACATATATAATAATTTTTTAGTTAGTTTTTTTCATTCACGCAATTAGAACGGCTAGGCGTTAACTACAATTTAAAATAATATTATTTTATTATTAGAGTGCAACGTAAGACTTCAAAGGAACTCGTTGTCGCGTATTGGGTACGCCATCGAGCATAGCGTTCCCTTTAAAGTAATATTAATATTTTATTCACAAATAGGGATAAATATAAAAATTCTATATTCTTTATTTACCTGGGATGTTACATCCTTCCGCCCTTTTGGGAAGTGCGTCCTCACAATTTTTAAAATAAATAAAGAGAATTACAAAGTTCTCCCGAGTTAACCCATACTAGGATTCCATGTAGGAAAACATGGATATGGAGGAAAAAAAAAGGGTCATGTTCTGATGGATAGTGCTTGTAAACATGTCTAGGAGAAAGTTAACAACAAGAAAATCACAAACTTGTGATGGGTTACACGGTATTTGATTCCCCAGTAGGAAAATTTAACAGGCAACATTTTTTTTATGTTACTTTTCATTGAAGAATTTATTTATGAGTTTAACTAAAACATAAGGAATCATACTTAATTGTCATGTTGACTTTCAACTTTTACTATATTTCTTACACGAACTCATATTTTCTCCAAAAGACGAGTATTTAGGATGACTTTTTCACATTAAGAGAGCTATAATGAACCTCTAGAGAATCACCTAATCCACAAAAGACAACTATATACTTCCCATGTCTTTAAAGAATAACCAAAAAAACCCAAAGTTCAAAAAAGACCATTCAATAAACATCTATCCATAAAATTCTACAACGTAAACCAAACTAAGATTGAAACCCAATTCTCTAAAGGATTTAATCACATAGTCTCATAAGATAAATTTTAACATTTTTCTCCCGCATAACATCAGTTACTCTTACAGTCTCATACTGAAAAGTAATTAACCTAATCACATATCTTCCATGATAGGCTAATCATTACCATTTATAACAAAAAAAATCAAAATTATATTAATTCATAAAATAATCTAACTAAAAATAATAATTCAAACTAACCAGGGACTTCACGTAGTCTAGTGGTAGGCGATAAATACTAGTAGCACATTGGTTGTGGGTTCGATTCCTGCAGCTTCGTCTGACGCGACGGGTTGTCACACGGTCAGTGTGTTGTCCTTTTTCCAAAACTACATAATTTTATAACATTCCTCAAAAAGAGATAAGTTCATAAAAAATAACCATAACATATTTTAACCACAAAGGTTATCTGATAACTTCCATTTTGCAACCCAAAATGTATTAACCAGTAATTGCCTCAAATTCAAGGATCATATAAACCCAAATGGTTCTTTATAACTATATCCACAAAAGAAAGGATAATTATTCCCTGAATAAAATATTCATATACCAAACATCAGGGTTACTATAAAAAGTATTCTAATGTAACCTCATCATCAAAAGAGACTTAATACATAAAGAATTTCACCATCCTAAAATCTTCCATAACCCTTGAATCCCTTATATGATTAATTCTTACTCATTAAACATTCATCAGGATCCATTATCCATTACTTTTCAACTTATTCTAAAATACTTCTTTCCTACACACAAAATCATGACTCATATCCTAAGATTCAAATAATAGGAAAACATATGTTAAGAAATAATCCATAACTTTCATTCTTCATTGTCAGTTTCTTCATCCTCAATCAGAATGGCATTAGGTATTGGTAAATGAATATTTGTAGGATCTTGGTGACCCCATTCCCAAAACTTCTTTGTAGGACATGTGTTTCTATAATGACCATGCACACCACATTTAAAACATTCAATTGATCCTTCAGAAAGAACTTTATTCCCTTTCCTAGAGTCAACTAGATGCTTCCTTTTTCCATGTCAGGTTCTTGCTTTATGACCTTCATTTCCACATTTATAGCATGTTTCTGTCCCTTTGAAACATTTTCCTATGTGTTTCTTTCCACATATTTGACACATAAGTTTTTGAACATACATACCTTTATGATTATTACCTGAACTTCCGTAGGGATTTGTTTCTCGCATATACGATTCCTTATAAAAATCAATAAGGTTCAGGCGGTCAATCATGACTCCAGATAGTTGGTTGAGGATAACCACAAGAGTTCTCATTGTAGCTCCCATATCATTCAGTTGTTCTTTCATAAAACCATCACAGTTCTCTTTAAATCCACCGTTACTATGGTGCCTGCTAGATCCAGCCATTTACTAAAACAAAAAAGGTCAGTGTGAGAATGTCAAAAAAATTATCAAATAAAAAGGAGGAAGAAAAACACCAATATATACTTATAAAAGTTATCTCAAACTCATTATAACTTTAAAAAAAATGATGAATCCATCTAATATACTAACCATTGTTGTTATACACAACTTTTCACTTTTTCATAAACAACACTCTAACCTCTAAAGTTATCTAAACTGACCTCTGATACCAACTATAAGGCCCTAGCCTTAAACCTTACTTAATCTTGCGTTATTATAAGATTACACATTGAAGATCTTATCAGGTTTAGAGTTTTAGGGAATTAGATCATAAAACATGCATTACATTCCACATTTAAACAAAGTGGTCACATAAAAGATAGTATTCATTTTTTCCATCAACAGAAACATATTTAAAATAAATCATGGATTCTTTCATGAAACTTCCTTGACACTGTCATCATATCATGTTCCATTCCATTGACCTGTGAAAAACATTTCAAAAACATGGGATGAGCATAAAATTCTCATTAAGGGTTATAAAATGTATGGAAAGGAAACATGAGTACATATATACATAAGAATGAAATCAAACTTTACCCATAAAACATAAGAACTTTAACATACCTCATAAAATCATGAATAAATCATAGAAATCATAAGACATAAATGTAACATGAGGCATTCATAAAATTATTATGCAGGGAGTAACCGTCTTGGTTATGTTTGGAATACCCATCACAGTATATTCCCTAAATCTCTTTAGAGAAACCTTAACGTTTAACTCCTTCGTGTTACCCAATGCATTGGAGAGCTATATTGGGCTCTCCCGCCCTTAGTTTATCACGGAACCACCCGTTTTCATAACAATGCCCAAGAACCATAGCGTAAACGTATCACATAAAACATGCATAAAGGAAACATAACATTTCCACATTTAAATCACCATATAACATTTTAGGATATTGAAATAATGAATCCATTAAAAAACCATTTTCAAAACCATTTAGAACATTTAATAAAGAGATTTCTGAATCAATGTGTCCCATACCACCTTGAAGCTTTTAACATTTTAAAACATTAATATCCATATAAATAAACCCTTAAAACCATTTTGAAAACATGGATATTAATAAGAACAAATCATTAAAACACTTAAATCGATATTTTGGTTAAAGGGTTTTCACCAAAATTATAGACACTTGAATACAATAATTGAGGAATAACATTTAATCAGATCTTTATAATATCATCAGAATAAATGGATTCATGATATAATATTACAAAGTACAGTATATTCGCCATATAATAGTGAATTGGTGCATAACAACAATGAAGTCTCAATAGAAATGTAAAATGTGATGAAATCCCTTATAAAGAATGTATCCTTAAATTAAGGACAAATCAATCTCATAATTATGTGTGACAAATATAAATACACCCAATATAAGTGGATATTAAGTTTAAAACAATAAAATTTCATTCAAACATATTAAAAGGATGAAATATTCAATAACTATATGTTGAACCCAATGAAATCGAAATTGGGTTAAAAAGTTCCCTTGATAAAATTCGATAGCCTAACAACTTCACTTCAAAATTCAGAAAATTAGTTGATGAGAGATAAAAAGGGTATATCATCACATGGAAATAAAATTTACATCAATAAGGATATAAAATAACATATCCCAACATTATAATATTTAAATTAAAAGACACAACAAAAGAAGTCTTTATAAAGAGGTGGGTGAAAGGTTCCCTTACCGACTTGGGTATCTTTCGAAACATACACCCCATGAAAGAAGGAAAATACAACATTGATGTAAATACTCATAAACGAAATTATATTACACAAATTTTAGAATAATTGGCAGTACATATACAACTCAATGGAAATGGTGGCGAATGTAGCATAAATCTCACGGGAATAAAAGTGAGACGAAAAATCCCTTACGAAAACTCGGCAGCCTAACGGCGCAACTTAAAACATACACAAATGGATTGATGAGATAAAATAGGGTCTCTCATAATATTAACATAAAATTTAAAGCAAGAGGAATATAAAATAACATCCCCCAACATAACAAAGAGTATCTTAAAATAAGTGACATAAAGGAGAGTACTTAAAAAGAAAGAGAAAGGTTGGATCTATTACGAAAATTCGGCAGCCTAACGGCGCCACTCAAAACATCAAAAGTGGATTGATGAGTGAAAATAGGGTCTCCTCATCATATGAACATAAAAATTACAGTAAGAGTAATATAATAGAACATCCCAATCATAATAAAGATGATCTTAAAAGGAATGACATAAAAGAGTGTACTTAAAAGGAAAGAGAGTAGGATCCCTGACCTCGGGTCCGACTTGACTCGATCATTCTTTAACCTCATCAATAATAAACTTGAGTTAATTTCTAAATTAATTAGAACCTTTTTCAAGTTCATTATTCCTTTTATATCACTTACTACCATGCTATTAACACTATATAATTATTTAAGTTAATAATGGTCGTTTTGTAGATCATTGCTACTTGAGTCAAAAATAAACTCTTTGTAATTACAAGTTGTTCATCTGGTAAAATATATGTTATATCCAGAATTATATTCATTATGTAGATATAATATATATCATATATATCCACTATATACATGCATTTATTATATTATATAACATTTAGAGGTAAGAAATGAAATGCACCGTTCATGGAGACAGTAAGTCGTACGTACGCATGAACGCTACTTCCATTTAGATTTTTAATTTAATGGAATTAAAACATAATGATACATAATTGTATTTATAATTCCAGTTTCTTATCATAAATAATATCATTAAATCTATCCTTTATGCATACCACAAATGGTATTAACGAATCAAATCACATTGAGGGGGCAGTAGTCCGCACTTCCTAAAATAAAGATATCGTGTTTAACCATAATAAAAACCATAAAGGTATTCCATAAATGAAAAATTTAAAATATTAAGTAAAACATAAACATATTTTATATCATATATAAAAATAGTAACAACTTAATGGCCACCTTTGAGGGTGTTAAAAGGATATTGAACAATCATCGTTTCGTGAGGCAGAAATTCACCACCCACAGAAACAGTATGTTCTATAACCATTAGATGTAGGTGTGTGTAAGTGTAGTTAGAATCCTTATTATAAAAACATCCTAGTATATTGAAAATACTTTATTTTTTAGAAAATAAATTAATAAAATGAGTGTAGGGGGTTGGAGAAGCAAAATAACACAAAATAACACAAGTGAAGACATTACCTTAAAATCGGGTATCTCTCTTTGATTAGAGTTCAAAGGCTTCCTTGGGAAGACTTCTGCCCAAAGTGAGGATTATGGGAGTAATAGAGGGATGTGGAGAGACAAAAAGAGCAGGGGTTGGCTGAGCCAATGGCTTGAGAGGTGTGGGTAAGGTGGTAGAGGTGGGGGCCTTTTATAAGAGGAGAGGAGGGGCACTCTTGGAAAGTTACAAAATATTACTTTATTATAAAATGATTTTCGGATTTAAAAGGTCCCAAAAGGATATATTTCTTGGATAAGGTTATAAGGGTTCGAAATCCTCCCATAAAATAGGTTTGTGACAAGTGTGAGACTTATATTTTATATTATCATTTCATTTTATCTAAATTGTTAAATAATGAGGTAATCGCTGCATCATCATTGTGTCATAAATAATTTTTTTATATAGTGTCTAAAAATTATAAAAAAATATCATGATGTAGGAAATAGTTTTATATTTCTAATGAATATTAATAGTAAAAAATATGACTTGTATAACCCCATGTAAAAATTGTTTTAGTAAAACAACACATGTTGGTGACATTTTTATTTTAACTTTAAATAAAAAGGTATTAATGTCATTTTCCAAGAAAACTGGCTCCATGGGGTCTCCAAGTTGACCCATGGATTGTCTTGGTCGTCCATGACTCGTCCAATTAGGTTAGAACATGTGTCTATGTCATTTCATATTATTAAAACATTATTTTTACCTTAAACTACAATAATTATCTCTAATCGCGATTAAAACTTAAAAGTTACTATTCACCAAAAAATTTATTTTAATCCCATTGAACCGAATTTTACTTCTAAATGACAACCATGAATGTCAGATTTTTGAAATTCAAAACACCGAGGTGGTAAATTTTCATTTAAATGAAAAATCAGTTTCTTTAACTACCACTTAGTGGTTTCACTATTCATCAAAAATTGAGGTTTTTCAGAAAAATACCAAAAATTCACCCTAAGCTATATTTGATATTCCGAATTGAAAAATGATTTCTATTTTACAAAATTAAAAACATATATGTTACATTAATTAATTTAATAATTAATTCCCGCTGTCAGAGCAAATAACATGTTGTTATGAAATAATAAGTATCAAAAGATTGACACTAGTTCAAGTCCAATTTCAAGATGAAATTAATTCCAACGACCGCTATTGGATTAAATGGTAAAAATATATTCTAATATCACATTAATACCAATTCAAAATATAATATAATTATATAAATAAATTCTATTAAAAAGAGTTTTTGAATTAAAATACATCATTTTTTCACTATTCATTAAAAATGAATGTTATCAGAAAAATACCAAAAATTTATCCAAAGTAAATTATGATGTCCCGATTCTAAATAAGAATTTTATTTTGTCAAATATAACACATAAAATTTTCAAAAAGTGGATTTAAAAGAGGTTCGTCATCAAAAGGCGGTTAATCAACCATGTATAGAATATTAGAATGTTTACGCTTAAAATTGGATTCATTCGCATTTTTAATCCTCTAACATTTATTGTAAAAAGTAAAAATCAAACATATATAATAATTTTGTAGTTAGTTCTGTTCATTCCCGCCATTACAATTGCTAGGCGTTAACTACAATTTAAAATAATATTATTTTATTATTAGAGTGCAACGTAATATTTCAAAGGAACTCGTTGTCGCGTATTGGGTACGCCATCAAGAAACGCGTTCCCTTTAAAGTAATATTAGTATTTTATTCACAAATATGGATAAATATAAAAATGTCATATTCTTTATTTACCTCGGGTGTTACACTATAACTATTATTTTAATTATTGAACTCTATCATTTTTCTAATTACATGATTACTCTACCATTAGTTGTTTAGACCTTATGATACCATTAAATAGTAAATTGTCCCATTTTAATACCATTAAATGTGTTTAGGAGTGTCGGCCTGAGAACATCAAAATTTGGATGAGAGGAAATTTTTTTATGTTAAATAAATAATAAAGGATAATAAATCTAATTTTTTTAATAATATTTATTTTATTGTAATTGATATGAAATTATTTTTAAAAGACTAAAAATAATTATTATTTAGTTTGTTAGAAGAGAAGAAGAAATACAATGGGAGTTGGGGACATGATATAACTCACAAATAACACTTGTTTAATAACTTCTTACACCCTTATATATCTTATATATTTATACTTTATAAAATGTTTTTATATGTATTGTATATTGATTTTCCCTTTATCTTACGAATTATAATCTATTAACCTCTCTTTTTATCTTATATATAACATGTTTTTTCTCATAAGGTATCACTTTTATAGATTCTTGTTTTTAATTTATTTTTGTTCTCTATCAATATATATCATTCAATATTAACGTAAACGTTCTCCACCATGGACATGTTATTTATTAGATTGATATATTTGAAATATTTTTAAAAATATCTATTAATTTTCTAATATATCACTTCACCATACAACCTTTTAACTCAATGGTGTCAATACCTTATATCCCATAAAATAATTTTATGGGTGTTTATATGGAAAATTGGTCCATTTAGTTGCGTTGGAAAATATTTATGAGTTGTATAGTTTTTATTTTAATGTTGAATTTGTAAATTAAAATAGTAAACCATTTTATGGGGTTCATTCATGGATATTAATTTTTTTAACAATTCAATTCATATTATTAGTTCATTGAAATTTTTAATTGATGATTTAGTCATGAAATAATATTTATCCTCAATGATAGGTATATATTAATAAATAAACTAAAATTAGAAAATTTAAGAATCCTTACCCTTCATTTATGATGAACTTGCACAATCACTTGATGTTTTATTATGATGTCTAACATTTTTATTCCATCATTATGAGATAAATAATTACTTTCCATGAAATCGTATATCTCCATTTTTTATAGAAGTCATGTTTTATGTTCAATTATTTGTCATTTATTTGGAAATTTATTCCTTCCATGTTAAATATTCCTCACTTATTCAATTTTAGTTTATATTATATGATACCATGTACCAAGCATAAAATATCAACCATTATTTTCCTAAATTTCCCTATGAAATAAAAAATAATGCAATCTGTTATTTATGGGAAACCAATAAAGGAAAAATAAAATGATTTCAATTTTTTAAAAAATAAATTTATATTAAAAATATAATATAATGATTTTGTTTCAATCTAATATTCATACAATACTATTCTTATGATTCTATAATCTACCTATATACAGTTGGACTGTATGATTTTTGTAGATGGATTTGGGTTCTTTATATTAATAACTAAATAAAACCCTTTAAATGTGAGGTTGGACATCATGGATTCATAAAGGGACTCCAAATTTAGGAAATAAAATACATGACATGTAAGACCATAATTTATATGATGTATAGTTTATCTTGAAACCATTGAGTTTGCTTCTATATTTTAATTTATATATTTATTGTCACTACATCGAGCTTTGATTCATCACATTTTCCAAATTTCATAATAATTGAATTCTAAAATATATATAAATAAGTCTCTCTGATTGGATTTGTATGAGTTTTATATTGAGTTGTATTATTTGGATATATATATATATATATATTTTAATTATCAATTATGTGAAAACATTCTTAAAAATATGGATAATTATTTTGTATAGACAATATGTTGAAATGAAGAGATCTAAAAAATCTCGAGAGATCGAAATTGAGATATGGTAGCTCGTACATTATATTTTCAATGGTAAGACTTCCCCATGAAATTTAGGAAAACATTATATTATATAAATAATATTAAATTCAATGTTTTTGGATTTTAGTCATTTTTTAAATTTTTTGGTGAATATGGGATGCATCTTTGATGTGTTAATGGCGTTATAATGACAAGTTAATGAAATTTGTGAAATATAAGTTATATGAGAATAGATGTGATTTTTATATGATTCTATGGTATATAAAAGAGATATTGACATTTGTTTAATGTTTTTTGGTAATTAAAATTTTATATAAAAGGAAAGAAATTTTTAAAAAAAGGATGTGTCGTAAGCTACATAATATTATATATCAAGAAACTAGACAATGAATAGGAACTTCATTTTCACATATAATTCACATAGACTGCACATGTAATATAGAATTAATGTCTTCGATAGAATGGTAAATTCATGGACTGCTACACATTCTCTGAGTCCATTCCAAAAGGCTATGTAGTCATTTTAAAATGATATTGAATATCCCAAAACTAAAGAAAACTACTATAAAATCCGTAATTTTATACAAAAAAAATATTATAATTCAATCATGGTATCCAAGGGTGATGTTCAAGACTTTTCATTATCATTTCTTGGGATTTTTTCTATCAATTGATGGTTAAACATAAAAAATTAAATAAGTTGAAGAACTTGATTAACCATCTAGATTTTTTATTATCATTCCATTAAATATACTTGATGAAATCATATGGATAGTTCATTTGGATTGTATGTTAATTCATAATTAATATTTATAGTTATTTATAATGTTCATCGTAATGTGAAATTTTAAATATCATGTTTAAGGGAATTAAAAAATTTCATATCATTATTGGTGGATTTTATACCATACTATTATATTAGTTAATATGGTTATCAGTTATTAATTTTTTTTATAAAGAAATGGTTTAATTAATAGAATTATTTATATAGTTGTTTTATTTTGATGAAATATATTATTTTTATGTGCATCATGTTTTCCAGATTTTAGGATATTCTCAATCGATGATTTATTATAAATTGAAAATTATGAATATTGGAATGTAATTTTAAAAATTTTTAATTGTTTTTTATTTACTTTAATAAATTATGAAACCATTACACCCCCCCACACAGGAAATGATGCATGGATTTTAATGGTGTATACCATTGTGATTGATCTTTATAAAAAAATAATCGCAAACACCTCAAAATCATGATAATTATAAATTTTGTTATAACCACCACTCGTCTTCCAACCTTTTCATCATTTAATATCACCAATGAACATACAACTACCTCATTATAAATCATAGAAACAGAAACATGGTAAACTACAATGGAATATATGAAATAAAATAGCATTCCATAGATAAAAAAAGGACACAAACAACATGATTATAGTATAAATCCATAAATTGGAATCGCTAATGAACATCCTGATGTGTAGTAATCCCATCCTCTATAAGAATCCAAAAAGTTAGACAATAATATTAAAAACTTTTTGCGAAAAAACTATTCCTCGAAGAACTCCACCATCACAACCCCATGACACCATGATTACATTCATTCTTGAATAAAATCCCTTGAAACACTGCGGTTATGATTTTAATAGAAAATGTGATGATGAATAAAAAAAGGAAAATGAACAATAGAAAAAACCAAAAATGAAAAAATTAAATGAGAATCATTTTTATATATTTTATCTGAGATCCACATCAAACACCTCCACAAAAATTGACCCACATTTCCTTGAGAATCAACCTTTCAGAAAAACAATGGACTAAGTAATTCTATGTTATATTGTCAAAAATTGTCATTAAAAAGAAAATACAAGATTTTAAAGATAATGAAAAATGTAACACAAACCAAGTATTGATGTGTCTAATGAATTTGGAATAATAGGTGTATAATACATAAAGATAAATAAAAAATAAAAAATAATATTTTATTCTACATAATGATATCATAAATTTAAATAAGATCCTAAAATTTTGTTGAATAACCAGGAGAATTTTTTAACATATGATGTGATCTAGAAGGCCTCATAGGTTAATAAATATTATAAATAAGCATAAAATCTAATACAAATCATATATCAAAATATCATAATAGGAAAGGTACCTGAATAATTTGATGGAATAATATCATAATTGTTTAGGAATAATTTAGAAAATACATCATTATAATGTGGTCAAAAAAATAATCTGACAATGGAATAAGGCATGCTAGTCACTAAGACTACATCACATGTTCGAAAAACACCCATTATGGTTTATGTTTACTCACTGATTAAAAAAATATCATCTACATATGCATAAAAAACACCAAAATCATTGGATAACAATTTGGGCACACCTATATTAACATTTATATGCATAAGAGTTAAAAATAAGGAAAAATAAGGTATAAGTGTAAGAAAATCGCATATAATAAAAAAGGATTACATAATAATGTCATATAATTGATAATAATGTCATATCGAATTCCAGGAAAGAAATTATTGAATAGTTTTTGGAGGGTTTTATACATATAAAGAAGCATGGGATGACTAAACGATATCAAATTGAATTGAATATCAAAAATTTACTGTAGAATTATTTTTCAATTATTTATTTTAAATGTGGTGTTTGAAAAATGGGTAAAAAAACATTAATGATAGTAAGGGAATAATAATTTTCATAACATTTAAAATTAAATAAAATTGTTACACATAGAAATTCAGTTTTTTTAAAAACAATCTAATGTTAAAAATACATTTAGTTTGGTGGTATATAAAATGAGGCAAGAAAATAGTGAAGATTCATTTAATTGGATATACTTGAAAACATTTATGGGGATTGATACTCCTAGAACATTTATATCCCTATAAAGTATATATTAATTCAACCAATTCTATGATTATGTTGAATATATATATAATATAGAACTACTATTTAATAATAATAAATAGGGAAAGTGCAATCTAAAGATAATTGGGTGGATTAGAGTAATCACGTAACTTGTTCACATATTTTTTTTAAACATTAACATAGCCACATGAATAATGAAATAATAAATATTAAATACAAGACTCTAAACCATATTTAATAATATATTATTTTATACCAGAATATTAGGTTTGCTTATAGTCATATAACAGTGATCTCATTTGGATCTGTCTTTTATTGATTCCAAGACTTATAGGGACCCAAAAAATAAATTTTTGGATAAATTATAAGTTATTATATAAGTTAAGGATATTATAATGTGTGAGGATAATGTATGATGAGAGGAGGTATTTATAAGGGGATGAGAGAGGTGTATTTTTAATATAAGATTCATTACTTTATTATATTCCCTCAAGACTACAAATAGATCTAATTTGAATGACTCTATATAGTAATTAATGATTTTGAGTTTTAACTAATGGTTTCCAAAATTTTACTAGACACATTAATTAATTTATAGAACCTATTATCTTAAACATCATATTATGATGTATTTTGACATTCCCTAAAAATAACTATTTTAGAAAACTATAAAATAAATCGTAACCAATTTTCGTCTTGTAGATTTCTAAAAAATAAATTTAAGGAAATTTATTTTCCAAATATTTGAAAATAATATTTTATATTAAATCATTATTTAATTGAAAAATAGAAAAGTTATCATTATAATCAATTTTATGACCCATTATATGAAATTATTTATGGTATCATAAAACTATATAAATTTTATCATTAAATTTAATATTATCTCTATCAAAAAATATTATGAAAATATATTTTATATGAAATATTAGTATTTTTCTGAAAATATTTAATAAAAAATTACACTTTATTGAAATAAAAATACATATTGAATTATCTTTAAAATTATTATTTTATTATTAAATAAATTGTGTATATTCTAATTTTATAACGTAAATAAAAATAATTTTTTAATTACATAGGTGAGGTTACTGATTTGATGGCTTGGTTACTCCTAGTGGTTATACTACAATTCTAATAGTGAGATTATGTTTCCAATGTTTATAATATGAATACAATGATCGTATTTATAATGTTCTATGAGTTACCCATGTTATGTATATACTTTATATATCATTCATTCCTCATTTAGTTCTGTTTTAACTCAAAATTTTTTATATTAATTCATTTTAAAATTTTATATTTTATTATTAATATTTTTTTTTCATTTTTTAAGTGTAATTTCACATTGTGAATATTCTATTTGATCAATTGTATCAAATTTCTCATATTATTCATATCTGATTTTCTATTTTTATCACATTCTAATAGTATTAACTCTTATGAATATATTTATTCTATATAAGTAATGTTTAAATTAACATAATAAACTATTTTTTATTCTTTATTTTCATGCATGTGCTTTATATAACACTACATTACTAAATATGGATAAATTATATAATTATAAGGAAAATTCCATTAGTAAAATTCTAGATCATTACATTATTACCCCCTTAAATTTTTTACTAAAATGTCATTTATCAAATAGTATAGTGAAATAAGGTAGTGGTTTTTTTCTTAATTACATCATAAGTTTTCATTGTAGACTCCTCATATTTATGGTTATTCTTTAATACATCTGTTATACAAGGGTTTTATTGAGTATTAAATTTCTTCAATGTTCTAAAATATTCACTAAATTCTCCTCAAAAGAGAGTCCTTGAGGTAACTATACCCGATCTAGATGGAGTAAATTTGAGGTAGATAATGTATACATTTCAAGAGGGTTATATGGAATATGTTATATAGTTTAGACAAGGTTGGTGGGAATGATTGTTGATAGGACACATCACCGATGCTGTTAAAAATCTTGAATGCGATAATGTGTATGGGACATTATATTCCCTTATATAAAAAATCATTACTATCTATGATGTCCATATGTAGAGAAATAGTTCATCTATGACTGGAAACTCCTTGAATCTCTGATACATATCAACATATCTCTTCTATGGACTCTAAACTGTCTTGAGATATGGTTGAATTATCATGAACTTTTTTACCATTTTATTACCCATTTCAAGTCTCTCTATCTTCATTTCACTAACTCTTTTTTTAAGATATAGGTGTTTTATATATATTACCAAAAAAGGATTTATATGGATCCATTTGTAGTGTTTTAGGGAATGTTATAAATTTTTGAGAACATGACTAGAAGAAGGTGTTTATCCCATCATCCTTTTATATACATTGATCATGCTCTCTTCATTTCTTTAAGATTCTAGATAGTTTGATCAAATTGTACTTCTGTTTGGGATTTATAATCAATAAAAAATATCATCTCATTTTTTAGAGAAGTTTTGATACATTTTTAAAACATCTTGTTAAACCATTTGTCTCAATTATTGAAAATCAATACTGGTATTCAGTGAAACCTCATAACTTATCTCATGTATATACTTTTATGTTAATCGAGGGATATATCATGTCTAATAAAAATGAAATGTCCAAAATTTTTAAGAGGGTATACTAAAACCCTTATATAATTTTCCCATTTGGATTTCTTCAAAACACATGTAACAAAATCCAATATTATATTCTCCCATTTCCATGTGGGCCTGGGTAATGGGTTCCTATCCCTTTGGTTGTATTCAATTATAACATCAAATACTAACATACTAGGTACATTGAATTATTTTATATGATCCCTTTATTCTTCTTCACCCTCCAATAATACTCTATATGATCTCAATGGATCATTATGCTCATTAGATGGGGTGAAAATGTTGCGCTATGTATATCAATAAACAAATTAATATTTATCTAAAAAATTTATAGAATATGTAAATTTGATCAAAAGCATATAACTCCTTCAAAAAAATTGAACTCTGAGTAATTAACTTTTATTATATCTTCAACATTATTTTTTATTTCTATATCAATATTTTAACAATCCATTATTTTATCTTGAATATATGTTTGAAATATTATTCATGCTATGTAGGATGATGTTCATTTTATAACAACATCCATGCCCATCCATTGTAATGTAATAAAACCTTGAATCCTTCATAATTCTCATAATGTATATATTTATAGTATCTATAAATAATATTACACCTTATTTAATTTCATAGGATAGAAATGGATTATGAATTCATAGTCCTTAAACATCTCTATGTATATTCACTTTTAATATTATGATGCTTCTAGGTTATTATATATTTAAATATTCTATGATCTATAAATCATTCACACTTCTCCGCATAATGATAATGCAACAAAATAAATAATGAAAATATCAACCGAACTAACTCTATATCATTGTAGGGATAGTTATACAAATATAAATTCAACTAACATGATGTTTGGTTAATCACATTATTATTCCTAATTAGCACATTTCTCATTCACTTTATTTAAGAACCAATATATACCACAAAAAGTTCTCTACTTATGGTCAATGTGAGTAAAGGTGTATTTGGGATTCTATTTTTATGTTGCATAAAATTATATGTTCATTAATTTGTCTAGAAAAACATTGCTATCATCTAATTTAGCTTTTCTATTGTGTTTCTCAATTATGACAACTTTCTTACTAATCATCAATAGACCAAATCAGTGCATGGAAACAATAGCTCTATGTCATAAATTCTTGTCTAGGATTCTTCTTAATTTTATTTTTCTATGATTGGTATAATAATAAACCTTCTATGGTTATGACATTCCCCATGAATGTAAATTCATCTATCTAAAACAAAAACATGATGTAATTTTTATAAATTCTATATAATATCAATGTCTTTTAAAAAATACTAAATTATAGTAATTTTATTCTATATCATGGGAAAATATTATAATATCTCCTTCAATGACGTCAACAAATTTATATAGGTAACAATTAATCTCTATATTAATCAATACCATGATTATTGAAGAAGCATTAATTAGCCTAAATATAATCACACTAATCTCAAATCCTTCAAACATTCTTCAATTTGATGTCTTGTAGGTATCAACATTATTCAAATATAATTTGTGATATCCTAATTGAATTTAAACATGGAGAAAAATGTTACCCATATATTTTATCAAATACGTCTACAATTGATGGAAGGGGTACTTTTCCTTTTTTGTATCTTTGTGAGTTAACAATTATAAATTATTTTTTGTATGGAAACATCCTTGTTCTTGAATAATAAGACTTTCATACCCCATAGTGAAGCACTCTAGTGTATATAACTGATCTCTAGATTTTATTATATCTATATATACAATTATTAAAAAAAACGTTTTCATTCTATAGTTAGTCTAGGTTATGGGTATAGATATTGTTATATGTTCAATTTAGAACTGAACCTCTAGGTCTAAAGGATGACTAAAAAACTATTTAGGAAATAAAACTATATATTGTATCACAATGGCCTTTTGTTCAAGAATGATTCCATATTCTTTATTAATCATTTTAGCATGATATTCACTAACATTGGGAATTAATATCTATTATTCAAAAGAATATTACAAATGAACTTTATTAATCAACATAAACTTGTACATAATTGATGTGTGACTCATGATGTAATGATTGGTCTCCCTCTACCGATAGTAAATGTTAATGTTTTATAAATACAACAAATCCATGACTAATCCAAAATCAAATTCTTTTATGGTATGTATTACAATAAATTACAAGAGGATTATTCCATAGACGTTGTATGTAGAGGATTTATTTACATGGGATTCAATAATTTCCATGTTTATTGTATTCACATATAACTCAAACTTCATGTTTTTATTTTGTGTTCGAATATTTATAATAAATATTCATGACACTAATGAATGCTTAGAACTATAAAAAATAGAATATTCATTATTCTTGAATGAATAGCTAGTGTACAAATCCCCACATCACTATTGGTATCAAACTCTGTTGTAGTGACATAATAATCCATTCCTTTCTCTATTGGCCTTGGAATTTTTTTCATTGGTTATTTCATAAATGATATGTATTAAGGATGTGGTTTTAAAAATATATATGTTCTGAGTATTTTAAACACTAGACAACAAACCTAGGATAGTGTACAAAAATTATTCCATCACATTTTTGGGATTCATTGTCTAATTTTGGAACATACGAGGCTCATGAAACTATATTTCACATTGTAAATGTCAACTGGTTCCCTTGAGATAGTTTCTAGTATTCTTATTCCCACACTTTTGATATGTGTAATGTTGGGTTTTATTCCCTTAATGGAAATAAAAATGAACAATTACAAAATTTAACTATATATTACTCTTACTATTTCCATCCCATTAACATCACTTTGAATTACTAATATCCAACTTGATATCAAGGGAACATGATACTATCTCTTCATATGTATCATGGTTTTGAAAATCTAGGTATTTTCAAACATTTATCTATAGCCCACTAAATAATTGTTCCAATTTTATTTCAGTATCTTGGTTAATTATAGAGATATATTGTTTAATCCTTGTGAAGTTCAAATAATATCCACTGTAGAATCATATTCATTTTAGTTTAGTCCACGGAACTCCCTATATATTATTAGATATTTATTTTGAATAAAAATATTTTTGTAAAATAAATTCTTGAATTCATGCCATTCCAGGTCATTTCTGGATTTTTTTTCATGCTCTGATTCCACTACGGACAAGATTCCCTATCAAGATAGTAATCAATCAGTATCAAAATCTATATCTAAATAAGTATATGATAGGGAATATCTTTTTAATGGTGTCAATAAATTGTCTAGTGGTAATAGGATCCAGAGATAAACTAAAATTATGAGTATATTTTCATATAATTGAATCTACAATAACCTTATCATTATTAGGTTTAGTGTGGAAATCCATGTGATTCATGTTCTAATTAATAACATGTGTTATTTTAGCTATTAATAACAAGAAATTTTAGCTAATGAACTAATTTGGTTAAGTAATATATTTTTTAAAGAATCAAATCACCTATCCTATTGGGCATTATCATGATTTATACTATTTCCCACTATTTACTAAAATAAATTAAAAATTAGGGAGGATAATATATTAAAAAAATAAAATTATAAAATGGTAAATAATGAAATTGTATGTAATAACCTATATATGTCTTGTATATCAAATACATATAATTATCTATGTTTAATTCAAGGTTATATATGGTTATTATCCAATTATGTTTTATAATATAACTATCAATTGAATTCAGTCATAATGGTTCATAACCATTTTGTAAATTTTCCAAATAATATTCATCTAGTGTGTCAAACCAAGATTATAACATGAAATTTTTACCATACAGTAGGTATAGGTTCCCAATGATCACATTTACAGTTATTAACCTTAGGTATATTTGTGCTAGAGATGCATAAACATGAATTATCTAAAAAAATTATTTCATAAACACCACCGGATCTATAACTTACAGAATATTCAGGATATTTATTATAATACCAAAACATATTCATATGTTTTTAAGAAAAAAATCTAAACATACTCCCAATAAATATAGAGACCTTACTATGATACCAACTATTGTGACCCATTTCCTTTACACATACATTTATATTATATTCAACACAGACATCGATATAAACACAACCCATGGATCAAGATTCCCATTGTATTTGGAAGAATATTTTCATAATTCATTAAAATGAGATTAAAAATGTATCAGTATTTATTCACCATAATAAGTCCTTAAATACCATTAATCTCAAAAACTACATTGGATAAACTGGTGAACTTGTAAACAAAAGGGTGGGATAAAAATCCCAATAGGGGAATAAGGAAGATAAGGTATAAAAACATTTGGATTAACGGAAATATCATGATATCATAAGTGGACATGTATATTAATGTTTTCATAGAGTCATGACATAAGTATTCTTGAATCACATTGTAAGGCTAACTAACAAGACAACATAACATTTTAGATAGTGACCCATCATAGATTAGGTTCAATTTCTAATCTCATACATATCATCTCATGAGACATCAAAATTACACAAGGAATTATATTTAAATATGAGAATATGCATCAAAACATGTAAAAAATTATGTGGTCCACCTAGGAAAATCAAACATTAGAGGTAAGTATAAAAAAATTGTAAGAAAATGTGTTATATAATAATTTATTTTGAAAATACCAAATTTCATATCATAAAAAATGACATGAAATAAGATAAATTAAATCATTAATTTATATCATAATGTAAATACTCATATGTCTTAAAAATTATGTCTTAGTTAATTTTATATATAAATATGAGTGGATATATAATTTATGAAATATTCCTTTTTTGTTTGGTTTTAAAGAAATTGGTAAAGACTTGTTAAATAAGGTATAAGGAAAAGAATTTTCATAATAATTAAAATTAACTAAAATTTTTTTAATGAAAACATATTATTTTTAAAACCGTAATGAGATATAAAAAATCCATTGGTTTTACTTGATATGGGGATAAAAAATAGAAAATTCCCCTTAAATCAATACAGATTAATGAATCAATGTGAAAGAGGACCACTAAGAACATTTTTATCCCCTACCAAGAAATATGAATTTAAAAAGTATTTTGTGTGTGACATATAAACATAATATATCTAAATTAAATAAGATTTATATAAATTGAAAATAATGAACAACAAGATAAATCATAACAAAATGAAAATATATTTGTTCAGATAGATATCTTACCTCTTGTTTGGATTCATTGGTCACATTCACTTATCCTCCAAAACAATAAAATATGAATTTTTATATAAATTTTTGAGACCAAATCCATTATATTTGATTTTTATCAAGATTTTATTTTATTTTATAGAATATTTATTGAGAGATCATTTCCCTTTATATTGTCTGTTAGTCTCTCATTTCATGTTTCAAGGACAAAATTTTTTTTTTTTGTAATTATGATAGTTCATATGGAATAGTTCAATAGATAAAAAAGTTTAATAAAATATTATTCATGTCCATCCAGGATATTAAATAATCTGAAAAATCCATATGTCTTTTAAATATATGTATGATTCATTTTTTTATAAACACTATCTATATAAGCATAAGAAATTTATGTTTTTATACAGACCATTATGAACTTGATATGTTTTATTACTTCAATGATTATTAATAAATTATAGAACATAAAAAAACACATAAAATGTTTTTATCATCATAATAAAAAAATTCCTTATAACAAAACATGAATGTAGAGGAGAAAAATGTTTCATGTTGTTTATAGATATAGTGAACCAACAATTATGTGAACACCATTTTTGTTTATGAATGAAATGAGAAGAGGTGGGATGATGAATAATCAATTAAAAAATAAAATTCATGTATATATATGATAAAAAATTAATTATTTAATGTTAGATTGATTTAATTTTAGAGGACGAGGAGGAAGATAAATTAAAATGATCAGTTAATGGTATTTCCTTCTCTTTTGAATGCATCCTCATAGAATTTCACTTTATGAAACCTTGAATTTGTATTTTTTTGGAGTGAGGAATCTATGGGAATAGGGGAGATATTAGGATAAAATTTGGTTGAAATATGTTAATATAAAGAGGTTATAATATAATGTTAAATAGAGGGTGATGGTGGTATTCAAAAGAGGAGAAGATGGGTATTTTAAAATATTTTATTCATTAGTTCATTATTTTATCTCTAGACTACAAATAGTGTTGATTATTTTAACTATATATAGAAATTAATGGTTTCTATTATGATCTAATCATTTCATACATAAAAAGTGACTCATTAATTCATTAATTTAACCAATAATGTTAAATACTATATTATTTCATATTTTACTATTTACTAAATATTTAACTATTTTACAAAAAAAACCATTGTTACCTTTTATAGATGGATAGACTTGAATAAATAAATACACAATATAAAAATATTTTTTTAAGTATAATAAAATAAAAATTTAAAATAATACTTTACTTATTTGTAAAATAACAATTTTAACGATACAATCAATTTTGAACCGTTTGATAAATTAAATATGGTCTCATAATACTTAATTATCATTATAATATATCATAATATAATTCAAAAAAATTATTTATGAAAATAAATTTCTTTTAAAACATTTATATTTCACATAAAATGATACATAATATATATGTACTTTATAAATGTACAAGAACTTATTTTATCACCATAAAAAGTATTTTTTTGTATCGTGATATAAAATTTATATATTATAATTTTTTAATGTATCTAATGATTTTTTCAATTTCATTTGTGATTTAACTTTTCTATGAGTCTTGTTACTATTCATAATATTTAGATTACTATTGCAATGATCATATTTCTATTCCAAAAGTTACATTTTAAATGGTTCTACAGTATCCCTAATCTCATTAAATAACTAATATTTCAATTATTATTCATTCACTTCTATTTTATATCATGGTCATATATATTTTCATGTAAAATATTTTTATTGTATTAAATATATTCTCTTTCATTTGTACAAGGTTGTTTGTGAATATTAATATTTTCTGGGATCAAGTCGATCAAAATATTATTATTGTTTCCATCTCATAATATATTTTTTATCTTGTTATTATAATTTAAAATCATATGGTAATATTTATTCTCCATATCAAATATTCAAATTGATATAATATTTTTTATTGGTTCTATAATATTTTTAATGTGCTTTGTATTATAAAACATGACTATATATGAATTTCATATATAGTCAAAAGGGAAATTGAAATATTAATGTTTTGGGTCATTAAACGGTAAGAGAAAAGATTAATTAATAATGTTTGTGGTGTCATTAAGAACACAAAACTGAATTATGAAACCCAGAAAGAATAATCATGAGGAATCACATGCATCAAACCAAAAATAACAATAAGTCCATATAGATAATAATAACACCAATACAAAGAGAACATACATGAATATGAGGAAACCTGGATGATCCAATTCATATAATACAATCCACCATTATACTAATATCCAAAAGTGACTGTAGAGCTTTGGGACTAATAGAGATGAGGTAAACAACTACACCTCCTAGAGTGCGGTGGCATCCCCTCAATTCACCATTTCATCATTTTATAATTATTGTAATGTTTTTAATATAAAAGGTGAGTGCAATGCCTTAGTTTAATAGGGGAAGGGGATAAAGTACAATGAAAATCATGCAACATGCTGTACCGGGATGTGCTCAATGAGACTCAAACACGAGACCTCATCAAGACTGATAGGGGAAACTACCAACTGAGATGCTCCCTGGGGGAATGTGTTTTAATATACTATATGAAAATAATATATATATTAATAACTTATTTTATAATCAATCCTAATTTATATCCTTTAACAAATATTAATTTTAATTAGTCTCTACATTTAATTTAATTAGCCAGCATACATTTTTTACACTGGGTGTTATTATTCATTACCTTTTGAACGTAGTTTTAAAATAAGGGTGTTATTAATTATTCAAATTAAAATTTAATCATTATAATATCATTATAGATATTATAAATTATTTCATAAAATCATTTTTAATTGAATAAATTATTATTTTGGAGTTTTCGTTATTATCTTAAAGGGGAAAAATCAATGATGGGATTGTTTTTGTGATTTGTAATGAAAAGAAATTCTTATCTTTGATAATAATAATATTATTAATGTCAAAAATCCAATGAATAAATAAATTATTTATCTACATAATTATTTCTTATTTTAAATTTAATTATTTTCTCAAATTCCGCTAATATATTATTTTATATCATTGTTCAAGTGGGTGGGTAAACATAAAAAATATGAAAGCATTCGATAATAATATAGATGAGTATCTATATGAAAGTGGTTTTGTTTGGAATAATAACATTATAATGGAAGAATGAAAATTATTTTAATACATTTTCTTCAATCATGTTTTAATATATTTTTTAAAATAAAAAAATATTTATGAAATGATATTTTTTTAATTTATGAAATCATTACTCAACACAAATAAAAAAATGATGTCATAAATATTCTTAATGGAAAAAAAGAAAAGGTTGTTAATGATTTTTAACAAAATATAATAATAGTAACTATACTAAAAATACTAAATTCATCATATAATAGGGGGAAACTATATTTTTAAGGTAATTATAGAAAAAAATGTTTTGAAAATTGATTGAACTTTCATTGAGATATTGGATTTTCTATTGGAGTATTCAAGGGAATGAAATGAAATAGGATATAATGCGGTGTATAAATGATTAATGAAGAGAAATAATATTCTATGGGATGTAATTTGGGTGGATAATCTATAGGAAACAGAATTTTTGTGTTTTATTGAAGTAGTTGTGAGTGGCCCTTGTTATATATGGTGAGAATGGATTTTTTTTGTAAATATTTCATCTTAATATAAAAAGAGAACATGTTTCTCAACTCCTGAATAATAAATTGTAGAAAAAATTGGTTTGAGATAAATTATAGTAGATCATTCCCTCAAAACTCCATTAGAAATATTTTCCTAAAAATTTAGGCATTTCTCCTCTTTGATTATGTATTTTCACAATTTTCATTTTACTATGGTATAGAGTTTTACATAATTACATTAGAAAAAATTACCAAATATAAATTGGTAATTATTACATAATATAAATCTTATAATTGAGAAATTATTTTATTTTTATTTATTTCAATTTCTATTAATTATTAAAATTATGTTTTATATTTTAAATGTAAAACGTAAAAAAAATTGAAATTTTTTTATGATGTTAAAAAATGATAAATATTTATTGTAATTTAAATTTACTATTATAAAATATATTAATTTACTTATAAAATATATATTTAGTCATTTTATATGTTTCATTAGTTTTAGGTCATAATTATATCCTACTGATTTCGAAAAAATCATGATATTTATAAAAAAAATAATTTTTATAATATTCATAGAAAATCAATATTTTTGGGAATATAACAAAAATTAATAAAAATATAAATTCTATATTTATATTTAAAAAATTAATTACTTATATCTAAGTAGAAATATAATATTTTAAAAATTAATAACTCAATTAAAATAAATGATATTTATAAAATCATTTTTTTCAAAAATATATACTTTGAACATTAACAATTCATGAAATTATTTCATAAGAATTTGTTTTATAGAGAGTATAATATGATACATTTTTACATTTACTGACTAAAAATCCAATAATAACCTCCCCAAAATTGTTGGACACAAGCCCTCAAGCGTGCCTCCACATACTCGAGAGTCTGCAGACTTCTAGTGAGGGCTTAGGGTGTATCTGTGAGGGGATTATTCAATCATGTTAGATTTGGTGAAATGTGTTATAAAAAAGATAAAAAGATAGAGGATACAATAATAATTATTTCAATTATTATAAACAATCCATATAGACTTAATAAACCGATGAACATTGATAATATCAAATTCATATACTGAAATTATGATATTGTCGGGATGTTATACAAAAATAGAAGCATGTATATATTATAACATGATATACAATAATAAAAATACCAAAAGTATAAAAATAAAATTTAATATGAAGCCTATGATTATTCCTATACTACTAAACACCTTCCTATACAATGACCCAAACATCCAATTCCAGACCCTTGCCCATGTCCAGACCTACAACCATGATGTTTGTCTATTTTCCAATAGGTGGTCTGACAAGTCTGTGTGTAAGACTCAACATGCCAACCCTAATGGAATCTTAAAAAAATTACAGTCTGGGAGTATAAATATTTTAGGGTGTCAATAATATGATAATTATATGAATATTAAATATAAATAATTACAATTATGGGATTATGTTCCTCATGGGAAGATCTACCGAACATACATACTCTATCCTAAGAGAAATATATCTTAATAGGTATCCTAAAAAATAAATTCCCTAGGATATTATAAGAGTTATCATGTAATAATAATTATCATGAATAAAATGTGAAATTGAGGAATTCTTGAACGTATGAGGTCATTATAGCACATGGTATTACCATGAAGGCCAGCTAAAGGGTCTATGTGTAATGTAACGTATACAGCCTTGAAATTCCACTAGATAAATATCTCTAAAAGAGTACCTGGTTTACATCTAATTTAAATATTATTTTAATGATGACTAGATACTAAGGTGTTTTCCATGGTGTCACATTTCCAAAGACATCAAATTGAATTAAATGAGATAATCCAAGCATTCTAATTTGTATATACAAATAAAATGAATCATTTGTAATAATTTTATGTGTTCATATACTACCAAAATACTTAATTGAAAAGTTATTATCTCTATTGGAAACTTTTCTAATGAATTAGGGAAATATCCTATGAGTTCTCAAGGTGTTCCATTGGGAATAAAATGCTAGATCAAGTCTGGATAGAAACATAATAAGAAAAAATTTCATAACCAATTGGTATAATTTATAAATAAAACGTTTGCATATTGTAATCCATGAATCTTATCCATTTCATTCAATTCAGGAAATTACTTTTCCATGTATGAATGGGAAATGTTCATAAGGTGTTATTATATTTTAATAATTTTATAAATAAATGATATGGGTCTATGTGGATGGTACATGAAATGATATATAAAAATTTATCATTAATTGTATCTTAATAATATTTCTTTTATAATTTAAATCCAATACATGTAATGGATTGGAAAATATCATATATATATTTATAAGGACTCTCTCAAATGGGTGACCCTTGGTAATGTTTCAATATCTATGATGGTCAACATGTGTTATAAGAGGGTCATGGTTGTAGTACCCACATTTAAAATTACATATTTCATAATTTCATGGAAACATGTAGAGAGTACATTGTGAATCACAAAAAAATAATTCATAAACATTTTTGAATGTGAAGGAAACAGTATAGAACACCTAACAAATAGATGTAGAGTAACAATAATCTAGTATTGTCCTTAGATCCATGATCAAATGTGAAAAAAGAAAGAAATAGAAAATAAAATGAATGTAGTATAAAATATCTATCTTTAATACCACAAAACAAATGGAAAGATTAAAATATAAGATATTTGAATGTATCAAAGCTCTTATTGGGAGAAATCCTATGATGAAAATGATATTTCAATCAGAGTCAGATGAGGATGAAACCTGAAATCCTATGAAAATTCCATTAGTGAAATCATCACATGGGAGGAGGCTGTTAGAGAATTGAGAAATAGAACAGGTGTTTACATTTAAAAAATACAAGGAAGAATAATTAAATTCAGTGAAACCTAATGGTGTTCATAGTTTGGTTGCATGGAGGGAAGAGGTTGCACCAACCATGTGACAACACAATTCAATGGACACAACAACTAAAATAGTTAGGGGCATTGTTTTAAAAACAATGACCTAACTATGAATTTCATATATAAAATATATATTAATTTTATCATGGGCATGAAACCAACCTCACAGAGTTTGTAATACTATTATCTCTATATTTATGGGATACATAGTTTCATATCATAGTTACTACTAACTATGCTCTCACTAAATACATCTTACATCATTAAAAAAACTAGAAAAATATGGGCTTTGAACAAGATAAAAACATTCATAATCATTCCATAAACTGTTTAGCCTAATTATATGATTAAAGTAATAATTCTAACTAAAAATTACCAGGTTCATGTATTAAGAGATAAACTCGGAAAATTAAATTTCCTCTCATTAAAACAACCCATCCATGTGTTTCCCTTATCAGGTTGAAAAAAATCATCTGATAGATGATCCAGCCACTGGAAGTGTATATTAGCCTCTCACTACTAGGTCTAATATAATATTTCGATATGGTATCCTATAACCCATACCAATAGAATAAAACTACATTCAATAGACATTGCGTTGACATTAAAAAACTGTATAGGATACTCCTCAATGTGAGCATTACTCCCAATTCAATATCCTCTCGATCTGAAATGAGAGATTGGTATGAATACTAATGTTAAAGCTAATTCATGTAGAAGATATCTGGCATAGAATGATACAAATGTAGACGAGTTATCTTATATGATACTAAATAGACACTCTCTAATAACTATAATCATCCAGTGTAATGTGGTGAAAAATTACCCTTTCTCTAAATCTATCAAGGACCCATCCTAGGCTATACAAGGAAGAGGATGTGATCCCCAACCCCGAACACCATAGGTATCAATGAATATTGGCATAAGATGTATCCCTTGAATTAGATTTAGTCATACTCTTATAAATAAGATATAATTACTCCAAAGTATCAAAAATGATACAATGTCCCACTAGTGATTCCAATCCTACCTCTAACTAACACATCACTGAACGACATTGTCTATCATATAAGGCCTCAAAAGAAAATATAAAAAATATCCCTTGAAAGATACTATTATAAGTTAACACATCTAGAAGAATGTCATTTTTTAAAAATCTTCCAAATTCAATGATTTATTTTGTATGTTTCTCCTACATGATATCTATGATAAATTTGGGTTCCAGTTCAGTTTATCGGTGAAACTCTGCACTCATATGAATCTTTAAACTGATAGATTTCTAAAATTATATCTAGTCCCACGATGTAAAATAGGAATCTCTATTTAATATGATATAATGGGGAACACAGTGAGGTTTTATACCCTCATAGACATGGAACGTTACATGATTATACATTTGAAAGGTCTCATGGTTAGGTAAAAAGTTCTTAAAACATTATTTTCCTATCGACCAACACCAATACTAAATCCCATCTCATTGGTATATTGGTAATCCTAACACAAACTCCATAGTGATTTCATAAATTTTATACTCTAGAATGGGAAATGAGTGTAAATATCATGATGGAAATTGGTTCATCCCCTTCACCTACTGACTATTATAATGATTAAAAATAAAACTAGTTATCTACCTTTTCATCATTGTCCATCGAATCTAGCGGTATAAGTCATGATACTTTATTATTTTCATAGGATATACATTCAAATTAGAGGCATGAGACTCCCGAATAAAATCCTATTACATGTCTATGTGAACACATATGTGTTCTTTAATGCACAATATCATATCCCCATCAACCATACACTTTTAAAATGGGTGATTAACTGAGTCACTATCCCATTGGACTATGCCCTTGGGGTCTGAACATTGCCTCATATTCAATCTCTCCATACATGAAGAGGTAATCTCAAAATATATAAGGATATTTTATCTTGTATTTTACAAGAACTAGAATGTAAAAACCCATTTTTTTATTAGCTATAGATCCATTTCAATTTTGTCTAATTTTTTATTTTGAACCCGATATAAAATAATGATGATGTTATAAATGTTTTAGGTGTGACTAAGGTTCTCTCAGAGTTCTTTACCCAAACAATGGAGAAAATAATTCTGTTAAACAATTAGTAGAAACCATGTGATGCAGCCTACAAGGGCCCTCTTAACTCTGTGTGGATGGACAGTGGGGTGAATCAAGGAACACGATTTTCACAAACAATTATGTAGGGGTTGAACACCCATGTGAAATGCCCATAGTTTTTCCAAAGTATAATAACATTTTTGTATCACTATTTCCCTCAACTAGTTGCCTAACCATGTAGGTCCTCTCCCTATGTTGTGGGTGGAACATGGTTGGTGCACTATTTTGAGAACCATTCATCCCTTGAATTGGGGGTAAAATGAACATTTCTCCCTTAATAATATGTTCATAAACTTTTTTATTTATCCTTTTTCTAATTATTGATGCAAAAATCCCTCTCCCACTTTTAGATATTTTTATGATCCCTTATTGTATTTGAACATATTCGTTTGTCCATACTCTGATCGAATAACTATTCATCTCTTTGGATTCCTCTCAATAAGATATTAATTCCTTTTTTTCTGTTATTCATTTATCTTCTTCAAGAATAAATTATTGAGGTGCAGTCCCATATTACCTATTTTTCGGGCATTGATCCATTCTTCAAATCTCTTCCAATCTAGGAAAAACTAAAGGATTATATTGGTGAAGAGAGTCATATGAGCCAAACGTTGGGGGTCTCTAAATCATCCCTTCTGTTTGGTTGTTTTATAGACTGTCATTTGTGTACACTGATTTCATTGGTCTTGAACTAATAAATTCATATTCTGTTCATAGAGTGAATATAATTGTTTTATGATACCCTTGTAAAATAGGTTATCCACCATTGGTTATTTCATCATCAATGATGACCACCCCATGTAGTATGTTTTCATTTATTGTGTATTATGTAGAATAACAATCCTATCAGCCCCACCAATAGGGTATTCTTCAACTTGACCATTATAAAGGTAAGTGTTTATTTAATCTGTGAATTTTTAATTAGCTATAAATAATATATTCTTATCACATTAATCCTCTAAATTTAGTGTTAAAATTAATTAAAATAGCAATTAAATAGTTAATTGGAAGGCATTATTTATATATGATGTGGCCAATCTAGATGAATGTAATTAAATTTATTGTTGGAAGTCTACATAACCTCATTCCATTCTTGATGAAGCTATCATATTGATCCTAATAAATTTATTATTAAATATATCAATTAATAAATGGTTTCATGTTCGTAAACCTTTTAACCCTAATTAGAGTAATGGAATGAACCCCTTTGACTTATTGAAAGGCATGACTCTTACATGGAATGTTTTATCAAATTAATTGATTATAATATGCATAATGAATTTGTAACATGAAAATATTATATGATTTCTCATGCTCGAGCTCACCTTCAATTATTGTGGGAATGATTTGAACACTACTGGATACCATTCTAATGTAGATATGTCAGTTGCGATTGTTGATACCCACATTACAACCTCACCATTTACTATAATTTGAGTCCCAGTATGACATTATAGGATCCTTACATTACTATTAATGATTCCTTGGATACACTCCTCAATCCAACAAGATTTCCACACACATGAGGCACCTTAGAAACGCCCTTGAGACTTTTATTTTTTATCTAGTTTTACCGTGGATTAATTTCGGGGACTCTGTTACAAATTAAATTTTTGTATAATGCCTCGGGAATTAATACTTGGATTACACTCTTAACCTTTAGAAAGCTATAGATTATTACTGAGTTGGGATGACCCTTGAGGTCATGGATTATTTAGTCATTACCTTTGATAATCTCCATTATCATTATCAATACTGGATGACTTGTTATATATTGGATCCTTCATTAATATTATTATGTTAGGATTTTAGTAATGGTTATATCTCACGTGTCTTATATAAATTAGAACAAATTAATTAGGTAAATGTTTACATGTTCATACACCAGTTGATGCTGAATATTGAACATGAGTATTATATATGTATATAGATGTTTAAAAGGGAAGTATTCTACTTTGGAAAATTGATTCAACCTGATTTCATTAGGATGGATATTTACAGAAGAATAATAATAAAGATCTCAGCATTCGAGGCATTGTTTATGGATTCTTTTTTATTTTTTGTATAGAATTTTATTCCTACTTTCATGTATCTTGTTTTCATGTTTTATCGGTACATGACATGCATCATTGTCTTTTTAATATTATTATATGATGTTCCTATTGTTTATTACTCATCTTAATTATATTGTGTCATTAGTTTACGTATATTTTAACCTCTATTTACCTATTACCATATTGATACACTCACATATATATAATGGTAATGATGTAAGAATCTCCACATGGAAGGACTGTAGGACATAACTTCCAGTGGGTAGCCTCTAGTGTTCAGAGATACATTCTTGAGGCCATGTGGCCAACCAAACTTGAGGATCTTCTGAGTGTAACCCTAGTTCCGGGAATCACAATGTAGTATCATAGAATTTCTTTTCTTACTTTGCTATTGGGAGACAATAGACAAAATAGTTGGAACTCTCTGGAACATGGTAAAAAGTTTTTCTTGGACTTCTCTATCCAATTTTAAAGGTAAATATCGATTCTCCTAGATAATAACTTTTTTTAAATTTTCTTTATAAAATTGTTATATCCTTTCAATTTGGGGAAACACATGATTTATGATGGTTATTATTGTTTCTGTTATTGAATTTTGAATTTTATCTATGGCCGAATAAGATGAGGTTATAGAGAATTAATCATGCATCATTTTAGGAACATCGAAATCACATTCCAGGCATATTACATGCCATATAGGTGAATTTAACTAATTTAATTTTCCCTATATTTCTTTAGATTATTGGGATAGCCTTTATATATATATGTATACATATTTGGATTCTGTTCATTGGATGTAATTGTGTGAAATACTGATGCAATTTAGGATGTGTATGTGGCCTCATTGGTTGGACTGGGTACTTTATCGATTCAATATATCATATATAACATGTTACACTCTAAGACAAAATTTAGACTATGTAAGATTGATATTTAATGGGTGTGTTTTTATTGGTATGGGGTATGTTCCTTGATTTATAGGGAATGAGATTCCATTTTAATCAAACATAAATTTAAAATATTTTGTTATAAAATTAAATGGTTTCTGGAAAATAATGATGTAAATTATATTTTACCCTTCATCTACTAGCACCCCTATAATTTAAAAATAAACACTTAAGAATTCATAGTCATTTTAGAGGGTATTTAGGGAAGTATTACATTAGGGGTGAGACCTCGTTTTAATATTTATGGTTTCTCCAGTTAATCTTTATTCATAATGTTTTTTTGAGGAATCTAATTGGAAATTTTAGATCAATGATTCCATGATATCCTCATGTAATGCACCAAGAAGGTGGTGACATCCATGCTATAGATATAGTGGTCCCTGATCTTCCAATCATACTACCAAGAGTGTCATAAGAGGCATAACTTATTATACCTAATCTATGAATTGATGAAAATCATAATGTGAGATTAGTACTCCTAAAACATTCCATGAATGGTGCTCCATGATATCCACCTATTATAGTTGATCGGACTAGTGATTTTGAGTAGAAGCCTTATCATACACTTTTGGGAATGTATGTAACACCCCGACCCTATATTCATGGAGTCAGTGCATTATTTTAATACATTGGCATGCTTATAAGGAATCATGACTCGAAATACCGACCAGTTTAGTAGTATTGGGAAATAGATTACATACATTAATGTTACATTACACTTTCAAACATACAACACAAAAATACAATACGTTGAGAATTCCACTGTTCCCTCAGCTTAATCCTGAAACTCAAACATAAAACACTTTTTCGGATCCTGGGAATATAAAACATAAGTGGTGAGATTAGATCCTGAGTAAGGGTAAATAATTTAGTAGAAGCTATAAAACATTATGGTGAGATAATTAATAAGTAAAATAGCCTTTTAGACATACACTTAATCATAATATGGCAAAAAAAATTAAAAATTACCATATAAACATGCACATAGATATTATACTAGTAAAATAATCACATGTAATAAATAATTTCAGAATGAAGGAATATATAGTACCAGAAGTTAATTTCTTGGTCAAGGCCTCGTGCCGGGACCTAGGGGATAACTGTAACCGGACCCCAACCTGGGGAGCCTCTGTAACCGAACTCCAACTCGGAGAGCCTCTATAACCAGACTCTAACCCGAAGAGCCTCTATAATCGAACTCTAACCCAGAGGGTCTGATGTATGTAGACCCCAACCCGGAGGGATTACTTTTACTAGTCCCCTACCTGAAATATACTAGTCCAATACATTCATCTTAAGAAAATGTTGAAATATAACAAAAACATTCATATTAAAACTAGCACAAAAAATTTCAATACATTAACCATAATCCATGAATGGACTAAAAATATCTCATCCATAGTTAAACATATCACAAAACCTTCAACAAAATATGAAATATTTTTATCATAATAAATCAACTTCAAACAAGCGTGAAATTTATCAAAGGATGTTAACATAGAAGAAATCAAAACTATTTGAGATAAATATATCTTTTTATTTGGAAGTCATTTAAAATTCACATAATTATACATAAACATTTATTTTCAAAATATTTTTAAAAGTTTGTATGGGAATATTGGACGATGTTATATTGGCAGAAAATAGTTTCACCCACCGTATATGTTAAAAAAACATTCTTACATTAATTTTGACTAAATGGTCATAAAGTTCCTTGTTTGGAAAATGATGGAATTATTCCTTTATAAACATCTTATAAATAGTAAAACAGGATTATATATGACTTTATCCCATAGTCTAGTAAATATTATAAATGTTTTTAAAAACATTTTTAAGAAAACATGGATGTCGATGATAAATTGGTCCCAATATATAATTACGTATAAACAATCTCAGATAATGAAGAGATTGTGTAATTAACCCTTACCTTGTTCTTTTCCTTGGTCAACGGTAAGTTTAACTACTATATAATAGTTAAATCATTGTTATTAATGTATACCTGAACCATATATAGAATTATGATATCTTATAGATTCATCTAATAATGCCATGTTAATGCTATTTTAGTATTATCGTCGTTTTGGGTGTTAACAGATTCTTTTTCCTTTATATTCTTTGTTATGTGAGTCATGTTTATTATTGATGGGATGTTTCTAATTAATATGTAGAATGAAATAAAATCTGTAAACACTATTTTTAATCATAAAATGAAAATTAGTCTTGAATGGTTATGATGGGGAATGAATCTCATCGCATTCATGGGGACGGTAATCCGTACGTACGTACGAGTGATTATATCATTATTTTGATATTAAATTCATATATAATTGGATGTTATATAATATATAAAGAATCATCATCGTGTAATATTTATTATTTACATCAATTATACATCATTATTATATCCATCGAAATAATAATGTATTGAATAACAACTACACCACGAAGTGGAGACGGTAAGGCGTACGTACTCACATATGGTGACATGTCTTTCAAAGGATGGATAAAATTAAGAATATGGTGGTATAATATTTATAATAACATCACAGTATATAAAATATACTGGATTTATTATTTTATAATGGAAACAACATGTAATGAAGAAGTAGAAGAAGAAAATAACTTGAAAGAGGTGATGAAATATTTACCTCTTCATCGGGTTCTTCCTTTTGATTTGATCAAAATGGATCGTTAGGCTAACTTTATGACTAAAGGAAGGAGTCTTGGATGATGGTAGGATAGTTTATAGGATATTTGGTCAACTGTTGGATCATCCAAATGGGTTTGATGGTGTGAATATGAGGTAAGGGGGAGTGCCCTTTTATAAGAGGGGTGAGGGGCACCGTAGGAAAAGACTGAAATATTATTTTATAATAAAATCATATTCGGGTTATAATGGCTCAAAATTGTTTTATTTCGAATATAATGTGATTATGGGGAGAAATCCTTTCAACCAATAGGATTTATACACTATTAGGTTACAATTTTAACCATATCATTTAGATTTATCTATAAGTTAAATAATTTATCTTTTACCGTGTCTTTTTGAATTCTTAAAATATATGCTTAATAAACGTACTATAAACATCAAAAATAACCTCAAGTGGTTATTTAATGTCATATATTGTATTATTTATGCCTTTTGGATGATCCTTATATTTTTAGAAATATTATATCTCCCATAATATAGTATTTTATAAGAAAATTAATTTATGTCAATTTTGACACTATTTGGTACTTTCATTTTGTGAAAGTCATAACAACCTTATCACTACAAAAAAATTATCTAATAAACCCTAACATGTCATATTAAAATAGGAAATTATTTTAATTCTTCAAATTTCTCAAATTACATTTATTTGGATATTTATAATTTCAATTATCTTAATCATTCATTAATAATGTAATTACTGCATCATATTGTGTAATAAATATATAAACTTATTTAATGTCTAAAATTTATAAATAAAATACAATTATGTTTGAAATATTTATATATTTCGAATAAATATTTATAGTCACATTTATCTTATGTATATCCCTATATTGAAATGTTTTAGTATTGAAAACATGAATTTAACACTTTTAACTCTTCTTCAAATTAAATAATAATAAATGTCATAATCTAATCCAAGTGAACCTAAAGGGTAATATTTTATTCCTATAGTTGTTTCTAGTCGAATTACACTTATCCAGTAGAATTAGGACATGTGTTAAGGTAATTATAATATCATTTTTACCGTTAATTACCCAATTTTCTTTAAACTGTGGTAATAAAAAGTCAAAAGTTACTAATCACCAAAAATTATTTTCATCTTATTGAACCACATTTTACTTAATAAGGTTAACTATGTATCTTGGATTTTTTAAATTATACTCATAGAAATGGTAAAATTATGTTTTATACAAATTTGAAAATTCTCCAAGAATGTGGGTAAAAGACAGCAAGAAGTTCAATAAAATTTTATACATCTAATTATATTATAAAAAAATTCCAATTAATTAAATTTAATTAAAATATCTATTATGTATATATTTTGAATTAAAATATATTTAAATATAATAATTAAATATTTAAATAAAATGTGGGTTTTAAACAATAACATAGTCTTTTTCACTTCTCATAAAAAATTGAATGTTTTCTGAAAAATATAAAAAAATCACTCTAAGATAATTTTGATATTCCAAATTAAAAAAAGAATTATATTTTACAAATTTTGAAGCATAGAAGTTTCATTAATTAATTGAAAATTAATCCCCGTTGTCAAAACCAAAAGTTGTGTTTTTAAGAAATAATAACTATCAAATGATTGACACTTGTTAATTTCCAATTTCAAAGTGAAATTACATAAAATTTCCAAAATTGGATTAAATGGTAAAAATATAATCTATTTATACTTCCAATAAATTAAAATGTATAATTTATCACTATAAATTATTTTTATTTAAAATGTTTTTTTCAGTTAAAATATAGTATTTTTCCCTATTCACCCAATTATGAAAGTTATCAGAAAAACACCAAAAATTTATTGGAACTAAATTAATATGTGCTTATTCTAATGAAGACATTTATTTTGTCAAATTGAATATATAAAAGTTTCAAATATATTATTTAAAACTGGTTCTCCATTAAAAGGCGATAAAATTGGATTTTTTAAAAAATACATTTTTTATCTGAAAAAATGAATTTGTTCTTACATTATGTCTCAAAACTAATAAATAAATTCAAAAATTATAAGGATTATATGAAGTTGAAAATTCAGATAATACTATTCATAACCAATTTTGAACCTCTAGTTTGGTATGTCGTGGTGCGCTTGAACTTGGTGAAGTATGTAGTGAAAGTCATTGAATTATTTTGAAAAAATAGCGTACTATGAAATATTGGGGTGTTAAATTTTTCCCTCCTTCAATAAATGGTGTCCTATCAATTTGAGAATGTTCTTCGAAAATAAAATGTTGAAAATAAAAAATACCGTTGTGGGAAAACACACATCAAAAATTTGGTTAATAAAATTTAGTCTTAATAAGAGGAAAAGGGAAATGAAAGGGTCACCTCAAAATTATGATCTCGATTGCAAGAAAATTGGTGGAAATTAGAGACACATAATTGGGGAAATACTTAAATATTTATAGGGATTTATTGAGGTCATCACTTATAAAAAATTGAAAAATTGAGGGCCTCAAATCCATCAATAGATGTTGATCTAAAATACCATCGGTTCCACAAAAATTAATGTATTAGGATAAAACATTTTTTGTTTTATGATCCCTTCTATAAAGTTTAACAATTAATTTTCCCATAGAATAAGATGGAAAACAATTATATATATATATACTTGATAAGTTTAGTTTCATTCTTCAACTAATTCATAAAAAAAACTCATCATTCACTCTAAAAGATATCAAAAAATATTCTATTTGTTCTATTCGTATAGGGTTAGAAAAATAATGAATTTATAATTCACCTATCAGACCCTTTAAAAAAAGATTATATAATCTAGGTTCTTCATATAGTTCAGTTGTAGGAAAAAATTCCCAATCTCACTATGGTTGTTGGTTCGATTCCCGCATCATTGTCCGACACGATGGATTGTCACACGGTCTATATGTTTTACTTTTTATAACAAACCAAAAAAAACTTAACAATAGTATCCAATTTCAAACATATTAAATTCCAACCTTTGGACTTATCCAAAATACTTCTATCCAAACCCACAGTTCTAAATTTATAAATATATAAAACATAATGAAGATGTTTTTCCTCATAATAACATGTGAACACCTTCATCATGTATTATTTTAAAACATGGTAAAACGTTTAATTACTATTAAACCATATTGATTACATTCATGCTCCCTTATCCTTCGTATAATACTGGATATATTCCTTACATCCAAAATTTTTGAATATTCCAACAATGTTGAAATAAACAAACTATTAATCAGTTACAAAGAAGTCAAGAATATCCAATATATTTTATCCAAATCAACCATCTCTTATGCCAAAATGACTACCTCATTATCAGAACCATATTATGGTTTACCTTTCCTTCAACCATGATTTTTCGCAAAAGTTTAGCTATCAATTAAGTTACTTTTCTTAAAACCATATAATCTCAAATCCTCAATAAAATAGTACTGCAGTACAATCCTTATTTATCTCTATAATTCACATAATCTGTATATTGTTGATACAACACTCAAATGAAATAATTCTATAATAAAAAAAGTACACTAGTCATTCTTCTTAATCTGAGGCAATATCATAACTTGATTTTTATCCAATTGTATCATTTGTGGTATAAAATGAAGAATGGGACATTGATTTGTGTAGTGTCCCAATGCCTTTCAGATGGAGCATTTTACATTTGAAAACTTTTTCTTATACATACAATCATGTACTTGGTGTCCTTTTTCTCCACACTTATTAAAAACTCCCATTCCCTTCAAGAATTTACCAAGGTGATTATTTCCACATTTATCACATAAGAGAAAATCCTTCTTTCCCTTATTCCCTTTATCCATCTTTCTCTTTACCATCCATTTCTTCTAATTCTTCCCTTCAAAGCCATAAGACTTAGAAAATTATTTACTTATATTATTAACACATAATATTATTTCTTTATATGTTGAGAATACATGAGAGACTATTTCCCTTCTAAAAGTTAGAGTAGTACCATGAAGGATATGAACTTTCATGCTCACTGGATCATACATATTTTGGGAGTTCTCAATTCTTCTACTAGGCTCCATTTCTATACAATGGCATACAATACGTATGTTTATGAATCAGAATGAATAATTCCAAACCTGTAAAATACCTAACATAAATTGAAAATTTTATTGATATAATCAATAATCATAAAAAATATTTTCTTTGAGGAGGTATATACTCATAAATCATTCATAAATATTTGTATAGAAAATGGGAATTATCCTAAGAATATCCCCCCTGGAGTGTCGTAACCAAGATTGCAGCAAGGCCAGTTGTCATGCACATGTTCCCATTTTATTCTATCTCAAAGCAGTGTTTTTGGGTTTTACCCCTAGGTTCATCAGCGTCAGAGCTGCCTCTACCTAATCATATCAATACAGGGATTTATTTTCTTAGAAAACTCCCAAAATCTAAAAAATACCAAAATTTAAGGAACTTATTCTATGCTAATCCTCAATGTTGATCTATGGGAAATGACCTCTAATCAGGGTTTATCTAAATCTAATTTCCAATGTTATTGTTAATCTTCCTCTAATACCAATTGTAATGCCCCGACCCTAGATTCCGAGAGTCGGTGTATTATTTTAATATATTGGCATTATTACAAGGAATCGAGTTTCGAAAGACCGATCAGTTTAGCAGTCTTGGAAAATAGATTACATACATGAACGTTACATTAATCATTATAACATACAACAGAAAAGAAATCCTTTGAGATTGCCATTGTTCCCTTATCTTAACCCTGAATCTCAAACCTAAAACACTTCTTCGGATCCTGGGAAAATAAAACATAAGAAAGGGGTGAGCTCAGATGCACAGTAAAGGTAAATAATTTACCAAAAGATATACACTTTTAAGGAAAGATGTGTAATAAAAACAATAGATTTTTAAAAATAAACATCAAAATAGTATGGAAAAAATCTAAAATTTCTATATAAACAACCATATGTATATTCAACTAATTGAATAATCACATGTAATAACTAATTTCATAATGACGGAATGAATAGTAATAGACTGTAATTTCTCTATCAAGTCCTCGTGCTAGGACCTAGGGGATAACTATAACCGGACCCCAACCCAGAGAGCCTCTGTAACCGGACTCCAACCCGGAGGGTCTGCTGTAACCAGACCCCAACCTGGAGGGATTACTTTTACCATTCCTTAACTCGGAACATAGTAGTCCAATACAATCATCCTAAGAAATGTTTGAAATATAACATAAACATTAATATTAAAATTGTCATACGAAAAGTCAATACTTTAACCATAAGCCATGAATGGACTAAAAATAAATCATCCACAGTCAATAATATCACAAAACATTCAACACATATGGGATATTTGTATCATAATAAATCAACTTCAAACAAGCATGAAATTTATCAAAGGATATTGAAATAGATGAAATCAAAACTATTTGAGAGAGATATCTATTTCTATTTTGAAATCATTAAAACTCAAATAAGTATAAACAAAAAATTATATTAAAAATATTCTTATAAGCATGTAAGGGAATAATTGAGGATGTTATAATAGTGTAAAATAGCTGCATCCACCGTATAAGTTAAAAAACATTCTTACATTAATTTTTTCGGAAAGGTCATAAAGTACCTTGATTAGAAAACGATGGAATGATTCCATTATTAACATGGTAAAAAAATTCAAAAAAGGGTATAAATGAATTTATCGCATAGTCTAGTAAATAATAAAATGTTTTTAAATACATTTTTAATAAAACACATATGTGGTTGATAAAGAGGTCCTAGTAGATAATTACGTAAAAAAAATCTTGGATAATGAAGAGATTGTGTAATTAACCCTTACCTTGTACTTTTCCTTGGTGAAGGATACGTTAAACTTCTATATAATAGGTAAATAATAGTTATTATATTATACAAAAACCATATTCATAATTATGATATCATATAGGATCTTCTAATAATGCTTTGTTAATGGCATTTTAGTATTCTCGTCGTTTCGGGTGTTAACTGATTCATTTTCCTTTATATTCATTGTTAGGTGAGTCATGATTATTTTGGATGGGATATTTCTTTTTCATATCCAGAATGATATCATGTCTCTAAACATTATTTTTTATCATCAAAAGAAATTTATTCTTGAATGGTTAGGATGGGGAATGAATTTCATCGAATTCGTGGAGATGTTAATCCGTACTTACGCACGAGAGACGATATCATTAGTTTGGTATTAAATTAATATATAATTGGATGGTATATCATATATAAATAATCATCATGATGTTATATTTGTTATTTAGATCAATTATACATCATTATTATACCCATCCAAATAATAATGTATTGAATAACAACTCAACAACGGAGTGGAGACGGTAAGCCGTACGTACTCACGTATGGTGACATGTATTTCAAAGGATATACAGAATAATACAGATGAATATACCATTTTTATAATAACATCATTGTATATTGATGATACTTCAGTTATTATTTTATTATGGAAACAACAAGGAAAGAAGAAGTAGAAGAAGAAAATAACATGAAAGAGGCGATGAAATATTTACTTCTTCTTTGGGTTCTTCCTTTTGATTTGATCAAATGGGTGTCTTAGGTTGGCTTTTTGACTAAAGGAAGGCCACTAAGATGAATTTAGGATAGTTTATAGGATATTTGGTCAACGGTTGGATGATCCAAATGGATTTGAAGGTGTGAATTTGAGAGAAGGGGGAGTGCCTTTTAATAAGAGGGGTGAGGGGAACCTTTGAAAATGATTGAGATATAATTTTATAATAAAATCATAATCGGTTTATAATGGCACCAGTTTGATTTATTTAGAAGCTAATGTGGGTATGGGACTAAATAATCTTAGCCAATAGGTTTTAAATAATATTAGTTTATGATTTTAACCATATCATTTAGATTTAACTCTATGTTATATAATTTAACTTTTACCGTGGCTTTTTGTATTCTTACACTATATGGTTAATAAACAAAACATAAACATCCAAAATAACCTAAAGTGGTTCATTAAGGACATATATAATATTATTTAATCCTTCTTCCTGATCCTTAGATTTTTTGGAATATTATATCAACCCATAATACAGTATTTTTTTTATAAATTAATTTATGTCAATTTTGAAACTATTTAGTATTTTGATTTTTTGAAATTCATAAAAACCTTATAACTTCGAAAAACAATTATCTAATAAACCCTAAAATTTCATATTGACCTATCAAATTAGTGTAATTCATTCAAAGTGTCAAATTACTATTATTTGGATATTTATAATATCAATTATCTTAATCTTTCAATAATAAGGTAATTGCTGCATCATATTGTGTAATAAATAAATAAAATTATTTACTGTATAAATTTATAAATAAAATACCATTATGTAGGAAATATTTATATATTTCTAATAATAATTTATATTCAGATATATCTTTTATATAACCCAATATTAAAATGTTTTAGTTATAAAAACATGAATTTAACACTTTTAACTAATCTTTAAATTAAATAATAATAACTATCATAATCTAATCCAAGTGAACCTAAAGGGTCAAATTTTATTCCTGTGGTTGTTTATTGTATAATTAAACTTATCCAATAGAATTAGGACATGTGTTAATGTAATTATAATATAATTTTTACCCTTAATTACCCTATTTACTTTTAACTGTTGTAAATAAAAGTCAAAAGTTATTAGTCACCAAAAATTATTTTCATCTTATTAAATGACATTTTACGTACTGAGGTCAAAATTGTGTATTAGATTTTGAAATTCAACTCACAGAAATGGTGAAATTAAATTTTAGAGAAATTTTCAATTGATTCTAGAATTTGTGTAAAAGACTGTAAAAAGTTCAGAAATATTTTATACATCCAATTTTATTATAAAAAATATTCCAATAAATTTAATTGAATTAATATTTTAATTATGTATCTATTTTTAATTAAAATAAATAAAAATAAATTATTTAAATAATTAAATAAAATGTGTGTTTTAAACAACAACACATTGTTTTTCACTATTTATCAAAAATTGAAAGTTTTCAGAAAAATATAAAAAAATCACCCTAAGGTAATTTTGATATTCCAAATTCAAAAATGATTTCTATTTTACCAATTTCAAAACATAGAAGTTTCATTAATTAATTTAAAATTAATTCTCTTTGTCAAAACCAAAAAGGGGTGTTTTTAAGAAATAATAACTTTCAAAAGATTGACAGTTTTTATGTCAAATTTTAAAGTGAAATTACATACAATGACAAAAATTGGATTAAATTGTAAAAATATAATCTATTTATACTTATAAACTATTAAAAATTATACTTTTACACTATAAATTATTTTGATTAAAAAAGTTGTTTTCATTTAAAATATAGTATTTTTCCCTATTCACCCAAATATGAATGTTATCAGAAACACACAAAAAATTTATTGAAACTAAATTCTTATATCTCAATTCTAATGAAAAATTATATTTTGTCAAATTTAATATATAAAAGTTTCAAATATTGTATTTTAAAATGGTTCCCAATTAAAAGGCGATAAAATTGCATTTTGTGAAAAATACTTATTTTATCATAAATAAATGAATTTTTTCTTAAATTTTTTCTAAAAACACATAATATGGTATAAAAATTATAATGATTTCATAAAGTCCAAAATTTAGTTAATACTATTCATAACCGCTTTTAAACGACAAGTTTTGTAAGTCATGGTGTGCCTAAACTTGGTGTTGTGTGTAGTGCAGGTCATTGAATTACATTGAAAAATAACGTACTATGAAATATTGGGGTGTTACAGTGTAGGTCCAAAGGCTCATGAGTCTCTATTAGATGTCTCCATATCTATCATTGTGAAACTGGAGACATCTCCATAGATCATGGTATTACGTTCTACGTATATGTTGTGTGATTTCAGAAACCATTTGTGGGATTTAATTACCGGGGATAGTCATCATTAGGGAACGATTTGGGTTGATTTCCAAATTGTATTCTATTATCAGTTCTTTCCATAGACATTGGGAGTAGACAGATACATGGAGTTCATGGATCTAGAGTGGTTTTTAATGTTAGTTACGGAGTATTAATCAAATTTCACTAAGTTACACCTCTTTTCAACACTTCTAGATGGTGATGAGATTTAATATGTCAGAAGCTTTGAGGATGAGATCTAGTATTCCGTACATACTTAGGATAATGTTTTTTTCATACTTATATTATAAGTGATTGTCAAAGTGGCTCATATAAAAAATAACTATCTAAGTGAAGGCTGTAGTGCCAAAAATAGAGGATCAGTTCTAATGCAGGCTAGTAGATCAATCCATAGAAGGAATATTTCCTTACAGGTTTCATACCAGAGTAGTGGCGGTCAGAGTAACTGGACAGGTAGGCACATTGTATGCTATAAATATAGATGGCATGGGAATATGAAGCTTTAGTGTGATAGAGAACTGATGTTGTGTCATGATTTAATTTATATAGAGAATCTTCAAGGATTATATCAAACCATTTCTTCTTCTCCTAACGGAAGAGGATTCGTACTAGCTCCACATTGAGGGGGAAGTTATTTTACATTACATTAGGCGGGGAGATAGAGTATCACCAAGGGGACTGGATCAAAAGTATTTCATGAACATTGTGTCTAGGTATCAAAGTATCAGTTCTAGAAAAGAAGTCCTAATATTGGAAGTCTAATAGTCACCTAGGGCCGCAGATCATTTCAGTTGCATGCTTTACACCTAATACCCAAGGATTAGAGTGAATAACAATCTCTAGTGTGAGTAACTGTTATATTATCCTCCATTATATTATTTTTATTGTTTGATACATGTTCTTCGCATTCCTTTTACTATTCATCTATCATGGAATTTCATGGGAGGGAAATATAGTATTAATGTGGCATAACAACCCTAGATACACTTTTTAGAGTATGGTCAGTGGGAATAAGCCAATGTAGGGCCTATCCCCATGATCTAAGTAGATACACTTTCTTATGGGACCTTTTTTCAAAATGAATTAATTATATGTTGTTATTTAGATAGATTGTTTAGTCCCATATCACACCCTTATAACCTATTATCTCTTTGGGGGTATTGTTTACATCAAAAGAGAGTAGTAGTTCCCTAAATAAGAATGGGTAATATTTCTAGGACAATAGAGCTAGAAAATATCATAATGGGATAGGTGGAGTGACTAACCACATTTCTAATCTCTTCCTTGAGAATTGTGGTATCATGATGAATTCCCTCTAATACTGAATCATTTCTGGAATTTCTTTTCTTGAAAATTTTCTTAGTTTAACTATAAAGAGAGTTTTAAAGTTTAGAATTTTTATTGTTCCAATTGATTCTATAGTTTTCATTCTACTCTATAGTATTAGAACTATAGAGAACAAGGATACCAAGATGAATTTTGTTGGTTTAGTGGCCAATGTATTTATAAGTCCTAGCACTTCCTCTTGGAGTTCACCTCCACTTTTCACCAAAAAGGAAGACACAACCCTTAATTTATACATGGATTATAAATGTTTGATCCTAATTATAGTCAATAATTGGTATACTCTTCTTCCAACAGTTTATCTCTTTGACCAACATTGAGGATCTAGTGTATTCTCAAATATTCACCAGTGATCAGGCTATCATCAGGTGTGAGTAAGGCCGTCAAACATACATCATAAAAATTTCTATATTATGTATGGTATCTATTATTATCTCATTATATTGATCGTTCTTACAAATGATAACACTATTTTAATGGATTTTATGTAATGGTATTTCCACCCATATCTAGATTCTGGGGTCTTAGTCATTATGTAAGACATCTTGATGTTCTCTCACACACGTAGTGACCATGCTTTGAATCTTGGGGTCATTCTTGAGTTCACTGAGAGATCTTCAACTTTATGCCAAGATAGATATGTTCCACTTATTTATTTAAAACATCCCTTATTGGGTCATATTATCCAAGAATTAGGACATCTAGTTGATCCATATAAGTAGAGGGATTTGGTTTTATGGTATATTTTCAAGAATGTGTCTGATATACAGAGTTTCTTATGTCTTGATGGATATTACATAAACATCATATAAGACTTTTCATTCCTTTATTAACCTATTAATGGTTATAAAAATTAAGTTTTTAGGTTATAATGGTTGGAAGAGTGAGAGAAATCCTTTTAGGAGGTGAAAGAAAAGCTTGTATCAACAACCATTCTGATTCATCCAAATATTGGAAGAGGTTATACATTGTTATCAGATGCCTCAAGCACATTCTGGGTATTAGTACATATTAATTATAATATATTATTTTTGTATGAATCTCTATTTTTTATTCCTCCTAATATAAACTACCCGACACATGAGCTTTAGCCCTATGTTGTTGTCAGTTCCTTGCATCTCTGGAGACACTACCTAATTGGTGGGAACTTTTTGGTGTATAAAAATCAATAGAAACTCAAATATATCATTACCAAGTATGATTTAAAAGGATATGGGTATAATATCTTCGAATCGATTGATTTTGATCTTTTTTATACATTTGAAAAAGAAAATGTGGTGGTGTATATTCTGATTCAAAAAACTCAGAGACATGCCGTATTAAAAGCCAGTGAAAAATGGAAGTTGATGGACCTATTTTCAAGGGTGTATCTAGAGTTTCATTATAGTCATGTTGATTCTTACTCCTCATCCTTGAAATTTATCTCTTAACTCCTTCAAATTTTAATAAGTAGGAAATATACAAATCTTGAAGTCTTGGTTCTCGATGAGAGTATGTATGGAGATAACCCGCCTCTGGATTGGTATGTGGATAGAGATGAAATAATATGTATATATAGTCATGTTTGAATTCATATATATATAATAAGGGAAATAATGTGACAATCCCATGGTTCCACGTGGGAATTTGATCTAGGATTCTCGAGGATATATGAAGTTATGTGACACATGTATTAGTGATATGGGACGAAACATTATATTAATGCTTTTAGAACTATCTGTTCCACCTGTCAAAAGGTTATAGTGGAGTACCAACAATCTACCAGATTCTGAAATCCCCATCCAATCCATGAATGGAAATTTCATGTTTCTCAATGATCATTTTATTCCTCTTTCCGAGGAATCCTTGAGTTATTGACAGAGTTTGGGTCGTCATTGACAGACTGATGAATGTAGCCCACATCATTCTTTTTGAAGAAATATTTTTATTTAATGAGTTGGGAGGATTGTATATATCTAAGATCATATGACTATATGGGGTGCACAATACAATCATATTATATAGTGAGTCTCAATTTACTTTATGGATATGGGAGGTGTTTTAGAATGTTGTGGATATACATCTAATTTTAAGAAAAACTATTCACCCATAGACTAATGTTCAGTTATAATGGAAAATATAGATATTAGAGGACTTACATTGGGCATGAGTCTGTAATTTCAGTAGTTATTGGGATATTAATATCACTTTCTTCATGATATCTTATAATAATATCTTTCTGGTGACAATTCGGATGGTTCCTACTGATGCTTTTTATGGGAGGTCATTTCCTTCAGCCCAATTTTTGAAAGAGGATGGTGCGGCTATGCTAATATGTCCTCATCGATTTATAGAGATTTATGGGAAGTTTCACCAGACTAGGAAGTGTATATATACTCATTTATATATATATATATATGATTATTGATGATGACCTCTGTAGTTCTGGGATGTGGATTGTAAATTGAGATGAAATCCTTTATAAAAATTGTATCCTTAGATCAAGGATAACTCAATTACATAATAATTTGTGAATAATATAAATAAAAACAATATTATTTGATATTCAATGTAAATAAATCAGAGGATATTCACACATGTTATTTGTAAAACTAAACTAATGACTTGGATGTTTAAATCAATAAATGGAAATTGAGTTAAGATTACCCTTATCAAGTTCATCTCTATGACATGAGAATTTATCAAAGGTGTGATTATGTGTATCAAAAGTATAGAGAAATAAAGGGGAGTGTAAATTATAATATAAATAAATAAACATTGATTCCACATATAATTGCAGAATGACATAATTATGATTTATATGATTAACCCATGGAATGGAAATTTGGTTAAAAATTTCCCTTACCAATTTAGTTACTTACAAAACAAACACCACATGAAAGAAAGATCATAAAATGATGATTTAAATACCAATAATTTATATTATATTACAAAAATAATACAATCATGGGCATTACATACCCCACACAAAAGGAAATAGTGGAAAATATAGCATGAATCTCATGGGAATAAAAAGTGAGATGAAAACCCATTACTAAGTTGTAATCAATCGAGCCACAAGACCAAAAGTTAACAACCAGCAAATGAATCATAGAATACAATGGATATAAATAGAATAATGATAATATATATTAAGTGGAAATACACAATACACCACATTAAATAAATAAGTGGTGAACAATGGAAATATCAAGGAATTAAAAGTGAGATAAGAAACCCCTTACCTCGTGTCCGATGTTGACTCATATGTTTCATCTTCTTCCTGAACAATAAACATAAGATAATATCTAATTCTTTAAGAACAATTTCCATGTTTATTTTTATTTTTATATCACTTATTATCTTTATATAACAATTAGTTAATTATTTGATTTCATATCCGACATTTTGTCGATGTTCGAGAATTTAGTAAAAAATAATCTTCTTATAATTACTAATTGTCCATGTGGTCAAAATTACATTATCTCAAAAATGATATTCATGATTTAGATATCATATATATCATATATATATATCTAGTGTATATTTATTTATAATATTCCATATCATTTGGAGTTATGAAATGAAACACATCATTCATGGAGATGGTAAGTCATACGTACGAATGAATGATACTTTTATTTATATTTTATATTTAAAGGAATCAAAACAAAATAATAAATATATATATTATAATTTATATATAATATCAATTTTATGTAACTTAATTAACTCCATATTTTATACGTTCCACGTGTGGAATGAACGGGTCATATACCTTTGAGGGGGCGATAGTCCACACATCCTCAAATGAAAGTATCATATTTACCCATTGTGGAAACAATAATGGTATGATATAAATGAAATATATAGAAGTATAGAGATAATTCAAATATAATATATATAACATGTAAATACAATTATATCATAATGTCCACCATAGGATGTGGGTGGAGAAGATTTAATGATCATTTTTCTATGAGATAGTAGTTTGATGTCCATAGAAAGAGTATGTTATTTACCCATTAAATGGAGGTGTGTGTAAGTGTAGTTAGAATACTTATCATATCAAAAACCTATTATAATGGAGATACTATTTTTTTAATATAATTGAATAAAAATAGTTTAGGTGGTTTGAAAAGTAAAATAATAGAAAAGAACTTAAGAAAACATGTTACCTTTAAATCGATTAACTCCATTTAGTTTGAACTTAAAGGATATCTATAAGTTCCTTATGCCTATGATACATCTACAATGTGGAAAATAGGGATCCTAAGAGCATATTTTGGGAGAGTTTGGATGATCCAAGGTGCTTGAGATGTGTGAGTAATGGGTAAGATTTGAGGGATTTTTATAAGGGGGGAGGTACTCTTTAGGAATGTTTGAAAATATTATTTTATTATATAATGATTTTCCATTTGTAAAAGTCAAATACTTATTAAAGTTTAAGATAAGATGAATCCTGTTCGAAATAAAATCATCCAAAAAAAATTGGGAAGATTTTGGATTTTTTTTAATTTTTATTATCTTATTTATTTAAATTACTCATTAATGAGGTAAACCATGCATCATTATTTTATCATATGTAATTTTATTTATTTGATGTCAAAAAATTATAAATAAAATAATATGATGTAGAAAATAATTTTATATTTATAAATAAAATTTTAGTCAAATATATCAATCATATAACCCCACATTAAAATTGTTTTAGCAAAATAATATATGTTTATGATATTTTTATATTTACATTAAATAAACTTTTTTTAGTGTCATTATCTTACCCAAATGACTTTCAAAGGCAAAACAACTCACCCGAATATCTTCTTTTTCATCCATGACTAATAAATTAAGGTTTAGAAAATTTTTATAACAATTATATATTATTATAATATTTTTTTTTCTGTGAGTAACCATTTTGACCTTTAACCTTCGTAAATAGAAGTCTGAAGTTACTATTCATAAAATTTTTTTTCATCATATTAGACCACATTATTGTCACTGATAAAAACCATGTATGTCAGTTTTTTAAAACTCAATTCACAGATGTGCTAAAATTGCATTTAAATGATGAAGTCCGTTTTTTAAACTACTACTTAGTGTTTTCAATATGCATCAAAAATTGAAGGTTTTCAGAAAAATACAAAAAAATCAGCCTAAGTTATATTTGATATTCTGAATTAAAATATGATTATCAATTAAAAAGATAATCTAGCAATATACATAAATTAAATTAAAAGTCAGTTTTGAATTAAAATACAGTATTTTTTACAATTCATTAAAAATGAATTTTTTCAGAAAAATTCCAATAATTTACCCATAGTAAATATTGATGTATTGATTATGAAGAGGAATTTTATTTTCTCAAATTAAACATATAAAATTTACCAAAAATATATTTAAAGAGGGTTCTCCATCAAATGGTTGTAAATCAACATTTCAATGAATAATAGAGTATTTCTGCTTGAAATTAGATTCATTCAATTTTTAAATCCGTAAATGTTATTGGATAAATGTAAAAGAAATTAATAGAAATTTTTAATAATGTTGTAGTTAGTTCTATTCATTATCTCCAATACAAGATCAAGGCGTTAACAACCATTTAAAATAATATTATATTATTATTTTTTAGAATGACCCATCACTGTGAGCAACATAATATTTCAAAAAAAACGATGTTTCATATCAAGTATGCCAACGAATGTTGAATTCCCTTTAATGTAAAATTAATATTTATTTCAAATATATTAATAAATATTAAAATGTATTATTCTTTATTTACTTTGGATGTTACACTATTACTCACTGTAATTTATAAAATAGTGAAAAATGTATATTTCCATCAACAACATCATATTTATTTATTTCACAAAGTGTTAACATCCACATCCTTAATTTTTAATTGTATTATCATTTACGTAGCTTATCACTATACCTTTTAGTTTATGTTTTACATTGGATAAAATTTTGAAATAATAAATAAAATAATTTTATTAAATCGTGATGAAAAAAGTAACAAGGAATTTATATCTAAATAAATATTTAATATGTAACTTAACATGCTCACATTACATATTTTAACAATCATTGAATTGTTTATACAAAATTTAGTTCTTGTAGATCAATTATCCCTTCTATTTAAATAATTTATTTTTAATTCACTTTAAATGTGAGTTAGATAAGAATAAGAATATTTCCATACATCATTCATTACTAGATTTGTATTACATTATAATTCTTATTACCAAAAAATCACTCATTTATATACATTTCCAATAATATTTCTATTTTAATTGTTTTTATCAACACTAAAAATATCCAATAATGTTATTTCTTATTTAAATTTAAATAATTTAATTAAAACATTAAGGCCATTTGATTTAGAACCCAACATTTTCAAAAAATATTAAATTGAAATACTTTTTCTATAAAACACTCGCAATCCATCTTACAAAACTATATTTGACACCCCCACTGGTTTCATGGAAGTAATTCCCATAGTTAATTATGATAACATAAAACATATCACATATTAATAATTTCAGGTGACATTATCTAAATATCAGTAAATCTATAATTTCAAGGCATCAGAGGATCAAAAGATTTTTTTGCAAGAATTTAATTAAACAATTCTACAAATTGTTGTCTTACAATCATAAAAATCATTACAATGTAATAAGATATTAATTACTTTATCATAACATAAAATATTAAAAATTTTATAACACTCCTACTACTATAATTAAATCCTTGACAATAATAATGTTAAACAAACACCCGTATGAAATTTAAAACAAACTCAATATAATGTCTAACACACCCTAGAAAACCTGATTTTCATAATAACATTCATTCATAAAAAATATAGAGGTTATATATATTTAATATTATTCATGTATTTATATTTCTATAACCAAATTATCTCCCCCAGGGGTTCACTACTAACATGTTAAGCTATAAAATATGATAAACGATATTCACATAAATCATGTTTTATGAAACACTGGATAAAACCATTTATTTTATCTTGGTCATGATACATAAATATTAACAACAAATATTAAATTATAAAAGGACAACTGTTTAAAAAATCATAGAGAATTAAGTTGGTTTCTAGAATTTATAAAGATATTATTAAATATTTATATTTGGGATATTTTATTACTACTTAATGTTCTATTTTAACAAAACATTTTAGTAACTTCAGAAATATGACACATATGATCATAATAACAATTATCTGAATAGAATTACTATTTCTATAATTGTTAGGGAAAAAGTATTCAAAATATAGAGCAAAAAAGCAGCAATGACATTTATATCCTCCTATATATTACTCATTACCCTTCAAATCAAAAACTATCAATAGAAAAACATTAATTAAAATTTTAAATAATAATTATATACACCTAGAAATATTCTATCATATCTTCCATGAATAAATCATATAAGTAATTTAATTAATTGTGTCATTATCAAAAAAATGAAATAATCTATATTTCTCCACCTTATGTCATTAATTATATGAAAACATTATTTAGCCATTAATCATTATTATTTGGTGATATCAATATCTCATTGGTATCCACATAAATAATATTTGTAAAATGAAAATAATAAAAATATAGTTAGTGTCATCAAAAAATATCTTTCAGAATAAGAGAAATAATTAGAAACCAATTAAAAAATATAAAAAAACTACATAATTCAATTTCAATAAAAATTCATTCACACATAATAATATTAATAAATATTTTACTCTATTTACCTTAACCACTTTTTATACTATTATCAGTTTAATTTTTTTAAATAATAATTTACATCTATAAAATGTTATAAAATTAATATATATGTTATTCTTATAATTATATCAATTATAATATTATATATGTAACCATGCTTTAACATCATGATTAAAAATTATTAAAAAACAATTATTATATGATAATGTACTGTTTTTAGAAGCTTGGTGTAAATGTAATTTAATTTCAGTAGATTAATTTGAAAATAATCATTTTATCTTCTCTAAATCACTAGAATTCATTAAAAAGGAAACACATGTGACATGAATGTACATAATCTTGGTATCAACCGAGGATAAACATTATTTTTTCTAAGGTTTTTGTTAAGCATCTGAATCTTTCATCAGATCATATTAGGACATAATAACGTGTGTACTAGTCAGTCTCCATTGGGTTCGACCAATGTTATTTACTTACTAGACCAATGAAATCATCTCCCATGCATAACTCCATCCACTGTCCTAAAAATCAACCAAAACCACTAGTATCACAATTTCATGGGTCACTACAATTGGGAACCCCTTTAGGTCCTATATTGAAGGTGAGAGTGAACCTTATACCGCACATATAAATAGTATAATAACAATTATTAAAACTCAGAGTATAAAACATACAATATGGGTTCTATTGGTCTCCAAAATAGTAGGTTTATAAAATAACTCCACCAATCAATACAATGAATAATAATTAATGAAAAATTCAATAAAATTAATAATAATATAACATAATTAATGAACATTAATAAAAGGTAATTCCCCAAAATGATAACACCTAAACACCTCCCAAACAATAACACTACATCAAGTCATTGAATATTAAATGTGTGGTCAAAATCCATTATAATTAACTAAATAAATATATATATACATATATATATATATATGGTTTAGAATATAATTATACAAATTAAGATCCTCCTTATGATCCCCCATGAAAATGTGAGCGAATCAGACAAATTATTATGTGATTCAGTAGGAGAACCATTATGCGCACAAGTTAACTACCAATTTGATGCCACATTAAGGATTTCACACCAAGTATCAAACACAATATAGAAAAAAAATTAGAATAATATAATCAAAGGATACAAACACATCTTCCATATTAATTCATAACACTCATTCCCCCATCATCAAGTATTTTAGGTATCATCCCTTCTAAATTTTCAGCATCATTATTACGAGAAATACAAACAATCAACCAATTATAATAACCACATTATCATAACAGGAATGCCAAACTATCAATCCATTACAACAATTATATCATAAATTTACAACATCATATTATCCTAAATCATCATATAATATATTTATCTGTAATAATAACAGATCATGAACATTATAAACATTAACCTTGTTCCCTACTCCTATAACACATGAACTACACTATGTAAGAAAACCCCACTGTATAATGCCCGAAGTGAGGGTGTTGATGTGGGGGTAGTGATCCATCTTCCCTATAACACATACATGTTAAAGAAAACACCTAGAACCAAAAAAATTTAGGCATGTTGTTGTTTATCCATCTATAGTGGGATTAATACACAAACCACAACATAATAAATCATTTTATATAATATCCAAATATAATCCCAACATGGAGGGTCCATAAGAATAATAACATCATTATTACCCATCATTATCAACACACTATCATTGAATGAAACCACTACTGATGCAATATATGAAAAAAATGGTCATTCCACTTACCCAAAAAAATTCAAAATTAGAATAATTGACTATACCTTATGTAATTATATCATTATTTCATTTCATGATTAATTTCTACCAACCGATAATTGTTAATTAAGCCAATGATTTAAATATTTAATGATATACCACTTATAACTAATATAAAATTTTATTCTAGAAAAATTCACTTCATTATCATTAATTTATATTATAGTCAAATATCATTATCTTTTTAATTCCATAAATTTTAATTAATCAATATATATTTACAAATTATATTTATCCACCACTAGAATACTATTAATCTATAAAAAATAACAAATCAAGCTACCATACCACGAAAGTCCTTAAATCCCATCATGGAAAATAAAACATTGATGCCAAAAACCCACACAACCCTCAACAATAAGTCAAAACACCCACCACTTCACCATTCATGACAACAAACACAAACCCACTGCCCAACACATGGAAAACACAACAAATAAACCTAGACATAAACTTTATTTATGGTCTCAGGTATCCATTTACAAATGTAATAATTAGTTCATTGATTCTTTAATTACCCATATTTAATATCAACTCATTCATATTAAAATTTTAAATTAATTCCCCAATATTTTCATTTATACAAAACAACATTCTAGCACCATATCAATATTTACTGTCTATAAAATCCATAAATCATATCCAATAAAATATCCACACAGAGATTTATTTAATTCTATAGTCACAACTGCTCAAATGGATACAGAAAATTTACTGACCAATATACTTATAAGAATATAAAAAATTATCAATTAAACATTTTATTCTAATTCAAACATTTTAAAAAAACCATTTAAATTACCTTCATAGATTATTATTTAATTATATAATGTGTTTTCATCATAGAAACAAGACAATATTTCTTATTTTCTAGGAGAAATTTATTCATTTCTTTGAAAGGATAAAAAATATAAAAAATATGATAGAATAATTATGTAGATGTGTATAAACATACAAAATATATATATATACCATCACATTGTGGATCAATAGTGACGTGAGATAGATATACACATACCAAGAAAAATTACCCATAAGTGAGAATGATATTCTAATATACAGTTGAGATAACCAAATTTCATAAAGATTTACCCTATCATAAGGTAGGGAAGACCAGGAAGTAATTTTCTATTAACATTAAATTAATTATGAATTACCCATACATGAATGGAAGGACGCTTAAATTAGACTAGATGACTTTTATGCTGCATGTTTCACCATTTTATATTAAAAAGTTCAAAATAACTAAAAAAAGAAGGTTTTTGTTAAAAAAAATCACTTTATTTTTTGTTTTGAATTATTTTATGAAAAGTTAAATCTCGTCAAATATTTTTTATTATTTCCAAAATTTCATAAATCAAATTAAATATTTGTTGTAAAATTTATAAATCTTAAATCCATTTTAAAGAAAAATTGAAATTGAAAAAATATCCATAATCCTAATAAATTCCCTTGAAAAATCCTCACATACTGTAACACATAGGAATGAAATAGTAATATTGGTAGAAAAAACATAGGGCCTTATATTCTCTCACATTACAATTCAATAAATATCAAAAACAATATTGTAGGAATTAAAACCCATATAAAACAAAAAATTCTTTAATAGGATATCATATCATCATTATTAAATTTTTTTCTATATAAGGATACAAAAAAGTATCTTCCAAAAAATTTTGTGCATGAAAATGAAGGTAGTTTTTTTATAATGAAAAAAATTATTATAAGTTAAAATATTCACAAAGATAATGGTATTAATTTATGAATTTCTTTATTTTGACTATGTAAATTATAAATATTATAGTTTATATCAAAACATATATTATGATTTTAATTATTACATAAGTAAATTTTTTTATTTTTATATTATATTCCTTATCGACTACGAAAAATTTATATATTAGGTGTATCCAAATTAATGAGAAACTTTAGAATTTATGGATTTACAATATTATTCTTTTATCTGGTTTAATGTTTATTAATTAAGTTATAAATAGTTTAAATAACATGAATATTGTATTTAGGATTTACTGAAACAGTTTTTATATCATAATGACTATATAATCTATTAATTAAATGGGAAGAAAATTCAATATTATACATGATAAAATACTATTTCCAAAAAGATTTTATGTAGAGAATGGTAATTATTGTAGAACTGATATACTTATTTCATAATATTATTTATTTAGAGAAATTTTTTTAAAAAAATGATCCAAATTTAATTTCCTTTTATCGATGTGAGATTATTACTATGGTATATGTTTGAAACATTTTAATATGTTCTTCTATTTTATGATAGTGGATATGTAAAACTAATATCTTATATTTATTAAATTTTAATAGGTAATGTTGATTACTATTATTATACCTCATAGGGTGACTTAATTATTTTTGGAAGATGTGTGTTGTGGATAAAATAAGTAGCAATATTGGTTATATTTTTTGATGTATCGTAAGAATCCATATAGATTAAATCTGTAAAATATTAAAAATAATAAAATAGTTGAGATGTTGAGTATGATTTATTTTTAGTATGGGATATCCAATGTGGAATATGTATTACAATGATTCTATACCTATATTCACGATTCAATAAAAAATATATCATATTTCACATTCTCAAAGAGACTATTAAATCTGGTTACTTAATGCTTGATTTTATTTTTACCAGAGAGAAAATATTTACTATATCGATAAAAACACTCCCATATTGAAAATATATAATTATGAGGATGTTGATGGATTTCCAACCAATCCATAATTTGTAATTGTTTATTTTACCCTATATAAAAATTTGTATTTGGATTATTTTTATTAATGTTGATGATAGTCACGTTAATCCAGGATTTATATATTCCCTAAAAATGGGATTTTTTTATCATGATTGTTTATTATTTGATTAATTCGTTATTCATTAGAAATATATTATAGGAAAGATATTAATAAAAAAAATAATAATAAAATATCAATACATAAAATTTTATTGTATGGATTTATTCAAAAGTTTTATGAATTTATATAGATATTTCACATAAAACATTGAAATTAGAGAATCCTTTTGAAAAATAATTTATTTATTAACATGAATTAGGCCTTCATGGGACACTTTCACTATCATGATAAACAATATGATCTCATTCTAATTTCTTTACGTTAAGAGTATACAATTTAGTGTGATTACATTCCAATTTTTATCATTATTTTTATTATAACTAAGCTAAAAACACTGGCAGAATGATATTCAAACATAATGTAAATGAATATTTTTTAAAAATCTTATCAAATTATTATTAACAACATTCCATCCATAATTGAATGATATTTCCAATTATGGAATGAAGACCTATATGGATAGATTGTGAGATAGAATTATTCTTTGAAACCCCATTATTCTAGTCAATGTGGCCTTTTATATATTTTTCAAAAGTGTCCACATAAAATTATATAACCAATCCATCATAATGTAATAATTAATACACATATGTATTCATCATTATAAATTTAAATTATGAGAAAATGGGAGTGAAATTGATAAATAAAATTGAATTTGAAATAAATATGATATGATAATTATAGTGGAATAATTGTTTAATAATATGAATATTTTAAACATAAATTCATAGATATATTTATAAACTTTAATTTTTCATTTTAAAAGTCAATTTATTAGTCTGTTTAATATTTTTTGAATGAGTTTTAGTAGTTGGGATAAACTATAAAGTGGTTCTAGAATCATGATTAATAAATATGTTATTATATGATATTTTTATTGTAGTGATGGAGAAAAATATAGTTTTTATTCGTCATCTTTTTTTTAACAATGACATTCTTTTTATTATCGTCTAATTGATTGATTAATTTTATATTTCGAAGAGATGAAAATTTTAACATAGTGTTGAAAAGAAAAAAAAAGCTATATGTTTTTTAAATTGTAATTATAAATAAATATGTGGAGTGATGTATAAAAATATCTAATTTAACATAATTTGTTATACTGAAAATAAAAAAAGTTTGAGATTGTTGAGTACTTGGCGATGTATAATGATTTCCTTAATTGTTTATGTATATTGATATGTTTATATGGTTATCAAGGTCTAATGCACATCAAGATTTTTTAATTTTATTTATGATAATCACCATATTATGGGTTGAGGGGGAAACCTTACATGGACTATAGGCAGAAAGGAAGCAAGCGTATTATATAACTAGGAGCTCTTGGAGTACAATGCCTAATAAATGAACTGGAGGCCCACGACCCAACTTTAATAGAACTCCCCCCTCCCTAACATATTAATCATTGTATTACATTGCATCTATACGTTTAATATATTTTTATTTTCAAACATTAATCTTGTTATTCATAGATATTCTTTATTTACATTTTAATAAATATAATTGAGACGTCAAAAGTGGTTTTTATAAAATGAATAATATCACAGTTTTGGTAAAAATGTTTTTTTAAGTTGAAGAAATTTTAAAATTGAATAATTATTAATATTTTTTATTAAATTAAATATTTGATGTTATTTTTGGTTTATTTATTGATAAGAAGAAATTCAATTCTATATGTTGTGTAAGAGTATAATTTTATCTATTACAAATTTAATGTTAGTTACAAATTAATTTATAATTATTGATTTTATCTTCACAATAATTTACCTATAATTATTTATTTTATAGAAATAATACAATTATATATCCAAGAAATAAAAGTTTCTATTATTTTGATGAGTGAAAAACTATGGAATCGATGACTATGTTTCCATGTATTGGAAAATTAATAGTGATTTGGTTGTATTATAGTTAGTTCATTAGGTGAGAAATAAAATTTTAATCTTTTATATAAAATTAATGAAATACTATCAAATGTTATGAGATAGATATTTGATTTCTATAAAAAATTGATCATTATTTTATAATGAATTTTATATGTAGATTATTTCTTAAAATGATGAATTATAGTATATATAACGGATGTTATATAATTATTATTGATAATAACTAAAATTAAATAACATGTAGTAATGGTTGATAATGATTTCTAGTAAGGTAATATATAAATTTCAAGGGAATCAATGAATGACTAAATAAAGTGAATGAAATAACCTAATATTCATGAATATAAAAATAATTGATTCATTATTATACTAATAGGAATTCGATAATATATGTTGTTTAGAATCATTAAATTTGGAATTTTGATTTATATGTACTATAAATATAATATATTCCTTTTTGGAGTATAAATTCTTGTTTATTTGACTATTGCCTTTAGTTAAGGTAAATAAATTCTCTAGGTGTAGGGTAGTGTGATTTCACCAGATTATTTTATGTCATGATGGAGTTTTAAATTGATTTATACATCAGATAAGGCTTTATATATTCCATTTTATGATTTAAATGCTTCATTTTTTATTTTTAGCTACAATTATGGTTTTAAAAATTGAATGAACACATTGGAGAGACTTTTTATCATAAAAGTAAACTAAATGGAATGTAATTAATAAACAGAAATTGTATACCAATAAATGAAACATGAATCAATTCATTGGAGAAGACATCAAGGTTCTCTATCTAATAGTTTACATTAAATAGATATTGTACAAATTTTATATAACCATTATAAAAGTGGATTTTCAAGGAAATTCTAATACATTCCCTTTATAACAACACAATATTGAATGGAATATCACCAACATACACTCATACTAAGATAATAAATGCATGATATATTAAAATCAAAAACCTGTGGAGAAAAAGAAGAAGGTGTATTTTACCAATATATATGGTGTGTACATTGGTTTATGAAGTGTAATTATTTTTTCCTATGCAATTTAGAGTTGTTATATGATTTTGAAATTGTTCAAATAGCGTTAATTATCTTCCACTCTACAAATCCAACCCCCTGAAGCTATAGTTGTTTACAATAATTATTTCAAATATTTATTGATTCCATTTTACTTCTTATCCTCTACTATATCCTTTTGTGGTTTTTCTGTTTTTTTCTCAATTCCATACTCATAACTTAGGCCTTGAGAGGATAAATGATAATGTTTTAATTGTCTTCATGTGATTCAATTTAAAAATTTCTTTTGTGTAAAATTCACGATACCCAAATTATATTATATTAATGTTGTAATAGTATAATTAGGGTAAGGACAATGAAATTACATTGTCCAAACCAAATACAATTTGTTGTGTTCATTTCAAAAAATATTATTTTTTATTTAGATTTTTATTTTTTAAATAATTTAATCAAGGACCATGTTATCAAAACATAAATAATGAAATTTTTCATTTTATAATTGAAAAATTATAGTATGATTAAACACTATAGGGTTTATGAATTTCATAAAAAAATAGGGAAAATTTTAATTTTTATAATTAACCATGATTAAAATTAAAACCCCATTATGCTATTTTCATCAATCATTCCTTTTTTTATTTTCCTTTTTTATTTCACTTGTTTTACTTTTATTAATTTTTTACTATTCATTTTATGAATAATTGACCATCATTTTATTAAATATGAGCGATTAGTTATTTTATTGTGGGATTGATCCCAATAATCCGATGGTACTATAGTGCGATAGAAAATAAAATTTTCATTGCATGAAATGAGTATAGTTACATAATAATTCATGAATATCATAACCATATTCTCATTTTTTAAACACTAGAAACACTAAGAAGATTTTTCCACAACACATTAATAATAATAAAAATCAATAGATTTCTTCTTACCAATCTTGATCTATCCAATACCTTTCATATTGACTAATCCATAATTTTTTTTCGTATCATTGATTTAATTATATTGTTATATATAATTCATGATATTGATTTTGTTTTCATGTTTGATAAGAAACAATTATAATGTAATGACATATTCTACTTTTTAAAATATTTTTCATCTGCATGAATCTTAATTTCATGTTTTCTATTATTTATAACATTAAAGGACTCATAAAATAATTTCTTCAACTACTCTAGTATGATAGAAAGTTTTTTGGTGGTGTTTCCTAGTTTGATAAACCTTAGACAAGATTCTCATGAAAATAAAACCTATTTTTCAATTATACCTTTCCCTATTGATATTATACACCCTATACATAATGAATTTCATTATTCACTCATCCATGATTCAAATACACTGTTTTATTAATATATTGATTGATTAATTTAGAAAACATACTATTTATGCCCATATTATATTCTCTAAAAACATCTTCCCTCAAAAATATATATTATCATATGTAAATTTAATCTTATCAATGTTCAATTTAATTCTATTAAAGTAGATATTCACCAATTAATCTTATCCTTCGCAATATATCAATATTTTCCTATTAAAGTGACCATTACCTTTAGTTTAATCTTGATATTTATTTATCTCCCAAACACTTTTCCTTTTGATAAAATTGTACCAAGAAATATTTTGGCATTTTCTCTATATTATTGTTTCATGGAAGAAATTACAATCTACAATCATTTTTTAAGGCTAGAAATATTTAAATTGGTATATTATATATTCTAAATAATCAATGGAACAATGTAATATTAATTAGACTCACTAAATTAATTTAATACCTTCCTCATTAATTTTGAGTGGTCAATAACCTATTTCAAGGAATTTTTTAACTCCGGATATCTAATTTGTATCATATAATGCCCATTATTAATTATCATTTCATCAAGATCATTAAGATACACATTCTTGGAGATTAAATATTAAATTATAATCTAAATATTTCTCTATCATAATATACATATATATTTCATATCTCTAATATTTCTTTAGAACTCAATATCTATGTCAGTATTATAATTCACTATTCAATATAAAACAGAATTTATAATTAATCATTCACCTTATTTAATGCACTAATCCTTTATTCATATATCTTATTTTCTCTGAAGGACACTTTGATATCAATAATATGTTTAAATTCCATTTTTTTCTCTTTAACACTTCTCTTTCTTATCAAAAATCTATTCATGTTCTATACTCAAGGGATCTTTGTGGGAATGGAATATGTTAAAAAGAGTTTCTTCCATCAAACCAAAAAATCCTGATGATCTTTTTGGTTGGTAAACCTAAATTTCTTTTACATTATTTATAGGAAAACCGTATTTAGAAAATTGAATTATCTTTATAATTAAATGGCTTAAATTGAAACTTTCCTCAATGATTAATTTTTCCTCATTGCCTTCATTTCATGAATAAAATGATTAATTATTCAATGTTTTTGAAAGATTAATTATAATTATTTTTTCTGTTTTAAGAATATATATAATCAAATTGTTTCAATAATTTATTACGTTAAATTATAACTCTATTTATATTTGTAATTTTCTTTATAATGATGGTCCTCTTCTCATCTTATAAGGGATAAAAATATTATTGAGTTTTTAAGGATCCACTCATCCTTGACCAGATACCCAATGGGTAAAATCATCAGATAATATTTATTCATGAGGATTCTAAAAATATTCCTTATATTTGTATAATAATCAAGACTTTGACCATGGAATACAATTTTGTTCACTATTTTATTTTCACAATTGAAGAATGCTTCCATTAACTAATCTTCTATGATTTGGTTATCATCAAACATATATGATATGTTTTTTTGGAGACTCTGTCACATTCATAACTATTTCATGAATATCATTAATTATTTTTCTAGTTTTTTATTAATAAATTAATTCTAAAAACTCATGAAAACAGCATATCCATGATTGAAGAGAGTGACACAATGTGTTCTCTAGAGTTAATTGTCATATTCTTCTAATCCATAAATGTACTTTTGGTTCTATTTTTATAAGGAATAGAATCATTACTGATGATATTATTGTCATAGAATATGAGTGATATAATATCGAGAACCATACATTATTAATATATATTAAATACATTTCAATTAAAATTTAGAACTACATTTTAATTTATATTATTTTTAGATGATGTATTTATCATCCACATATGATATTAATAATTAGGATAACTACATTTTAATTTATATAGTTTAGTATCTGGTATGCCATCGAAAATTGCATTCCCTTTAATGTAAAATTAATATTTATTTCACTTATATTAATAAATATTAAAATGTATTATTCTTTATTTACTTGGGTTGTTACACTATTACTCGTTGTAATTTACAAAATAGAAAAAATGTATATTTCCATCAACAACATCATATTTATTTATTTCACAAGGTGTTAACATCCACATCCTTAATTTTTAATTTTATTACCATTTACATATCTTATCACTATACCTTTCCAGTTATTTTTTACATTAGATAAAATTTAGAAATAATAAATAAAATAATTTTATTAAATCGTGATGAATAAAGTGCCATGTAAATTATATCGTAATAAATATTTAATATGTAACATAACATGCTCACATAACATATTTTTACATTCCTTGAATTTTTTATACAAAATTTAGTTCTTGTAGATCAATTCCCACTTCTATTTAAATATTTATTTTAAATTCACTTTAAATGTGAGTTGGATAAGAATAAGAATATTTCCATACATCATTCAGGACTAGATGTCTATTACATTATGATTCTTATTACTAAAAAATCACTCATTTATATATATTTCCAATAATATTTCTATTTTAACTCTTTTTATTAACACTTAATATATCCATTAATGCTAATTATTTTTTGAATTTAAATAATGAAATTAAAACATTAAGGCCACTTGATTTAGAACCCAACATTTAAAAAAATATTAAATTGAAATACTTTTTCAATAAAACACTCGCAATCCATCTTACAAAACTGTATTTGACACCCACACTGGTTTTATGGAAGTAATTCCAATACTTAACTATGATAACGTAAAACATATCACATATTAATAATTTCTAGTGACATTATCTAAATAAAAGTACATCTATAATTACAAGGAATCAAAGGATCAGAAGATTTTTTTGCAAGAATTTAATAAAACAATTACAGAAGTTTTTGTATTAAAATCATAAAAATCATAAAAATTTAATACGATTTTAATTACTTTATCATAACATGAAATAATAAAAAATTTATAACACTCCTACTACTATAATTAAATCCTTGACCATAATAATGTTAAACAAACTCAATATAGTGTCTAACACACCCTAGTAAACATTATTTTCCTAATAACATTCATTCATAAATAATATAGAGGTTATATATATTTAATATTATTCATGTATTTTAATTTTTAAAACCAAATTATACTCCTTATTGCTTCACTACTAACATGTTAAGCTATAAAATATGATAAACGATATTCACATAAAACATGTTTTATAAAACACCAGATAAAAACCATTTATTTTATCTTGGTCATGATAAATAAATATATACAAGAAATATTAAATTATAAAAGGACAACTAGTTAAATATTCTTATAGAATTAAGTTGGTTTCTAGAATTTATCACGATCTTATTAAATATTTATATTAAGTATATTTTATTACTACTTAATGTTCTATTTTAACACAACATTTTAGTAACTTCAGAAATATGACTCATATAATCATAATAAAAATTATCTGAATAGAATTACTATATCTATAAAAGTTAGGGAAAAAATACTCAGAATATAGAGGAAAAAACAGCAATGACATTTATATCCTCCTTTATATTACTCATTACCCTTCGAATAAAAAAACTATCAATAGAAAAACATTAATTAAAATTTTAAATATTCATTATTTACCCCTAGAAATATTCTATCATATCTTCTATGTATAAATCATATATGTAATTTAATTAATTGTGTCATTATCAAAAAAATGCAATAATATATATTTCTCCACCTTATGTCAATAATAATATGACAACATTATTTATCCATTAATCATGATTAATTGGTCATATAAATATCTCATTGGAATCCACATAAAAAATATTGTAAAGTCAAAACAATAAAAATATATTTAGCGTCATCATAAATTATCTTTCACAATAATGGAAATAATTACAAACTAATTAAAAAATATAAAACAATTACACAATTCAATTTCAATAAATATTCATTCACACATAATATTATAAATAAATATTTTACTCTATTTACCCTAACCTCTTTTATAGTATTATCAGTTTAATTTTTTTAACGAATAATTTACATCTAAAAATGTAATAAAAATAATATATATGTTATTCTTATAATTATAACAATTATAATATTATATCTGTAACCATGTATAAACATCATGATAAAAAAGTATTAAAATTCCATTATTATATGGTAATGTACTATTCTTGGCATTTTGGTGTAAATTTAATTTAATTTCACTAGATTAATTTAAAAATAATTATTTTATCTTCTCTAAATCACTACAATTGAGTAAAAAGGAAAAACATGCGACATGAATGTACATAATCCAGGTATCAACTGAGGATAAACATTCTTTTTCCAATGGTGTTTGTTAAGCATCTGAAGCTTGCATCAGATCATATTAGGACATAATAACGTGTGTACTTGACATTCTCCACTATGTTCAACTAATGTTACTTCCTTACTAGACCTGTGAAATCATCTCCCATGCATAACTTCATCCACTATCCTAGCATCCAGCAAAAAAACTAGTATCACAATTTCATGGGTCACTAACACTGGGAACCCATTTAGGGCCTATAGTGAAGGTGAGAGTGATCCCTATACCCACCTATAAAAAGTATAATGAGAATTATTAACACATAGAGTATAAAACATACAATATGGGTTCTATTGGTCTCTAAAGTAGTAGGATTATAAAATAAGTCCACCAATCAATATAATGAATAATAATTACTTGGAAAGTAAATAAAAGTAATAATAATATAACATAATTTGTTAACATTAATAAAAGGTAAATCCCTAAAATGATAACACCAAAACATCTCCCAAACAATAATACTACATCAAGTCATTGAATCTTGAATGTGTGGCCAAAATCCATTATGATTCCCTAAATAAATATATATATATATATATATATATATATATATGAGATTTAGAATATAATTATACAAAGTAAGATCCTCCTCATTATCTCCCATGAAAATGTGAGCGAATCATACAAATTCTTGTGTGATTCAGTAGGAGAACCACTATGCACAAAACAAGTTAACTACCAATTTGTTTCCTCTTTATGGCTTGCAAACCAAATATCACACAAAATATAGAAACAAAATTAAAAGAATATAATAAAATGATAGAAACACATCTTCCATATTAATTCTTCACACTCATTCCCCCATCATCAAATATTTTATGTATCATCCCTTTTAAATTTTCAACCTCATCCTTACGAGAATTCTGAACAATCAACCAATTATAATAACTGCATTATCAAAACAATATTTCCAAAAAATAAATCCATTCCAACAATCCTATCATCAAATTAAAACATCATATCATTCTAAATCATCATATAATATATTTATCTGTAATAATAACAGATCATGAACATTATATACAATAGCCTTCTTTCCTCTTCCAATTACACATGACCTGTACTATGTAAAAAGACCCCACTGTATAATGCCTGAAGGGAGGGTGTTGATGTGGGGGTAGTGATCCATCATCCCTATAACACATACATGTTAGGGAAAACACCTAAAACCAAAAATGTTTAGGCATATTAATGTTTATATGTCTATAGTGGGATGAATATAAAAACCACAACATAATAAATCCTATTATATAATAACCAAATATAATCCCAACCAGGAGGGTCCATAAGAATAATAACATAATTATTACCCACCATTATCACCGCGCTATCATTGAATGACACCACTACTGATGCAATATATGAAAACAATGGTCATTCCACTTACGCAAAAAATTCAAAATTACAATAATTTACTACATCCTATGTAATTATATAATTATTTCATTTCTTGATAAATTTTTACCAACCTATAATCGATAATTAATACAATTATTTAAATATTTAATGATATACCACTTATAACTAATATAAAATTTTATTCAAGAAAAATACACTTCATTGTCATTTATTTATATTAGAGTCAAATATCATTATCCATTTTATTCTATCAATTTTAATTAATCAATATATCATTCAAATTATATTTATCCACCACTAGAAAGCTATTAATACACACAAAATAACCAAAATGATACAATACCATGAAAATCACTAAATCCCATCATGGAAAATAAAACATGGATGCCAAAAATCCACACAACCATCAACATCAATTCAACAGACCCACCACTTCCCCATGCATGAAAACAAACACAAACCCACTTCCCAACACATGGAAAACACAATATCTAAACCTAGACATAACCATATTTATGGTCTCAGGTATGCATTTAAAAATTTAATAATTAGTTCATTGATTCCTTAATTACCCATATTTAATATCAACTCATTCATATTCGATTTTTAAATTAATTCCCCAATATTTTAATTTATACAAAACCACATTCTAGCACTATATCAATATTTACTATCTATAAAATCCATAAATCATATCCACTAAAATATCCACACAGAGATGAATTTAATTCTATAGTCTCCACTGCTCAAATGGATTCAAAATATTTAATAACCAATATACTTATAAGAATATAAAAAATAACAATTATACATTTTATTCTAATTCAAACATTTCAAAAAAACCCATTAAATTACCTTCATAGATTATTATTATAAGGCCTCGGCCTTAAACCATACTCAATATTGAATTAAATGAATAATTCACATTGAGGAACTTTTCAGGTTTAAAGTTTTAGAGAATTATGACATAACTATTACATCTCAAAAGATTACAAAGTAGTCACTTCTACTGAATTTCCATATAATAAAACCTCATAAAAAGAAACATGTCTACTTTCATGTTTTAGATAGCATGACTTTACCTTGATCCCATCCTTTAGCCTATTACACATTAAGTCCTGTGAAAAACATTTCGAAAAAAACTTGTGATGAGCATAAAAATCTTAGTAAGGGATACACAAAGAATGAAAACTGTTAGTTTTTTAAACATCAAGTAAACCATGTATACTTTTTAAAAGTAATACCTTCACCTTTATGAAGTAGTAAAGACTCTTCACTGATTAAAATATCATTACATACCCTTTTGTAACCAAAATATTACCATAAAACCCATATAAAGAACACATAACATAAATAGGTAACTTGGGACATAAACATACATAAGTAGAATAACAATACGGCAGACTTCCACACATATCACTTAATGGAATATCCATACGGCCAACATCCACAAATACTTATTGGAATATCCATACGACCGACTTCCATACCCAATGCATTGGAGGTTATAACGTAACCACCCGTCCTGGTATTAACGGCACCACCCGTTATATGGTTTATCACGTAACCACCCGTAAAATGTCCAAGTACCATCATTACACATAAAACAATGAAAATATAAATATTTCAATAAAAACATTTCATTTTCAATCAATGTATGTAATTCCAAGATATGGAATTTATCAATCCATTTTCAAAAATCATTTAAAAGAGATTTTTGAATCAATGTGTCCCATACCACTTTGAAGATTTTATTGGAATTATAATTTTAAAACATTAATGTCCATATAAATAAATACTGAAAACGATTTTGAAAACATGGACATTAGAGATAAATATTTAGAATAATAAATCTTTAAAACATTTAAAACGTTATTTTTTAAAGAGTTTTTAAAAAAACGAGAGACTCTTGAATACAAATAATAGCGGAATAAAATTTAATCCGAACTTTATAATATCATGAGAATAAAGGGATTCATGATATAATATGTCAAAGGACAGTATACACACCATATAAGAGTGAATTGGTGCATAACAACAATGATGTCTCAACAGAACTGTAAAATGAGAAGAAATCCATTATAATGAAGGTATCCTTAAATTAAGGATAAATCAATATCATAATTATGTGTGACAAATATAAATACACCCAATATAAGTGGATATTAAGTGTAAAACAATCAAAGGTTATTCACACATATTCAAAGGATGACATATTCAATAACTACATGTCGAATCCAATGAAATCGAAATTAGGTTAAGAAGTTCCCTTGGTAAAATTCGACAGCCTAATGGCGTCACATAAAATGTTACAAAAAGGGTTGATGAGAGAGATAAAGGGGATCTCATCACTTGGACATAAAATTATATAAATAAGGATATAGAAGAACGTATCCCAACATAATAGTATGTGAATTAAAAGACATAACAAAAAAAAAGTCTTTTAAAAAAATGAGGGTGAAAGGTCCCCTTACCGAGTGGGGTAACATTCGAAAAGTACACCCCATGGAAGAAGGGTCATACAATGAAGATGTAAATACCCATAAATGAAATTATACTACACAAAGTGTATAATAATGGCCATTATATACACCAATCAACGGAAATAGTGGCAAACATAGTATAAATGTCATGGGAATAAAAATGAGATGAAAAATCACTTACGAAAACTCAGCAGCCTAACGGCGCCACTTAAAACTTCCAAAAATGGATTTATGATATCAAATAGGGTCTCCCATAATATTAAAATAAAAATTAAAGTATGAGGAATATAAAATAACATCCCCAAACATAATAATGATGGGCTTAAAAGAAATGACATAAATGAGAGTACTTAAAAAGAAAGAGAGAGGTTGGATCCCTTACCTCAAGTCCAACTTGTCTTGTTCGTTTCTTTATATTCCTGAATAATAAAATTTGGTCAATTTATAATTGCTTAACGACCTAATATAAATATTATTATTCAGTTCTTATCACATATTATAATGTTATAATAATTGGTTAATAATATGACATCATATCAGACGTTTTTGTCGATGTTTGGTACATGAGTCAAAAATTGAACTTCTTGGAAAATAATTTTTCATGTAGTTATAGGTACATCATATCCAGAATATTATTGATGTTGTAAATATCATATATATCCATTATATATTCATTTTATACTATTCCATTGCATTTTGAGATAAAAATTAACATCACTGTTCATGGAGACGGTAGGCCGTACGTACGAATGAATGCTACATTAATTTTTTTGTCATATTAATGGAATTAAAACAAAATGAGATATATATATATATATATGTTATAATTCCATAATTATACCCATCATTTATATGTAATATATTACATATATATCCATTATATATATTTACTTATAATAGTACATAACATTTTGAGATAAGAAATGAAATGTACCGTTCATGGAAACAGTAAGCCGTACGTACACATGAATGCTACATCCATTTCTATTTCATATTTAATGGAATTAAAACATAATGATACATAATATTATTTTAATTCCAGTATGGTATCATATATAATATAATTTAATATATCCTTTATACATACCACATATGGTATTAACGAATCAAATCACTTTGAGGGGCGGTAGTCCGCACTTCCTTAAATGAAGATATCACATTTACCTATAATGGAAACCATAAAGGTATGACAGAAATGAAAAATAAAGAAGCTTAAGTAAAACATAAACATTATATATATCATATATAAATATAGTGTCATCTTAATGTCCACCTTTGAAGGTGTTAGAAGAATGTTGAACAATCATCGTTTCGTGAGGCAGAAATTCACCATCCACAGAAACAGTATGTTCTTTAACCATTATATGTAGGTGTGTGTAAGTGTAGCTCGAATACTTCTTATAAAAAAATCCTAGTATATTTAAGATATTGTATTTGTTACAAAATAAATGAATAAAAAGATCTTAGGGGGTTGGAGAAGAAAAATAAAACATAAGAACACAAGAGAAGACACTACCTTTAAATCGGGTATCTCCTTTTGATTTGAGCACAAATGGTTCCTTGGGAAGACTTATGCCAAGTGAGGCTTCAATAAGTAATATAGTGAAGTGGATATACAAAATGGTCATGGGTTGGCTGAGCCAAATGCTTTGGAAGTGTGGGTAAGGTGGGAGAGGTGGGGTCCTTTTATAAGAGGAGAGGAGTGGCACTCTTGGAATGTAAGGAAATGTAACATTATTTCAGAATGAGTCTCGGATATTAATGGTCCCCCATTGATTTGTTTCGAGGATAAAATTATAAGGGTTCTAAATCCACCCATCCAATAGGTTTTGGACATGTGTAGGTCTCATATTTTACATTATCTTTCCATTTTATTTAAATCGTTAAATAATGAGGTCATCACTGCATCATCATGATGTCATAAATAATTTAATTTATTTAATGTCTAAAAATTATAAAAAAAAAATACAATGATGTAGGAAATAGTTTGAGCTTTCCAATGAATATTTATAGTAAAAAATCTGACTTTTATATCCCCATGTAAAAATTGTTTTAGTAAAACAACTCATGTTTGTGACATTTTAATTTTAACATTAAATAAAAAGGTATTAATGTCATTTTCCAACCAAAGTGGCTCTATGGGGTCCCCAAGTTGACCCATGGATTTTATTGGTCGGCCATGAGAAATAAAATAAGGGTAGGACATGTGTAAAGTTCATTTCATTTTATTAAAACATTATTTTTACCATAAACTACACCAATTACCTCTAATCGCGATTAAAAACTTAAAAGTTCCTATTCACCAAAAAATTATTTTAATCTCATTGAACCACATTTTAATTCTTAATTAAAACCATGTATGTTGGATTTTTGAAAATCAAATCACAGAAGTGGCAAAGTTTCATTTAAACGAAAAATCGGTTTCTTTAACTACCACTGAGTGGTTTCACTATTCATCAAAAATTGAAGTTTTTCAGAAAAATACCAAAAATTCACCCTAAGATATATTTGATATTCCGAACTCAAAAATGATATCTATTTTACAAAATTCAAAACATATAATTTTCATTTATTAATTTAATAATTAATTCTCACTGTCAAAACAAATAGTGTGTTTTTAAGAAACAATATATATTAAAAGATTGACACTAGTTTAAGTCCAATTTCAAAGTGAAATTAATTCCAACGACCACTATTGGGTGAAATGGTAAAAATATATTCTAATTTTACTTTAAAACCAATTCAAAAGATAATCTAATCATATAAATAAATTAGATTAAAAAGTGGTTTTGAATTAAAATACAACATTTTTCATTATTCATTAAAAAAATGAACTTTATCAGAAAAATACCAAAAATTTACAGAAATGAAATTTTGATGGCATGATTTTAAAGAAGAATTTTATTTTGTCAAACATAAAACATAAAATTGTCAAAAAGTGGATTTAAAAGAGGTTCACCATCAAAAGGCTGTTAATTGACCCATTAAAGAATACTAGAATGTTTAAGCTTAAAATTGGATTCATTCGCAATTTTAATCCTCTAACATTTATTATAAAGAGTAAAAATAATTGACAAACATATATAATCATTTGTAGTTAGTTCTGTTCATTCCCGCCATTACAATGGCTAGGAGTTAGCTACCATTTAAAATAATATTATTTAATTATTAGAGTGCAACGTACGATTTTAAAGGAACTCATTGTTGCGTATTGGGTAAGCCATCGAGCAGAGCGTTCCCTTTATATTAATATTAACATTTTATTCACAAATAGGGATAAATATAAAAATGTCATATTCTTTATTTACCTGGGGTGTTACATCATTCCCCCCTTTTGGGAATTACGTCCTCGCAATATTAAAATTGGGCTCGGAAACATCCTTGAAAGTCCCACATCAGAACAAGAGTCTGTAAAACAATTACTTTAAAATAAATAATGATAAGTAGAAAGGTCACCCTAGTTAACCCATACTAGGATTCCAAGAATGAAAATATGGACATGGTGGAAAAACAAGGGTCGTGTTCTAATGGAGAGTGATAGTAAACATGTCTAGGAGAAAGTTAACCATAAGAAAATCACAAACTTGTGATGGGTTAAACGGTATTCGATTCCCCAGTAGGAAAAGTTAGCAGTCAAAATTTTTGTTTTATGATACTATTCATTGAGGAATTTATTTTTTATCTTATGGAAACATACTTACTTGTCATGTTTACTTTAAACTTTTAATAGATTTCTTACACAAACTCATACTTTCCCCAAAAGACCAGTATTTAGGAAGACTTGTTCACATTAAGAGTACTATAATCAACTTTTAGAGAATCATATAATCCAAAAAAGAGAACTATATAAATCCCATATCTTTAGACCTTAACCAAAACCAAAACCAAAAAGGTTAGTACAATATCAGATAATCTAGAAAAGGATAACCCTTTATAAAAAGAAAATCAATTCTTAATCTCCAAAATTTTCCCAACAAAACCCAAAGTTCAACAAGGACCATTCGATACACAATTTGTCCATAAAATTCTTCAAAGTAAACCAAACTAAGATTGAAACCCAAATATTTGAAGGACTTAGTCACATAGTCTTCCTAGTTAAATCGTAACATTTATCTCCAAACAACATCAGTTGCTCTTAAAGTCTCGTTTTGAAAAGTAATTAACCTAATCACATATCCTCCATGATAGGTGAATAAATTTACATAGATAACCCAAAATCAATTTACTCTTAATTCATAAAATCAACTAACTAAAAAAACAAGTTATACTAACCAGGTACTTCACGTAGTCCAGTGGTAGGCGATAAATACAAGTTGCACTTTGGTTGTGGGTTCGATTCCCGCAGCTTTGTCCGACGCGACGAGTTGTCACACGTTCTGCATGTTGTACTTTTTCCAAAACTATATAATTATCAAAACATTCCCCAAAATGATATAAAATCTTCAAAAATAATCATAAAATATTTTAACCTCAATTCTATCTCATACCTTTCATTTTTCATCATAACATATAATAACCCATAATTACCTCAAAAGTAAGGACCATATAAACCATAATGGTTACCTTTATAATTATTACCTAAACATCCACATCGATTGGTCATATCGTAGATGATGCATTACAGAACATACCAAGGTTCAAATGGTTGATCATGACTCCTTGATATTTGTTTTAGAACAACCACTAGTTTCCTCATTGAATACCCCATTTCATCTAGTCTCTTAATCAGAGAACCACCACAGTTTCCTTCAAACCTATGGTCACTTTGGTGCCTGCTAGATCCATCCATTCACTAAAAACAGAAATGTCAGTGTGAGTATATCAACAAAACCATCATGTACTAATGAGGGGTATAACCACTACGATATACTTACTCATTCACTTTATCTAAAACAAGGACTCTTTCTGAAATCTTATCCATTATGGTACTGTCACTTATCCTTAGAGAATACCCTAACCTCTAAAGTTATCTAAACCATCCTTTGATACCAACTATAAGTCCCCGACCTGAAACCTTACTTAATATTGAATTAAATGAATAATTCACATTGAGGATCTTTTCAGGTTTAGAGTTTCATAGAATTAGGACATAACTATTACATATCAAAAGATTACAAAGTAGTCACTTCTACTAAATTTCCGTAAAATAAAAACTCTTAAAAAGAAACATGTCTAGTTCCATGTTTTAGATAGCATGACTTTCCCTTGATCCCATCCTTGAGCCTATTCCACATTAATTCCTTTGAAAAACATTTCAAAAAAACTTGGGGTGAACATAAAAAGCTCAGTAAGGGATACACAAAGAATGAAAACCGTTAGTTTTTAAAACATCAAGTAAACCATGTATACATTATCAAAGTAATACCTTCACCTTTATGAAGTAGTAAATACTCTTCACTGATTAAAATATCATTACTTACCCTTTTGTAACCAAAATATTACTATAAAACCCATATAAAGAACACATAACATATAAAGGTAACTTGGGACATAAACATACATAAGTGGAATAACCATATGGTCGAATTACACACATATCACTTAATGGAATAGCCATATGGATGACTTCCACACATACTTAATGGAATATCCATACGGCTGACTTCCATACCCAATGCATTGGAGGTTATAACATAAGCACTCGTCCTGGTATTCGGGGCACCACCCGTCATATGGTTTATCACGTAACCACCCGTAAAAAGTCCAAGTACCATCATTACACATAAAATATTGAAAATATAAATATTTCAATAACAACATTTCATTTTGAATCAAAATAAGTAATTCCAAGATATTGAATTTATCAATCCATTTTCAAAAATCATTTAAAAGAGATTTTTGAATCAAAGTGTCCCACACCACTTTGAATCTTTTATTGGAATTATAATTTTAAAACATTAATGTCCATATAAATAAATACTGAAAACCATTTTGAATACATGGACATTAAAGATAATGATTTTGAATAATAAATCTTTAAAACATTTAAAATGTTATTTTTGTTAAAGAGTTTTTAACAAAATTAGAGACTCTTGAATAAAAATAATAGCGGACTAAAATTTAATCAGAACATTATAATATCATGAGAATAAAGGGATTTATGATATAATATTCCAAATGACAGTATACACACCATATAAGAGTGAATTGGTGCATAACAACAATGAAGTCTCAAAAGAAATGTAAAATAAGATGAAATCCATTATAAAGAAGGTATCCTTAAATTAATGATAAATCCATCACATAGTTATGTGTGAAAAATATAAATACACCCAATTTAAGTGGATATTAAGTGTAAAACAATAAAAGGATATTCACACATATTCAAATGATGACATATTCAAAAACTACATGTTGAACCCAAAAAAATCGAAATTGGGTTAAGAAGTTCCCTTGGTAAAATTCGACAGCCTAACGGCGTCACATAAAATTTTACAAAAAGGGTTGATGAGGGGGATAAAGGGGATCTCATCACATGGAAATAAAATTTAAATAAATAATGATATAGAATAATGTATCCCAACATAATAGTATGTGAATTAAAAGACAAAACAAAATAAGTCTTTTAAAAAAAGGAGGGTGAAAGGTCCCCTTACCGAGTTGGGTAACTTTTGAAAAGTACACGCCATGGAAGAAGGGTCATACATTGAAGATGTAAATACCCATAAATTAAATTATACTACACAAAGTGTATAATAATCGGCAGTAAATACACCACTCAAAGGAAATAGTGGCAAACGTAGCATAAATGTCACGAGAATAAAAGTGAGATGAAAAATCTCTTACGAAAACTCGGCAGCTTAACGACGCCACTTAAAACTTCCAAAAATGGATTTACGAGATCAAATAGGGTCTCCCATAATATGAACATAAAATTTAAAGTATGATGAATATAAAAGAAAATACCAAAACCTAATAAAGATGGCCATATAAGAAATGACATAAATGAGAGTACTTAAAAAGAAAGAGAGAGGTCGGATCCCTTACCTCAAGTCCAACTTGTCTAGTTCATTTCATTATATTCCTGAATAATAAACTTTGGTCAATTTATAATTTCTTAAGGACATCCTATAAAGATTATTATTCAGTTCATATCACATATTATAATGTTATAATAATTGGTTAATAATATGAGTTCATATTAGACGTTTTTGTCGATGTTTGCTGCATGAGACAAAAATTGAACTTGTTGGAAAATAATTTTCCATGTAATTATAGGTACATCCTATCCAGAATAGTATTGATGTTTTAAAAATCATATATATCCAGTATATATTAATTTTATACTGTTCCATATCATTTGGAGATAAAAATTAAAAGCATTGTTCATGGAGACGGTAGACCGTACGTACGCATGAACGCTACTTTAATTTTTTGTCAAATTAATTGAATTAAAAAAATGAGAGAGAGATATATATATATATATATATATGTTATAATTACAGAATTATATCAATCATTTAGATGTAATATATTACATATATATCCATTATATTTATGTACTTATAATAGTACATAACATTTTGAGATATGAAATGAAATGTACCGTTCATGGAGACGGTAAGCTGTACGTACGCATGACCGCTACATCCATTTATATTTCATATTTAATGGAATTAAAACATAATGATTCATAATAGTATTTTAATTCCAGTATGTTATCCTATATAATATCATTAAATATATCATTTATACATACCACATATGGTATTAACGAATCAAATCACTTTGAGGGGGTGGTAGTCCGCACATCCTTAAATGAAGATATCACGTTTACCCATAATGGAAACCATAAAGGTATTCCATAAATGAAAAATACATAAGATTAAGTAAAACATAAACATATTATATATCATATATAAATTTAGTGTCATCTTAATGTCCACCTTTGAAGGTGTTAGAATAATGTTGAACAATCATCGTTTCGTGAGGCAGAAAATATCCATCCACAGAAACAGTATGTTCTTTAACCATTAGATGTAGTTGTGTGTAAGTGTAGCTCGAATACATCTTATAAAAACATCCTAGTGTATTTAAGATACTGTATTCGTTGCAAAATAAATCAATAAAAAGAGTTTAGGTGGTTAGAGAAGCAAAATAAAACATAAGAACACAAGAGAAGACGCTACCTTTAAATCGGGTAACTCCTTTTGATTTGAGCTCAAATGTTTCCTTGGGAAGACTTCTGCACAAAGTGAGGCTTCAACGAGTAATAGAGGGATGTGGAGAGACAATAAGGGCATAGTTTGTCCTAGCCAAAGGCTTTGGAATTGTGGGTATGGTGGTAGAGGTGGGGGCCTTTTATAAGAGGAGAGGAGGGGCACTCTTGGAAAGTAAGGAAATGTTACATTATTTTAGAATGCGTTTCGGATATTAATGGTCCCCCATTGATGTGTTTTGATGATAAGGTTATAATGGTTCTAAATACACCCATCCAATAGGTTTTGGACATGTGTAGGTCTCATATTGTACATTATCTTTCTATTTTATTTAAATCGTTAAATAATGTGGTTATCGCTGCATCATCATGATGTCATAAATAATTTAATTTATTTAATGTCTACAAATTATAAAAAAAAATACAATGATGTATTAAATAGTTTTATATTTACAATGAATATTTATAGTCAAAAATATGACTTGTATATCACCTTGTAAAAATTGGTTTAGTAAAACAACTCATGTTTGTGACATTTTAATTTTAACATTAAATAAAAAGGTATTAATGTCATTTTCCAACCAAAGTGGCTCCATGGGGTCCTCAAGTTGACCCATGGATTTTATTGGTTGGCCATGAGAAATCAAATAAGGGTAGGACATGTTTAAAGTTCATTTCATTTTATTAAAACATTATTTTTACCTTAAACTACACTAATTACCTCTAATCGCGATTAAAAACTTAAAAGTTACTATTCACCAAAAAATAATTTTAATCTCATTGAACCAAATTTTAATTCTTAATGAAAACCATGTATGTTGGATTTTTGAAAATAAAATCACAGAAGTGGAAAAGTTTCATTTAAACGAAAAATCAGTTTCTTTAACTACCACTGAGTGGTTTCACTATTCATCAAAAATTGAAGTTTTTCAGAAAAATACGAAAAATTCACCCTAAGATATATTTGATATTCCGAACTCAAAAATGATATCTATTTTACAAAATTCAAAACATATAAGTTTCATTAATTTATTTAATAATTAATTCTCACTGGAAAAACAAATAGTGTGTTTTTAAGAAACAATATATATTAAAATATTGACACTAGTTTAAGTCCAATTTCAAAGTGAAGTTAATTCCAACGACCACTATTGGATTAAATGGTAACAATATATTCTAATTTTACTTTAAATCCAAATCAAAAGATAATATAATCATATAAAGAAATTAGATTAAAAAGTGGTTTTGAATTAAAATACAACATTTTTCACTATTCATTAAAAATGAACTTTATCGGAAAAATAAAAAATATTTATAGAAATTAAATTTTTATGTCCCGATTTTAAAGAAGAAAATTATTTTGTCAAATATAAAACATAATATTTTCAAAAGTGGATTTAAAAGAGTTTCGCAATCAAAAGGATGTTAATAGACCCTTTAAAGAATACTAGAATGTTTATGCTTAAAATTGGATTCATTCGCATTTTTAATCCTCTAACATTTATTATAAAGAATAAAAATAATTTACAAACATATATAATCATTTTGTAGTTATTTCTATTCATTCCCGCCATTACAATGGATATGCGTTATCTACAATTTAAAATAATATTATTTTATTATTATAGTGCAATATAAGATTTGAAAGGAACTCGTTGTTGCGTATTGGGTAATCCATCGAGCATATCGTTCCCTTTATATTAATATTAACATTTTATTCACAAATAAGGATAAATATAAAAATGTCACATTCATTATTTACCTAGGGTGTTACCATTATTTAATTATATAATGTGTTTTCAACATTGAAACAAAACAATATTTCCTATTTTCTTGGAGAAATTTATTCAATGCTTTTCAAGGATAAAAAATATAAAATATAATGAGAGAAGAATTTTGTAGATGTGTATAAACTTACAAGTGATAAATATCCCATCACATTGTGGATCAATATTGATGTGAGATAGATATACCCTTACTATGAAAAATTACCCATAAGTGAGAAAGATATTATAATATACAGTTGAGATAACCAAATTTCATAAGGATTTACCCTATCATAAGGTAGGGAAGACCATGAAGTAATTTTATATTACTGTTACATTAATTACAAATGACCCATTCATGAATGGAAGTACCCTTACATTAGACTAGATGACTTTTATGCTCCATGTTTAACTATTTCATATTAAAAAATTCAAAATAACTAAAAAAATTAGGTTTCTATTAAAAAAATTCACATTATTTTTTTTGAATAATTTTATGAAAAATATAAATCTCGTTAAATATTATTATTAATTCCAAATTTTCATAAATCAAATTAAAAATTTATTATAAAATTTATAAATATTAAATCCAATTTAATGAAATATTGAAATTGAAAAAATATCCATAATCCAAATAAATTCCCTTGAAAAATCCTCAAACACTGTAACACATATGAATGAAATAGTAATATGGGTACAAAAAACCCAGTGCCTTATATTCTCTCTCATTAAAAGTCAATAAATATTAAAAAAAATATTATAGGAATTAAAACTCATATAAAACACACAATTATTTAATAGGATATCATTTCATCATTATTAAATTTTATTCTATATAAGGATACAAAAAATTATCTACCAAAACGTTTAGTGCATGAAAATGAAGGTAGTTCTGTTTTTAATAAAGAAAAACGTCGTTATAAGTTAAAATATTCAAAAAGAGAATGGTATTAATTTATAAATTTCTTTATTTTGACCATGTAATTTATAAATATTATAGTTTATAGAAACACATATATTATGATTTTAATTATTACATAAGTAAATTTTATTTTATATTTATATTATATACTTTATTGACTATGAAAAATTTATATATTAGTTGTATCCAAATTAATGAGAAGTTTTAGAATTTATAGATTTACAATATTATTGTTTTATCTGGTTTAATTTTTATTAATTCAGTTATAAATATTTTAACTTAGATGAATATTGTATTCAGGAGTTACTCAAACAGTTTTTTATAACATACTGACTCTATAATCTATTAATTAAATGGGAAGAAAATTCACTATTATTGATGATAAAAAAGTGTTTCCAAAAAGATTTTAGATGTAAAATTGTAATTATTGTAGAACTGATATCTTTAATTCATAATATTTTTTATTTAGAGGCATTTTTTATAAAAAATGTGTCGAATTTAATTTCCTTTTATGGATGTGAGAATATTACTAAGGTATATGTTTGAAACATTTTAGAATGTTCTTCTATTTTATAATGGTGGATATGTAAACTATCATCATATATATATTGAATTTTAATAGGTAGTGTTGATTTATATTTTTATACCTAATGGGCTGAGATAATTTTTTTTGGAAGATGTGTGTTGTGCATAAAATAAGTAGCAATATTGTTTATATTTTTTGATGTATCATAAGAATCCATATAGATTAAATCAAAAAAAATTAAAAATAATACAATAGTTGAGATGTTGAGTAAACTTTACTATTGGGATGGGATATCCAATGTGGCATATGTATTACAATGAATCTATATCTCTATTTACGATTCAATAAAAAATATATCATATATCACTTTCTGAAAGAGACTATTAAATCTGGTTACTTAATGCTTGAATTTATATTTAACAGAGAGAAAATAATTAATATATCGATAAAAACACTACCATGTTGAGAATATATAATTATGAGGATGTTGATGGATTTCCAACAAATCCATAATCTGTAATTTTTTATTTTACCCACTATAAAAAGTGGTATTTTGATTATGTTTTTTAATGTTGATGATAGTCATGTTAATCCAGGATTTATATATTCCATGAAAATGGGAGTTTTATATCATTACTGTTGATTATTTGATTAATTCATTATTCTTTAGAAATATATTATAGGAAAGATATTAATAGAAAAATAATCAAACAATATCAATAAATATAAGTTGATTGTATGGATTTATTAAAAAAAATTCATGATTTTATATAGATATATCACATAAAATATTGAAATTATAGAATTGTTTTGATAAATACATTATTTATTATTATGAATTAGGCCTTCATGGGACACTTTCACTATCATGATATACTATATGATCTCATTGTAATTTCTCTACATTAAAAGTATACAATTTAGTGTGATTACATTCCTATTTTCATCATTAGTTTTTTTATAACTCAACTAAGAACATTGGTTAAATAATATTCAAACATAATGTAAATGAATATTTTTTAAAAATCCTATCACATTATGATTAATATCATTCCATCCTGAATTGAATGATGCTTATAATTATAAAATTAATACCTATATGGATTGATTGTGAGATAGAATTATTATTTGTAACCCCATAATTCTAGTCAATGTGTCCCTTTATATATTTTTCAAAAGTGTCCACATAAAATTAGATAACCAATGAAACATAATGTAATAATTAATACACATATTTATTCATCATTATAAATTTATATTATGAGAAAATGGGAGTGAAATTGATAAATAAAATTGAATTTGAAATGAATATGATATGATAATTATAGTGGAGTAATTGTGTAATAATATTAATATTTTAAACATAAATTCATTAATATATTCATAATAATTTATTTTTCATTTTAAAAGTCAATTTATTAGTCTGATTAATTTCTTTTTGAAAGAGGATTAGTAGTTTGGATAAACTATCAAGTAGTTCTAAAATCATGATTAATAAATATGTTATTATATGATATTTTTATTGTAATGATGGAGAAAAATATGATTTTTATTCATAATATTTTTTTGAACAATGACATTCTATTTATTATCATTTAATTGATTGATTAATTTTATATTTCGAAGAGAAGAAAATTTTAACTTAGTCATGAGAAGTAAAAAGGCTATAAGTTTTTTAAAATAAATTATAAATAAATATATGGAGTGATGTATAAAAATATATAATCTTATCTTAATTTAATATACGGAGAATAAAAAAAGGTTGAGATTATTGAGTACTATGGTTATGTATAATGATTTCTTAAATTGTTTATGTATATTGATATGTTTATATGGTTAGAAAGGTCCATTGTACTTTTATATTTTTGTATTTTATATTTGATAATCACCATATTATGGTTTGAGGGGGATCCCTTACATGAACAATAGGACCAAAGGAACAAAGTGTAGTATATAACTAGAAGGTCTAGCAACACAATGCCTAATACATGAACCGAAGGCCCATGACCTAACTATAATATAACCCTCCTCCCTAACATATGCATCATTGTATTACATTGCATCTATACGTTTAATATATTTTTATTTTCAAACATTAATCTTGCTATTCATAGATATTATTTTATTACATATTAATAAATATAATTAAGACATTGATAGTGGTTTTTATAAAATGAATAATATCACAGTTTTTTTAAAAATGGGTTGGTAAGTTGCAGAAATTTTAAAATTGAATAATTATTAATTTTTTTTTATTAAATTAAATATTTGATGTTATTTTTGGTTTATTTATTGATAAGGGGAGATTAAATTATATATTTTTTGTAAGAGTATATTTTTCTCTATTACAAATTTAATGTTAGTTTTAAATAAATTTATAATTATTGATTTTATTTTCACATTAATTTTCCAATAAATATTTATTTTATAAAAATAATAAAATTATATATATATTAAATAAAAGTTTCTATTATTTTGATGAGTGAGAAAAAATGGAATCAATGACTATGTTTCCATGTCTTGGAAAATTCATAGTGATTTAGTTTTATTATAGTTTGTTCATTAGGTGAAAATTAAAATTTTAATCTTCTATATAAATTTAATGATATAATATCAAATGTTATGTGATTGATATTTGATTTCTATAAAAACTTGATAATTATTTTTAAATGAATTTTATATGTAGATTATTTCTTAAAAAGTAGAAGTATAGTAATTATAACTGATGTTATTTAATTATTATTGACAATAACTCTAATTAAATGACATGGAGTAATGGTTGAAAATAATTTCTAGTAAGGTAATTTATAAATTTAAATTAAATCTATGAATGACTAAATAAATTGAATGAAATAACCTAATATTCATGAATATAAATGTAATGACCCGAATCTGGAGCCCCTCCACTGGTGCCCCGTACTTGGTTCGCCACATGAACTCAAGTGCATTTCCCCAAATTCCAGAGGCTGCTGACTAGTAGCGAGGGCCTTGGTGAGTCAGAGGAGAAACTATTCCCTCATTCGGTAAGGTATACATCAAAAAAAACAACAGTCAATAGTGGAAGCAGTAACAACATACATAACAGCAGAAACCAAACTACAGAAGCAATGAATATATATAGTAATGATGACAATGGTGCAGTAGGTACAAGTATCTATGGAAAGAATAAAACACAACAACATGCTGGAATACAACTGAAAACAAATTCAAAAGAAAAACAAAATAAACTCCTCAGCATCATGAGCCCCAGCTCGGTTCCATGCTCTCCAGCTCCAGCGCAATCAAGATCCTGAAGTAGAACGGAGCTTTCCCTTATCTATACCTGTAGCAACATAGTCTTCTTGGGACCAAAATCATGGACCAAATAGGGTGTGATATACAATCCCAGTAGGAAATCACCCAAAGATTTGTGCGTAACAGTCAATGAATACAAGGCAAGTAATAAAACAAGAAGCAGTAAATAAGAAAGCACAAGCAGCTACAATCCACAGTTCTAACAGATGAAGTACACAAGTAAATAGCCAACAACAAGAAGGAAACAGGTAACCCTCTCGGTAGCTCTCACAACCTAACCCCTATGGTTCAACCTATAAGTACTAGCTACCATCTAGAAGGCACACACAGTCTCACCTATCTGGTTCAAGTATGAAATTAAGCAGACTCTCTCGGGAAGCACTCAACATCAATTCCCCATATAGTCTCGTATCCTGCTAAAGGCTCTCTGCGGAAGCACTAAACATCTTTTCCCCCTATGGTCTGTGTCGAGGAACTACAGACTCTCTGAGGAAGCACTCAACATCAATTCCCCATGTGGTCTCGTATCATAATTAAAAAACACTCTGGGGAAGCCCTTTCGTCAATTTTCCCTTTGGTCTACTACTCTAGGTTATCACAGTCCTGAGTGAAACTAAACATGCTCAACGCGTGTGTACATTGTCCATGTAAACCTCAAGAACTACTTGGGTATCAACTAGGGCTCAGCAGCATAACACGGTAGCAGTTCCACTATCCTACGACTAAGCATGGCAACTAGAAAAACGCCAAACAGGTAGAACAAGCATGGAAAATCTACTTGAGCGCAAAATAAATTACTCTAATCAAAAGCATAAACGTCTACTACAGAGATCATGCAAAGCAGGAAATCAACAAGGGAAAACCAGAAAAACCCACAATTCCCCGCCCAAGGTAATTTGTGGAATTTTCACAAAATACTCATCGACATTCAACATAAAGGCACAAACCACCTACCTCGATCCTAAGAGATCGATATACATGAACGACGATGACAGATTCCCCTTAGAACGATGTAGATCTGAGAAAACACACAAAACATTCATCCCACGATAACATGGAAACGAGAAGGAATCATGAAACAAGACTAAAGCAGAAGGAAGAACTCACCGCTGTGATTCCAACGTAATCAACCGTGCTCGAATCGGGGAACGAATGGAGAGGTGGGAGATCGTCAATGATCTAGCCGTATGGTCGCTCTCGGTCGGATGAAAACTAGAGAAGAAGATGGAAATTGGGGTTAGGCGCGACCCCGGTCCGTTTAGTGAAAAAAATGAAAGTACACGGTGTGTACTTTTAGAGTACACAACGTGTACTGGGTCCTTTCCGTACTCCACCAAAATCAGCCTCCACGTCACCCCTACACACCATGTGTGTGGCCAGGGCACGGCCAGTACACGGCTTCGAGTCAGATCAGTGTACACGGCGTGTAGTCAGAAATTACACGGCGTGTACTGTGAAAATTTCCTGAAAAAACATTTTTTCATAAAAACACCAGAAAAAAAAGAACAACACACCTGAAAGAAGATCCATGTTCTTACAAAATTCACCCCCCTTAAAGAAATTTGTCCCCGAATTTCCCTAACGGGGTGTAGAAGAAGAATCCTTGAATAGTTCCACCCACTGTGATCGTACATCGGCCTCCCTCTCCCAGGTATCGTCTTGTACTCGCCCGTGCTGCTATAGCACTCTTACCAGAGGAACATAACACCCACGAAGAACCTTCGTATTGCGTTCAAAAATCCGGATAGGATGATCCTCGAACGATGCATCTGTTTCAAGCTCGACTTCCTCAGGCTGAAAGGCATGAGACGTTTCTGAAAAGTAACGTCAGATCTGAGAGACGTGGAAGATGTCATGCATGGCCCGATACCTTTGAGGTAGCTGCAACCAATAGGCGACTGGCCCCACTCTCTCCACGACCTCAAATGGTCTGACGTACCGCAGTGAAAGCTTACACTGCCTCCGAATCCTCTTATGTCCCAACCTAGGTGTGACGTGCAAGAAAAACTGATCCCCAACCTCGAACTCCAGAGGTTGTCTCCGCTGATCATCATAAGACTTCTGTCGATACTGTGTCATAGCCATCCCTTTCCGAATCAGCTATATTTGTTCTGAGGTCTCCTAAACGAGATGTGGTCCTAGCAAAGCAGCCTCTCCTGCCTTCATCCAGCATAATGGTGATCAGCATGGCCTTCCGTACAAAGCCTCGTATGGTGCCACTTGAATGGTCACCTAAAAATGTTGTTGTAGGAGAACTACACTAGAGGGATATGCTTCTCCCAAAAACCTCCAAAGTCTAGGATACAAGCTCGGAGCATATCCTCAAGAACCTGGATCGCGCACTCGGACTGGCCATCAGTCTGGGGATGATATGCTGTACTCAAAAGTACTTGTGTACCCAAGGCCTTCTGAAGTCCCTGCCAGAACCAAGAGGTAAACCGCACATCCCTGTCTGAAACAATGGAGTGTGGAACTCCATGTAAAAGAACGATCTCTCGGATGTAAAGTCTTCCTAGATTATCAACACCGATGGTCTCCTTAATCAAAAAGAAGTGTGCAACCTTCGTAAGCCTATTGATGACAACCCAAACAACATCGTTCCGTCAAGGCGAACTCGCCAACCCAATAATGAATTCCATCATGAAATCGTTCCACTTCCACTCCTGAATGGGTAAGTTCTGTAAAAGGCATACTGGTTGTTGATGCTCTGGCTTCACCTGCTGAAACGTAGAACATCTCATGATGAAACCAGCAACATCCTTCTTCATACCTGCACTCTAGTACTGGAGATGAAGATCTCGATACATCTTGGTGATGCTAGTATGAACTACCCAAACTGAGGAAAGAAAATCACACATTAGCTCCTCACGTATGTCTTCTGGCATGCATACGCATCCCTGGAAACACAAGATCTTATCCTCTCCCACTATCCATCTAGGAATAGGGTCCTCTCCTGACACACTCTCCCACAGGACTAAGCCTTCTGAGTCTAATAGCTTCCTCATCCTTACTCGGTCAAGAAGTGTAGAGGTAACAGCTACAGAAGATATGATGGTATGTCCCAGACTATTGTGCACATCTAGATGCATCTCAGATAACAGAGCCATCAGCTTCCACTCACTGCTGGACTCCTAAACTGCCTCAATCTGAGTTCTCCTTCTCAACGCATCTGCCACTGCATTTCCTCTCCCTGGCATATAGGAAAGATCGATATCAAAATACTGATGGTACTCGACCCACCTACGCTATCTTAGGTTCTAATCCCACGGATTGAAAATATACTTGAGACTCTTGTGGTTAATGAAGACCACAAAGTGCTCTCCCTGCAGATAGTGTCTCCAACAACGTAAGACATGAACAACAGCTGCCAACTCCAGATCATGTGTAGGGTAGTTCCTCTCGTGTGTCCTCCACTGCCGAGGCCCGTACACAACGACTCCATCCCCCCACATAAGCACAACTCCCATCCCGATACCTGAAGCATCACAGTAAACAGTGTAGTTCTTTCCTGGCTCCAACAAGACTAGTATCAGGGGTAACATCAACCTACCTTTTAGCTCCTGAAAGGCTGACTCACAAGAATCGGACCATAAGAACTTCTCCCCCTTCTTGGTCAGACCTGTCAAAGGTGCTTCTAAATGAGAAAATCCCGAATGAAGCGTCTGTAGTATCCAGCCAGCCCTAAGAAACTATGTACCTCAAAGATGTTCTTTGGCTGCTCCTAGTAAACTACAACTCTCACATTCTCTAGGTCCACTGATACTCCTACCTCTAAGATGACGTGACCGAAGAAGTGAATCTGAACCATCCAGAAGTGGAACTTTGAGAGTTTAACATAAATCTGATGCTCTCTCAGTGTACTCAGAAATATCTCAAGATGTGTGGCATGGTTGTGTCGAGTGTGAGAGTACACCAAGATATTTTCCATGAAGACCACGACAAAGGAGTCCATGTAAGGATGGAACACTCAGTTCATTAGTTCCATGAAAACTGCAGGTGCATTCGTGAGACCGAACGACATGACTGTATACTCGTATAGACTATACCTGCTCTTAAATTCTGTCAGAGGTATATTTGATGGTCTAATGCGCAACTGATGATAACTGGACCTCAATTTGATCTTCGAGAACACCCGAGCTCCTCGAAGCTAATCAAAAAGTTTGTCAATTCTCGGGAAAGGATATTGGTTCTTGACCATCAACTCATTCATCTTTCGATAATCCACACCATGCCGAAGGGTACCGTCTTCCTTCTTTGCAAAGAGGACAGAAGAACCCCAAAGAGAAGTACGGGGTCAGATGAAACCCTTAGCCTATAGCTCCTCCAACTGCTTCTTGAGCTCCTGAAACTTAGTTGTAGCCATCCTATAGGGAGTAATGGACACTGGTGCCGCTCCTGGCATGAGATCAATAGAGAAGTCTACCTCATTCTTTGGAGGAAAACATGAAAATTCCTTTGGAAAGACATCCCTGAAGTGATCCAACACTAGAGGAAAATCCAACTCTGGAGTCCCCTGATCATCTAGATAAAGACTAACAATCTGGGCCGTCACCCCTCCTAGCCCATGATGCTCGAGTCCTGCCCGACTTGCCTGAATGTCCCACTTGCCCTTACGAAGAAAAGAATCACCCTCTGGTGAAACGAAACTCACTCTACGGCGATAACAGTCAATGAATGTATGAAAGGGAATCATCCAATCCATGACAAGGATGAAATCATAGCTTGTCATCTCTAATACATAGATATTCCATAAGAAGCGATACCCTGCAACCTCGAGAGGCCACTCTCTACACTGGAGAACACTAGATGTCCTCATCTCCAAAGTAGTGTCTAGTGTCAACTAGTCGGCAGAAGAAAAGATGCAGAGTCTAAGGCTCTCCACAATTGAAACAAAGAGAAATCTATGCATAGCACCAGTATCGAAGAGTGCTAAAGATAAAACTGAGGCTACTAAAATCGTACCTCAAACTGTAGAAGGGTCGGGACCCTGCTCCTGATAAGTCTGCTCCACGGCAAAATACTGGCCTGTACCGCGGCCCTACCCCTCTGGCTGACCACTCTGAGCTAATCCTCCTTACTGGTGCTGAGGAAATGGTGGTTGGACACCACGGCCTCGACCTCCAAGTCATCCTGAATGGCCGGAAGAACTCCAGTTCCCTGACTGGTGAGAGACTGGCAGTGCTACTCCGGAATGAGGAGTCATGGAAGAACCTCGGTCACCAGCTGCTGGTGAGAAAACCTGGCAGAAACGCTAAAGGTGACCCATCTTTCCGCAAGATCGTCACTCCACTGGGTCCCTCTAGCATTGCGGCGTCGTGTTCCCCAACTGGCTACACTAATAGCATGTCACCTGGCTGCCTGATGATGCATCTCGCTTCCTCTGGTCACCGTGCGTAGGCTCTCTACGGCACTTCTTGCTGTCATCTAGTGGAAGACTAGATCTGGAAGCAGAACCACCCTGGCTCGCAACTCTAGAGTCTCTCAGATTGCACTCCACAGTCAGTGTCTAGTTGAAGATAGAAGTAATGGAAGTCAGCAGGAAGATGTTCACCTGTGAGCGGATCTCCCGCCTGAGACCATCCTCAAACTTCCTTTCTAAGAACACCCCACTCCCATCCTGAAGGGGTGTGAAGCACTGCAGCATGGTGAAATGAGCGGAATACTCCATGACAGAAAGAGTACCCTGCACTAATCTCATGAACTCCTGGGCTCTGTCGGCCCTCAGGGTCACCGGATAGATGTAGTCATAGAACACGCGTTGGAACTCCTCCCAAGCCATAACCTACTGCTGACATGCCTGTGAGATCATGTCCCACCACCTCTTGGTGGAGTCTCAGAGAATGTAGGTGGAGAGCTTGACCCGCCTCTCTAGAGGCGTCTCCAGATGCTCGAAGATAGTCGGCATGGCTTCCAGCCCTGACTCTGCATCCTGAGGTCCTCCTTCCCCATAGAACGTGGGAGGATGCTGCTGCTGAAAACCACGCGTCAAATTTTCCATTGATGTAGAAGGAGGAGGCGCTTCCTGGAAGGCCTTCATCATCCTCATGAAACCTTCCCTGAAATGCGCATTCGTGCCTGCAACTGGTATAACAGCTGGTGCCAAGGCTGGCCCGAATGGAGGATCGATAGGAAGTCCCTGATCAGCCCTATCTGGCATCTGATCCCTAGCCGACGACAGACGTATGACCAGAGGACGTCTTATAGGCATAGCTCTGAAAGATCAAAAGCACACCTTAGTTCAGGAAAACAAGGACAGAGAACACAAGAGTACAAAATGGAAATAGGGGAATAAAACACACAGGTTCACAAAACTTGACTAGACGACGTATATAAAACTACACGGTGTGTTTTCTTAACCCACTGACATGGGTGTGTACTCCTGCCCTACAAGTCGTGTACACTTCAAACTACATGGCGTGTTTCACCCACACACAGCGTGTACTTGAAAATTGTTCCCCTTCTCGAGTCCCCTTACATGTCTAACCCACACGGTCCGACATAACCCAAGACTACACAACATGTTCTTAACAGACACAACGTGTACTAGACAAGGCTTCGGCGGCCCGTGTTTGTGAAACACACGACCATCTACACGGCTGAACCCTACACGGCATGCTCTAAACAAACACGGCGTGCATAGGCAAGGTGAACCCATCCCGTGTTGTTTGTGACAAGGTCGGGTACCTAGAAAAGACTACACGACATGTTCCGAACAAACACGGAATGTGAAATAGAAGGTAACGCTGGCCCATGTTGTTCGTGACACGACCGGGTACCTGGACAGGACTACACGGCATGTTCACTAAGGACACAACATGTTCTACCCGAGCTTCCCCATCCCATTTTTTAGTGACACGTCCATGTACACGGCTCCGAACTAACACGGCGTGTACGAATTGTACACGTCGTGTTCTTGATGTTACTCCGACGACACTGTGTTCTACTCACACGGTCAGTGACACGGCCTGAACATTACAATACGTGTATCCAAAAAGTACACACCATGTATTCTGGGTTTTTCTGGGCAGTAGATTAGAAACTGCTCAGACTTCCATAATCACTAAAAATAAGGGAAAGAGGTGCCAAATTTCGATTCTTGAGGTCCCATACTCCTCGTAAATCAAACCTCAGCATCTATTGTAGTTAGATACAAGAGAAAACATCAAATATCTAACATAACAACATGGATTCTATCAAGCAGCTATCAAAACATCATGCATATTCTGTACAAATCATGTCACAACAGCATGCTATCACTAATGCACCCTAGATGGCATGGCAAGAATTCATGGCATTTGATTTCTAGAAGTGCCTACATGATGCATGAGATGGAGTAACCTCCTCTCATCGTGTTGCGACAGAAATAAAACCAACATATCAAAACAATAACCACCCAAGTCATGTGAATCACTCTAGGTGAAAACATATCAACCATAAAACTCAAAACCAACAAACTGTAATTAACGAGTCAGTATGGCTTTTCCCTGTACATGGGTTATCTACTCCCAAGAAAAGCTTAATACCAAGTACCGAGTTCGTCCTATCCCTGGCTAAAGTCTCCAAATAGTAAAGCACGAGAAAAGAACTCCTCTAATACCACTTTGTAATGACCCGAATCTAGAGCCCCTCCACTGGTGCCCCGTACCCGGTTCGCCACATGACCTCGAGCATGTTTCCCCAAATTCCAGAGGCTTCCGACTAGTAGCGAGGGTCTTTGTGAGTCAGTGGGGAAACTATGACCTCATTCGGTAAGGTATACAACGGAAAAACAACAGTCAACATCAGAAGTAGTAACAACATGCATAACAGCAGAAACCAAACTTCGGAAGAAATGAATATATATAGAAATAATGACAATGATGCAGCATGTACAAGTATCTATAGAAAGTATCAAACACACCAACGTCCTGGAATACAACTAAAAACAAGTGCAAAATAATAACAAAATAAACTCCTCAGCATCGCGAGCCCCGGATCAGTCCCATGCTCTCCAGCTCCAGTGCAATCAAGATCCTGAAGTAGAAGGGCACTCGCCCTTATCTATACCTACAGCAACATAGTCTGCATGTTCCAAAATGCATGGCCCAAATAGGGTGTGATATACAATCCCAGTAGGCAATCACCCAAAAATTTGTTCCTTACTGTCAATGAATACAAGGCAAGTAATAAAACAAAAGCAGTAAACTGGAAAGCAAAAGCAGCTACAATCTACAGTTGTAACAGATGAAGTACACAAGAAAATAGCCAGCAAGAGGAAGAAAATAGGTAACCATCTAGGTAGCTCTCATAGCCTAACCCCTATGGTTCAACCTATAAGTACTAGCTACCATCTAGGAGGCCCACACAGTCTCACCCCTCTGGTTCAGGTATGAAATTAAGCAGACTCTCTGGGGAAGCACTCACTATCAATTCCCCATATATTCTCGTATCGTGCTAAAGGCTCTCTGGGGAAGAACTCAACGTCTATTCCCCCTGTGGACCGTGTCGAGGAACTACAGAATCTCTGAGGAAGCAGTCAACATCGATTCCCCCTGTGGTCTCGTATTGTAATTAAAAGACACTCTGGAGAAGCCCTTTCGTCAATTCTCCCTTTGTCTACTACTATAGGTTCTCACAGTCCTGAGTGAAACTAAACATGCTCAGTGCGCCTGTAAATCATCCAAGTAAACCTCAAGAACTACTTGGGTATCAAATAAGGCTCAGAAGCATAACAAGGTAGCAGTTCCACTGTCATACGACTAAGCATAGCAATTGGAAAAACTCCAAACAGGCAGAACAAGCATGGAAAATAAACATAAGCACAAAATAAATTACACTAATCACAAGCATAAACATCTACTACAGTAATCAAGCAATGCAGAAAAGCAAGAAGGGAAAAACAGAAAAACCCACAACTCCCCACCCAAGGGAATTTGTGGAATTTTCACAAAATACTCATTGACTTTCAACAGAAAGGCACCAGCCACCTACCTCGATCCTAGGAGATCGATATACGTGAACGAAGACGACAGATTCCCCTTAGAATGATGTAGATCATAGAAAACATAGAAAACGTTCATCCCAGGATAACATGGAAACGAGAAGGAATCACGAAACAAGGATAAAGCAGAAAGAAGAACTTGCCGTTGCGATTCCAACGCAATCGACCATGCTCAAATCATAGAACGAATGGCGAGGTGGGAGCTTGCAGAAGATCTGACCGTACGGTCGCTCTCGGGTGGATTAAAACTGGAGAAGAAGATGAAAATTGGTGTTAGGCATGACCGTGGTCCATTTAGTGAAAAAAAGAAAGTGCACGACGTGTACTTTTAGAGTATACGGCGTGTACTGGGTCCTTTCCCTACTCCACCGAAATCAGCTTCCACGTCACCAGAACACACCGCGTGTGTGGCCCGGGCACGGCCAGTACACGGCTTCAAGCCGGATCAGAGTACATGGCGTGTACTCAGAATGTACACGTCGTGTACTATGAAAATTTCCAAAAATAACATTTTTCTAAAAAACATCAGAAAAAAAGAAAAACATACCTGAACAAAGATCTGGGTTCTTACAATAAAAAAATAATAGATACATTATTATACCTCTAACAATTAGATAATATATGTTGTTTGGAATCTGTAAATTATGAATTTTCATTTATAAGTATTATAAATTTAATATATTCCTTTTTTGAGTATGAATTAGTATTTATTTGAGTATTCCCTTTAGTTAAGTTAAATACAATATCTAGGTGTGGGGTAGTTTGATTTCACCAGATTATTTTATGTCATGTTAGAGTTTTAAAAAGATTTAAAAGTAAGATAATTCTTGATATATGTCATTATATGATTTAAATGATTCATTTTTTCTATTTTTAGCTACAATTATGGTTTCAAAATTGAATGAACACTTTGGAGAGACTTTTTATCATAAAAGTAAACTAAATGGAATGTCATTAGTAAATAGAAATTGTATACCATTTAAGGAAACATGAATTAATTCATTTGAGAGGAAATAAAGGTTCTCTGTCTAATAGTTAACATTAAATGGATATTGTACACATTATATATAACCCTTATAAAAGTGAATTTTACAGGAAATTATAATACATTCCCTTTATAACAACACCATATTGAATGGAATCTCACCAACGTACACTCATCTTAAGATAATGAATTCATGATATATTAAAATCAACAACCTGTGGAGAAAACGAAGAAGGGGTATTTTACCAAAATATATGGTGTGTACATTGGTTTACAAAGTGTAATTGTTTTTTCCTATCCAATTTAGGGTTGTTCTATTATTTTGAAATTGTTCAAATAGTGTTAATTATCTTCCACTCTACGAATCAAACCCCTTAAATCTATAGTTGTTTACAATACTAAATTAAAAATTTTAATGATTTCATTTTACTTATTATCCTCTACTATATCCTTTTGTGGGGTTTTTTTCTCAATTCCATATTCATAACTTAGGCCTTGAGAGGCTTAAAGATAATGTTTTAATTGTCTTCATGTGATTTAATTTATAAATTTCTTTAGTGTAAAATTTGAAATACCCTTATTATATTATATTAATTTTGTAATAGTATAATTAGGGTAAGGATAATGAAATTACATTGTCCAAACCCAATACAATTTGGTGTGTTCATTTCAAAAAATATTTTTTTTATTTAAATTTTTCTTTTTTAAATAAATCAATCATAAGACCATGTTGTCAAAACATAAACAATGAAATTTTTCATTTTAGAATTAATAAATTATAGTATGACTAAACACTATAGGGTTTATGAATTTCATTAAAAAAATAGGGAAATTTTTTATGTTTATAATTAACCATGATTAAAATTAAAACCCCATCATGATATTTTCATCATTCATTCCTATTTTTTAATTTCCTTTTTATTTCACTAGTTTTCCTTTTATTAATGTTTTTACTATTCTTTTCTAGAATATTTGACCAAAATTTTATTACATAAGAGAGATTATTTATTTCATTGTGGGATTGATCCCAATACTCCGATGGTACTATAGTGCGAAAGAAAATAAAAATTTCATTGAATGAAAGTAGTATAGTTACATAATAATTTATGAAGATGATAACCATATTCTCATTTTGAAAACATTAGAAACACTAAGAAGATTTTTCCACAACACATTAAAAATGAAAAAAATAACTAGATTTCTTCTTACCGATCATGACCTATCCAATACCTTGCATATTGACTGATCCATAATTTTTTATCGTAACATTGATTTAATTTTATTGTTATATAAAATTCATGAGATTGATTTTTTTTCATGTTTGATGAGAAACAATTTTAATGTATCGACATATTCTTTTGTTTTAAATATTTTTCATCTGTATGAAACTTTATTGCTTGTTTTGTATTATTCATAACATTAAAGGACTCATAACATAATTTCATCTACTACTCTAGTATCATAGAAATATTTTTGGTGGTGTTTCCTAGTTTGATAAAACTTCAATAAGTCTTCTCATGAAAATAAAACCTATTTTTCAATTACACCGTTCCCTTTTGATAGTATACACCCTATACATAATGAATTTTATTATACACTCCTCCATGATTCAAATCAACTCGTTTCTTAATAGATTGATATATTAATTTAGAAAACATACTATTGTTACCCATATTATATTCCCTAAAAACATATTCCCTCAAAAATATATATTATCATATGTAAATGTAATCTTATTAATGTTCAATTTAATTATATTAAAGTGGATATTCACCAATTAATATTATCCTTCACAATCTAACAATATTTGTCTTTTAACATGACCATTACCTTCAGTTTACTCTTGATATTTATTTATCTCCCAAGCACTTTTCATTTTGATAAACTTATACCATGAATTATTATGGTTTTTTCTGTATCTTATTTTTTCATTGAAGAAATTATAATCTAAAATCATTTTTTAAGGATAGGAATATAAAAATTGGTATATTATATATTCTAAATAATCAATGGAACCATGTAATTTTAATTATACTAAATAAATTAATTTAATACCTTCCACATTAGTTTTGATTGGTCAGAGACTTATTTCTAGGAATTTTTTAACTCCGGATATATAATTTGTATCATATAATGTCAATTATTAATTATCATTTCATCAAGATCATTAAGATACACATTCTTGAAGATTAAATATTATAATATAATCTAAAGAAATCTCTATCATAATATAATAATATATTTCATATTTCTAATCTTTTTTTGGAACTCAACTTCTATGTCGGAATTATAATTCACTAATCAATCTAAAACGGAAATTATAATCAATAATTCACCTTATTTAATTCATTAATCTTTTATTCATATATCTTATTTTATTTTAAGGACACCATGATATCAAACATATGTTTAAATTCCATTTTTGTTTCTCTTAAACACTTCTCTTTATCATCAAAAATCTCTTCATGTTCTATTCTCAAGGGATCTTTGTGTGAATTGAATATGTTATAAAGAGTTTATTCTATCAAAACAATAAATCCTGATGATCTTTCCGGTCGATAAACCTTAATTTATTTTACATTATTTATAGGAAAACCGTATTTTGGAAATTTAATTATATTTATAATTCATGTTATTAAATTGAAACTCCTCAATGTTTAATTTTTCCTCATAGCCTTTATTTTATGAATAAAATGATTAATTATTCAATGTTTTTGATATATTTATTATAAGTATTTTTTTTAAGAATCTATATAATAAAATTATTTCTATAATTTATTACATTAAATTATAACTTTATTTCTATTTATCCTTTTCCTTATAATGATGGACCTCTTCTCATCTTATAAGGGATAAAAATATTATTGAATTTTTAAGGATCCACTCATCCCTAACCAGATACCCAATGTGTAAAATAATCAGATAATATTTATTCATGAGGATTCTAATAATATTCCATATTTTTTTATAATAATCAAGAATTTTACCATGGAATACCATTTAGTTCAATATTTTATTTTCACAATTGAAGAATGTTTTCATTAATTAATCATCTATTATTTGGTTATCATCAAACTGATTATGATAAGTTTTTTTGTAGACTATGTCCGATTCTTAACTATTTCATGAATATAATTAATTATTTATCTAGTTTTTTATTACTATATTAATTCTAAAAACACATGAAAACAACATATCCATGATTGACGAGAGTAACACAATGTAATCTATGGAATTAGTGTTGTTATTCTTCTAATCCATAAATGTACTTTCAGTCCTATTTTTATGAGGAATAGAATCATTCATGATGATATTATTATCATAGAATATAAGTAATATAATATAGAGAACCATTATATATTATTATATATTCAATAAATTTCAATTAAAAATTGGAACTACATTTTAATTTATATTATTTTTAGACGCTGCATTTATCATCCACATATGATATTAATAATTAGGATAACTAACATATTCATAATTCAGACTTGGTAATGTTTTTCATGAATTTTAGTAAAACACTTATAAAATAATTAAATGTTAAATGTGATAAAAATAACTTCAATAAATAATGATCATATACCACCTTTAGTTATTTGGGAGAGTATAATAACACTTATAGTGGGATTGAATATATGGTAAGTGAAAACTCGAACTCTCACACTTAAATAAGGAAATTTAAAAAAATTAATTAGTTGAAAATTATATTTATGAAAGTGATTATATTATTAGAGTTTTAGATATAACTAAAATTGGATGTTACATGGATTTTTGAGAAGTTATCTCACCATTTTTATCTTTCGGATAATCCTTGGTATGAAGTGACTAGAACCCTACTTGACATGAATGAAATTTATTACCAATGGATAATGGAATAAATAATGGTGATTTTATAAAACATAAATAACAAGATTATAAGAGTTTAAAAAAAATCAAATGGTATTCTACTCTAATACATATAGTTCCCTTGAAATTTGTATTTTGTATGAACCGTTATTCATATATTCAAAAAAAAATTTAAAACCCCCTATAAGTGCTCTTGGAATATGGTAAAATCTATTTGTTTCATAAAATAAAATATTCTAGTTGGGTACCCAATATATTTATATAAATTATATCATTGTCCCCTATTTTATCCATGATTCTATAATCTAATAGATATTTAAGGATTCACCCCCATGACCTTGATGAATCTCAAAATAACTTTTACCTGTTATATAGTGTATACCAATGACTGCAACATGGAACCTTTGATTTAACTAGAATAATATATCAACCAATCATCACTAATAAGAATAATTATTTATTTTTTTATTCAATATGGAAGTGTATTTATCAATACAAAACATGTTATAGTGATGATCATTAGTTTTGAATGATATTTATGGATGGCCCCAAAAAAAGATAGCCACATAAATTCTCCTAGGGTGGCCATCATGTAATTGTTTTAGTCTACTTATATATATTATTTTACCATATTGGAGAAACCCACTTGGACATGTTCAACACCATAAATGATTTATTCATTTCATTCATGTAATGAAATCTATTATAACTTTAGCTTTACTCAATATCACTTCTACTAATGTAAGGTGAATATATTCACTCATCAATGTAATCATGAATCTACCAATGTGGATATAGTTTGAATATTCTCATATGAGAAAAAAAATATTAAGATATATGATTAACAAATTAAGGTCACTCCTCTTTGAAGTTACATTAATTATTAAATCAAACTATAACTTGATATAGTTTTAGTTTGATTGACCCATTTACGCAATTAATAAATAACTTTGTCAGAAACACAATCCATTCATTCATATGTATCTCCATGCAACCCCATGTAGATTTCAAATAATAAATATGTATCTTTCTAATGAATATAATTAAAATGTATCCCTAATTCATGAATTACTTATAGTCATGAAATAATTAACTGAATAACTTCAATACATAGGCCAATAAAACACCTCACTATTGAAAAATCGACAAATACTAATGACACCTATCCCTCAGCATACAGTCTATTCCATAATAATCAAGACATAGGTTAAATGAAATCTAGTCTCCCATTTTTAATTCACATCATCATGGGGGTGAAATGATCAATTGGATAATGGGTTCATTGAATTTCATGGAACAAGGTAAGGATTTATGAAAGGTATTTTTGAATGAGGATGGTATCTACATTGTGGATATTTTGGATCCCATTTCAAAAATATGAAATATCTAAAATTTCCATGGCAATGATACCCAATAGAAAGATTTGATCTCCCAATTGTCTAGAAACCACACTCCTTCATATGAGATTATTAGATAATTTTATCAGTAACAAAATATTAGAGTGATCTATAATTATATGGTTTAGTATGTTTGTAACACCCTAATATTTTATGAAAAATATTCTTTTAATTAATGTCCTCTGTTGTATGCTACACCAAGATAACCTTGCACTATACGCAACACCGTATTAGCTTGCAGTATACGCAACACTATTCTTGGATCGTGTTACACACAATTTTGATAACAGTTATTCTACGCAACATTGAGTATAAATATATATATATATATATATATATATATTAAATGTATAAATGAAATATGGTTGGATTATGTTATACGAAACAACGAAGGATTCTTGCACAGCACGCAACCCTGACTTGGCTTGCATTACACGCAATCACGACCTTCCTCGATAGCTTGTGTTGTACGCAATATCGGGTTTGACTAATCAACGATATATTATTATAATATTGTTATGAACTAGCCGTTATGAATAGTGTTAACTAAAATTTGAATTTTATAACATTATTATTCATCTTAGACATTTCTAGAACATGGTATAAGAACAAAATAAATTTTTCGGGTAAAATAAGTATTTTTCAAAAAATGCAGTTTTGCTGCCTTTTGATGGCGCACCTACTTTAAATCTAGGTTTTGACATGTTTATAACTTCAATTTGACAAAATAAAATTCTTCTTTTGAATTAGGATATAAAAATTTACATTAGATAATGTTTTGATATTTTTTCCGATAACTTTCATATTTTAATGAATAGTAAAAACACGCTATATTTTAATTAAAAACAACTTTTTTCATCGTAATATCTTATGTGGATAAATTATAATATTGAAAGGTTTTAAATTATAAATAGAATATATTTTTACCATTTAATATAATGTATGTCATTAGCATTGATTTTTACTTGAATTCGTAGGTTAAATCAATTCAATCTTTTGCAATGTTTTAAAGAAAACCCCATTTTCTTTCGACAACGGGATTAATTTTAATTTAATTTCTGCATCTTTTGTGTATTGAATTTGGAAAAATGGATTCCATATTTGGAATAAGTGGGTCCAAATTATGTTAATAAGCTACTTTTTATTTTTGGTCATTGTGAATAGTAACTACGGTAAATTTTATTTACTATAGTTAAAGGTAAATCAGGTAATTAAGGGTAAATATAAGATTATAAAATTACCCTAAAACTTGGCAAAATCCTATTGGATGGCTAAATGTAGACCCGTATAACCTAAGGGTCGGATTAGATTCATTTTATGGACTTTTTTCCATGAAAATAATTTAATTATTATTAAAACCAAAGAATGTGACAACATATCACTCTTTTAAATCTTATAAGTATAATAATTTTAATTTAGTGATAAACTTCATGAAACATCGAAAATGAATAGTCTTCAAGAAGATAATACAATTACCTAAATGATAGGAATTTATTTAGAATTTTTAGGGATTAAATAATTATCATTTCTTATGACACAAAGATGATGGAGTAATTGTCTTATTAATGAAATATTGACATAATTGATGTTATAAATGCGCAAATAAATGTAATTTGAGACTTTTTATGACTTCCATTAATTTTATAGGTTAATAGGACATGTTATTATGGATATAAGAAACTTGGTTCGAACTTATCATTCTGTTATGAGTTTCATAAAAATCATGTACCAAATAGTGTCAAAATTGACATAAATTACTTTTTCAAAACAAATGTTATATTATTAATTGTTAGTTAATTCCTAAAAATCTAAGTTTCGGCCAAATGACTTAGGTGAGGACATATATATTAATAATAAACAACTTGGGGTTCTTTTGGCTTGTTATGGTAAATTTATTAACCATATATTGTAAGAAAAAAAAGACACGGTAAAAGTTAAATTATTTAACTTAGAGTTAAATCTAATTGATAAGTTTAAAATAATAACCTAAACTTGTCTAAATCATATTGGATGAGATTATCTCGACCCATCCCCTATTTATCCTTGAAATAAGACCCTTTGTACCCATTATAAACCGAATTTTACCTTAAAATAAAATAATATTTTAAGATTTTCCTAAGGTGCCCCTCTCCTCCCTTATAAAAGGGCACCTCCTCCCTCTCCTCCTCACACCAATTTGAGCATTCAAGCTCGGCCAACCCCTTCCAAAATCTCTTCTCCACTTCCCTAGTATCATCCTTGAGGTCTTGTTCTTCTTCAAAGACCATCCTTAGTTCTTTAAGTGGAGGTTACGTGAAGGCGCGTCAAGAAGAGGTAATATCCATTACCGATCTTTTTCAATTTCTTTCTTCTTCAAATTATTCTTATTTAGTTGTTTCATGATAAAGTAAAAATATACGTATTTCTTATATACTGATATTTCATTATAAATATGAAACCACTCTAATTAACCTTATATCCATCCTACGGAAAAAGTAAATCACCGTGCGTGCGTACATACGGAATACCATCTCCACGCCGTGGTGTAATCTATTTTCCACCACCACCTTACATTGATGGGTATAATGGTGTAAATAATGACTATATATTAATATTATAAAGTTATATTGATTCCGAAATAGTATACATACACTCCATTATAATTCCACGATCATCGGAATGATATCATCACTCGTGCGTACGTACGAAATACCGTCTCCACGATGTGATGCGACTCGTTCTACATGATCTTCATTTCATAATGATTATATAAATGAATTGAATGAATGAATATGATATATATTACACTAATACCATTCTGTAAATGAGTTATCTATAACCTAAAGATAAGAATAAGAATTTATTCGACAAAACACGCATAAGAACAAAAAGTTATAAACACCCGAATAACAAGTAGCAATGAAATATTACTACTAAGAAGCTAAGAAAATGACCATATATGATATCATAAAAACTATTATGAATCTGGAATAAGTCAATAACATTATTTAAATTATTATACAGGAGGTTCAGAAACTTACGAAGAAAAACAGACCTAAGGTAAGGGAAATATCACAATCTCATTTTTATCCGAGATTGTTTATACTTTAGTATTTACTGGGGTTTATTTTATCATCCACGTCCATGTTTTCTCAATATGAAATATTATTTCCATCAACCTACAATTTTTTAAATCCAATTTTACCTTTTTGTGAGTTTTTAGTAAAAGATATGAAAGGAATCTTTTGTCGTTTTTCGTACGAGATACTTTTTGACTTTTCCGAAAAAAGTACGAAGAATGTTTTTTTAACTTCTACGGCATGAATTGATTATTAAAACATTATTTCCAAGAAGCTTCCTTTACAAGTTTTAATGTTTATTTTTAATCAACTTCTTTTAGTATTAAAATAGTTTGACATGTTAAGAAAGGAAAATGTTTTTGAATTTGAAAGGATATTTTCCTTAAGAATGGAGTTCAAGTGTTTTATTAAAATTATTTTCCATCTAAGATAATATAAGGTTCTTTTTATATCCCTATTATTACAATTATTTGATTATGTTGTGATTGATTTATTTTTATGAATTCGTTTATCTTATATGAATTGTTTGATGATGTCACGATGTTTAAGATTCCCATTTTTATTACATGGGTTATGCAATGATGTATGATTTATGATTTTGTGGCACACATAAGAATGGTATCATTATGAGATGGGTGGGACCTATATCTCTCTCAAATGCATTGGGTAAAGATTTTATATCTCATGAGAAAGACATGGCTGGAACGGTAGGTTATACCGGATCAGTGAAACATGACTGAATCAAGGAATGAACTCGGTTCTGAAATGGACTTTGTCCACTAAGATAGTCTTGGCAATGAGTCTTGACTAACAAGAAATGTTTCTCTATGATTATGTGTGTATGACACAAAGTTTCATGTTTTAAGTTATGATTATTGGTATTACATTTCACTACTATGATTTATCCCATGATATGAAATTATGATCTCTTTTGCAGGTTATGATTTCCAAATGATATGTTCTTATGAATATGATGTGATTGATATTTCTTTTGTTTACCCTTACTGAGCATTTGAGCTCACCCTTTTATGTTTTCTTTTCCCAAGTATATAAAGAAATGTTTTAGGTAAAAAAATGGAAGATATTTATGGGAGATATTGAAGATCATTCACCACGATTAGAAGATTATATAATGAGTTTCCAAAGACACTAAACTATTACGATCATTGTGTGTGTGTTTTTTTATGTACTAAGTATTCCGCAAAAGTAATGTAATGTCCATGTACGTCGAGCTTCGGGTCTCTACAGTTGGTATCAGAGGAAAGGTTTAGTAAACCTTTGGAAACTAAGCTGCGAGAACTTTAGTGAGATCCCTAGAGATATTTCTAAGGTATGTCTAGGGATGTTCCTAAGGATAAGTATACGTATAGGATATAGTCCTAGAACTATGGTAACAATCTTAGAATTTAACCTAAGATGTTAGATATTAAGGGTACTCCCCCTTTACTATGTTGTTTTCTCTAGAATGATTTTTGCCTCTCACAGAATTCTTTTTGTGATTTAGTTAATGGAGGGAACCAGAAGGAATTCGGTTAACATTGAATCCAATGGAAAAATTGGTGACTATGAGAAACAAAATTGTGTAATGCCTAGAGAGAAAGCTGTTGTGATTATGCCGAATCAGTCATCGTGATATATGATTAACAAGGTGAAATTTAGTGGTATGCCTAATTCATCAAAGAAGAGGAATATAAACTATTATGCATGTTCGCATGTTGAGGAGCATAAAGAAAGGAAGATTGACATTTCTAAAGAACGGAAAAAGAACCTTGAGGAATACCTCAAATGGAGGGACCGATGTTATCTGTGTGGAGAAAAGGGTCATAGTCTGACAGACTGTTATGGAGTTCAATGTCTTATTTGCGGAGAACATGGGCATTACCCAACTCAATACCCTGTCCTAAAAAGTTACTTCTAAATAAAGGAAGGACTTATTCCAGGACAATCATTGAAGTGGATGGACTGAAGTGTTTATGTATTGGTATTCAAGAATAATGTTGTTGAGGTAATTTTATGGTGTATTGAAGTATTTATGTATTGGTCTATTGTGGTTTTCAATAATTTTAAGGTACAAGTAACCATGAAAAGTGATTCAAATATTTTGGAAAGTAGATTATATGCGCATAATGAAGGGATAAAGAGAAAATGAAATGTTTGACAGTATTCATGATCTCATGATTGATATAAGGACTAAGTGATATCAAGGTTTGATTATATAGAATTTTTATGATTTCGGTATGTAGAAAGTGTTAACTTTTAACTGCATTCATGTTTTCACTAAGGTTCAATGGGTATTCAATAGAATACATGATTAAGGCCTTTGAATGTTTGTAATGTGACCAAAAAAACATATCTTATGATATATGGGGATCAACGATGGTATTAAATCTCTGGTAATCGTTTTCACTATATTATGAGAGTGGACCGATGTATTTTAGATAAGCCTAAAGATTGGAATGGATTATGTTTGACATAAGTTAGGATAAAACTTTTTTTCGATATTATTTATGGGATGTTATAGTAATATAGTTTTAGAAAAAGGACAAACTGTAGGACGGGCGAAATCCCATCGTGTCGGACAAGGACATAGGAATCGAACTCACAACCGAAGTGCGACTGGCCTTTATCGCCTACCACTGGCCTACAAGAATTCCCTATTTAGTAGAAACTAGTTTTATTATATTATGTAGTATGATATATGAAGTATAAGTCTATTTTAGGAACTATATAAGATTAATCTCACTATAGATGGACTTATGTATTTTTTTTGATAACTTTTTTTAACCTTTTGTTTGAGATAGATGGAATGACCCATCATTCTATCACATGATCTGCTAACACATCATGAATGACAAATTCAACTTCATTTCTTTAAGAGATGAAGTGGAAATTGTCCAAAGAATGACAAACGGTGAGACTATACCAAAATTACGAAAGTATTTATTATAATTCCAACTTCATCAACTTTAGGGAAATGATCTTGAAAAACCAAAAATGTTGTCCTACTGCCCTTATATCCGATGAATCAGATGGTACCATAGATAATAAAAAATCTATGGCTTTGTGATTGTTGGCTTTTTCATAGCCATGTTCTCTACCACTCTCCTTCAGAACATGATGGTTAGATTTCTCTTCCATGTCCATATTTTCTCCTATATGGAAACCCAGTGATGAGTTCATTTGGGTAACAATTATATTTCATAATTTAGTTTTTAAAGTTCAGTTTTGGTATATCTTTTTACAATGTGGGTTTTTATGAATAGTAAACGATTTATAACCCCGATGAATTTCGAGGGCGAAATTCATTTTAAGGGGGGTAGAATGTAACACCACGAGATTTTGTGAAAAATATTATTTTAATTAAATTCTTGTTTTGTATGCTACACCAAGATTACCTTTCGCTATATGCAACACCGTATTATCTTGCAGTATATGCAACACTATTCTTGGATCGTGTTACACACAATTTTGATAATAGTTATTCTACACAACAGTGATTATAAATATATATATATATATTAAATGTATAAGTGAAATATGGTTGGATTATGTTATAAGAAAAAATGAAGGATTCTTGCACAGCACGCAACCCTGACTTGGCTTGCATTACACGCAATCGCGACCTTCCTCGATAGCGTGTGTTGTACGCAATACCAAGTTTTACTAAACAACGATATATTATTATAATATTGTTATGAACTAGCCGTTATGAATAGTGTTAACTAAATTTTTAATTTTATAACATTATTATTCATCTTACACATTTCTAGAACATGGTATAAGAAAAAAATAAATTTTTCGGGTAAAATAAGTATTTTTCAAAAAATGCAGTTTTGCCGCCTTTTGATGACACACCCAATTTAAATATAGTTTTTGACATGTTTATAAGTTCAATTTGACAAAATAAAATTCTTCTTTTGAATCAGGATATAAAAATTTACATTAGATAAAGTTTTGATATTTTTCCGATAACTGTCATATTTTAATGAATAGTAAAAACACGCTATATTTTAATTAAAAACAACTTTTTTCATCCTAATATCTTATGTGGTTAAATTATAATATTGAATGGTTTTAAAGTATAAATAGAATATATTATTACCATTTAATATAATTTATGTCATTATCATTGATTTTAACTTGAATTCGTAGGTTAAATCAATTCAATCTTTTGCAATGTTTTAAAGAAAAACCCGTATTCTTTCGACAACGGGATTAATTTTAATTTAATTTCTGCATTTTTTGTGTATTGAATTTGGAAAAATGGATTCCATATTTGGAATCAGTGGGTCAAAATTATTTTAATAAGCTACTTTTTGTTTTTGGGCATTGTGAATGGTAACTACGATAAATTTTATTTATTATAGTTAAAGGTAAATCGGGTAATTAAGGGTAAATATAAGATTATAAAATTACCCTAACACTTGGAAAAATCCTATTGGATGGATAAAAGTAGACCCATATAACCTAAGGGTCGGATTAGATTCATTTTATGGACTTTTTCCCTCTGAAAATAATTTAATTATTATTAAAACCAATGAATGTGACAACATGTCACTTTCTTAAATCTTATAAGTATAATAATTTTAATATAGTGATAAACTTCATGAACCTTCGAACATGAATAGTCTAATGAAATATAATAAAATTACCTACATCATAGGAATTTATTTAGAATTTTTAGGGATTAAATAATTATCATTTATTATGACACAACGCTAATACTGTAATTGTCTTATTAATGAAATATTGACATAATTGATGTTATAAATGCCCAAATAAATGTAATTTGAGACTTTTTAAGACTTACATTAATTTTATAGTTTAATATGACATGTTATTGGTGATATAAGTAACATGGTTCGAACTTATCATTCGGTTATGAATTTCATAAAAATCATGTACCAAATAGTGTCAAAATTGACATAAATTAGTTTTTAAAAACAAATGTTATATTATTAATTGTTATTTAATTACTAAAAATCTATGTTTCGGCCAAATGACTTAGATAATAATATATATATTAATAATAAACAACTTGGGGTTCGTTTGTCTTGTTATGGTATGTTTATTAACCATATAGTGTAAGAAAACAAAAAGACACGGTAAAAGTTAAATTATTTAACTTAGAGTTAAATCTAATTGATAAGGTTAAAATAATAACCTAAACTTGTCTAAATCCTATTGGATGAGAGTATTTCGACCCATCCCCACTTTATCCTTGAAATAAGACCCTTTTGAACCATTATAAACCGAATTTGACCTTAATATAAAATAATATTTTGAGATTTTTCTAAGGTGCCCCTCTCCTCCCTTATAAAAGGGCACCTCCTCCCTCTCCTCCTCACACCAATTTGAGCATTCAAAGTCAGAAAAACCCTGCCCAAATCTATTCTCCACTTCCCTAGTATCATCCTATAGGTCCTGTTTTTCTTCAAATACCATCCTTAGTTCATTAAGTGGAGGTTATGTGAAGGTGCGTCAAAAAGAGGTAATATCCATTACCGATCTTTTTCAATTTCTTTCTTCTTCAACTTCTTCTTCTTTAGTTGTTTCATGATAAAGTAATAACTTCAGTATTTCTTATATACTGATATGTTATTATAAATATGAATAACCTTCTATCCATCCTACGGAAAAAGGAAATCATCGCACGTGCGTACGTACGGAATACCGTCTCCACGCCGTGGTGTAATCTATTTTCCACCACCACCTTACTTGGATGAGTATAAAGGTGTAAATAATTACTATATATGACTATTATAATATGATATTGATTCTTAAATAGTATAAATACACTCCAATACAATTCCACGATCATAGGAATGATATCATCACTCGTGCGTACGTACGAAATACCGTCTCCACGATGTGATGCGACTCGTTCTACATGATCTTCATTTCATAATGATTATATAAATGAATTGAATGAATGAATATGATATATATTACACTAATACCATTCTTTAAATAAGGTATCTATAACCTAAATATAAGAATAAGAATTTATTCGACAAAACATGCATAAGAACAAAAAGTTATAAACACCCGAATAACTAGTAGCAATGAAATTTACTACTATGAAGCTAAGAAAAGGACCATATATGATATCATAAAACTAAGAATGATTCCGTAATAAGTCAATAACATTATTTAAATCATTATACAGGAGGTTCGGACACTTACAAAGCAAAACGGACCTAAGGTAAGGGAAATATCACAATCTCATTTTTATCCGAGATTGTTTATACTTTATTATTTATTGGGGTGTATTTTATCATCCACATACATGTTTCCTCGATATGTAATATTATTTCCATCCACCTACAATTATTTAAATCCAATTTTAACTTTCGGTGAGTTTTTAGTAAAAGATATGAAAGGATTCTTTTGTCGTTTTTCGTAAGCGGTACTTTTTGACTTTTCCGACAAAAGTACGAAAAATGTTTTTTTAACTTCTATGGCATGAATGGATTATTAAAACATTATTTCCAAGAAGCTTACTTTAAAAGTTTTAATGTTTATTTTTAATCAACTTCTTTTAGTATTAAAATTGTTTGACATGTTAAGAAAGGAAAATTTTTTTGAATTTGAAAGGATATTTTCCTCAAGAATGGAGTTCAAGTGTTTTATCAAAATTATTTTCCATCTAAGATAATATAAGGTTCTGATTATATCCCTATTATTACAATTATTTGATTATTTTGTGATTGATTTATTTTTATGAATTCGTTTATCTTATATGAATTGTTTGATGATGTCACGATGTTTAAGATTCCCATTTTTATTACATGGGTTATGCAATGATGTATGATTTATGATTTTGTGGCACACATAAGAATGGTATCATTATGAGATGGGTGGGACCTATATCTACCTCAAATGCATTGGGTAAAGATTTTATATCTCATGAGAAAGACATGGCTGGAACGGTAGGTTATACCGGATCAGTGAAACAGGACTGAATCAATGAATGAACTCGGTTCAAAAATGGACTTTGTCCACTAAGATAGTCTTGGCAATGAGTCTTGACTAACAAGAAATGTTTCTCTATGATTATGTGTGTATGCCACAAAGTTTCATGTTTTATTTTATGATTACTGGGATTAAATTTCACTACAATGATTTATCCCATGTTATGAAATTATGATCTCTTTTGCAGGTTAAGATTTCCAAAAGATATGTTCTTATGAATATGATGTGATTGATATTTCTTTTGTTTACCCTTACTGGGAATTTGAGCTCACCCTTTTATGTTATATTTTCCCCAGGATATAAAGAAAGTTTTTAGGTAAAAAAGGAAGATCTTTATGGGAGATGTTGAAGATCTTTCACCACGATTAGAAGATTACATTCCGAGTTTCTAAAGACACTAAACTATTACGATCCTTGTGTGTGTATTTTTGTTATATACTAAGTATTCCTCAAAAGTAATGTAATGTCCATGTACGTCAAGCTTCGAGTCTCTACAATGTTAGTTATAAAAGGATCATATCTCCTGAAAATATTATAATGAATAATATTAATGTAAATATTCATTCACAGTACTAATATATTAATTCCATTTTTTTCATTTTAATTGAAACATCCTAAGGACATACATAATAGAATATGTGATTTAACATTGCATTAAGAATGTGAATAATTTGAATGGAGCATAATAAATAATTTAACATTGTATATGGTTGATAATAATAAACACAATCATTTAAATAGTAAATGATGATCCCCATAAATTTTTTTGAATGAATTGAAAGTAGAATAGAAAGTTGAATAATCATAATAATGAAATATTATAATTCTTTTGTAAAATCGCATAAAATATGCACAATGAAAGCATTATGTTCGTACATATCTTATGTGTTCAAATCACTAATTTGTAAATTGTTAACAAGGAATTAATTTTTTTCCTGTCAAATAAATTTATGCTCATGGGATATATCAAATAGACCATTTTATCAAAGGTATATAAATTTAATAGACTATATATAGTATCATAATACGATAATAATCCTTCTTGCTACACATAATGATAACATATATCTATAATATACATGAAATAACCTGAATAATTTTAACGGATTTCATAATTATTTCATAATGAATACTTAATTTAATAACAGCAGTGGTTTCTAAATGAATATGGGAAAGTTATTTTTCAAAATATAGTAATTGTATAAAATTATCATGGATAATGGTTATAAGAGTAAAAAACACATGTAGAATCAATGAGATATATTTAAAAATAATATATATATATATATTTAGAACATCACTATATGTGGTTTCAAAATCAACCCATTGAATTATAATCATGGATATTTGAATAATTTAAATTAATGTTATAATAAAATTGAATTTCATAAGTAATTTAGTGGTTTTTATAATTCCCCTACTCCATTATCTTATAAATAAAAGATATTTTATGGAAATGGACAAAAAATACAATTGATCATGTACTAAAGGGTAAAATAGTTTAGTTACCTTTAATTATTAGAAACATGTATTATTTTTATATTAATTTTGATGACATTAAATTTTATATAATAATTATCGTGAAATTTTTATTATTTTATCTAGAAAATAATTAAAATCATTTATAGATAACTTCTCAATATCTCAGGTAAAATAAATAAACATATAAGGATAGTTAAGATGACTAGTAAAAGAATGAATAATATAAAAGCTATCATAAAAAAATATAACATAAATATTTGTGAAAATATGGTATACAAATAAAATAATCAATATAAATAAGACAATAAAAGGTTAATATGTCTTTGAATAACAAAACAAATTAAATAATCATAGGAATCAAAATTACTTGCTTCATACTGATAGAATCCATAATTTAAAATAACATAATCATAACATAAAGTCATCGTTCCAAGAAAACATATGTAACATGTTAAGGCATATAAAAAAAACATAAATTAACTTTTCTCTTGAGACTTACTCATGCATCAAGGATCTATAATTGGACCATCTTGTCAGATATTAATTGAAAAATATCAACATATAAGAGGGGTGGAAAAATATTGACATTTATAAAAAATATAAACATTCAAAATTGAAAAATTAATACACTGTATGTTAATATTTTCTCATATTAATAAATATAACAAGATCAAATCTATAATGAGTTATATGGAGGATGGTATCTAAATATAATATCCATAGTAAATCATAATATTCATTTGAAAATGTTGACATAATTGAAAATATAATAAAAATATCATTAAATGATTTCTTTAGTAAAATACACTTTTAAAATTGAAATAAATTATAATAGAATAATAAAAATTAATAAATACTAAGGAAAAAATTTAATTTGAAAATTAAAATATAAAATTTTATTGGAACCTTAAAATAATTGTTTAGTCATGGAGGTGTGAATTTTTTTTCATGTTGTACGCATTAAATCAATAATTCAATTTATATTTTTAGTAATAATAAAGAATTACCATGTCTTATAAAGGGATGAGAATATTCAATATAAAAACATTTTTTAAAAATAAATCATTAATAGTAATTAAATTAATATATAATAATATAATATTAAAAATATTCTTGAAAACAATTATAGAAACACATGAATGTTGAAGAAAATAGATTTTTGACCGATGAGATAATTATGGAATGTATACCAACATAATATAAAGTTGACGAAATGAGTATATAAATAGATGTAAATTTATAGGAACCTATAATTTATATAAATGAATCTAGGAGAATAAAATATATTAGATTTATGCTTAATTGATTTAATAATTCCCACAGCGGAGTCATACAAATAAATGATATTGAATAATGATTAGATTGAAAAATAAACCCTTATCATTGGTCCAAAATTAATTGTATGTTATTTTATCCTCTATTATAATAATATAAAATTTATTATAATTATTTTAATGATCAATATAAATACATAAAAACTAATATATGATCCTCTTATAACATTTCAATTCTTAATTAGTAATACTAATTTATTATAAATATCATTTCAGAGTGTTATCTATTTTTTTCATATATGTTTTGAGTTTGTATTATCATTAAATTAATATTTATAATTTCACAACAATGTAATATAATTTAATAATGATATAAATATCATATATATTAAATATATATATATATATATATATATTAAATCATCATAGAAATGAGGACATTGAAAATGAATCACATCAGTTTTTTGAGGTGGTATTCGACACATACAAACACATGATGTTATCATTTTTAATGAGTGGAAGAGTATTTACGTAATAAAAATATTACCATTACATAATAATAATTGTTTAATAAATATTTTAATATTTTTTATTTCTTATTTTATAACCACCCATGTGATGTGGTTTTAAAAGATGAATTACACCACCATAAAGAGATGATAATCCATACATATGCATGAGAAATGTTTTTCAGATTTCATAGGATGAAAATGGGATAGATAATTTTTTCCCATAATAATAATAAAATATATCTATATTGATGATACTAGATTAATTATTTTTGTGAGGTTTTTTGTTTTACTGGAAGATGTTGTAGAATAAATAAAATTGAAGGAGTTATAAAATCTATTACCTTCCCTTAGGAAACCTCATTGGTATATCTTCTTATGGAACCTAGGCTTGGTCTTTTATAAATAATGGAGCGTATATAATTTTTATAAATACACTGGGGAGATTTTATTATTGGGTTTGTTCAGGCTTGATGTCTTAATAGTTGTGATTAAGTGAGAGTATGAGGTTTCATTTTATTAGGTCAGTGGCACACATGAAATTTTTAATGTTTTATAATAATATTATATCACATCCATGGAATATGAATCTAATAAAAAATCCCTGAACATATTATTCTATTGTATCTATCAGATTTTTTAAATATTCATATATAAATTGTGTAAAATCCCAATGACCAATCAATTTAGTAGTTTTGGAGAACCAGATACAAAAAAGTTTTACCCATTTTACATTAGGTATAGAAAATAGGAAAAAATACATAATGAAATAAAATATTATGAATCCTTGAAAACTCATCCAGTGATTTTTTCTTCATATCACGTTGAAAGGAAAGAAAATTAAGGTGATCTAAAATTCTATATATGGCTTATGTATAATGGATGATATAAAGAATCAATATTTCATAATCAATAGAAAAATGTAAATAACATAACACATGTTTAATTTAATCAATAACATGCATATCATTATTAGATAAAAACTAGTCGACTTGGAAAGTTAAATAACTAAAAAATAGGCAATTTAATAAATGAACATAGAATTAAATGAATCTAGAGATAATATAATTTGAAATATACCAACAATAATAATAGTAACTATACTCTCATTGAAGGACGAGCATAATTATGAAAAAAAATTATCTATGGATTCAGGATATCTGTACCATCCTATCCTTTTCTAATATGGTTTTAAACCATGTGCATATACACATTTAATTTGGCCAACTTATTTTTCTCAAGAGACTCGATAATTCATTGATGTCCTATATAATTCTTAGTGCCAACCATCAGTACATGTCCAATGCATTCCTCATATATCAAATAATAAATTTCATTCATGAATAATATGACCTATCAAAAAATATATTATTTGATTACAGAACATAAATTTATCATTATTTCATCAGTTCATCAAATAACTTATAAATAGACAACATATATAAGAATTGTATATAGTTTAGGAAATATTCATATCCGTGATACAAAAAATGTTGATAAACATGAACTAAAATATTTACCATTATGAATAAATATATATTAATGTTATTTACATCTAAGGGGGTAGTATAAAACCCACCTATAAGTGAATTGGTGCATATTAACAAATATATCACAATGAAATGGGAATTGAGAAAAAATATTATACCTGTATCATAACATTGATGTGATAATAAATGAATTGATTATGTTTATCTAGTGTAAATCCAAATAAAAGAAGTAAAAATAGACCATAATAAATTCAAAATTCATTAAACACATAATCTTAAAAATTTAATGATATTATATATTTAATATATCTCAATGATATAAAATTGAGTTATAAAATTAATTACAATAATATAATTTTCAATTCAAATCCACTTAGATGAAATAGATTAAAATAAAACATATTGTACAATGAATTATGAATTATTCATGATATTATATATATATTGGGTTGTATTTACACTATATAAATGAAATTAGGTGAATAGTAGTAGAATATGACTCAATAATGGGAAATTGAGATAAAGTCCCTTAACTCACTCATTAATCTAGTTACATGTCATTTAACATCATGAATAATGTTTTGATGGAATATATCAACTTATATAAAAACCATATTAATACTTATAGTATCATATACGGTTGTGTTATTATACTTTACCACCTACTTTTTAATAATAATTCAATATTTTCATTGGTTTGAGTGTTAATTAACCAGGTTTGTCATGGTGTTTTTATTACAAAAGTTATGGTTCTTGTGAATTGGATATATATACATAATTTAAGTAATTATATTATTTTAATTAATATCATATTTACATATAATATATTTTTCTAGAACAATTAACAAAAAATTTAAATAGGAAACTAATTGCAGTGCTTCATGGAGACAGTTGGTCGTACATACACATGAGTGACAATATCATTCCCTTAACAAATGAAACGGTTATGATGTGGGTGATATATTAATTTTAAAAATTCAATATCTTGTAATATATATAAACTATATAGATGAAATATATTCTTATTATATTCCATGTAAACTGTTATTAAAAAATGTATCATATCGCTTCAGGAGGTGGTAGTCCTCCATACACACATATGACATTAGAAAATTTTAAATTGAATGGAAAGTAAGATGGTATATTTGTTAGTTTAATTAATGAAATATAATAATTTTATAAATCTAATATATATATATATATAATCAACCATTAAATACAGCCATGAGATGTAGTAATTGAAAATAAATTACATTGGTTCGTGGGGTGGTAGTCTGTTGTACTCATGATCAACAGTTACATTTAAAATTTAATGGAACTAGAGTAGGATATAGGTCATTAAAAAAGAATCAAAACATGTTATTATATATATTATATTTTGTTTTTATTACATCATAATGATTAAATGTTTTTTAAGGAGTTTATATAATAAATATAATAAATAATACTCAGTAAGGAATGTTACCTCTTCATCAGATGACCTCCCTAGGTTTTAACCAAAATCATTAATAGGATGAGTTTAATATAAATAAAATAATTTTAGTTTGGGGGTATATGGATATGGAAGTGTTTTAGGGTGGGATTAGAAGAACCAAATCACTTTAGTTGCGTAAAGAGTGGAAGACAGTGGGTGGCGTTTCATAAGTGGGGTAGAGGACACACATGTAATTTCTAAAATTAATCAATTTAAACTATTATTTCATAATTCCACAATCCTTTAAAATAGGTTATTATATACCATAAGAGGTTATAATGTATAATTAAAGCTATATAATTTATTTTGGACAACCTTTTTTGTCATTTTTCCATTATCATCTTAATTTAACCCCTAGTAAATCTTAATGCCCTTTACCGTGATAATTAATTATAAATTATTTAATGATGAATTATTGTTAAAATTTCAATTTAAGTTACCCGAAAATAAGTTTTATTTTTATTTAAAATAGGTAATCCATTTTTTGAAATTCCATTCCTATTCTGGTTGACTTTTATTTTAAATTATACAGATAGACATGATGAAAATGCAGGTTTCCAAAGAGAAAACAACCATATGTATAAAATGTTTTTATATTGATATTGTACATAAAATTGATCCCAATGAACAAAATTAGATAAATTTTAACATATTCGATAAATGTTACTTCAAAAAAATTAATAATTTAATATAACCTTGTATAAAATTTAAATAAAAATTATTATTTTACAATATTAAAAAAAAATGAATCATTTTTTAAATTCCAAAAATATCAACCTGAATAAAAGTTTAATATGATTATTTCAAAAATATATTTACATATATCAAATATATATTCTAAAGCTATAAAAATTTAATTTTACCACAAGATTTATTGAAGTAATAGAACTATTTACTATAAAAACATACAACTTATCATAAAAAAATTTGTTTTACTTTCATATAATTTTTATTTTAAATTATCATAAATATAAATCGATTTTATTTATTTCATGCATGTTTAATCCATAAAATTTTCATAAAATAGTTAGTAAAATTCATACCTTTCAACATAATGGATTTTTTATAATGGCCATGTTTAAATAACATTTAAATTTTTTATTTTCATCCACACTCGATATTGTATGTATAAGAATATATCAAAGAGAATGAGTTTATTTAAATGGAAATAAATTATAATGTACAAGGTTATTACATTATTATCCATTGTAAAAATTCCATCCTTGAAATTTCATTTCTATTAACTTTTAATAAAATGGTTTTAGATCTTATTCAAAACATCCCCAAGTTACCCTTTTTTGTCCTCTATTTTCTGATTTCTCTAAATCAATATTTATTATCAAGTCATCCAATTCCTCAATTATTTCTTTCTATTATCCATAATATATATGTGTTATTCATAAAAATATAGATCATGTTCCAATTTTTTTTGAAGGTGATCACATTTGTTGGGATTTTGAATGTACTTATTTAAAAATGATTTATTGAACACATCATTGATTATTGTGAGACATGATGGAATTGAAAAATAATATACCATAAATTCAACTCAATCTATGATTTCAAATGGTTCGATCCGCCTATGTCTCATAATTCCCGAATTACCAAATATTTTAAAACCCTTCTGTGTTGAATGTGTTTAGAAAACATTATCTACAACATGAAATTTAAAATACATCCACTGAATATCGATATAACACTTTTTCCTACATTAAGCTATTATATAGTGACATTAAATACTCACTAACTTAATAGTTGTCTCGTCATCTTTTTGTATTCAAATATTTTTCCTTTCACCAAAATTATCACAAAAATTTGAATTATGACATATCATTTAGAATAATATTTTATATGATACCATTTGAATACTTGAATAGACTATATTGTGATATGAATGTTATACCAATGGTAAATATTGATCACACATACCATAAATATCAAGTGATAATGTCATCAAAATGTCATATATTTTTTCACAATCCCTTCAAACTGTACAACAGTTTGAATATAGAAGGGACTATTCAATTCAATATCTGAATGACGATAATTCTTAAGATGCTTCTTTTATTTCAAGGTAAAACAGGTATCATGATCCAAATGATTTATTGTGGTGAACCATGAAGTCTTATAAAATTATATATATATATACATTCAATTTTCACTATGGGTTAATGTCCATGTATAGAGATTAAATGGGTAGCTTTGATTAGGTAATTAACAACAACCCATATGGCATCATTCTTTGGGGGTGTTTTTGGAAGTCCCTTGAAAAAGAGAAACATAATATCATATAATTTCCACATTGGAATAAAAAATGGGTTCTTGAATACTCTAGGATACTATCTCTAATCATTTACATCTTTTTGTACAATTAATCTTTATACATAGTCTATAATTTCCCATTTCATGATTCCAGCTAAGAATGTTTCCTCAAATTCATATACATATTTTTGATATTGTGGTGTATAGTGAAATTTTTGATATGAGATTAATTGAAAAATTCCCTATTTTACCCTAGTTATATATAGAACACATAATAGCTTCATGAATTTTTGGATTCCATGATCACAAAAATATCTTCCAACTTCCCATTATTCAAAACATTACTTCTTTATAATTATTCGCACTACTAGATTGAGAATTTTTTATTTTTTCCAAAAAATATGGTTTTGAAATCATTTAAAATGAGTTACGTATCTGATTGCATAATAATTCGGATATTAGTCATTAATAAATCCATGAATATAGGATCCAAATCAATAATTATTTGGGTCAAAAAATCATGATCATTTCTACTCAATGCAACCTCTATCTTGTTTTCATTCCCTCGTGGAGGAGTATTGAGAAATCATAATCCTTCAGAAGATCATTCCAACACCATTTCCACGTATTGATCTGTTTCTATGAAAATATTTATTTTATGATTATATGGTCTTTTTATATCTCAAAACATTCACAATATTGAAAATGTATCCACATCTTCAATGTATAGATTATAGCTACCAAATTAAGGACATGAGATAGATAGTTCTATTCATTGTTCTTCAACTACCTTGATTTGTATGAAACCACATAATCATTTATTTATAAGGACCCAAGCCATTCCCTTATTTGGTGCATAACTATATATAATAAACCCATCTTTTCATAATAGTAAATTCCTAATCAGAGCATTTACCATTATTATAACAAATTCATCAAACACCTCTTCACATTCTTTTGTCTGTTTGAACATAACCCATTTATATATATGCTTTGTTAACATGTCATAAAGATATTTTTTGAATGAATTTATTATTATAACTATCCAAACCAACTAAACTACATAATTTGATTATGTTTTTTAGTGTAAGACATTGTCAAACTTTCGTCCTCTTTATGTGTTCATCTTAGATTCCATTATTGTAGGCAACATGGCCGGAAAATGAAACATATTGATTTGAGAAATCAAACATAATAAATTTATAATATAAATAATTTCCCTCTAGTCTCTCAAATATTTTACATATTTTATTCTCATAGTCAAATATCTTTTAGAATACAACAATATATCATTAATGTAAACCTTAAAAAATAATTAAGATATTCACTAAATTAAATTTTCATTATATCCATAAAAGAGGGTTAATTAGTCAATAAATAAGTAATTAAAATAAAATAATAATTTATATAGACTTATTCAAAAAATGTTTTCAATGTCATCATTCAATAATCAAAATTTATGATACCCCGACCGGATGTCAAACATTGGACAATATTGATGTATGTAAATTGATAGAATAAGTCATCAGTTCAAGGAGTATGATACTCATAGTTTATCATAATGAAATTTATTTTCATATAATAAAATAATAGCCTCATGGGTCTATCTTTATTATTAATAATGATAATAGGGAATCCCCAAGGTGAAACATTAGAGGGTATAAATCTATTAGTAAACAAATACTATAGTTGTTTCATAAAATACACTAACTCATCATTGAAATTTCTATAGGGTGTATTTCAGATTATTCTTTCATGGGGGACTAAATTCATTGAAAACTCAACATCATGATATGGTGGATTTATAGGTGATTACTTTTTAATACAATAATATAATCATATACAATAGGTAGATCCCATATTTTATGATTACATTATCCACCCATGGATTATTATTTCTCTTATTATAAGAGAATATGAATGAAAAAAGCTACTCGGGGATCAACGATGGTTGCATATTCTTCAGCTTAGTGGATTTTATGGGGGCACTGTCGGCGGTATCCTGTTTCCTACGACGAAGGTGGGTTGGTCTCGGAGTTCGACGATGTTCATGACTCTATCCTAGAGTTTCTTATGATGGAGCGTCGAGATGTTGGATCCTGCACGGGATGCTTCGATCTGCCCCGATTTTTAGTCTCCTTCCCAGATCTGGTTGGACACTGGGTTTCTTCTTTGATCTGGCCTTGGCTCTGACTTATGCTATTTTCTTGCACCAATTTTACATCGTATGGGTCATCCTTGCCGGACCTTTGATCTGTGCATGACGAAGGGAGGTGAGGCGGAGATCTGGCGGCGGAAGGAGCTAGTGGCGGCGTCGCATTAGTGTGCAAGTGGTGGTGGGGGATCTGTGGATCTGGATCATCGAGTGGTCATGGCGATGGCGCGGGCGGGCATGGTCACTGGTCTGTTCATACAGTGGCGGAGCGACTGCGAGGTGCGGATGAGTGTTTTGGTGGGGATCGGTGCGGCATTGCAGCGGGCTAATTCCGGCTATTGGATTTTAGCGGCTTGTGGTGGTCCTTGGTGGCTGCGCCATAGCAGCTAATAGGGTTTCATTGTGGTATTGTTTTTTTTCATAGCCATTTGGAATTTATTTGTTAGGTTTTTTGAACTATTTCTTTCTAGGAATTTGTCTCTTGAACCTAAGGCTATTTGCCTCTAGACTTCAGGCATGTAATGGGTTACCCTATCCCAGTTAAAAGGTCTCTTTTCATTTCTTTTAATAAATATGACTCTGACCTAAGCTTTCCGAGTATAATAAAATATTCCTCAAATGGAAAATTGTTTTGTGTCATTTAGGGAATATTCTGACATTTCTTTTTTAGAGTGGGACGTCAACTACGTATTTTGATTGAAAACTGTATTCTTATTGTAAAATAGTAATGTAAATACTTCATATAAATCGAAGTAGGCATGAAAGAGTATAAGGTTACAATTTTTTTAAAAAAAGTAATATATATATATATTTAATTATAGGATTAATTTACTATCATCTATATCATTAAGAACATCCACCTTAATTTTAGTTGTCATGTAAGATTGGATTTCTTACCTTGGCCTCTTTTATGTTTTATTCCCCAGATAATTGTGACATATTTGTGAATAATTATAAATTTAATTAGAAATAAATTAGTAGATATTTTTTGTTCCCCTTCAATTCATGTTCTAGATGACCCTTATCTGTAAAATTATAACATAAATATTATTCCCCTCATGCATTTAATTTTATTATTCCTTCATTTATATTTATATGTTAGAAATTACATTATTTTATTCTTTTTATTTAATGAATTCCATTTTTTAGGGTGTTTAAGTGAATAATTCGCTGTTTATTTCCCTTAAATATGTCATATATGGAAAATTAATTCTATTATGTAATTATGAATAACTATAGTTCATTATATGAAGAAAATGTTTTAGAAATAAAATCCCTCTGGATTCATGGATTAATACCTTCCAAAAATAGTAAATATAGGATTCCATATAGTGTGTGTAATCAATATTTTTCCTAGATATCCTCATAAAGGAATACATTTTCTCTAAATCACATTATTTTTCATGTTTTTTATATCTATGGAACATTATCTTAAATTCACCTCCTTTCCCATTATAGAAATATTTTTCGAGTAATATCACCGTGAAAATTTTGAATTCCATGAGTTCTATTTTGTCTTCCACTTTAGTTTTTTGGATCAATGACCACCATTTATAAACAAAAATATTGAGAAAATAAAATGAAATTTTAACATTTCCCTTTTCATTACATCCTTTGGCCATAAATACCTTTTATAGGGATATAATCCACTAAATATATACCACAAGAATATTAGTCCAACTAATTAATGTGTACTTCTATCGCATTGTGTTATCCAACATATAAGAATAATGTTATAGAAATATTGTTTTCTCCATTCATTAATGGTTAATTTTTAAAACCTGATTAAGCTACCCTAATATAGTCACGATCTCATCCATTCAAATAGCACTTATACTGGATTCCTCTACGGGGAAATATCATTATTGACTATGAGGGTTGATTCCATTCTTCCATAAAGGGGACATTTCTAATCGATGGAAGATATTAAATTACTAATAAACATTATAAATTATAAATCATAATGTATAATTCTAAATCATTGTGAATAATATAACATAAATTGATAATATATGCATCATTAGTATTGGAAGCTTATTCCTTTTTTCATGTGGAATATCACTAAATTGGTGTAATTTTTTCAAATCCTATTAATCATTTTTCAAGAAAAAATTCATAAATCTTATTCATATTCCACGAGAATTTCCAAAATAGAGTAATATGGCCCATTTTAATGTTCTAGGTAATGCTCCATTAAGTCCTGCTTTTCTTTTTCTTAGTTAATTACCCCATAAATCATCATTTCTAGAACCATTTCCCATTAGAGTTTCTAGACAGAGATGTGTTTCCAAGAAAACCCAAATAATATCTATATTACATAAAATATAGGATATTTTTCTATATTTATAATCGATTTATATCATAGGGTTCTATTCCCAAATATATTTTTTCAATAATATTTCCCCCATGGATTATATTATTATTCCTATTATACCAATTTTAACAACCCTGAGTAAAGTAACTTGAATATTGAATCAAATTTATTACAATGGATTAGGATCAAATGAAAAAAAATTGTTGATCAGTTTTTAAATTTTGGAGAGAAATGTAAATATTTGATACTGACTTTTCATATGTAGTAGAAAATAAAACACAAAAAATGTTAAAATTAAATGATCTTCCTCCTTGAATACTAATTCAATGATTTAATTCTCATATTCTATGGAAAGAAAACGAAATAATGGTTAGTTAAAATTATAAGTAAGGTATTTTTAATGCAAAATTTATCATAAATCAATAAATAATAACCAATGGGGTAATTCAAATAACTGAAATCAGTTCCCATTTAATCACTGGATTGGATATCATTATTATATAATGATTAAACAATATGGAAATTTAAATACACAAAAACACATACTACATAATCTGTAAATTGAAATTTAAATGTATTTGGAGAAACTATAAATATGAAAATATCGTGCATAATATTAAAACATGAAATTTCACTGAAGAAAATGATTAAATATTGGATTTGAATATCTCATCCTACATGATACCTGTAAAGACCTGAAGCTTAACGTACATGGACATTACATTATTGTTGCGGAATACTTATTACATAACAAAAAAAAACACACACAAGGACCGTAATAGTTTAGTGTCTTTGGAAACTCGGAATATAATCTTCTAATCGTGGTGAAAGATCTTCAACATCCCCCATTAAGATCTTCTTTTTTTTTAAACCTAAATCCTTTATTTATATCCTGGGGAAAAGAAAAACATAAAAGTGTGAGCTCAAATGCTCATTAAGGGTAAAAAAAATAAATATCAATCACATCATATTCATAATAACATATCTTTTGGAAATCATAACCTACAAAAGAGATCATAATTTCATAACATGGGATAAATCATAGTAGTGAAATGTAATCCCAATAATCATAACTTAAAACATGAAACATTGTGGCATACACACATAATCATAGAGAATCATTTCTTATTATTCAAGACTCATTTCCAAGACTATCTAAGTGGACAAAGTCCATTTCTGAACCGAGTTCACTCCTCATTGTAGTCCTGTTTCACTGAACTGGTATAACCTACCGTTCCAGCCATGTCTATCTCATCAGATATAAAATCTTTACCCAATGCATTGGAGGGAGATATAGGTCCCACCCATCTCATAATGATTCCATTCTTATGTGTGCCACAAAATCATAAATCATATATCATTGCATAACCCATGTAATGAAAATGGGATTCTTAAACAACATGACATCATAAAACAATTCATATAAGATAAAGTAATTCATATAAATAATTCCATCACAACATAATCAAATCAATGTAATAACAGGGATATAAACAGAACCCTATATTATCATAGATAGAAAATAAGTTTGATAAAACACTTGAACTCCATTCTTGAGGAAAATATCCTTTCTACTTCAAAAATTTTTTCCTTTCATAACATGTCATACAATTTTAAACTAAAAGAAGTTGATTAAAAATAAACTTGAAAACTTGAAAAGTAATCTTCTTGGAAATAATGATTTAAAAATCCATTCATGCCGTATAAGTTAAAAAACATTTTTCTCGTACTTTTGTCTGAAAAGTCAAAAAGTACCTCATACGAAAAATGACAAAAGATTCCTTTAATATCTTTTACTAAAAACCCACCAAAGTGTAAAATTGTATTTAAACAATTTTAGGTGGATGGAAACAATATTAAATATCGAGGAAACATGTATGTGGATGATAAAATACACCCTAGTAAACACCAAAGTATAAACAATCTCAGATAAAATGAGATTGTGATATTTTCCCTTACCTTAGGTCCGATTTGCTTCGTAAGTGTCCTAACCTCCTCTATAATGATGTAAATAACGTGATTTACTTATTCCAGAATCATACTCATTGTTATGATATCATATATGGTTAACTTATGACTTTATATTACCCGTTCTTTTGTAAATTCCATGATAAAGAGAATTTTGGGTAAAATTGTTTCATTTGTCGTCCGTGTTTTGACTTGTAATTATTCATATGATTACTTAGATCATGATTAATTATTTCCAGAATATATAACATGATATATATATAATATATATTCATAATATACATATATATAAAAAATCAGTAATTTGAAAGAAATACACCGTTCATTGAGACGGTAGGTCGTACGTACGCATGAACGCTGTTTTCGTTTCCTTATTGAGTTGAATGGAATTAAGTAGATGACATACATATATATACAAATAAATCCAGTATCATTATTATGTAATATATTTCATGATTACTTATTATATATACTTTATAATCATTCACGAATGGTTAACGTGGAGAAAGAATCTCATCACGTCGTGGAGATGTTAGTCCGTACGTACGCACGAGCGATGATATCGTTCTCATGATCATGGGACTATATTGGAGTGTATGTATACTATTTTAGAATCAATATCACTTTAAAATAATCATATATAGTTATTATTTACACCATTATATCCATCCAAGCAAGGTGGTGGTGGAAAATAGATTACACCACGGCGTGGAGACGGTATTCCGTACGTACGCACGTGCGGTGATTTCATTTTCCGTAGGATGGATAGATGGTGAAATATGGTTGTTTCATACTTATAATAACATATCAGTATATGATTTATACTTATTTTATTACTTAATTATGAAACAACTAATGAATAAGAAGTGGAAGAAGAAATAATGATGAAAGAATCGGTAACGGGCATTACCTATTCTTTGAAGTGCTTCTTTGAGACCTCCTTTTAGGGCACTAAATTTGGACTTTTAAGAAGACCAGGACCTCTAGGATGTCTCTATGGAAGTGGAGAGAAGAAATTGGCAGGGGTTGGCCGAGCATGAAGGCTCAATGTGGTTTGAGGAAGAGAGGGAGGAGGTGCCCTTTTATAAGGGAGGAGAGGGGCACCATTGGAATAACTAAAAATATTATTTTATTATAAAGCCAAATTCGGTTTTAAATAGCTCCAAATTAATTTATTTAGAAGATAAGGTGGGTATGGGACGAAATAATATCATCCAATAGAATTTAGACAAGTTTAGGTTCCTATTTTAACCTTATCATTTAGATTTAACATTAAGTTAAATTATTTTACTTTTACCGTGTCTTCTTGTGTTCTTACCCTATAAGGTTAATAAACATACTATAACAAGACCAAAGAACCCCAAGTTGTTCATTATTAATATATATAACCTTATATAAGTCATTTGGCCGAACCATATATTTTTAGAAATAAAATAACAATTAATAATATAATATTTGTTTTAAAATCTATTTTATGTCAATTTTGACACTATTTAGTAATTGAATTTTGTGAAAATCACAACAGAATGATTAGTTCGAAAAAATTTACTTAAATCAATACTAACATGTAATATTAACCTATAAAATTAGTGCAATTCATAAAAATTCTCAAATTATATTTATTTTGGTATTTATAATATCAATTATTCTAATTTTTCACTATTATGGTAATTACTGCATCATCATTGTGTAATAAATAAATTAAATTATTTAATGTATGAAAATTATAAAAAACTATCATTATGTAGGAAATATTTTTATCTTTATATTGAATATTTACAATCGAAATTATCATATGTATAACCCTATATTAAAAATGATTTAGTAAATAAACTTTGATTTTAACTCTTTTAACTTTTCATTGAATTAAATAATAATAAATGTCCTAATCTAATCCAAGTGGGCCTAAATGGTCATATATTATTCCTAAGGTTTTTTTTGGTCAAATTACACTTATCCAATGGAATTAGGACATGTGTTAGGGTAATAATAATATCATTTTTACCCTTAATTACCCTATTTACTTTTAACCATGGTAAATAAAAGTAAAACGTTACTATTCACCAAAAATTATTTTCATCTCATTGAACCACATTTTAGTCCTTAATATTAACCGCGTCTCTCAGATTTTCGAAATTCTACTCACAGAAGCGGTAAAATTATGTTTTATGAAAAATTCAGTTTTTTTAACTACCACTTAGTGGTTTCACTATTCATCAAAAAATGAAAGTTTCTAGGAAAATACCAAAAATTAGGCCTAAGATATATTTAATATTATGAACTCAAAAATGATTTCTATTTTACCAAATTCAAATAATATCAGTTGCATTAATTAATTTAAAAATTAATTCCCGTCGTCAAAACAAATAGTGTGTTCTTAAGAGATAATAACTATCAAATGATTGACACTTGTTTATGTCTGGTTTAAATGTGAAATTACATCCAAAGACCAACATTGTATTAAATTGTAAAAATATATTATAAATATACTTTAAAACCTATCAAATTAATAATTTATCACTATTAATTATTCCGATTAAAAAAGTTGTTTTTAATAAAAATATAATAATTTTCACTATTAATCAGAATATGAAAGTTATCAGAAAATTACAAAAATGTCACCGTAAGCTAATTTCGATATTCCGAATCCAAAACAGAATTCCATTTAAAAAAATAAAATTTACAAAACTTCAAAAAGTGGTTATTACTATTCATAACGGCTAGTTCATAATAATATCTCGTTTAGTGAAACTCGGTATTGCTTACTACACACGCTATCGTGGAAGGTTGCGATTGCGTGTAATGCAAGCCAAGTTAGGGATGTGTGTAGTGGAAGCTCCTTTTGGTGTAGCGTACAACAAAAGACAACAATAAAATTAAAAATAATATTTTTCATAAAATCTCGGGGTGTTACATTCTACCCCCCTTAAAATGAATTTTTCCCTCGAAATTCGTCAGAGTTATAAATAGTTTACTACTGGAAAGTTTCTTTAATAGAAACCCACATCGTAAAAAGGAATACCAAAACTTGTCTTTAAAAACTAAAGTATGAAATGTAATGGTTACCCGAATTAACTCATCACTATGCTTCCACGTAAGAGAACATAGGTGAAAATATGGATATGGAAGAAAAATCTAACCATCAAGTTCTGATGGAGAGTGGTAGAGAACATGGCTATGAAAAAGCAATCAATCACAAAGCCATAAATTTGTGATGATCTAATGTACCATTTGATTCATCCGATATAAGAGCACTAGGACACCATTTTTGGTTTTCAATATCATTTCCCGAAAATTGAAAATTTTGAATTAGAAGAAATACTTGCTTGATTTTGGTACAATCTCACTATTGTTCGTGCTTTGAACAATTTCCACTTCATCTCTTAATGAAATGAAGTTCAATTTGATATTCGTGAAGTGTTAACAGATCATGTGATAGAATGATTGGTCATTCCTTCTGTTTCAAATAAAAGGTTAGCAAAAGTTGTCAAATATACATAAGTCCATCTATGGTGAGATTAATCATATATGGTTCCTAAAATGGACTTATACTTCATATATCATACTGCTTAATATAAAAAAACTAGATTTCTATTAAATAAGGACTTCCTGTAGGCCTGTGGTAGGAGATAAAGGCCAGTCGTATTTCAGTTGTGGGTTTGATTCCCACAGCCTTGTCCGACGCGATGGGCTGTCGCCCATCCTGCAGGTTGTCCTTTTTCTAAAACTAAATTACTATAACATCCCATAAATAATATCAAAAAAAACTTCTATTCATAAACAATACTAACTTATGTCCAACATAATCTATTCCAATCATTAGGCTTATCCAAAATAATGTTGTCTAATCTCATATTATAGTGAAAACGATTACCAAAGAGATCATACAACTACCATGTTAATACCATTGTTGATCCCCATATATCATGATATATGTCTTGTTGGTCACATTCCAAACATTCAAAGGCCTTAATCATGTATTCTCTTGAAAAAAAATGAATACCCATAAACCTTATTGAAAACATGAATTCTGTTAAAAGTTAACTCTTTCCACATACAAAAATCTTCAAAATCCTATATACTCAAACCATGAGATCACTTAGTCCTTATATCAATCAAGAGCTCATGAATATTTTCAAACATTTCATTTTTTTCATTATCCCTTCATTATGCGCAAATCATCATTTTTCCAAAAATATCTCAATCACTTTCCAAGGTTACTGGTACCATAAAATTATTGAAAACTACAATATACCAATACATAAATATTCCAATATTCCACGATACTATATACAACATTACTTTGTAATCCCATTACATAAACACGTAATCATTCCACCGAATCATTGTCATATTCAACATTGCCAATGGTGATCGCATGTGACTTCCCTTTGTCCTTTTCCTTAAGTGGTTGCTCATATCGATCATCACTAACCCTTGGATAAGAGTATTTATTAGCATAATGCCCCATTTCCTTGCACTTGAAGAATTGAAGTGTAGTAGTTTCATTCTGTGTATACCTTCCTTTTTTTGCATCATTAGACATCTTCTTCCCATCATTTCGGCATTCAAATGACCGATGACCTTCCGTTCCACATTTGAAACATTTACTTGTCCCTTTAAGACAATCTCTACCATGCTTCTTTCCACAATTTGAGCATAAGGAAACATTCATAATCTTTTCACCATTATTCTGCGATTTCTCCTTGAACTCCATCTTTCGTTTCTTGTCAAAACTATGAGATGGATAAGTTAAACCAACATCCATTTCTACCTTGATACCACAACGCACAATTTCTTCATAGCTACTGAAGTATCTTATAGCTAATGCCCTTCGATGACTTGGTTTTAAGCCACTGAAGAATCGGTCAACTTTACTTTCAGGTTGGATGATAAATCCAGATGCATACCTTGCAAGCCTTTTAAAATTTTCTTCATAGGTATCGATAGTTTCATCATCCTTTTTCTTTAGTTCAAGAAACACTTTCTCTATCTTTGTTCGGAGAATACGAGGGAAGTAATTATTGAAAAATATTTTCTTTAACTTGTCCCATTCCATGGACTCAATTTCATCTCTTGGCCTCGTATTCTTGATAAGATTCCACCATTGATCAGCATCACCTTCCAAACGATACACTGCTAATATGACTTGATCATGTTCAGAACATTGAAGAACTGAAAATATCTTTTCAGTGGTACTGATCCATTGTTTAACAACAAGTGGATCCAAAGACCCACTGAAAGAAGGTGGATGTTGCCTCATGAAGGACTCAATAGAATATTGTTCCTTTCTTTGCTCATTTGGAAGTCCAGAATGGTTCATAGATTGTGTAAGTATAGTAATAATATTTTTCACTCCATCTCCCATAACATTTGTTTTTTCAGGAGGACAATCATTACATTGTCCATTTCATTGATGAACATGGTTCCTTCGGGTTCCAGCCATCGTCTAAAACCCAAAAAGAATAGTGTGAGAGGCAAAAATCATGCTAGGGAAAAAACATAATAAAGGGGGAGTACCTTCAATATCTAACATCTTAGGTTTAATTCTAAGATCGTTATAGCAATTCTAGGACTATATCCTATACATATACTTAACCTTAAGGACATCCCTAGACATACCATAGAAATATCTCTAGGGATCTCACTAAATTTCTCGCATCTTAGTTTCCAAAGGTTGACTAAAACATTCCTCTGATACCAACTGTAGAGACCCGAAGCTTAACAAACATGGGCATTACATTATTTTTTCGGAATACTTAGTACATAACAAAAACACACACATAAGGATCGTAATAGTTTAGTGTCTTTGGAAACTCGGAATATAATCATCTAATTCTAGTGAAAGATCTTCAACATCTCCCATAAAGATCTTCTTTTTTTAAAACCTAAATCCATTCTTTATATACTGGGGAAAAGAAAACATAAAAGGGTGAGCTCAAATGCTCAGTAAGGGTAAACAAAAGAAATATAAATCACATCATATTCATAAGAACATATCTTTTGGAATGCTTAACCTGCAAAAGAGATCACAATTTGATCACATGGAATAAATCATAGTAGTGAAATGTAATCCCAATAATCATAACATAAAACATGAAACTTTGTATCATACACACATAATCATAGAGAATCATTTCTTATTAGTCAAGACTCATTGCCAAGACTATCTTAGTGGACAAAGTCCATTTCTGAACCGAGTTCACTACTCATTTCAGTCCTGTTTCACTAAACCGGTATAACCAACCATTCCAGCCATGTCTATATCATGTGATATAAAATCTTTACCCAATACGTTGGAGGGAGATATAGGTCCCACCCATCTCAAAATGATGCCATTCTTATGTGTGCCACAAAATCATTAATCATACATCATTGCATAACCCATGTAATAAAAATGGGATTCTTAAACAACATGACATCATAAAACAATTCATATAAGATAAAGGAATTCGTAAAAATAATTCCATCAAAACATAATCAAATCAATGTAATAATAGGGATATAAACAGAACCCTATATTATCTTATATGGAAAACAATTTTGATAAAACACTTGAACTCCATTCTTGAGGAAAATATCCTTTCTACTTCAAAAACATTTTCCTTTCATAACATGTCATAAAATTTTAAACTAAAAGAAGTTGATTAAAAATAATTTTGAAAACCTGTAAAGGAAGCTTCATGGAAATAATATTTTAAAAATCCATTCATGCCATATAAGTTAAAAAAACATTCTTCTCGTACTTTTATCAGAAAAGTCATAAAGTACCTCGTATGAAAAACGACAAAAGATTCCATTCATATAGTTTACTAAAAACTCACCGAAGGGTAAAATTGGATTTAAACAATTGTAGGTGGATGGAAACAATTTCACATATCGAGGAAACATGGATGTGGATGATAAAATACACCCCAGTAAACACCAAAGTATAAACAATCTCGGATAAAATGAGATTGTGATATTTTCCCTTACCTTAGGTCCGATTTGCTTCGTATGTGTCCGAACCTCCTGTATAATGATTTAAATAATGTCATTTACTTATTACAGAATCATACTCATTGTTATGATATCATATGTGGTTCACTTATGACTTTATATTACTCGTTCTTTTGTAAATTCCATGTTAAAGAGCATTTTGGGTAAAATTATTTCATTTGTCGTCCATGTTTTGACTTTTAATTATTCATATGATTACATAGATCATGATTAATTAATTCCAGAATATAAAATATGATTTATATATAATATATATTCATAATATACATATAGATAATAAATCAGTAAATGGAACGAAATACACCGTTCATGGAGACGGTAGGTCGTACGTACGCATGAACGCTGTTTTCGTTTCCTTATTGAGTTGAATGGAATTAAGTAGATGAAATACATATATATACACATAAACCCAGTATCATTATTATGTCATATATTTCATGATTAATTATTATATATACATTATAATCATTCATGAATGGTTAACGTGGAGAATGAATCTAATCGCGTCGTGGAGACGATAGTCCGTACGTACGCACGATCGATGATATCGTTCTCATGATCGTGGGACTGTATTGGAGTGTACGTATACTATTTCATAATCAATATAAATTAAAAATAATAATATATAGTTATTATTTACACCATTATACCCATCCAAGTATGGTGGTGGTGGAAAATAGATTACACCACGGCATGAAGACGGTATTCCGTACGTACGCACGCGCGGTGATTTCATTTTCCGTAGGATGGATAGATGGTGAAATAGGGTTATTTCATACTTATAATAACATATTAGTATATGAGTGATACTGATGTTATTACTTCATGATGAAACAACTAAATAAGAAGAAGTGGAAGAAGAAATAAAGATGGAAGAATCGGTAACAGGCATTACCTCTTCTTTGAAGTGCATCCTTGAGACCTCCTTTTAGAGCACTAAAATTGGTCTTTGAAGAAGAACATGACCTCTATTATGTCTCTAGGGAAGTGGAGAGATGAAATTTTCAGGTTTTGGCCAAGCATGAAGGCTCAATGTAGTGTGAGGAAGAGAGGGAGGAGGTTCCCTTTTATAAGGGAGGAGAGGGGCACCTTTGGAATAACTAAAAATATTATTTTATTATAAAGACAAATTCGGTTTTAAATAGCTGAAAATTGATTTATTTCTAAGCTAAGGTGGGGATGGGTCGAAATACTCTCATCCAATAGAATTTAGACATGTTTAGGTTCCTATTTTAACCTTATCATTTAGATTTAACATTAAGTTAAATAATTTTACTTTTATCGTGTCTTCTTGTGTTCTTACACTATAAGGTTAATAAACTTACTATAACAAGACAAATGAACCCCAAGTTGTTTATTATTAATATATATAACCTTATGTTAGTCATATTTCTAAAACTTATATTTTTAGGAATAAAATAACAGTTAATAATATAATATGTTTTTTAAAACTATTTTATGTCAATTTTGACACTATTTAGTAATTGATTTTTGTGAATATCATAACAGAATTATTAGTTCGAACAAACTTAATTAAATAAATACTAACATGTAATATTAACCTATAAAATTAGTGTAATTCATAAAATGTCTCATATTATATTTATTTGGGTATTTATAATATCAATTATTCTATTTTTTCACTATTATGGTAATTACTGCATCATCATTGTGTCATAAATAATTTAAATTATTTAATTTCTAAAAATTATAAATAAAATATCATTATTTTTGAAATATTATTATACTTCTAATGAATATTTACAATCTAATTTATCTTATGTATAACCCTATATTAAAAATGTTTTAGTAAATAAACATTGATTTTAACTCTTTTAACTTTTCTTTAAATTAAATAATAATAAATGTCCTAATCTAATCCCAGTGGGCCTAAATGGTCATATTTTATTCCTAAGGCTGTTTTTGGCCGAATTTCATTTATCCAATAGAATTAGGACATGTGTTAGGGTAATAATAATATCATTTTTACCCTTTATTACCCTATTTTCTTTTAACCGTGGTAAATAAAAGTAAAAAGTAACTATTCACCAAAAATTATTTTCAACTCATTGAACCACATTTTAGTCCTTGATATTAACCGTGTCTCTCGGATTTTCAAAATTCTACTCACAGAAGCGTTAAAATTAGGTTTTATGAAAAATTCAGTTTTTTTAACTACCACTTAGTGGTTTCACTATTCATCAAAAAAATGAAAGTTTCCAGAAAAATACCAAAAATTAGGCCTAAGCTATATTTGATATTATGAACTCAAAAATGATGTCTATGTTACCATATTAAAATAATATCAGTTGCATTAATTAATTTAAAAATTAATTCCCATCGTCAAAACAAATAGCGTGTTCTTAAGAGATAATAACTATCAAAAGATTGACACTTGTTTATGTCTGGTTTAAATGTGAAATTACTTCCAATGACCAAAATTGTTTTAAATTGTAAAAATATATTCTAAATATACTTTAAAACCACTCAAATTAATAATTTATCACTATTAATTATTTCGATTAAAAAAGTTGTTTTTAATAAAAATATAATAATTTTCACTATTCATCAGAATATTGAAGTTATAAGAAAAGTACCAAAATTTCACCATAAGCTAATTTCGATATTTCAAATCCAAAAATGAAGTCCATTTTGAAAAATAAAATTTAAAAAATTTCAAAAAGTGGTTATTACTATTCAAAACAGCTAGTTCATAATAATATTATAATAATATCTCGTTTAGTGAAACTCGGTATTGCTTACTACACAGGCTATCGTGGAAGGTCGTGATTGCGTGTAATGCAAGCCAATTCAGCGATACGTGTAGTGCAAGCTCCTTTTGGTGTAGCGTACAACACAGAACATCAATAAAATTAAAAATAATATTTTTCATAAAATCTCGAGGTGTTACAATACCTCTACCATCCAGACATAAACCATGATAGTGTAATACGATAGGTAAAAACCCATTAAGTTTATCCAAATGATATATCTCATAGGACTTATCAATGAATCAAGTGTCTATATAATTCTAGGACACACCCATACATTAGTACCCAAATAATTCAACATATATTTATAAATATCATTAATTAATCAATAATATTCCTTACTAACAAATTCCATTGTTGAGAAAATTTCACAGATTTATTAATATTTCTCCTGTTATTGAAAATAACCGCTAATGTATACACAATATGTGAGAATGGTATATAGATTAGGAAATATTAATATCCATGATAAAATTAATAAAGATAAACCTAAAATGAAATATTATCCATCATAAATAAAAAATAATTCATGTTAAATACTTCAAAATTTTAGTATATACACCACAAAAAAGTGAATTGGTGCATATTAACAAATATGAATCACTAAGATAGAAATTGAGAAAAAAAATCCTTCGAATGATCATAATGTTGAAGTGAAAATTGAATAATAAATTACATGTGTCAAATGTAATTAATAATAAAAATAATAAAAATAAACAATTATATAATAAAAATTTATCACACAAGTTATGTAAGAATGTCAAATACAACAAAGATATAATACAAACCAATAAAAAGAGATGGTGTTCTTAAATTCGTTACCACTTTATAATTTTCAATTAATATCACTATAGTTCAAAAAATTATAATTAAAACATAGTATACCATTATTTATTACATTTTAATGATATTACAATTAAAATTGGTGGTTTATACAATATATTTAAAAAAAGTTCACAATGATATAATATGCCTTAATGAAGGGAAACTGAGATGAAGTCCCTTATCCTACGTATTACATTTGTTAAACATGATTTAATACCTTTTATTATGGTTTAAGTTAGTTATTTATTTATAATATAACCATATTAGTACCTAAAATAAAATATATGATCCTATTTCAATATTTTACCAACCACTTTTTCATAATATTTCATGGTTTTCATTGTTTCATTGTTCAATTTCCCTCTATTCTCACTCATTTTTTGTCATAAAAGATATGTTCTTATGAATATGTATTAATATAAAACAAATAAATAATTATATTAATGTTAAAAATATTATATTTACTCAGTATATAAATTTTCAAGAGCACTTTTGAATGTTATACATGGAAAATGAATCATATTGCTTCGTTGAGATGATAATTCATAAGTACGTACAAGCAATGACACCATTCAATTAACAAGTGAATTTTTATAGAAGGGGTGACATATTAATATCCAAAAGTCAATATCAAGTGATATATAACATATAAATTCATTAAATTTATCCTTATTACCATCTAGATATTGTATATGTGAAAAACAAATCACATCACTTCTTGAGGCCGTAGTCCACCATACACATGAGTGATCTTATAATTTTTTAAATGGAAATGAAGTTAAGAATTTATATGTGAAATTTAAATTAAAAAGAATATTTATGTTAAAAATATCATATATACATATATATATATATATATATTAATTCAATCATTATATCCAACCGTGATAGGTAGTAATGGAAATTGAATTAAATCGGTTCGCGTGGCGAAAGTCCATCATACAAATGATCCATGGGTTCATTACCAATTTTATGGAATATAAGAATTATAGAGGATATTAATTTAAAATAATAAAATATCATTATATGATAGATAATTTTTTCTTACATCAACAATATTTAATTATATTTGAAGGAGGTTCAAGAAGAAATAAATTCATTTAGTAATGTTAGCTCTTCTTCAGATGACCTCCTTCTGTTTATGAAAAAATAATTACATGGATGAATTTATAAAAAAACGAAGGAATATAGTATGAGGATATGTGATTATGGATTCCTTTTAGGGAGGTATTTAATGTTCCAAATGTCTTTGTATGTTTTATATGTTATGATAGGGGTGGCCTCTTACAAGTGGAGTAGAGGACACACAAGGAATGTTTGGAAAGAATCGATTGCAACCATGTTTTCATCATTCCAGAGGACTCAAAAATGGGGAATTTTTTACCCTCAGAGGTTATAAGTTATAAAAATACCTATAAAATAGGTTTTTTAGTTATTCATAGTTCATTATTATCATTATAATGTTAGTTGAAACCTTTGGTAAATCTGTTTTTATCTTAACCCTAATAGTTAAATTTTAATAATTTTATAGTTAATATTTGGAAAAAAATAATTTAACACATTAAATAATATAAATTATTCTTAATCAAAAAATTTAATCCACATTTTAAATTTAAATTCAAAAAATTGGGAGAATCCAATTTAAATTTATGCCTATAGAGCCGATTAAAAACTATGTTTCAAATGTGAAAACTGACAAAATTATAGATTTTTTATTTTACTGATATTGAAAATAAAATTGAACCCAATGAACTATATTAGTTAAATTTTAATATAATTGATAATCATTTAATTTTATAATATTTAAACATTATCTTAACATTTTAAATAATTTATCCAGAAAGGTTGTTTGCAATAATATAATAGTATTTTTCACTATTCAACGAAAACTGAATCATTTCAAAAATTAACCAAAAAATTTGAAATTGATAATATTAGCTGATAAATGATAAAATTATGTTGTTTTAATCAAATTAATTTTCTAAAAATATCAAACATTTATTTTTTTTCAGAATCACATAACAAGAAATAAAATTATTTTTATTGAAAAAAAATCAGAAATAATTTCCTTTACATTAAAATGAATCTTAATTTAATTTCAAGAAAATATACAATCATTTTTATTTTTATACAGGTATAGACCATATAATTTTATTTATTTATGTCGTATTATTCATACCTTCAAAATTAATGGTTAGGTTATAGTTTTCATGTTTAAATAAAAATTTTATAGAGGATTTTAATTTAAACCTGGTGTTGCGTGAATCGAAAGATATCAAATACATTGAATTTATTTAAAATTACATAAATCATAATGTATCAAGTTGTTACTTCTTAAAATGGCTCATATTAAAAAAATTTCTGGATAAAGATGTTTTGAATCAAAATAATTTGGTTTAATCATGTGTTTATGTCATTTTAACTCTTACACATTACTTTTTACCCCCATTAACCCCTTTGTAAATTACCAAAAAAAATAAATGATTTAAACTCTTTAAAGGTGAGGAATTATTACATAAAAGGTCATGTGAAACATAAATTGAAAATTTATACAATTTTAAACCATATAACATTCACTTAGTCAAATATTTTCCCTTTGTGAATTTATATTATTAAATAAAATATTGTTTATTATAAAATATCAAAAAGTCCATTTTTGGTACTGGTCATTTACTTTGAAATTAATGAATCTAGTAGAGTTATAGAATTAGAATATAAATATAAGGACCCATACCCCACTTTCTCGGATTCTTTTCTAAAAATATTCTGTGTAAATTCTCTTATAAAAAGAACTGATAAATTAGAAAACATACATCACTACATATGATCATTTACAGGCCTAGGTTTTGGAGAATTAAAATTCCAATAATAAATTTAGTTAAAAAATTACAAAATTCAGTAAACTTTAAGTAATGTAACTTTATAGAAAATATTCCACATTATAAATTCATCATTCCACTTCCATTAAGCCTCAAATAATAATTTAAATATATTGGGTTCACACAAAACGCCTTGTAAGGGGTTTCAAAAAACAACTAAAAATATCCTTTAAAATCATCTCATAAAAATTTTACAACCGTATAGAAATAAAAAATTTCATACATATTTCAATATATATATATATATATAGAATAATAGTATTTCACAAATAATTATACATGGAATTACATTGGGAATTATCTATTGAAAATATTAAACAGTCTGTGATAAATTAATTATACTTTGAATAACATGTCTAAAATACATACCTAGGGCCACCAGTCATTTCATAGACTTATAGGTTTAATCCCCACAACGTAACTCATTTTACCAGTTCAATTTTTTTAAAACATTTTCTAATAGATCTTACTTTCCCATATATGTACAAAACCCATTTTAAAAGTGCTTAAATAGTATTGTTTCCATGAAAATAGTTTCATAAACATATTGAAGAAAGTATCCAAAATCATTTTGATAGAATCCCATGCATGAAAACCATTTAATAAATAAGAACCATGATAACTAAAAACATGGATTTTATGTAGCATGCTTACATAATGTTGGTAATGTCATGTGTGAACTAGATGATGGCCATACCAATTCTTGTATGACAAGGAGGATAATGCAGAAGAAAGTATGCACAAGATAGGAAAACATGTTCTATAATTCCACATAAAATTATAAGTTTTTCCCATGAATGTTAAACAATCATTGTGTCTATAGTATTATAATATCATTAAGCATTAGTTTGAAGGTTATCAAACACCATTACTATCAAATAAACGAGAAGGGTTAACTAAAACTATGTTGTTTATACCTAAATGCATATATATATATATATGACTATATATATATAAATATATAAATATATATTTATATATAACAAACATTGAAAATCATGATAATATCAAATTAACATAGGTTCTAAAAAATCATTCTCGTCAAAACATCCCATATCATGTTTGTATATAAAAATACTGAAAATATTTGACTATTCATGTCTGCATATACATAGGAATATATACAAATACAATTCCTTGTTTAGAAATTAATATATGATAATTAAAAACACACATATTCAAAAATATGTTTTAGTGAAATATTTTTTTAAACAAGAGGACTTATCATATGTGTAATTAGAACTATGAAGATATAGTTTTTAAAAAACCTATACATATATATATCTTCCATATACATATATGTTTTCAAAATCTAACAAAAATAATAAATTTTTCCACACATAATCTAATTAATGAGGGGGATAAGTGTTTGTAAAACCTATAGAGGGAGATAGATCTTGATAGAGGTATTTTTTAGTAGGCTTAGTGTGTGGAGAGTGAAATTTTTAAAAAAACCAAAGTTTCAATTTGTTGATTCCAAAAGACTAAATCCAATCAAAAAATATTTTGTGAGAGAATCATCAATTTTCAATTGGGTTAATTTACTCCCTACAATATAATGATTATGTAATGAGTGGGATCGCAGTAAGAGATGGTGATTTTTGGGTTAAAAGACACAACATTTGAAAAAAAACAAGTGGTCAAGACTAAAGTAAACAATGTGAGAGGGGAAATTTGACATCGTGAGAAAGAGTAGATGAAGAGTTATCAGTGGAAAAACGATCAAATGGTGACTAGTGTGGCTCTATAAAGGAGGAGAACGGATAAATAATGGGTGGATAAAATCTATTTTATCGGATCTAAGAGATAATATCAACCCTAAAATAATTAAAAAATAGGTTCTGCAGCATAGGTATGGATGGCTGAGATGTAGCCAAAGATCTAATTGGATTGTTCTAGTTGAATGAATCATTTTAAAATGATGGAAGGATGAAATGAGAGTGGATGGATCAGGTGGCTATGATCATATGTGCGTCTTTAATTAGGTTGAAAGGACTAGATCTAACGTGGCCAGATCGAATGGCTGAGAAAAATTGTGGAAAAGTAATTATGGTGGTGGGGTTTGAATGAAAAATCGACATGGATAACCATAATCTCAGCTGGAAATATCATGTCTTTGAGATCACACATTGTGTAAAATCTTTAATCTCACATCAAAACCTCACTATTTTTGGGATGACCATATAAGGCTCCATGTGAGGTTCCATATCTCGATGACACAAACACACACTAATGTGGTCCTTACACATGGAACCCTACCTTGGGCACATATCCCACCCTTTTCTCATGCTTCACCGGACCCTGTACTTTTCCATGAGCGTGTCTTACCACCATAATTCTGACATGGTTCACCAACAAGATCCTCTACCCTCTTTGGGTGTGGGTAGATGCCTCCTTGATGGGGTTGATCGGGTATTATAGCATAGTTGAGGTGTCCCCATTCTAGGGTAGGTTCCAAATTTTTTAAATAAATATTGTTTATAAAAATCTTAGATAATAAATAAATTGTTATGATTTTTTTCAATATTAAAATACATATTGATATTACTAGTTAATTAATCCATTCTTAAATATTAAACAAGTCATCTTTATTTATCAAAAACAAAAACTTGTGCTTAATTCAATTACCGAAGATAAACCCAGTTTATTGTTTCATGATGTTTTAAACCTTTAACATAAATAAACACATAAAATAATAATGTCTAATACCTATGTTTTTAATTTAAAACCAAAATTTCATTTAACTAGAAATATAATTTTAAAACATTACAACACACCCAATGGCTAAAAAAACATCAACAAATCACCCAGAAACCCAAATACTATTTTTAAATGTCACTTAAATCCATATAAATACTGGTTCAATGAATTAAAATGTTCGTGATTATTTCTTTTTTTAATAGTATGGTGCCTTACCTTCGTTATAACCTTTTTATTTTTTCTATTCTTCTCACTAATTGTTTTTTGTGTGGATTCAAGGGATGAAGGCCACTTAATCACTCTTACTGTGATGTTGGGTGGAATTCTGTTTATTCTATTGAGTCATGTATTGAGTTTTCTGAATTATTTTTAATCCCTTGTATTAACTTAATATTTTAGGGTCTGAATAAAATGTTTCTCTTTCTCTCCAGTAAATTTTAAATAAGACGCACCAATTGACTTTAAAATAATAATAATAATAATAGTAAAAATTAAAAATGTTTTTATTAAATTTATAATTATATAAGAGGAATTACATTCACTAACTCTTAACATAATTTAAACCCTCACAATTATATGATAATCATACAGTCCCCACCGGCAATGACCTTATGACATCATCATCGATGTCCTTACAGAACATCATTTATTATTATTAATCCGATAAAATTAAATGATAAACATTTAATTTATACGATTACCAGGTCTACCACCATAAGATACTTTCATGGTAAGATATTCCTGTCAGGTTGATCCCCAAATCATTTTTAAATTCGTTAATTTTATTTTCCCAAATGATCCACTAGAATCGTGGCTCGAAGTCATGTGGATAGCAATAAGTCCTCAACAGAGTGGCATGGGAGGTGTAATGTACAGAAATATTGAAATGGACATGGTTATGATAGACTAGATAGAAAATTTTCTTTTCTAACAACTAGATATCATAAATTAATCCAAACCATCTAATGCCAAGAACATAAAATGGACAAGACACACATGGTTCACCTTCTTCTTTAGCTTCTCGAAATTTTTATAAGGCCAGATAAGTCTCAGACATGGTGAACCATAGAAAGAGACTTTCATTGGACCTTTCTTTATGAAAATAATATTAAAGTTATTCATTTTAAATAAAATAATATACATTAATTAGTCCTTGGTGTTGATGATGGACATTGGGCTGGCTTGCCAACATGTAGAGGTGTTTATAGGACATGCATAGGTTGGCAAAAGGCTAGTAATCTTATGAACATGATTTGACTATTATGGTCTCATGATGATCTATAGGAAGAGACAAGTGGTTGTTTGTTGAAACCTCTGTTTCTATTAGAAAATTTTAAGAAAGGTATTTTACTGAAGACAACATTATTAATTAGCAGTTTTATTCCAATTTTCCAAAGTTCACTAGGTTATTCCTATGATAAAAACTATAAACACCCAGACACCATTGGCCATGAGTCTATGCTAAAAATATTCTTTTTAAATTTTTTATAAAAAGGACATAAATAATACACAACAAGCTATATAACAGAAGATCTTTTACCGGCCCATGTTTTGGGGTTTTATTATTCCATTAATACATTCAGATATAAAAGTAATTTTTTTTGGTAACATTAAGAAAATTAACATTAGAGAAATGCTTCCATATTATAAATTTTTCGTATCACTTCCATTAAACCAATAAGAATAATTTGAATACATTGGGTGAGAAAAAAATTCCATGTAAGGGTTTTTAAAATCAATTAACAAGTTTCTTTGAAAACATATCCTGAATGTTTTACAAATGTACATAAATAAAAAATTTCACAAATAATTGAATATATATATATAAAATAATAGATTTTAATTAATACTTATACATGGAAATCCATTAGGGATTCTCATTTTTGTATATTAATTTTTCAGCAGGACATCAACGATACTTGGTAGACCATGTCTAAAGTCCATACCTCAGGAAACCAATAATTTTTGTAGATATATGTGTTTAATACCCACAATGTCACAAATTTCAGTAGTGCCATATTTTGAAAACCTTTTACCATAGACCTGCCTTTCACGTCCCTATCTTAAAACCATTTTGAATGTTCTTACATAACATTGTTTCTTTCAAACTAGTGTCATTGACCTACTGATGAAACACTCCAAAATTATTTCGATATAATCCCATGCTAGAAAACCTTTTATTAAAAAAGAACCATAATTGCTAGAAATGTGGATTTTATGTGGCATTATTACAAAATTCTTGTCCTGTCAGGTAGAAATTAGATGATGGTCATACCTATTCATATATGAAACATTATATGAGGTAGATGAATGTATTAACATGAAATTATAACTTGTTCCATAATTCAACAGATAATGATAAGTTACTTCCCATGCAATTTAAGCAGTAAGAGTGTATATAGGATTTTAAAATCATTAAGAATTAGTTTGGAGGTTATCAAACAACATAAATTTTAAATAAATGAGAAGGGTAAAATAAAAATAAGTTTTTTATACCTATGTGAATATATATATATACCAATATATATATATATACTTATATATGTATATATAACAAACATTGAATTTCATGATAATTTCAAATAAACATAAGTTCTTAAAAAAATGATTCAAGTCAAAAGAACCAATATCATGTTTACATATAAAAATACTAAAATTCTGGACTATAAATGTGTGTATATATTTATATACATATACACATAAAATTATTTGTTAATAAATCCATACATGTTAATCAAAAACATACCCTTTGAAATATAATTTGTTAAGGAATGTTTATTTAAAACATGCAGACATCTTATGTAAACATATATATCTTTTATATACATATATGTTTTCCAAATAAAATGAAAATAAGAAAATTCCCTTATCTGATTCATTTTAGAAGAGGGATATGTGTTTTTTGAACCTAGAGATTGAGAGAGAGTGTGAGAGATTAATTTTCATGTATCCTTAATGTGTCAAAAGTAAGGTTTCTAAAAAATACCAAACATTCAATTTGTTGATCGAAAAATACTAAATCCAATAAAAAATGTTTATTAGCGAAAAATAAATGTGCAATAGTGTTAATTGACACCCTAAAATACAAAATGGAGTAATGGTGGGGGGATCCGAGTTAGATACGATGATTTTGGCTTAAAATAAAACCACCTTTGAAAAATAAAGGGATTTAGAATAAAGGAAATTAAAAAATAGTGTAAAGATGGCATAATGGGAAGGATAGGATGGAGAGGGGTCAGACGCTATAATATCGGATGGGGACTGGTGTGGCTCCACGTGGAAGGATAAGGGAGAAAGAACAGACGACTTGGATCAATTTAAACTGATATATGGGTTTAAATTAATTCAAAAAAAATTTAAAAAGGTGTTGTGAGGGAATGGAATAAACGGCTGGGATGTAGCTGCAGATCTGATTGGATGGATCAGGTTGAGGGGTGCATGTTAAAATGATAGAAAAATGAGATTAGATTGAAAGAATCAAAAGACTATGATCATTTTTTCATTTATAATTTGGTTGAACGGTCTATATCTAATGCGGCCAGATAGAATGACTAAGAAGATTTAGGGTGAAGGAAATGAAGTTGTGGGGGTTTTAATGTGGGATCATTGTGGTTGGACAAGATCTCATGGAGGGAGATCCAACTACTAAGATCTCTCACTTCGTAAAATCATGTGTCCCATAATGAAACCTCAATGGTTTTGGGACAACCATATAAGGATTTGTGTGAATTTTGATCTCTCGATGACAAAAACACACACTCATGGGGTCCAAACACATGGGATCCTATCCATGGGAACTTACCCTACCCTCTACACACAGCTTACGTGCCCCTATACATAGTCTCATGTTTGGCTTGCCTCCACAATTTTCACCTAATTCACCAGCCTACTACATGAACATCCTCAGGCATAGGTACACACCTCTATGTTGGGGTGAACCAAGTCCCCCACCGTAGTTTTGGTTTCCCAAAACTAGGGTTTCAACCAAATTTTTTAAATACATAAGATTTATTAAATAGATGGATAATGAATATTTTTTTTTATTTTTTTCTATATTAAATTCCTCAATTGAAATTACTATTTAATTAAACAATATTTATATTTTAACCAAGTTAATTTAATATTTAAAAAAAACTCATGATTAATTCAATTACCCATGTTATATCAAGCAATTATATTATTTCAAGAAATATAAAAGAATTAACATAATTAAAAACATAAAATACTAATGTTTAATTCCTATGTTATTAATTTAATACCATAATTTCAATTAACCAAGTATATTATTTTAAAATATTCAAACACACCCAAACATCAATAGTCACCTTAAAACCCAAAATCTATTTGTAAGCATTACATAAATTCATATAAATACTCATTCGGGGTATTAAAAGGATCAATATCATTTCTTTTTTTAAGAGTATGGTTCCTTATATTCCTTTATAACTGTCTATTGTTTTATTCTTCTCACTATTTTTTATTTTGTTTTGGTGGATTCAAGGGACAAAGGCTACTTAGTCGGTCTTATTTTTATGTTGGGTGATTTTTATTATATTTTATTGGGTCTTCTGATAGGTTTTCTTAATGAGTCTTAATCCCTTGTATCAAGTTATTATTTTAATGTATGAATAAAATTTTTCCCTTTCTCTCTTATGTATTTGCAATGAAAAATAAAAATTCTTCTATAAACAAGAATAATAATAATAATAATAATTAAAAATGCAATTATTAAATTTATAATTATGTTCATAATGTTACAATAAATCCTTGAAACTACCAAAATATTTTATATTAATCTATTAATATATTTGGACACAATAATTTTCCCAGTTTTTATTTATTTTGATATTAATTAAATTACATTCTCTATTTTTCTACAAAATCAATAAATATTGTGTCATCATTGTGTAAGAATATAAGAAATTATATAATAATTACAACTATAAATAAATAACAATAATTAAAATAATATCATTATTCTCAATTAATCCATTAAAAATAATAGAAAATAAAATTTTCCCTCAATTATATGTATAAGATAAATTTAAAAACTAGACGTTGAAATTTTGTATTATTCTATATTTAAAATTTTATATTGCTAATTTTCTAAAAAATGTGTCCCCTAAATATTTTAATTCTAATACATAAAAGATAATTGTTTAAATAAATTCATCCTAAAGTAATTAATCTATGAAATGGATGTCTTATCACTTATTTATAAACTAGGTTAAAACGATTTGGTATTTTTCACTGGTGATTTTTTTAAATATTCTTGTTATTTATTATGGGAGAAAAAAATCCCCATGTTCAAAAAGAATTTTTATTTAAATTCAAAATATGTAAACCATTTTTTCAAATTTATCCTATCTTATTTATAAAAATTTATTTCATATTAATATTTTAAAGTGCGATGAATGAAAATTTTACAAAAAAATATCTTTTAGTTCATGAAGTATTTTAATAGAAATATTTTTTTGATTCTTATGTAATGAATTATATTATTTCAAAACAAAGAAGAATCAAATGAATTTATCATTTGATTCAAAAAATTGGATTTTTCAATGGAAAAAATGACATTTTTATAAATATCAGTATTTTCACTATTTGTGGAAAAACCAATCTTCTCAGATAAAATAAAAAATATATATTTATATTTTATATTTGTTGTGATTAATTTGAATAATAAAATTAATTTAATAGAATCCCATTCATAAATTTGTATAATTTATTTTTAAATTAAATTAATGAATAAAACAATGTGCGTTATGCTATTATTACTAAAGCAATAAATTATTACTATAATTGAATCTCTATCTTTGAATTATTCTCTCTGATAAAAAAATTATTCTAAAAATATCTAAAATTCCACCTCATAGAATGATTTGGATAGTTATTCATAAAAACTTCTTCTTCTCCCATTTCACCTTTTCCGCCCTATTATTTCTCTAAAGTACATTTAACAACCACATCTTCCAATTCCTCATAACATGTTCTATATTTTCAAGAACCAAGATTGTATCTACAATGTAATATTAATCAAAATATATATTTATTTATCCATAGGTTAGAACATGAATTGTATTATGCATATACTAATTCAATAAAGACATATTAGATGCATCGTTATCTTTTGAGAGGCTAAGTGACATTTCCAAATGGTTATAAAAAAACCAATTCATTCTATAATTTTAAATGATACCATGTACCTAGGTCATTCATTCATTATCTATTAATACTTCTAACACCCTCATATAAGGATATATTTAAGAAATCATGATCACCCACTTGAAATTTTAAATAATTTCTTTTGTTATCAGCATCGTTCTTTTTTCCAATTTGAGTTAAATTAATATGGGTTGGAATAAGTATTAACTTTGTTATTATCTCATTTACAAGATCGTATCCAACATGATTCTTTTCAATAACTTATTATCAATAAATTTTACTATGATAACTCTTTTAGAATAATGATTCATCGAACACCATTTAAAATCATGAGTATAATCTATTGTTACAAAAAAAAATCCCCAAAAGTGAATATGGACCCCACATAACATGAACGATAAGTGAGAATGGCCATAAAATGTATTCAATCAATTTAATTATCCTATTAGACTACCCATCAATCTAAGTAAGATAGGAATTCCTCAAATAAATCTCCAAATCAATTGATTTATAATTACTTTTCCAAAATTCAAATGCAATTCATGGATGATTATCTATCAAAATTGAAATATGTACACCATGGAGTTTTAAAAAATCATTAATATAGAGTAATGTAGTATTCCCATGAAATAAATCTTATCAAATGATGTGTAAAAGTGAAGATTTGATGAGATGATCGACAATAACATGTATAATATCATTTCTTCTATGAGTCGTTTTTAGCCCAATGAAAATGATATCATAATTTCATTTCATTTTTACAAATGAATAGTTTGAGGTCTAATGACATATTTTGGGTGTTTTTTCTCATCTTTAACGTATTGAAAATACAATAATTTTTTATATAATCACCAATTTTTATCATTATAGTATCCCACTAAAAAAGGACATTAAAATACACCTACATCTTGGAGGAACCATGGTGTATTGGAAAATTTTAGCATTGGGAATCATTTCGATTTTTTTGATTTAGTATATATATAAAAAATAACCACATACAAAATTTTATGACACCATCTTCATAAAAAATATCCTCTAAAATTGAATCACTTATAACATCAATTTACATCTCATGATTCTCATCAACAATCAGGGAAATTTATATATTTTTCAATCAATATGGTTTTGAAATAATTTTAAAATGGAGAGATGTTTCCCTTTCCTTAATAATTTCTATATTAATATATAATAAATCTATGAACCTAGGATCCCTATAGATCCCCAATTTTTTTGGAATCTATGTTCATTCTAGATTAGTGTATCTGATAGTTTATTTTAATTCCTAGAGATGTAGTGTATTATTTTATCATAATAATTGAATAACAAAAGCCATATATGTATACTCTTGTAGATGTCCAATTGTGTTATGATATATTTCCATCTATAGGGATCCATAAATATCACATCTTTTCAATCAAGATATAATTCTATCATATCATCATTTAAATTTTTTTACTAACTCATGATCATCAGTTTGGTATTTTTTGTCATTAATCTTTTACCACCATCACGCATAGTAAATAACATTATAATTATGAAAATAGAAACATCCACGTCCATTCACTTATGCAATAATTTATTTGAAAAATCCATTATTTCATGGGAGAACATTCAAAATTTGAACAATCGACAATCTCATCTTCAATTCATTGAAACATTTTTCTAATTTTATTGTCAATAAAAACCTAACTATATTATATGAATGTTTGGATAACAGGTTACCAATCATGAGAAAAAAATCAAATCCTTGATAGTAACCTACTAAAAAATGAAAATACAAACCCCATTTATATTTATTATTGTTATAAATTTCTTGACTACATCATCCTTCACTATATCAACTGAGATTCAATTTTTTAAGATAATATGGAAAATAAAAAAAATTATAAACCCTAATTTCACACATTAAAAATTTTCCATATACCACTTTTTCTCTAAGAGTCTCAATGATGATCCAACATTTATTCAAATGGATCCCATATATCTTAAAATATAGAACTATTTCAGAAATAAACACTAAGAACAAATATATATTATACTCCACGAATAAATTATTCATTTCCTACATAAAAAAATGTCTCATTAGTCAATCAAAATAAAATTACTATAAATTTTTATTTTTTAAGCCTTGAATGAATTGACATCTTTGGAATACATTTTATATTTGATTTCAAATGATGATACCCAAAATGAGGATAAATATTTGAAAAATATTGTTCTATATTTAGTTTATTGAACATGTCGTCAATATAAATTATATTATAATTATTCATTCTAGAAATAACATTTATTTTTCAATAATTATTTTACAAACTTATACATCTACGATTCTTCTTAACAGAAAGAAGAAGGGCTTCCAGCGGAGGAACGTCATCTCATATAAATCCATTTCTACCCAAATTCTATTGTTGTTTCTTAAATTACACTAATTCAAAAGAATGAATTCCATAGGAATTATTTTATATAGGTCTTACAACGTGGGATAATTAATAGAAACCCCTACTATACCTTTGGGATGATTTCTAATTAATTACTAATGAAATACATAAATGTATTTATATACAATATATACATCCTCAAAATGATTATTATCCTTTTAATTCCTAAATAGTGTCTTCTCTTCATCCACAATATTCTCATTCAGAATAACTTCAGAAGGTGGATCTAGATTAGAACATGATAATGATGTCTCCAATATAAAGATATATAAATCTATATCTTCACCATGAATAATAATTTTATTCTCTTATAATTAAAATTTCAAATTATTTTTTAAAATGAAATATGTTAAAATGATTATATCAATATAAACCATTGATATAATAATAATGTCTATATACAGGGAACTTTTAGGGGTTATAATTATAACTAAATGACACAACCTTGTTGGGGTGATATATCCATGCTTGACTAAATAAATCCATTAATTATAATTATAGGGAAATAAAAAAGTTTATTGGAAAACAAAACATATATAAAATATTTTTAAGATCTAGAATCAGATAATGAATATTAAAAAATCATTCTATATCTAATGTACCTCCGAACACATCTTTAGAAACTTCAACTTCAGGTATAGTGAACACCTAAACTTGGACTTGATGTCCTAGTAGTCTCTTTGTATAATTACCTTTAGGTATAAGAAATTAATCCAAATTGTTCTTTATGTCCTCAATATTATTAAATTGGATGTTATTTTTTTTATTTCCTGCCTTTATAATCACAAGACTGTTTGATTTTCTCTCCACACATGAAACAAACTCCATTTCCTGGAAAGCATGTTCCATGGTATTAGTTTCCAAAATTATTACTTATTTGGAGTTCCAACCATCCCTTATTCACTTTTTGTATTAAATTTATCAATGTTCTAAACCACCCTATTATTATCATTCATTCCATTCTAGTCATAAAACATGGACAGTGATTTTTATATCTTGATAGAACATGATATTGTGTCCTAATTTAAATAGAATGGTTGGAAGACTAGTTCGCTTCGAAGGACTGGATTTATACACTCATTGAAATGGTCAATTATATTCATTGGTTTATGTTCGTTCTACAGAAAATGTTATTTTAAATTTTAACGATGTATTAATACATACCATGATATTCATCTTTATTTTGTCTCAGACTCAAGAGTTTTCTATTCTTATATATTATTTTCCCATGTGAATTTTTTTTCCTATATAAGATTCTTAAAAATCCTTTGACTCTAAATTTTTTATTTCATCACCATCCTTTGTGTTTTGAATTGATTATAATAATTTACTTTCATCCCCAATGTGATATTCAACATCTATGAAAACCTTCTCCCATTCATTACTTCCCAATGAATGAAATATCTTCTCTACTTAACTTATACATTCATCAAATATTAATGAATTAATATTCTCCTTAACTGATGGAGGATATTGGTGCATGAAATAGTCAATTATTTTTTTATGAAGATTTAGATCAATATGATTCTCATCGTGAGAAATGTGATTTGGTATAACATGATTCAGGTATCCCAATGTAGTTATAGTTTTTTTTTCTCTATTTCTATATATCCATTTTCTTGACATGGAGGGAAATCCCAATATAAATTATGTGCATTAATATAGTATTTATTCCTTTTGTTTCATATAATATGTAAATAGTGGTACGCCAATGATTATACTATAACAATATTAATCATCATGTATAATTCTGAATTTGGTGAGACACTTTGTATAACATGAAAAATGTATTTATAACAAATGATTGAATTGAATGATTAATATTATTTGGAATAAAAATATTTTCAAATAGTTACGAAATGCTTGTAACTAAAATTTTAATTACTCAAAGAATATTCCTCAAGAGTCCTAGAACAGGTGTAGTAAGGGCACAATCACCTCACAGTGCACTTCAATATTGGCCTATATTTACTCATCCGTCACTTCTGAGGTTTTTACCCACTGATTCACCTATTCCTAAACCCCACCTAATTGAAATATCTATACAAGGATTTATATCTTAAAAGAAATATATACCTCATAAAAAACATTATTATAGCATTATACAATTAGACATGCCCCTAGTGTTTATCATAAATTTTTTTTACCGAGTCTATATTTTTCTATATCTGGTAAGCATGGATTAAACTAATTATTTTATGATATCTACTGTAACACTCGACCTCTAGCATCCTAGAGAAAGTGTTTATTTTAACACATTGTCATTGAATACAAGTTATCACATCTCGACGGATCAATTACCTAATCAATCTTATATGATTATATAAATACATGAATTTCAAATTTTATAAGAGAACAAGAAATATAATATAGTAATTGTTAGTATAATTTAATTATTTATTGTTTTATATCCTTTAATTCACTCATAGATACATTCTTCATATTTTAGATAGAAAAAAATAAATAGTGACATCAACTGCGTAGCAGGGAAAGCGTACATTACAATCTATCATAAAATAAAGAAAACATGGATAATAAGATTGAGATAATCAATAAATAAAATATATAACATAACCAATAATGTAAAATGATACTAAATCAATGGATAACATAACTATGTAAATAATCACATGGATAACAATAATTACCTTTATAATGATATGATCCACAATGTGAGACATTGAAATCTAACTATCAATTCCTTATCCAAAGAAAAGATACATAAATAGTTAAGGTGAATACCAAATACCCAAAGTATTTTATCACATGCTACCAAGCACTTCCTAGAGTGGAAATAACGGTCCCTTCCCTCAAATTCTATTTCCCATGAATTCATCATATGAATTGGGAGAATAATAATTCATTAAATAATCTACATAAACATTCATATTGAAAAAATAGCACACAAAATTTTTAAATTTCCCCATTCCATAAATATAACTGGATAAAAATCCATCCTGGGTAATATGTTGGTTAGTATAAAAAATATTATATTCCCAAAAATCAGAAAATTCCTTCAATAATATTATTATAGATGGATATAAATTACAAATATCCTCAGAATATTTTTTTATGAATACAAACATTTTATTTTAAAATTAATTATATTAAAATCTAAAAATAAAAAAAAATTAAGGATTTTTTTACAACGAATTTGGAAATCGGTAATGAATATTTCATGTAATTGAGTATTCATAATAATGGTAAATTCCATTCATATTATGTATATTAAAACAAATATTCCTCTAATATTTTTTCAAATAAAATAAAAAGTACGATATTTATAAAAAATTAAGAAAATTATTTTTATACTATTTTGTAAATAGAAAATATTATGAAAAATTGGATTTAAGATATCATTGTTTAATTTTAGTAATATGATTTATTTATTTATGAATCATGTATTTGGATGAAAAATGATTTTTGATAGAAGAGAGAAATAATGTTAGTTTTAATTTAAAATATTTTTTTCCGTGTCTTGAGTAATTAAAAAGAGTAAAATAATCAATTTTGATTCCCAATACAACCAAAGGAGAATAAAATAAATTATATTTCAGATGTAATGATAAAATAAATCTCTCAGTAGAGACTTAGACAGAAATTATGTTTAATAATGATGCGATTGGAAATGAAACCTTACATCATTTTTGAATATTTTTTATGTGATTTTACACTCATTTATAATAAATATAAATTTATTATAATTATATAATAGATATATTTAATTATTAATTATATTATATTTGATCCACATATTAAAATTATGTACCAATTTATTAATTATTTTTTTTTATTAAAAATGGAATTTTTTGGGATATCTATTTCATTTTTCATGTATGATTCATTAATGTAGGTTATTTCCTTGAATATTTTTCATGCTTCCAAAATACCCATGATTTTAATAAGGATATAAACATAATATATATTAATTACATACAAATTTTTAATAACTTTTGAATAAAGAAAAAAAAAATTATTACATCACTCGGTGTCGGTATTATTCCACACATACACCCGAGCAACAATATCACTTTCTTAATGAGTGAAATGGTAAAATGGTAAATGAAATATTATATTATCAAAATCATAATTATAAAATAAATTTAATATAAATTCTTTATTTCCATATTTATATTGATCAATGTAATCTTTTCATTAATTAAAGTACATAGTTACTTAGAGTAGTTCTGTCATTCATACAGAGGAGTGATGTTTAGCTCATTTATAAGGAATTAAAAGAGATAGAAAATAGATGTACAATAATTATTATAACATATCTTTATATTTAAAGCACTTTACTTATTATTTCAGTAGAGGTAAAATATATTTATTGGTTGTATAGGAAGAAATACATTTGAAATATTCATAAAATTGAATACCTCTACCTAAGAAAACCCTCCTTTGGATATGTTCTAAAAGACCCAAGGGATCATTGTTTTGAGTAAAAAAACTCATATAATGATTATAAAAAAAATAATTGAGATATTTGGGAAGTTTTTTATTGAGTTATATAGTCCAACAGACATTAAAATGTTAGGAGATGATGCCCACTTTTATAAATGAGGTGATAATCACATAGTTATTCTTAAAACATGTAATAATACTAGTAGGTAATTTTACTTAAAAATTGGATACAAAAATAATACTATTATTTTTATTAAATAATAAACTTGTGATAAAACCATATTATTATTTTTATGATCTTTTATAGGTCACATGCACCCAAATATCTTAGCCTTCACAACCGTTAACCCTTTCGATATGTACCACAAAATAAATTTTTTTTAATATTTATGGGTCAATACTGTTACCATGAATGGAAAAATAATAAATAAATGGACCATTGAAAATATATTTAACCATATACTATTCTCTATTACGAGTACAATATTTTTATGAATATTAAACTATCTAGTATATATTAAAATAAAAAACCATTAATTCCATTTTTGGAAATATTCATATACATTTAAATTAATGTCATCAGGATAATTATGGATTTAGAATATAAGCATTGAAAAATAAAAAATATGTTATATTCATAAATATTTTTTGCGACATAAAAATGTTCTCAAATTTTATTACTTTCTATATTATTAAAATTATTTATTTTATTTTTAAATTAAAAGAATATATACAGTGTCAATATTGTGTAAGAATTTAAGGAGATTATATAATCTCTAAAATTAAAAAAAACCAAATTGAAAATAATATCATTATTCTAATTGTAAACTACATTATTTAGATAATAATTTTTTTATCCCTATTTAAATTAAAAAAAATATTAAAATTATAGTGACATTTTGTATTTTTCATTACATATAAAAATATATAAGAATATTTCAGGGAAATGTATCCCATAAACAATTACATATAGTTCTTATGTTCATAAGGCTCAAAATGCCATTATAAAATAAAAATTAGGATGATGGAGACCTTATAAATAAGACTTAATCTAGGTTAACCTAATTTACACGTTTTCCATGGTGATAAATTATTATTATTCATAATAAAGAAATATTAAGTTGACTGTAATATATAATATTAATTATTATGATTCCTAATATGTATTATTTTTTACTAAATGTAATATATATAATCTGTAGATATTTATTTTAAATAGTTCTTCGAATCATGTAGAAAATTTTATATGTGAAGAAAGATCCTTTTAATCTCTAAATTTATTATTATACTAAGATCATGTGTAATATTTATTAAAATAAAATTATATATATTAATATAAAATTAAATATATTACTTCTATAAAAACATTAATTATATTAATTAATCTTCAAATTCAAAATATTGTTTTTATTTTTCAATGATACTAAATGCATTTTTTTTAAAAGAGAATATTTCATAATTCACTAATCAAATAATCTTTTTGGAAGATGTCCATAATTTCACTAGATGATAGTTTTGATATGATGATTTATTTATTTTATTTATTTAATAAAAAAATATATTTTTATAATTTAGGTTTTAATGACATCCATAATTATAATAACATGTTTTGTGAAATTTTCTCTCTAGAAGGAAATGGTTATTATAATTGATACTCAGGTATTACGATGTCAAGGATTAAAAAAGTGGTAATGATTTCTTGAACTAAATTAGGAAATGTATGGGTTTATTTTTCCCTTGAATCCAAGTCATTTATTTTCATTATGACATAAATACCTCTTATATGAAAATAATATCTATGAAATCATAAAACAGCATATATATTAAATTAATTTTTCGATTCATTTCAATTACAATAATTTTATTTTTTTCCTTACTATTTTTGTTCTAGTGGGAAATTCATGAAAAACATTCTATCGAATTGTTATCATTTATGGTTATATATTATTGATTGGATTCATTTTGGTTTATTATTAATAAAAAATTACCTTATATGAATCAGTATACATAATGTAATATAATTGTATATTATATATTACCTATATGAACTAGTAATTATAGTTGTTATAATTAAATAATTCACAGTGTCCTTATAGTAAAAAATTTGGCCATTAATTGTATGTTTTGTAAATATAGTGGATAAAGAGTATTTATAATTTTAATTAATTAAATTATTAATAAAATAAAATAATAATAATAATCCATAGAATAATTATGAATTAAATTATTTTCAATGATACAATGAGAAAGTGATTGGGATATTAGAATGAAAAAGAAAAACTAAAATAAATTAATTGGGATTACCTTTTCCTAGGATATTTAATCGTATTATATATAACTAGTTACATTATAGATTTGGATTAGATGACCCCAAAACATCCACATAGTTCCTAGGAGACTTAAAAAGAAGAATTCGAAAATAGATTGATATTTGAGATGTTAATGGTAATCATTTTTTGAATGGGAGGTGAAGGGGGTCTTTATACATGAGAAGAAGTGAAATTTTGGGTTAAAATTATAAATAAATTATTATTTGGATGTTATAACATCGATTATTATTATTTTCAACATTATGAATATTTTTTATTAACATAAGAGATTCTAAAACATTATAAATAGTCTGTATCAGTTTATACAAAATCAAAATAATGAAAAAATTGAAATTATTTTCTAATGAAATATGATACATTTCTAACCTTGAAAAAATAAAAAATATTTATGGATTTTAAATTTATTTGATCAGTTATATTATATAATATTTTTTTGACTGACTCACAAATTGTATAATTTTATAGGATATTGTTATATCATAAATTATTTTATTAAATCAAACTATTTTCATAACAACTATATTTCCAACACTCACAAAAAATTATATTTTCAAAAAAATTACAATATAATCACACATAGGAATTTTTGAGGTAATTATTATAAAAATTAATATAAATTTATAAATAAATTAAGAAATTTTGTATTATTAATTACTGAAAAAAGAAAATTATGGTTTCTATTAACATCATTTTAATACTCTTTATAACAAACATATGAATTCTCTGGATTTCTAATTTAAATAATTTTTTTTCTAAATTATAATATTTATAATTACCACACTTATTTATGATAAATATTATTGACATCTCATTAGAGAATTTTATTGTATATGTTTATATTTTAATGGTCATATTATAATTTGTAATAGTTGTGTTACAACTATTAACCAATAGTTTTGTTATTCTTAAATATCATCTTTAATTTTGGAATGGTCAAATTAGTTTTAGGTATCATTCAAAAGAATCAAACTTATACAATTTATAACTCACTTAAAATTATATGAATGTTATATATTATTAATTTGGAAAATATTTATTTATTTAATATTTTTAAATTTATTTCTCCCATATACTTAATGAGTGTGATATTTATTAGAGCGTCGAATGATACAAATTTTCTTATTCAACTTATAATATTTTTTTAGTTGTTTGATTTTTCTTATTATAGTTTTATTGGTTATATTTATCATTTAAAATTTAATTTTATAAAAATTAATGTTATATTATATTAATATGGTTTTCTTGAGTTTCTTACAATATTATGTTTGAATATACGGTATAAATGATTATTCAAAAGGGGACATAAAAGAGATTTGGATTTATTATTCTTCTCCAATTAAGAATATTTATCCTTAAAATATAAACTCAGAATCACTATTTACATTATATGAGGTTAATTATGATTCCGTATATCCTAATGTTCAATGTATTCTATTTTATAATAATGGTTATGCTAAATTAAATTGGCAAGGTGACTCACCTTATTTTATTAAACATTGTCATAATGATAGAAAATATCCATGGGTTGATCATTATAAGGGAGGACATGATTTATTTGTACCACTTTTGGATTTAGTACATTTTATTGAGTGGGTTAATAGATTCTATAGAGATATATGTGGAAGAAATTTTGAAATATTTTTAGGTTTAGTGTAGCTAGTACATGATATTCCATAACTATTATGTAATCAAGGATTTAAAAGTATCCAATGTACCATATGATTATATCATCTTTTGTTTTATACCTCATGACAATCATCTAGGTTTATATTTAAATGAATACATTATCCACAATTTGAAACATCATAACCCTTCGAAGACTATCAATGTAACTCATTTATCAGTCTGTATCATCTTTAATATATTGATGAATATCCTGAATATTTAATATAATATCCTATATATTTTCAGGCATACAAAACATCTGTTCAACATCATAATAAAAAATTGTAATTTTTATAGATATTTTCCCTTGTAGTATTGTTTTTGGAGACATTTTATTACACAAGTGGAAACTATTTGTTTCAAGAACAAACCCAATTAAAGATGTTGATCCAAGTTTCAGTAACAAACCCAATTAAAGATATTGATCCAAGAGTCATTTAAATTTAATCAATAATTTTATGCATATTACATTTTGGGTATAATTTTTTCATTTATTATTATCCATGATTCAAGTGGAGATTGGATATCATAAATTTAAATTTAGTATTTAGGTTATGTTTTAGAATCTTCCATAACATATAGATAAACAATGGATTTTGATCATACCAGATTAAATTTGGTTACCCAGTTACCCTCACTATATTCTTTTATGTATATCATTGTATGTTCATTAAGAATGAAATAATCATAAACAATTATAGAGTGATAGTATTTACAGGTTGATGAAAACATCCATTATTAAATTATTTACAATATTGGAGGACATTGAATATACTATATAATGTTTGTCTCCCATTTCAATTAATATTTGTGTCATGGGTCCATCATCCCTTTTGAATTATTATATGCATCATTGACTTGATGACATACCATAGAAATTGTTGTGTCCTTACAAATATATTTATTTACGTGGTCCTATCAGAAGTTCCCTAAAATATTTGGTATATATGTTCCTGAAATATGATGATATTTATCAATTTAAATATATAGAATTTCAATGAAAACATTTTATTCATGTAACACAATGTTTTGAAGATTTGTGATAAAATATTAAATTATTATTATTAATTTTTTATTTATTTTATACCCATTATATTAGTGGGTATGAAAAGTACTATATAAATGAAATTTTTTAATAGATTTATAAAATTTATTTATGATTTATTATAGTCTAGAAATGAAAATAAAATAACATGAATGTAATACCACATGTTATTCTAAAGAATGGTTTTATGAATATTATTTTATTCCATATTAATAAATAAAATTTATATCTACTGAATATTATTTTTAATTACATTTTTAGATAAATTATTAAATAAATTTTTTAATATTTATCTAATATCAATTATATGGAATGGTAAAAATGTAAACTCAGTATTTTTCTTAAAATAAATTTTTCTAAAAACGAGTTTCATTTGATTTTGCAAACATTTTTTTAAATTGATTTTTTCCAATAATTGAAATTTTATATTTTTAAATGGATTAAACAAAATTCATACTAACAATCGATATTATTAATACAAATAAATATAATATTTTCCCAAGTGAATCATAAAAACAGTAATGTTTTATTTCTATTTTTAGGGTTAAAAATATTTTACATGGAGTTACACTAATACATGATTTGGAATATAAAAAACATTATTTAATTAAATTATTTAATATTATTCCTACATTATCCTTAAAATAATTGATTTTTTATCATGTTTTATTCACATGATCTTTAGTAATACATTATTATATTTTATTAATTTGAAAAATTCCAACTGTGTTTTCTCCCTCCCTTATAAAAGGATTCTACATCTCCTCTCTTCTTCTCACTTCATGAGCCTTATAGTTCTCCTAATACCGTAAATATTCTATTTTTAACATCCCCAACCACATAATATATGTCCTTTTTATCATAGTATCTTTCTGTGAAGGTATAATTTGTAATTTAATGGAAGTTTCAGAATGATGACCTATAACTACAAACTGAGTATTTTAATTTAATTTTCTATTCTACCCATATAAATATATAATACCCATTATAAAATAAATAAACTATTTTATTATACATATATATTTTTCATTATGAATATGTATAAACATTTTATCAACAATATTCCATAAAATGGGAAGTTAAAGTATCTATCATGCATAACTGTGGACTAGAGCCTCCAAGTAGTAAAATGATCCATCTTCCATCACCATCGTTAAAATGAGTTTATTATGATATGTTTAATGTTTATTTGTTATATTTATGGAATAATTACTATTATATAGTTAGTGTATTATATCTACCTTATTTCCTTTTTATTTTTTGGAAAAAGGTAATGTTTCTCTCACAATCATTCGGACTACCACCTCTACATTACAATGTGATTCATTTTTCATCACCAAATTATATGAATAATTATTAAAGTGTATCTGATGCATAAAAAATAATATTATTTCATAATTATGATTCTGGTTAAGATGATACCAGGACCAATGTGTATGTATGGGAACCATCATTCCATAACATGCATGTAAAATGGACTAGTTTTCACCTGAATATTCATTTTATTAATGACATTTTAAATAAAATGATATGTTGAAATTATAATGGAATTATACTTATTAATTTATTTCTATGTATATTTGTATAAAAATATTTTTTGAAGAGTTATATGTTAATTCAAAGTGATATTTTAATGCATAATATGAAATGAAATGCATAAGGAATGTGTTTTATATTACAATGACATTTATTTTCATGATGGTAAAAGACAAATTTACATTGATGAAAATAATGTGGATATATTACGATAAACCCCATATAATATAATATAATCTGTTTATTCTAATAATATTTATATTTAATTAAAATTTTCATCTTTTTGTAACTTGAAATTATCAATTTTTTAACAAAAATTTGACCTTATTTCCACATTGCTCATCAAAAATTTTATCCCATGTCCTTGAACTTATAGAATTTTTTATGTATTTTTATAGATATATGTGTGAAATATTTCAAAATGTTAATTTGTATTACAATTGAAATTTATAAAAAAATTCAATATGATCCATTTTAATGAAAAAAATTTATGAACATGTATCTTTTTGTCTTTTTGTAAAAGGGAGGGAAGAATTATCTCTTTTAATATTTATGGTATGAATTTATTTTCAACCACATGTGATTGTTATTTTCATTGAATAATACATTAAAATATTCCCTATATATTTTTAAATAAAATTATTTTTTACATAATCTATGAATATTTAGTTGAATCATTATCAAAAGAAAATCCTAAATTCTAATTTTTTACAAAGAAAATTCCAAATGATCTTATAAAGGTAATTTTTATGTCAACATCCCTTGAAAACTGTTTTGATTCACATTATAGATGATCTTATGATACCATCTACTATCATTCTATAGATGGATGATTATGACTATGATTTATGGGTGATTCTATAAAACCTTTTTACCTTACAACATGTAAATTAGTATATAGTGAAACATTAATTAAACTAGTTATGTTTCTATGATTTATTCTATATAGAAATAATGAAATTTTTATAAAATCCATTTACAATACCCAAATTATTATACATTGATCATTTTATTATTTTTTTAAACTCATATGTATGGTTTTAACTATGTGGTGGTAGGTCCTTGAATTATATAGCCATGTAGTGAATTTGGTAACATTTATATAGTTGATAAACTTCTAAGAGATGATAGATTTATTATATTTATTTGAGATGATAGAGTTAACTAGATGAAAGTCATAAAAAATAGAATATTGGAATTGGGTTTTTATGCCTTTCAATTATTGGTAAATGTCCAAAATGATAGTCCTTGGAGCGAAACATGACTAATTAATTTATTCTCTATTCTTATGTGTATGCCAAAAAAATATGTCTTATTGTTATGATATGTTCTCATAGTTCATGGTTTATTATTGATTTTTCCTCGTTCATATGACATGTGTATTTTTTTCCAAAAAATCTTTATACGATTATTTGTGAATAATGATCTCTGAAACATTTATTAGGACTATTCCATGTTATGATAATGATATTCCTTGAAGTGAAACATGACTAAATAATTTATTCTCTATTTTTTATGTATTATATTTAATATTCTTTTAAAATTATATAATATATCTATATTAATTTCATGATTTAGATTAGTTGTTAGCAGACTGATGTTTAGTTAATCATTGGGGAATAGCTTTAAAAATATTAATGAAAAAAATACCAATCTATCTTTGAATAGGATTATGTCATGAAGATTTTATTAAATAGATATTTTACGGTTCTCATAGAAAATACATCCCTCTAGGGATATTAGAAAGTGGATGTGGTTATGGTATTAACAATCTTAGTAGAAACAAATATGAATGTCTATGATTGGGTATTAACTCATTCATCACTAGTTGTAGAATAGTGAGCCTTAGACTACACACCTTTCAAGACACTCTATTAGGATATTTTTGGGTTTAATATATAATTTCATTATTAATAATTGTGAAGGAGTAGAAAATATGATCACTTTGAATGACCTATGATTAAACTAAGGTGTTTAATATTGAAATGAATATTTCATGATGTATACATCCTATGAATGATTTCCCATCATGACATGACTACTCAATATGAATTTGTTTTATCAAAGAATCATATTTATTATTATTTAATGTATGGACCCAAGAGGAATCCTAATAACATTTATATTGATGAGAAGTTAAGTAAACATCCTTATTATAAATAAAATGAATTGGTGTTTGGACTTGATATAATTTGTATATGATCCACCAACTCTCTTAATATATGAATTGTAACATGAATATTGTAGATCATTAAAGAAAAAAATAGAAGTTGTAAGGACCTGACCCCTACAGACCGAATATAGTGCCTCATTTTATTACATTGGAATATAATCATGGAATATACATCTTGATCTTATAAGTAGTTTATTAGATTTTAAAACAAGATACATATATAAGTTCAGCATTACAACATGAAACGAATAACAACATATGAATTCCTTCAATAAAATCCTTAACTCCTAGGATATTTATGCATGTCATTCATATTTAAAACATTAAAGTTATAAGAAAATGAAACATAATATAGTGGTGATCTCAAACAATCAGTAATGGAAATAATTATAGGAGAAGATATCAGAATATAAATATTAGTCATGTTGAATAAATAAAAAAAATATTCTATTAAAAAAACATGAACGCATTATGGAATGAATAAGATCTAAATAAATAATTCCATAGTAAAACATAATAATTGATATTATACTTGTATAAATACCATTTGATACATCAATAATATTTTCATAATCAAGAAATTCATAATTTAGTATATCATAACCATATCGTCAAGGCCTTGTGCCAAGACCAGAAATAATAATTTTTTCAAGGCCTTGAGCCAAGGCAGTATTTTGAATCATGAGACCTACCGATGCATAAAAGTGATATAGTGGGCACCAACAGACACTTAATATGTCCAATAAATTCCTATTATAAATGGGGATAAACAAAAAAAATGTATACATTCATATTGAATCTAATATATAAAATGCAAGTAACTTTCCGTAAACATTTAGCATAAACGCTAACCATTATGATTAAATTGGTGAATGGTTATAAGATAGTAAATCCACATAAAAGCTAATATTAAAACATAAAATTAAATATATAAGATTATAAATTAAATTATTAATGCCAATAATAAATAATAATAAAAAGTATCTTTGAAATGGATGATGATACTCTTATAAAATCCTCGTATAATTCTTGAGATGAACACTCTTTTAAATTAAAAAGAAGTGTTATTTTGGAAAAATTTATATATAACACCATAATTGAAGTAAGATACCATTTTCATAATAAAATTAGTGATTTAATAAATCTAGAGGTTTCCAAAAATCGATTATATAGTTCCCTTGGAAATAGGTAATAATTTTTAAAATCCCCTTAATAACAGGATTGTTATAAGGAAGGATTTTGAAAGATATTTTTAAAACAAATAAATCCCCATAAATGAAGATATTATTATAGTTGGAACACATATATATTAATTCAAATAGAAAGTATGATGATTACATTGGTATGAATAATAATTTAACTGAGGTAAGTATAAAATAAAAGTAACCAGAATGTAAATGGAGGTTCGGGTAGAAAACCCATACCTTATGTCTAAAAGTTCTCTCTTGACCTTATGGTCATGGAATATGATATTATTCTCATTAATAACATAATTAAGACCATACTATACATGTATTTATTTATTCATAATTTTTTCATCAATTTATCTCCATATTGATTATTTATAATACAGAATTTTGTCGTTCTGGGGTGTTCATTTTCTGGATTTTCATAATCAGTTCATTTTTTTAGTAATGAAGTTCGTGTTAAATGGTTTTAAATATCTAGAATTGAATTTTAAAATAATTTATTTAATTAAATATGTATTACTCTTCATTTATATCATGTGTTTACATTGAATGAGTAAGAGTCATTAAATGTAATATTAATGACAATCACTTAGATTATTTTTACGGCATTTTGATTATTAGGATAAGGTTTGGTCATATGAGTAAATATTATGTACATATACTAGTTCCTGAATGTTAAATAGGTTATAATAAAAATATTTAATTATCATTAATCAATAAAAGTGGTTTCAGGACTAGTTTTAAAGGTTAAATTTTTGTAAGAAAAGTCGTCGTCCGTGAAGGTTCTAAATTGGAACCTTATAGATGATGATTTCATTTACAAAAGAGAGAGAGAGATAGTAAGAATATTGGAAATTGTTATTAAATTAAAATTGTTTAATTATATTATATATATGATACTATAGTTATAAAGATCAATTGGATATAGAATTTTAGGAGATAACAAGAAATAAGATAAATTTAAAAGAAACTAAATGAAAAATAAATATGTTTTACCTCTTGAAATAACTTCCTTGAGGACCTCCTTAAAGGGAGGGGTTTTGGGATTTTGTCAAGACCAAGAGCTCGTAGATGAGGGGAGTGACTACAGTAGGTTATTTGGGAAGAACAAAGTCATGTCAAAAGCTTTGAGAGGATTTAAGAGAAAAGGGAGTAGGGGGTTTTTATAGTAGACGAGAGGAGTGAAATTTGAATATATTATCCATTATTTTATTATTTCATTCAAAAAAACCAATAGTGTTGGTTCATGTGACCCATAATAGTAATAAGATCATGTGAGTTTGAACATAGAGTGCTTACATCAGCCTTAAATAACTTAAGACCTAATAAATCATGTGTGTAACATTTTTCGTAAATTATTAATTTCCCTATTCACTTAAAATTTTTGTATTTTAGAAAAATCCCAAAGAATCATCTCAAACATTTTTGGAAGTGTATAATTCGACAATGAAAAATATTTTTAAAATAAATTTTGATATTTTTTAACTGAATTTTTATATAAAATCATAAGTTGTTCCAAAGATCTACTTTAAAACTATAAGTCGTTTTATAACACCTTGAGAAATTAATCAAGTTCCCATAAAATTATATTATAAACAGAATATAATAAAGTAACAAGTTATGATTATATTTTATAATAATACATTTTTATATTAAATTATTAAATTAATAAGAAAATTTTAATTTAAATATTTATGAAATATAAAAATACCAATACTTATACTATGATTTTTTTCTCCATATAACTTGTTTAAATTGTATTTATACACTCTGGGGTGGAGTTTCTATTATTTGGCCGATTTATTATTCAATACTTTTAATAATGGTATGTTACTATTCATTAGGGTGTGTTATTATTCACCGAAAATGTTGTTTGTCCTATCAGACTCAAAATATCCTAGTGATTGCAACCAAGTATGTCAGTTTTTAAAAACTCAAAACACAGAGGTGGTAAAATTATGTTTACGGTCTGGGTAATAACAATGTGGTGTTTTTTAGAGGCTTAGAGCCTCATGCATTCAGTAACAAATATTTTTTCAAAATCATGGGGTGATACATTATCCCCACATTACTAAAAGTTCATCCTCAAAGTTGTCATAATGTTACCTCACAAAATGATTTGGGTGGTTCTTCATCATAATCTCCTTAGAATCCCATGTGGCCTCTTAGATTTTTTTTCAAAGAATCTTTACAAGTTGAGTCATCCTATTACTCAACACTTGTTCTTTTGTGCCCAGAATTTGATAGGCTACACACAGTAAGATTTGTTAGGTTCTAATTTGACACCTTTATAAGTGATAAAATTTGTTAGGTCTAGATTTTACATTCTCAGTAATGAGATATGGAACACATTGTTTACATTAGAAAGGCTAGGTGGCATAGACAACCAATGTGAAATTTCTCTAATTCACTCCAGAATTTCAAAAGGGCCTATGTTAATAGGGCTCAATTTCACTTTCTCCCAAAATCATATAACACCCTTCCAAGGGGATACTTTTATGAAAACATAATCTCTCACTTAAAACTCTAAATCCTTCCTTCTATTATCATCATATATTCTTCTTCTACTTTGATCTTCTTTGATATGACATTGAATAGTCCTTACCTTCACTATTGTTTTTTCCACAAGGTCTGGGCCCACACGCATCCTTTCTCAAACTTTATCCCAACAAGTTGGTGTATGAAATCTCTTTTTATACAAGGCCTCATGTGGTTCAATTTAATTACTGGAATGGAATGTATTGTTGAATGAAAACTCCACTAAAGGTAAATATTGATCCCACATACAATAAAAGTCAAGAAAGTATGATCTCAACAAGTAATTTAATGTTTGGATTGTACTTTATGATTTCTCATAAATTAGAGGATGATAATAAATACTCAAATGAATCTCAGTATCGATGAATTTTTTAAAAAAATTCTAGAATATTGATGTAAAATGTGGATCATGGTCAGAAACAATTGAAATAATTTCTCCATGAAGTCTCACATAATCATTGATATAGAGTGTTGTTAGGCTCTCCAGTTGAAAATCCTCTATTATGGAGAAGAAATTTTCAAATTTATTAAATCGATCCACATTATTATTTCTTAGAGTTTTGGGTAATTAAGTGAAAAACATACATGGTGATGTCATCCCATTTCCATGTAGGAATAAGTAGAGGTTCCAAAACTCCTCTAGAATTTTATCTTTTGTCCTTTACTTGTTGACAGACTAGAAATCTTGATACATAATCATAAATTTCCAACTTCATGTTGTCCCACCTGAAATGTTCCTTCAAATATCAATACATTATAGTGCTAATAACATGTATAGAGAAATTCGAGCTATGAAAATCATACAATAACCCCCTTTTCAGCATATGTAAAGAAGGAACACATAGTCTCTTTCAAAATTTCATAATTCCATCTTCACACATCGTGTCATCCAACATTCCATGTTTCACATCATTAATTTTCTATTGGATATTCTCATAAACATACATTGAATAATTAATTCTTTCCAATAAATATTTTTGGGAAACCAATTAAAAAATTAGTGATGTTCCACATTCTTTGATAATCCCCACATCCATCCTCACTAGATTCATGTATAATAGATCCTTTTCAATCCACATTTTTTTGAGAACTCAATCATCCATCCTTTTCAAAGCCTCAACTGCCTAATTTTCCTTTCCTGGGTTGTAGTGTATATTAAAATTATAATCCTTGACATGTTCAAGAGGTCAAATTTGCCTCATGTTTAGTTCATTCATAAAGAAGTTATACTTAAGACTCTTTTGATCTATATATATCACACAACTTTCACCATATAGATGATGTCCCCGTATTTTTAGAGAAAATATCACATCATCTAACTCATGATAATGAGTATGATAGTTTTGATTGGGAATTTTTAGCTGCCTTAATGTATAGTTAATAACACTATCATTTTATATAAGGTCACAACCCTGTAATGTTTTTGATTCATCATCATAGATCTCAAACCCATCATTCCCCGATTGTAGGGTTAGGATCAAAGAATTCATTAATCTACTCTTCAACTCTTTAAAATAGTCATCAAATTATTTTTTTCAAATAAACTAAAAAATTTTACGAGTAATCTAGGTTATTGGGATGGATAAAAATGGTAAGTTATGAATGAAATTCTAATAACAACCTATAGAACCAATAAAACTATGAATCTCATTTATGTTCATTGGAGTTGGACATTCTTGAACAGCCTTTGTCTTTTCTAGATCAATATATATTCCATCCTTAGAGACAATGTTTCTATGAAAGGAAAATAATTGAAGCCAAAATTCACATTTGGTAAAATTCCCATAAAATCCATTCCTTCTAAGAGTATTCAGAATATGTCCCACATTATTTTTATGATCTTCATAGCTTTGGGAGTATACGAAGATATCAATAATAAATACCACCACAATGTCATAAATATATTCAATGAAAACTCTATTAATTAGATCTAGGAAAACAGAGGGTACATTAGTCAGTCCAAAATGCATTATTGTAAAGTCATAAATCCCATACCTAGTATAAAATACTTTTTTCCGAATATCTTCATTCCCTATAAACAAATGATGATATCCAGATCATAGGTCAATCTTCGAAAAATATTGAGGTCTATGAAGTTGATAAAATAAATCATAAATGCATGGTAGGGGATACTTTTTCATTATTTTCTAGTCATTGATCTCCATATAGCCAATGAATAACCTCATTGACCCATGTTTATTCTTAATGAATAGAATAAGGGATCCCCATGGAGAAACACTAGGGTGAATAAATCCATTATCGATCAATTCCTCTTGTTTTTTATTCAGTTCCACTAATTCCACAGTGTCTATTCTATAAGGGGTCTTTGATTTGGGACTTGAACAAGTAATTTGAGTCAATGGAAAACTCAATTTCCCATTTTGGATGATAACTAGGTAAATATTTTGAAAATATATAAACAAATTATTTCGCAATAGGTAAATCCTCTTTTTCAACTTTATTTTCTTTCCCCATAGGTATTTAATTAACATCTTCCCCAATAATTGAATTCAGTAGAGCTATTGTGGGTGGATCTAGATGAGAATCAGATAGTGATGTTTCTTTTCTAAAGATAAGAGATTCCACATCATCCTCTAAAATTGAATCTTCTTTTATCATGCAATAAATTTTCGAATCATGGTTCCAAATCCAATCCATAAAAAATTTTATTTCAAAGTCACTAATGGGAATGATAGTAAAACCAAAAGATAAAGCATGTTTATAGGCCAAGATGGGGGCTAACGGACACAACATTTTTGCAATGATACTACCCTTAGGGGTTTTAAATGAATGTTGCCTGGTTAAATAAAATTAGAATAATATCATTTTCTAGGAAAACAGGGAATATATGAAAGAATGTGATGATATTGAATCAAATAAATCATTGGCTATGCTCGAGGAAACAATTAACGTACCTGCCACTACATCGTTAGGAACTTCATCCTCCGCAGTTGTGACCACGTAAGCTTGTCCTTTCTCCATTGGCCTTATTTGGGGAATGTTTCCCCATTGAATTAGTAATTCATGTTCATAATTCCTCATCTCACTTAAATTATAGAATTGAACATTGGTAGCTTCTTTCTTGCCCTTACAATCCTGAGATATGTATCCTTTTTCTCATCACTTGTAATAGACACACATTCCAATCAAGTAAGTGCCACAATGTTTCTTCCAACAATTACTATAGGATAAAAGGTCAACACTTCCCTTATTCCCCATTTACTTATTTCTTTTTCAAGAGTTTTTGGTAGCCCTGTTCTTATCATGTTTCCACTAAATTCATTGGAGATAGAAATTTCATTTTCTGTCTTGATATAATAAGAGACTATATCATAATATGATGATAAACGTTGGGATGCTAGTTAACTTCATTGTAATGGTTTTGAACCATCAATTAATCCATAAATTTGTCTCCTTGGGTAACCTATATAGTCCACATAGTTCCTTTCTAGACTTGTAAGGTTGGATTCGTACTTGGAAAATTTCCATCCTCCATCTTCCTCAAATTCAAGAATTCCCTCTTTATATACCTATATAGTCCACATAGTTCCTTTCCGGACTTGTAAGGTTGGATTCTTAATTTGGAACATTTGCATCCTCCATCATCCTCAAATTCAAGAATTTCCTCATTATATCCTTTCATTGTTCATAGGGGGGATATTTTTCTAGGAATATTTTTTTAAAATCCCACCATTCCATCTCTTCTATTTATTCTTCCTATATTTTGTTCTGGATTAACGACCACCATTGATCTAGATCTCCCGATATATGAAAAACATCTATAACAACCATCCCTCCTTCGTTACATCCCAAAGTGAGAAATTTCTTCTCTAGGGAATATATTCACTGCTTAAATACTAATGAGTATGTAGTCCCATTGAATGATGGAGGTTGTTGTAGTATAAAGAGATCTAACATAGATCACCACATTATGTATATAGATGCTCCATATGGTTATTGTTATTTTTCAACACCTTATTCAATTTTCCCAGTATATTTATAAGCTTCTCAGCACTAGTCACCACCTGAGATCCAACATCAGTATCTTTCATTAGAGGGAAATCCATACATGGGACACGCATGTTCATGCCGTTTTTTTCCTTCAACTACGATCCATTTATAATTAATCGTACACACTAGATTAGGGTTTGAATCATAATTTATAATATCATTATAGAAAAATAATTAGCATGAATTAAAATTCTATACATAGATAATCTCATGATCATAAACATGGATTTTTGAGAAGAAAATTATATTTAAATCCTTTATAGTGGCTTGTAATGAAAATGTGAATTATCCTAAGTATATCCTCTGGGAGTGTCAAACTAGGTGCTCATTAATGCCTGTTGTTGTGTACTAGGATACCCTAGGTCAATCCCGAAACTCGTTATAGGAGTTTTCACTCATATGTATATCTGTACCAGAACCACACCCACTTGTAGTATCCAAACAAGGATGTATTTTCCAGAAATTTCGGAAGAATATATTCCTTACCAAAATACTAGGATGTTCTTGTAAAGTTATCCTCAAAAACTATAGGTATGTTTTCCAAAAATCAATGTTATCAAATTCTAGTTTCAATGTTCTCTACTAAACTTCCTCTGATCAAAACTATAAGGACCTGACCCTAGTCGCCCAAAGCCAGTGCATCAATTTATTACATTGGAATATAAACAAAAAATATGAATCCCAAAGAACTGATTAGTTTTATAGATTTTTATACAATATTCATACATAAGTTCATTATTACAACTTCAAACAAAAACTATCATATAAATTCTTTCGATAAAATCTGTAACTCTTATGTTATTTCTCAATGTCACTCATATTAAAAATGGTCGTATCTTGATAAAATGAATCACAATAAAGGGTGGATCTCAAATTATCAATAAGGGTATGAAATAAAATAGAAGATATAAAAACATAAACATTAGTCATGTTAAAAAACAGAAAAAATATGCCTTTAAGAAAAAAAGTGAACACATTATTGCAGGAATAAGTGAAAAATAAATAATTCCATATTAAAATAAAACCATGGGTATCCTACCAGTCGAATAACCACATGATCCATAAATAATATTTTCATAATGATTGAATAAATAAATCGGTACATAATAACCATACCATCAAAGACACAATCCAAGACTATAAATAATAATTTTGTCAAGGCCTTGTGCCAAGATCATAGTTTGTCTAATGAGACATACCGATGCATCGAAGGGATTTAGTGGGACCCATTGACACTAAATATTTCCAATTAATTCCTCATATTAATGGGGAAAAACATAAACAACATATACATTCATATTGAAACCATTATATGAAATTTAAGTAACATTCCCCAAACATTAATCATAAAACAGTAACCATTCAAAGTAAATTTGTAAATGGTATTAAGATAGAACATACACAAACAAAGTAATAAAAACCATTAACATAAATATTTTAGAATATTACATAAAATATTAATACCAATAATACATAATAATCATTATGAGTTTTGAAATAGATGAATATACTGTAATAAAATCATTGAGTAATTCATGAGAGAAATAAACTTTTACTTTGAAAAGAAGAGTTCTTTTGAAAAAATATCTATATAAAACCATAAGTGAATTAAGATAGTATTTTTATAATAAAATTATTTATTTTATAAATATAATAGTTTCCAAAAATATTTTATATAGTTTCCTTGAAAATAAGTAAGAATTTAAAGAATTCCATTGAAATTGGATTGTTATTGGGAAGGATTTGGAAAGATCCTTATAAAACATATAAATCCACATTGATGAATGTATTATTATGGTTGGAAATCATGTATAAAAATAAAAATATAAATAATTAGTAGTATATATGAATGATTACAAATTTAATTTTGGTATGTATATTATAAAAGTAACATGAATGAAAATGGAGGTTTTGGTAGAAAACGATTACCTTTAGTCTTAATGTTTTTATCCTAATGTTATGGTCATTGAATTTGAAATTAGACTCATTAATAACTTACTTAATAACCAATTATAAATATATTTAGTTTATAATAATTATTTTAGTTAATAAATATCCTTATCGGTATGTTATAATATTGAATTTTGTCGTTCTGGAGTGTATGTTTTCATGATTTTCATAATCAGTTCACTTGTTTTTATGTAATGGAGTTAATGTGGAATAGATGTAAATCTACAGAATTGAATTTATACATTACTTATGAACATCCATAGGTTATAATTTTCATTTATATCATTTCTTTATATTGTATGAGTATGAATCATTAGATGAAATATTAATGATAGTCACTTATATTATTTTAGAAGTATTTTGATTATTAGGAACTATTATGGTCATATGAAAAAATATTATATACGTATAATGGTTCATGAATTTTAATAGGTTATTATACCTATATTATATCATTTTTAAACCATAAAAATGTATTCATGACCAATATTTATGGCGAAATTTTAAAACAAAACATTGTCGTCCACAAAGTTTGTAAATTGGAACCTCACGGACGATGAGGTCATTTATAAATGAGAGAGAGAGTAAGAATATTGATAATGGTTATTAAATTACCATGGTATATTTTAATTATATAGATGATATTGGATTTATAATAATCAATTTTACAGTGTAGGTAAGGAGATAAAAATAATGAAGGTAAATTGAAATGAAACTAAGTGAAAAATAAAGATACTTTTCCTCTTGAAATAACCTCCATGAGAACCTCCTTAAAAGATAGGATTTTGGTCTTTTGGGTATACCAATAGCCTATTAAATTGGCTCTTGAGTATTGAAAGGTATATTGGAAAAACATAGTCAAGGCACAAGGCTTGACATGATTTAATAGAAGAGGGAGTGAGGGGGTAATATAGTGGAGGAGAGTAGTGAATTTTGAAAATTTGATTCATTATTTTATTATTTCATTCAAGTCAACCAATAGTGTGGGTTAATGTGACCCATAATAGTAATATGTTCATTTAAGTTATAATATAGGGGTATTACATCAACCTTATGTCACTTATGACCCAATAAATCATGTATTTAACATTTATCATAAATTATTGTCTTTTACTATTCACAAAAAAGTCACATATTTTAGAAAAATCCAAAAAAATTAATCCAACCATTTTTTATTGTGTAGAATTCAAAAATGAAACCATTATTTTAAATAATTTTATAAATATTTTTGCTTTACGTTTTACATAAAATCCTAATTTATTCCAAAAAAACAACTTTAAAATTGTAACTTGTTTTGTGACACTTTGAGAAATTAATCAATGTCTCATTAAATTATCTTATAACAGTAAGAAATTAAAATAAAAATTTATTATTAGATTTTTTAAAAATAAATTTCCATTTTAAATGATTAAATTAATCAGAAAATTGTAATTTATATATTTATGACACATAAAAATAAAAATTCTTATAGTATAATCTTTTTTAGACTTATAAGATGTCTAACGTCTATTTATACACACATGGGTGAAGTTTATATTTTTTGGATAATATAATATTCAATAGTATTCATAAAGTCATGTTAGTATTCATAATGGTATGTTATTAATCATAAAAAATGATTTTGTCTTATCAGACTCTAGATATCCTACAAAATGAAACCATGTATGTCAGTTTTTCGAAATTAAAAAAAAAGGTGATAAAATTATGTTTAATGGATACGATATAAAAATATTGTTTTTTTAATAGAATTAGTGTTTCATGTATTCAATATTAAATTTATTTTCAAAATCATGGGGTGTTATTGAAGAAACAACTTTGTATTTGTACTTTTATGAGGAAAATTAAACCTTCCATTAGTGGTTCTTCTAATCCAATAATTATTGATCAATGGATTAGTATAAATTAACTAAAAGTTTCTATTCTTTAGTTTCAAGAATATGAAAAATACTTCCTCATCCTATATCATGTTGAAGGTGAATCTGATCAATGATTGACTTTCATTAATAATAATAGGGAAGTAGAGAAAATTTTATCCATGAAATGTGAAGAGATTAGGAAGTTAATTTTCAATTATTATTTCCCTTTAACTATTCATAAGAAAATAGAAATGTAATTTTATAATTGAATTAGAAGAATTATATAGATTAGTACCTATTAGGAAAATTTCTCTAGACTTACATGGAATTTATTATGTTTTATCATTGATTCTAAAAGAAAATTTTATCAATTATTTGTGGGATTGAGTAAATATCTCCAAAATGGAACGGAATAAAAGAGACATATATATATACAAATTAATTAGTCAATGTGATATGAATATTGAAATGGAAATTGGAGAATATTTATGCTCTCATGGTTTTGGGGACAAAAAAATTAAATATAGAATATTTCTGAAATTATAATTATAAAACCCATGGTGGAAAGAAAATTAATTTTCCTTCGTCTAAAAAGTGTTGGAAGAAGGACAATTTAAAATAAATTATTATATATTGTAACTGTATTAATAGTGGAAATGATATTTATTAAGAAAATTAATATTGATGTGATGTGAAGAGGCAAATCAATGGAGGGAATGGAAAAATCTCAAGGTATGCTCCCAACCATAATTCAATATTATAATTGAAAATAGCATAGAAATTAGTAAAATTAGTGGAAAAAATATGAGGGATAATGAAGATTATCATCTTCAAAGACCAAAAAATCCTATAGATAAAGGGAAATCCCATGAAATAAAAAATTATAATGTAGGTTAAGATATTGAGGAGGTGAACCATACATATATAGTCCATTATACTATTCACAATGTATTATTTTATTTTTGATGTACCCATTATTTTATATCTTATGAATTTTCTATGGGAATCACATCACCACCATAATTATTATATATTGAGTTATCAATTAATATTACTAATGGTATGATTATCATGTCTCGTGTGTATATCTTCTCTTTAATAGAATTTTTTGGATTGTGATTCCTCTAAATATGGTGGTTCTCAATCATATTAAATTTTATGATATTTGGTGGATGGATTAAATATATCTAAATATATGACATATCAATTTCCATGTATGTTATTTCATGTTTTACATTCAAAATAAGCTAAAGAGCATCTCTCAGATAAAGGATGAATAAAAAATTCTAATGGATGTTACTATAGTTTTATAGGTAAATCTAACAATTCATATATAGTATTTTCTTTGAGCTTGATGAGTTTAACTACACATGTCAGCCAAGGTGGTGAACCACATGCTCATATTAAAAAATGAACCAAATGTATAATATAAATTTGATTAAACAAAAAAGTACAACATGTAAGAATGAAATACATATCCATGATGAAGAAAGAAGATATTTTACCCCAGGAAAACTAGAAAGAAGAAATAAACAATGATAGAAAAGTACCCATGTGAATATAAGGCACTGCAATCCATCCAACTACGAAGGAGACATATAAAAAGAGAAACTATAATTCTATATAATTCTCTAAACTTTCCTTATGTCCTATAGAAATGGGAATACAAAAACCTAAATATATAAGTAGGGTGTGAGCACAGATCCCAATAGAATATCACCAAACAATCTATACATGTGATATTATCAAGAATTCAAATGTTCTATTATTATAAAAATACAATTAATAAATAACTCTTCAAAACCCAAACTATTTAAAAACATTATTTTATGTTCCAAAAATCTATAATATATTCAAGAAATCATGTAATATATCGGGTAAAATATCAATGAGATAAAAAATCATGTAATAAATTGTGTATAAAAGAAAAAAAGACACGACATTTGGGATTTAGTATATATGAATAATAACTAGAAATAAGATAATCCTAAAACAGGAATATATAGGTTCAAATCAATATCAATTCCTTCCAAAGTCTGTCAACATCACAAAAGTACCCCTTTGTGGTTCCTCACACACTAGGTTTACATAGGTTTATTTCCAGATGCTCAATAGATTCCTAATGTTCTATGTGTTTTCAAAACCATTCATTGAACCATGATCACATTTATTTAAAATCATTTTAAATAAAAGAATATTAATTTAAATGAATAAAAAATTTTATCAATTAGAACATATATAATTTCATGAATAAAAAAACATACATTAATAAACCTACTCAAATTTTAATGGAAACCTATGTACCATTAAATTTTTTTAAAAAATGATGGATCAACCTTGGAAATAATTGGAATGACAAGATACTTCAATTGATTAGTAGGAAACACCACTCAATCATGAATCTAAATGAAAAATACTGAGAATGATGCCAATATTACCAAATACAATAAAGAAGCATAAATACTACCTTCATGGGATATGTGAAGAAACAAACACATGATTCAAATAATGAATTGAGTAATAAAAATGATTGAGGTCCCCCAAAATCACCCAAAATCATAGTAAGGGTTGAAAAGAAATATTCTGCACCAAAAATCAAATGATTTAGGTGTGCAGTGTATTTAAATCCACATGACCTAATGAATTCACGTTGTGAATACCATTAAAAGTGTGAATTTACTTGAATAATAAACAATCTGAAAAAGGTGTCACCTTAGATTAAATTTAATCATGGTTAATGTTCTAAAATAATATTAGGTTTTCACATCCTATAATAATTGTACGTCCTACATGAGACTCATAGAATATTCCATATATTAGAAACATGTTTTGTAACCCATTCATGATATGAATGTGTCCAACAGACATTTCTCATTCTAATTTTCATTAAGAAAACTCAAAACAATAAATTCATTCCATATGGACACAATAAACAACCTATATATATGTATACACATTTATACCCTAACTCTATTAATTAAAACAAATATAAATTCTCATACTTTAGATGATTTTCCCCAATAATGGTTCTTCATTCCTGAAGAATCTCATAATGCACCAAAAAAAAGGAAATAAAAAAAGAGTCAATGCATACATAAAGGAAAGTAATGAGTTGTTATAATCTCTCCCCCATAACCATTTTCTATCCCCAGAAATTCCTCAAGATCATGGACTAACAAAATGTGTGGGAAATCTATTCCTCTTCAACTATTAACACTCCCACATATCATGTCTATCTCATCCCCACTATTATATTTCATGTATTAAAGGATTAATTTTAACTCACATCACCTTCTATATGTGATACATAATTTTTTTTATAGACCAACCTCATTTATTTTTTATTCTAGATCAATATCCAACCATTCAATCACATTGGAAGGATCCTTTCGATACAACCTCACCTAGGAAACATGAAACACATCATGGATATAATTCAAATGGGATAGGAAGTCCCATATATTGGCCTCATTTCATATTAATCAAATGATCTCAAAGGGGCCCATAAACCTCAGTTCTATATTAACATATTTAACAAAATGATGATTTACCATACAAGGTGAAACTTAAAAAAAGATATGATCACCATCACAAACACCAATGGCTGATGATGACTATCTACATAATATTTTTAATAACATTATTCCATGTTCAATCTATTTTGAAACAACTAAACCATATCCATCATCTCAAGAACAAAATTAATCCCAACCATGGAACACTCTCCTAACTCTAACATGTGAAAGGGATATCAACTTATCCATCCATAAAAAGCCTCAAAGGGACCCATTTTGATCAATTCTTGATAAATATTTATTTGGGACATCCCATAATTTATCCTATTAATATGTTTTTGGTGTGATTGTGTTTTTTGACAAAGCCAGATTACCGCAAATAAGTATGGTTGGTGTTTTCCAGAGATATTTTTATGGTGGTGTAGTTTCCCAGTGTTTGCCTAATTTTTGGGCCTCAAAATCATGAATTTTTGTGAATAACATCGAACTAAATTTGAAGAGGAAGAACAATGTGAATCCCGGGACATGGATTGAGTACTATATTTTGGAAGGGTTTGTGACCGCGTACCAGGAAATGAGAATGTAATGTGGGATTGGTTCGTGAACCTAGAATTAGATCACAGAAATGGTTTATGGTGAAGGTAATGTGGTATGTAAGAAGGTGTGTGGGTTCAAGGCATGGTGCAAGAGAATGTCACCATGTAGGTGTAAAGACAATACATGAACCTACATGGAAAATGGTTTGCGGAATGGGAGTTGTTCGTGGTAAGAGGATCAGTACGTGGCGGAGGCTATACCAAATTAATGATTTGGAAATTCTTAGATTAGATTATTTTTTGGATATCATTTTAAATATAAGGAGATCTAATCCCACCGATTATATATGAGAGAATATCATTAGAGAAAAACTATTTTTTCTAGGAATTTGGTGAAACTTGAGGGAAGTTAGCGAGAAATATTCTAAAAAGACTGAAGAGCTTCACACGGAAGAAATTACATTGAAGGTTTTTTGTAGGAAACTTTATACCAAAAAGGATGTAGTATGAAGAGGAAGAAGGAATTGTTTTCAGGTGGTTAGTGAAGGCAGTCCGCAAACATAGAATAGTTCAGGGACATATGGTGTCTCACATATGAGGTGTGTAGAGCTGGTATGTAGAGGCAATACGTGATAGAGAAGTTGGAGGTAGTTTGTAGACAAAGGGAGGTTTGCAGAAGAGGAAGTGGTATACAGAGGTGGTGTTCTACATACCAAAACTAGTACTTAGTACACAAGATATAAATGTGGTTAACGATTCACACAAGGAAGCTTTCAAAAGCTTCAAATCAGTTTTCGAATGTATTTTCAGGTATCTAATAGTACCTGGAAAGGTGTATTTCATATGTAGGTGAAAAGTAACATCAACAGAACATCTTCCAAAAGTTGCATATGTAGGGAATCATGTGAATGAATGGACCTACATGTCCATAAATAATGTTTCACCTACATGTTTATAAACTTTTAGGGGATTTTTTTCCAAGAGCATTGACCAAAGAGGATGAAGGAAACTCTTTCCACTCGAGGTGAGCCAGAGAAAGAGGAATTGGGAGTGGTCCTTGGGAATGTAGTGTTAATTCCCTTAACATTGTAAAGGGAGTGAGCCTAGGCATAGAAGATCTATCCCCAAAATTTTACTCATGATTGGCAGTGAGCCTTAGTGAATTGGGTACATCAACACACCACCACTATATACTCCATGGAAGATTCCTAGTGAGGGTGAACCAAATAAAAATTGTTTTCTCTCAATCATGATTAAAACATTGTTCATACTAGGAAACAAGAACAAGGGAGAAGAGTGTTTTGTTTAATGACAAAACAATATCTGAATGGAAATAAATTTTAATCTACCATACCATGATTTACCCCTATCAATGTATCGACCTAGTAGACCTAAAAATTGGTATCAAAGGGAATGTTTGAAATTCATTGATTCTCTATCATATGTAGAAATGTAGGTGGATAATCATAAAATAATTATGATCTTTAAAATAAATAATGTTCAACTATTGATGAATCAGATGCAACACTACTTCTATGTAGTAGGGATGGATGTCTTCATAGCAGTTTTGCATGGAATATCAGCTAACATCAATAGTGGTTCATTATAAGATGCTAAAAAAAGGGAATTTGATTTACATTCTAAAAGGATCATTTAATTAGGGTGGGCTATCACGTTCTATGTGGGAAAAACTTTCGAACATTTATGAGGGTGACACAAAAGTTCAAGAAACAAAGATGTAGGTCCTATAGAACAAATACGAGGATCTTAGAATGAAACCAATTGAGATTGTTGACAAATTATTGGATAGTGTATATGTTATTTTGTAAGAAATGTGGAGTATTAGAGAAGTCATTGAAGATAATATATTTGTGAAATGTATCTTATGGATGCATCCACCAGAGTTCAATCAGAATGTTTCAATATTGGATGACAATGACCCGAAAAAGAATACACTAGATAACCTAAATGGTACCCTTTTAGTATATTAAATGGGTAATGAAGATACTGATGCACTAGAAAAGTGGAAGTCCAATGAAGTGGAATTCAAATCTATGATGAATATCTCTATTGAATATAGTTACTAGGAGGAAAAATTGGATAATTTCATGTAATTTGTCTCCTCAAATCTGCAAAGGGGAAAAGGGAAGTTCAATGGTAAACATCTATTTTCATTATTTCAATGAAAAAACATTGTCCATTTTTCTGTAAAATTTCCTAAGAATTTTGATGATGAAACTGATGATAATGATGAAATTCCCCTAAATAGGTATTCATCAAGTGCGAAAGGTAGGAGAAGTACTAATAGAAATTTATTCTAATAGAATAATCATATTTCAAAAGAAGATGAAATTTTGGAAAAATATGAGATAGAAGAGTTGGAGGATTGCATGGATCATAAAGAATATGATTTAGTGTAAGTTTTCAAAATTATTTAACAAATGAAAAAATTGACAATGAAGAAGGGGAAATTTAAGGAAGAGTTAATCTTCAAGATGAAATAGAAACAAACCAAACAGAGAAAGCTAATAATATTGTTCGTGATTCCATACTCTATATGTAGATATAAGAAGAATATAATTCTCAGTAGAATGAAAAAATTGAATAGATGAGGACTTCAATGACATAAATCTCAAAAAATGGTGTTTGATCACAAACTCCAAATTGAAGAACCATAAAATATAAATTGATAGTTTGATTGAAACTAGATATGATCAAAAAAAAATTGTGTCACAGAACTAGAAGTGGATGTCATCGGTCTATGATGAAGGGTTAAATATCCAGAGAATCTATTAACTCTATATTGAACATCAAGAAATAAGATCATTTTGGTATCATATAAGATTAGTTTTGAGCATTAATATCTTGTAGAACAGAATCAAAAATAAAATTTGAATTATAATTCTAGTATAAGGCTTAATCTAAAATGGAAAGCAGTTATGGTTCAAGTCTGACCATAAGCACCCACTCTGAGATTGAAGATTGATTTGCGTATGATGAAAATTTAGAAGATTCGGAAAATACAAGGAACAACTATTGGTTTATCATTTACACTTAAGAATGTACCTTACATAAGATTCTATTGTTGTGGTAGTAAGGGACACTCCCAAAATGAATGTTCCATCGCAATGAGGTACCAAGTGGGACATGAACATCAAAGGTAGTTATACAGAGATCAAATTTATAGGTCATCATTTGATGGTATTTTTTTCATGTGTAATGGAATCCGACATGTTGAAATATATTTCACATCAACAATGTATAATAATGATCCATGGTAGGGTGAATTTGTTCATAAGAAGCAGCCAAATTTATCATCAAGAGAGTTGAAAATGAAAAATAAAATTGCAGCTCTACAAGTTGAAGCTGGTCTATCATATACCGAGGAGGATCATGATTATTATTCTATGTCGAGCATGAATTCAATGAAATTGGTCCAAAATAAATGGTTCAAGTATGAGTGGTTACATAAATTGCATTCAAGGCATCATATCGCACTGGGATATTGATCATTTACAGTGGATGCACCTCCCATATGATGGGAAATAAGGATATATCACCCAAAAAAATTTATGATAAAGAAGTTATTTGATGATTTGGTAATTATAAGGGCTTTAAAATTACTGTTTTAGGAAAAACAATGTTTTGAGATAATGAAAAGAGACGAGAAGATGTCTTTGATGTTAAAGGGATTAGTCACAACTTGCTTATTATTAGTTTACTATTTGACTCAAGGCAGGGAATAAATTTTTTCAAGATATTATGTATCATCATAGAAAAAGGATAGTTCTATTATATTTCATGTAAAGCATACAAGATAGTATCTCTACCTCATGAGTGGAGAGGAAGATATGTTATTTTTGTCCAAGGAAGAAGAAAAAAAATATAGAATAAGCATCTTGAGCAAATAATCCAAGCATCCTTGGAAGATCTAGTGAATTAAGATGTTGCTAGAAATATCCCTAGATTATCACATGATTGTAATCGTACTTGTGACGCCTTCCAACAAGGGAAGTTCATTTGAATTAAATATAATCCAAAGATTAAATTTTCAACAAGGTTTCTTTAGTTGATGCATATTGATGTGTGTGAGCCTATTTATCCAAGGGATATTGATGGGAGGAGATATTATGTTCTATTCATTGATGAATATAGAAAATGGAATGGTTTTCCATAATCACTGACAAATGTGAATTGTTATTTTTTTTTACAAGATATCGATGACAATTTGAGGAGATTATTAGTTAGAAAATCTAGAAGATTCTGATCGATAGTGGAAAAGAGTTCAAAAATAGACTTGTGGAATATTATCTCAGGAAACATTGGATAAGTTTTCATGTTTCATGAGTAAGAACTCCAGAGCAAAATGAAGTAGTTGAGAGAGGAAATTGGATTTTTAACAACATGGGAAGAACAATAATTATTAAGAAAGGCCTTCTGGAGAAATTTTGGAATGAAGCAGTGATGACAATAGTCTACACAAAAAATAGTGCTTCTCATTCTACAAAAAATGAGAAGAGTCCATATGATTTATGGTATGGAAGGAATCCTACATTGAATTTCATTTGAGTCTTCTATAATAAATGTATCATTCTCAATAAGTACAAAAATATTAATTTTGAATCTTGTGGATTTGAAGGTATATTTCGTTCCTACACAAATAAAAGAAATTCATATAAATGATTTAATAATAGGTTGGGAATGATAGTTGAAAGTCTTGATGTGACTATAGTAGAGAATTAACAGAATCTTAATAAAATACATGACCAAACTCATGAGGATAGTTATGAAGATATGAGCAGTTCAAGTGACACTCCAGCTCCAAATGTATATTCAGAACAACACTCAATTGATGAAAATAACACTATGTCTTCCTCGAGACTAGTGAGAAGAGATGTAATTGACTAGAAGAACATAATTAATGATGAGAGAGAAACAATGCTGACAAGGAAGATGAATTCTTTACAGCAATAATCATACTTATCACAAGCAGAACATAAATTCTATGATGAATCTACAAGAGACGGGAAATTGGTTCAAGAAATGAATAAATAGCTTGACCAAATTGTGAAGAATTGGATTTGGGAAATTTTTTTGAAACCGGAAGACTATAATATCATCTGAAAAAACTGGGTATTTAACAACAAAATGAATGAATATGGTGTTTAGATTCAAAACAACGAATGACTGTTGTGAAAAGGGTACTCCCTGATAGAGGGTATTGATCTTGATGAGACATTTCCACCTATTTCCAGGCTAGTGACAGTCATATTATTCTTGGCCAGAGTAATGAAAAGAAATATCAATTTTTTTTAGATGGATGACAAATCAAAATTTTGGAATGGTGTACTGGAAAACGATGTATACATTGAGAAACCAGATGAGTTTCTCATTCATGAATATGATAACAATGTTTTTCATAAAAAGAAGGCTTTACATGGTTTGAAGAAAAAACCAAGAACAAGGTATTCGTGGCTTGATAAGTTTCTAAACAAGCTCATTTCCCAACATGGTGGATTGGATTACAATCTGTATTTCAACAATGGAAATAGTCAATAGATGATGGTGCTAGTTTATTTTGATGAAATCATCTGTGGTGGATCATATGAAGCATAATGAAAACAGTTTTCTAAATACTAGAAAACAGAGTCAAAATGTCAATGATTGATGAGATGACATTTTTCTTCGGCATACATGTTACACAAGGAAGGAATGGTACTATTATTTCTCAATATAAATAATCCATAGACGCCATGGGATGTTTTGGAATGGATAATTATAAATAGATGAAGAATTCAGTCATTACCCAGTTGAAAGTATCGTAGGATGATGAAATCAAGGTTGTTAATATCACAGAATATAGGTAAATCATTGGATTTATATTGTACCTGACTGCGACATGTCATGTTATTGTATTTTCTACATATCCAGAAATACGATATCAAAGCAATACCAATGAGAGTCTCAATATCTCCGTGAAAATAATACATCTTTATATCAGGGGAACTGTGGATTATGGTTTATTGTATAATGAGAATTATTTACCACAGTTATTGGGATATACATATGTAGATTGGACGAGATCAGCAGATGATAGGAAATAAACATCCAGATGTGCCTTTTATCTTGGAGGATTGTGTATTTCATGGTTTGATAAAGAAATAAGATTTCATTTCTTTAAGCACTGTAGAAGAAGAATATATTGCAGCTCCTCAAGCATGCACGTAGCTATTATGGATGAAGCAGCAACTTGAGGATATGGGAATTGAAGTGAAATCATTGATTAGAATCCATTGTGATAAATCAAGTACTATAAAATATAGAAAAAATCTATTCAATCACTCAAGGAAAAATCACATTGAAAATACGTATCATTTTATCATGGAGATGGTGAAGAAAGGGCTTTTGATGTTGGAGTATATTCCTACAGAATAACAACTTTCACATATTCTTATGAAGGCCTTATGTAAATAAGAATTTTAAATGCATCAACTAGGTTTAAGAGTCCACTAAACTCACAACACTTGAAAGGCATGGATGTGTGTCACCCTCTCCCTAACGTATGATGTGTTTTTCCCAAATGCAATGAAATGTTCTCTTTACCCTATTTTAAATAACATTGATGTTCACTTCTGGTTCATTGACAATGTGGGAGAAATTGTTATTATTCAATGGGGATAAAAGACATGGAGATAAACTTTTAAGTGTGTCAGTGAGAGAGGGGGATTTGAAGTTTAGTTTATGTTTTTTGGAGGAGATCTAACTTAGGGGATGTATAAAATCTAACGATTCTAGTAGTGGTTGATCAATGATTACATATCATGAAAATTGAGGTTTTTCATGAAATTAGTTATGGTTTTTATATCTTGTATCAGAAATGAAGTTCCTAATTAATGAAATTTTCATTATACTCTTGTTCTTTACACTGATCATGGATCATGTGTTCTTAGAATATGTGTTGAGTAAATTCATTATCTCTATCTGAATCGCATGAAACGATTGTTTATTGAAGAAGAAAAAATCTTTAATAAGGTATCCAAATGTGGAGAATTGTTATAACAAGAGTTTTTAACAATCAAAAAAGTTGGATATTGTTGGGAAAAATCCCTCAAGGTGTCCACATGGCATGTTTTTAGTGTGATTGTGTTTTTTGACAAATCTAGATGATCATAAATAAGTATGGTTGGTGTTTTACGAAGGTAGGATTTTAATGTGGTGCATTTTCCTATTGTTTTCAAAATATTTGGGCCTCAAAATCAGGAATTTGGTTGAAGATCATCAACGAAAATTGGAAAAGGAAGAAAAAAATGGATCCATAGACATGGATAGCATACCATGTTCGAGAACAGTTTGCAGTCGTATACCAGGGGGTGGGAATGGTACATGGGAGTGGTTCATGAAATCAAAAATAGTTATGTGTAATGGTTTGTGGTGAAGGGAATGTGGTATATGGAATGTGTGATGGTTCTAGGTATGGGGGAAGAGAATGGTTCTGCATAATATCAATGGTGGTGTGAGGAACACCTTGGAAAATGGTTCAAATAATAGGTGTGGTTTATAGTAAGAGGATCTGTATGTGATGGTGGATATACCAAATCAATGATTTGGTAAATCTTTGATTTGAAAATTCAGAAGATTGCTTTGTTTATATGAGGAGAAATAATCCCATCGATTAAGTGTGAGAGAATATAGTTAAAGAAAAACTATTTTCCCTGTGAATTTGGTGAAGTCTAAATGAAGTTCTCGAGGAGGATTCCACGAATGATGAAGTGGTTTGTGTGGAAGAAATTTTGTCGATGGTTTTTGCAAGAAACTGTATCTCAAAATGGATGTAGTACATAGAACAAGAAGGTGTGGTACGAATGTGGTTAGTGAATGTAGTATAAAAACAAATAATAGTTCCAAGACATTGGGTGTTTCTTACAGGATGTGTGTGGAGTCGGTACATGGAGGCGGTACATGATAGTGATTTAGGAGGCAGTCCACGAATGATGGGAGGTTCTCAGAAGGAGAAGCAGTATGTGGAGGAGGTGTTATGCGTATAAAACCCAATACTCAATATATGGGGGAAGGATGTGTTCTGCGATTTTCATAAGGAATATTTCAAAATGTTTGAATCTGCTTTCAAAATTATTTTCCAGTATCTAACATTACCCGAAAAGGTTAATTTCATCATCTGGTGAAAAATAAACTTCAACAGAGCATCAACCTATAGTTGAGGATGCAATAATTCATGAAAATAATTTGTCCTACATGTACATAAACTATATTGTACCAACAATTCTATAAAATGTGATTTTATTACTTTCCAATAGGAATTAGAAAATGGCGTGGAAGACGGTGACCCTTCCCACGGGTAGTGAGCCAGAGAAAGAGTCATAGGGAGTGACCCTTGGGAATGCATTGAGCAGAACCTAAACCTTATAATGGGAGAAATCCTAGGTGTAGATGATCTAGACCAAACATTGTACTCCTTATTGGTAGTGATCCCTTTTAAATTTTCTACATAGGCACATCGTCATTGTAAGCTCTTCGTATGTAGCCTAGTGAGGGTGAACCCAGAAAAACATGTTGAGTTTCATTAATGATTTAAATTATATTTATAAATGGAAATGATAATGATAGAGAAGATAGTTTTGTTTAACCAAAAACATGATTCGAAGGGGAATAAATTTTAATCTTGTATTCCCTGATTCACCCCCAAGGATATTTGTCCAAGTGGACCTAACATTATTGTTGTAGGAAAATAAACTAAAACAAAAAATATCTATGAACCATCAAAATTAATAACAACAATTCATATATTTTTCCTAAGAACATACATTATTCTTTATATTAATCTATCCATCTGTAGATGATATGTTGTGCTCAATTTTTTGTGGTAACACACTCCCTCATGAAAAAGAACTCAATCATGTATTAGAATATTGATTCCTTATCAAAAACAACCATAGAGGGAACCGCATGATCTCTCAAAATATCTCATATATACATGTCCTTAAACTGTTCCACCATTATATTCTATATGATATATAGGAAATGTTTCAATTTAAGAAGTTGAAAAATGATAAACCCAATCAAATCCTTCCTAGTAAGAGTCTGTGGTAAACAAATGATGAAATCCAAGGAAATATCATATTATTTACAAACTGTAATGGGTAAATAATGTGAAAACCTACCAACCCTCTATTGTTCTATATTATTTATATAAAAACTAATACACCACAATAAAAAATATTCACATTAAACAATCTTATCCCCGACAAAATATAATGATATCTCAAATCATGATAAATATTGGTTCTAACATGGTGTATAGAACAACAAGAATGTAATTATTTTTCCATCAACTTCTTACATAAGGGAAAAGAAACAATATTCCTATTTTTAAAACATGATGAACCAATGGGATAAATAGACTACTCTACTGAGGACTTCCCACCATAAAGTATTTTTTGAAATTCATCGAACTCAGGGTAAGACATCGGCTATATCTGAACATGGTTACAAAATGGTAAGTTAGATTTAAATGAATATAGATATACATTCCAACTAGATTCATCAATTCCTGACATCATTTTAATAAAAAAACTCTTAAAAGACCAATTTTCCTTGGATTACATTAATAAATGTGTTTGTAATGTCCAAATCAGTTCATCGATGACTATACATCATTTTCTATGTCTATAAGATATATCAAAATAAAACATTTAGAGATATTATATGTGGAATCTATATCATTAGTATACACACCTCTATGTAAATATACAACTTAGGATATTATAATTATAAATACATTAAACAATTCTTTGTAGTGGAAGTGACTCCTTGTTTTGAGTACCTTCATAACTTGTACCAACTCAAGATCGTGGGTAGTGTAGTTCTTTGAATGAGTTTGTAACTAGTGATATCCATAAACTACAACTAGCCTCCCCAACATCAAGACATTCCACAATCTCATTATAGATGACTCGTAAAATCATTATAACCAAAACATAGAATTGAATGAATTAAGACTATAGATGAATTCAATATCACCTTCAATTCCTCAAAATAAATGTGACATTTTCCATTCCACTCAAACATCACATACAATATGGTTAAATATTTCATTGGAGATGTAATCCTGGAGAATTTATAAAAAAAAATTCTATAACAACTATCCAAACCCTAATAATTATTGGGCAACACCCAAATATTTCATAGTATGTTATTTCTTTAAAGAAATTCACTAGCATGCGCTACACGCAATGTCGTGTTCAAACACATCACGACTTATCAAACTAGCCATTTAAAAAGAAGTTATGAATATTATTAACCACATTTTGAATTTTATATATATCCTATATAATTTTAACATTCATATTTTTTCTTAGACATGATATAAGGACCAATTAAATTTTTTAGATAAAATATATATTTTTCAAAAAATCCAGTTTTTCTTCCTTTTAATGGTGAACACTTTTAAAATCCAATATTACAAACTTTTATTTATTAAATATAATTAAATTAAATTCTTCTTTAGAAGCAGGACATAAAAAATTTAGTTTCCATACTATTTTGGTACTTTTCTATTAACTTTACTATTTTTGATGAATAGTGAAAAAATATTTGAAAAAAATTTAAAGTGAAATTATTTATACTATAAAATTATGAATTGTAGTAGTTTTAATGTATAATTTGACTAAATTTTTATCATTTATTATAATTTAGTTCATTTTATAAAATTTCACATTTAAATTCATATGTCAATCGTTTTGTAGTTTTTACTTCTTAAAAACTCACTTTCTAGTTTTGAAAATAGAAATTAATTTTAAATTAATTAATGTTACTTCTATGTTTTAAATTTGGTATAATAAAAATATTTTTTTATTTTGTAATATCAAAATTATCTTAGGGTGATATTATGGTATTTTTTGGAAAACATTCATTTTTTGAGGAATAGTGAAAAACATTGTGTTATTGTTTACAACTGATTTATTATTTAAATAATTATATTTTTATTTAAATTTTTTTAGAAATAAAATGTACATAATACCTATATAATCCCAATTTAATTCATTGGTATCATTTTATAATAATATTATATATATATAATTTTATTGTACTATTTAACGCATTTCACCCACATTCTAGGCACATTTTCAATTTTACATAAAACATAATTTCACCGCTTCTATGAATTTAATTTCAAAAATTAGATAGACATAGTTGATATCAGTAAGTAAAATTTGGTTCAATAGGATGAAAGTATTTTTTACTAAATACTATCTTTTGAATTTTATTTACCACAATTAAAAGTAATTATCGTTATTAAAGGTAAAAATTATTTTATAATTACCCAAACACATGTCTTAATTATATTAGATAAGCTTATTTCTACCAAAATTAACCTTAAGACAAAATATTTTTCTCTTTGATTCACTTGTATTATATTAGGACAACTATTATATTTCATTTAATCAAATTTTCAATGTGTTAAATTCAAATTTTAATAAATAAAACATTTTTTACATTGGATTATACATAATATAAATTATATTATAAATATTAATTATAAAAATAAAAATATTTCATACATCATAGTATTTTATTTATAATTTTTAGACATTAAAAAGTTGAATATATTTATGACAGAATGATGATTCAGTAAATACCTTATTAATGAAAGAATAAAATAATTGATGATATAAATATTTAAAAAAATTAAATTGGAACTTTTGATGCCATAAAAGAATTTTATAGGTTAATATAACTTGTTATAGTATATTAAATGTATTTTTTTAGAATAAATAATATTTTTATGACTTTTACAAAAAACAAATACTAAATAGTGTCAAAATTGGCATAAATGGGATTTCCAAACAAATACAATTTAATTAAATTATATAATAGTCCAAAAATCTATGATTCAGAAAAAGGAATTATATAATGATGTATATTTCATGAATGAACCAAATTAGGTTCTCTTGAAATTTTATATTATGATTATTAACCATGTATTATAATAATATAAGAAGAGATGGAAAACGTTAATCTATTTAACTAAGAGATAAATCCCAAAGATAAGGATAATATGGTGACCTAAATTTGTATAAACCCTATTGGATGAGAGGTTTTACACCCATCCCCACCTTATACTCGAAGTAAATCCATTTTTAGATATTAGAAACGGAAATATATTTTATAATAATATAATATTTCAAGCTTTTCCTAAGGTGACCATCACCTCTCTTATAAAACTGTACATCCTTATATCTCAAATTCACAACTCCAGAGCCTTTTGGGTCATCCATACCCTACTCAAATTTCCTTCCAAATACCCTCACTTCATCCTAGTGGCCATACATTGATAATAAAGACATCTTAAGGATCCCTTTAGTTCAAATCCAAATGAAGAACCCATAGAACTGGTAATTACTTCATCACCTCTTTTAATGTTCTTTTCTTCTTCTATTTCTTATGTATTTGTTTATTCCAGACTAAAATAACAACTCAAGTACCTTATACATAATTATATGTTATTATAAATACTTTATAACCAAATTCATTATTCTATCAATCCTATGAATGAAAAAGTCATCATACGTGTGTGCATACGATTTACCGTCTTCACGTCGTGGTGTAGTTTGTTATTCAACACTTGATTATTTGAACTCTTATAATAAAGAGGATAACTGATGTAAATAATAAATATATCATGTTAATGATTCTTAATATATAATATCCTATCCAATTACAAATGATTTCACCATTAATAGAATGAGATTGTCGCCCGTACGTACGTACAACTTACCATCACCACGACACGATGAGATTTCGTCTCCCATCATAACCATCCTAGAATAATTTTCATTTGATGATTAAAAATAATTTTGAAGAACTTAATATCATTATGGATATTAATTAAATTCTTCCTATCCATAACAAACACAACTTTCATAACAATACATATAAAATAAAATGAATCAATTAACACCTGAATCAATAATACAATTGAAATATCCTTAACAAAAAAATATTAGAAGATCAAAAAATGATATCATATTTATGTATGTGGTTATTTAATAATTTAATAACAATGATTTCACTATTATACTGGAGGTTAACATACCCTCAACTATGAAAAAGTACAAGTTAAGGGTTAATTTTACAATCTATTTATTATCCAAGGTTGTTTATATGTAAGTATCTACTGGGACCTATTTTTCATCCACATCCATATTTCTTAAAAATGCATTTCAAAACATTTTTACTATTTACTAGACTATAGGTTAAATACATATATACCCTCATTTGACTTTTTATAAAATGTATTTAATGGAATATTTCCATCTATTTCCAGAAAAGGTACTTTATGACAATTTGGATAAATCATGGAAGGAATGTTTTTTAACTTATACGGTGGGTGCGGCTATTTTCCAACGTTATAACACCTTTGAATATTCCCTTTGAATCTTATAAGAATATTTTCAAAATAATATTTTCCTTTTATAATTACGTTACATTTAAATTATTTCAAAATATAATGAGATATTTATCTCAAATAGATTTCATTTCATATATGTCAACATCTTTGGTTTAATTTTACGCTTGATTGAAGTTGATTTGTTATGATAGAATCTTCCATATTGTATTGATCAATTTCTGATACGTTTAACTGTGGATGTGCTGTTTTTATACCATTTATGGTTTATGCTTAATGTATTATCATTTCATATGATAGTTTTAATATAAATGTTTATGTTATGTTTCAACCTTTTCTAATGAAGAATCCATTAGATGTATTATGTGATAGGTTGTGTCATGACCCATCCCTCGGGGCCCGTGTCCTGACTACCCCAACCCGACTTCAATTGGCCCAAGGCTGGTGACTAGTAACGAAATGCATATTCCCTAAAATGAGAAGGCATTACCATTAAACCTGTACAAACACATGGTCCGAGAACACAACTATAAGCAACTGTGAAGTAAACTGTTGTAGTAAAAGTATACTAAAAGTAAAGGGTCTGGAATACAATCCCAACTGTATAGTACATGTAAAACTGAAAACATTTCATGCGAACACCCGAAAATAATCCTACCTGAAGGGTTGGTACAACTGTCGAATGGTCGTCTATGCGGAATGTCTCGTCTTATTGTCTACCTCTGATCATCCTCCAGTCCTATCACCCTCAGACTCGATCAATATTGACTGTCGTTTTCACAAAACATAGCAAGGTGCTGGCGTAGCCCATGCAGGGTTGAGTATAACAATACTCACTAGGGACCCTGAGACCCCTGAAGGTCTCACAAAATCCATGAAGGAAAAAACACAATGAAACACCATGTTCACATGCACGAAAACAGCAATCAACCCTACTTAAGTATAATCCCATAAATATACTGATGTTATCTTTTGTAATCATCTCGTTCATGATGAAACACAAGGCCCAACTATCTAGCCAGAAGCACAACTGTTCCATGAACGAAATAATACCATGAAGGTAACTTTGTTAAGTTTAGTACCACAAAGGTCAAGCCACACAGAAAAATACCATGAAGGTATCACATAAAAAAAATTTACCACAAAGGTAACACCACATAGAATAATACCACGGAGGTATCACCACAAAAAATTATAACACAAAGGTAATGACTCAACTCACACCTGGTATAATTTAAGTGTGGAAGTATAGATGATTAGCTGTATTTCCAGATCATCTTACTTAATCGAGAAGATCAGTTGTTGATGCACACATGATCAATGGATGACCCACACAATATCTGAAGATGACCCACACAGGATCGAGGGATGACCCACACAGGATTTGACGATGTCCACACAGGATCTGTAGATGACCCACACAGGATTGGTAGATGTTGACCCACATAGGATCCAATGAGGAAGGTGCACCTTGTTGACATAACTCATATCATTTAGTCACTTGAACCTTTATCATTCTAGGGTGTTATAACATATTGCTGACACAGTACCCGAAGTTACTGTCTCAGGAAACAGTCCATGTACTGAAGCCTCATCACTATGTAGACTATCCTCATGGACACTCACAGGGAATGACTAGAGGCTATGATCACCATCTTATCTACTAGTGTCTTGAAAAATCAAAAAATTCTAGCCACAACCTTCATCCAGTCCTCAGTCGCCTGCGGGTCTGTCTCGCCATAGAACCTCAGACACCTTTGCTGCAGAAACTCGTATAACACGCTCAGTCTGCGTGCATCCTATAATAGTGAGGCTGGTGGCTATGCTTGTCCAATGGCCTGTGGTGCTACTAGTACACCACCTGAAGGTGCCAACTGCCAAAAGGGGTCCCTCCACCAAAGCCTCGTCACTCAGTGGTCTGTCATCGCAAACTCTACCTCGAACCTATGGTGGCTCCCTTCATGGATGCATCCTGGAAAGAAACAGGTATATCACAATCAATAAGTTATACATGGTGAGATAACTCAAATAGAAAACAAAGAAAACCTTTCAAAAACACCCATGCAATTAGTTTTTTCATGCACTTAGTTAGAAATCAAAAGTCAGGGTCCTAGGGTATGGATACATCGGCCGATACACCCACACTGGATTTATCAAAATAAAACTATAATCATTATACATAACATTATTGTCGATCCAAAAGATAATATTCCAAGTTCTTCGGTAGAACCGACTCTTCTAATACCAATTGTTACAATAGGGTCCCTGTGATACCATAACCACCCTGTCTTAACATTGCTATCAGTTCCTAGCCCACCAGGTACCACCATTTGCCTAGTAGACACATGGTCCCCACCAAGGGGCCCACCCATGTCCCAAACAGGTCATCTGACTAATGACAGTCCCCATAGGCCAACACTCGTCCTTTCTAGTGTGCTTTTTCCTCACTCACAGACACCATGGAAATCTTCCCAGAAGGTCACCCATCCGGATCACAACTCTGGGCTAAGAACGCTTAACTGACATCTTCTAATCAGGTAGGCTTTCAAAAAGGAAGGTACACCTTATTGACATGAGTCATATCATTTGGTCATTTAACCCTTTATCATTCTAGGGTGTTACAATCACCCCCCCCCCATTAGATCACAACGTCCTCGTTGTGGTCCCTACACCTTAACTCAGGTAGTGCATCACACTTAAGGATGGGTAGCACCTTAGATACAAAATGTAACAACTAGGTCTTAATGAAAACATAGCCACTCCGCCTTGACATAGTTGTCGGGTCCTGGCCAACTAGGTACCACTAGTTTCCCCGTAGACACGTGGTACCCTCCCATGGGCCCACCCACATGCCCAAATAAGTCATCTGACAAATGACAGTCCTCACAGGCCCACACATGTCCTTTCTAGTGTGTTTTTTACTCACAAGAACACACCCTTGGAAAAATCTCAGACGGTCACCCATCCTGATCACTACTTTTGTCCAAGCACGCTTAATTGTCGCGTTCTAATCTGGTAGGCTCTCGAAAAAAAACTTTCACCATGTTTCCATTAGCCATATAATTTAGTAAATTAACCCTTTATCATTATGGGGTGTTACAATTCCCCCCCCCCCCAGAGCACAACATCCACGTTGTGGGCCCTACATCTCAGCCCAGAAAGTGCACCACACTTATGGTTGGGTACCACCTTTGATACCAAATGTAAAAACTAGTTCCCGGTGACAGCACATCCAGCTTGCCTTAACATGGTCGTCGAGTCCCAGCTTGCTAGGTACCACAAGTTTCCCTACAGACACATAGTCCCCACCCAGGGAACCACCAACGTGCCCAAATAGGTTTCGAACTAATGATAATCCTCTAAGGACAACACATGTCCTTTCCAGTGTGCTTTGTCCTCCCTCGCAGACACCATTGGAATCTTCTTATAAGGTCACCCATCCTGATCACTACTTCAGGACATGCCCTCTTAATTGTCATGTTATAATCTGGTAGGCTCCAGAAAAGGAATGTGCACCATGTTGACATGAGTCTTATCATTTAGTCAATTAACACGTTATCATTCTGGTGTGTTACAATCCCCCCCCTAGAGGAAAATTTCTTAGTGGTCCCAACATCTCAACCCAGGTAGTGCACCACACTAATGGATGGGTACCAACTTTGATAGAAAATGTAACAACTAGGTCCTGGTGACAGCACCACCACCCCTCCATATCATGGTATTCAGGTCCTGGCCCACTAGGTACCACCAGTTTTCTAGAAGACACATGGTCCGCACCCTGGGGCCCACCCACGTTCCCGAACATGTCATCTTAGTAATGACATTCCCCACAAGCCAACACATGTCTTTTCTAGTGTTTTTTGTCCTCACTCACACATACCATGGGAAAATGACCAGAAGGTCACCCATCCTGATCACTACTCCAGGCCAAGAACACTGAACTATCCAGTTCTAATCTTGTAGGCTCTCGAAAAGGAATGTGCGCCTTGTTAACAACTGGGTCCCAGTGGCAGCACAACCACCTCGCCTTAACATGGCCATCAGATCCTAGATCACCGGGTACCACCAGTTGACGTGCAGACACGTGGTCCCCACCAAGGGGTCCACCCATGTGCCTGAACAGGTCATCTGACTAATGGCAGTCCCAACAGGCCAACACATGTCCTTTCCAGACTATACTCATTACACATAAAATTATTTTCGTTCCAAAAGATCACAGTCAATGTTATTTGGTTGAACAGACTCCCCTGATACCAATTGTAACAACCGGGTCCCAGTGACAGTACAACCAACCCATCTTAATATGGTTGTTGGGTCATGGCCCACCAGGTACCACCAGTTGCCTCGTAGACATGTGGTACCCACCCAAGGACCCACCCACATGCCCGAACAGGTCATTTGACTAATGATAGTTCCAACAGGCCAACAGATGTCCTTTATAGTGTGCTTATTCCACACTCACACACACTCTGGGAAGCTTCCCAGAAGGTCACCCATCCTGATCACTAATCCATGCCAAACATGCTTAATTATCATGTTCTAATCGGGTAGGCTTTCGAAAAGGATGGTGCACCTTGTTGAAACGGGTCATATCATTTAGTCATTTAACCCTTTATCAATCTGGGGTGTTACAATCAACCCCCCCCTAGACCCCAAAATCCTTGTTGTGGGACCTACATCCCCACCCAGGCAGTGCACCGCACTTAATGCTAGATAGCACCTTTGATACAAAATTTAACAACTAGGTCTCGGTGACAACACAACCACCCTGCCTTACCATGGTTTTCACATCCTGGCCAACTAGGTACCACAAGTTGCCCCACAGACATGTGGTCCTCTCCAAAGGGCCCACCCACATGCCCGAATAGGTCATCTGACAAATGAAAGTCCTCACAGGCCGAAACATGTCCTTTCCAGTTGGATTATTCCTCACTCGCACAAACCATGGGATACTTCCCAGAAGGTAACACATCTTGATCACTACTTCAGGACAAGCACACTTAATTGTCGCGTTCTAATTTAGAAGGCTCCATAAAAATAATTTGTACCTTTTTTACATGATCCTTATCAATTAGTCAGTTAACCCTTTATCATTATGGTGTGTTACAATCACCCCCACCTTAGAACACAACGTCCTCATTGTGGGCCCTACATCTCAACCCAGGTAGTACACTGCACTTATGGTTAGATACCACCTTTGATACCAAATGTAACAACTGGGTCCCGGTGATAGCACATCCACCTCGACATAACATGGTCATCGGGTCCAAGCCCACTAGGTACCACATGTAGCCCCACAGACACATGGTTCCCACCCAGGGTCCCACCCATGTGCCCGAACAGGTCATCTGACTAATGATAGTCTCCACAGGCCAACACATATCCTTTCCATTGTGATTTTTCCTCCCCCACAGACACCCTGGGAAACATCCTAGTAGGTCACCCATCCTGATCACTACTTCAGGATAATCAAACTTATTTGTTTCACTCTAATCGGGTAGGCTCTGGAAAAGGAAGGTGAACCTTTTTTCAGGAGTCTGATCATTTAGTCAATTAACCCTTTATAATTATGGGGTGTTACAATCACCCCCCTAGAGCACAATGTCCTTGTGGAACCTACATCACAACCCAGGTAGTGCACTTCACTAATGGCTATCTACCACCTTTGATAGCAAATGTAACAACGAGGTTACAGTGACAACACAACCACCATGCCTTACTATGGTCATCAGGTCCTGGCCCACTAGGTACCACCGGTTTCCCCACAAACATGTGGTCCCTACCCCGGGGTCCACCCACATACCCGAACAGGTCCTCTGACTAATGGAAGTCACCACACGCCAAAACATGTCATTTCCAGTGTGTTTTATCCTCACTCTCACACACCATGGGAAAATTCTCAGAATTTCACCCATCTTGATCATTAATATAGGCCAAGCATGCTTAAATGTCGAGTTATATTCATGTAGGCTCTCGAAAAGGAAGGTGAACCTTGTCAAAAACTGGGTCCCAGTGGCTGCACAACCACCCCACCATAACATGGTCGTCAGGTCCTGGCTCACCGGGTACAACCAGTTTCCCCGCAGACACGTGGTCCAACCAATGGGTCCACCCATGTTCCCGAATAGGTCATCTGACTAATGATAGTCTCAATAGGCCAATACATGTCCTTTCCAGTGTTCTTTGTCCTCACTCGCACATACCCTGGGAAACATACATGAAGGTCACCTATCTTGATCACTACTCTAGGCCTTGCACGCTTAACTGTCGACTTCTGATCAGGTGGGATCACGAAAAGGAAGGTGCAACTTGTTGACATGGGTCATATCATTTATTCATTTAACCCTTTATCATTGTGGGGTGTTACAATCATCCCTCCCCGTTTAGTGGACAACGTCCTAGTTTTGGGCCCCATATTTGGTATCAGAGGTGTTACCCATCCTTAAGTGCAGTGTAATGCCTGGGATAAGAGGTAGGGCCCACAATAAGGACTATGTGCTCTAAATGGGGTGATTTTAACACCCCATAATGATAAAGGGTAAAATAAATAAATGATATCACTCATGTCAACACGGTGTATCTTCTTTTTCGGGATCCTAACTAATTAGAACTCGACAGTTAAGCATGCTTGGCCTGGAGTAGTGATCCGGATGTGTGACCTTCTGAAATGTTTCCCTGGGGGTGTGTGAGTGGGGAAAAATTACACTACTGGAAAGGATATTTGTTGGATTGTGGGGAAAATCATTAGTAAAATGACCTATTAAGGCACGTGGGTGGGCCCCAGGGTGGGGACCATGTTTTTGCGGTGAAACTGGTGGTACGTGGTGAGCCAGGACCCGATGACCATGTTAGGGCAGGGTGGTTGTACTATCACCGGGACCCAGTTGTTACATACAGGGGCCTCTATAGCACCTCGATGCGTCTATATGTCTCATGAGACAAAATAATTCTTTGTCACAAGGCCTTGAATAATTTATTATTTGTATTATTGGAATGATTCCTTGACTATGTGGTTATGATGTCTGGCATTATACATTCCATCATTATGAAATTAGCTATTGATATTACATGTGATTATTTTACTAGTATAATATCCAAGTGAATAAGTAAATGGAATTAATTGATATATCATTATCATATTATGTTAATTTTTATATTTAAAAGGTTTCTTTGGTCTTATACATTGCCTTAAATTTTTATGTTTATTTATGATAGTTTCTTTTATATTGTTGTCCTTACTGATCATCTAAGATCACCACTCTCTTATGTTTTATTTTTCCCAATATGTGAAGAAGTATATTACTATTTAATTGAAAAATAGTCTAAGGGATATGAGTTTGTTCAAAGGGAACGCAATTGTTTTGGATTTCCATTACATAATGGAATGTAAAACTAATGTATGATTCTAGTACTTCCAAGGCTAATAATTGAATCGGTGTTTCGAGAAATGATCTCTTGTGATCATTAAAATGTTATGTAAAATTGAACAGACTCTGGGTAAATAGGGCCGAGGTATTATAGTTGGTATGATAAGAAGTATAGTACAATCCTTGGAAACTAGATTTAGAAAAACACTAATGATTGAACATTACCCTAATGTTGAATTTGAGGATTAGTATAGAAGAATATCCAAAAAATGGTAATATAGATATGATGTGGGTCTTCCCTGTAATACATCTCTATCTAGATACTATAAGTGGACGTGGTTCTGGTATAGATGTACCTAGGAGTGAAAACACTGACAAGAAGTTTCGGGCTTGACCCTGGGTATCCGGGTACCCAACAACGGTCATTACTGCACACCTGGTTTGACACTATTGGGGGATATGCTTATGATAATTCACATATTCTGTTCAAACCATTATGAAGGATTTAGGAGAAAATATTCCAATGAACCAATAATATTTTAAACACTAGGGAAATGAACATAAAACCAAAAATGTGTTATCCTAATACCTTATATATTGATGAACCAATTATATTTTAAATATTCATAAATTTATGGCTTTAAGGCCCTCAATTTTCTATTTATTGTTCAATTTTTGTGATTGATGACCTCAATAAAATTCTATAAATGTTTACATTTTTCCTCCAATTACGTGTCTTTAATTTCCACCAATGTTCTCCTATACAAAATCATAATTGGGTTCGGAATTTTTCATTTCCCTTTCCGTCTTATTAAGACTAAATTTTATTAACCCTATTTCTGATGTTGGTTTTCCACAAAAGTATTTTCTATTTTAAACATTTTATTTTAAAAGAACAATTTCAAATTGCGAGGATGAAATTTATTATAGGATGGGATAACGTAACATCTCAATATTTCATATTACGTTATCTCTTTAATGTAATTCAGTAGTTTTCTCTACATGCAAAATCAAGTTCAAGTACATCATGACCTATTAAACTAGCCGTTTAAAAAGCATTTATGATTATTATTAACCAAAATTTGAATTTTATATATATCCTATATAATTTTAAAATTTATATTTATTTTTCTTATACATAATATAAGGACAAATTAAAATTTTTAGATAAAATATGTATTTTTCAAAAAATACAGTTTTTCCGCCTTTTAACGAGGAACCCTTTTAAAATATAATATTTGAAACTTTTATTTATTAAATATTATGAAAATAAATTCTTTTTTATAAGCGGGGCATAAAAATTTAATTTTGATATTTTTTTGGTGATTTTTTAATAACTTCCATATTTTGATGAATAATGAAAATTATTGATTTTTAATTGAAAAAAACTTTTTAATCAAAAGAATTTATAGATTAAAATTATGAATTTGAGTGAATTTAAGGAATAATTAGATTTTATGTTTATCATTTAATATAATTTAAGACATTTTATTTAATTCCACATTTAAATTGAACATAAACATATGTCAATCTTTTGATTGTTTTTACTTATTAAAAATATGCTGTCTGGTTTGACAATAGAAATTAATTTTAAATTTGTTAATGTAACTTATATTTTTTAAATTTGGTAAAATAGGAATCATTATTGAATTTTTATTAACATATTTTTATTAGGGTTAATTTTATGTATTTTTCTAAAAACATTCAATTTTTGATGAATAGTGAAGAATACAATGTTTTGTTTAAAACCAACTTATTATTTAAATAATTATTTATTTCCTTCTATATTTATTTTAAGTAAAAATAGATACATAATAACTATAAAATTACAATGTAATTAATTTGGGTAATTTTATAATAAGAATATATATATATAATTTTATTGGACTATTTAAGGCCTTTTACCCACCTTCGAGGCACATTTCCAAATTTTCATAAAACATAATTTTACAGAATCTATGAATTGAATTTAAAAAATACCGGATATGGTTTATATCAAAAATTAAAATGTGGTTCAATAAGATGAAAATAATTTTTGATGAATAGTATCAATTGAATTTTATTTAGCACAATTAAAAGTAAATGTGGTGATTAAAGGTAAAAATGATATTATAATTACACCTACACATGTCCTAATTCTATTAGATAAGTTTATTTCAACCATAATTAACCTTTGAAAAATATATGATTGTTTTTGATCCACTTGGATTTGATAAGTAAATTTATTATATTTTATTTAAAGAAAATAAAAAAGTGTTGAATTCAAATTTTAATAAACAAAACATCTTTAATATATAATTATACATAATATAAATTAGACAATAAATATTAATTATAAAGATAAAAAATTTCTTATATCATGGTATTTTATTTATAATATTTAGACATTAAATAATTAAATTTAATTATGACACAATGATGATGAAGTAACTACCTTTTTAATGAAAGACTAAAATAATTGGTGTTTTAAATATTAAAATAAATTTAAATTGACATTTTTGATTCCCTACACGAATTTTATAGGTTAATATGACATGTTATAGTTTATTCAATGAATTTTTTTTGAATAAATCATATTTTTATGACTTTCAAAAAAACCAAATACTAAATAGTGTCAAAATTGGCATAATTGTATTTTTAAAACAAATACTATTTTATTAAACAATATAATAGTAATAATAATATAAAGTGCTCCCAAAGGTCTTATATAATGATATATAGGTCATTAATTAACCACATGAGTTTCTCATGTCATTTTATAGTATTTTTATTAACCATGTATTATAATAATACCAAAATACATTGTAAAAGTTAATCTATTTAACTTGGAGTAAAATCTAAAATATAAAATTAATATCATGAACTAAACTTGTCTAAAACCTGTAGCTTGTGATATTTTTGACCCATACCTCTCTTATCCTTCAAATAAATCTATTTGGATCTATTAGAAACCAAAAATGATTTTATAATAAAATAATATTTCAATCTTTTCTTAAAGTGACCCTCGCCTCTCTTTTAAAAGGGTACTTCACCTTCTCTCAAATTCACACCTCAAAAAAAATTTGTCTCAGCCAAAACCTACTCATATATTCTCCCAAATACCCTCAATTCAACCTAGAGGCCTTAATTTGATCCGAAATCCAAACTAAAGATCCCTTTTTTTCTAATCAAATGGAAGAACCGGAAAAAGAGGTAATTACTTCATCACCTCATTCAAAGTTATTTTCTTCTTGTACTTCATCTTTATTTGTTGTTTCCATACTAAAATAATAACTATAGTACCTTATACATACTTAGATGTTTTTATAAATATGGTAAAACTTTATTCATTATTCTATACATCATATGTATGAAAAAGTCAACATATGTGTGTACGTATGGCTTACCGTCTCCACGTCGTGGTGTAGTTTGTTATTCCACACTTCATTATTTTGATGAGTATAATAATGAGTATAACTGATGTAAATAATAAGTATAACATGTTAATCATTCTTTATATGTAATATATTATCTAATAACATATTATTTCACCACTAATAGAATAATAATGTCGCTCGTGTGTACGTATGGATTACCGTCTCCATGACGCGATGAGATTTCATTTCCCATTGAATCCATTCAAGAATAATTTTCATTTGATGATTAAAAATCATGTTTAGGAACCTACTATCATTCCAGATATGAATCCAATACATCCTATCCATAACAAACATTACTTACGTAATAGAACATATAAAGGAAAATGAATCAATTTATTCCCGAAACAATGACACTACTTAAATATCTTTAACAAATCAATATTATAAGATTATATATGATATCATATTTTTGTATGTAGTACTTTTATAATTTAATAACAATGATTTCACCATTATACAAAGGTTTAACTAACCCTTAACAAAGGAAAATATAAAGGTAATGGTTAATTTTACAACCTCTTCATTATTTGAGGTTGTTTATACCTAAGTATATACTGGGACCTATTTATCATCCACGTTCTTGTTTCTTAAAAATATATTTCAAAAAAAAAAGTATGATTTACTATACTATGGGTTAAAGTCATTTATACCCTCATTTGACTTTTTATAAAATGGTTATAATGTAATATTTCAATTTCTTTCCAAACAAGGTACTTTATGAAATTTTCAAGAAATTAATGGAAGAATGTTTTTTAACTTATATGGATGTTGCATCAATTTTCCACTGTTAGAACACCTTTGAAGCATCCCTTACAAGATTATAAGAATATTTTCAAAATAAATGATTTTTCTTTTATAATTACGTGACTTTTAAATGATTTCAATATTTAAAGACATGTTTCTCTCTAATAGTATTGATTTCGTCTATGTCTACATCTTTTATTGGATTTTGTGCTTTTTTATGTTGATTTATTAAGATATAATCTTACATATTGTATTGTACAATGTGTGATATTATTGACTATGGATGTCATATTTTATACCATTCATGGTTTATGGTTAAAGTATTAACATTTTGTATGCTAGTTTGAATATGCATATTTATGCTATGTTTCATGCATTTCATATGAGCAATGGATTGGACATATTAAGTTACAGGTGGGTCCCACTATAGCCCCTTGATGCATCGGTAGGTCTCATGAGACAAACTAGTGTCTTGGAACAAGGCCTTGAAAAAATTATTATTTTTACTCTTGGCACGAGGCCTTGACTATGTTGTTATGATGTCAAGTATTATTTGTTCCAACATTATGAAATTAGCTATTGATATTACATTTGATTATTCAACTTGAATAATATCCATGGGAATAAGTAAATGGCCTAATTTGATTTATCTTTTCCATATTATACTGTTGTTTTAGATTAAATGGTTTTTAAGTCTTATACATTGCCTTAAATGTGTATGCTTATTTATGATAGTTTCTGAAATAATTGTATCCTTACTGATCATCTGAGCTCACCAATTTATTATGTTTCATTTTTCTAATGATGTATGGAAATTTAATATGATTAACTTGTGTGAATAAGATAAGGTATATGATTTTGTTCAAAGGGGACACAATGTTGTTGTTTTTCCATTTCATGATGTATTGTAAAACTTATGTTCTTGTCTAGTACTTTTTAGGGTACTAAAATAATCGGTCTTTTGAAACATGATCTCTTGTGTTATTGCTAATGTTATGTAATAATCAACTGACTCTGAGTAACTAGGGTCGGGTCATTACATATTGGATGTCAAACACATTTTCTAGACACTAATGCGACATAAATTCTTATACCTTTTAATGATCCATTAAGATTACCATATTAGATATTACGTGACCAAAAAAAATACTTATTATCTCCAAAATCACAATTCTAAATCTTACCATATAGAAAATGTTACATAAAATTTCAAAGAATGATATCCAAATGATCCATGTTATCTTCCTTTGACATGTAGTAATGAAAAATATCTTCCACAAACACCGAATCAAAAATATCCAGTAACTAATTAATGGTTTGATTCATCAATTCCATAAATATAATATGATAATTAGATTGCCTAGATAGAAAATATAGAAACTCAAAATGATCATACCAAATCATAAATGCTGTCCAATGTATATCATTTTATCATACTATGAATTATTCATACCATGAATATATTTAAATATTTTAAAACCAATGTTCCCCTCTAAGATGATCATAAATATAATCAATCCCATTAAAGTTGTATTTATTATTGATTGTTGCATTATTTAACGTCCAATTGTTATCACAGTTATAGAGAATGAGATCTACATTGTTTGTAAATTGGATAAGAAAAACACATGGTGACACGCTATGAATAATAAATTTATTATCCTAGAGATCTAAAATATTGAAAATATGATCTAGAAAATATGTAGGAATTATTTGGTATGATGATATAGAAATGGAAATTATACCATTCAGTTGGTCGATGATAAAATTGTCCACTATTTAGTGAGGTAAACAATAAAAATCTTTATTAAATACCTATGGTTTGCACACAGCAATGCAGGCAGCTAACATCTCAAACCATGGTTAATGATAATAAGAAACATCTATTAAAATGGGAATTAGAATAACCATGCACATAGAATAGTCTGTTCCACCCTTCTCTATCTAGAGTCCCACTTATCCTTAAAATCATGAGTGACACCATCAGAAGATAATAACTAATGGTGATAGCAATAAAAATATATCATGGTTATAATAGAGATTATCTTATCCAAGTCAATAATCATGTTGAATATGTCAATAATAAAAACAATGAAGTCCAACTCATCCTCAAGGTCTAATATCATCACTGGACACGATGGTATCCAAAAACCTCATTTTGACCAATTTCACAATGGCATGGAATGATCCAAAAAAACAAATAAGATCTAAACAAAATCAGAACATCTCAAAAATATAATATCATATATTAGAATAATTATCACCAATATTAAATAAATACATAATCATAGAATATGAATTCAAAATCATAACTCTGACAGAGATTGGTCCAAATTTATACTCCTCCCATGCATACTCCACCACATAATAATTTTTAGTGTCACTCTTACCTAATGTTTCCTAGCCACAAGAACAACCCACTTTACCTAATGATAAGATCCACCACCCTTGGATACATCAGTATGAACCTGTGAGCCCTGGGTGAATGTTGATCCCACCTTACTAGCTTGAGGAATCTTGTAAAGAAAATTCTTCAAATTTCATGATTGTCCATAATGATGGTATTTATTTCGATTCAAAATAATATTAGTATTTTTTACCTAGGATTCACACATTGATACTAAAAACCTACTACTCTCTATATGAATCGCCCAAAACAAATTTGGGAAAAAAAGGTTTGCTTTGTGGTTCCTTTTCTTGACTGAAGACACACCCTGGATAACTAAATTAAAAAATGAAGATCTTCCAAAAACAATTTTCTCATCTAGTTTATTATTTATTATTTCTTCCATATTGACTACCTTAGTAAATATAGGATTTCATATTAGGATTATCCCCAAATATTATTCCTTAATCCCAACTCAGACCTCCATGCCTTTAGTAAGTCATTGGATACTAGATGAAATTCAAATTGTGCCTATTTGTAATAATGAGTGGAATACTCTAGAATGGTATTCTCACAATACTACAACGTCAAAAACACCTGGGTATTTTCCCCATGTAATTTCTCAGGAAAAAAAGTTGAATATTTTCATGAATGAAGTCTTGGTATGATCCTTACGCAACTTATCTTTTTCAATAGATCCACATCATCTCCTTCCAAGGCCTTTAATAATATTCTTCTAAATCTCGCCTTACAGTCCTCATGGGACATTAAAAAAGATAAAGATCCTCTCAATCTGATGAATCCATTTTGTATTAATAGGGTCATTTTTCAAAATAGAAGATTTGTGGATTATAATTTTTAATTGTTGAGTGGTGATAGACAACTCATATAATGTTCTTAATACCTACTTGAGAAAGATATTGAATAGTGTTAATTATATCTTTTACCATAGAAGGATCAATTGTTCATTTTTTAATGGAACATTTCTCACTACTTACTCACTCATATTTTTCAATTCTCTTGTAAGAGTTACCATATAAAAATCAGAGTAATAATCAAATCAGTCATATAAGGATTCAAAAATACTATAAACAACATCATGTATTCATATCAATGATTTAAAATAGTTATAATTACAATAAATTTTGAAGGATTTGATAATAGATGATACATTATGAGAATAACATGTCAATTAACATAGCCCTTATATACTTTGTATTTATATAACCTAAACCACCAATTCCCAAGGTTATAAAAATATACCTTCCCACAAATTGTAACGTAGATTCAGACATGAATGTGATATTTCTAAGCCGTTTTTCTGCACATACTACCAAAATAATGATGTTCCTTACTCCGATCTACATAATCACAAAATAAAACCCTAGAAGATTCCACAACACTACTAGATTGGTATTATATCTCATTCTAATTGGTAATTAACCATCCTGAGTCAACTAGACTTATAAGCCAAGGAATCCCCCTATATTGTGATATGCATAAATAAATGCAATAATCTTATAAATTTGAAGAAACGTAAAATTAAAACATAGAAGAAGGAAATATATATCCATGAGATAAACCTATTATACCATCACTAACCATACCAAGAAGAATAAAAATACAAAACATAACAATTTTCCTTGTGATTATTTTTCACCACCAATCCATCACACTATGAAGGTTATATACAATAATAGAACATGTAATGTTACCTAATTACCTTCCCGTTCCCAGAGTCCTACTATGAAAGGGAAACAAAAACAAAAAGGAAAAAATTAGGGTGTGAGCACAAATTCTAGTTGAATATTACTAAATAATTTGTACGTTTTCTAATATAAAGAATTCACAAGTACTATCATCGTAAAAAAATATTCTTATAAATCGTTTTTCAAAAATCAAACCATTTTTATACATTCATTTATTTTCTATAAATTATTATATTATTTACCAAATCATTGAATATATCAGTTATAAAGGAAAAATTGGTAAACATAACATGTGAGAAAATATCCATGAAATAAACAATCCATTGATAAAATATGTATATAAGAAAAAACACACTATTTGGGATCAAGAATATTGAATAATTACTATATATAAAATATTCATAAATCAGGAATATATTGGTTCCAAGTAATTTCATGTCCTACCATTTTTGTCAATATCTCAAATGTAACCCCTAGTAGTAATGCCCCAACCCTAGAAGCCCAAAGCCAGTTCATTATTTCAATACACTACATGATTGAAAAAAATTAATTCCCAAATAACCCAGTAGTTTAGTAGTTTTGGAAAACCAGATATGTACATAGGTTCAAAATTTCTACATGAAACCAAAAAAAATTTAAATAATTATTATTGGGAAGATCAAGAAACCTATTTTACCCATGATGGTCAATCATAAAAAATATCTTCATGTCCTAAGAAAATGAAACATAAGAAATTCCTGGGCATAAATTATTAGTAAGGGTTACAAATAGAATAATCATGAATGAACAATAACTGAATCATAATAAAATTTCCATAGTCACTATGGCATGGTGAAGAAATGAAGAACACACACCATTACTAAACTGAAAATGAAATAGAATCCATAGATCATTTCATAGTGAAAACTTCAAGGATAGTAATAATCAAAAATGAATAACGAGAATTCATATTAATTTGACATAATATGTTGAGCACATGATACCACTATACCATCAAAACGTTTTAAGTTTGTGGGTAGAAACCTATTTTATATTTTGAAATAATCTCGAAGGGTTTTTCGCCAACTAATTTGGCTCATAAGACCGGTCAATGCATCAAGGGGCTATAGCAGGACCCACCTATCGATGCAAGTCCAAAACATTCTTTATACGAAGATATAATACAATTATAATTTGAGTTCTAAATAACTGTATAAATTTTATGATACAGATTCAATAAAGTATGTTGACATACATAAAGATAATATTAAAAGAGACAATTGAATAATTCTTGAGGAAATAATCTTTAAATATTCCAAAGTGTCTTATACCACCTTGAAAAATTCAAATCATGATACCATTGAATATCATGAGAATAATGAGACTATTTATTTTACTTAAAAAAATAATTACATACACAAAAATTAATATGTATGTTTTTAACATGGAATATATCTCATAAAGATAAAGTGAGATGAGAAACATACTTTTTACATTGGAAAGAAGTGTTATTTTGGAAAATGATTTGTAATTTTCTTGAAATAATATTATAAACTTGAATATACCATAAAATAAAATGTATGTTCATAGAAATAATATTTGGGGCTTAAATAAAATATTATTGAGGTGAAATCATTTAAAAATTGTTTTTATAGAAGCTTTAGAAATAGAACATTTTAGTGTAGTTTTAGGAATTTTTTAATGAAATTTTAAAGCACAAAAGCTTGTTCGTTTCCATAAGAAATGGAATGAACAAAAATATTTTTTTTTCACATTATAATTTATTATTTTTAATGATAAAAATATCTTAAAACAAATTATAGTGTGAATTTCAAAATATGTTCTAATTCAAGAAGTTCCTTGATTAACCCATGCATTTCATAAGATTTTTTTAAATCAAATTTCAACACATAACACCCCACAAAATAAAGTTGTATTCATATTAGTGAACATATATAGAACATTAAAAAATAATTTATGAGTGGTACATAATAATAAATAATATTTCCATTGAGGTGAGTAGATAATATGTGCAACCCAAATTAAATTGGAGTTTCTGGTAGAAAATAAATACAACTTTGTAATCAATTGAATATTATGCCCCAAAATTAATAATAATTACATGATACATTGAATATAATGAAAATAAATATATTAATTATTTTAAACATCAATTGTTAGTATACTTACACCATACACAACTAGTACTAGTGAATACAGAATATCTCACATAAATGTGTGTGAGATAAAGAAACCCCTTACCTTAAGTGTGATGGTGTTCATTACAAGATCATAAATTCCTTGATAAACAAATTAAATTTATTAATTATTATTTATATAACCTTTTATTTATTAAACTTATTTATTAAAACATTATTAGGTTCATTATTTAAATTTTTGATGGGTTTAAGATGTTCAATTTTGTTGTTTTGGAAGAATTTGATACCTCAATTTTCATGATCGGTTTACATGTATTCTTAAATGGATGTTCATTTGAAATGAGGTCAAAAATAAATAACTGTTAATATACATTATTAGTGACATTATATGGATATTAATGATCATATAATTAATTTTGTTGTACACCATGAGGATTACTTGATTCATTAAAGATAATGATAAACACCTGAATTAACATTGTAGTTTTGTGCATAATGAACTTATATTGAATTATTATTTTATATTTTGATGGTGTAAGGATTAAAAAACATTATATAAGATGAGTTAAATATATTTTGATAGGATTCAACCATAAAAATTTTATTTATAACCATTATTGAATATGGAAAAAAAATTGAGAACTCGTCATCCTTGAATGTGATAAATTAATACATCTCTAATGATGTTTTCATTTTTAGTGTAAGAGGATGGGAAAAGAGAGATGATGATGAAATAATACATCAGAAAAATTTAATTAAATTTAATTTAAGTTACTAGAATTATCATTTAATTTGGATTAGGTTAAAAGATGAATGAAAATAAAGGAAATTGAAACAAAAAAAGGTGACAAGTACCTCACGAACATTCTACAGCATAACGACTATGCGACATGGTTTTAGAAATAAATAAAAAGAAGGGGGGAAGCGGTCACCCATTCAAAAAAATAACAAAACATTAGAGTTATATAATAAAATTGATATAATAACACGATATGAAGTCATAAAATGCATACCATAAAAAAGAGATCATGGATGGGAAATAAGAAGTTAGGAATTATTTTACTATGTAGTGTAACTCCAAAGACCAGAAGGTTGGGACTTTATGGTCTTGAGGAATCCTTGGGTGACTAATAGAGAGGTACAAATACCATATATTCATTTATGATGAGTTTTTAATGAAATAAATTGAATGAATGTGTGGGTATTTAAAGTAAATGAAGGGGGTTTATTAATTTAATGAGACACCTTAGTAGTGGTTTTTGCAAAACCATGGGCATTACTAATGAATTTTCCCATTGAATTAGACACATGGGACACCACACAACATATTTTACTCTACAAAATTCATACATAATTTTCAATTAGTTATTACATCACTATGATTTCATTAAGCATACCGTAAACTCAAAATTGTATTTTTACTATTCACTAAAAATTCATGTATTTTAGAAAATCCAAAAAAATTCAACATAATAATTTTATAATGTACAGATTTAAATATTTAAATCTATTTTTTGAGAAAAAATTTATAAATATATTTAATTTAATTTTTAAATAAAATCATAATTTATTTCAAAAAATCAAGTTTATATCTATAACTTGTTTTATAACACCATGAGAAATTAATCAAGTTCCCATAAAATTATCTTATAACCTTAAGAGAATAATAAAAAAATTAGGATGAAAATTTATTAAATTACATTTCCATTTTATGTCATTAAATTATTGATAAAATTGTAATTAAATTATTTACAACATAAAAAATTACCAATACTTATACTATGATAGGGTTTTCACATATAAGATGTCTAAATTGTATTTATACACTCATGGGTGAAGTATATATTATTTTTTCCAATTTACAATTCATTTCTATTCAATATGATATGTTACTATTCATAAGGGTGTGAAACTATTCATCAAAAATTAAGTTTGTCTTATCAAACTCTAAATATCTTACTAAAAACAACCATGTATGTCAATTTTTCATAATTCAAATTATAGAAGTGGAAAAATTATGTTTTTTGGTTAGGTTATAATAAAGTGTTATTTTTTAAAGAATCAATGTTTCATGAATTTTATTTTAAAGATATTTGTAAATTCTTGGGGTGTTACAAAAGTGTTTCCACACACACAAGAAATAACTATGTCTATAATTTTATACACCCTTGTTTCCTAATGTGCTATGTTTTTTCAAATCAATTTCCAAAATGTTGCTCACATTTAATTAAAAACCAATTTTCCATTAAAGAAATTCATTTTAATGAAGAATCTAATGGAATCAAAAATAATGTTTTGGAATTCCTGAATTAGAAACACATTCATTAATACACCTATCTAAAGGGTGATGGAATCATATCCATTTTTATTAATAGAGTCTGAAAACCCATAGATCGACCATCAAAAGGCATGTAATGGGAGGGAAATGAAATGGATCAATTCAAAACCATGCCCATGGATGAATAATAATCACAAAAATAGAAAATTGTACTATCTTGACCAAATGAATTGAATAAGTAGAAAAAAAACTTACTATGAATATGTTATTCAACTAAATAATGAGTCAAACACTTTATAAAGTGATCCTAAAAGAGGTCGATTATCCAATGTCACAAAAAATCACTATAAGGTTTAATTGTAAATCCTTCACACTAAAATTCAAATGATTTAGGAATGTATCATCTTTTAAACCACTAGACTATAAAGAATTCAAATCTTTAATCGCTTTCACAACATGAAATCCCACAAATTAAAAATATGTAGGAAAGTATTTTCTAATAATTTAATTAATTGTTGATAGATTATTCATTTATTGTAATGGTTTCATAGCCTCAAAAAATTTCAATTCTTACATGAGACTCAAAAAATATTCCCTATAAAGGGTTCATGTAGTATACTACATTCACAATGTGAATTCATCCAACAACGAGTTATTAGAAATATTTTTATATAAAACCAACTAACCAAATGTATGGCTCTTAAAATCCTAGGAGAACCCACTAATTTAATTTAATTATTTAATCTAGCAATATATTAATCAAAAAATATATAAATCACTACACATTATTTTATTTCCCCAAAAATGGTTCTTCATTCTCGATAATCCCACAATGCACCCAAACAAGAAGGGAATGTAAAAAAATAGTCAAATCCTTATTGAAGGATGATAAAGTATGTTATAATATTTTAATCAAATGGTTTTGGATAAAATATGCATAAAATTGATGAATATATTTCCGGATTATGTTGATGATTTTCCTAAAGTCCGGAAAAGTCTTTCCCTGAATTAGGATGATGAGTTTTCAATAGAACTCATACAAGTTATTACACTAATTTCAATGTTAATATATACAATAATACATATTGAGTTATAGAAATTTAGGAAACATCTCCACAATTATTATAATAAGGGATTAAAAGACTCTGTTGCATCACTATTGGGTTAGTCTATTGTTTCTAAAGAAGAAATATATTTAAATACAACATTATTTTTTCTATCAAGATCTCTACATGATCACTATCCAGAACAAGTATTGTCTTCCCCATATTGATGACTTGTTTGATCAAATTATCTGTTCCCAATACTTTTCCACGATTAGTATTCATTATAAATATCCTCATTTGTGGGTTATAAAGGATGATATATCGATGAAAACCATCTGTTTGAGGTGTACTCATTATAAATTTGTAGTGATTTTATTGGGATATAACAATCCCCCACTAACATTAGGGATATAAATAATTGAGTCCTTATATAGTACCTTCATTGTTTTTTGGTAGTATTTATAGATGATATTAATATATATATATATATACACAATGATATTGGAAGTGTATGAATAAGAATTAATAATTGTGTTGAAGATGCCAAAAAAAGAGAAGCTATATGCTAATTTTTTAATCTATAAATTTCAGTTAAAAAAAGTTTCATTCTTGGTTCATATCATCTCATTCGAAGGTAGATATGTGGATCCATCAATGATAGAAGTTATTGAGCATTGTATGAGACCAACCATTAGAACATAAATCCATTAATTTATGAGGCTGGTAGGATAATAATGACGATTTATGAGATATTTCTCATGGACATCTTATACAATAACCATGTTGGCATGGAAGAGAGTGAAGATCCTTAGGGGAAATAAATATGTGGAAAACATCATTGAGAACGAAAAAATATTGGTTAATGAAATTATAGATACAATACCATATAATAGAGAAGTGTTTATAGTATTTAGTAATGAATCGATAAATGGACTATGGTTTATCATAATGTGGATTGACATGGAGATAGATTATTCCACCTGCTAATTGATTATTCGTTAAAAAAATTACTTGAATCTTGATTTGGAGTTGGAATCAATACCTTTTTCATTGAAAATAATGAGTAATTAACATTGTTGTGATTTTCATGATATATTTATTAATCTCAATATATTGAAGTATATATCAATGTAAAAATAATTAAATAGTTTCTAAAACAGATGGTGGGAGTAAATTATAGATCACAAATTCTTGATACACTACCACCCTAAAAAGGAAAAGAACGTGGAATGTGCTCTATGTCTAAAACTATGATATTTTTTCAATGAAAGTAATTGAAAGATGGTAAATATTTTTGGATTTATAGGAGTTGGATCTTGAAATCTGGATCATAGGGGATATATAGTGACTTTATGAGATTAATTTTCAAACATTCATCCACATATGGTAAATGTGCCAGAGAAGTAGGATGTGAAACTTTATAAGTTGGTGGAATGTTTTATTAAGTTCAACCATAACTCTAATGGAATTAATGGGTTTATGAACTGAGTATGTATCCCATCAATACAAGTCATGGAAAAGGATTTCTTGGATGGATCTTAGAGATTATCATTCTTAATTTATTCCAGAATAACCTATATGTGTAGAAATATTAAAGAGTTTTTCCTCTCAGATAATATGAAATGGGATATTAAAGATTATATATCTCAATTTATAGTGTATCATTAATATATTTATGGGAGATAGAAATATATGGGGTTGTTACTAAAATAAATTATACCAGAATTGAAATTGGAATACATTTTAATGGATTTCATTTACAGACATTATAAATAAACTAATGTGAACAATGAATTTTTTTCTGTAATTGAAAACCATAAGAAATTTGTAGAAAAATAATCTATCGAATAATATTTATCTATTCATAATAATTATAAAATATGTATTAATAATGAGGTAATGATAATTGGATTACCATATTCTATTGTGTCTTATCAATATCATATGTTTAACTCGAAATTATTGAGATGACATCAATAATCTTAGAGTAGAAAATTTAAATTTTTAATTCAATATCATTATCATATAGATGTGTAGTTTTAGTGTATTATTAATAAAAAATAATATATGACAAGAAAATATTATATTGATTTATTTAGTGGTTGGGAAAAAACCATCATTTAGGGTAATTTTCTTATAATAATAGATTTCACTCACACATTAACATAGCTCCATATGAAACCCTCAATGGATATAAGTGAATAAATTTAACGAGTTTAGATAATATTGGATTAATAACATATTCAAACACAATATAGATGATGAAATATAAGACTAGGACATATACATTCAACATCACATCAACGTAGATCGAATTCAATGTGTAGTTATGCTGACAATATTTGGAGAAAATTATAAATTAATGTTTATGATAAGGCATTACTATAAATATACATGTGGAAGAAGGTTATGATTATTTAAATGAAGGTAAATGTTAAACCAAGATATATCCATCACTTCTATATTTGTTTTATCATTTCTAGATGGATTTTGATATCCTTGAATATCCACTAAATCACTCATAGTTTATTGATGGGTACCATGTATCTCTCCTAAGGAAAAAAATAATACCATGAATGTCCAGGGTCTAGGCCATCCCATTCAATAAATATTTATTAAATAAATGTGCACATAAGAAAGTAGTACAAGATCCCATCAATATTTAATGAATTCAAAGGCCATACAAAATAAAAATGATATCTCTTATTAGAAAAAACTAATATAGATTCTATATTGAAGATATCATGTTATATGAAACATGATGACTTAGCTGGTCCATGTTTGGGGGTGAAACCATTTCATTTTCGAAGATACATGTGTACCTATATATGTGAAGAGACAAAATATACATAGTTATTCATATCTGATTGATAATAGTTTGATGATAAAAATATTATATGGGAGGTAGAATGTAACACCTTAATATTTTATGTTATATTTATCTTTAAATATATTTAAGTAAATTAATATATTTAATAACATGGAACACCTCTTTTTTAATGGAAGATGACATACTATTTAATCATTATTATTTAATGGGATAGTTATGTCCAAAACATTAGATTGGTGGGTAAGAATAGTATTAAATATGTTATTAAATAGTGTTTTTACACATGTATAAAATTAATATATTGGTTTTTAATTGTTTATAAGTTATAATATATGTAATTTAATTTAAAAATATTATTTTTATAAAATATTTTTTTAAAGAAAAACATGTGTTTTAATAATATTAAGACTAATTAATCTCTATTAATGAATATTTTTATTTATTATTAAATATAATATGTTAAATAAAACAATTTTTGATTCATATAATATTCTTTAAATAAAATTTTATAAAGGTAAATACAATTTAATTCTTAAGATACATTTTACTGAAAGTATTTCTCATTGAATTTTGTGTTCATATATAAAATTGAATATCCAACACTTAGTGAAATTTATTCATTCAAATTTTACTCCATATTTTAAATTAGAATAATTAATATAATCTAATTAGTTCAAAATACTTTTTCTATAATGAATAGTTAAAACACAAAAATATTTACCAGGGTTAGGGTTAAAATGAGTTTACCGACGGGTGGGTTGAAATAAGATATAATATTAAAAATATCAAGAAAACACATGATTTAATTTAATTATATGATGAAATTATGAATTTATTCGTCATATATTGAAAACATTGTAAATTTTTATCCAATATAATAGATTAAGCCATTTTTTTAATTTAGTCATTTGAAAATTTCCAATTGTGTCCTCTCATTCCATCCAAAAAAGATACTACCTCTCCAATTTTACTCACTATTCATGGGAATTATTTATCGTAAAATATAAACCATAATAAATTCCTAACATCCCTCCACACATCCTAGATGTTATTTGTATCATAATACCACTATTTTAAGGTGTAATGTGCTACCCAAAAATGGTTTAACAATAAGGATGTATAAATCATAAGTGAGTACATTCAACATTACATACACTTCTACCTAATATAAATATATTGTATTCATTATAAGATATTTACATAAATACATTCTACATACTTAAATGTTATTATGATTATGGATCAACAATTTTCTTTCTTTTTTCTAGGAAATAAAATACAAAACTATTGCTCAGGCTTATGTGTGGACTACCAGCCACACGTACCAATATAATTAATTTTATAACACAATAATTGAAAATATGTTATTATATTTAATTTTATCCATAAATATGATATTTATGACATAATTATTCTTCTATAATTATAGGATGTTAAATACCTTCTAAACATTTTTATCATTAAAAAACGATAATGTCACTCATGCGTACTTGGGGACTACCACCTCCACAATTTGATGTTATTAATTTATCGCCGTTATTTAATATAAATAATTACCAAATATTATATGATGAATAAAAATTATAATTAATTATTTTATAATATTCTATATTTTATTAAACAATTAACAAAGTATATGTATAAAACCATAAAATAGAAACATTCATGGAGATATACACGTTTTGACCAAAATGTTAATTTCAATGAATTTTTTATTAAATTCCTAACTAATAATTTTAATGGAATGAATAATTATACATAATTTATGAAAATTTTTATGAAATATATTTATTATAATTTAATATTTATTATACTAGATATTTGAATTCTTATGAAGTAAGAAAAAACATGAGTGGATGCATTTATGTTACAATCTAATATTTTCTAGGATTTCCTATGCTAAATTTTAATTGAGGGAAATTATATGGTACATATACATTAAAACTCATGTATTTCTTCTCCTATATAAATTTAAAATATATATATAAATATATTAGTACCATTTTAACTATTTTGGTACTTAAAATGATTAAGAAAAAGATTTTTCTGGAATATCAACCTTAATTCTTCTTTGGTTGTTAAATATTTATATACATGCCCATGCCCTAAAAAATTGGTTTATGTATGTTTTTAAAAATAAATGAGTTTTTGAAAAATTTTATTTTACATAAATTGTAATTTTTTATAGTTTGTTAGGAGGAATTATTTTAAATATTTCTTTTACAAACAAGTCATTTTTAAATTTTTGAAAATGTGTAAAAAACGTTATATTTTAATTTATTCACTATGAATAGGTTTGTCCACTATAATGTACATTAATTGATTTGAATATTTAATTATAAATATTCTTAATAACATTCAATGAATTGGATTATATCATCAATATAGTATTTTTTAGTGAAAATGTTATCAATATAAAAGTAAATTTTCCATTTTCTATAATGAAAGATTCAAGTGACCTTTTAAAGGTATTTTTCATCTTAGAAAACACACATTAAGGATTTTTACGCACCACTAGTAATATGATATCATGATACCCTCAAATTCATTTTCTAAAGAATTATAGTTATTATTATTTAACGATGATTGTATAATACCCATTTCTTTACCACTTGTTAATTAAGTTATAATGAAACCTTTATGGAAACAATTTTATGTCTATATATTATTCTCAAATGGAGTGATGAAATTATTTTTAATCCCTTTTCATTTCCATGAGTAATGATATGATGATATGATGATTGATTTTGGATATTCTGATAAAAAAATTTATGATTTAAAATTTGTGGTGGATGGGACCAGAATTGTTTATCCATAAAATGAATTAGATAATGAAGATGAATCGTGAAAACACTAAATATATGAAGGAGTTAAAAAATATTATGATATAATAGAGTTAACAAGATTTATATTACTCTAAATAGACTTTTGGAAATGTCTGAGTAGGAATTTCCATTATGGTACTTTTTTCACAATAGAAGCCTTTGGAGTTAACCTTGACTAAGGAGGTTATTTTCTATGATTATGTTTATGCTGGAGAATGATGTTTTATGCTTATGATATGATCTCATTGTTCATGGTTTATTATTAATGTTTCAAAAAACATTGACTTATGTTTTTTTATGAAAATGGGTTATTCAAATATTTGTGATTAATTATCATTAACTGGTTATTTATAATTATTTTAAGTAATGATCTTGATATCATGCTATTATACTTATCTTATACTTACTTATGATCATTTATTAATATATTTTATGTTTATCCTTACCGAGAATCTAATCTCTTCCATTCTCATGTTTCCATTCCCCATGATATGGATAATGGTTTTACATAGGGAATGTTTAAGAAGTATAAAATTTGAGGTGAAATTATGGTTATATGATGAATATCATTCATGAGATAATAGTATTATGTACATTATTTGTAAATAATCTAAAAAACTTTTTTTCTAGGCTTCTTATTGTTATTATTTGTATTGAATATTTGTATAAAGATATTTAATATATATGTATGAAATTTAGAGATCACTTAATGGTTTATCTTTGTAAATTTAATATAGGAATAGAATGATGAGATATCTTCACCATCCATTAAAAATTCCATTATATATGGTGATTATAGAACAAAAAAAACCATCAACAAACAAGATGAATCTATCTATTTTAATATTGAATGCAAAAAAATATTTGATTCTTTATTGAATCCTGATTCTTTTGAATATATAAATATTATATTTGTCCCTCATTCAACTAAATTTTTGTATATGTTTGGGTAGTCATTTTGGACATTTTATATGTATTACCTTAATTATGGTATTCTAGATTAGTCCATTTCTTATAAACAAAAATTGTAAATTTTTTAATCCCCGTCATCAATATAGTTGTAGGTTCTTTATACAAAGTTAACCTCAAATATTATTCTTCTTTAAATAATGGTAGTGAAATAAGATATCACGACCCTTTATTAACTCAAATCATATTTATTATTCCAATATCAAAACCTTTATTTAGAAAATATACAATAAAATATTATTAATCATATATATGTATAAAATATCTATATATATAGATATATTGTCTTTAATTATACAAATAAATGATAAAGTACTATAATTACAAAACATATGTTACGTGGCTCATCATACATATCATTAATTTTAATAAGGTATATTCTAACACTTATTAATTTTTCATGATTACAAAATTGCATGTCATACATAAATAGATCAGTGTATATCAAAAACCCTTTTAAACATTTAAGGAGTATGATTATGTTTTCATGAATTATTCTCTTATTCGGATCTATAAATATTTCATCACATTCTTCTAATTAGATATACATTACCCATTTCAATTTCAATATATTTAGTGGGAAAAATTATGATAAGTTTCTCAAAAACCATATGTTTTTTCCACAGATGCCTTAGAAACTATAAATATCATCAAAATATGTGGGCATAGTAAATTTATAAGTTCCCTTTATCTTATAAGGATCCATATAAATTCAATGAATCTTGATAAAATCTAACAATAATATGAGTTGTTGTATACAAATTTCACACATTTTTAACATAACATGAAACTTATTATTCCTTAATTTCTCAAATGTAGTCCATATATTCTCTAAATTTTCATCCTTTATTGTAGATTAAATTAAAGTTTCATTAAAAATTCCAACTATATATTTATCGGGGTAGTACCTAGTGAATATATTCATCACCACCAGGATGAATGATTTGTAATTTGTATGTATAAATGGAATCAGTAGAAACTCCGAATGTTAATATTTATTATGGATGAAAATGAATTGAATATAATCTACCATCACCATTAGATGAGGATATACTAAATGAAGATATATTTTGGATATTTATGGAGCTTCATTAAATTGATCAAAAAATCATTATCTAATGATAGTTGATACTTATCCTTTTATAGTAGAATTATTAATCTCTTCATAGTTAATGAAAAGAATCGTTTGAGATCTTTATCTTAATGAACTTGTAGTATCATCCTTAAATCTCTCCATTTTATCATGGATATCATATGATGGCTATTAGATATAGGCTTAGCTAAGCGTATGTGTTCTATTGAGAATATAATCACTGGATGTTGGATAAGAAGAATAAATCATCATTAAATACATTGTTTTATTCCTTAAAAATGATAACATCCTAAACATTTATACTTCACATTGACTAAAAATTTTATGAAATATATTATTATTCATCGGTTACAAATAAAAATGTTTTTGAAGTCTTCGACAAAGGGGATCGTTAATCATACCATAATCTAAACATTTATTAGAGGTTGGTTTGGGATATTAAAAAACTACCTTTACTTAGTACTTGAGGTAAAATTTATATAATGAAAGCTAACCCATTTCTTGTATTTCATCAGACACTATAGGAAGATTTAATATGTGAATCATTAGATGAATCATCTCATAGAATCTAACAATGAATTTTCTACACCTTGTATAAAATGACTACATTAATAAAGTTTCTCATATATATATTTCTTCATATTATAATAAAGGAAGTGATTCAAATGTTCAAGTATACATGTACGATTAATTGGAACTAATGGTGAAATAATTAAAAATATGTCACTATAATTTATTAAAAATATTGTTTTACCTTTTTCCAATTTCATTTTTTATTATTCTTACCACTTTTCTATTATGAATAAGTGGTTAGGAGAAAAATACAATAACTCATGGATAAACAACATATTCCCATATATTAATAAATTTTAAATTATTCAAAATTATAATCCTTATGATTAATCAAGGATATCGTTTACTAAATTAATTAGCATATTAAAAATACATTTCTGTTATACCAACAATGGTGACCGATAAATTTTATAAAAAAAATTAAAAATATTTAACTAAAAAAATTATAATAATAGTAGTTAAAGTTAAAATAATAATATTTAATATCTTTATGAAATGAGGCTCACACATCATTATTATATAATATAATGTACACCTATTCAAGTCCTATTTTATAATCCACCTAAAATCTATTCATATTCCTATTATTAAAAGTCATAACATAGGGAATTATATCAATGAAATGGTGAGCTAGTATGCCAGTAAAAGAATGAAAAATATGAATTGAATATAAGAAATGTATTTTCGTAGTCCATGGGTGAAAAAATTAAAGATCATTACATCATAAGTAAAGTATCATCATCACCATTATGAAGGATTTATTTTATAGAGGAAATAAATGTTTATTATAAATATTAAAGAAACATTATAAAAGTATGTTCTAATGATATAACAATTGTTATGAAAGTTATTATCATGTTCATTCCTAACATATGAGTACAAATAATGACTTTATAAAAGATGAACAACATTATAATAATGATCATGTCTAATATAGATAATATCATGGGGTATATGACATTAAATATTGAATTGGAGAGATACATAATTCCATTCCCACAAATCACATCAATCTAATATCATAATAACCCATTACATATAAAAATAAATCATATCATAGTAAGAGACATGAAATAATAACATAAAAACGAAAAGTATTCAAAAATATGTTATAATGAGTATTTCATTGAATAAAATTATAGGATCCCAAAACAATAATTCAAAAACAATTTTTCAGTAGTAAATATTTTATTAAAAATAATAGAGGTCAGGCTGATATGGGGAACTAAAATAATTGAAATCCATGGAATGTTTTAGAAAATTATACCTCTTTAAAACAAAATAATTATAGGTGGATACAAAATCATCGTAATGATATAGAAGCATTCATATCGGTGTGAATGAAATGGGTAATATGATAACATTTCAAATTAGAACGTATTTCTAAAGAATCAATGTATAGAAAAAATAAAATTAGGAGATAAACTACAATGGAAGGATTAAGGTTTCAGATTATTCTTACATTAGGTCCCATTTTGTTTCATCACATTGACACATCATTTATAATTGTTTCCATTAATTAAAAATTTATCCAATAAGAATATTTCTTTTCATTCATGATCAATTGTAATACTTCATATTTATTTAATAAAATTTCATTTAAAGAGCTAATGGGACTAATACAATCTTGTACTAATTTATCTATTTAATATTTGGTATTTAGGTATTGATTTTTTTATCAATAAGTAAAATTAGCTAATGATGATAAAAACTAAATAAATATTAATTTTAAATATTTTAATGTATCTAAATTAATAATATATGAATGAAGAAATAATTAATTAATATAAATCCTCCCCATTGGTGGGTTAATCCATCTATTAATGGGACACATTGATAAATTAATATACTGTAATAATGTTAATATGGTATATATACATAAATTAATTGATTTTGGTTCATCAGAAATATAATGATTTTTTGATATCAGAGTGAAGGAATAAAAAAAAGGAAAGTATCTCAAGTAACCTATTTGATGAAGAATTAATTAACTATTTAAAAAATCCATGAAGGAATCATATTGGATTAAACAATAGAAAACCAAAGGTGGTATAGAGACTATTGAAAAGTTATTTGTATATATATTTGGATTTGAGAAGTGGATTGGAATTAGTTTTAGAGGGAAATGGAATTTTTTTATTTGTATATAAGGGATCGGGTATTTTTTGGTGAAATATTAAATAAATTATTATCTTCAATCAAATGAATTGTATAGTTATTAATTAGACATGTGAAATAATATTTTATTAAAAATGTTTTTTGTATGAAATTCAAACCCAAAATAATGTATAATTATTAGTTCATATAAATTGAATGAAAATGACATATTTTTTTATAATTATATATATTACATTGCTCGATATTGAGAATTTCATTTTTGGGTTTGGAATTTGAATTTATTCGATCATTTTTCTAATTAAAAAAATCAAGGTTGAGGTAAAATGTATATAAATTATTACATATTTTATTAAATCCTAACTGATGGAGTTAAAATATTTAGGTTACATAAAAAAATTATTAATATTCACCTAAATTTTTTTAAAATAAACTAGAAATATGATGAATGTAATGTTTAGGTACTAATTCTAAATATTATATTAATTAGAAATAATAATTTTCTAACATTGGTAAATTTACATGTTGTCCCTAAAATTATAGTTTTTAATGAAATTCAATAAAATCGGTTTTTATAAAGAAATAAACTAACATTTTATATGAGTTTCTAATTTATTTTACTATTTTTAAAAAAATTAATTTTTATTGTATCTTAATTTAGTTATTTTTTATATTCCTTATAGGTCATTACATTTTTTATTTCTTGTGACACTTCTATAATGGTCATGTTAATCATACTAATGGCTATGTTACTATTCCTTATTATGAGAATAAATATTCCTTATAAAAAATTATACTATTATAATGTCTAGTTTTCTATACATCCAATAAATTCAACTTCATTACTATATTCATCATTCATATCAATTCCACATTATTATATACATTGTTATTCTTCAAATTAATGATATCACTATTAATTTTTTTTCTATTTTATAATATTTTTCACATATGTGGTATATTAAGAGTTCAAATTAATCAAACATTCTTATTAATCTTATTTTTTATTCTCATTTGATCAATGAACTACTTCTAGTTTAATTGTGTATATTTATCCTCTAAAACTAATGACCAAAATTAGATAAGAGTAAAGGGATTTTATTATGAGGTGAATAGGTATTATTCAAATCTATATTAAGGGATCGAAAATTAATGATTATTTATAAGGAAAATTCCATAATATTCAAGTCATCATGAAATAGATGTGACTTATTACATTATCATTGATAAACAAAGGGAAATGGTGTCTATTACACAAACATATTTGATTATAATCAATGATTGTGATTTCGATGTTTGAAAATCGATTTTGGTACTATATTAATTTTATATTTCCCATATATATTGGTTTTAAAATATAGAAATATTCTTATAGGGCATTAACATTGATAATTTCATAATGGAAAATAATCATTATTTTAATGACTAAAACTCAAAATTACTTTGTATGATCAGTGAAAATATTATCTTTTATATAGTTGAAAACATGTTGTGTGATATCATTTATACCAAAATTAATTAGTTATACAAGATTTATACACGTAGATAGCTTATATTTTTCTTTGGATTCCAAATACCTCATGTTGTCTATTACATTCTCTTTTCACATGATATGTATACATCTTAAGAGTAAAAAATCTAAGATATGATAAATCAAAAAATGTTCTTCAGTTTTTTAGTCGGTAGGAAATTTTATAATTATAATGATTAAATGACTATTCATTAGTGGATACTAATGAAATAATTAGTTTAATTTAAAAAAAGACTAATTAACAAAAAATTAGGTTTTAGGTGACACTTTGATCTTGATTCCATTACAATTTAGAGAATTCAACCCATGAGAAAGAAAACATGACACCCTCTTGTGTGAAATGGATTAACATCAATGGGTGATGTAAAATATAGATAGATATCATTATATTTGGATATATAAGGATGGATATTTTTTTTGAAAATATAATGATCATAAATTCACTTCATAAAAATTATTTGTTCATATGGGATGGTCTATTTCATAGAATATCGAAAATAAAACAATGGTTAAATTAAAAAAAAGACTGGTCATCTATTATCACCTCCCATGAATATATAAATTTTGTAGATAATTCCTCATTTAGATGAAATCCATGTTAATGTTTGACTCCCATTAGGGATTTGGTGTGTAAACCAATGAGCTAACAACATATTCATGAACTCAATTTGACACTCCTGGTTAAAACACCTTGACTACAATTATCACTTGATAATTGTGATGGTGGTTATTTGGGAGTTGAAAAAAGATTATGTTTCTAATTGGGTGATAAATATTCCCTAATATAAATATATAATAAATAATTTTATTTTATTTTACAACAATTTATGTTTTTTATTAATAAATTTAGTTAGATAATTGTATTATAATGGAGAATATTTGTTAAACTGGGAATCCTGAAATTATTTTTTATTTATGTAATAAATTAAATATATTTTATGAAAATCAAAGGAATTCATAAATAACTATATAATACCATTTAATATATGTAGCTCACCGAAATAGTGCTTCATAAGACATCATTATTTATATAAAGTAATGAATTTCTTAAAAGCCTTTTATATTAGTTTATCTCAGGGTGTGGGATGTGTGAAATGATAATGAAACATTTTTACATAATATTAATGATGACTCGTGAAATTAATTCATATCAATCATGAAATTTATTATATGTTAAATAAATATATATTTATTTACCTAAACTATTTAATATTTTTCCAAAATTAAAGTATTATTTTATATAGTTGAAGATATTTCTTTGAAATATAATTTTAGGTGAATTGAATTAAAAATTAATTTATATTGTAATACCATGTGTATTTATTTACAAAAAATATATTTCTATATTATTAAAATTGATATATTATAAAAAAATACTTATTTATTTTTCATGAAAACTAATATTTTATAATGAAATATCTTGTAATTAAATTTTATTTCAACCAAAGGAAGTAGTGGAAGATATTTTTCTAAGTCTATGTATAATAATTTTTTAAAATGAATTTATTATGACATAAAATATTATAATAATTTTGAAATTATAAATATTAATAATTTGAAAATTTATATCTATGAAATTTTAAATAATATTGGTGTATAGAGTGAATTATTTGGATTAGATTAAACAATAATAAAAATTATACGTTGGCCTATTATAATGAAACATTTTAATGTTTAATTTGGGTGACTATTTATAAATTAATAATCTGTATTTATTATAGGTTTTTTATATAAAATCAAAACACATATACAAAAAAAATAAATGGTTTGTTTGGATTGATCCATACTCCTTTCATAAGACATGATCCAGATCGATCCTATCCATTTATTACATTTCATGAAAAAAAAATTCCCACGGATTTCTGTTTTTTGAAGACAATTTAAAAAAAACAATTCTTTAAAATCATACCCTACTAACTACATGAATTCTTTATAGTGTGTCACCGTAAAAACCATAGTGTATCGTCCTTTGTATTTTCCTATATCTCTTGATGGTTAACAAAAATTCACAACTACATTTTACTAAATTTATAGTTGGAGACCCAAATTTAATAAATGGATCCCTCTTCCCCTCTTCAACATTAATTATTTTTGTATTCCCCCTTATTCTTCAATTTTGGCCTCATTCACACATTTGTAATAGATTTTTTCACCAACTTAATTCCATAATTTTTTAATAAAACATCAATAAATCAAATAAAATGTAGATTTGATAACAAATTTTGAAAGAGGAACGATGAGGAACCATATTGGTAATTCTTAACCACAAAAACTAATTCATATATATTGTATAACACATGATACTATTGAATTTAAAAAAACCATCAATTCTATTACGTTTTTTATAAGATTACTATATTCATTTTAATATTTTTGAATAATCTCAAAGTGATTTTTATGATGATTGATGGTGATACATATAATTATTTTCTTATATTAAAACAACATTTTTAATTCTAAGTCCAACCAATCTAAATTGAATGTCTTTTGAAATAGGGAAAATTTTATATTTAGAGTGGTACTGACCACCCGTTATTTCTAAAATGATAATTACTTCAATATAAATTAGTTTACGAAACAAATTTTTTTCATCTAAAATAAAACCAATAAACCAATTAATTATGGATGATCAACTAGTATTGTTTAGATAATGATATAAAATAAAAACTGATTGAAAGTAATTACTAAATTAATAAAATTTTATTTTTTTTAGAATGTTATTTTTTATGTTTTATTTTAGGAATACCACTCAAAAAGATATAATTAAAATATAACATAGTAAAAAAAAAATATGATTAAATAATTTATATTGATGTTTGTTTATTCATATTAAGTTTTCTTTTGGGATAAATTAGAGGGTATTGATTTTTTATGTATTATTTAGTTTATGATTTAATTAATTAAATGACATGAAAGTTTTTTATATTTTTTTAGAAAAATTGTGATACCATTAAAATAACATACCTCAAATTATGATTTTTTTAGAGTTTTCCTTCAAGTATATTTAAATTATTTTTAACTTAATTTTCTCTTGGGTGTTGAGGTAAATTTGATCGTGGATTTCTATAAATATTCTATTTACCTCTTTGACTTCCATTTATTAAATATAAATCAATAAGGAATCACAGAGGTTATTTGGACTGGAAATTGGCCCTTGAGGTTTGTTTGTAGATATCATTCCCATTGGTGTCATAAATATTTAACATTGTTTTTTATCAAAATACTGTATTTCAATAATTATTTTATTATCAGGAATTTTTATATAAAAATTAGTGAATAACTTGTTATCAAATATAGGTGAAAGTTATTATATTGACACTAATTTAAAAATTACATGACTACTAAGACACAATAATTATTCCTTTTAAATTTTTATGATGATGCACATGATCCACACTTTTCATACATAAATACTACCCCACTATCACTATATTGAAAATTAATCAATGTAATTGGTCTATGTAGATGATTACAAATAAAAATAACCAATTCACAAATGGAAAGTGTTAAATATTTTAAAAACAATCACTACTCAAGAAAAATGTTTTAGTAGAGAGTTAATTTTGATGGAACCTCTTAAAGTCCATAATAATATATTTGGTGATAACCTATGGTGGTTAATCTTTATTAAAATTAAAAAATAAATTTACAACCATCCTAGGCTCCCCAACCCCAAAAGATTGGGTTGTAATATTTTCCTCCAAATGCTATTATTAGTTGAAAAATTAAATTAAAAAAATAAAAATAATTGAAAAAATATATTTCCATGATGATTTGGGGTCGCACACCAAATCAAAAGAGTTTGTTAGAAGGGAAATAATATTCTTTAGTGGAAATTTTTTTGTTAGCATTAATTTTATATGAAACCAATAATTTTTGAAATATTGAAGAAATCAAATGTTTCCATTAGTTTTTTCAATTAATTTATATGACCCTTTATAATAAATTTTTACTTTCAATATTCCGAAATGTTTTCCATAGGGTTAAATAAAAATGATTTATTCGACTATATTTTTCAATTTTGTAATCCCCATAATGTAATTTCATTATTTTATTTTGTATTTAAAAAAATATATCCTGTAGTTTAATAAAATAATTTTATTGTGATTTTATATATCCATATAAGTTCATTATTTCTATCAAATATCAATAATTTCCAAGGGTGTAAGTCCTCTAATTCTCATTTTCTTCCTCTACCCTATCTTTGTCTTTGAAAAAATTTATGCTCCCTCTATGTATAATTGTACATAAGAAACATTTATTTTTAAAATAATCTATGATAATTTTTTAGTTGTTCCATCTATGTTAAATCACTCATTTACACAAATGATTTATTGGACCACGGTAAGTATGGGTACATTGAGCCAGAATCTAAAAAAATGGAAGATTACCTAATAGATGTTAAAAAGTTTACTCTTTAGGATGAATAAAATTATTGAGTAAAATAATAATATTTTCACATATCAAGGAATTAATGAATCCATATTCAATAATACATCATAATAAAAATAACAAAGGTGATATGATAAATCCTTCACAATGAATCCACAAGTGTCAAAAAAATTGAAGTGGATACGATGAAAATCTTTGCGATGTGTGTATAAATCCATTAATATAAATTATTTATAGACCACTTTTATATATCATAATAGTAAAATTTTAGTTCCTAACAAAATAAGAAGTAACATTGAATATCACGATGAGTTATGGTTATATGGAAATATATTTTGACTGTTTGATCCAAAATCTTTTAACTTAGTCATTTTAGTAGAGGTAATAGATGATTCATAGAAATGTTTTGTTAGTGAACTCATGAGATATCTATTAGACTATTAATTAATGGTTAATTACTATGAAATCAAAAATAATTTGAAATATGATCAATAATCAATTTTTTAATCAATAACATTTCAAATGATAGAGAGTAAAATTCAAAGAGAACAAGGTTTATGATTTTTGGATATGAATATAAGTCAAACTATTTAAAATGAGGTCAAGTAATCCCAACTCAATGTGGTCATGGATATCAAAGTTTCACTCCTTATGGTGGAGTATAAAAAAGGTATGGAGGATTAAATAATCACTAACTACCTGAAAAAAAGTTAAATGATATAATTCTCACAAATATATAAATTATTTTAGAGAATGATGGGGTATCAAACACATGGAGAATGTCACTATGGAAAATAATATTGGTTGAACAAGGGATGTCATTGTAATTTTCCTTAATGTGATGGCACAAACATAAATACAAAATCATGGTTTGTGTTATCTTAAATCTTAAGATTGAAACCATATTACTGGACAAGAATTTTTTTTACAAACCTGTAATGGAAGGTTTGATGAGATTTTTTATTTGGTTATCCTTAAATAAATTTTTTTCAATTAAGTGTATACACTCTGATCAGGTAACAATATTGAAATCCTGAAATAATATATTCTGTATACAATGTAAATTGAATGAAGACCAACATCATATGTATTGATAATTCTGAGGGATAATTATTTTAGATCATTACAAAAAATAAATAAACAGAAACTTTTAATGGCATGGAATGGATGGTAACAAAATTACAAATGATGAAGAACCACATGTTTTTAATTAAGATCCACCATGATGAACCATGTTGTTTGACCATATTACTTGATGATAAATATTTTAAAGCATATCATAGGCTTCCACATTCAAACAATGAATGATTAAATTAATTTCATGATAATAAAAAAATTGATAATGTTATTTATAAACATTTAAAATTTAATAAATTTCCTGAATAGTGATTGTTATGTAAGGGACATTAAAATAAAATACCAAAGTAGGTAAACTCGAAAGATGTGGTGCCCACTGATTTATTCTACACTGATGTGTGTGTTCTATTAAATCATAAATAAAATGGATATATAAGACTCATTTTTACATTTATTGATAATTAATGAAAAATAATGTATATAATTTCTCAATATAATTCCTAAATTTCTTTTCATCATTAAATAATTTGGGGAACTACTACATTATTAATGAAATTATAGTATAATTGTTTTTTGATTTGATCAAGATGTGGAGTACACTACCAATTTTTTTTCAAGAGTACCTCAAGCATAATATAAATAAACCTCAATTAGAATCATATTACACAACTAAAATAAATATTTTATTCCAAAGGAAAAATTTAATCATACTCAATATAGAAGGAGCCACATTGAAAGAAATAAGTGTTTCCAAGGAATTTTTGACTAAATCATCTTTGTTTTTGTTATATCTTCTCATGAGATTCCAAAAATTAAAATTTAATAATTGACACGGTATAAAGCATGGTGTACACACAATACAAGTGTATTCCATTTAATATTTTTGGATCCATTACTGTTATAATAGTTCCAAAAAAATGTAAAAAATCGATGAAAAAGAGTGATGTGTGTCTTTATTAGATATAGAGACTCAGTAATGGGATATTTCTTATATAATCCCATAACCATGAATATTATATTAGAAAATAGGTTATCCTTAAATAAAATATTTCATGAAACTAGAATCTTGATAAATAAAAAGAATAGATACAATGAACAATATTATTTGAAGAAAATTATGAGGAAATATTGATAGATAAGGAAAGGGTGGAAGAACAAATGATTCAATCAATACATACATCTACTTCATAAGGTATGGAAGAAAGAAATATTTATATATGACCCCAAAAAATTTTGTGTCATTGAAAATATATGAAACCATGATTCTACTCGAGGATTATATGTTTCATTAATATCTCATTTCCATATTTGATCCTATAATATTCGAGGATCAAAATTCATATTAGATGTATATGAAATAGAAGGATTATAAATATTATTCTATCATAAAGAACAATATTTGGGACAAAACACAGCTCCAAGATATATGAAAAATAGTCGGTCTAAAGTGTGTGTTCAATGATAAAACAATCCTGGTAAATTCCAAAAGATAAAAAATGTTACTTGTTTCTATAAGATATAAGAAAATGAAATTTACTAAATCTGGTGACATTTTTAGTCTTTTTATGTGGATATATAAAATACATTTTTTTAATCTAAATTGATGCACAAAAATTAAAATTACAATTTTCTAGATATAGATTCAACATTTCTAAATTAATTTTTAGAATATGAGATCTATATCAATCAAAAACCTATATATATAAAAATTTGAAGATAATTAACAGTGTACAAGTGGAAAAATTCATTATATTCAATTTTATAGAAACCATAAGTGTGGATATATTTTATAAAGCGAAAATCCATAAATTATCTATTAAATGATTCTATAGAAAAAAGTCAATTTAATTAAGATCAATGATCAGTTTATATTATATTTTTAGATAATTAGGTCACAAACATTAAAAATATCCCATATATTACAAAGTGGACACTTAAACATAGTATCTATTTTAACCACAACATAAATATTTTATAATGAATCATAGTTTCACTCTATTAAAATCCTCATGATTTTTAACAATATTACGTATCTATTCACACTCATCCCTAAACACTATAAAATAATTTTAACATACAAGTATGAGGTTAAAAAAATTAAAGGGAAAAATAAAAATAAATAATGAAACTATTTATTTAATTTTAAAACTATGATATCATAAATGAGAGTTTTCACAAAACATAATAAAATTAGTCTTCAAATAATCGGTTACATCCACGTTAAATTAGTTTTACTAAATAATGGTTTTTTATAAAATAATTTATTAGAAAAAATAAAAGAAAAATAATAATTATTAGTGTTTCTTTGAAAACATGAGAACACAAAAAAAAGTTATCTTTAAAATATTAATTTATACCCTAAAATATAGTAACAATTTCATTAAATCAGATGTTCATTAACATACCTTTTTAAATCAAATTATTTAAATGCAATCCCATTATAATGCATACAAAATTAATATTGGTTCCATGAGAAATATTTTTCATAAATACTTTATAAGAACCAATAATATAACCCTTGCACATAGAATTACAATAAATTTCAACATCCAACATAATTATCTTGAAAAATAATAATTACCCATACTTACCATGGTCCTATACGAAATGGATGAGCATAAATTATTAGAAAGGGTTACAAATAGAAGAATAATGAATGAACAATAACTGAATCATAATTAAATTTACATAGTTTCTATGGCATGGTGAAAAAATGAAGAACACACAGCATTAATAAACTGAAAATGAAATAGCATTCATAGATATTTTCATAGTGAAAACCTCAAGGATAGTAACAAACAAAAATGAATAACGAGAATTCTTATTAATTTGAAATAATATATCGAGCACATGATACTAATATACCATCAAAACAGTTTATGTTTGTGGGTAGAAACCTATTTTATTTTTTGAAATAATCTCTAAGGGTTTTTTGCCAACTAATTTGTCTCATGAGACATGTCAATGCATCAAGGTGTTATAGCAGGACCAACCTATCGATGCAACTCCAAAACATTATTTATACCAAGATATAATACAATTATAATATGCGTTCTAAATAACTGTATAAATTTTATGATAAAAATTCATCAAAGTATGTTCACATACATAAAGATACTATTAAAATTGACAATTGAAAAATTCTTGGGGAAATAATCTTAAAATATTCCAAAGTTTCCTATACCACCTTGATGAATTCAAATCATGATACCATTAAAAATCATGAGAATAATGAGACTATTTATTTTACATAAAAAATATAAGTACATACACCAAAAGTAATAAGTATGTTTTGAACATAGAATATATCTCATAAAGATAACGTGAGATGAGAAAAATACTTTTTACATTAGAAAGAAGTGTTATTTTGGAAAAAGATTTGTAATTTTCTTGAAATAAGATTATAAACTTGAATATCCCATAAAATAAAATTTATGTTCATAGAAATAATATTTGGGGCTTAAATAAAATATTATTGAGGTGATATCATTTAAAAATTGTTTTTATGGAAGCTTTAGAAATAGAACATTTTAGTGCAGTTTAATGAAATTTTTAATGAAATTTTAATGCACAAAAGCATGTTCGTTTCCATAAAACAAGAAATGAACAAAAATATTTATTTTTCTCATTATAATTTGTGATTTTTCAATGATAAAAATGTCTAAAAACAAATTATAGTGTGAATTTTAAAATATGTAACAATTCTAGAAGTTCCTTGATTAACCCATGCATTTCATAAGATTTTTTGAAAACAAATTTCAACACATAACACCCCACAAAACAAAGTTGTATTCATATGGGTAAACATATATAGAACATTAAAAAATAATTTATGAGTGGTACATAACAATAAATAATATTTCCATTGAGGTGAGTAGATAATAAGAGCAACTCAAATTAAATTGGAGTTTCTGGTAGAAAATAAATACAACTTGGTAATCAATTGAATATTATGCCCCAAAATTAAAAATCATTACATGATAAATTGAATATAATGAAATTAAATATATTAATTATTTGAAACATCAATTTTCAGTATACTTACACCATACACAACAAGTACTAGTGAATACAGAATATCTCACATAAATGTATGTGAGATAAAGAAACCCCTTACCTTAAGTGTGATGGTGTTCTTTACAAGATCTTAAATTCCTTTATAAACAAATTAAATTTATTAATTAATATTTCTATAACCTTTTTTTAATTAATTTATTTATTAAAAAATTATTAGGTTCATTGATTAACTTTTTGATGTGTTTAAGATGTTCAATTTTATTGTTCTGGAAGAATTTCTTACCTCCATTTTCATGATCGGTTTACCTGTATTCTTAAATGGATGTTCATTTGAAATGTGGTCAAAAATACATAATTGTTAATTTACATTATTAGTGACATTATATGGATATTAATGATCATATAATTAATTTTGTTTTACAGCATAAGGATTACATGATTCATTAAAGATAACGATAATTACTTGGATTAACATTGTAGTTTTGTGAATAATGAACTTATTTTGAATTATTATTTTATATTTTGAGGGTGTAAGGATTAAAAAACCTTAAATAATATGAGTTAAATATATTTTTATAGGATTCAACAATTAAAATGTTTTTTATGATCATAATTGAATGTGGAAAAAAAATTGAGAACTCGTCATCCTTGAATGTGATAAATTAATACATCACTGATGATGTTTTCATTTTTAGTATAAGAGGAGGGGAAAAGAGAGATGATGATGAAATAATACATTAGAATAATATAATTAAATTTAATTTAAGGTACTAGAATTATCATGTAATTTGGATGAGGTTAAATAATGAAATAAAATAATGGAACTTGAAACAAACAATGTTGACAAATCCCTCACGAACATTCTACAGCATAACGACTATGGGACATGGTTTTAGAAAAAATTAAAAAGGGAGGGGGAAGCAGTCACCCATTCAAAAAAAATATCAAAACATTAGAGTTATATAATAAAATTTAAATAATAACATGATATGAAAACATCAAATGCATACCATAAAAAAGATAGCATGGATGGGAAATAAGAAGTTGAGAATTCTTTTACTATGTAGTGTAACTCCAAGGACCATAAAGTTGGGACCTTGTGGTCTTGAGGAAACCTTGGGTGACTAATAGAGAGGAAAAAAATACCAGATATTCAATTATGATGAGTTTTTAATGAAATAAATTGAATGAATGAGTGGGTATTTAAAGTAAATGAGGGGGGTTTATTGATTTAATGAGACACCTTAGTAGTGGTTTTTGCAAAACCATGGGCTTTACTAATGAAATTTCCCATTGAATTAGCCACATGGTACACCACACAACATATTTTACTCTACAAAATTCAGACATAATTTTAAATTATTTATTACATCACTATGATTTCATTAAACATGTCGTAAACTAAAAATTGTATTTTTACTATTAACTAAAAATTCATGTATTTTAGAAAAATCCCAAAAAATTCAACATAAATTTTTTTCAATGAACAGAATTAAATAATGAAATCTATTTTTTGAAAATAAATTTCTAAATATATTTAAATTAATTTTTAAATAAAATCATAATTTATTTCACAAAATCAACTTTATAACTATAACTTGTTTTATAACAACGTGATAAATTAATCAAGGTCCCATAAAATTATCTTATAACTATAAGAGAATAAAAAAAAATTAGGATGAAAATTTATTAAATTACATGTCCATTTTATGTAATTAAATTATTCATAAAATTGTAATTAAATTATTTACAACATAAAAAAATACCAATACTAATACTATGATATTGTTTTCACATATAATATGTCTAAATTGTATTTATACACTCATGGGTGAAGTATATTTTATTTTTTCCAATTTACTATTCATTTATATTCAAAATGATATGTAACTATTCATAAGGGTATGTAACTATTCAAAAAAAATTAAGTTTGTCTTATCAAACTCTAAATATATTACTAAAAACAACCATGTATGTCAATTTTTCATAATTCAAATTATAGAAGTGGAAAAATTATTATTTTTGGTTAGTTTATAATAAAGTGTTCTTTTTTAAAGAATCATTGTTTCATAAATTCTATATTAAATATATTTGTAAATTCTTGGGGTGTTACAAAAGTGGTTCCACACACACAAAAAATAACTATGTCTATAATTTTATGCGCCTATGTTTCCAAATGAGATATGTTTATTCAAAACAATTTCCAAAATGTTGCTCACGTTTAATTAAAAATCATTTTTACATTAAAGAAATTCATTTTAATGAAGAATCCAAAGGAATAAAAAAGAATGTTTTGGAATTCCTTAATTAGAAACACATTCATTAATACACCTATCTAAAGGGTGATGGAATCATATCCATTTTTATTAATAGAGTCTTAAAACCCATAGATAGACCATCAAAAGGCACATAATGGAAAGGAAATGAAATGGATCAATTCGAAACCTTGATCATGGATGAATCAGAATCACAAACATAGAAAATTTTACTATCTTGACCAAATGAATTTAATAAGTAGAATAAACACTTACTATGAATATGTTATTCAACTAAATAATGAGTCAAACACTTTATGAAGTGATCATAAAGGAGGGAGATTATCCAAAGTCACAAAAAATCACAATAAGGTTCAATTGGAAATTCTTCACACTAAAAGTTAAATGATATAGGAATGTATCAACTTTTCAACCACTAGACTATAATGAATTCAAATCTTGAATCGTATTCACGACATGAAATCCCACAAATTAAAAATATATAGGAAAGTATTTTCTAATAATTTAATTAAATTTTGATAGATTTTTCATTTAGTGTAATGGTTTCATAGCCTCAAAAAATTTCAATTCTTACATGAGGCTCGAAAAATATTCCCTATAAAGGGTTCATGTAGTATACATCATTCACAAAGTGAATGCATCCAGCAGCGACTTATTATAATTTTTTTATAGAAAACCGACAAACCAAAATCTATGGCTCTTAAAATCCTAGGAGAACCCACTAATTTAATTTATTTATTTAATCCAGCAATATATTAATCAAAAAATATATAAATCTTTACACATTATGTCCTTTCCCCCAAACTGGTTCTTCATTCTCGATAATCCCACAATGCACCCAAAAAAAGGGAATTTAAAAAATAGTCAAATCCTTATTGAAGGATGATAAAGGTATGATATAATATTTATATCAAATGGTTTTGGATAAAATATGCATAAAATTGATGAATATATTTCCGGATTTTGTTGACAATTTTCCTAAATTCCAGAAAAGCCTTTCCCTGAATTGGGATGATGAGTTTTCAATAGAACTCATACAAGTTATTACACTAATTTCAATGTTAATATATACAATAATACATATTGAGTTATAGAAATTGCGGAAACATCTCCACAATTATTATAATAATGGATTCAATGACTCTGGTTCATCACTATAGGGTTAATCTATTGTGTCTAACGATGAAATATATTTAAATACAACATTATTTTTTCCGTCAAGATCACTACATGATCTCTATCCAGAACAAGTATTCTCTTCCCCAAATTGATGACTTGTTTGATCAAATTATCTATTCTCAATACTTTTCCATGATTAGTATTCATTATGAATATCCTCATTTGTGGGTTATGAAGGATGATATATCGATGAAAACCATCTGTTTGAGGTGTACTCATTATAAATTTGTAGTGATTCCATTGCGATATAACAATTCCCCACTAACATTGGGGATATAAATAATTGAGTCCTTATATACTACCTTTATTGTTTTCTGGTAGTATTTATAGATGATATTAATATATATATATACAATGAGATTGGAAGATTATGAATAAGAATTTATAATTTTGTTGAAGATTCCAATGAAAGAGAAGCTATATGCTAATTCATTAATCTCTAAATTTCAGTTAAAAAAAGTATAATTCTTGGTTCATATCATCTCATTCGAAGGTAGATATGTGGATCCATCAATAACTTTTATCGTAGTCTTTATTAATTAATCGATAAAGGGTCTATGGTTTATCATAATGTGTATTGACATGGAGATAGATTATTCCACCTTCTAATTGATTATTCATTAAAAAAATTACTTGAATCATGATTTAGAGTTGGAATCAATAAGTTTTTCATTGAAAATAATGATTAATTAACAATGTTGTGATTTTTGTGATATATTTATTAATCTCAATATTTTTAAGTATATATCCATGTAAGAAGAATTAAATAGGTTCTAAAAGAGATGGTGGGAGTAAATTATAGATCACAAATTTTTGATACACTACAACCCTAAAAAGGAAAAGAACGTGGAATATGCTCTATGTCTAAAACTATGATATTTTTTCAATGAAAGGGATTGAAATATGGTAAATATTTTTGGATTTATAGGAGTTCGAACTTGAAATCTGGATCATAGGGGATATATAATAACTTTATGAGATTAATTTTCAACCATTCATCCACATATGGTTAATGTTCCCAAGAAGTAGGATGTGAATCTTTATAAGTTGGTGGAATTTTTTAATAAGTTCAACCATAACTCTAATGGAATTAATGGGTTTAGGAACTGAGTATGTATCCCATCAATACAAGTCATGAAAAAGGATTTCTTGGATGGATCTTATAGATTATCATTCTCAATTTATTCCAGAATAACCTATATGTATAGAAATCTTAAAGAGTTTTTCCTCTGGGATATTAAAGATTATATATCTCAATTTATAGTGTATCATTAATATAATTATGGGAGATAGAAATATATGGGGTCGTTACTAAAATAAATTATACCAGAATTGAAATTGGAATACATTTTAATGGATTTAATTTACAGAAATTATAAATAAACTAATGTGAACAGTGAATTTTTTTTATGTAATTGAAAACCTTATGAAATTTGTAGAAAAATAATCTATTGAATAATATTTATCTATTCATAATAATTATAAAATATGTATTAATAATGAGTTAATGATAATTGTATTAGCATATTCTATTGTGTATTATCAATATCATATGTTTACCTCGAAATTATTGAGATGACTTCAATAATCTTATAGTAGAAAATTTAAATTTTTAATTCAATATCATTATCATATAGATGTGTAGTTTCAATGTATTATTAATAAACAGCAATATATGACAAGAAAATATTCTACTGATTTTTTTAGTGGTTGGGAAAAAACCATCATTTAGGGTAATTTTCTTATAATAACAGATTCCACTCACACATTAACATAGCTCCATATGAAACCCTCAATGGATATAAGTGAATAAATTTAACGAGTTTAGATAATATTGGATTAATAACATATTCGAACACAACATAGATGATGAAATATAAGACTAGGACATATACATTCAATATCACATCAATGTAGATCGAATTCAATGAGTAGTTATGCTGACAATATTTGGAGAAAATTATAAATTAATGTTTATGAGAAGGCATTACTATAAATATAAATGTGGAATAAGGTTATGATTTTTTAAATGAAGGAAAATGTTAAACCAAGATATATCCATCACTTCTATATTTGTTTTATCTTTTCTAGAAGGATTTTGATATCCTTGAATATCCACTAAATCACTCATAGGTTATTGATGTGTACCATGTATCTCTCCTATGGAAAAAAATAATACCATGAATGTCCAGGGTCTAGGCCATCCCAGTCAAAAATATTTATTAAATAAATGTGCACATAAGAAAGTAGTACAAGATCCCATCAATATTTAATGAAGTAAAAGGCCATACAAAATAAAAATGATCTCTCTTATTAGGAAAAACTAGTAGATATTTTATATTGAAGATATAATGTTATATGAAACATGATGACTTAGCTGGTTAATGTTTGGGGGTGAAACCATTTCATTTTCGAAGATACATGTGTACCTATATATGTGATGAGACAAAATATCCATAGTTATTCATATCTGATTGATAATATTTTGATGATAAAAGTATTATATGGGAGGTAGAATGTAACACCTTAATATTTTATGTTATATTTATCTTTAAATATATTTATGTAAATTAATAGATTTAATAACATGGAACAACTCTTTTTTAATGGAATATTATATACTAGTTAAGAATTATTATTTAATGTGATAGTTCTGTCCAAACCATTAGATTGGTGGGTAAGAATAGTATTAAATATGTTATTAAATAGTGTTTTTACACATGTATAAAATTAATATATCGGTTTTTAATTGTTTATATGTGATAATATATGTAATTTAATTTAAAAATATTATTTTTATAAAATATTATTTTAATGAAAAATAAGTGTTTTAAAAATATTAAGACTAATTAATCTCTATTAATGAATATTTTTATTTGTTATTAAATTTAATATGTTAAATAAAACAATTTTTGATTCATAGAATAATCTTTAAATAAAATTTTATAAAGGTAAATATAATTTAATGTTTAAGACACATTTTACTGAAAGTATTTCTCATTGCATTTTGTGTTCATATATAAAATTGAATATCCAACACTTAGTGAAATTTATTCTTTCAAATTTTATTCAATATTTTAAATTAAAATAATTAATATAATCTAATTAGTTCAAAATACTTTTTTATAATGAATAGTTAAAAAAACAAAACATTTACCAAGGTTAGGGTTAAAATGGGTTTACCAACGGTTGGGTTGAAATAAGATATAATATTAAAAATATCAAGAAAACACATGATTTAATTTAATTATATGATGAAATTATGAATTTATTCTTCATATATTGAAAAAATGGTAAATTTTTATCCACTATAATAGATTAAACCATTTTTTTAATTTAGTCGTTTGGAAATATCCAATTGTGTCATCACATTCCATTAAAAAAAGAAACTACCTCTCCTATTTTACTCACTATTCATGGGATTTATTTATCGTAAAATATAAACCCTAATAAATTCCTAACATCCCTCCACACTTCCTAGATGTTATTTTTATCATAATACCACTATTTTATGTTGTAATGTGATACCCAAAAATTGTTTTTCAATAAGGATGTATAAATCATAATTGAGTACATTCAACATTACATACAATTCTACCTTATATAAATATACTGTATCCATTATAAGATATGTACATAAATAAATTCTACATACTTAAATGTTACTATGATTATGGATCAACAATTTTATTTATTGTTTCTAGCAAATAAAATACAAAACTATTGCTTAGGCTTATGTGTGGACTACCAGCCACACGTACCAATATAATTTTTTTTATAACACAATAATTAAAAATATGTCATTATATTTTATTTTATACATAAATATGATATTTATGACATAATTATTCTTCTATAATTATAGAATGTTATATACATTCTAAACGTTTTTATCATTAAAAAACGATATTGTTACTCATGCGTACTTGTGGACTACCACCTCCACAATGTGATGTTATTAATTTATCGTCGTTAATTAATATAATTAATTACCAACTATTATATGATGAATAAATATTATAATTACTTATTTTATAATATTCTATATTTTATTAAACTATTTACAAAGTATATGTATAAAACCATAAAACAAAAACATTCATGGAGATATACACGTTTTGACTAGAATGTTAATTTCAATGATTTTTTTTATTAAAAGCTTAATTAAAAATTTTAATGGGCTGAAAAATTGTACATAATTTAAGAAAAATGTTTATGAAATATATTTATTATAATTTAATATTTATTATAATATATATTTGAATGCTTATGAAGCAAGAAAAAACATGAGTGAATGCATTTATGTTACAATCTAATATTTTCTAGGATTTCCTATGATAAATTTTAATTTGGGGAAAGTATATGGTACATATACATTAACACCCATGTATTTTCTTCTCCCATATAAATTTAAAAAATATATATAAATATATTCGTACCATTTCAAATATTTTGGTACTTAAAATGATTAAGAAAAAAGTTTTTTCTGGAATATCAACCTTAATTATTCTTTGGTTGTTAAATATTTATATACATGTACATGCTCTAAAAATTGTTTTATGGATGTTTTTAAAAATACATGAGTTTTTGAAAATTATTATTTTACATAAATTGTAATTTTTTATAAATTTTTAAGAGGAATTATTTTAAATATTTCTTTTCCAAACAAGTCATTTTTTAATTTTTTGCAAATGTGTAAAAAACATTATATTTTAATTTATTCATTATCAATAGGTTTGTCCACTATAATGTACATTAATTGAATTTAATATTTAATTATAAATATTCTTAATAACAATCAATTAATTGGATTATATCATCAATATAGTATTTTTTTAGTGAAAATGTTATCAATATAAAAGTAAATTTTCCATTTTCTATAATGAATGGTTCAAGTGCCATTTTAAAGGTATTTTTCATCTAAGAAAACACAAATTAAGGATTTTTACGCACCACTAGTAATATGATATCATGATACCCTCAAATTCATTTTCTAAAGAATTATAGTTATTATTATTTAACGATGATTGTATAATACCCATTTCTTTACCACTTGTTAATTATGTTTAATGAAACCTTTATAGAAACAATTTATTGTCTATATATTATTCTTAAATGGAGTGATGAAATTATTTTTAATCCCTTTTCTTTTCCATGAGTAATGATATGATGATATGATGACTGTTTTTGGATATTCTGGTAGAAAATTTTATGATTTAAAATTTGTGGTGGATGGGACAAGAATTGTATATCAGTCAAATGAATTGGATAATGAAGATGAATCGTGAATACACTAAATATATAAAGGAGTTAAAAAAATATTATGATATAATAGAGTTAACAATATTTATATTACTCTAAAAAGACTTTTGGAAATTTCTGAGTAGGAATTTCCATTATGGTACTTTTTTCACAATAGAAGCCTTTGGAGTTAACCTTGACTAAGGAGGTTATTTTCTATGATTATGTTTATGCAAGGGAATTATGTTTTATACTTATGATATGATCTCATTGTTCATGGTTTATTATTAATGTTTCAAAAAATATTTACTTATGTTTTTTTATGAAAATGGGTTATTCGAATATTTGTGATTAATCATCATTAACTGGTTATTTATAATTATTTTAAGTAATAATATTAATATCATGATATTATACTTATCTTATACTTACTTATGATCATTTATTTATATATTTTTTATTTATCCTTACCGAGAATCTAATCTCTTCCATTCTCATGTTTCCATTCCCCATGATATGTAGAATTGTTTTACATAGGGTATGTTTAAGAAGTATAAAATTCTAGGTGAAATTATGGTTAGATGATGAATATAAATCATGAGATAATAGGATTGTGTAAATTATCTGTAAATAATCTATTTTTTTTCCAGGATTCTTATTGTTATTATTTGTATTGAATATTTGTATAATGATATTTAATATATATGTATGAAATTTAGAGATCACATAATGGTTTGTCTTGGTACTTTTAATATAGGCATAGAATGATGAGATATCTTCATCATCCATTAAAAATTCCATTATATCTATTGATTATAGAACAAAAGAACCTTCAATAAACTAGATGACTCTATATATTTTAATATTGAATGCAAAAAAATATTTGATTCCTTAATGAATCCTTATTCTTTTGAATAAGTAAATATTATATTTGTCCCTCATTCAACTAAATTTCTGTATATGTTTGGGTAGTCATTTTGGACATTTTATATGTATTAACTTAAATATGGTATTCTAGATTAGTCCATTTCTTATAAACAAAAATTGTATATTTTTAAATCCTCGTCATCAAAAAAGTTGTAGGTTCCTTATACAAAGTTCATCTCAAATATTATTCTTCTTTAAATAATGGTAGTGAAATAAGATATAATGACCCTTTATTAACTCAAATAATATTTATTATTCTAATATCAACACCTTTATTTCGAAAATATACAATAAAATATAAATAAACATATATATGAATAATATATATATATATATAGATATATTGTCTTTAATTCTACAAATAAATGGTAAAATACTATAATTAAAAAACATGTTTTATGTGGTTCATCTCATATATCATTAATTTTAATTAGGTATATTCTAACACTTATTAATTTTTTATGATTACAAAATCCCATGTCATACATAAATAGATCCTTGTATATTAAAAACCCTTTTAAACATTTAAGGAGTATAATTATGTTTTCATGAATTATTCTCTTATTCGGATCTATAAATATTTCATCACATTCCTCCAACTAGATATACATTACCCATTTCAATTTCAATATATTTAGTGGGAAAAATTATGATAATTTTCTCAAAAACCATATGTTTTTCCACGGATGCCTTGGAAACTAGAAATATCATCAAAATATGTGGTAATAGTAAATTTATAATTACCTTTATCTTATAAGGATCCATATAAATTCAATGAATATTGATGACATATAACAATAATATGAGTTGTTGTATACAAATTTCACACATTTTTAACATAACATGAAATTTATTATTCCTTAATGTCTCAAATATAGTCCATATATTCTCTAAATTTTCATCCTTTATTATAGATTAAATGAAAGTTTCATTAAAAATTACCAGTATATATTTATCGGGGTAGTACCTAGTGAATATATTCATCAGTACCATGATGAATTATTTGTAATTTGTAAGTATAAATGGAATCACTATAAACTCCCTATGTTAATATTTATTATGGATGAAAATTAATTGAATATAATCTACCTTCACCATTATATGAGGATATACTAAATGAAGATATATTTTGGATATTTATGGAGCTTCTATAAATTGATCAAAAAATCATTATCCACTAATAGTTAATAGTTATCCTTTTATAGTAGAATTATTAATCTCTTCACAGTTAATGAAAAGAATCATTTTATATCTTTATCTTAATGAACTTGTAGTATCATCCTTAAATCTCCCCATTTTATCATGGATATCATATGATTACTATTAGATATAGGCTTAGCTCAGCGTATGTGTTCTATTGAGAATATAATAACTGAATTTTGGATAAGAAGAATAAATCATCATTAAATACATTGTTTTATTACTTAAAATGATAACATCCTAAACATTTAAACTTCATATTTATTAAGAATTTTATGAAATATATTATTATTCATCGGTTACCAAAAAAAATGTTTTTGCAGTATTCGATAAAGGGGATCATTAATCATACCATAATCTAAACTTTTATCAAAGGTAGGTTTGGGATATTAAAAAACTACCTTTACTTAGTACTTGAGTTAAAATTTATATAATGATAGGTAACCCATTTCTAGTATTTCATCATACACTATGGGAAGATTTAATATGTGAATCATTAGATGAAACATCTCATAGACTCTAACAATGAATTATCTACACCTTGTATAAAATGACTACACTAATATAGTTTCTCATATATATATTTCTTCATATTATAATAAAGGAAGTGATTTGAATGTTCAAGTATACATGTACGATTAATTTGAATTAATGCTGAAATAATTAAAAATATGTCACTATAATTTATTAAAAATTTTGTTTTACCTATTTCAAATTTCATTTTTTATTATTCTTACCACCTTTCTATTATGAATAAGTGGTTAGGAGAAAAAAATACAATAACTCATAGATAAACAACATATTCCCATATATTAATAAATTTTAAATTATTTAATATTATAATCCTTATGATTAATCATGGATATCTTTTACTAAATTAATTAACATATTAAAAATACATTTCTGTTATACCAACTATGGTGACAAATAACTTTTGTAAAAAAATTAAATTTTTTTAACTAAAAAAATTATAATATTAACAATTAAATTTAAAATAAAAATATTTAATATCTTTAAGAAATGAGGCTCACACATCATTATTATATATTAAAATGTATACTTATTCAAGTCCTATTTTATAATCCACCTAAAATCTATTAATATTTTCATTATTAAAAGTCATAACCTGGGAAATTATATTATTGAAATGGTGAGCTAGTATGCCAGTAAAAGAATGAAAAATATGAATTGAATGTAAGAAATGGATTTTCATAGTCAATGGGTGAAAAAATTAAAGATCATTACATCATAAAGAAAGTATAATCATCAACATTATGAATGATTTATTTTATAGAGGAAATAAATGTTTCTTATAAATAATAAAGAAACATTATAAAAGTATTTTATAATGCTATAAATTTTTTTATGATAGTTATTATCATGTTCATTCTTAACATATGAGTACAAATAATGACTTTATAAAATATGAACAACATTATAATAATGATCATGTCTAATATAGATAATATCATGATGTATATGAAATTAAATATTGAATTGGAGAGATACATAATTCCATTCCCACCAATCACATCAATCTAATCTCATAATAACCCATTCCATATAAAAATAAATCATATCGTAGTAAGAGACATGAAATAATCACAAAAAAAATAAAAGTATTCAAAAATATGATATAATGAATATTTCATTGAATAAAATTATAGGATCCCAAAACAAGATTTAAAAATCAATTTTTCAGTAGTAAATATTTTATTAAAAATAATAGAGGTCAGGCTGATATGGGGAAATAAGATACGTGAAATCCTTGGAATGATTTTGAAAATGATACCTCTTTAAAACAAAATAATTATATGTGGCTACAAAATCATCTTAATGATATAGAACCCTGCATATCGGTGTGAATGAAATGTGTAATAAGATAACATTTAAGATTAGAACGTTTTTGTAATGAATCAATGAATACAACAAATAAAAATAAGCGATAAACCACAATGGAAGGTCTAAGGTTTCAGATTCTTATTACATTAGGTCCCATTTTGTTTCATCACATTGACACCTCATGTATAATTGTTTCCATTTAATAAAAATTTTTCCAATAAAAATATTTTTTTCATTCATGATCAATTGTAATACTTCATATTTATTTAATACAACTTCATTTGAAGAGCTAATGGGACTAAGAAAATCTTGTACTAATTTAACTATATAATATTTGGTACTTAGGTCATGATTTTTTATCAATATGTAAAATTAGATAATGATGATAAAAACTAAATAAATATTAATTTTTAAATATTTTAATGTATCTAAATTAACAATATATGAATGAGGAAATAATTAATTAATATACATCATCCCCATTGGTGGGTTAAACCATCTATTAATGGGAAAAATTGATAAATTAATATACCGTAATAATGTTAATATGGTATATATACATATATTAATTGATTTTGGTTGATCATAAATATAATGATTTTTTGATATCAGAGTGAAGGAATAAAAAAAGGAAAGTATCTCAAGTTACCTATTTGATGAAGAATTAATTAACTATTTAAAAAATCCATAAGGGAATTGTATTAGATTAAACAAGAGAAAACCAAAGGTTGTATAGAGACTTTGGAAAAGTTATTTGTATATATATTTGGATTTGATAAGTGGATTGGAATTTGTTCTAGAGGGAAATGGAATTTTTTTATTTGTATATAAGGGATGAGGTATTTTTTGGTGAAATATTAAATAAATTATTATCTTCAATCAAATGAATTGTATAGTTATTAATTAAACATGTGAAATAATATTTTATTAAAAAAGTATTTTGTATGAAATTCAAACCCAAAATAATTTTTAATTATTAGTTCATATAAATAGAATAAAAAAGACATATTTGTTTTCTAATTATATCTATTTCATTGCTCAACATTGAGAATTTCATTTTTGGGTTTGGAATTTGAATTTATTCGATCATTTTTCTAATTAAAAAAATCAGGGTTGAGGTAAAATGTATATAAATTATTAAATAATTTTTTAAATCCTAACTAATGCAGTTAAAATATTCAGGTTACATAAAAATTTATTAATATTCGCCTAATATTTTTTAAAAAAAAATTGAAATATGATGAATACAATGTTTATGTAAGAATTATAAATATTAAATTAATTAGAAAAAATAATTTCTTAACATTGGGAATTTTACTAATTTTCCTTAAAATTATATTTTTTATGAAATTCAATAAAATCGGTTTTTATAAAGAAATAAACTAACATTTTATTTTATTTTCTAATTTATGTTACTATTTTTTAAAAAAAATTAATTTTTATATTATCTTAATTTAGTTATTTTTATTATTCCATATAGGTCATTACATTTTTTATATCTTATGACACTTCTATAATGGTCATGTTACTATTACTAATGGCTATGTTACTATTCCTTATTGCGAGAAAAAATATTCCTTATAAAAAATTATACTATTATAATGTCTAGTTTTCTATACATCCAATAAATTTAACTACATTACTATATTCATCATTCATATCTATTCCACTTTATGTTATACATTGTTATTTTTCAAATTAATGTTATCACTATTAATTTTTTTTCCATTTTATAATACTATTCACATATGGGGTATATTAAGAGTTCAAATTAATCAAACATTCTTATTATTATTATTTTTTATTCTCATTTGATCAATGAACTACTTCTATTTTAATTTTATATATTTATCCTCTAAAAGTAATGACCAAAATTAGTTAAGAGTAAAGAGATTTATTATGAGGTGAATAGGTATTATTCAAATCTAAATTAAGGGATCGAAAATTAATGATTATTTGTAAGGAAAATTCAATAATATTCAAGTCATCATGAAATAGATGCGAGTTACTTCATTATCATTGATAAACAATGGGAAATGGAGTCTATTACACAAACATATTTGATTATACTCAATGATTGTGATTTTGATGTTTGAAAATCAAATTTGGGACTATATTAATTTGTTATTTCCCATACATATTGGTTTTAATATATAGAAATGTTCTTCTAGGGAATTAACATTGATAAATGTATAATGGAAAATAATCATTATTTTAATGTCTACAAGTCAAAATTCCTTAGTATGATCAGTAAAAATATTATCTTTTATATAGTTCAAAACATGATGTGTGATATCATTTATACCAAAATTAATTAGTTATATATGATTTATACACGTAGAGAGCTTATATTTTTCTTTGGAATCCAAATAACTCTTGTTGTATATTATATTCTCTTTTCACATGATATGTATGCATCTTAAGAGTAAAAAATCTAAAATAAGATAAATCAAAAAAGGTTCTTCATTTTTTTAGTTGGTAGGAAATTTTATAATTATAATGATTAAATGACTATTTATTAGTGGATAATAATGAAATAATTAGTTTAATTTTCATAATGACTAATTAACAAAATATTATGTTTTAGGTGACACGATGAACTTGATTCCATTACAATTTAGAGAATTCAACCCATGTGGAAGAAAACATGACACCCTCTTGTGTGAAATGGATGAACATCAATGGGTGATGTAAAATATTGATAGATATCATTACAATTGGATATACAAGGATGGATATTTTTTTTGAAAATATAATGATCATAAATTCACTTCATAAGAATTATTTGTTCATATGGGATGGTCTATTTCATAGAATATCGAAAACAAAACTATGGTTAAATTAAAAAAAAAGAAGACTGGTCATCTATTATCAGCTCATATGACTATATAAATTTTGTAGATAATTCCTCAGTTAGATGAAATCCATGTTAATGTTCGACTCCCATTAGGGATTTGGTGTGGAAACCAATGAGCAAAAAACATATTCATGAACTCAATTTGAGACTCTTGGTTAAAACACATTGACTACAATTATCACTTCATAATTTTGATGGTGGATATTTGGGAGTTGAAAAAAATTATGTTTCTAAAATGGGTGATAAATATTCCATAATATAAATATATAATAAATAATTTTATTTTATTTTAGAACAATTCATTTTTTAATTAAAAATTTTAGTTAGATAATTGTATTATAATGGAGAATAATTATTAAAATGGGAAACCTGAAATTATTTTTTATTGATGGAATAAATTAAATATATTTTATGAAAATAAAAGGAATTCATGAATAACTATATAATACCATTTTATATATCTAGCTCACCGACATAGTGTTTCTTAAGGCATCATTAATTATATAAAGTAATAAATTTCTTGAAAGCCTTTTATATTAGTTGATCTCAGGGTGTGGGATGTGTGAAATGATAATGAAACATTTTTACATAATATTAATGATGAATCGTGAAATTAGTTCATATCAATCATGACATTTATTATATGTTAAATAAACAAATATTTATTTACCTGAACTATTTAATATTTTTTCAAAATTAAAGTATTATTTTATATAGTTGAAGATATTTCTTTGAAATATAATTTTAGGTGAATTGAATTATAAATTAATTTATATTGTAATACCATGTTTATTTATTTAGAAAAAATATATTTCTATATTATTAAAATTGATAGATTATAAAAAAATACATATTTATTTTTCATGAAAAGTAATATTTTATAATGAAATATCTTGTAATTAAATTTTATTTCAACCAAAGGAAGTAGTGGAGGATATTTTTCTAAGTAATTGTATAATAATTTTTCAAAATGAATTTATTATGACATAAAATATTATAATAATTTTGAAATTATAAATATTAATAATTTGAAAAGTTATATTTATGAAATTTTTAATAATATTGGTGTATAGAGTGAATTATGTGGATGAGACTAAACAATAATAAAAATTATAATTTGGCCTATTATAATGAAACGTTTTAATATTTAATTTGGTTGACTATTTAGAAATTAATAATCTGTATTTATTATAGGTGGTTTATATGAAAATGAAAACACATATACACAAAAAAAATTATTAGTTTGTTTGGATTGATCCATACTCCTTTCATAAGACATGATCCAGATCGATCCAATCCTTTTATTACATTTCATGATAAAAAAAATTTCCCACTGATTTCTGTTTTTTGAAGACAATTAAAAAAACAATTCTTTAAAATCATGCCCCACTAACTACCTGAATTCTTTATAGTGTGTCTCCGTAACAACCATAGTGTATCATCCTTTTTATTTTCCAATGTCTCTTGATGGTTAACAAAAAATCACAACTACATTTTACTAAATTTATAGTGGGAGACCCAAATTTAATAAATGAGTCCCAGTTCCCCTCTTCAACATTAATTATTTATGTACGCCACATTATTCTTCAATTTTGGACTCATTCACACTTTTGAAATAGATTTTTTCACCAAATTAATTCCATAATTGTTTAATAAAACATCAATAAATCAAATGAAATATATATTTGATAACAAATTTTAGAAGAGGATTTATGAGGCACCATATTGGTAATTCTTAGCCACAAAAAAAATAATTCATATATATTGTCTAACACATGATACTATTGAATTTAAAAAAACCATCAATTCTATTATGTTATTTTAAAAGATTACTATATTCATGTAAATATTGTTGAATAATATCAAAGTGATTTTTATGATGATAGATGGTGATACATATAATGATTTTCTTATATTAAAACACCATTTTCAATTCTAAGTCCAACCAATTTAAATTGGATGACTTTTGAAATGGCGAAAATTTTATATTTAGAGTGGTACTGACCACCCATTCTTTCTAAAATGATAATTAGTTCAATATAAATTAGTGGAAGAAACAAATGGTTTTCATCTAAAATAAAACCAATAAACCAATTAATTATGGATGATAAACTAGGATTTTTGAGATAATGATATAAAATAAAAACTGATTGAAAGTAATTACTAAATTAATGAAATATTATTTGTTTTGAGAATGTTATTTTTTATGTTTTATTTTAGGAATACCACTAAAAAAGATATAATTATAATATAACATAGTAAAATAAAAAAACAAATATAATTAAATAATTTATATTGATGTTTTTTGTTCATATTATGTTTTCTTTTGGGATAATTCAGAGGGTATTGATTTTTTCTGTATTATTTATTTTATGATTTAATTAATTAAATTACATAAAATTTGTTTAAATTTTATTGAGAAAAATTGTGATACCATTCAAATCACATACCTCAAATTATGATTTTTTGTAGAGTTTACCTTCAAGTATATTTAAATTATATTTAACTTAATTTTATCTTGGGTGTTGAGGTAAATTTGATCATGGATTTCTAAAAATAAACTATTTACCTCTTTGACTTCCATTTATTAAATATAAACAAATAAGGAATCACAGAGGATATTTGGAGTAGAAATTGGCCCTTGAGGATTTTTTGTTGATATCATTCCCATTGGTGTCATAAATAGTTAACATTATTTTTTATCAAAATACACTATTTCAATAATTATTTTATTATCAGCAATTTTTATATAAAAATTACTGAATAACTTGTTATCAAATATAGGTGAAAGATATTATATTGACACTAATTTCAAAATTACATGACTACTAAGACACAATAATTATTCGTTTTCAATTTTTATGATGATACACATGATCCACACTTTTCATACATAAATACTACCCCACTATCACTATATTGAAAATTAATCAATGTAATTGGTCTATGTAGATGATTACAAATAAAAATAACCAAATAATAAATGGATAATATTAAATATTTTAAAAACAATCACTAATCAAGTAAAAAAATTAGTAGAGAGTTAATTTTGATGGAACCCCTTAATGTCCATAATAATATATTTGGTGATAAACTATGGTGGTTAATGTTTTTTAAAATTAAAAAATAAATTTACAACCATCCTAGGCTCCCCCACCCCAAAAGATTGGATTCTAATATTTTCCTCCAAATGCTATTATTGGTTGAAAATTAAAATTAAAAAAATTGAAAAAATATATTTCCATGATGATTTGGGGTCAAACACTAAATCATAAGAGTTTGTTAGAAGGGAAATAATATTGTTGAGTGGAAATTTTTTTGTTAGCATTAATTTTATATGAAACCAATAATTTTTTAAATATTGAAGAAATCAAATGCTTCTATCAGTTTTTTCAATTAATTTATTTGACCCTTTATAATAAATTATTTCTTTCAATATTCTGAAATGTTTTCCACAGGGTTAAATAAAAATGATTTATTCGACTATATTTATAAATTTTGTAATCCCCATAATGTAATTTCATTATTTTATTTTGAATTTAAAAAAATATATCCTTTAGTTTTATAAAATAAATTTAATGTGATTTTCTATATCTATATAAGATCATTGTTTATATCGAAGATCAATCATTTCCAAGGGTGGAGGTCCTCTTATTCTCATTTTCTTCCTCTACCCTATCTTTGTCTTTGAAAAAAAAATTATTCTCCCTCTATGGATAATTGTACATAAGAAATATTTATTTTTAAAATAATCTATGATAATTTTATTAGTTGTTCCATCTATGTTAAATCACTCATTTACACAAATGATTTATAGGACCACGGTAAGTATAGGTACATTGAGCCAGAATCTAAAAAAATGGAAGCTTCCCTTATAGATGTTAAAAAAATTTCTCTTCAGGATGAATAAAATTATTGAGTAAAATAATAATATTTTCACATATCAAGGAATTAATGAATCCATATTCAATAATACATCATAATAAAAATATCAAAGGTGATATGATAAATCCTTCACAAAGAATCCCCAAGTGTCAAAAAAATTGAAGTGGATACGATGAAAATCTTTGCGATGTGTGTATAAATCCATTTATATGAATTATTTATAGACCACTTTTATATATCACAATAGTTAAATGGTAGTGCCTAACAAAATAAGAAGTAACATTGAATATCATGAAGAGTTATGGTTATATGGAAATATATTTTTATTGTTTGATCCAAAATTTGTTAACTTAGTCATTTACATAGAGGTAATAGATGATTCAGAGAAATTTTTTGTTAGTAGACTCATGAGATATCTATTAGACTATGAATTAATGGTTAATTACTGTGAGAAAAAAAAATAATTTGGAATATGATCAATAATCAATTTTTTAATCAATAACATTTCAAATGATAGCGAGTAAAATTCAAAGAGAAAATGGTTTAGGATTTTTGGATATGAATATAAGTCAAACTATTAAAAATGAGGTCAAATAATCCCAAATCAATGAGGTCATGGATATCAAAGTTTCACTCCTTACGGTCCAGTATAAAGAAGGAATGGAGGATTAAATAATCACTAACTAACTAAGAAAAAGTTAAATGATATAATTGTCACAAATATATACATTATTTTAGAGAATGATGGGGTATCAACCCCATGTATAATCTCACTATGGAAAATAATATTGGTTGACCAAGGGATGTCATTGGGATTTCCCTTATAGTGATGGGGAAAACAGAAATACAAAATCATGGTATGTTTTATCTTAAATCTTAAGATTGAAACCATATTACTAGACAAGAAAACTTGTTTACAAACCTGTAATGGAAGGTTTGATGATATATTTTATTTGGTTATCTTTAAATTATTATTTTTTCAATTAAGTGTATACACTCTGATCAGGTAACAATATTGAAATCCCTAAATAATATATTTTGTATACAATGTAAATGGAATGAAGTCCAATATCATATGTATTGATAATTCTGGAGGATAATTATTTTAGATGAGTACACAAAATAAATAAACAGAAACATTTAATGGCATGGAATGGATGGTCACAAAATTACCCATGATGAAGAACCACATGTTTCTAATTAATATCCACCATGATGAACCATGTTGTTTGACCATTTTACTTGATGATAAATATTTTATAGCAAATCATGGGCTTCCACATTTAAACAATGAACGTTTAAGATAATTTCGTGATAAAAAATCGATAATGTGATTTATAAACATTTAAATTTTAATAAATTTCCTGAATAGTGAGTTTTATATAAGGGACATAAAAATAAAATAGCAATGTAGGTAAACTCGAAAGATATGGTGCCTGCTGATTTATTCTACACTGATGTCTGTGTTCTATTAAATCTTAAATAAAATGGATATATAAGACTCATTTTAAAATTTATTGATAATTACTGAAAAATAATGGATATACTTTCTCAAGATAATGCCTAAATTTATTTTCATCATTAAATAATTTGGGGGACTAGTACATTATTAATGAAATTATTGTATAATTGTTTTTTGATTTGATCAAGGCGTGGAGTACACTACCAATTTTTTTCAAGAGTACCTCAATCATCATATAAATAAACCTCAATTAGCATCACATTACACAACTAAAATAAATATTTTATTCCAAAGGAAAAATTTAATCATACTAAATATAGAAGGATCCACATTGAAAGGAATAAGGGTTTCTAAAGAATTTTTGACTAAATCATCTTTGTTTTTGTTTTATCTTCTCAAAAGATTCCAAAAATTAAAATTTAATAATTGAAACTGTATAAAGCATGGTGTACACACAATCCAAGTGTATTCCATTTAATATTTTTAGATCCATTATAGTTATAATAGTTCCAAAAAAAATGTAAAAAATCGATGAAAAAGTGTGATGTGTGTCTTTATTAGATATAGAGACTCAGTAATGGGATATTTCTTATATAATCCCATAACCATGAATATTATATTAGAAAATAGGTTATACTTAAATAAAATATTTCATGAAACTAGAATCTTGATAAAGACAAAGACTAGATACAATGAACAATATTATTTGATGAAAATTATATGGAAATATTGATAGAGGAGGAAGGGGTGGAAGAACAAATGATTCAATCACTACATACATCTACTTTGAAAGGAATAGAAGAAACAAATATTTATATATGACCCCAAAAAATTTCGTGTCATGGAAAATATATGAAACCATGATTCTACTCGAGGATTATATGTATCATTAATATCTCATTTCCATATTTGATCCTGTCAGATTCACGGATGAAAATTAATATTGGATGTATATGAAATAGAAGGATTATAAATATTTTTCCATCAGAAAGAACAATATTTGGGACAAAACACAGCTCCAAGATATATGAAAAATAGTCACTCTAAAGTGTGTGTTCAATGAAAAAACAATCATGGTAAATTCCAAAAGATAAAAAATGTTGCTTGTTTCTATAAGATATAATAAAATGAAATTTACTAAATTTGGTGAAATTTTTAGACTTTTCTGTGGATGTATAAAATAAAACTTTAATCTAATTTTATGCAAAAAAAATTGAATTACAATTTTCAAGATATAGATAACACATTTCTAAATTAATTTTTAGAATATTAGATCTATATCAATCAAAAGCCTATATATATAAATATTTTAAGAGAATTAACAGTGTACAAGTGGAAATATTCATTATATTCAATTTTACAGAAACCATAAGTGTGGATATATTTTATAAAGTGCAAATCCATAAATAATCTATTAAATGATTCTTTAGAAAAAATTCAATTTAATTAAGATCAATTATCAATTTATATTATATTTTTAGATAATTAGGTCACAAACTTTAAAAATATCCCATATATTACAAAGTGGAAACTTAAACTTAGTATCCATTTTAACCACAACATAAATATTTTATAATGAAAAATAGTTTGATTCTATTAAAATCATCATGATTTTTAACAATATTTTGTATCTATTCACAGTTATCCCTTAACACTATAAAATAATTTTAAAATACATGTTTGAGGTAAAAAATATTAAAAGGAAAAATAAAAATATATAATGAAACTATTTATTTAATTTTAAAACTATGATATCATAAATGAGAGTTTTCACAAAACATAATATACATAGTCTTCAAATAATCAGTTACATCCAAATTAAATTAGTTTTACTAAAGAATGGTTTTTTATGAAATAGTTTATTAGAAAAAATAAAAGAAAAATTATAATTATTAGTGTATGTTTGAAAACATGAGAACACACAAAAAGTTATCTTTAAAATATTAATTTATACCCTAAAATGGAGTACCAATTTCATTAAATCAGATGTTCATTGACATACACTTTTAAATCAAATTATTTACATGTATTCCCATTATAATTCATACAAAATTAATATTGGTTCCATGAGAAATATTTTTCATAAATACTTTATAAGAACCAATAATATAACACTTACACGTGGAATAAAAATAAAGGTCAACATACAACATAATTATCTTCAAAAATAATAATTACTATATAAATTATAGGGCAATATATGGAACATCTATCATCATAGTTATATCAGGATCACTATTAATTCTTACAGACTATACAGGAATTATAAAATAAAATAAAATAATGTATTTTTATTATTAAAATTATAAAAACCACAATTTGAATCCATAACTAAAACATTATCATATATTTATATATCTCATTCATTTGAAATAAATTCAAAGTGAAAATACCCTGAATCAAGGGAAATGGGGTTTTTTAAGAAAAAATTATGATTATAAAGGAATTGAAATATTAAATATTTCATATGTTATTAGAAAAATCTATTGAACCCATATAATTTAAAATATAATATTTTTTATTCCCTTTTTATATAATGTTTTTTCTTTTTATACAATATATGTAAATATTTTTTGTTTGAATAAATATGTTACTTAAAAAAGAGACATAAAATTTAATTTTAAATTAAATTAAATAAAAATAAATATATCATAAAAATCATTTTATTAATATAGATAAGGAATAAAGATATTTATAAAATAAATCATTATAACAATTATAATATTATTTTTAATATAATGTGTCTCTTACATCGAGTTTGACTAATCATGTACATTCATTTTCATCAAGATTATAAAATTGAGTAAACAATTTTTATAATTAAGAACCCTTTAATAATTAATATTGAATTAATTTTATTTATAACCATGCTTTATAGAGTTTTATAATCAATTATGTTAACGTAATATGTTTTGACGATATTGGGGTCATATGTCCCAGTTGATTTTAGTAATTTGACTATGTCCAATATGGTCATTAATAAATCATCCCAAGAAAAATAATGTTAAAATAATTATGATTTTCATACATTAATAATAATATTTCTGATAGTTTCTAAATATGGTAATGGAAAAGTGACTACATCACAATCATGGAGAAAATAGGCCATACATATGGATAAATAATGTTTCCATTTTTCAATACACATAACAAAAAAAGTTAAATATTATTAAATAATTCCATAATTATAATTACATCATATATATCATATTATTTATTAAGACATACACACACACATATATATATATAATCTTTATGTTATGGTCTTGAAATATGGATCACATCATTTTGTAGAGATGGTAATCAACATGTGTGTATGAAGGATGTTATAAATTTATATTAGAAGTATATATAAGAAAATACATGATATTGTGTATTTTTAGAATTATAATTATGTCATTTTTAACATAAATAGACATTAAATTTGTCATTATTTCCAGTTATCAGAAGCATTCATGCAAAACAAGTTACAATAGTATGTGATGTTGTAGTAATTCGTACACATGAAATATGGCTCTATTTTCTATTTGATGTAAGAGGAGCTAGATATTTTAGATACAATCAATTATAAATACATTTTATATAGAATATGAATTTTTTTATCGTAATTTTCTCTAAATATTTATTAGATTTAAAGGAATAAATATAAATAAATATTCCAGATAAAATCTACACTTATTTTCATGAAAACCACCATTTCTTTACACATTATGCCCACTATGGTTGGTAATCATCCGAAATTAAGACCCCGTGAACATGGTTATGGATTTTGGGATTCGATTTAAAATGGTCATGGGAAAATGGGTGTTCTCAAAAGTAGTTTGGATGATAAGAGAGGAGTTTCCCTTTTATAAGTGAGTGGAGGGACTTTGGGAATTATATAATGTATTAAATTAATATAGATTAATTATCATAGAATAGTGAAACAAAATTTAAATATTTTGAATATAAATTTAGGATTATTAGAAATAATATAATCAAATAAAATTTTGAAAAGATTATAAAATATATTCACCCATTACACCTTTTTAATCCCTTGTTAACCCTTTTGATGATTACCATGATATAATGGATTTTTACACTAAAGGATTAATGAATCTTACAATGAAAGAATAGGTGACCCATTAATTAACCATATATGATATTATATGGTATTTCCCACTCACATTCATAAATATATAATTTTTTTATGAATATGAATTCATTTAATAAAATATTTTTTATCATAAAATATCATTACTGTCATTTGTAGGACTATTAATCTAATTAGAATTTGAATTAATCTAGATTAAAATTAAATGATAAAATAAAAATTTATTAAATTTATAATATTATATATATATATATAATTTATTGTAATCAAAAATATACAAAGAAAATTACCTTTAGATTTGTTAAAATCATTCACCTGATTTTTCTACTTCTTCAACTAGAACTGTATCGATGTTGCAAAACAAATTTATGTAATTATTTCACAACTAAAAATTTAAAATAATCTACTAGAATAAAATTCAACAAATTATTATAATTTTAAAAATTTATATTCATTAAATTTTTATATATATTTACATCTAAATAATGAAAAATATTTAATATATTATATTCATTTTTCTTATCACATGAATTTATTTCACGAGCATTTGGAGAAGACACATGTTTTATATCCACAAATTGATATATACTAGTAAATATAATAAATATTAATTCCATTTTTTTTAAATTTTAAATAAATATTTCCTCCACAAATATTCTCTTTAGGACTCCAAATTTATCTTTTATGGTGCTTCCTAAGAAATACATCAACACTGAAAATAAATTTTCCCTCAACATCAAGTAAATTTTTATTCATATATTTTGAATTATATTTATATTTTATTTTAAATATATTTTATTCAATTATACATTCCAGATGTTTAATAATTGTTTACATTATATTTATTTCTTGATGATATCAGAAAAAATACATTATGTCATAACAACAATTTTTCTACTATTAACAATAAAATTATACATATTAATAAAAATATAAAAAATTTACCTTAGACAAATTTGAAATTAAAATTCATCAAATTACGAAAATTTCATAAAACTAAATTACTATAATTTAACTAAATTTATTTTAAAAAAAATGCATAAAATTAAAATAATTTCTTTTTAGAAAATATTTTTAATCGCAAAATGAACTTATATGTAAATAATATATAATGGCGGTTTAAAAATATTTAATAAATATATATCTATTTAAATAATAATTATATTACTATTAGATGAAATTAATTTTATAATTCTAATTTTTAATGACCAGAAATGCATGTTTTACAAAAATTGAAAATTTTAAATATTCATTGAAAAAATAACATTTTTATAAAAGTCTCGATATTTAATCTTAAGATAAGTTTGATTTAATTATTAAAAATAATAAATAAATTTTATAAAAAATTACATATAATAATAAGAAATTAAAAGTAATATTTCATAATAAAAAATAATGAAAATTATTTTTGAAGAAATTTTGTTTTATGAAAATAATGGCAATAATAAAAATTGAATCCTTATTTAATATATATCAAATGATACATTTTTATTGAGTAGGTACTTCATATTTATTTCAAAATTTGGTTATTCATATTGAAAACTACTAATCTAATGACATGATTATATGTTTCTTAACTAAATAATGATATTTCATTATTGGATAAGGCTCTATATTTATAGTATTATATGACATCAAACATAATGTTCTTATTTTTAAATATGAGGGGGTCAAATTATTCCCATATTTTATTTAATACATCCTCAATTTGTTTCTTGATCTTAGTTACTAAGGGTTTAACATTTGAAAATACCTTTTTTGAAATATGTCAATTTAAAAAGGGTTAAAAAAAACTTCCTTCAAAAATAAAGAAAACAGAACTATAAAGGTCACCTAGAATAACACATTAATTGTTTTATTAATTAGTAAACCTTAAAATTAATTTAATATTAATGAATTTTGGAAAAAATTAATGTATAAAAAATGATGGATTGTGACATAGATCATGTATCACATGAAAGGGTATGATCATTCAAATAATAATGACAATAAAAACATAAATAGAAGTGCTATAAAAAGTCCACTATATCATCAGAAATAAATATAATTAGATATAAATTTTCAAAAAATATCATTTTACATTTTTTGATGATGTTATTTCTATTTATAATAAGAAAAACTATGAAATATAGTTACTTGACCTGTAAAATTTCAAAATTTTCAAAATTTAACAAGCAATTTAATCTTTTTCTCTAAAAAATGAGTATTCAACTACATTTTTTCATGACCGGATCACTAAAGTCAACTATGAATATATTAAATAGTCCAAATAAAAATAAAAACATACTATTAAATTATTTATACATTAAACAAAAAACATTATAAAAAATTATGATAATCCCCCAAAAGAATAAATCTTCATATGAATAATTGCAACATTAATATCTAAATCTAAAAAATTAAAACTCGTAGTTCGTTATTTTATTATCAGATAATTATAAAAGAATTCTTCAAAATTTTCATAACCACATTTGAATATGATTATGATGTTTAATTTATCCATTATTCATAAAATAAAACCTCATAATATCTGATAACCATTTGTTTTCCTTAATCATATAAGGTTTACTATAAAAATAGTGATCTTATTCCCAAATAAAATTAATCACTTAGTTACAATATCAAATTTAAATCTCATGGTTATCAATTCAATAATACATCCATTGAAAAATTGAAATATCCCATAATTACCTCAATATTATGTATCATATAAACACAATTGATTATCAAATACATTACTCTTATGTCCATAAATTTTAATGTAATTCTACCTCCAATAACCTTTTCACATGATAATATTATGTGTTACATATACCTCAGACATCTGTAAAAGATGAAAAAATAACTCTCAATGAATTCCCATGAAATAAACCTCAAAATGGTATATATTACATTAACATTATGATAAAATATAATCATATGAACTCAAGATTGAATCCATATGTTGAAATTAAGACCCACCTAAAATCATCTTAATCACCAATGCACTCTATAACTTTCCATTGAAAACGACAATAAAAACCCAATCCTTAAATAAGACATAAACGTAATCAATATAAAAAAAATTCAATTTCATTCATTTTTATGGTATTATTGGATTATTATTATGTATATATAATTGAAAAATAATTAAAAAACCCTATATATTAAAAAGTGGAAAATTATACACATTATCAATTTTTTCCAAAACAAGATACTTTTATAATGACACACATTTTCATTTCAATCAATATCTTCAAGAGTCTCAATATAATTTATTATTTGTTGTTTGTCATCCATAAACACAACGAAAAAACTTTTTAAAAAATCAGATGAGAACAGAAATCTCAGAAATTAACATATATAAATAAATAAATAAAACTATTAGTTTATTTTCAAAGAAGGAGGTTGTAAAATTAAACATCACCATAATATTATATACATTGACCTAAAATAATAAATTAAAAAAACATTAAATCGATGTTACTGGCCAATTTTTTTCAAAAACACATTATTAGAAAATATGAAGGTAAAATCATAATCAATATGACCTATTAGAAAATATATTAACCAATAAAATAAAATTTCCTCTAATGAATCATTTTGTCCTTAAATATTAATAATCATTCCCTTAAAACAAATGATCATAATCTTATCTTCTAATAGAAAAAAACTTCAATGAAATATCATTTTAAAGAATAGAAATATCATATAGGTTTCTTGTGAAATCATCTTCAAATAATAATTATTATAACACTTAAAATTACCCTTAAAGTTTAAAAACCAATACTATCCACATCAAACATAATTATTTGAAAAAACATTAAATAAGAAATCAAAGAGCTATAATAGTCTCACCCATCATTATATGTATAAAAAAACTCAACCATCAATCATAATCAATTTCCAAGGACATTACATGAAGGAAAAAATTATTTTCCTTCTTTTATATCATTAATATAATAAAAATGTCCTTTTGAACCCAAAAGTAAAACATGTTCAGATATTGATTTATCCATTTCCTTTATAACCCACATTAAATAAATAAAATCTCTAGAAAATGAGGAATGATGGTTTTTCATTTATGATAAAATAAAAAATTGTAAAAGAATATAAATATTATATATTATTTATAGTGGTTGGGAAAAATGTTTGTGCCATATATATTATAAGAAGACAATTATTGTTCCTTTCTTAAACAAATTCAAAATGTTCCATATAAAATATATAAAAACGTATCTCAAGATAAAATTAATAAAAAAATTAATAGTGGTACATACTCTCCTTTATTCTTAATTTGTATATATATAAATACAAAAATAAATAATAATATTAATTTTGATCTCGAAGATTGTGATTTATAATATAAATCATTAAATACATAAAATAAGGTTTTTATTTTAATGTGTCCTTTACCTCAAGACACACTCATGAAATACACTTTTTATCAATATAAATAATAATAAAAAATTAATTCATTTTGCTTATTAAGAATACTTTTGAAGTATATTACTAATTTAATTTTATTTTTTACCATGTTATATATAATTTCTTTGTCAATTAATTTCACGTTTATTTTCATGACAATTTTTTCCTCATATATCCAAAATGAATTTGTATTGTATTAAATGGTTCATAGGGATAATATTTCATAATCTATAGAATATTATTATTACTATTATTATAAATTAATTATAATATTAAAACTAAATATTAATGACGGTTATGAAAAATGATCTATATTATAATCATCGATATTTTAGGTCGTACATAAACACGAGTAAGGATTCCGTTTATCAGAGAACATGGTAAAAATATGGTAAGTATCATTTTATCATTATAGAATTATTATTATATTATAAATAGCAAAAGAGTTATTTAAATAAACCAATATATTTAATCCATGTGACATGGTCACGAAAAAAAGTATCACATCATGTTTTGGAGGTGGTATTCCACATGTACGCAAGAATTATGTTATCATTTTTCAGTTCCAAGAAATGTAAGAAAATAGATGGTAACAAATATTTTAATAATGACAATTTCTTCATTTTTATGATATATATACATAAAATAAACCATTATAATAATTCATAAAAGTTTTTCATGAAAATAATACATTAGTTCACGAAGAGGTAGTCTTCTACAGATACAAATTATGGTTTCATTTCTTATTTGATGCAATAGTTGATGAATATATTTTATGAAAAAGACATAATAAAAAATATTCATATATAAGATACATATGTGCATGATTTAATATTGTTTTAAATAAGTAATGATTAATAATAATAATAATAATTTTATTAAAATATTTATTTCATATCTGGAAATCCTCCACTACATTAAACACTACGCCCTATAATATTGGTATAATTCTGAAAATAAGAAACTAAAAAATATGCAGGGATGATGGATAGGTATTTGCGGTGGGAATTTCAGAAATAAATATCTCAACAGTTTTTACGAATGGTCAAGAAAAGGTTCACCTTAATATGTTATGGGATATGCACTCTATGAATTATATATATTCTTAAATTAATGTTAATTAATTTTCATTACCCCTTTGATTTAACCAAAGGTAACCATTCTAACAATTATCATGATACCAATGTTTTTTAAACAAACAGGGTCCTAATAATTATTAAAAAATGACAAGAGACATTGAACTGGTCCACAGTTAAGAATTGAGATCCTATCCCGTTCTACTGGATGAAAATAATATTTTTAATAATTTTAAATCTATTAATAAAATATTTTTTAATATAAAATATCATTAATGTCATTTTTGGATCTTTTCATTAACATTTACTTTAAAGTATCCATAATGAAAATATATATTCAATTAAACTATTATAAAACCACTAATGTTTTTTTTATATCTATATAATTATTTGATCCTATAACTATCCCAAAGAAATAACTTCTACATTTTTAAAAATAATTTACATGATGTTCCTACTGATTGTACTGTCACTATTTCTTCATTAAATAATCAGTCAAGGAAATTATATCATCACAATAAATTTAAAATAAATTACAATTATAAAATTTAATTAATTAATTTCATGTTAATAATTAATATTATTTAAATATATAAATTTTCCGAATTATATTTATCATTGTCTTATTTTACAAGTTATATTTACATTTTCAGATTTTCACAAGAATTAAAAATCATTTGGATAAGTCAGCCATTATATTACACAAAAATTCATATATATCAATAAAAATAAACAATAATACCTTACATTTAGTAACCATGTTTTCAAAATACTTCATACATGTAAAATAGTTTCTTTATGAAACATAATTTTACATTTATAGTGTTAGGAATGAACTACATTGATATTGAAAATGATTTACATATTTACAATTAAATTAAATTATAATTTATATGTTATGAATTATTTTAATATTTCCTTCCTCTAATTAATTCATAAAACATAATTTCTTATGTTTAATAACTTTTTATATCCAAATTATGTATTTTTTATGACATTAAATACACCATATTTCACAATAGTAGTATTTTTACTATTCACAAAACATATAACATTTTCAGAAAATGTGAAAAAATCACCATAGGATGAATTTGACATTTTGAATGAAAAAATTAATAAAATTTATTAAAACTCAATTAAAACAAATTACATAATTTAAATTAAATAAAAATATGTGAAACACAACCAAATAAAATTTAGAAAAATGTTTTTTACACAAAATAGACATATAAAAAACAGGATTAATGGTAATTCAAACGTAATTAATTATATTATAAATAATATATGAATAATAGAATCAAATTATGAAAAATTTAAATGAATAAATTCAAATTTTAATCAAAAAACTAAAAAATATAAAAAAATTAGTATTTTCAAATATTCATTAAAAATAATTTTTTTTAGAAAAATACAATAAATTATACTTAAGGTAATTTTGATATGGTAATTTTTAAAAAATAATTTAATTATTTCAAATATATTTTCTAAATGTGGAAGGATTTAAATGTAACATTTACTCACATAAAATAATAAAAATCGTTTTTATAAAATATATTTAAAAAAGAATAAAAAGCCTTTCCTAAAACTAGAATTCTTACATCTTGATAATTAATAAATAAATTTGAATTTAGTAGGACCAATATTTATATATATTATAATTTGTCTATTCTTATTCAATCCCATCAATTTAATGTTTTGGTTATAACAAGCATATTTAAATAATAATAATTCTCAGGTTGTTTAAGTTTAGTGTTGAATAATGTATATGTTATCAAACCTAATGTTATTATTTTATAATTATAGGTGTTATAATTAGGATTCATTAATATATTCAATATAGAGAATTATAAGGTTTTCTGTATGAATAGATGCCTGATTTGAAAAAGCATGATGATGGAAACATATTATTGACTTGTTTATGATGATTCTTCTATTTAAAAAAGAAATAATTCTTGTATGATAATTTATAGGAATAAATTTCATGAAGTTTTTATGTGAATGTTATTAGAGAGAAGTATCCCTTCCTAGACATATATTTTGTTCAAATTGATAATAGAATATTTCTTTGTCACAAAAATTATTCCACTTTTTTAAGGAGTCTAACATAGAATATAAGAATCTTATTACACTCAAAACCATAGAAGGATAGGAATTATAATCAAATGATACATAATAATTTTATCCTACCTATTTCAGAACCATGGATTGTATCTAGTGAATCCTAAAAAGAACTAGTACTAATACTATATATTTGGAAAGATTTTTTATTATGAATTTGGAGAATCTTGGTGAAACACACCTATTAAATATTTCAATATTGTGGGTTATTTAGATAGTGATATGGGAAGAGGCCTGGGTAAATGTAATAGTCCAACTGGATGCAATTTTTTTGGGTGACATGATATCCACATATTCATCTGAGAAACAATCCTGCTTGACTCTATTAGCATCTAAAGATGAGTATGTTGCTTCCAACATGGTTGTGTGTCATAGAATGAAGAGAAAATATGTGTTACATTGTTTGGTAAATAGATAAGAAGAATCTACCAGGATGTTTATTAAAAATTAACCAATTATTTCTTTAGAAAATATTATACTTCATCATTAAGGGATGAAACACATCTATATGGGGAATAAATTAAGAAGACATTATGTAAAGAATAATTAATTCAATCATTTTTTTAGTATAAAAGTGATAAAGTTAAAAGTATCCATATGATATGTAACACCCAAACCATAGAAATATATTTATTTTTTGATTTTCTAAAGAACCTATATCTTTATTTTAGGTATAGATCTTGAATTCAGGTTGTTTGTAAGGAAAAAGGATGAAATGAAAATTTTCTATGTCCATGTCATGTACTTAAGAGTACATTTCTTGTACCAGGGTATTGTGTACAACAACGTACTAGTTGTGTAACAGTTGAGTACACTACTGGGTAGGTGACCTGAAAAGCCACCTAAAGTGGGGCCTAGTTGAGTCCAGTACACATCATATACATTAAAAGAACATGCCTTTTACTTTAATTATTAATTGATGAGTCAGATCATGGTCATGTATCATCTCCAGAAAATGCCTATTCATCCCTTAATTCGTAGAGGATAGCGACGAATGGCCGAAGAAGTTTGAGATCCTCCCAGATCTCCATCAGAACACCAATTAGGACACCACTGGGTGTGTTGAATTCCCAATGGTGAGTTATCTTCCTCCTTTGATCCTTTTTTCTTTATTTATCCACTCTCATGAGTTATAGAGGGTTGATCATTTTTACCCTTTCGTAGATATACTTTGTTCTAACCTGATTCAAGGTCTATCGTTCAAGATTTTTCATCGTGCAACATCAAGGTATGTGGTTTTGGATTTACATGATTTTTTTTGGATTATATATACTTAATGTGGTGAATACCCATGTTTGGGGAATTGCGTGTTTTGGTTTTTGACCCTGTTTAATACCTTCTATTGTTATTTTTTAGTTTGTTGATGGGTGATTTCTTATGCGTAAGCTTATATTCCTTATTTACAAGACACCCAAGGATGTTTTTTCCAATATTCATTTTTTATAGCCATTTTTCCTTGGTTTCTTGTGAGGTATACATTGGTTCCATGGCCTTAATTTTTTTGGATGGAGTTGATTGATTATATGAATTTTATTTGTTATGATATATAATGTAATCCATGTAGTACTTATAGATTTCATGTGATACCTTGTTATGATATCTGTGTCAATCTTATAATGAACCGTGAGAGCCTTCGACTAGGAAAACTATATGGGTTTCCATGTTTATTACATAGGAGCATGAGAGAATTGGTGTAGACCATAACCTAGGGGTATTGACTATGATAGCTACCCAGTTGGTCTTTTATGATTATTTATGCAATGTTGACCTAGGGGGTATTGACCGTGAGAGCTACCCAAATGTCATTCATAATTTATTGATTCCTTGTTAACCCAGGGGTATTATCCATGAGAGATTCTTGGGTGGTTGACTGTTTTTTATTTGTTCTATTTTAAACCAAAGGGGTTAGACAAGGAGAGCATTCCCAAAGGGTTTTACAGAATAATTGGATGGTTGTGTAAATTCATCATTCCAAAACACAAGATTGGACTTAGTCTTACATGGTTGTGTAGATAGTCATTTGAGGCATCTATTGTTACTATTATATGGAGGGATATATAGATTAGGCTAGATCATGAGATTAATTGTTAAATGGTTTGAATAATTTGTAAATCTAAATGAATGTAATTTAAAATTGTTGTTTTGTTTACTTTTGAGTAACTCCTAGTTTATTGCTTCATTTTGGAATATTTTATACTATATATATTCAATGACTATTATTCATTGATATTTTGGTGGTTTCCTACTAGGATTCATCTCACACCCTATTTGGGTCATGTTTATGGACCCAAAAAAATTATGTGCGTGAAGGTATAGAAAAGAGAAAGCACCCTTCATCATCAGGTACATGATTATTGTTGGAGATGGAATACATGGGACCACGCTGATGCTTGTGATGCTATTCGAGTTTACAATTTTTTTTAATTTGGATTAAAAATTTCATTTATATAATTGTGAGTTGTTGTCTACTTTCCAAGACAAATTTGACATGCATCATTTATATATTCTCCAGTAGTTATATTACTACTAGCCTTCCGCTGTTTAATTTTACTGTATGGTATTACTACTTCTGCTATTGTTTACTATTGTTATTCTATTATGTATAGTCTTGTAATAAATTCAATGTCTTCCCATTATCATACAAATGACCTCGCTATTATTCGGCATCCTGTTACATTTGTTGAAATGCGCTTGAGGTTATGTGACCAACATGGTTTTGGGAATTTCTAGGCAGTACCCAAAACCAAGACATTACAAAGTTAAATCAGAGTGGTATCTTTTCTTCTATATCTTACAGTTTGGAGACTATATATAGGAATTGGATGGAATGGGTAGTTGGTAATTAGTTGTGCCTGGGAGTTACTGACCAAGGTATAGGGAAAAGCCATGTAACTTCAAATATTATAATATTTCTGGATTTTCAATTATTATAGTTGATTTGATATCCCTAATGATTGATTCACATGTATTTTTTATTATCATTGATTTTAATAAAGTTTTATTTCTATTGCAACCTGGTCTGATAAGTGTATTGTAATTCCCCAAAAATCGAACCTCATGTATTTATAAGTTTACGTATTCATTTTGTTTGAATTTCATAAAACAAAATTAACTCTCATAATAAAATAATAATGTGGTTTTATTTTATATAATAATAAAATGGCGTGAAGCACAAAAATGAACACAAGTCTCTTACTTCTAAATAAGAACACTATAGTGTTTACAATACACCAATACCAAAAGGGGAATAATAATAACCAAATATACATAGTATAAATCCTATCAAAATGACAGGGAGATCCACCAAAACAACATAAACCCCAAGAAGGTAGTAAGGGACCTTAGTATCCATCATAACAAACATTATAATGTCCAAGATCACCGTATCAATACTAAGAACCATTGGTATTATGAGATCTATCGTCTTCAAATGCCTTAAGTTTAGGACACATGAGGACAAGGTTTTATATGGCATCAGCTCAACTTTTTCCTCGGGTGACCATTGGAAATCCTATAGCTATAATAATAACTCTTAGCCTTATTGTGTTTTAACTAATGTATAATTGATTACAAATTTACATTATGAATTGCAATATTAAAAGATAAACCCAATGTATTATATAATGCTTTGAATTATGTTTTGAAACTTAATAAGGAATTCAAAAACACTTTTTGGACTTTTCAACTATAATGTAAAGCATTTCATTTAATAGAATGGTGTTATGATTTATGTTTAAAAATCATCAAATCAAATTATGTTTTTTATTGAAACTAATTTTTCTATAGTACTAGTATATGAGTTATCATAAGGGTTATTCAACCTCAATTTATAACTTTTATGTTAAAATTTTAGTGCTTATAAATAATTGTATTCTTTTAGAAATACTTTTAAGAAAAAACCCAGTTTATATTCTTTAGCTTTGTGATGTTTAATTAGAATTCTAAAAAGATAATTTTTATATGGTTTTAATAAATATATTTTACCTTAAGAATTAATATATTTATAAGATAGGTTTTATAAAAAAAATTGTCCTTCTCGGGCAGCCCTTTTAAGTATGGGCTAAGTGAGGCAGCTCACACAAAGTTGATGAGCCTAGCCCTCAACCCAAGACAAGGCCGGACCAAGGAATAGTTAGAGCTTCTCCGAGAGGTGAACGGGAGAAAGAGAGCACGGGCGCACCATAGTGGGTGTAGGGTCACGGGGAGCGGGTAGGCCAAAGCCTACGGGTGAAGGCAGGAGCCCGTGTGTAAGGATCCCTCGTGTGTGATGTGTCGTCAATGGTGTTACGGGAGACTCGAGGTTATAAAGAACCCATAAAACTCTCACGAATTTGATGTGTGATGAATTGTTTCACCTGGGATCAAATATGGGTCGTCCGATCACCCCACGCATGATCTAAGATGTTTATTTCGATCTGCGGGTCGATCCCTAGAAGCTACAAAGTACCCAACACTTTTTCTTGGCCCATCCGATCTGGAACAATTTAATCAATGACATTTGAAGTTTTTTTAAAATAACACCATGATTGAGAGGTGGCCGATCTTTCCTTGGATCAATCCGAGCAGTCCATCACTTTTATAAACTTTGATTGTATCCCAATCGTCGGATCAAATGAGGACCAGATCCTAGTCAACCATTTTCTCCCAGTATCACCGCATTGGGTCATTTTCTACCTTCCTGCAGTATGCACTGCAACGAACTCTAAACAACATTTCACCTTTTCTTTTCTCCCTTATTCAATCTAGGTGGACCCTCCTTGCCCCCCCTTTCCCATAATTCTTCCTCAGCCAATAAATAGACTGGATGGACGTGGATCCTCTCAACTGTGGCAATAAAATGATAGAATATTTTAAATATTTTATGTAGTGTATAAACTGGTTGAACCCATCAGGTTTTCTCTCCTCAGACCTCTAGAAATTTTCAGCCAATCCCTCCTTGAAGATCTTCTTCACCTCGGATAGAAGTAAGGGTCTTCATGCTTTTCTTTCGTTATAAAAAATCTTTTATTCCCGCGTTATATATATATATATATATGAGTATGCATATGTCCATACTTTCACACTGGTTTATATATATAAACTCTCTAAGGAAAATCTGGGTTCTCTAACGGTTAAAAATTTTGTATGCACTAATATTTCTAAAGTGAATGATTATATTTGGGTTCATTCAAATATGGTTTTAGTTATTTTCAAAACCAAATTTACACTTATTTTACTTTCAGACATATACACATAAACCCATCTACTCCTATATTATGTTAATATGTATTTTATATACAATCTAAAAATAAGGATTTTGGGGTGATTAAAGTTTATTTTTCGAATATATTTTTATTAGTATGCAAAATTTTAGTTTTTATATATGTATATTGATGCGTTATATACTCCAAACCAAGAATGTGTGTTGGTTCTTAATTTTATGATGTTAACAAGAGGTTGTACAAACATGTGGGATTATTTTAATACAAGCTAAATATAATGTATGAACTATATATATATATGTATATGTTTGTTGAATGTTCAATTTAAAAAAGTATGAAGGCATGTATAGTCATATAGATTGGGTGGAAATCCTCAAATACCCAATTCTAGGTCCTTCGTACCTTGAGGTTATGAAAACTTTGATAACTAATCTCCTTTCTGATGAAAAATATGAATGTGAAAACCTTTCATGATTATATAGGTATACATGGTCACATATATCATAATCTATCATGTTTGGTTATATAACAAAGGTTTAAAAAATATGTTTTACAAATGAGAAATTATTAAAAATGGTTTACAAGTTGGAAACTCATGTATATTGTTTATATACTGTTATGGAATCCCACAGCGTAATATATATGGATCATTAGAAACTAATTAAGTGATGAAAGTAATAATAGTAAATTGTTAAATAATGTCAGTCTCCATGATGGCCAAACCAAGAGGTATTAACATAATGGTGTGTGTCCTAATCCTTAGAAGTATGTCAAACTTGTTCAGTTAAAGAGTTATTAAATGATGATTCTATTCTTGAAAAGTATTGCATGATTGACCCTATCATGTTTTATTATTTAGGAAAAGATAAACTTTGTTTTGTCCAAAATATATTTAGAGGTTTCATGGTTCTAATAACCCATGGAACCAGGTTATGCACACTTAAGGTTTTATCAACTACAATGATTTTTGTCAGTTGAGTCCTAATTTATTTTCTTGGTCACTAACACATCCTAGAAATGTACTAAATAACATGTAATTCCATTTATAAGAATTTTAAATTTTAAATTTATCTTTTTTCACATCTAATGTGGAAAACCCCTTCTCTCCCTCTATGTGATATGATTTTGTAATTATCGTTTATTCAAATAATGTAATGAGCCATGTATGCCTTCGATAAACTCTTAGTACCTTTTTGAAGAATTATTTTCATATTATGTATTTATATTTTAAATTGTTTCATTTTCCATTGTATAGTTTCACTCATTGATGCATGTATGTGGCTTAACATGATAATAAGATAAGGAAACAAAAGTACTCATAGTGGTATGGGAAACCCTGAGTAACATGAAATAAATCTAATTATTCAATGTGGTATTAGACATCTTGAATACAGGACTTGATATGAAATATAAGAAATGTATTGGACTAGTATGTCCTGGGATAGAGAGTGTTAAAAGTATGCTCCCCAGGTTAGATACCGGTAATAGTAATCTCTCCAGGATGAAGACTGGTAAAAGTAATCCCTCCAGGATAGGGTCCAGTCACAGTTAGCCCTTAGGTCTTGGAACAAGGCCCTGACATAGAAGTCTGGTATTATATATTCCCTCATTATGTGTATGATAATCATGTAACCAAATGGATATTAAATTATTAGATTATCCATGGTTAAGAGCCAGTACTTATGAGTATTAGAAAGGTAAAAGCTTATGGCACGACGTATGTTTAATTGGAATTCAATGTATGTAATTGCAGTTAATGACTTTTACTAATGAGCTTTTAATATCACACTGTACTTGTACATTTCATGGACAGTATACCTAATATATTTTATAGGTTTGGGTTTTGGGTTTGAGTTTCATTTTCTGCAGGTCGGTTGGTGGATGGTGGTGACCATTAGGTCACATGGAGATCACATTATTAAGAGTTCAATTTTTTTTTCATTAAGTGTCTGTCTAGATCCATTTTAAATGTATTGGTATTTGGCTGTATATTTATTGAGATTCAGTTATTTTTAGTTTATCTACTTTTTCAGTTTATTTTATTTGATCATATTTATTAGTAAAAACGGTTCCCATAGTGATTAATTTGAAGCACGTCACTATTTTACAACCCGTTGGGACCTAGAATTCCCTTCAACCAATGCCTCAGACCATGACATGTGTCATGTTGGATGGAGTCCCAGCTTCATTAATGAGAAAATGGTATCAGAGCAAGCCCTTGTCATTTTGGATAAGAAGAGGGTTGTATAATAGGATATTTGAGACTCGAGTGGTAGGTACAGGAAGATTTTTTCAAACTTTTGATCGTTATAATCCATGACTTTTCAGTGATTATTTGTGTTTAGAGTTCTTCGTTTGGATTTTCGATTGTCATAGGTGAGGATAGACAATGGAGGAAATCTAGTGTCATGTTCGAATCTCACATAGAGTAGTGACCCATGTGGACTCCAAATATACGGTTCAATGTGTAGAGACCCGAAACATGACGTACATGTCCATTTCAAAAACACACACACAAGGACAGTAATAGTTTAGTGTCTTTGGATACTCGGAATATAATCTTCTAATCGTGGTGAAAGATCTTCAACATCTCCCATAAATATCTTCTTTTTTTTACCTAAAACCTTTCTTTATATCCTGGGGAAAAGAAAACATAAAAGGTGAGCTCAAATGCTCAGTAAGGGAAAACAAAAGAAATATCAATCACATCATATTCATAAGAACATAACATTTTGGAAATCTTAACCTGCAAAAGGGAGCATAATTTCATAACATGGGATAAATATTAGTAGTGAAATGAAAATCCAATAATCATAACTTAAAACATGAAACTTTGTGTCATACACACATAATCATAGAGAATCATTTTTTGTTAGTCAAGACTCATTGCCAAGACTATCTTAGTGGACAAAGTCCCTTTTTGAACCAAGTCACCCTCGTTTCAGTCCTGTTTCACAGAACCGGTATAACCTACCATTCCATCCATGTCTATCTCATGAGATATAAAATCTTTACCCAATGCATTGGAGGGATTTATAGGTCCCACCCATCTCATAATGATACCATTCTTATGTGTGCCACAAAATCATAAACCATACATCATTGCATAACCCATGTAATAAAAATGGGAATCTTAAACATCAAGACATAATAAAACAATTCATATACGATAAAGGAATTCATAAAAATAATTCCATCACATCATAATCAAATCAATGTAATAATAGGGATAAAAACAGAACCCTTTATCATCTTAGATGGAAAATAATTTTGATAAAACACTTGAACTTCATTCTTGAGGAAAATATCCTTTCTACTTCAAAAAAACCTTTCCTTTCTTAACATGTCAGACAATTTTAAACTTAAAGAATTTGATTAAAAATAAAATTGAAAACTTTTAAAGGAAGATTCTTGGAAATAATGTTTTAAAAATCCATTCATGCTGTATAAGTTAAAAAAACATTCTTCGTACTTTGGTCGGAAAAGTCAAAAAGTACCTCGTACGAAAAACGGCAAAAGATTCCTTTCATATCCTTTACTAAAAACTCATCGAAGGGTATAGTTGAATTTAAAGAATTTTAGGTGAATGGAAATAATATTACATATTGAGGTAACATGGATGTGGATGATAAAATACACCCCAGTAAATACTAAAGTATAAACAATCTCGGATAAAAATGAGATTGTGATATTTCCCTTACCTTAGGTCTGATTTGCTTCGTAAGTGTCTGAACCTCCTGTATAATGATTTAAATAATGTCATTGACTTATTACAGAATCATATTCATTGTTATTATATCATATATGGTTCACTTATGACTTTATATTACCTTTTCTTTTGTAAATTCCATGTTAAAGAGCGTTTTGGGTAAAATTGTTTCATTTGTCATCCGTGTTTTGACTTGTAATTATTAATTTGATTACTTAGATCATGATTACTTAATTCCAGAATATAAAACATGATTTTTATATATATATATATATATTCAGAATATAAATATATATAATAAATCAGTAAATGGAAAGAAATACACCGTTCATGGAGACGGTAGGTCGTACGTACGCATGAACGCTGTTTTCGTTTCCTTATTGAGATGAATTGAATTAAGTAGATGACATACATATATACATAAATCCAGTAGCTTTATAATGTCATATATTTCATTATTATTTCTTATATATACCATATAACCACTCTTACATGGTTAACATGGAGAATGAATCTCATCGCGTCATGGAGACGGTAGTCTGTACGTACGCACGAGTGATGATATCATTTCCATAATTATTGAATTGAATTGGATTGGATGATACAATATATCAGAATCAATATGATGTTCTAATAACTCTGTATAGTTATTCATTACACTATTATACCCATCCATGTAAGGTGGTGGTGGAAAATAGATTACACCACAGCGTGGAGACGGTATTCAATACGTACGAACGCACGGTGATTTCTTTTTCCGTAGGATGGATAGATTGTGAAATAGGGTTGTTTCATACTTATAATAAAATATCAGTATATGAGTGATACTGAAGTTATTACTTCATAATGAAACAACCTAATAAGAAGAAGTGGAAGAAGAAATAAAGATGAATGAATCAGTAACGGACATTACCTCTTCTTTGAAGTGATTCTTTGAGACATCCTTTTAAGGCACCAAAATGGGTCTTTGAAGAAGCCCAGAACCTCTAGTATGTTTCTAGGGAAGTGGAGAAGATAATTTGGCAGTGGTTGGCCGAGCATGAAGGCTCAATGTTGTGTGAGGAAGAGAGTGAGGAGATGGGCTTTTATAAGGGAGGAGAGTGGCTCCTTTGGAAAAACTAAAAATATTATTTTATTATAAAGTCAATTTCGGTTTTAAATTGCTCCAAATTAATTTATTTCGAGGCTAAGTTGGGGAGGGGTCGAAATACTCTCATACAATAGAATTTAGACAAGTTTAGGTTCCTATTTTAACCATATCATTTAGATTTAACATTAAGTTAAATAATTTTACTTTTACCATGTCTTCTTGTGTTCTTACACTATAAGGTTAATAAACTTAATATAAGAAGCCAAAAGAACCCCAAATTGTTTATTATAAATATTTATAGCCTTATATAAGTCATTTGGACGAACCTTAGATTTTTAGGAATAAAATAACAATTAATAATATAATATTTTTTTTAAAAACTATTTTATGTCAATTTTGACACTATTTAGTAATTTATTTTTTTGAAAATCATAGCAGAATGATAAGTTCGAAAAAAGTTAATTAAATCCATAATAACATGTCATATTAACCTATAAAGTTAGTGGAATTCATAAAAAGTCTCAAATTATATTTATTTGAGTATTTATAACATCAATTATGTCAATATTTCATTAATAAGATAATTACTGCATCATCGTTGTGTCATAAATAAATTAAATTATTTAATGTATAAAAATTACAAATAAAATAACATTATGTAGGAAATATTTTTATATTTCTAATGAATATTTATAGTCGAAGTTATATTATGTATAACACTATATTAAAAATGTTTTATTAAATAAACATTGATTTTAACTCTTTTGACTCTTCTTTGAATTAAATAATAATAAATGTCCTAATCTAATTAAAGTGATCCTAAATGGTCATATTATATTCCTAAGTTTGTTTTTGGTCGAATTAAACTTATCCAATAGAATTAGGACATGTGTTAGGGTAATAATAATATCATTTTTACCCTTAATTACCCTATTTACTTTTAACCGTGGTAAATAAAAGTAAAAAGTTACTATTCACCAAAAATTATATTCATCTCATTGAACCACATTTTACTTACTAACATCAACCGTGTCTCTCGGATTTTTGAAATTCCACTCACAGAAGCGGTAAAATTATGTTTTATGAAAAATTCATTTTTTTTAACTACCACTTAGTGGTTACGCTATTCATCAAAAATTGAAACTTTTCAGAAAAATACAAAAAATTAGGCCTAAGATGTATTTGATATTATGAACTCAAAAATGATTTCTATTTTACCAAATTCAAAACATATCAGTTGCATTAATTAATTTAAAAATTAATTCATGTCGTCAAAACAAATAGCGTGTTCTTAAGAGATAATAACTATCAAAAGATTGACACTTGTTTCTGTCTGGTTTAAATGTAAAATTACATCAAATGACCAACATTGTATTAAAATGTAAAAATATATTCTAAATATACTTTAAAACCACTCAAATTAATAATTTATCACTATTAATTATTTCGATTGAAAAAGTTGTTTTTAATTAAAATTTAGTAATTTTCATTATTCATCAAAATATGAATGTTATCTGAAAATTACCAAAATTTCACCCTAAGATAATTTCGATATTCCGAATCCAAAAATGAATTCCATTTTGAAAAATATAATTTACAAAATTTCAAAAAGTGGTTTTTACTATTCATAAGGGCTAGTTTTAATAATATTTTAATAGCATATCGTTGTTTAGTGAAACTCGGTATTGCGTACTACACATGCTATCAATGAAGGTCGTGATTGTGTGTAATGAAAGGAATGTCAAGGATGCGTGTTGTGCAAGCTCCTTTTGGTGTAGCATACAACACAAGACATTAATGAAATTAAAAAGAATATTTTTCATAAAATCTCGGGGTGTTACATTCTACAGCCCTTAAAATGAATTTCGCCCTCGAAATTCGTCGAGGTTATAAATGGTTTACTATTCGAAAGTTTCTTTAATAGAAGCCCACATCGTAAAAAGGAATACCAAAACCAATATTTAAAAACAAAAGTATGAAACGTAACGGTTACCCAAATAAACTATTCATTGGGTTTCCACATAGGTGAAAATATGGATATGGAAGAGAAATCTAACCATCATGTTCTGATGGAGAGTGGTAGAGAACATGGCTATGGAAAAGCTAGAAATCACAAAGCCATAAATTTGTGACGATCTAAGGTACCATCTGATTCATTAGATATAAGATCACTAAGACAACATTTTTGGTTTTCAAGATCATTTCCCTAAAGTTGATGAAATTGGAATTAGAAGAAATACTTTCGTGATTTTGGTATAGTCTCACTGTTTTTCAATCTTTGGACAATTTCCACATCATCTCTTAAAGAAATGAAGTTGAATTTTTCATTCGTGATGTCTTAGCAGATCATGTGATAGAATGACGGGTCATTCCATCTCTTTCAAATAAAAGGTTAGAAAAAGTTATAAGTCCATCTTATGGTTAATTGTATATGGTTCTAAAAATGAACTTATACTTCATATATCATACTGCTTAATAAAATAAAACTAGTTTCTACTAACCAGGGTCGTCCTGTAGGCTAGTGGTAGGCAATAAAGGCCAGTCGCACTTCAGTTGTGGGTTCGATTCCCACAGCCTTGTCCGACGTGATTGGCTGTCGCCCGTCCTGCAGGTTGTCCTTTTTCTAAAACTATATTACTATAACATCCCATCAATAATATCGAAAAAAACTTCTATCCTTAAACAATACTAACTTATGTCCAACATAATCCATTCCAATCTTTAGGCTTATCCATAATACTGCAGTCCACTATCATAACATAGTGAAAACGATTACTATAGATTTAATACCATCGTTGATCCCCATATATCATAAGATATGTTTTTTTGGTCACATTCCAAACATTCAAAGTCATTAATCATGTATTCTCTTGAATACCCATTGAACCTTAGTGAATACATGAATGCAGTTAAAAGTTAACACCTTCCATATACCAAAATCCTCAAACCATGATATCACTTAGTCCTTATAACAATCATGAGCTCATGAATACTGTCAAATATTTCATTTTCTCGTTTTCCCTTCATTATGCGCATATAATTCTTTTTCCAAAAATATATCAATCACCTTCCATGGTTACTGGTACTATAAAATTATTGAAAACCACAATAGACCATTACATAAATATTCCAATATTCCACGATACTATATACAACACTATTTTAGAATCCCATTACATAAACACTTAATCATTCCACCACATCGTTGTCATATTCAACATTTCCAATAGTGATCGCATGTGACTTCCCATTGTCCTTTGCCTTAAGTGGTTTATCATGTTGATCATCACTAACCCTTGGATTAGGGCATTTATTAGCATAATGCCCCATTTCCCTGCACTTGAAGCATTGAAGTGTTGGTGGTGCGTTCTCTACAGTCTTTTCTTTATTCACATCATTAGAAACCCTTTTTCCATTACTTCGACACTCATATGCTCGATGACCTTCTTTTCCACACTTAAAACATTTTCTAGTCCCTTTAAGACAATCTCCACCATGCTTCTTTCCACACTTTGAGCATAAGGAAACATTCATCTTCTTTTCACCATTATTCTGGGATTTCTCCTTGAAGTCCATCTTTCGTTTCTTGTCAAAACCATGAGATGGATATGTAACACCAACTTCCATTTCTACCTTGATAGCACAACGTACAATTTCTTCATATCTACTGAAGTCTCTTATAGCTAATTCCCTTCGAAGACTTGGTTTTAAGCCACTGAAAAATCGATCAACTTTACTTTCATGTTGGATGATAATTCCAGATGCATACCTTGCAAGTCTTGTAAAATTCGCTTCGTATATACCAATAGATTCATCATCCTTCTACTTCAACTCAAGAAACTCCTTTTCCATCTTTGTTCGAAGAATACGAGGGAAGTACTTACTGAAAAACATATCTTGAACTCGTCCCATTCCATGGACTCAATTTCATCTCTTGGCCTTGTATTCATGATAATATTCCACCATTGATCAGCTTCACCTTCCAAAAGAAATACTATTAAGATGACTTTATCATGTTCAGAACATTGAAGAACTGAAAATATCTTTTCAGTGGTACTGATCCATTGTTCAGCAATAAGTGGATCGGAAGACCCACTGAAAGAAGGTGGATGTTGCCTCATGAAGGACTCAATAGAATATTGTTCCATTCTCTGCTCATTTGGAAGTCCAGAATGATTCATAGCTTGTGTAAGTATAGCAATAAGATTTTGCACTCCATCTCCCATAACATTTGTTTGTTCAGGAGGGAAATCATTGCATTGTCCATTGCATTGATCAACACGGTTCCTTCGGGTTCCAGACATCGTCTAAAACCCAAAAAGAATAGTGTGAGAGGAAAAAATCATGCTAGGGAAAACAACATAATAAAGGGGGAGTACCTTCAATATCTAACATCTTAGGTTTAATTCTATGATTATTAGCGTAATTCTAGTAATATAACCTATATGTATACTTAACCATAAGGACATCCCTAGACATACCTTAGAAATTTCTCTAGGTATCTCACTAATGTTTTCGTATCCTAGTTTCCAAAGGTTGACTAAACCTTTCCTCTGATACCAACTGTAGAGACCCGAAACTTGACGTACATGTACATTACAAAAACACACACACAAGGACTGTAATAGTTTAGTGTCTTTGGAAACTCGGAATATAATATTCTAATCGTGGTGAAAGATATTCAACATCTCCCATAAAGATCTTATTCTTTTTTACCTAAAACCATTCTTTATATCTTGGGGAAAGGAAAACATAAAAGGGTGAGCTCAAATGCTCAGTAAGGGTAAACAAAAGAAATATCAATCACATCATATTCATAAGAACAGAACATTTTCGAAATCATAACCTGCAAAAGAGATCATAATTTCATAACATGGGATAAATATTTGTAGTGAAATGAAAATCCAATAATCATAACATAAAACATGAATCATTGTGGCATACACACATAATCATAGAGAATCATTTCTTGTTAGTCAAGACTCATTGCCAAGACTATCTTAGTGGAAAAAGTCCCTTTCTGAACCGAGTCACCCTCGTTTCAGTCTTGTTTCACTGAACCTGTATAACCTACCATTCCAGCCATGTCTATCTCATGAGATTTAAAATCATTACCCAATGCATTGGAGGGAGATATAGGTCCCACCCATCTCATAATGATACCATTTTTATGTGTGCCACAAAATCATAAACCATACATCATTGCATAACCCATGTAATAAAAATGGGAATCTTAAACATCATGACATCATAAAACAATTCATATATGATAAAAGAATTCATAAAAATAATTCCATCACAACATAATCAAATAAATATAATAATAGGGATAAAAACATAACCCTTTATCATCTTAGATGGAAAATAATTTTGATAAAACACTTGAACTACATTCTTGAGGAAAATATCCTTTCTACTTCAAAAACACTTTTCCTTTCTTAACATGTCATACAATTTTAAACATAAAGAAGTTGATTAAAAATAAACTTGAAAACTTGTAAAGGAAGCTTCTTGGAAATAATGTTTTAAAAATCCATTCATTCCGTATAAGTTAAAAAAACATTCTTCGTACTTTTGTCGGAAAAGTCAAAAAGTACCTCGTATGAAAAACGACAAAAGATTCATTTCATATCCTTTACTAAAAACTAATTGAAGGGTAAAATTGGATTTAAATAATTGTAGTTTAATGGAAATAATATTACATATTGAGGAAACATGGATGTGGATGATAAAATACACCCCAGTAAATAATAAAGTATTAACAATCTCGGATAAAAATGAGATTGTGATATTTCCCTTACCTTAGGTCCGATTTGCTTCGTAAGTGTCTGAACCTCCTATATAATGATTTAAATAATGTCATTGAATTATTACAGAATCATATTCATTGTTATGATATCATATATGGTTCACTTATGACTTTATATTACCCGTTCTTTTGTAAATTCCATGTTAAAGAGCGTTTTGGGTAAAATTGTTTCATTTGTCGTCCGTGTTTTGACTTGTAATTATTCATATGATTACATAGATGATGATTAATTAATTCCATAATATAAAAAATGATTTATATATATATATATTCAGAATATACATATATATAATAAATTAGTAAATGGAAAGAAATAAACCGTTCATGGAGACGGTAGGCCGTACGTACGCATGAATGCTGTTTTCGTTTCCTTATTGAGTTGAATGGAATTAAGTAGATGACATACATATATACATAGATCCAGTAGCTTAATAATATCATATATTTCATTATTATTTCTTATATATACTTTATAATCACTCATAAATGGTTATAATGGAGAATGAATCTCATCGTGTTGTGGAGACGGTAGTCCGTACGTACGCACGGGTGATGATATCGTTTCCATAATTATTGAATTGAATTGGAGTGGATGATACAATATATCATAATCAATATGATGTTCTAATAACTATGTATAGTTATTCTTTACACCATTATACCCATCCATGTAAGGTGGTGGTGGAAAATAGATTACACCACGGCGTGGAGACGATATTCCGTACGTACGAACGCGCGGTGATTTCTTTTTCTGTAGGATGGATTGATGGTGAAATAAGGTTGTTTCATACTTATAATAACATATCAGTATATGAGTGATACTGATGTTATTACTTCATAATGAAACAACCTAATAAGAATAAGTGGAAGAAGAAATAAAGATGAAAGAATCGGTAACGGACATTACCTCTTCTTTGAAGTGCTTCTTTGAGACCTCCTTTTAGGGCACTAAAATGGGTCATTGAAGACGAACTGAACCTCTAGGATGTTTCTAGGGAAGTGGAGAAGAGAATTTGGCAGGGATTGGCCGAGCTTGAAGGCTCAAAGGTGTGTGAGGAAGAGAGGGAGGAGGTGCCCTTTTATAAGGGAGGAGAGGGGCTCCTTTGGAAAAACTAAAAATATTATTTTATTATAAAGTCAAGTTCGGTTTTAAATAGCTCCAAATTGATTTATTTCAAGGCTAAGGTGGGGATGGGTCGCAATCCTCTCATCAAATAGAATTTAGACAAGTTTAGGTTCCTATTTTAACCTTATCATTTAGATTTTACATTAAGTTAAATAATTTTACTTTTACTGTGTCTTCTTGTGTTCTTAAACTATAAGGTTAATAAACTTACAATAATAAGCCAAAAGAACCCCAAGTTGTTTATTTTTAATATATATAATCTTATCTATGTCATTTGATCGAACCATAGATTTTTAGGAATAAAATAACAATTAATAATATAATATTTGGTTTAAAAACTATTTTATGTCAATTTTGACACTATTTAGTAATTGATATTTGTGAAACTCATAACAGAATTATAAGTTCGAAAAAAGTAAATTAAATCAATACTAACATGTCATATTAACCTAGAAAATTAGTGGAATTCATAAAAAGTCTCAAATTATATTTATTTGAGTATTTATAACATCAATTATATCAATATTTCATTAATAAGATAATTACTGCATCATCGTTGTGTCATAAATAAATTAAATTATTTAATGTATAAAAATTACAAATAAAATACCATTATGTAGGAAATATTTTTATCTTTCTAATGAATATTTATAGTCGAATTTATCTTATGTATAACCCTATATTAGAAATGTTTTATTAAATAAACTTTGATTTTAACTCTTTTAACTCTTCTTTGAATTAAATAATAATAAATGTCCTAATCCGATTCAAGTGATCCTAATTGGTCATATTTTATTGCTAAGTTTGTTTTTGGTCTAATTAAACTTATCCAATAGAATTAGGACATGTGTTAGGGTAATAATAATATTATTTTTACCCTTAATTACCCTATTTACTTTTAACCATGGTAAATAAATGTAAAAAGTTACTATTCACCAAAAATTATTTTCATCTCATTGAACCACATTTTACTTACTGACATCAACCGTGTCTCTAGGATTTTTTAAATTCCACTCACAGAAGCGGTAAAATTATGTTTTATGAAAAATTCAGTTTTTTTAACTCCCACTTAGTGGTTTCACTATTCATCAAAAGTTGAATGTTTTCAGAAAAATACCAAAAATTAGGCCTAAGCTATATTTGATATTATGAACTCAAAAATGATTTCTATTTTACCAAATTCAAAACATATCAGTTGCATTAATTAATTTAAAAATTAATTCCCGTCTTCAAAACAAATAGCGTGTTCTTAAGAGATAATAACTATCAAAAGATTGACACTTGATTATGTCTGGTTTAAATGTGAAATTACATCCAATGACCAACATTGTATTAAATTGTAAAAATATATTCTAAATATACTTTAAAACCACTCATATTAATAATTTATCACTATTAATTATTTCGATTTAAAAAGTTGTTTTTAATTAAAATTTAGTAATTTTCACTATTCATCAAAATATGAAAGTTATCCGAAAATTACCAAAATTTCACCCTAAGCTAATTTCGATATTCCGAATCCAAAAATGAAGTCCATTTTGAAAAATAAAATTTACAAAATTTCAAAAAGTGGTTATTACTATTCATAACGGCTAGTTTTAATAATATTTTAATAGCATATGGTTGTTTAGTGAAACTCGGTATTGCGTACTACACACGCTATCAAGGAAGGTCACGATTGCGTGTAATGAAAGGCAAGTCAAGGATGCGTGTTGTGCAAGCTCTTTTTGGTGTAGCGTACAACACAAGACATTAATGAAATTAAAAAAAATATTTTTCATAAAATCTCGGGGTGTTACACAATGTCCTCTTAGTGTTGATGTATATATGAGGCATGACCCACTACCATGTCTTCAAGATAAGAATAGACACGTGTTCCTCATTCTAGTGTATATGTGTGATTCATGTGTATTTTTATTGTTAATTGTTGTGGGAATGATTTTAAAATGAAAAACATTTTTAAAATTATAATGAATTCTATAAAATGGATTCATGTTTGTATAATGGGGTTCATACGAGTGTGGTTTGGATTGAAAATTTGGTAATTTTGTGGGTTTTGACAATGATGTTGTATGTGTGACCAATGGTATTCTTTATATACATTCACATATGTGTGTTTATATATGGAAAGTTCATGTTTTCACATGTGCATGGATGATGCAGTTGGTAATGGATAGACACATATGTGATGGTTCATGGGATTCCATGGGTGAGTATTTGAAATTAATGATTTGAAATGGGTTTTTTGAAATATTATTTCTGTGAAAAATGGTTTGGGTTTTATTTTTCCTTGAATGTTTTTGTTTTCATCTTCTAAAAATGGATTTTGGTTTTTTAGAAAGTGGCATTGGAAGAAGGATGTTTTGAAATTAATATGGAAGTGCTGATTTTTTTATAGATTATTTTTCTATATTTGCATGAGTTTGTTTTATGAGCCTATTTTTTCATGGGATGTTATTTTTCTATTTTCTAAAGGACTTATATTTATTTTGAATCATTGTTTTTTGTGTTATTCAGATTTTTCCTCCCAGAAATGTCCCCAAAGTTTCAAGGGAGTCAAACCTTGTTCTTAATTTTTATTGAGTATTGCATATATATCATGTTGATAGAGGTCCACTAGAGGCTTCATACAGTATTGATGAATTTTAGATCGTCTTCATATTTTCGGGAACTCCTAAATCTATTAGAGTTCATGTTGTTCTGGGATTATATTAGGTCCCATCTATAGATGAATGGGAGGTGTTTTCCCCTCTATTGTTGCAAGCTAGGATAATGTGGAATGTGTTTTCTATTTTTCCAATTGTTTATACATGAGGTAGTGATTAAAAATAAATCGAATGAGCTCCTTAACATTCAATAAGGCCAGTAGATGGTGAAGGATTGTGTTGAACATTTCATAGATCTAGCTTCTTTTTCCATGGAGATAGCATCGTAGTATCTAACGAAAGTATCCTTTTTAATTTTGGGTATTCATAAAGAGATGTATAAGTGAGACTGATCCTCCAAGGATCTTCATTTATAAAACATGGTGGATGAATCTTTTTTAGTCGAGTTGTCTCTAGAGCACATGGAGTAGGCAATTTGGTGTCTCATGTTTCACAACAAGGTTCCACATTTGGATAGATGTATTTGTTGGTGGAACCTATTTTAGATAAGTATCCTTAATTTGGTCTAATATCTAGTTATTATGACCATTTTGTTTTATGCCACTAGTGTGGACAGTGGGGTATTCGATGTCTTCTTGTCTTACTCCTCAAAAAACACTGCTTCTTTGAAGTTTTTCGGTTCATGTGAAGAAGTTTTTTAGGATTGTCACCAAAATAAGAAGTTTGGATCGAAGGATTTTAGTGCATGACTGTGTTTCATGAAATTCTTCAGTCATTGGGGCAATATCATTATGCCTTGGAGTGAATCTCGTGTAGAGATTGTAATTTCTATTGGTTCGGTAGGCCTTGGACCAGTTTTTTCCTTAATTTTGGGAGGGAGATGATTGATGTTTTCTATCAAAATTATTGATTCTAATATGAGTTTCTCCATTTTTATATGAATCTCGGTGGTTATGTTTATCTGGTTTTTATCTTTGAATCATTTTTTCATCATTGAGTTCGCTACACCCTTGTATTAGTTGTTCTCGATTTCAGCTATTCTTGATTAAAGATACATGTTCTTGTGGAGATTGATGTTTTTAGTTTGTGCTTCTGTTCTCTATTTGGTTGAGTTACATTCGTGGGTTTATCGTCTTTTCTGTTTTTTTGCTAATGTGGTAAATTATCGGTTTCATTAGTGTTGTTTTACAACTGGTGCAGGAAAATTGGATATTCTTTTTTATTGGGAGTTCCCATAATAGACCACCCAATGTAGATTTGTTGGAGTTCTCATTTATGTTTTTTGTGTTGGGGGTTTAAATATTGAACATGTTAGTTGAGTTATTATGGTTCATAGAACCCTACAGTGTTATTCAATTACAGTATGTGTTATGGATTCCTTTAGATATGGTCAGGTGTGACTCATAGAGTAAAAGTTCTCTATGTGGTTCATATTTCCATTGGTTATTGATCAGGCATTGAATTACTTTTTGGGTAACCTTCTGTTGGGTTAATTTATGGGAAAATAAATTTTATGTGGTGGGGATAATTTTCCTACCCCAACCGTATAAATTACATTATTTTATTATTTTCATGTCTTTGGTTATTTTAAAGGAGGTTCAGGTTGAGTCTATATTTAAAATTTTATATTTTAGAGTTTCCATGTGGCATTCTGGTCAATTCACAGTTTCTTCGCACATTTTATGATATAGTGTGGCCCAATGTAGGTAGAAATGTGTTAGGGGTTAGACTTTTGAAAGAATAAACTGCATGGTTTGTGTAATGTTGTTAAAACCATGTCAGCTGGTTGTGAAGTCAATTCCCCATTTACAGTAGCTATTATACAATAGGCACACAGTTTGGTAAACTATGGGGTCAAACCGTGTGAGCTACATAGATTTTTAAAGTCATAAAATTCTAAATATATCATCTTGTAATATTACCCAAACTACATCACCCATTCTTATTGGTCATTTTTGTTTCATGTAGGGGTCCCAAAATCCCTCTTCCTATAGATCATTGTCATCTATTGAGGCCCCTCCAAGTTCACAAAGCGAGTTTCATATGGGTTTGGCCCTATATTTCTTCTCATACAAATCTCGTATCTTAATTTCATGGTTCTTACATGGAGGTTTATTGTTTGGAAAAACCGTAGAGGCTATTGTAGATTCATTATAATTTTTTTATTTGGAACTAGGGTGGTCGGATTGTTCTTTGTATCATATTCTTCTTTCCCTTGAAAATTCATCACATTTGTATATTATTGATGTGGGTGTTTCAATTATTATTATTTCTAACTCATTTAATTGATTCTTGTGGATTTTTAACTAATATAAAATTTTTTTAGCATGGTTGTGGTATGATTTCCTTGATTGGTATGATGTTTCCATGTTTCAAAAATAATATTGCTAGTGGTTTTTAAAAATGTTTCTTTAATTATGTTACATAGTGTTTCCCATGATATGTTTTTTAAAATTTAAAATTTTCTTTTAAAAGGATGTTATGTGCTTTGGGTTGGGTTTACCATTAGTTATGTTTTGATATCATTATAGGTTAATGAATTTGACATGTTTTGTATGAATTTATTATTTTTTTTCTTGACTCATATGCGTAGTTTGTTGTGTTGGTTTGAAAACATGTGATGTATCATTAAAAATGGTTTTGGGAACATTCATAAATATTTTTGGTGTCCCATTTGATGTGGGAACATCCATGTGTTCTTGGAGTTCACACATAGATGGGAACAAATATGATAATGGAATTGGATAATCATTCTTAATTTGAAAATCTAGATTTCAAAACAATTATCCCTTCTCCTCCTTTATTCCATAAAACACCTATCACATTACAAATGGTCCCTCAGTTTTCAATGACTCAAATATGATTTCAACATTCCCCTTTTAATATTATCCCATTTTTAATATTAATGGTATGTCTTGATAAATGTATGACACAAATCCCACATGGATGTTCAAAATCTCTTGGTAACTAAATTTATATAAGGGCATGTATAACATTTTGTGATGCGGATCAATTTTTAAAGTGTTTAAAGTCATGTTTAGAATTGTGAATGTAAAATTAGTGTTTTATATTGAATTTGTAAAATGATGTGAACATGTCTTTGAAAATGTATTCTTGGTTTTTGAAATTTATGTCTCATTTGGAACCTATGATGCATTAGGTGTTTTGTTTCAAAACATGTGTGATGTGTATCTAATTGGAATTTTAAAATGTTTTAAGAAATGGTTTGAATGATCATCTCATATTAAGGATTAGTTGGAAATTATGAATTGTTTTTTATACAATGGGATCCATTACAAATGATCTATGTATATGGGTTATTTTTTTGTGGCATTTGTTTTTGGTGTAGGAAAGTGTGTTGGCGGTATGTAAAGTGAGCCAAATTGTGGGGGCCTACTACTAACAAACTGTAATATAACCCTAGGAATCTTGAGTAAAATTCAGAGGTTCAATTGATGGTTTCTTATCAAACCTAACATAACGGGTTGGTACCCCTTTTTTGTCAGGATTCCAAGTGGGATGTGCCCCTCGTGAGGCTAGTTTAAAACACCCAATTAGTTATTGACTATGGAGTTTCACAATACACCAACATGTGAGTCTGATTCGAGTATATCTAGGGATCACTCAATAAATGTTTTGAAAATTATTATAGGTTATTATCTATATTTTTTTCAATATATTCTGTTTCACTGGGTTTATTTTTATACTTATTTTTTATATGAAACATAGTTTGGTCTCTCTTTGTTTGGATTTTTGGTTTGGGTTTTTGTTTTTAAATGGAATTTGATTTGAAAATTGAGATGTGATTTATATTGTATTGAAAAAAGGAAATATGTTTTTATTTATTCAAAATTAGAAATATATATATATATATATATATGTATTTTCAAACTACTGGTAATAGACTATTTTAGGGAAAGGAACTATATAGATTCTTTGGTTGTTGCGTATTGATTTTTAAATATCACACCCTACTTGAACCATTTAGTGTCAGTAGTACCGAGATATTTTACAAGATCAAGTTTTTTACTAAAGGTTACTTTGCAGCAGATTGGTTGGTGGATGGTGGTGACCATGATGTCACATAGATATCACGTTTTTAGCAATCCAGATTTGTTATTTTTTTGTCATTTTCTTGATAAGTAATATGTGTATTAGTATTTATATTTGTTTGTACATATATTGAGATTTACTTGTTGATATTTCATTCTCTTGCTTATTTTATTTTATGTGATCCTGATTATTGGTGAAAAACATTTCCATCGTGAATACCTTGTCTCTTGACAGTAGTTTCTAGCCCATGGGGATCGGGAACGTCCTTCAAGACATGTCTTCAACTGGGTCAAATGTTAGGTTTGATGGGATCTCGGCTTCATTCATGATATGACACCATTAATATATGATATATTCTTGGAAAATATGGAAATATATATTTTTTGGATGATATTGTAAAAAATTATTATTTCTTTTTGGAATAACATTATTTTATTGATGATGTGGGGACCACTCCCAAATCTATAGAGTTTTTTGTTGGAGAAAAATAATTTTTTGATTGGATAAATAAATTATTGAAAAAAATAAGACATAGGAAATATTGATTAATAGATTTATGTAATCAAACCAACCCTATTTTTTCCATAAAATTATATTTTTTTTCTCATCAATTATAACATAAATACATATGTTAATTTATCCATGAGATAAAATAAAATTTTGTAAGACAACAAAATTTTTTCTATAAAAAAGACCAACATAGATATAAATTGTTTTTATTTTTTATTATTATAATCTACACTTTAAAACCTATAGTACTAAAATAAAATATTATAGTTTATATATTCACTACCCCCATGGTATCCACATTTACTAAATCTTTTGGTTATCTCTTTCCTCACACCCATAACCATCACCACTTCTAGGGGTTACAAATTCATCAATATTGGAAACCCATATCATCATTCTTATATTTGTGACTATCATTATTTCACCACCACTCATAATTTCAACACACATAACCACCCTATGTTCATCATATTAGTGGTTTATAATACTCCACCACTTGGTACACCCATCACTCTCTTGATTAAATTTTTTTTCCTCATATCCCCTCATTGAATAACTCACCCACTATTGTCCATTCTATCATAAATGTTATTAATTATACAATAATAATTTCACTCTAATTCATTTTATTAATTAATATTTACAAAACAAATTAATTTCAATTTCATTATACTCTGATTGGAATATATTTCAAATTTTTATGGATTTCTTTAAAATCACATTTTCTGTATTTTAACTATAATGAATTATTATTTCATAGAGAAACATAATAAATACATGAAACCAACATAAAATAAAAATTCTAATAAAAACCTTCTTTAAAGAATAAGACAGAGGAAATATTTATAAATCCTCAAATATGTGAATGGGAAAATTTATTATCCAAACCAAAAATTTCAATATTAATATTTAAACATGCATATAAGACATGATTCATGACATTGAAAATTTTCTCACCAGACATTCTTATAATAATACCTAAAAATATAATTGTATTGAATTTTTTAATGTGTTTTTATGGATTCATTTGAATATAACAAATGAATATATTTGCAATAGTCAATATTAATTATTTTATTTTTTATATACTAATTCAATTTTTCTGAATAAAAAAACTATTAATAAAAAAAGAATTTACAATTTAATTTCATGAAAAATTAAAATGGGGTAGGTGTTAGAAGATCATGGGGGAGTCAAATGAATGTTAAAATAACTTGATTTAACAAAAATGAAATAATTAAGAACTCCATTACAAATAATTTTTACCCAAAGTGTAAAACTAACATCATGTTTAAATTTAATTAATTAATTATCCCATTTAAATAATTAATATGAGGCCATGGCTTTTACATTTTAAGAACCATTTTTTATAACATGTAAAAAGCGAAAAATCATAATGTGTAACCATGAAAGGTCATATTTTTTTAATATCCAGTCATTTATAAAGAAATATTGTGTTTTTTCAACCACACAACAATTAAATGTTTGTTGTTGATATAAAATATAAATTTTTAGCATACACTGACTAAATATTGGTAGATTAAATTTTGATATTTTTTTATTTAACTTCATATCAAATTTGTGTTATTTTATGAAATGTGTATATCTTATATTCTATTTTCTCCTTAAATTTATTACAATTTAAAATAGTAAATATTAAAAAGAAATTTTTATTCATGTGTTTGAATTTTAGATTTATTTAGTTATTTATATTTAGTACTTATTTTTTATGAAATTTATTTCGTATATGTAGTACCATTAGTTCATGTTTATTGTTTATAGTACATGCTTTACACATAATATTAATATGATTTTATAACATATAATTTCTATGGATCATCTTATATGAGACTATATATTTTAAACCAATGATAACTTATTTAATATTACATTTTGTATACTGGTTTTTGAGACTATGTGAATGGTATATTCTTTTAAACCTACTATGTTTCAGGATTTTATAATTTATTTTATAAGACACTTTTAGAATAACTGAATTTTATTTTTAGTTTAATTTTTTTTATATAATTAATATACTAAGTTATTATTGTGTCATTTTTTATATGTTAAAATAAATTATTTTATTTTATTTTACTAATGATTAAAATATTTTATTGTTGTTTTGTTCTATCTCTAATCTATTTTCTTTTATGTTAAATTATTTATAATTTTTATATTTTGAAACCTAAATAATTTTTATGTTGTAATAATTTTCAATAATTTGATTTTAATTACATTATAGTGTTTGTATTAATCTAAAGATATTTTTAAGTTTATACTAATAAAAAAATATTAAAATATAATTTTAAAATATAATTTTAAATAATAACATATTTTTTAAATATCGTTTTTTCATTCTTATATCTATAATTTATGAATATTTACTCTATTCTGAATTTATTGGAATATTTTCATTAGGGACATGTTGAATGCAAGTAACATTTAGTTTTGTTGATATATTGTATGAAACATTAAGATTGTTTTACCTATTTCTACATTCCATGGTTGATATAGATGTTTCAATGGCTGGGGTATTTAATCGTCTTTGGTTTTGTTTTAATGGTGTCATGTACACTATGTAAAAGTAAGTGTTGATATTGGTAAATTTCTAATAGAATCTAATATTGGATCATTATGATGATAGTCGGGAAAAAATAAATATTTTATCTTTCAAATATTGAAACAAAATTATTATAATTCATGAATATTCTATGAATATTTTTTATTTACATTAAAACTTAAGATTATGGTGTATAATGAATCCTTAAAATCAAGTTGATCATTTTTATGTATTTTATTAATTTATTTGACTATAGGTGAGGTTTTTTACATATTTTAATGATAAAGTTTTGTAGTATTTTACATTATATATATATATATATTAAAATTGATTATTTATTGAAATAGTTTATGGTTTCAAACGTAGATTTTTTTTGTAGAAAATTATTTGGAAATTACGTGTGGTGGTTATAAAATATGGTAGCTTCTTGTAGTGTCCCTGAATAAAATTTTATTCGACCACCCTAACATGACTGTATGGAGACACACAGAAGTTCGCCCCCCATAAACTGAAAGGTCATTCTTATTAATTTTTTCTGATCAAAAAATAAAAAAAACATAATATCGAATTGTGTATGATGTTAACTATCATTATTGACTATATTTTCCCTTTGGTGATTGAGTTATTATAACCCATTTAAGGGTACCGTGTGATGTTCCATGGATGAATAATAGATATTATTGGTTTTTTGACTACATTAATGGTTGATAGTTGGTGAATATAAATGGATCCCCAATTACTAAAATAGTAGATGTGACATTCATTGGTGTACGTTTCGGTTCTTGGTGAAATACTGAGTGTTTTTAATGTGGTAGTACCTTAATGAATATGTTGAAATCAATGTTGTGGTGTGATGTTTGTATTGCAATGTGAACTAAAATATGTAGTATATTTATTATGGACTTCAAATCATGTGTATGGTATCCTTATTATTTAATAATGTAGGTAAATAGATTTTAAAAAATATATTAATTACTATGAACCCATCACCGCAAATTTACCCCTTATGTGCTTATAATAAGTGATGGATGAGAATAATCTATAAATCCCACCTCTAAGAAGAAATTGATTGGTGACTAGAACTATGGTTATATCATAAACAAATACATTATGAATTACTCTCTATGAGTAATGTGTAAAGATAAGTAAGATAATACTATATTTATTAAAACTAGGTCAGTTTGGAAAGTCATCAGAGTTGGCCCACTACACAAGAAAAAAAATTCCCGATCACCATGGATTAAAGATAATCACACAGAAAAATATCAATCACTTGGGAAGGGGTTTTCAACATGTAAATGGCATGGCCCCTGAATTAAATGAGACAACCACACACATAAAATAATATTCAATACCAAAAGAAAATAATATACCATAATCAACACAATACATTATGTACAAAAATTCAACAATAAGGTATATGGATGTTATCTCAAAATAAGAAACCAAAACTCAAAATAAATGTTACAATGTTGAAAAACGACCAAGTAAAATCCATTGGGCCTAAAAATACCAAAAATGACTCGAAATGAATGCTTCCTTATGAGACCATATCTCCTCCAAAAAAACTAGATTATGGTAATCAAGAAGATCCACCACAATACATGGTTCCTTAACCATTACAGGTGTTCTGCATAACCAAATATGTAAACAACCAACAATCCCGAGGAGGGTGTGAGGAAAAATCTAGAAGGATATCACAATGAATCAACTTAGGGATTTTACACCTAATAACAAATAAACTAGTTATGAAACATTTTAAAAACTAACCCAACATGAACGTATACAATTTCCACATAAACCATCAATATCCCTTTGGATTCCTTTTTCAATGAAAGGCATGGTTTGACAAAACAATTTACAAATATGGTTCAAATAGCTAAAGAATTCTCGAAGATACAACCCAATCACTAATATAAAAAATAATAATAAAAGTGATAAGAACATCAATATAATATAACTATTTAAATGGAATATAAACTAGTTATATTAATAGAAGATGTCATGTCAAATTCCCATAATCAAATGAATAAATAATAAAAACCAATCCATCATGATTAAGTTCACCTAGATGATCTAACCATAATGAATAAAATGACTTGTTGAAAATTTTCCCTAGATGTAAATGAAATGTCAAATGTTATTCCCACCCAAAGGCTCACCCAGCTGCTTAGATACAAATTGAGGCTTGCACAATCCTCCATTTTAGGCATATACGGTCAGATGTAATAAAATGGAACACCACATAGACTTCCCTCTAACATACATGTGTTCACTCATCCAAACCCCTCGGTCACACACTAATTAACCCATGTGATACTTCATTAAAATACCTTGCATGCATGTTCCCATATCAATAAATCTATAACATAATCTGTTGCATAAACAAACATGATGAATTTAACCAAAAACACATTTTCAATGTAAACCGATTACTAAAACCACATTATAAATTAATTTTAGTTCAAAAAAGTCATTTAGAAATTTTATCAAACACATATTTGGTATACAAGGCATCCATATTTGGAAAACCCCACTTTAAACTCCTAAATATCCAAAATCAACCTCAAAACACAAAAAACATGCCATATGTACCAAGAAATTTTATTAAATTTTAAATATAAATGATATAATAAAAATATGATTCATAATTTAGTGGTATTCCAAAAAAAATGTACCTAAATTGGCACAGTAATAGATTCGGTACAAATATATTGCCCCTTGATGAAGACAACCAAAATGAGGTATAATAAAGCCTCATACATTTAAGACCAAATAAATAAGACCAAAACACCTATCATAAACTTATAACTATCCAACACCTCCCCCATGGTACCACATCCCCATGAAAATTGAAGCACTCGAACATGTTGGTGAAGAGGAAGAAGAAATTAAGAAGAAAACGTGTTTAATCCAGCAAAACACCAAGAAAGAAATGGGAAATATACATTGGCAGGAGGGGAGATTTTCATTACCAATGTTGTAGGGATTCACATGCCTCAAGATAAAGGATGACCCAAAAAACATAAAAACCTGATATTTTAAATTTCGTAATATAACTATTTTTAAATAGATGGACAGGGTTGTACAGTATGTCCTCACATTTAGGAAAACCATGCGCAAAATGTGTGGGCTGCACATTCCACCCAAAACATGCCACAATGTTTACAATGGTGTTTTTTGAAATGTTTGGAAAACTGTTCTCAGACTGTGTGAAATGAAATACTCAAAACATCATCTCCCCTTAAATGGATGTTGTAGGGTTTAGAAAAATAATGCACTAATCATATGCCCATTTCAGTCTCACAATAAACTCATATTTTTAACCCATGAGACATGAGGACTCCAAAAAAAACCCAACATTAAATAAAACCAAAATAATAATCATGGCCAATCATATATCACAAAATCCACACCATGCAACTTATGTCCCACAAAAAGTAATCTAGAATTCCTAGATGAAAACAAGTGAGGTTGTTACTCCCTTACCCAACATTCCCACTCACATGACTCTTGATTATCACCACCATGTTTCTAGAGAAAATGAACCTATGGGATCATTTCCCCACAAATAACTTCATTATGAACATTAATAATACAAATAGTATAATCCACTATATTTTATTGGGGATATAAATCTACATATTTTCACTCCAAAACATGATATGGGTTAGGAAGGTATCTCGCTAGCTAGAATTCTTGGAAGACATTCAGAATCATGGTCATCTGTGTTGGTATCTCCAACTAGAATATTACCTTCCCATAATTCTTGAGAACACTAAATAAGTGGACATAACATGGCTCTAACAACCCATGGTTTCCCAAATGATTTCATACTAACTAAACAAATACAGATAAGAAAAACATGGTCACCCACCTTAAATTACATTGGATGATGATGATAGTCAGTGTACTACTTATAGAAGATATGAGAAATCACTAGTCATTTCGGAATCACCTAAGCTATCAATGTCATATATTTGAATGGGGCTCATTCAATCTAGTGAAAACTATCCCATCTCGGCCCTAAACACTAGGTATTATCATGTTTCAAATACAATGCCTCAAATTGGGAAATCCGTATTGAAACATGATAATTATTTTTAAAAGAAAACATTACCCATGGTAGGGGATTATCTAATGGACCCTCAAAATCGAGCACACACACCTACAATTTATCCTTCAGAGTATGGATAGTCTATTTTGAGTGGCCACCAATATTTGAGTGACATGTGGTGCCAAAACTCAACTTGGTTCCAAAATCCTCCTTGATTCCCACCCAATATTGAGATGTAAAATTGGCATCCTGGTGTTTCACAATCACTGAAGGCACTCCTGGAAGCTAAAACCCTCTCAAACATACATTTTTTAGAGGTCGTCTACATTCGATAACTACATGATCAAATGAAATCATACTTTTTCCATCTGATAATGTACAATAATCAATATTTAATCAATCCAAGTTGTTGAATAAGGTAGAATGATCCTGAAATACATTTAGATATCATCCCACATTCAAACTAGAACTGGACGTCAATTCAAAAACCATACATGTCTCTGACGCCAAAAATTGGTCCTCTGAAAAGACAAGAACCTATAAACTAAATCCTCTATAGCATTCCATATATCCAGACACTAATACCATCCTCTTAGGTTATAAAACATTGTTTTATCCCCATATTAAACCACCCAACTAAAACGATGTGCCTTGTTCATAACCTATGTATAAGGCATAAAGAACCAACTTACCACTTTCAAAAGTGGATAAAACCATCTAGAGACCAAGACAAATCACCCAAGGTCTTCCTATCAATTAAAGAACTAATAATATAATGATTTGTGTGGTAGGATGTCTACAAAATCATCACCCAATCAAGAAAGGGTGTACAATAAACAATTATTAACAATAAATACTCTATTTTCATCTATATGTCTAGTCATAGTTTTCAAAACAAGGTCATCAAACCACAATCATCCAAAAATTCAAAAACATACTACATAAGAAGATTCCTACTCAATTCATTAATGACCACATTTCCATTCCCAAGAATATACACAATATCAAAATAATCAATCTAAAAGTATTCCACTAAGAACCTATGCCTAAGAGTTTTGTCCTTATGAGTAAAAATGTACTTGAGGATCTTATATTGTGAATACACTATGAAATGGTCTCTAAGGAGGTAGCATAACCACATCATCAGTGTATCCATAACTACAAAAAATTCCATGTTGTTTGTTGGATAGTTCCAATAATGTGGAAAAATCATCCGAAAGCTATAGGACACCATGAGATCATCATGCTTTAGCGTATTCCCCAAACCCACACCATAATCATTACAATATACCACATACATAACCACATTTCTATTGAATATCGAAACCATATGGGTTGTTAAATGGGTCTTCCACTTCATAAAATAACTCTCATACATCTCATCTGACTAAAACCTTACCCATTTCGAGGTGAAATCTATCAAGCGAGAATTATGCAAAGAGAAGTGTCGGACCAAACAAGTATAATACCTATCCAATCCAAGAATAATGTTAATCATGAAACCTTTTGTGGTTTTCATCCAATATATGACTACATGAATCTTCTCTAGATCCACTAAAACATATTCCTCCAAAATCTCTTGTCATAGAAGCATCACTTCCTAAATTCAAAACCACTACATTAGAAACTTGGAATATAGATTTTGATCACTCTAAACACACACAAAAACATCCATATGCACTATATTGTCCTTATTCTTCTTTGGATACACCAATATGTCTTATAAAAACATTAACTCTATGGAGTCCATGATTTAATGAAAGATCGGGTTCATTAGTGGAATGAAAAAAGTTTCATAATTGGTGAGATGAAATGGAATAACCAAATATTAAAAATTTCCATAAAAACATTAAAAGGACGCCTTGGTTACATTACCTTCTTAGACCCTCAATTGATTGTTCTCTGGTTATAGTTTAATTTCCAAAAACCAACTGACCCATCTAATAAAGTAAAATAGATCCACATTTTGGGAAATATGTATTTATTTTTATCATCGCCTGATTATGATTTTGGTAGACATGGAAAATTTAGATGAAAAAATACACCTTATTTACAAACAAAACCATAAAATTTATTGGTGGTGCACTAGGGAGAATAAAACCCTTTCCCTATATATCCTCATGTTGATACCTCAACTCCTTAAGATTGGATGGAGCCATCTGATATGAAAAAAGGGTGATCAAACTCATCTTGAGGAGAATATGAATAGAAAACATGACTTTTGATTGAGGTGTATGATTTGATAAATCATTCAGAAACACATCTGGGACTCATTTAATGACCAATAGAAGATCAATTTCTGAACGCTTCTCAACAATATTAAAAAAAACCTACAATAAAAGAATGAGACCAATTATAACTCAGAAGAAATTTTTCCTTTCATCCCTGATCATGAATCCCACTCTTCCTGGTATATGTTGGTTCTCCAATTAGTAGTATGGAATTTCTCCCTATGGTAATAAAAGTACACTATAATATTGAAACTAATCAACAAATTAAAGTATATAATAAGATCAAATACATATTGGTCTAAAATATAAGTCTGAATATACCTGCACTCTAGCTACCAAAACATGAAAGTAATGGAACTTAAATCCTTAATAATTTTTCCTACATAATGGGTTCAACAAGTCCAGGGAATATGAATTAAAATTCACCTTTATACCCAAAAAAAATCTATCAACATATGTGAAATTAAATAATGAGATGAACCAATTTAAAATAAAATTGATTCCATATAAGAACAAATAAACTCCATACCTTGAATGCTGGTAGGACTTGAACTAAGGTAATATATAATGACATCCATTTCATGTAGTCTCCCTAGATAAAACACGATCTATGTATTGTTTCCCTTTTGATAATTCTCATTCCCATAATAATGTGATCCTCCACAATTGTAATTATCTAACTGTGCCTGAGATATATTATAGAAAATGTATCATCCACTACACCCATTCAAAGACAACTGACGAACGCCCAATATATTCTGGAAATAATTACTATAGAGTAATTTCCTTAGAGTCTCTAGGAAATTCAAACTAGTGATTCTATCCATTCCAAACTAGTAACATAAAATCATTCTATACCAGTAGAATATAGAAATTGTTGTTCTCAGATAATATTGGACACTCTTTCCACTACCTCTCTAAGACTCATCCGTATTCCTCTTGAATATTGATGTAGATCTCTAGATACCAACCATAAAATGAACACCACTAAGACATGTCTTACTAGAAAAATCTACCTCTTCCATCATTTCCTTGTCAACTGCCTCTATGTAGGTCAGCTAAAATTGATGAATGATCATATATTTTATCCCTATCCTGAATCCCATATCAATAAACCATGACTTGAGATATTAATTTTTGGGGATATTTAGATATAGATAAAACAACTTAGAAATTATAGTGTCAAATTAAATCACCGAATTATCATCATTCTCCAACATCAAATAATCATCGGTCATCATAACTATTATGGTCTATGAGTAAAACTACATACTAAATTCCACATTGAAAGTGGTCCATAAGAGGTACTCATGCTTTCCCAAAATAATTATCTACTCCCAAAACATCTTAGTTATTCCCTATTGAACATTCATAACAAATATAGTTTTAGAGGTATTAGGTTTCTTTTATATATTAATAATTCACTCAGTAAGGTGTAACCACTCATCGATATCATAAGTTCCCTTATCGCCACAAAAATGATGGATTCTGTCTCAAAAACTCCAAACCACGGTTCATGGTTCGTGTCAGCAAAAAAAATCATTTCTCCCCCAAGGCTTGGATAATCTAAATTACTGATTCCAAAAAATTAGGACAAATTATAGGGTTTTATGCATGGTGCACTCCACTACACAAAAAAAGATGTCCTTCTTTATGGAATTTTCTATTATAAAAATGGAACAAGATTCATAAAGTATTATCCAACATGAAAACAATATAAAAGCACCAAAATAAAACCCCACAACATTGGAATCCTAAGAAACATGATCTCGGAAGGAGAAACAAAATCACAAAACCATAATTGGGAATAAAAAATAAAAATAATCTTGAACCACCCATTTAAACTATGGTTCTACATGAAGAAGAGCTGTCGAGGGACACCCCCATTCCTACCTCCTGAGTCACAATAATCATAGATCAAAACTACATCTAAATCCAAAGTCACATAACATTCTCTGATACCATTTTTTATTAAACCAATTAAGGTTAACCTGAGGAAACAATCAATTATTCCCACCACATTCCCCAATGTGTGTTCCCAATCACAACTTGCTGGTTAAAAACATCTGGCATAACCAATTAGTACATGGGAATGGGTTTTCCATAGTTATAACATATATAACCCATCCATTAAACCCGATGGCCTTGTTAACATAATCATATTCAACATTAAAAGTAAATAATATATCATAAATAATGATATACATCATGTACCAATATTCCACACAAATAAATATAAGTGGAATCAAAAAAGGCTCATGTAGTACATTCTCTGAGGCTCACTCAGTCACTCGGTCCATTGGAAACAAATAAAGGTTCGTATAGTCCATTCTATGAGGCTCACTCTATCACTAAAAATAACCAAAATGGAATATTGAATGTTCTTCCCTCCATGGTTTACAGAGACACTTCGAAAACCCCATTCCCATACCCTGGTTAACCCATTCCCTATTACAAGATAAAAAACGACAAGAAATTTACCATATAAAACATGATGTAATAAAATCCATTCTATAATAAAAACATTCCAAATTTATACAAACACAATTTTAAAAAATAAAAATACATTTTAAACAAATATTAATTTTTTTAATTGAAAAAAACTAATTTTATCCATTTTATATAACATCTACTGAGAATAGAAGCCACCCCAATTTGGAGAACCCCACATTAAACAACCAAATTGACAAAACATTCCATGAAATAAATCATAGATGGAATATAACAACAATTTGTTTAAATTTAAATTTTTAAAAAACTTCTGGTGAATCAAAATTTAGAGTTTTTTCATGGATAAAACTATTAAATAGTTCTGCATTCCTCATATTTGTTCCAAATATCATCACCAAAGATGAATAAAACCCTTATAAGGTAGAATAATTCCCTAAGAATCTTAGTAGAAGGAAATCAAAGAAAAAAATAGCAATTATAACCCTAGTTTTATCAACACCTTCCCTGGGTTTTCATATCACTTCGAAAATGGACAGAATAGAATAAGAGTTGGAAGAGGAAGAAGAAATAAAGGAGAAAATAATTACCTCATGAAAAAACACTATGAAACCAAGGATAAATCTACCAAGGTAGTGGGGAAGATATCTATATCCATAAGAGGCACTTTATAAAAGTCGAAGAAGGAGAAAACTCAATAAATTTAAAAACTAACAAAGAAAAGTTGGTAATTACATTATTTTTTATGAGATGGATAGGGTCATGTGGTTTTTTTCCAAGTTAGGAAACACTTTCTGTAACTATTTAGGTTCCACTATTCACCCAAATAGGCCACAATATTTTATTTTAGGTGATTTATACATTGATATTCCTCAAAAATGTCCTCAAATACCAAAGAACTCTTGAAGAACACTAGGACCTCATGAAGGCCATCTTAATCACAAACCAACTAATATAGACTAGAAAAATATTTTATAAGTTTCAAGGGTGAGGATAATATGTATACTCATATGGATACATCCCAGACACTCTCATGGAAAAGATAAAGAATATATATATATTACTAGTTTACAAAAAATAAAATAAACTCTTCACCTAAATAGTTGTACAATGTTCCCACGCCAACCATGTATCTCTAACCAAACTGACATGTATTTAAAAATTTAATATATCACCTAATTTCATTTCAAGGTACCAAAAAATAATTCCCCCACTAATTTTATTTACTTCCCCAACATCGTACATCTGAATCCATCTCACTATAATAAATAATCATTCCTAAAAATACATGGGAAATAGTAAAATATCATAATACTCATACATCAAATCATCTCTCAATAAATATCCACATATCCATATAGAAATCATATAGTATTTTAGATCCATGGAAACCCATACATTTTTTATTTCACAGGAATCCATCATAGACTATACACAACATACCTATAAAAATCCCAAGGACATTATATCTGTAAATAAAAGTGTGCAAAAATAACCACAATCTATTTCATACCACTCCAAACATAAATGAAAAAAATAAACATTGTTCATACCATTTAAAATATAACATGGTGAATAAAATGAAGATAAATTGGGTAGTGAGCCATCTGTTACTCACCAACATATATGATGTAAAGACCCGTAAAATTCAAGGAAAATTTTTTCTTAATTTTCTTTAGAATTTTACAAGAGCGCGGTTTCAGACGGCACCTGATTCCGAGGCCCGGAGTGCCCGGAATTAATTTCCGAAGTTTGGCTCGGGTACGTTCAGTGAACGAACGAGCGGGAATTCCTAACTTTTGATCCGGTGCTCGGAATTGAAATCCGAGGGCACCGATGAACTCGCAGCGCCGATATTCGCTTAATGAGACCTTTTCGGGAGTTGCGTTTGTTGCGGGTTGAAAGTTAGTTTTTTGGGGGAATTTATAAAAAAGTTGAATAAAAAGTGTAATTCTTTTTATTTTACTTTTTGTAGGTTAACTCCTCTCAAAGGAGGTTGGAAGTGGGACCCACACCCACATAACCTCCCTTGGGAGGATTAAGTGTGGTGGGGCCCACACGAACCCCCCCACCTTTTCAACTCCCCACTCTCCCTCTTAATGTCTTGACAAGTTAACTTCTAATTAATTATACAATTCATGTATATTAAATAAGTGAGTTAATTAAGGGAGTTAAACCCTTTTTGAATTTCAAACCTTTGAAATTCTTTTTGTGAATAAAATAAGACTTTGTCTTATTTTGTTGGGTTAGAACTCTTAGTCACCTTGGGAGGTTTTCTTGAGAGCTTTGGAAGCTTTCCTTCTTCTTCTTCAACTTGACGAAGAACCTTCAAAGAACGAAGAACGCGAAGAACGTCGTTCTTCAACGAAGAATTTCTTCGCCGAAGAACACGGACTTTCCGCGACGCCTTATCCGCGACGTGACGTTCTTCTTCCGTATCATCTTTTCCGCGACGAACGCCTTCGACAACGACTCTTCCTCCGACGTCAAAGGAATCGACACCGATATTCCACGACTCCGTCAACGTGCGACTATCGAGGTAGAGATTCTTGAGTTCGTTGTTCTCTTTATAATTTGACTTTCCTCAAGACTTGACGTAGAACGCTCAAGATCCGACGAAGAACGCCGCTCCGCTCTTCTTCGTCTTTGGTGTCAACGAGGGAGAACACCGCACCTTCCTCGGACAACCTTCGTCGACGTACAAGGATTCGCCAACGACGTGCCTCTTCAGACGCACCTCTTCGTCGTCGAATTTGACGAACGACGACCGCGACGCCCGACTTCCGCGACGCCGTCTTCCGCGGACGTAGTCGAATCCTCGATCTTGTACCCAAGGTAGGGGTTGTTGGTTCATTTTTTCTTTATTCTTTTTCCTTTAACGTGGATCTCGCATGTCTAACTTGATGCTTGATTGTTTAAGTTGCGTTATTAATTTAACGTGAGGGGGCCGGACCGCACGAACACGGCCGAACCCCCCTCCAACGTTCATGTTCATTCATGCGGGTGGAAGCAAGTAGCGTGGTGCCGTCGCACCACGCGGATGATCGTACAATTAATTTACGTGGCGCCGTCGCGCCACGCCGAGGGAAAATCTTCAAGAACGCGACGCCGTCGCGCCGCGTTGAAAAGAATCGAAGCATGGCGAAGGGGCGCGGTGCCGACGCACCGCGCCGAATGACGAACGCCGCGGCCGGTTCCGGGCCGCGGCGGGACGAGGAGACCGCGGCCGGTTCCGGGCCGCGGCGGAAGAAAAGACCGGCGGCCGGGCCGCCGGCGTCGGAAGTCGAAGGCGGGACCGGAATTTCTGGTCCCGTAGGAAGAAACCGGCCGGCCAGCTGGCCGGCCGGACGTCACAAAACCGGGGAATTAAATTCCCCGGCCGGTCCATTAAAACCCCCCTCTTAATGAGGGGGGCGGTTCTTGAGGAAAGGGGGCAGCGCCCCCTTTGGTCCAGCCGCCAGCAGGCCCCCCCACGTGAGGGGGGGGGCGGTTTGAAGAAACCGGCGCGGCCTTGTGCCGCGCCACCTTGAAGGAACCGCGGGGCATAGCCCCGCGTGCGCAGCCCGTGCGGCGCGCCCCGCCGCCGGCGCGGCCCGCCGCCGCCGCCAGCGCGGCCCGCCGCCGCCGCGGCCCGCCGCGCCGCCGCCCGCCGCCGCCGCGCGCCGCCGCCGGCCTCCGCGCCGCCGCCGTCCGCCGCCGCCGGCCGCCGCCGCCGCCCAGGGGGGGGGGGGGGGTCGGGCCGGGTCGGCCCGGACCCGGACCCCCCCGTTTCGAACCTGATTTGGTTTTTGGCTCATAACTTGAGCCTCGGACCTCCGAATGACGAACCGTCTGCGGCAACGCGATCCTTGGATCGAGACGGTCGTTTCGATGTATCACACTCAAGGTTTCGGGTTACTTTGAGTTCGGCCGGGTTGGTTCGTTCACGAAACCAACCGGGCCTTCGGAGCAGAAACGCTCATATCTTGAGCCACGAACGTGCGATTGACGCGCCGTCAGTCGCGTTGTGTTCCTCTTAGTGAATCGGATCTTTTGGCATACTCCGCCCGAGGTTTGGACGCAGGTGGAGTACGGTCGGGTTGGTTTTTCCTTAAAAACCAACCGGGCCCCGGAGACGAAAATGCCAATAACTAACAGACCGGGCGTCCGATTGACGCGCCGTCTATTTCGTTGACTTCCTCTTGACGATACGAAACTTTTGGCACCCTCCGCCCGAGTTTTGGATGCAGTTGGATAGTGGCCGGGTTGGATCGCACCGAAATCCAACCGGGCCCCTGGAACGGGAAAAGCTGTTATCTTTCAGACAGGACGTCCGTCTGACGAACCGTCAGCGGCGTTGATGATCACGATGAGAAACGGTCCCTATGAGTATACCCTATGGGAGTTCGGGGTACAGTTGAGATACGGCCGGGATTGGTTTCGCTCTCGAAACTAACCGGGCCCCTGGGACGAAAAGGCTAATAACTCACAGACCGGGCGTCCGATCGACGCGCCGTCTGTTGCGTTGAGACCCCTGTGACGAGACGGACTTTTGAGACACTTCTTCGTGGGACCTTGTGATACTTGGAGTATCGACCAGTAGCTCGTGGAGCGGACCCTCCCGAAGACGAGCGTGCAGAGTACGGAGACCGTGTAACTAGCTGAGACCTGACGACTGCTTGACCGACTCGACTTGGAGTGAGTCGACTAGCCCAGTGGACGGAGCACTACTTTCTGAGGTGCAGACCCATGGCGGACGGAGTACGTGTGTGACAGTGCAGACCCGCGGTACTCGTCCGGAGAGTACCTCAGCAGGCTATCTGGGTAGCGCCCGGTATTTGGCGACAGACCCTCAGCGGACGGAGCGCCTGGTAGTTGGCAGCAGACCCGCAGTACTCGACAGGAGGAGTACTTCAGCAGTCTTAGGTTAGCGAGCAGTACCTCGGAGTCGTGATAGGACCACTGTACACTCTAGAGACGGAGCTCTTCAGCAGTTACGGTTTCGATAATGAAAATCCTGGTTTGAGCTGAGACTTTTGACCTTGTGTTAACTTCATGATTGATATGGGTCACTTGATAACTTAGGTATATGTATGGGCATATACCTGGGTAGTGGTTATCCGTTGATCTCATGATTCTTGTGTTTCCTCATGACTGAGATGGTTACTTAATAACTTAGGTATATGTATGGGCATATACCTAAGTAGGGTTTATCTGTTGAGATCTTCTTGTGTTTATCCTTGTTGGTTTTAGTGAGACCTTGAGGGTCTCGGGGTCCCTACTGAGTATCGTTATACTCACCCCTGCACGGGCTATGCCCGCACCTCGTTGTGTTGGTTGCAGACGACGGACAGAGCTGACAGAGGCCGAGTGTTCGAGGACTGGACGGTATCTGGAGGTGGACTATACGATGAGGCGGTACCCGGAGGTGGACCACTGGGCGGGATATACACGGAGCAGACGGCGGGACCCGAGGAGCAGAGGTGCTATCTGTACCCACCCTTCAGGTGGGATTTCCAGTGGACAGCTCGGCGTAGCAGCTTTACTTTTCAGTCGCTGTTTTCCCTTTCGAGTTGTACTTTACAGTTGGGCTTGTATTTCCGGCCCTTTTACTTTTCAGCTCTTCTTTTTGTACTTAGTGTTTCACTTCCGCTTGTACTCTGTGGTGCTTGTTTTCTTTTATAAAGGCAATTCCTTCCCAGTTAACGGGTTTTTACGCCTTTGGTGCTAGCCGCCAGCCCCTGGCCTATGGAAGGCGGGCTTGGGGTAGTCACGGCACGGGCCCCGAGGACGGGTCGTGACAAATTGGTATCAGAGGAGTTCGGTTCTACCGCAGAACTTATAACTCTGATGTTTCTTTCTGTGAAGCAATAGTGTTGAGAGTACCGAGTGTGGTTTTCAGTTCAGGGAGTCCAGTGTTGGTGCGGGCGGCCGACGTATCCATACACCAGGACCCTGACAACTGATTTCCGACTTTGTGCACGAAAACACTGATTGCGTGTGTGTTTTCAAAAGTTTTTCCCCTTTAAACAGCTCAAACCAGGTCAGCTCACCAGGTATAATCGTTTGATCGTGTTACGTTGTTTCTTTCAGGATGGCCCCACGACAGCCAGCTAGGGTTCCGAGAATCGAACGTGACGACGGCCCACCGAGCGACGAGGCCTCGGTGCAGGGCCCTTTGTCAGCAGTGGCACCGGCGGTAGCTCTACCCGCCGAGCCCCCGATGCTTCCAGCAGCAGCCGCTGACGATGCACGTCGCCTCAGCGCACTGCATGAGTTTCAGCGCCAGCGACCGCCCAGGTTTCGCGGGGAGACGGATCCCCAGGCTACAGAGGACTGGCTGGAGGCAGTTGTACGAGTGTTTAGGCTAGTGAGGACACCAGCAGACCTCATGGTGATCCTCGCTGCGAGCCTACTACACGCAGCAGCAGGTAGGTGGTGGAGCCACTTGTTTCAGTTTTGCGATGAGATGGACTTCGCATGGGAAGACTTCGAGACCTTCTTCAGGGTGGAGTTTGTGCCAGTATCTCTACACCCCGAGCGTGTAAAGGAGATTCTGCCTTTGACGCGTGTTTTTCGATTAGAAGCCGAGTCATCTGTGGGCAGTAGACAGATGATGCAGAGGTCCAGGAGGACCAGACCAGCAGATGGGCGATCTCGGGTTTTAGGACCAGTGGTGCAGGGCACCCGGAGTGGGAACAGAGCTAGCCGTGCAAGGAGCAGGTTGTGTTACTCATGCCGAGGAAAGGGACATCTGGCACGTGACTGTCCGACTCCCGATCCGCAGGCTTTGGGAGAGCCACCGAGATAGAGGCAGCGACAAATGCTTGAGCAACAGTAAAGCAGGTGGACAGGGGAGGAACTAGTGGATACGTCTTTTGTACTTCTAGTTCCATGTTGATGTTGCTTTTATGTAGCGTCTTGTATTATGATCGGCAATAATAAAAGACGCATACTTTTGTGATGTTTTCTTTCCTGTCCTCTTTTGTGATGTTACTAAGAGGTTCCAGTTGACTGTTGACTTGACCCTCACTTGTGAGACATCTACTGGAGGAGACCCAGTTACCACACACTGATGCCGACAGTGTGACTCAACCCTTGGAGGCGAGAGTAACGGTTGGATCTCTTAGTAGTAGCGTCGAGGCCTTACGACGTCATCCTTGGTATGGATTAGTATCATCCATGTTAGGATTGACTGTTTTAGGCAAAGAATGTGGTTCATCCAGGGGATGAGACCAGGTTTCTCTTTTCGGCAAAGAAGAAATCTCGCAGCTCTTGTGGGACCAGAGATGGTCCGGGCCACGTCAAAAGAGGTCCATGTCATCCAGGAGCGGGTCCTACATGGACGATCGATTCCTCTTGTGTGCAACTGATGGCGGCACGGGAATCTCCAGGAGAGCACATGGGAGCGGGAGGCTCAGATGCGTGCTCAGTATCCTCTTTTTGTTTCCCTAGTTTTTGATGTAGCTTTACGGGGACGTAAAGCCCTGAGGTGGGAGTAATGTAAAGACCCCTAAAATTCAAGGAAAATTTTTTCTTAATTTTCTTTATAATTTTACAAGAGCGCGGTTTCAGACGGCACCTGATTCCGAGGCCCGGAGTGCCCGAAATTAATTTCCGAAGTTTGGCTCGGGTACGTTCAGTGAACGAACGAGCGGGAATTCCTAACTTTTGATCCGGTGCTCGGAATTGAAATCCGAGGGCACCGATGAACTCGCAGCGCCGATATTCGCTTAATGAGACCTTTTCGGGAGTTGCGTTTGTTGCGGGTTGAAAGTTAGTTTTTTGGGGGAATTTATAAAAAAGTTGAATAAAAAGTGTAATTCTTTTTATTTTACTTTTTGTAGGTTAACTCCTCTCAAAGGAGGTTGGAAGTGGGACCCACACCCACATAACCTCCCTTGGGAGGATTAAGTGTGGTGGGGCCCACACGAACCCCCCCACCTTTTCAACTCCCCACTCTCCCTCTTAATGTCTTGACAAGTTAACTTCTAATTAATTATACAATTCATGTATATTAAATAAGTGAGTTAATTAAGGGAGTTAAACCCTTTTTGAATTTCAAACCTTTGAAATTCTTTTTGTGAATAAAATAAGACTTTGTCTTATTTTGTTGGGTTAGAACTCTTAGTCACCTTGGGAGGTTTTCTTGAGAGCTTTGGAAGCTTTCCATCTTCTTCTTCAACTTGACGAAGAACCTTCAAAGAACGAAGAACGCGAAGAACGTCGTTCTTCAACGAAGAATTTCTTCGCCGAAGAACACGGACTTTCCGCGACGCCTTATCCGCGACGTGACGTTCTTCTTCCGTATCATCTTTTCCGTGACGAACGCCTTCGACAACGACTCTTCCTCCGACGTCAAAGGAATCGACACTGATATTCCACGACTCCGTCAACGTGCGACTATCGAGGTAGAGATTCTTGAGTTCGTTGTTCTCTTTATAATTTGACTTTCCTCAAGACTTGACGTAGAACGCTCAAGATCCGACGAAGAACGCCGCTCCGCTCTTCTTCGTCTTTGGTGTCAACGAGGGAGAACACCGCACCTTCCTCGGACAACCTTCGTCGACGTACAAGGATTCGCCGACGACGTGCCTCTTCGGACGCACCTCTTCGTCGTCGAATTTGACGAACGACGACCGCGACGCCCGACTTCCGCGACGCCGTCTTCCGCGGACGTAGTCGAATCCTCGATCTTGTACCCAAGGTAGGGGTTGTTGGTTCATTTTTTCTTTATTCTTTTTCCTTGAACGTGGATCTCGCATGTCTAACTTGATGCTTGATTGTTTAAGTTGCGTTATTAATTTAACGTGAGGGGGCCGGACCGCACGAACACGGCCGAACCCCCCTCCAACGTTCATTTTCATTCATGCGGGTGGAAGCAAGTAGCGTGGTGCCGTCGCACCACGCGGATGATCGTACAATTAATTTACGTGGCGCCGTCGCGCCACGCCGAGGGAAAATCTTCAAGAACGCGACGCCGTCGCGCCGCGTTGAAAAGAATCGAAGCATGGCGAAGGGGCGCGGTGCCGACGCACCGCGCCGAATGACGAACGCCGCGGCCGGTTCCGGGCCGCGGCGGGACGAGGAGACCGCGGCCGGTTCCGGGCCGCGGCGGAAGAAAAGACCGGCGGCCGGGCCGCCGGCGTCGGAAGTCGAAGGCGGGACCGGAATTTCCGGTCCCGTAGGAAGAAACCGGCCGGCCAGCTGGCCGGCCGGACGTCACAAAACCGGGGAATTAAATTCCTCGGCCGGTCCATTAAAACCCCCCTCTTAATGAGGGGGGCGGTTCTTGAGGAAAGGGGGCAGCGCCCCCTTTGGTCCAGCCGCCAGCAGGCCCCCCCACGTGAGGGGGGGCGGTTTGAAGAAACCGGCGCGGCCTTGTGCCACGCCACCTTGAAGGAACCGCGGGGCATAGCCCCGCGTGCGCAGCCCGTGCGGCGCCCCCCGCCGCCAGCGCGGCCCGCCGCCGCCGCCGGCGCGGCCCGCCGCCGCCGCCGGCCGCCGCCGCCGGCCGCCGCGCCGCCCAGGGGGGGGTCGGGCCGGGTCGGCCCGGACCCGGACCCCCCCGTTTCGAACCTGATTTGGTTTTTGGCTCATAACTTGAGCCTCGGACCTCCGAATGACGAACCGTCTGCGGCAACGCGATCCTTGGATCGAGACGGTCGTTTCGATGTATCGCATTCAAGGTTTCGGGTTACTTTGAGTTCGGCCGGGTTGGTTCGTTCACGAAACCAACCGGGCCTTCGGAGCAGAAACGCTCATATCTTGAGCCACGAACGTCCGATTGACGCGCCGTCAGTCGCATTGTGTTCCTCTTAGTGAATCGGATCTTTTGGCATACTCCGCCCGAGGTTTGGACGCAGGTGGAGTACGGTCGGGTTGGTTTTTCCTTAAAAACCAACCGGGCCCCGGAGACGAAAATGCCAATAACTAACAGACCGGGCGTCTGATTGACGCGCCGTCTGTTTCGTTGACTTCCTCTTGACGATACGAAACTTTTGGCACCCTCCGCCCGAGTTTTGGATGCTGTTGGATAGTGGCCGGGTTGGATCGCACCGAAATCCAACCGGGCCCCTGGAACGGGAAAAGCTGTTATCTTTCAGACAGGACGTCCGTCTGACGAACCGTCAGCGGCGTTGATGATCACGATGAGAAACGGTCCCTATGAGTATACCCTATGGGAGTTCGGGGTACAGTTGAGATACGGCCGGGATTGGTTTCGCTCTCGAAACTAACCGGGCCCCTGGGACGAAAAGGCTAATAACTCACAGACCGGGCGTCCGATCGACGCGCCGTCTGTTGCGTTGAGACCCCTGTGACGAGACGGACTTTTGAGACACTTCTTCGTGGGACCTTGTGATACTTGGAGTATAGACCAGTAGCTCGTGGAGCGGACCCTCCCGAAGACGAGCGTGCAGAGTACGGAGACCGTGTAACTAGCTGAGACCTGACGACTGCTTGACCGACTCGACTTGGAGTGAGTCGACTAGCCCAGTGGACGGAGCACTACTTTCTGAGGTGCAGACCCATGGCGGACGGAGTACGTGTGTGGCAGTGCAGACCCGCGGTACTCGTCCGGAGAGTACCTCAGCAGGCTATCTGGGTAGCGCCCGGTATTTGGCGACAGACCCTCAGCGGACGGAGCGCCTGGTAGTTGGCAGCAGACCCGCGGTACTCGACAGGAGGAGTACTTCAGCAGTCTTAGGTTAGCGAGCAGTACCTCGGAGTCGTGACAGGACCACTGTACACTCTAGAGACGGAGCTCTTCAGCAGTTACGGTTTCGATAATGAAAATCCTGGTTTGAGCTGAGACTTTTGACCTTGTGTTAACTTCATGATTGAGATGGGTCACTTGATAACTTAGGTATATGTATGGGCATATACCTGGGTAGTGGTTATCCGTTGATCTCATGATTCTTGTGTTTCCTCATGACTGAGATGGTTACTTAATAACTTAGGTATATGTATGGGCATATACCTAAGTAGGGTTTATCTGTTGAGATCTTCTTGTGTTTATCCTTGTTGGTTTTAGTGAGACCTTGAGGGTCTCGGGGTCCCTACTGAGTATCGTTATACTCACCCCTGCACGGGCTATGCCCGCACCTCGTTGTGTTGGTTGCAGACGACGGACAGAGCTGACAAAGGCCGATTGTTCGAGGACTGGACGGTATCTGGAGGTGGACTATACGACGAGGCGGTACCCGGAGGTGGACCACTGGGCGGGATATACACGGAGCAGACGGCGGGACCCGAGGAGCAGAGGTGCTATCTGTACCCACCCTTCAGGTGGGATTTCCAGTGGACAGCTCGGCGTAGCAGCTTTACTTTTCAGTCGCTGTTTTCCCTTTCGAGTTGTACTTTACAGTTGGGCTTGTATTTCCGGCCCTTTTACTTTTCAGCTCTTCTTTTTGTACTTAGTGTTTCACTTCCGCTTGTACTCTGTGGTGCTTGTTTTCTTTTATAAAGGCAATGCCTTCCCAGTTAACGGGTTTTTACGCCTTTGGTGCTAGCCGCCAGCCCCTGGCCTATGGAAGGCGGGCTTGGGGTAGTCACGGCACGGGCCCCGAGGACGGGTCGTGACATATGATAGGGAAAAATCCTTCAGTAACCAATGGGTGGTGGTCTCCCTACCAACATGGGTGGAAAACCTGATGAAATCACATAAAATAAGGGATATATATATATATATATAACAACCACACTATGGGAAAGTAAAAATTGTTAACTTCAATAACAATTTTCACCTCTCAGACATCCAACTTCCACCACTATTAACTATTTATCCTATAGGAACACAAATATTACAAAGAGAATTTATTTAAAATTTTTCAATTAAACATTTAATGTTTCATTAATTAAAAACCAATTTAAAGGCCTGATGGAATAAAAAATATCTTTTATATTTTCTATATAATTATCATTATTTTACCATTCTGTTAATCCTCTTACCGTAGTTGTTAAAATATTTGTTTAAATTTAATATTCCTTAATATAAGGTACTCTTCGACATATCCAAAGCGACCATAAAAGATGTATATGCCAAGCACAACCAGTTTCATTTAGCAGGTGTGATAGAGCAGAAAAACAAGAAAACATATAAAACATCCCTTAAGATTGATTTATTATCAAGAAAGAAACCTTAATTGCATCAAAACAAACAATGGGAACACTTAATCTCCTCTAGATCCATCAATTTTGGATCAATCAAAAACACCACTAATCCTATCACTATCCATCGCGTTATCAATTTCAACAATTACTATCATTTCATTATAATCCTCACAAATTGTTCATAAATAAATCTAGAAAACTAGGATCACATCACATCACCAATCAATACTCACATCTAGAGTAATGACATATGGTATAGTTAAAAATCATTTAAAATAAAAATTATGCCTTTAAACCAATGTATCCAACATTTATAATAAAATTTGAATAGTCATCCCAAAATTATTATCTTTGGGAAACTATTAATTATTTACCATGTTTAATTAAAATTTCATTTATCACAGGGTACATCTATAGTAACTTTATAAAACAATCTATCAATAACTAATATATTATTTAGAAATGCTTCAAGAATGACTTTTTTCCATAAATTATTGATCATTATTTACAAAATTAACATTATTGTTTTTTCAATAAAATGTTCCAAATTTTAATTACATAAGAAATTTCCAGCAATAAAAAACATTTTAAACTATTGAATAAGTAATATTTTCAATATATCTAAATAATTAATAGGAAAACCCATTAACACAAAATAATAAAATGTGATCTCTACAACCCAAATACAATTAATTCACTAATTTAGATATTAAATTCATTATCGTTATTTACATCACTATACATTGAGATAAATCATGATAAATTCATTATTATACAAAAAAATAAGTATAATAAAGAAACACCCTACCATAATTCATTCATCAATCATTGAATGATAAATTAATAATAATAAATATATTTGAAAATCTCTTCCACCTAGAACTGATGGCCCCTATGGGCATAACACCATTAACACACCATAAAGAATTAAAATCAATCTATAAGATCTATGGATATAATTCTATATTGAATGTAATGTAATAATAGGGGTAAACAATATCGAATAGAATTGAATCCATAACATAATGGAGGGATACTCACCTAATAGAAAAATAGACCACTCACTTGAATCTAGAAATCACTTCTATTAGAAAGGGATACCAAGAACCATGAAAGATAACCATGGGATACCTAATGTTTTGGATGAAATGTTGGGTGAAAGAAAAAATTAATGTGGTTTATTTAATTTATAAGAAAAAATAGGATAAAGTTACTACATCATTACAAAAAGGTATTAACATGGGAAAAAACTAAATCACAGGGAAAGATACCATGTTGTAATACTCTTAGTAAAATATTCATATGAGAAACATGGTGTGGTACAAACTGTTGATCCTATAAATTATAACTAGGACCACGTCATAATAGTACTATCACTACAGATAACTATAATACTCATGAAGGAGGGTACACCAAAATTATACTTCATGGAATAATTACCATAAAAAGGAATAAACATCAAAAAATTCCTCTAGGAATTCCATGGTGTATCCTAACCACATGTTGGATGGGTATCAAAACTGATAAACCACTCGAACCTCTCCTTGGTAATCTAAACTCTAGTGTTTCACCCATGTCACAACCTCAAAGTGTCCATGGCATAACACAAGCCACTACACATCATTCATATTATAAAATCAAGACATTATCATAACTCCCCAATATCCTCCTCTGAGATATATCGTAACATATCAAACACATAAATAGAAAAAGTATGGGTAAATAAGGATTTATGATCATATATTAAATTTGTTAGTGATAAATTTAACGAACAACAATTCCTATATAAGACACATTTTGAAGAAATTTTGTTTTCCTGATAATATTTATTGAATCAATATTATATTTTGTTTTGAAAATAAGAAAAATTCTATTTTTAATGAAACTACTACAACAAGGTGGTTTAGTTATGTTGTAAATATAAGTTTCTATTATTGAAATAACTAACTTAATTGATTGAAATATATGTGTCCACTATCACTCATAATTTTAAATTTTTACTAATGGTTAATAAAACAAAAAATATATCCTAAGCATGGTTTTAAATATATATGTTTGTGTCCATCTAAAAGACCCCCATCCTTAAATTGAAGAGGGATATACCTAGTGCTAGATAAATTATTAACAGTTTCTTTAGCAAAATCATTAAGGATAATAGTAATAGTAATAGTATTACACTCACACCATGACTATTATATCCACCACCTTTTTGTATATTACTCTTTTATTATTTAATGTGGACTAAGGGATAGTATTCCACCAGTACATAATCAGTTTCTGCAATAGTTGAGTCTAAATTATAGTGTTTAATCAAGGAGAGTCTACTAATATCGAATCAAAATCATTATATAAGTGAGATAACATGAACATAATAATAATTGAAATCAAATATGACAGATCTAGTGGAGTTCTAGAAAATTCCTACTACCCTCATAATTCCTTGGTCGATTGAGACAAAAATATTTTTCTTTATCCCAAATTTTAGAAATCTCTATCCCATCTTATGATATTGAAGAAACCTATGAGAACTGGTCATGTCTATAAATTAGTGTTGAATTAGTTCATATACAATTTAAGTTATATCATTACATTTTTATCCAAATAAGATCCATCATCATATAAAGAGACTTAATCTTCAGTTTGAAATGAGAGAAACTTCTAACGTGGTTCGGGGACGTGTTTTAGTCATTAAAAATAATCTAAAATCAAATAAGAGGAGAATTATTTTATCAAGGGTTTCACCTGACCATCTCCAATATACATAGAACAATATATATAGGAACAAATTTATAAGCTCAAACTGAATGGTGATCCCATAAAAGTTTTGATGTAAAAATTGATGAATCAATCTCATCTGTCATCAAAAGATAAGCCATATTTAGATTCAAAATATCAATTCACAGAATGGTTGTAAATGAATTCATGGTTAATACATGTAATTAATACACTACAGTCTATAAGAATACCATGATTAGAAATAAACTAAACTTGGATGTTAGATGTTATTGGGACCTACTTTCACCATGTCTTCTTATCCCAATAATCCATCTCTATTAATATTTGTAGATTTTAATTGACATTTTTTTGGTTATATAATGATATTGTTTAGATTTTTTCATGGATATGGATGCGACATGTCAATTATTTTTTGTTGGTGATATGACATATATTGTGGGAAATGTTGATACTATCATATTTGGGTCAGTTTCGAAGGACTCTATTATATTGATTCAACATCTATCATTCTATACACAACTATTCTATAGTGATAGATTATTATAGAAATCATTGAGAGATATTATATACATGTAAAATACTACGTAATAATGATGAATAAACAATATAGTTGTAATTTATATTTCATTATGGTTTGTATTGTTGAAATTACTTTTTTTATCAATATTACTCTTATGTGGTTTTATTTTGTGGCTACATGATTATATATCTCGATTTTACTATATTATTATTCATAAATGGTAACCATTAATGTTATTTGACCATTATAGATATCCTAATTCACATGTTGATATACATACCCAATTTTTACTAAAATATTTGTGTAATACACTATATGTGGAGTTAATAGGTTATGAAATATCAATGAATGAGTATGATAGTAGAATATTTATTATTAAGAAATATTAACATAAAAATAATTTTTATGGGTTTTTTGAATCTTTCTATATATTGAAGGATGGTAATACTTCATATCCATGTAGTTTTATATCGTTTATATGATATATGACTATCATGTGTTAATATTTTTTAAATATTTTGAAAATTTATTCATTAATGATTTTATATTTCCATTCCATTATTTTCTACATTTTCATTGTGTTTTTTAAATTGTAAAACCTATATTTTACTGAATTTTTACCTATATCGTGTTATTTAAAAAATATTGGCCTATATGGGGCAGCCTCTGGGGGTCACTATAAATAATTCTAAGAATCATTGGAGATGTGTCAGTGATGTATGGTTAAGATTGTATGGTAATGGATAATTTGTTTGTTATATAAGAAAGAGTTTAGATTTAGGCACATGTGATGTTCATGTTTGGTTTTGATATATTAGGATGTAGTATTGGAGGTTCTATAATTCTATCTAATGAGATATATAATCTACAATATGGGGTGATAGTCAACTAATTTTTTTAATGTCTCTAATTATCTATTAAAAAATATAATCACTTTGATAACTGCTTACCGGATACAATTATCATCATACACAAATCATATAATGGGAAGGACGTGATCTATGTGCATACATAATTATCATATTGGAACTATTATTGGACTTATTTTGAGGAAATTTTAATTAAATTTTTTTAATTTTTTTTATAGTAAAAAATATTTCCTACTATATATATTCTTTTAAATGTTGTGTCAAGTCATGTGGGAATATTTTTTCTAAATTATTTCAACTGTAATTACAAGGTGAATAACATCAAAAGATTTTAGATCATTTAAATTATTAAAAAAATATAATAGCTTGTGTAATAAAAAATATATAGATCTATTATTTTAATAGATAAATATATATCTAATTTGATGAATATTTAATAAACAAAAAAGCTGGTTCTATAATTATATAGGATAATAGTATTTGGAATAACGGATACATACAAAACATATTCGTAATAGATTAACACCATATACTTCTTAATTATTCATAACTAGAATCATCATGTGACATAACATGCATAAATACTTTATTAATAACATCAGTTAGGAAACCTAAGAAATTTTGAGCTCATATTCTCAATTAGTGTGACAAGGTAGATATCAATGATCACATAAGTATAACACCAGAATTAGAATGTGAGACTATGATCATATCATTTGAAAATCATACCAAATTTATAATTGATAATAATATTGAGTCATGTAAAAAATATTTTTTGTATTTTGGATTTGAATCATAATGGAATCAATGAATATGAGTCATGGGTGAATAACATTGGAATAAAACATAATTTTTTGGAATACATATAAGAATCGAAAACAATTTTCATTGAAAACGTTTACTATAAGGAAATTAATATTAAATATGGTTCACTCCCCATTCCATTGTATCATTAGTAATGGTTCACTCCCATAACTATAATTGTGGACATATTTTGTTATTTAATGGGGTTCACTCTTCATTTCAATCCTTATTATATCATGATATATCATGTTGACCTAATTCATTTGAAGGATATATAATTCCAAGTCCACGAGAAACATAATTAATATAAAACATATGTGTTACACAATATCATAAAACATTCATCATTTAATAATGCATGTAAAAAATGGGTTTCATAAAAATTTCTTCAATTCATGAATATCATAACTTGTGGAAGAGAGATGAGTTTCATAAAGGTTTCATCAGGACTTAATTATCCGATAGGAGATAAATGAATTTCATAGAATCATCATAAAATAATCATTATCAATGCCCATAGAGATAATTAAATTTGATGGAATCATTGGATTATATCACCAGTAAATAAAAAAACATTGAAGGATGTTATCAAAGATGAAATATTCTTTATAAGATCAATAGAATATTTATTGAGTACAATAATATTTTCACATTAAAATAAACTATTAAAAATGTAAAAAATTACCAACTAATATTGAATTTATTTCTATGATAAGACCCTTAGAAACATGTAAATGAGGATTTTAACCATTGATCGGTCATGATAGTGATAATACCATTTCATGTTGTGAATGTTAAAATTATGATTACTTCCACATTTTCTATAAAAAGTCAAATGTAACATGTTTGGAAGAATAAAAAATATTACTTTTAACCCATATTTCCAAAAACATATAATTTGAAAAAATTAATTTAAATTATCACCGGATAACATCGGTAACATTCTTAAATTCATTTTTTTAAACATGGATATTGAAGAAAATTTATTTTTGACTGAATAGAGAATTAAATACGTGTTTCTATAAAAGTTTTCATTAATTCCCATGATTTATTAAATTAAGTAAATAGAATTGTAAACATGTAATCTCCATAAATAACTCTATTCAAAGAAAATTAATGGGATTCATTTGGCATAGTTCATGAAATTTCTTCATCCAAAACGTAATAATGATTAATATTAATAAATAATGACATTGTAATATAAATCACTTACCTAGAGTTTTACATTATTCAAAGATCTTTTAAAATACTACATAATAAATTCCAATTTATTATAATTTTATAAAATAGTAACATAGATAAATATAAAATTTTAAATTATCCCCTTATAATATTTAAAGACCCATTAATTAAAAATTGCTTATTAAAATAATGGTTTTTGAGTGTTAATTTCATGGATTTGAATGAGAATTTTTATACAGTAGTCCTACAAATTATAATTTGATTATGGATCCATAATTTATATAATTATTAACATGATATAAATATAATAAATATTCAATATTTATAAATATTAATTCAATCATAAATGTTAGATATTGAGAAATGAATTACCACATTTATAGAGAAGGTAGGCCACACGAACGTGTGAATTATGTTTTCACATTTTGATTGATGGAATGAAATTTATGAAAAAAACAAAAACATTTAAATATGTATTATAATATATTATATATCATTTATAATATTTAAATATATCTGTAATACAATCCACATAAATTATAAATGAAAAATTTATCGTATTTCCTCATGTATGTGGTAGTCCAAACATTTGCACATGGGACATTTTCATTTTCCAATAGATATGAAGGTAAGAATAAAGATATCATATTACAATTCCAAAATAATAATTATATAATAAATATAATATACATATAGTAATAATATCTAATAAAAAAAATTAAATATTTTAATTGAAATTGAATTGTATAGCTATATGGAGGCTATAGTTCACACATACATACAATTGTTACATCCACATAAATATTTATAGTAACGAGGATGAATAATGGTTTTTTTAAAACCTTAATAAAATTTATGTATATTTTTCAAACTTAATATAATATTAAATGATTAATAATGATGATTCTAAGGATGTATATGTGTAGATAAATTGAAATATGTCTTGTATGATGATAATATCTACTTCTATCGGTATCCTTTAGATCAATTCTTATGGACCATTGGAATGGAATTTCAAGAAGAGAAAAAAATAAATTATGCTTAAAGATGTTTAATTGTTAATTTGTTACAGTTAGGTGAATATATATTGATTAAATTTTTGTAAACAAGAGAAATTTGGGGTGTTCATTAATAAGGTGGGGGGAAGATACAATAGGATATTAATAAAGGATAAACATTAAATATTATTTTACCCAATCCAAATGATTTCAAATGGATTTATTTTAGAAATTATGGTATTATAATGTCAAAATATTAACATCCAATAGGATTTATACAATATTAATTTTAAATATTATACATATCTCTTGGTATGACCACACTAGTAAACCTGTTTTAAGGAGACCTGCTATAACAATTTTCTATTGTTTTTACCATTCATTATGAATGATTGAAAGTGGAATCATAATAAAACTTTTTAATTATAATTACAATTAATCCAGTTTTTCATATCTAATTCAATTAATTGTTATAATTCAATTTAAAATATAACCTGCAAAATGAGACAAAAAATAGTTTTCTGGAAGAAATTCATTCTTAAGTATAATAATATTTAATTAAAAAATCCAACATAAAATTAATTATTATTACATTAATATGGATTATTAATAATATAATTTAATTAATGTTTATTTTAAATCTATTATAATAATATTAAACTTTCTAAATACATGAATGAGAAAAATAGTTTTCAGTAAATATTAACTATATTACACTATTTATCAAGATATTAACATTTTCATAAATTTATAATTAAGAAACTAAAATATAATTTAGAAATTGTTATTTCAAAATGAAGTAAATTTTTTCTAATATAATTTCAATATTATTTAGATATTAATCATATTATTTTTTTAAAAGAATGTAATAAAAACAATTTTATAGTCAAAGATGTACGTTTTAACAATATTCAGAGTTTACTAAAAATTATGTACTTGTTCACCAATGTATTTTATTTATCTGAATAAATTATTAATAATTTTTACAAAATAGTATTCATATTCACATTTCCAAAATAATAGGTAGATTATAATGGTATAATATATTATCATTCATTTAAACTCCGTTTATGTGTATGTAAATCCATCATGGAAATTAATGTTTTTTAATAGAAATATATTTTAAAAAATCATGTTGTTTCATTCTCCCCCTCCCCACCACAAATATATTTTCACACAAATTCCATTATTTCATTAGAAAAAATAAGGATATCTCTATTTCATCACATCATCTGGATCTAAAATAGAATATTTTAATCATGTATTCCACTAAATGACTTTTACTATGTGAGAGGTCTTGTTCCATATATCTTTATCACCATAATAAATTATATGTATAGTTTTTCATTGACTAAAAATTTTATTCTCTAGTAGTATATCCTCTTATTTTAGTTAATTTGAGGGATCATGTTTGTATTCCCTTAAGGGTGATACACAAACCCCATCATGAATAAGATAGAGGTTCAATAGAAGTTAGAAGCGATAATCTATTATCTGTACTCAATAAAAAGTCTCAAATGGTCTAATATAACTAGGTCTATTATTTCCATTATTTATTAATCTCAAAAAATTGTTCCATGGATAAATTTGTGGGAATACCTTCTCACAATCATGTAATTCTTGATATCCATGAAAATTATCACCTAAAGTTTTCTGTAGACTAGGATATAAATTAATGTGTTCCTGAATGTCATTGACTATATTGACCATTCCCCCTAAAAATTTAGTTCTTAATATCATTCGTTCTTCAACATCATCCAAACACATGGGCATTCTACAGTTGTTCCCATATAGGTATTTATAAGGACCCATTATATTTTATTACTATAATCTATCTTTTTATGAAAACATGAGGAGATGAAGTTTTTGATCCCAAAAACCTTTGAAATAATTATAAAAGTAATTCATAATTTCCTCCGATTGAATGGATATCTTAGAGTAACCATAGTTTTAGGGATGATATGATGTATGGAAACAAAACAATGAATTCTGATCATGAAGATACACCATTTGAACATCAATGTAAACCTCACATCTATATTAGATATAATAGAATGATGTACTATATGAAACCATAAAAATTCCTTTAATTTATATTTTAGAATGATATTCAAGAGATAAATAATATATAATTGAAATGTAGTTTGTTGATATCATAATTTGATTAACTAAAACCCAGATATCATTTTGGATTTTTGATGTTTTGGGGAGCCAAATTATAAAATTCATGGTGATTCTATTCTATTTCAATTATTTGGAGGGTAATGATTATAATATCCCGATAGACATATATTTATATACATAAATTTTCTAACTTACCAATAACATATATTCACACTATAGTGACCATAAACCTAGAATCCTGGTGTTGGTTCCAAACATCATTACATTGTTATACGATATAAGGAATCACATCCCATAGGACTTAACAGTTTTCTAGTCATGATAAAATGGATACATATATTATTCTAATATTACATTTGAATACATAAATAACATAATAATTGTTTTCAATAAAAGAATTATTCTTTCTAATGTGTCTTTAGATATTAATCATATTAAACTTCATGGAATCCATGGTAAATGTAAAAAATAAGTGCTAGATTAAATGATCAGTAATGGTTTAGGAAAGTAGAAGAAATAATGAATCAATGAGCATAATAAATATTGAAGGATGAATATATCAACAAACATACCTTTTAATTAATAATCTATGAAGGATGGGTGTAAAATTTATAGAGAAAACATATGTAATTTATCGATAACATAACTACCATAAATAGATAAGAAATAAATGATATTTCAAGGTAAATAAATAAAAAACATTCCATTTAAATACCTCAAAAAATAAAACTAGAGATAATGTCATTGTAAAAATATCCTAGTTATAAATAAACAAATATTGGATGATGAAAATGTATAGTTATTGGACACCATGTTTCCTTGGTACGTGATACATTTACCGTAAAGATTTTTCAATACAAGGATTAAAAAATAATCTGTAAAACCCTATAAAGGTTAGGTTATCTGTCTAATTTGTCCCATAATACTATCAATTCATTGAGAAACTATCAATAACCATTCCTCACACAATTTATACATGTCATAAATATTCCCCATATATCTAATATTCAATTTCATGCATAAATAATATGCCTTACGAAATATCCATCAATAAAATAGATCTGTTGATATTTTCTAAGCTAAACTAATTACATTTAATTTAAGACACAAAATATAATACATATATATAGTTTAAGAAACAAACATATCCATTTTAAATAATTTTAATTCTAGTCATAAATTTAATGTTTAATGATTAAAAGTAAGTGATCATTTCAAGGGAAAGTGGTTGACTACAAAAATGAATTATGTGAATGTTAACATTTTCCTTCGACAAAATGATTATTAGACATCGAAAGGAATAATAAGGATGATATGAATACAGTATATCTTCTATGGAGTATAAATAATATAATTGTTTTTGTTTTTGATTAATAGAAATGCCATTAAATGATTTTTCAAAATGTTCTTGAGGAAAATATAATCATCAAATTGAAAAAAATTGAAAAATACTTTCCATTAACATAAATTTTCAGAACTATTAATTAAAAAATATCCTCATAAATTTTCAAAGGAATCTTAAATGAAATGTTGGTTATTTCGATAGGTAATTTAATACATCTTATAAAGAACATTTATTTGTCATGTTAAAAAGTTTAGAAATGTTCTTTCTTCAGAAAGTGATAAAAATATTCCTTTGAAATTGTTTTTTTAAAAGAAAAAATGGGTAAGTACTATAAAATCTTATTTAAAATGATGAAGAAAAGATTTTTGAAAAGATTTTTAGAAAACATTGTTTTGTAATATAACAGATTTTGAAGTAAATATATAAATAATGTCAAATTTTTAAAAATACTTTTATCAATAATTTTATTTAATAAAGAGGGAAATGATAGTATTTTTTTAAAATATATTGAATAAACATAAAATAACATTAAAGGGTTTAATAAACTATGATCATATAAGTTCATTTATTGAATATTCAAGAATAAACAATCTTGATTAGAATGAAATTTCAAAATAAACCCTTAAAATTATTGTAATGTTGAGGTGAAAAAAATGAATAGATAATGTGTATAAATTTAATCCACCAAAAATACACATAAATAAAACTATATTTATTCAACTTTCATTATTAACCAAATCATATAATATCAAAAACAATGAATATGTAATATAATCCAATGAAAAAAATCAGTTTGAAATCTCAATACAAGTATTAAACAGTCAGTTAAAATCCTCTTAGATGAATTATTTAAAATGATAATTTATGACACCATGAAGAATAATTTATTCATGATATTATATTTCAAATGGGAATTACTTACACCATAATGAAATTAGGTGTGTAACAGTACAATATTCTCTAATGAAATGAAGTTGAGATTAAACACCCTTACCCGATGCTTACTTTTGGTTGAAAGTTATTTGAACGCCAGTATAGTGGTTTTAAACATGTTATTAACTTATAATATAACAATATTAATAATTATAATATAATATGTAATCCTTTTATAATATCATACCACACGTTCATTAATAATAATTCATTGTTTTCATTTTTTATTGTTATTTACCTTATTTTCTGAAGCATATTTCATCATGGATGATCCAGTTCATTCATATATAACATAGTTATATTATCTCTAGAATAATAATCATGACATATTATCATATTTTTTCACCAATTTTACATTTTAATCCAATCATGTATAATGGTTATGGAAAATGAAGTGTGTTAGTATCATGTAGATGGTAGGTCATACATATACATTAGTAACTATTACATTTTTAAACTATCAATATTGAAAGGAGGTAAGAAATATTTTAAATTTAAATAAATATAATAATATCAATAATATCATAATTTATACTTATATATTTCATTCATGTAGTTTGGTGATTAAAAGAGAGTCACATCACTTTATGAAGGAAGTAGTCCACACATTCATGAATGATGCTATAATCATTTAGTGAGTGAATAATAAAGAACTAAATGATATATATTATCATTATACAATTTAAAATATTTCTTAGATATCATAATTATATAATTTATACGACATTTAATCATTTTTTTGTCTTAATCCCTATCCAAGTGAAACATTAATGAAATGTGAATCACATCACTCCGCAAAGTGGTAATCCATCGTATAAACAAGTGACGTTATCATTCCTACTACAAAATGAATGTTAAATAGATATATGTTATATAGTAACTACATAGGTATAAATGGGTTATAAATATCATATATATACCTTATATATGTCATCATACCCAACCTTGAGTGGTGTATATGGAAAAAAATGGCATTGGTTCATGAGGCGGTGGTCCTTTGTACAATGAACAATTTTTTCATAACCCACATTATGGAGGTGTATGTGGGTTTAGGTCACAAAAATAACATTAAAACATCGCTGTATATTTATGATAATGGATTCAAAATAATTGAAGGATGCTGAGAAGGAAATTAAATGAAGATGCTAGTTGAAGTGCATTACATCTTCTTCAGGTATCGATTGTAGGTAGGTTCTTGATCCTTGAAAGAATATATTTAAGAAAAAAATAAGTATTAGAGGATAAGGGGGTGTAAATTTTTAATTTATTTTTGTATTTATTGCTTGAACTAATTTGGATTCAAAGTGTGATGTGGAGAGGAGATTGGGTGACCTCTAATAAGTAGGGTGGGTGGTGCACTTGTAATTTTCTTGAAAAAATGATTTCAACCCAAAATTATTCATATAACTAGTACCCAATAATGTTAAATTATCTATAATAGAGCGTATAATGACATGAAATTTCCATAAAATGGGGTTTGTATATGTTTTTGTTCTTTCTTAAACCTTATATTACAACTATTACCACTAAGTAAATTAGTTAGTAACTATATTCAATGTAATTAATTTTATCTAATCACAGTAATCATTATAGTCAAAAAATAATTTTACCTTATAATAAATTAATAGTTTTATTAATCATAACATGGTTTTTTAAAAAAATATAACTAAAGTAAGAATCAAATTTTAATTTAAAATTAATGCTCACAGATGCGATGAGAAAGTGGTGTTCAAAAGTAGAAATGTTCAAAAGTATAAAAAAAATTATAACTAAATTAAATATTAAAATTATTAAAATGAGATTAATTGGATTAATATATATATAATTTAACTATTTATACATTGAAACCAATTCAAAATATATTTTTATATTATAAATTCTTTAGATGAAAATGCATTTTTAAAATAAAATCGAATATTTTTCCGTATTCATCGACAAATGAATCTTCTCAGAAAAATAATAATAAGTAACCCAAATATAATTTTTGAGACTTTATTTAAAAATTGTATCAAGTTTTGTTATAAAAAATTGTTAAAAATTTTAAAAATTAATTTTAAATCATGTGTTCCAAACGTGACTAACCAGTCATTATGAAAAATAGATTTTTTCTAAAAAAATTTCTTTTTATAGTCATTAAATAAAAAATAAATGACTGTAAATTACATATTTCCAAAATTTATATAATTATATTCAAACATTCCATTCCTATATTTAGAAAATAGTTATCATATTAAATGTAATTATTAATAAGGTTTTGTTGTTTGGTAAAATTCTGGCTTGCGTATAATGAAAGATATCGAAGAAACTTATTTTTAAGTGTAATGAATGCTAAACATTGTGTCTGTGAATTAAAATCTGTAGAATGTATTGAATTTATTACAAATATTAAATATATCAAAATATATTTGGATGTAATATTTATTTCTATTATTCGGGTTGGGAGATATAATCGCTATCGAATATGATGTTCATATTTTAAAATTCAAGGATGTTATGTTCCCCCGTCCATAAATAAATTTCCTCCTTAATATTAAAAAATGATCTTCATAATTAAGGATTTTAAATTTTAGAATTATTATGAAAAAATACCCCTTGTCATAAATTTTTTTTATAAGATATCATCTTGATAAGAGATAAAGGGAAGTAAAAAAAGTTGATATGGAATAACTCATAACTTGGATTCCATGTAGGATAACAAATGTGGTAAGTGAAGATATAGACATAATGTACAATTTTAAGTATTTATAGAGAATTATTGAGGCAATTTAACATAGGGTAGTGAATGATCAATGGACAATCAAGTGCCTAAAAAATAAATCAAATATGTGTGAAAAGTTCATCTATGGCAACAAAAATTATAGTAATAGGATATAATTTAATTTCATGGTCATTTTTCCAAAAGTTATGGAATAATTTTTATTTCTAAAAATGTATGAAAATAAAATAGAATTATACATTTCTAATTTATAAGAACAACTACATCCTTTTTTTATGCTTCGATCAATTTCTAATTTATCACTTACTATAAGGAATGCATAATGAAAAATGACTTTCTTATTACTAGAAAACAAAATTTCTCATTTACTGGATCCTAATATCCATAACACAATCCCTTACACATATATCTAACTATTTCACATACCCAATATAGTATGAACAAGTTCTAATAAATTAATCTCAAATCCTTAAAATTAATATAGTTTGTTCTTCATTACTATTTATTTATTATTATTATTTGTAAATAGTTTACCTAAAAACAATGACATATTAACCAGGACATCCCGTAGGCATGTGGTAGGAATGGAACCCTCATCATCTTTCATTCTTCATTTAGATCCCCAGGGATTTACTAGATTTAATCATTTTTTCACCTTGCCTGTGGATTGTCCTTTTTTTAAACAATATTAATTAAATTCCTATAATGTTCTCAAAAAAGATGTACATCCTAGAAATAATTGTAATCATTAAATATTCATTCTAATAATGATGTCTATTTTTCTAGAAGTTATAATAATCTTTATTATCTATATTTACAATGTTATTAATGATCATATCAACTCTAATTGTTATCAATACATTTAATCATATTTTTGTAAAATTTAAAGAAATCATTCCCTAAAAACATTTTCAGAAATTCATATATTATACTAGTGGGTTTTATTGCCATAAATTTCTCCCCAAATATCCTTAATATTGGTACACTACAATCTTATGTAACCCGAAAAGTGTGTTTATGAATTTGAACATATAGATAATCTTAAAATCATAAAACAATGATGTTAACACCGACACTTTTGTAAATTATGATATAAATGATTCTAAAATTTAACACAATCATTAAATATTTCACATATATTATACGAAAATAACATTGGTAAAAATACTTCTACAATATTATACTTGAATCCCAATACCCAAATAATTATTCTATTTTATTTTAATATAGGTTCTTCTGGGGTATTGGAATTGACTTAGGACCATTATTTTCATCATATATTTAAGTCGTACATAATTGATTATAAATAAAATTTTAATTACCCTTGGAATTGTCATGACCTATCCACCAGGGCTTGTGTCGTGACTACCCCAAGTCCACCTTCTACAGGCCAAGGGTTGGAGACTAGCACCAGAATGGAATATCCCTAAAACAGGAAGGCATTTCCAATAAACATGTTCAAACACACAGTCCCAGAACACAACAAGATGCAACCACAAAGTAAAACTGCCGTTGTAAAAGAGTGTACTAAAAGTATAGGGGTGGGAATACAAGCCCAATTGAAAGATACAATACAAAAAATTGTTGAAAACATCTTTTGAGATCATCTACCAAGGTTCCTACCCAAAGGGTAGGTACAACACATCTCTACAACTCTCCATGTCAACCAGTCACCTCCATGTACCGCCTTGTCCTTGCTCCTATAGTCTCAACTAATCTTCTCATCATCTATACAAGACACAACAATGTGTAGGAGAATCTTATGTAGTAGTGAGGAGAAAAATACCCTGTAGGGACCCCGATACCCCTGAAGGTCTCTCATAATTCCATAAAATAAAAACCACAAATCATTATCTCAATCACAAAGCACAAAAAAAAAGACTCAGCTCAAACCAAGTACACAACATAGAGATTAAGAATAAAGATTATTAGTCTTAATCTATATAATATTATTCCACAAGGAAGATCCATAACTGAACAGCCAATAAGTTATTCCATTATTGATCCGTGAAGGGTCATATGTCATTAAACCCTGACATGACACTCTATAGCTAGTCCTCGTTAGGTTGGGCATTGTTGATCCACACAGGGTCATTAGAATTCTGATTCACACAGGGTTTCTATGATGCTGATCCACAGAGGTTCTCTAGGATGTTGATCCACATAGGGTCACAATAATGTTAATCCACATAGGGTTTCTATAATTTGGATCCACATAGTGTCTATGTGATGTCGATCCACACAGGGTAACTATGATGTTGATCCACACAGGGTCTCTTTTCAATTGACATCCTAGCACAGGAATCCCAGCACCCGTTGCGCTTGAGTTCTGTAGTATCTTATCCTCAAGATATCTATCATGCTTAAATTTCCATGATCTTTCATAATATATTAACTCAAAGGACCGTCATGTCATAAGGGTTCCAATGGGATGGACAACGCATCAATCAGATGCCCGGTCTGTGAGTTATAGGCATTTTAGTGCCCAGGGCCAGGTTGGATTTGGGTTCGAGCCAACCCAGTCATACTACAACATTCTCTAAACCTTGGTTGGAGTAAATCAAAACTACTGTCTCATTCCATGGATTCCAGATCCACATACGGTTCTTCAATCAGAAGTCTAGTTTTTGAGATACATCCTTTTAAGCATATATGGGCTGAAGAGGGTCTAGGTCTGGTCTGATCCGGTTGGACCGACCCGACCAGCCCCATTCTAGGCCGAATCAACATGGTTTAGGTTGGCTTCTCCCAGTCTAGATGTGACCTATGTCTGACCCGGTCCAGACCATACAGGGTGGGCCGGCCTGAGGGTGTTGGGCCACAGTCTTAGCCTGCTGGGTTGCGGACCGGCCCGGCCCACCGGGCGACCCAGCTAGGGTGACTGGTGTTGTCTACTAGCTGGGTTGTGGACCCCCTTCTAAACGGAAATGCTATTCAGGTATTCAACTCCTGGCACCATGTGGCACCTCCATCCTATCAATGGGACCTGCAGGGCATGGGTCCCCTTTGCCTCTGCCACTGCATGATGTCACGGCTCCCTCCTCTGCGGCGTGTGATGGTGCACCACCATCTGCTAACATGGCCAGCCACGGTCTGGCCACCCCTGCTACAACCGTGGCTCAATTTCATGGCTTCCAGCCATGGCACACGACATCGTGCGACCAACTACCACTACGGGAAACCTATGTTGGCTGCCACCGTCGATTGCGGGCTACTATGTGAGCTCCAGAGGTCCGTTTTTTCCTTCCAAACATATCTATGAGCCTCCCAAGAAGATTCCTTCACTTTTTGGCTTTCGAATTCATGTTTTCGAAAATTTCAATCTTCGACCATGGAAAACGTGACAAAAATCGAAGTGGCATAGGGTCTAGGTCTTGTTCATTTTTCTTGTTCCCTCCAAGTTAGCATCATAACAATAGGAAAAAAATAATTCATCATAGATAATCATTACCCCATTCAATAATTCAGTGATTCTTCATTAATTTCAAGAATATGAAAAATAATCATTTCAAATTAATTTAAACATAACCCTTAACTCAGATTCAAGGAAGATGTCACAGTTGTGGAAGGAAAATCCATGCTTAACAATGTCTTTGGCGTTCCTCCCTCTTAGATTAATTCTTCCAATGTTGTTGTCCAAGCTTCCATTTTTCATCGGTGGAAGATAAATTGGAACTTTGTCATAGGATCCTCATATCCATGTTAAAAACCCAAGCCCAAACCTTATTTAAATATAAGAGGAAAGGTCATTAACGTAATGAGAGATTAATGAGGTTAATTAATGAATGTACCTATTAACTCTCAATGGAGTGGTTGCAAAGAAATATAGTCATTCCATTAAATGTATTAACAACTAACCATTCCAGCCATGCTGCTCAACCGTTGGAAGAATAATAAAATAACAGTCTTATGTTATTGTTTTATTCTTTAAAAGGCCATATAACTTTTTTTTTCATCCGACCTACTACAGTTGATGTTAAACCTCCCTTAAGTGAATCCCACTGTTGTGGATTCAATGGCGCCCTTGTATTTTTATTCCATGAACTGATTCCAAATATATAAAACAATACCCCCATGATTACTAAACGCACCTTAAAAAAGATCAAAAATCAGTTCTGGGCACACCGGGAAAGAGAATCATGAGCCATCAATTTTTTAAAAATCATAATAATACCAATTAGTTCAAAAACAATATATATAGAATTTTTGTGTCTATAAATTCTCCCCACCATAGGATTTTTGTCATTGAAATCTACAACAAAACTAGGGGAATACATGTGAGCATGTATCTGAGCCTCCAGCTCCCAGGTACTCTCTTGGAGGTTCCGGTGCTGCAATCAAAATCGTACTAGATGAATAAACCTCCCATGAAGGTCCCGCTTCAATTGATCCTCTATCTCCAACATGATCTCCACAAACATCACACCATCATCGATGTCCATCTCTCCTCGGTTGATAATGTGTGATGGATCATGCATGCACCTCCTCAACTACGATGCATGGAAAACATTATTCACTCGGTGAATCTGTGGGGGAAGAGTTAGATGGAACGCCACCTCGCCTACTATAATGAGGATCTATAATGGTCCGACGAACCTCAAAGATAGCTTGTCACCCCGGCCAATCCTACATAATCCTCGTCGTGGTGAGACCCATGGAACGACATGGTCTCCCTCCTCAACCTCCAATGGTCTCCTTCTCTTGTTGGCATAAGGCTTCTTCCAGCTCAGTGTAGTCTTCATCCTATGCTGGATGATCTACACCGTCTCACTAGTATCCCATACCATCTCTGGAACCATAAATTCTTACTCTCTTGGGTCTATTCAACATAGGGTTGATCTATAAGGTCACCCATACATGGACACAAATGGAGAAATAGAATTGGTTGAGTGATAACTATTGTGGTATGAAAACTCCACCAGTGGCAGGTGGTCCTTCCAACTACGGCCAAAATCAAGGACAAAAGAAAGAATCTTTTCATCATGTTTCGGAATGGTCTTCTTCGTCTAGTAATTTTTCTGAGGATGAAAGGCGGTTCTCAAACATAGATGAGTCTTGAACTCCTCCTATAATCCCTTCCACACATAGGATATAAAATTAGAATTGTGATCAGAGACCATCGTCGATGGAACCTCGTGAAGTCGTACAGTCTCTTGTACATAGGGGTGTCATAACCTCTCTATTGATGATTTCCCTCAAATTGGTAGGAAGTGGGTCTACTTGGTGAGTTGGTAACTGATCACCCAGATGAAATCATGGCCCTTATATGTATGTGGTATCCCTGTCATGAATTCCCTATATATACCATCCCACTTCCACTATAGTAAATCAAGAGGTTGAGTTATTCCTGCTAGTACCTGATGCTCGGCTATCACATGCTGACAAGTGAGGCATCATGATATGAAATCCTCAATTGCTTTCTTCATCCCTAGCCGACATTAATGACGCCGGAGGTCCTGGTACATCTTCACCACACCATGATGTACCATAAAAGGACATGTGTGTAACACATAGAACACCTCCTCTCATAGTGTAACAGGTACCATGGGGCGTCCTCTTAAGAGGATTACATGCTACCCACATTCAAAAAATCCATTAGGATCATGTCATGATGATATCTGAGCATATCGGGCCTCGGAGTCTACATCCCCATGTTGTGCATTCTTAACACACTATAAGAGAGGGTGAGTAACTATCATAGAATGGAGGTATGATTATCCATCACTATCCACTAAGGATAACTAAAATGCGTCAAGATACTATGACACCGCACTCAACAACTTTAGAACATAACTCTTGTTGATTGCATCTTCTACTACGTGTCCCTTCCCAGAAGTGTAGACTATCTCAAAGTCATATTCCTAGAGGAACTCAAGCCATCATCCTTGTCTCAGGTTATGCTCCTTCTATGAGAAGATATACCTGAGACTCTTGTTATCATATTAGACTTTAAAACGTACGCCCATCAAGTAGTTTCCCCTCATCTTCATCGCAAAGACCACTGCTTTTAACTCCATGTCATGAGTAGTGCAGTTCTTCTTGTTTTTTCTCAACTATTGTGAGTTGTAGGCTATAAACTCTTGCTCCTTCATCGGGACACAACCATGTATGGTCCTTGATGTGTTTCAGTAGACTGCATATCCAACACCCTCTTCTAGAAGCCTCAAGATGGGGGAACTCTTCAGTCTCTGCCTCTACTTCTGAAAACTTTTATGGAATATCTCTATCCACACGTAGTGTTGTACCTTATTTATAAATGCTAACAATGGTGTCACAACTCTGTAAAATTCAGGAACAAATCTCTTGTAGTACCCATCCAATCACAGGAAAGTCAGAACCTCGATCACACTGCTGGGTGGCTCCCAATCAAGTACTGCCTCTATCTTTATCGGATCCACTACAAATCCAGCCTCCAATGTAACGTGCCCTAGGAAGTGGACCTATTGTATCCCTAATTGGAACTTGGATAGATTTACATAAAGTTAGTGATCTCAAGGTGTATCCAGATCTATATGCAGGTGTGTGGCGTGCTCCTCCTCTGACGCTGAGTATAACAAGATGTCATCAATGAATACTACCATGAAGCAATCGAGGTAAGGATGGAAGATTCTGTTCATGATCCCCATTAACACTGATGCATCATTGGTCATGTGGAAGGGAATTACCAAGAACAAATAATGGATATACTAACATCTGAAGGTTGTCTTCAATACATCATCATCTCATACCCTGAGCTGATGATAGCCTAATCTAAGGAATATCTTCAAAAACCATTGATCTCACTTTAGCTGGTCAAAGAGAACATTAATCCTTGGGAGTGGATACATATTCATCATTGTCACCTATATTAGGCATAAATAGTCCTCAAAAATCCTTAGAATCCCGTCTTACTTTTTTTTAAACAAAATTGGTGATTACCATGGAGAATCATTTGGGATTATGAACCCCTTCCTCTAAAAGTCCTCCAACTATACCAACAACTCACGAAACTCTGCGGGAGCCATCCAATAAGCTGGGGTAGATATCGGTGTCGTTCTGGGGTATAGGTTGATGTAAAATTATAACTCTCTATGGGAATTTAGTCCTGTTACATCATTAGGAATGATATCAATAAACTGGTCCACCACTACAGGATAACATGGACTCCTCACGTCAACTACTCTGAGGGTATGGCTATCCAACTGATGAGTGGTCGGCTACACCCTTCTTCGAGAAAGTCCATCCTATGTTACCATGGTTCCCTTCTCTCTGGTGAAGTAAAACCTGATCCCATCCTCATAGAAACCCCACACTTTTCTTTATAATAGTCATTCTGAGCATGGACCGCTGATAACCAGTCCATACCCAAGATGACATCGTAAGGCCTCAACGTTGCTACTAGAAGATCCCAGCGCAAGCTCTAGACTCTTAGAGTAAACTCGCGCAACTAAAACTTGTGTCTCATCATAGAATTCTCTCTTGTAGGAGTCTCTAATCATAAAGATCAATTCAATGGTTCTATCTGAATCTTTGAGCTCCAAACGAGAGTTATGGTAATGAAAGAGTGATTGGCACTTATGTCTACAAGTATTCTTGCGAGGGTGGAGTAAAAATAGATCATACCATGAATCATATATGGAGCTCTGTGGTCAAAGGCCTTAGCTTCCTAATGTTGTGCTCGTCCATATCTACCTACTCCCTGAGGTCAGGGTGGATAACCTGAAATTGGCGTAGGTAAAACATCAAATCACCGCACACCACCTACTAAATGGCCTACTCCTCTGCCACGTCTACCGCCCTACAGACCTCCTCCCTCAAATAATTGCCTCGAAAGTCCCTCGAATTTCTGCTGATCCTCATTATAGTGGGTGAATAATTCTCCATCCATGTGACCCTAACCACCGCATAAGAAGCACAATCAACTCCACTTCTGGATGGTTCTCCCTCATGAGCTCTGCACCTCTGACCCTATGTTTTGGGTTCATCATCCGGAATGTCTGGCCAGCTTGGAGTTCTGCATCATCTACCTACTACTTGCTGCATATGACTCGGCTACCTGTTGTCTGGTGGTGGTTCTTACCATTGGTGCCTGCTCTACTAAGACGCTCTCCACCAATAAATAACGCTCGAGAACTCCAACCTCCTTCGGGATATTGATCTATATCATCGATGCTTTTATCTCCCACTAGATACCCTACTCAAAGGACCGGTACCTAGTAAAAGGATCTTGTGCCATTTAAGTGGAGTAACACGAGAGGATAATCAAACTCACTGAGTGCTAGAAAATTGCCAGGCTTCCCTATTGTAAGTGTAGGAGTTCTATAATACACACAGAGCATAGTGTCGCTTAAAAGAAGTCCACCCTGAAGAGGCTCTCAATCTCCATACAGGTGTGGGTCACCTCATCGTGTAACCAGAGAGTCAGGCTACACCATCACCCTATTTTTATCTAGAAGAGGCTCACATCTTAGATCACCATCGGATCTATAGGTGTCCCAAATAGGAAAAAAAACTCTAGCCAAAGCCTCCATCTAGTCCTCAGATTCCTGGAGATTTGTATCCCCTTGAAACCCCTGAGGCCTTTTCCTCTAGAACTCATTAAATGTTCTCAATCGGCATGCACCATATACTAGTGGGGCTAGTTGAAGAAGCATCCTAATGGGTGGTGGTGTTGTTGTTTCACCACCCAATGGTTCTGTCATTGTAAGAGGGGCATGCACTGAAGCCTCATCACTTGTTGGGTCATCAATATGAACTCTCTCTGAAATCCTGGCTGGTTGTCTATGTGGAAGCATCCTGAAAAGAAACTAGAGTTCCACGGTAAATAAGTTATATATGGTGAGTTGACTCCAAAATGTATCAAAAGTAAAAAATTTCCAAAACACATGTAATCAGTGTTTTCATGCACCGAGTCAGAAATCAGAATTCAAGGCCACTGCATATGGATATGTCAGCCGCTACACCTACACTGGACTCCCTGAACTAAAAACCACACTCAAGACACTTAACAATATTTCTCTATTGGAAATATCACAATCCTAGTTCTTTGGTAGAACCGAATCATCTAATACCACTTTTTCACGACCCATCCCCCCCAGGCCCCTGTTGTGACTACCAGATTCCTGCCTTCCATAGGTCAGGGGTTAAAAACTAGAACTGGAACGATGTTCCCTAAAATGGGGAGGAATTTTCTTTAAATCTGTACAAACCCACAGTCCAAGAACACAACATGATGCAGCCAAAAATGAAAATTGTAGTAGTGAAAGTGTGTAATGTAAGTAAAGGCTGCGGATTACAAGCCCCAATGAAAGATACAATACAAAAGAAAATATAAAACAACTCCTTAGATCATCCACAAAGTATCCTACCTGAAGGGTATGTATAAAAAATATCAACACTCTCATCATCAACCAACCACCTCCATGTACCGCATGGTCCTGGATTCAATAGTCTTAGTCGAGCTGCTCCTCATCTATACAATACACAACAAGGTGCGGGCGAAGCCCATGCAGTGGTGAGTATAAAAATACTTAATGGGGACCTTGGGACCCCTGAAGGTATCTCAGAATTCCACAAAAGAAAAATGCAAAGCATGATCTCAATCACAAAGCACAAAGAAAAAGACTCAGCTCAAACCAAGTATACAACTTAGAGATCAGGAATAAAGATGATTTTTCTTAAGCTAAATCATTTTATTCCATTTGGAAGTTCCCCAACTGAACCAGAAAGAAGTTATTTCATTTTAGATCCATATAGGGTAATATGACATTGAACCATGATGTTCCACACTATGTCTAGTCATTTTCGGGTTGTGCACTTCTGATCCACTTAGGGTTTCTATAATTCTGATCCACATGGGGTCGCTATAATGTTTATCCACACAAGGTCGTTATGATTCTGATCCACACATGATTTCAATGATGTTGATCCTCCCAAGGATAATATGATTCAGATCTACATAGGGTATCTATGATGTCGATCCACACAGGTTAACTATGATGTCGATCCACAAATGGTCGCTCTTCAATTGACAATCAGGCACATGATTCCCAGCACCTGGTGCAATTGAGTTCTGTAGTATCTACCCCTCTAGATATCTATAGTGCCTTAATTTCCATGAAGTTCCATAAAGTAGAAAATCAAAGGACCTTCATTTTTTAAGGGTTCCAACGTGATGGATGATGCGTCAATCAAATTCTTGGTCTGTGAGTTATATGCTTTTTAGTGTTGAGGGCATAGTTGGATTTGAGTTCGATCAAACCTAGCCATACTCCAACTTTTCAAAAACTCATTTGGAGTAACTAAAAAGGACCTTCTCATTACAAGGAATATAGAACCATAGATGGTTCATTAAACATATGTCTGGTTTGTGAGATATGACCTTTTTAGTGTATCTAGACTGAAGAGCGTCCAGGTTCGGTATGACCCGGTTAGACCGACCCGACTCTCCCCCATTCTAGTCCAACCCAACCTGGTTTGGGTCAAACCATCCCAGTCTGGGAGCAACCCAGGACTGACCGGGTTCAGTCTGAACTGGCTGAGCCGACCTGAGCTGGCTGGGCCATAGGCACAGCCCGCTGGCCGGTGGACCGGCCCAACCCACCGGGCCACCTGGCATGGTCGCCTGGCGAGGTCCGCCTACCCGGTGTTGGAACCCCCCTCCGGAGCAAAAAATATTTTTGGTTATTCAACCAATTGTGCCACGTGGCACCACTGTTCTATCAGCGGGACCCGCGGGGCGCGGGTCCCCTTTGCCTCCATCGCGACACGATGTCGCGGCTCACTTCCCTGTGGCGCGCGATGACGCAACACCTTTCTCCAATGCAACAGACCAAGGTTCGTCCACCCCTAATATTGTAGTGGATCGATACCGCACCTTCTCTCCAAGTAACATGATGGTGCACTGCCTATTGCAACCCTGGGTAGCTGATGTCGGCCGCCACCGTCGCCCAGGGGGCACCTTGTGAGCTCCGATGGTCGGTTTTTATTCCGAATGTGCATACCGGACTCCTCAAATTGTTCCTTCAATATGTTTATTTAGGATTCAAGTTTTTTCATGTCATAACTTCAACCACAAAGAATGCAACAAAAACCAATGTACCAGAGGGCCCGAGCCATGTTTATTTGGCCCATGCCCTCTAAGTTGACATCATAACAAGAAGGCAGTAATTAATTCGTCATAGATAAACTGTATCCCATTCAATACTTCCAAGATTCTTCATTAATTTCACGAATTGGAAAAAGAAACAATTCACAGGAATTTAAACAAATCCCCTACCTCATATTCAGAGAAGACGTCATGGTTGTTAAAAGAGAATCCACGCTTGATGAAGTTGTTGGTGTTCATCACTCCCAAATCGATTCATGCAATGTGGCTATCAAAGAATCCATTCATCATCAGTGGAAGACAATGTGGCTCTTCATTAGAGGCTCCTCACTTCTGTTTCAAAAACCCAATCCTGAGCCTCTTTTAAATAGATGGGGAAAGGTGATTAATGTAACCAATGATTAATGAGGTTTATTAATAAATTAACCTCTTAAATCTCAACGGTGTGGTTATAAAAAAGTAATGAGTCATGCCGTTAAATGTCTTGATAACTCAGCGGTCCCACCATGACACTCTATTATTTAAAGAATAATAAAATAACAATCTAATGCTATTTTATTATTCTTTAAATATCTATAAAACTAACGTTTTCACCTGACCTAGTACGGTCGAAGTTATACCTCTCAAATGAAAATCCTGGCACTGCGGATTCAAGGGTGCCCTCAAAATTTTTCTTCGAGAACTGATTCAAAATATAGAAAATGATTCCCCAACATTTACTGAATGTATCTTAATAAAAATAAAAAATCGGTTCTGGACAGACTGGGCCTCGGAATCATGTGCCGTCAATTTTTGTAAATTCATATTAATCCAAAATAATTTTGAAGAAATTTATATAGAATTTACATGTCTTTACATTATCCCCACCTTGGAGCATTTCGAACCTAAAACCTACAAAAAAAAACTAGCGGAGAAAATTGGGGTACTGAGCATTTATATGAGCCTCCCGCTACAAGGTGCTCTCTTAGAGGTTCCCATGCTACCAATGAAATCGCACCATATGAATTGACCACCCACGAATGAAACGCTCTTATCAATCCTCTATATCCACAAGGAACCCCACAAATGTCTCCCTATCGACGATGTCCAGATTTCCCTAGTCAATAATGTGTGATGGATCATGCAAGCACCTCCTCTGCTACGACACATGGAAAACATTATGCACTCGGTGCTTCTGTTGGGTAAGATCTAGAAGGTACGCCACCTCGCCTACTGTACTAATGATATGGAACGGTTTGATGAACCTTGGAGATAGCATGTGTCCCCGAACTAACATACATAATCCTCATCTGGTTGAGACCTATTGGAAGACATGGTCTCCCTCCTCAAACTCCATCGGTCTCTTTCTCCTATCGATATAGGGATTTTTTGGGATCTACGTAGTCTTTATCCTCTCTCAGATGAAATTAACCTTCTCAGTTGTAGCCCATACCAACTCTGGACCTATAAGTGCTGACTCCCTTGGGTCTGTTCAGCATAGTGTTGATCTACAAGGTTTCCCGTATAGGGCCACAAATATATCCATGGTGATGTTTGGGAGATAAATGTTGTTGTATGCGAACTCCACCAGTGGCAGGTGTTCCTCCCAACTACATCCAATATCAAAGAAACAAGAAAGAAGTATTTCCTCAAGCGTATGAATGGTACTCTCCATCTGACCATCTATCTGAGGATGGAAGGTAGATATGAAATGTAGCTAAGTCATAATCTCCTCCGATAATCCCTTCTAGATGCAGGATATAAAATGAGCATCGCGATCAGAAACCATCATCGATGGAACCCCTTGACTCCATACAATATCTTGTACATAGAGTCATCCCAAGCTCTCTACTAATCCTTTCTCTCAGATTTATAGAAAGTGGGCCTACTTGGTGATTCGGTAAATTATCACCAAGAAGGAATCATGGCCCCTGTATGTATGTGGTATCCATGTTCGGATGTCAATGGATATATCTTCCCACTTCCACTATGGCACCTCAAGTGGCTGATCTAAGCATGCTGGTACCGGATGCTCGACCATCACTTACTGATAATTGAGGCATTGTGATATGAAATCCTCTACAGTTTTCTTCATCCATGGCCATTAGTAATGAAGCTGGAGGTCCTATTACATCTTCACCACATAAGGATGTACTACCAACGAGGATGTGTGGAACACACTCAACTACTCATCTCGTAGAATCACGGGCACCATGGTGCACCATATGAAGAGGATTACATGCTACCCACCTTTATAAAATCGATCAAGAGCTCGTCCTGATGATATCTGAGCACATCGTTCCTTGTAGTATACGTCCCCAAGTTATGCTCCCTGACTCGTTGTAAGAGTGTGGGAGTAACTATCATAGACTGGAGTTAAGATTATCCATCACTATCTACAATGTTTAATTGCAACGCGGCTAGCTGCTATGTCGCCACACTCATCAAATGTAGACCATAACTCCTATTGAGTGCTTCTGTTACTACATTTCACTTCCCAGTACCCAAGACTATCTCAAATTCATAGACATAGAGGAATTGTGTCCATCTTCAATATCTCATGTTCAGGTCCTTCTATGATATGATATACATGACACTCTTTTGATCAGAGAATAGTGTAAACTATTCTCCCATAAAGTAGTGCTGCCAAAAATTCATCACAAATTCCGCAGCTGCTAACTCCAGGTCATGGGTAGTATAGTTCTAATCGTGATGTCTCAACTATCGGGAGCCATAGGAGATCACCACATTCTCCTACATCAGGACACAACCAAGTCTAGTCCCCGATGCATTTTAGTAGACTACATACCCAATACCCTCTTCTGGTAGCCTCATGATGGGGCACTCATCAGTCTCTACCTCCAATTCTAGAAACTGTGCTGGAATCTCTCCATCCCCACGAAGGGTTTTCCATTATTTATCAATGTTGAAAAGGTTGTCACAACTCTATAAAAGTCGGGTACGAGTCTCTGGTGGTACCCAGCCAATCCCATGAAAATCTAAACCACGGTCACTCTTCTGGGTGGCTCACAAGTAAGTACTTCCCCTATCTATACCTGATATGATACAACTTTAGCCTCCAAGATGACGTTCCCTAGGAATTGGACCTCTCGTATCCTGAAAAGTAACATGGAGTGATTTCCATAAAGTTAGATCTCTTAAAGTGTATCCATAAATATCTGTAGGTGCATGGAATGCCCCTCCTCTGATGCGAAGTATAAGAAGATTTCATCAAGGATGTCTACAAAAAGAGATCGAGGTAAGACTGGAAGGATCTGTTTATGAGCCCCATGAACACTACCAGAGAATTTCCCACGCCAATGCGTATGAACATGAACTCATAATGGCTATACTGACATCTAAAAGACATATTCGGTACATCCTGATCTCATATCCTAAATTAGTGATAGCCTGATTTGAGGAATATCATCTAAAACTGTCGATATTTTCAGCTGGTCGAAGAGAACATCAATTCTCGAGAGTGGATACTTATTCATGATGGTCACCTAGTTCAGGCCATGATAGTCCACACAAAGCCTCAGACACCCATAATTCTTCTTGGAAAAAAAATCATCGATGCCCGTGGTGGAAAATTGGGCCATATGAACCCCTTCCTCTGGAAGTCCTCCAACGGTTCCTGCAACTCACAAAGCACTACAGGAGCCATACGATATCCTAGTGCAAATATCAATGTCGTATTGGGGTACATGTCTATGTATAAGTATACCTCTCTTTGAGGAGGTAGTCCGTCTACATCATCATGAAAGAAATCAGTATACTGGTCCACCACTATAGGATAACATGGACTCTTCATGTCAACAACTCTAAGTGTAAGGCTAGCCAACTGATGACTGATTGGGTGCACCCTTCTCCATGAAAGTCCATCCTGTGTTGTGATGGTTCCCTTCTCACTGGTGAAGTAAAACCAGATCCTATCCTCATGGAAACATCACAATTGGTACCTAAAAAAGTCAATATGAGCATGGATCATGGATAAATAGTCCATAGAAAATATGATATCATAAGGCCTCAATGATTGTACTAGAAGATCCCAGCCAAATATCTAACCTTCTATTGTAATCTCACACTGCCGGCACTAGTGTGTAATTGTAGAATCCCCTCTATTAGGAGTCTCTAATTGTAATGATCAATCCAATAGATCTACCAGAATTTCTGAGCTCTGAATGAGAGTCATGGAAATTAAAGAGTGATTGAAACCTATTTCTATAAGTACAAAAGATAGGGTGGAGTAGACACATATTGTACCAAAAATCATATCTGGAGCACCGTGGTCATAGGCTTCAGCTACCTAATACTGAGCTTGTCTCTTTCTACATGCTCCCTGAGGTCGGGGTGGACCACCTAGAAGTGGTGGTGGTATAACCCCAAATCTCCCCCACCACCTACTGAATGGACAAATCCTATTCCACGTCCACCACCTTGTAGAACTCATCACTCTAATCATTGCCTCGGTAGTCCCTCAAACGTCTTCTGATATACGGTACGATGGTTCGGGAATCTGTGAGCCATGTGAACCCACCTGTTCCATGTGAAGCACAGTATTCTCCAATACTAGCATGTTATCCCTTATAAGTTGCACACCTCTGACCCTACATCCTAGGGTTATCATCCAAAAGTTCTGGCCCTCCAGGACCTATGCGTCATTCTGCCTACTGCCTGCTGCAGATGACTTCGTTACCTGTCATTCGGTGGTGGCTCTCATGGTCGATGCCTGCTCAGGTAAGAAGCTCTACACCAATAACGATCGCTCGAGCACTCTATCATGCATCAGGATATAGATGGACTTCATCAATTCTCTATCCTCCCACTGAAGAACCTACTTCAAGGTTTGGGCCCTGAAGAAAGGGTCTAGTGCCATTTTAGTGGAGTAGCATGAGAGGTTAGTGAACCTCACTGAGTATTGGGATGCTATCAAGATACCCTACTGTAAGTGTAGGTGTTCATGAATACACACAGATCATAGTGTCTCTTAAATGAACTCTACCCTAAATAGGCTCTCAAAGTACATCCTGGTGAGGGCTTCCTCATCATGTAACCAGATAGTCAGACTCCACTATCACTCTACTATGACCTTGAAGAGGCTACCAGCTTGGATCACCATCTAATATGCTGGTGTGCCAACTAGGCAGAAAACTCCCCCACATGCTCTAGCCAGTCCTCACCTGCCTGGGGATCTGCCTCACCTCAAAATCCTTGAAGCCACTATCACTAGAACTCGTGCAACATGCGCATTCTTCATGCATCATCTGCTAGTGGTGATAGTGGCAGAAGCTTCCCAATGGTTGGTGGTGATGCTGGTGCACCACCCAATGGTGCTATCGCTATAAGAGGGCCATGGACTGAAGCCTCATCACTCGGTGGTCCGTCATCCTGATCTCTATTTGAAAATGTGGATGGATGTCTACATGGAGGCATCCTAAAAAAATTCATGCCAAAATCAATAAAATATACCTAATTAACTGACTCTAAAATGGATCAAATGTTAAACATTTCCAAAACACACGTAATCAGTGTTTTAATGCACTGAGTCAGAAATCAGAATTCAGGTTCCTAGTGTATGGATACGTCAACCTCCACACCAGCACTGGACTCCCCGAATTGAAAACAAAACTCAAAACACATAATAGTATTGCTCTATTGTAAATATCATAATCTTAGTTCTTTGATATATCTGACTCCTCTGATACCAGTTTGTCACCACCCGTCCCCTAGGTCCCATGTCGTGACTACCACAAGGCCGCCTTCCATAGGCTATGGGTTGGCGACTAGCATAAGAAAGGGATATCCCTAAAATAGGAAGGCATTGCCTTTAAACCTATACCAACACATAGTCCAAGAACACGAGATTATGCAATCGAGATGTAAAACTACAGTAGTAAAAGTGTGTACATAAAGTAAAGGGTCTAGAATAAAATCCCAACTAAAAGATACAATACGATAGAAAATAGAAAAAAGATTCTAAGAACGTACAAGTTGGATCCTACCTGAAGGGTTAGTATAGCACGTATCCACAACTCTCCATGTCAAGCAGTCACCTTTCTGTTCCGCCGGGTTATGGATCCAATAGTCTCTGTCATGATGCTTGTCATCTGCACAATACAGAACAAGGTGCGGGTGAAGCCCTTATAGTGGTATGTATAACAATACCCAGTAGGGATCCCGAGACCCCGGGAGTTCTCTCAAAATACCACTAAGAAAAATCACAAATCATGGTCTTAATGATAAAGAAAAAAATAAAAAGACTCAGCTCAATTTTGGTATACAACTCATAGATCATAAATAAAAATTATTTTTCATAGTTTATTTCATTTTATTCAATTAAAATGTTCCACAACTACACCACGAAGATGTTGTTATATTGTCGATCCGCACAGGGTCGTATGCCGCTGAACCATGAATGGTCGTTGTACGGCTGTTCCTCATCGGTTTGCGCACTACTGATCCACACAGGGTCACTAAAATGTTGATCCACACAGGGTCTCTATGATGTTGATCAATACATATTCTCTATGATGTGGATCCGCATAGGGTCACTATGATGATGATCCACATAGGTTCTCTATGATTTTGATCCACAAAGGGTCTCAAGGATGATGATCCACACAGATTTTCTATGATGCAGATCCACACTGGGTCACTATGATGTTGATCCACAAAAGGTCTCTATGATGCTGACCCACACTGGGTCGCTCTTCAATTGAAAGTGGCCATAGGATTCCCTGCAACCGGTGCGCTTGAGATACGTAGTATCTGCCCCTCAAGATATCATTCTACCATCAATTTACATGATTTTACATAATGGAGTAAGCCAAAGGACTAACATTTCATAAGGGTTTGAATGCGAAAAACGGCACGTCAATCCAACGTTCGGTCTGTGAGTTATAAACATTTTACTTTCAAGTGTACGGTTGGATTACAGTTAGATCCAACATGGTCGTACTCCAAAATTCACAAAAACTCATTTTGACTATCTGAAAAGGACCGTCTCATTCAACAGATTCCATCACAATAGATGGTTCATGAAATAGATCTCAGTTTTGTGAGATATGACCTTTTAAGTTTATTTAGGCCGAAGGGAGTCTGGGTTGGGTCCAACCTAATCAGTTCGACCCGACCTGCCCCATTCTAAGCTGAGCTGACCTAGTTCTGGTCAACCCATACTGGCCCAAGACTCACCCGATTCCTACCAGGTCCATCATGTACTGGCTGGGCCTGCCCGAGAGGGTTGGGCCACAGGCTCGGCCTGTTAACCTGTTTGCCGACCCAGCCCCCAAGCGACCCGGCACGGGTGGGTGGTGCAGTCCTCTAGCCAGGTGGAAGACGTCCTATTGAATGACAAAGCCATTTAGGTATTGAACCAACAACCCCACATGGTGCTGCCTTCCTATTTGCGGGACGTGTGGGACATGGGTCCCCTTCACATATTTCCTGGCACGATGTTGCGGCTCCCTTCTCTGCGGCTCGTGACGGCACACCACCCTCTGCCAACATGGTCGGCCGAGGTAAGGTCGCCCCTACTACCATCGTAGCTTCCCTCCTCGATGTGCGATGGCACGCCGCCTGCTGCCACGACGGCCGGTGAATTCCCACCACTGTCGTTGCCTGCTACCTGATGCCGGCCACCACCACCGCCCGCTGGCCCCGGCGGAACGTCCATGTGCCACCGGGTGAGCTCAACTAATCCATTGTTTCCTGCTAAACAAGACTATGGTCCTCCCGAGATGATGCCATCACTATGTGGCTTTTGGAATCATGTTGTCATCAAGTTCTATCTTCTCCCATGGAGAACGTGACAAAAACCCATACGGCAGAGTGTCTGAGCCTTTTTAATTTCACATCCGCCCTCCGTGTTAGCATCATAACAAGAGGGAATCAATTAATTCAACATAGAAAAACTATAACCCATTCAATAATTCTAGGATTTGTCTGTATTTTCTAGAATGGAATTATAAACAATTCAATTGAATTTAAACAAAACACCTACCTTGCATTTAGAGAAGACATCACAGTTCTGGAAGTAGAATCCATGCTTGATTAAGTCGTCGACTTACATCCCTCCCAGATCGATTCCTCCAACGTTACCATCCATGCTTCCATTCTTCATCAGTGGACGACGCCGCAACACTTCATCTGAGGATCCTCACTTTCGTATCAAAAACCCAAGCTCGAGCCTCATTTGAATTGATGGAGAAAGGTGATTAATTCATCGAGAGATTAATGAGGTTCATTAATTAATGAACCTCTTAATTATCAATGATGTGGTTATAAAAAAACAAAAAGCCAAGCCATTAAATAGCATGAAAAATAAACAGTCCCGTCATGCCGCTCAATCATTGATATAATAATAAAATAACAATCTTATGTTATTTTATTATTATTTAGAAAGATGTAAAACTAACTTTTTCACCTGCCCTACTACGGTCAATTTTATGCCTCCCTTAAGCGAATCCCAGTGTTGAGGAATCAACAGTTCCCTTATATTTTTAATCCATGCACCGGTTCAAAATATAGAAAGCACCATCCACACATTTACTGAATGTACCTAAAAAAAGTTCAAAATTCTGTTCTGGGCACACTGGGCCTCGAAATCAAGTGCAGTCAATTTTTACAGACTCATAATAATCCTAAATAATTTAAATAAATATATATGAAATTTTTGGGTCATTACAAGAATATCCCTAAAGTGTGTCAAACAATTTTTTTAGTGAGTATCATTTTTGTGAACTAGGTAATGTTCGAGTGAAGCATGAAACACCATTTTTAAATTTATTACCCCTAGGTACATTTTTTCTAGAAGAACATCAATTTATAATATCCAAACAAGGAGTTACAGTAAGAAAAACCCTCATAATTTTTTTCTTACCCAATTATTAGGATGTTATTATATACATATCCGTAAATTTTATCATGTGGTTATGTTCTCTAATCTATTTTTTTCCTAAATGTAGATTCGAAGGTTTCTATTAATGTTTCACATATTCCTAATGTAGTGACCCCGAATTCTATTGCCTGTAGTAAGTTTCCTACTTTATTATATTGGCATGAGATAGAATCAATCACATCCCAAAGAACTAATCAGTTTAGTAGTTTTGTTAAATAATATACATTCATGATTCCCATATTTTTTTGAATAAAAAATAAATTCATTCTTTGATAATAACTTTATTACTCATAGTGTTTCCTTACATATCACTAATATTAAACTACATGAAATTAGGGGGAAATGAATCAAAATAATCATGAGATCAAATTTTTAGTAAGGATAAGTACATTGAAATCATTATTGAATCAGTGAGTATAATCAATATGAAAACATAAATAACATAACACACATGATATGTGATAAATACATTGAGAAATTAGTGAGTAATCAATATAGGAAGGTTAATAATTTGAAACACAATCCATTTAAAAAATAACAAAACTATAATAACTAGATAAATCATAATCTATATAGGATGGTAAATAACTAAAATATTCCATATAAATAATTGATAATGAAATGAATCTAGAGATATTGTCATAATGATAATATAATGTATATAAATAACTAAATATTCATTGAAATAAGTTCATAATTATATGATACCATGTTTCTCGGGTACATATTACCCTTATCATCAAGATATTTCACAAGACGGTTTAAAAAATACCAGGAAAAACCCCACATTTATGTGGTTATCCAACTAATTCATCCTATGATAGTAACGATACATTGAGGGGTGATCCATAATAGAAACCTCTCAAGTCATGCCTATCAAAATCATTTCTCACATATCAAATAATTTAATTAAGTTATAAACAATGTGCATTATCAAATATTTATTAAGAATATACATTTATCAAAACATACCTAGTTAAACAAATGACATGTAATGTATAACACCATACATATAAATGATATAAGTCTTATTAAATAAAAAAATCCATGATAAATAATATGGATCTTTATGGAAAATTTAATGTCTAGTTGTATTAAAAATGTGAACATTACAATAGAAAGTTATTATCTAAAAAATTAACTTGAGGAATTTAATTTCAATACTTTCCTTAGTCAAAATCATCATAAAATATATTGATGAATAATAAGGAAGGTATCAATAAAACATAACCTATGTATAGTATCTATATAATAAGGTTTTTTTTCCTTTGATAATTAGCAATACCCTAGAAAGATAATTAAAATCATTCTTGAGGAGAACAAACATTTAATTTTGAAATATTTTAAAATTATTTTAGTGGAAAATAACTTTTTTAGAAACTTTTATTTAAATGGATGATAATAAAGTTTCTATGGGTGTTTTAAAGAAAACATGGTCATATCGGAGGGTAATTTCATACATTCCATAAAGAAAAATCATTTTTCACAGTGTTGAGGTTATAAAATTACAATGTTCTGTAATAGATAAGAAGATTTAATTGAATATTTTTTCTAAAAATATAAAATGTATACAAGTTTATTTAATTAAACCAATTTTAAAATATTAAAAATATAGATTTTGAAAATAAAATAGAAAACAATATTTTCAAAGATAACATATTTCTGATTGAAGCGATGAAATAAAATTAAATTTAATTAAAAAACATTACAAAAAATTTTATGTTCCAAAGAGTAAAAAATGGTACCACCACATGAAAAAACCATAAATAACCAATGAATGCTAAAATTATTGGATTTATTAAACTATTTTCAAATAATTTTCTTTAATTTAAATTCATGAATTGACAATATCAATTAGAATGATATTGTGAAATAATCGCTTCAAGAGATCCTAACATTGAATTTAGAATCAAAAAATTCATTATTCTTATCGACTATAAATACAACTAAAAAAATTGTAAATACAATAATAGATACTCAACATTCATTATACACATAACCATAGATTGGTAAATATAATAAAGAAGTAATGCAATCGAATGAAATGAAATCGAGTTATTAAATTTCGTTACCACTTTGTAAAATATACGTTCCCGTCCTCCTAGATAAAATAATTAAAAATGAAACACATCATACCCTTAATAATTATGTATTTTGGATATAAAATTTCAATTGTGATGTATATACACCATATAAAATAAATCATGTTTCTAATAATATAAAATGGCTCGATTAAATGAAATTTAGACGCAAATCCTTAACGTGATCTTAATTTTTGTTTAATGTTCTATAACCACTTGTATTATAGTTTTATACTTGTTCTTAACATATTAGAGAATAATATTAATATTTATAATATTATATATTATCCTTTTATTATATGTTATGACCCATTTGTAAATGATCATTCATTATTTTCATTGTTTCAGGTGTTAATTGTCATGTTTCTTATGCATGTTTCATCATGAATGATATTGTTTTAGAGAATATTATAAATTATATCATCTATATAATTAAAATAATTACATAATTATCTTATGTTTAAATCAATTAAACTTTTTAAACCAATCATGAAGGATGGAGTATGTTACGATCATGGAGATGGTGGGTCATACGTATTCACGAGTAACATCTCCATTTTTCATGGATCATTATAGAATGTAGGCAAGTGGTATTTTTACAATTCAAAAATCTTAATTATAACATTAAAATACATTTATATACTTATATATTTCAACCATGTGGTTGGGTGATGAAAAGTTTGTGACATCACTTCGTAAAGGTGGTAGTCCACACATACACGAACAATGTTATCATGATTTCATGAGTGAAAAGTAAAGAATGAAAATGATGCATATTATCATTATATAATGGTAAATATTTCATAAATATCCTAATTATTTCATTTAGATCAATTATTATCATTAAAAATATTTTTAACACCCTCCTTGTGAAGTGTTGGTGAAAGATAAATCGTATTGTTTTGTGTGGTGATATTCCTTTATACACACGGCCGACGTTATCGTGTCTCATAAAAGTGGAATGTAAAAGTACATATTTTATTTGTTGAAATAAGAAGTATTATTATTTTATAAATATCATATGAATTTTTTATATACATTCATATAACAAATAATAATATATGGAAATTCAAAAATGAACAGCATCGGTTGGCGAGGAGATAGTCTTCCCTAGACACAAATGATGATTCCATAACCCATTTGATGGAAGTGTTTATGGTTTTATATAATTCCCATAACATAAAAATATAATTATATTAATTATTCGGATTTTATTATATCATCATATTTTAAAAATAATTTAAGTATGTGTAGAATGAATGAAAATGTTTACTCTCATTTGAAGAACATTACCTTTTCATTGGGTATCCTCCATAGATTTTTATTTAATCATTAAAAGATTTTATTTATACCCAATATAGAGATTAAATGAAGTGGGAAGTGACTTTGTGAAGTTATTTGGTAAATTATTTTCAAAAAAAAATAACAATAATGTGGGAAGTGGAGAGGAGAGGCGGTGGCCTTTTATAAGTGGGGTGAGCAACACACTTTTAATTTTTTTGGTGAAAGTTAATTTATCCAACACTGCTTCCTGTAATATTTCCCCAATAATAGTAAATTATTTATAATTTATGTCATCTTTTCTCTATAATTCCATGAAATATTATTTTGACAATATTTGGGTCATTATTAAAACTTATATTATGAGTTTAACTACTAAGTAAACTTGTTTTACCTTAATAACTATAATTAATTTTAACTATTTTCACTAGTAATAATGGTTGAAAAAAATGTAAAATTAAAATATATTAAAAATTATTATGTTTCTTAATATTTAGTCCATTTATACAAATTAAAGTGAAACTAGTTTAATATATTAATTGAAAATCAATATCAGGGACTTGATGAGAATGCACAGTTTTAAGGTTGAAATGTTCAAAAGTTTACAATGTTTTTGTATCTAAATTAAAAATTAAAATTCATTAATTAAGCTAAAATGGATTAATAGATGTATAATATAACTTCTTTGACTCTGAAGATAATACAAATTATAATTTAGCATTATAATTTCTTTAGATGAAAATCAAGTTTTCAATTCAAATCAATTTTTTTCACTATTCTCCAACAAATTAAACTTCTTAGAAAAATACATAGATTTTTCCCTAAGATAATTTTGATCCCCCAATTTCAAAAATAATGATAATTTTTTCATAAAAAATTTACTAAAATATAAAAATAAATTATAAATTTTGTGATCCAAGCTCAACTGATCCTTCTTTAATTAAAATATAGTTTATATGAAATTTTTTTATAATAATTTGACAACAATTTAATATGTGCAAAATAAATATTTTTACAAATTATTTAATAATATTAGAACATTACATTCTAATGGATAAAGAAAGAACTATTAAATTAACTAATAATATTATTATTATATTATTGTTTGGTAAATCTTGATCTTGCATTTAACAGAAGAAATATAAGAAACGTGATGTTTCATGTACTGTAAGATCAAATCAGTGTTACAAGCCTTGAAAGCTATAAAATTTATTATATTTTTTAAAAATAATAAATATATCATAATGTATTAAAATATTATATTCCTTTATACAATTAGTGTGGAATTTCATACACTCTATCAAATATGATGTTCATATTTTAAAATTTTAGGTTATTAAAATAACTCTAAAAATATCACCATACATGTTGCCCATAATGAAAAAAATCTTTCATATATATATATATATATATCATCATTGTTCCAGGATGAATATATAATTAAGGAATATGAGATTTATCTAAAAAACAATCTTTTTTACTTACTATGAATGGAACGCATATGGGGTTATTGAGCCTTATCATTCTATCACAATCAAGGTTGAACACAAAAACTTTTCTCACTTTTTTTATATATTTACATGTTCCTTATCTTCCACTTCAGTATTCATGTGGATATATGATTGAAAAATCATTTGTAAAAAATATTGTTTTTCAGCATATATCAATATTTTCAGATATATTCTTAAAAACATAGAAATATTGGATCATTTTTTATACCCATCACTAATATGATAGCATGATCCCATGGACTCCAAGTATGAGACCACTTGTTCACATTACCAAGGTGGGGATTTATTGAAAATTCCAAATATTTAATCAACTCCAACCATCTCCTAGTTAGAATATTTTTCTCCATCTTTGTGAATTATTACTTTACACTTATATTATTGGTATATATATCCAACATTTACCTATAAAGATAATTCACCCATATCAATAAGGGTAAAATTACAATATCGTACTAGAAATCACGAGTTTGTTAATTACTCTCATGAACATTCATTTTTCTGATGTCTATGTTATCATCTTATCATTATTCCATAGGATACATCATATTCGTTTATTTAGTTTATAAATATAGATTAAAATCCCCTCTCTATTCTAGGTAAGTTCAAGAAATGGTGTGTTTAATAGAATTCGCTTACGTTCCTTGAACTTTTTTTACATTCATAGACCTAATGAAACTTCACTTCATTTATAGTAAAATTTTTTATTGGATTAGACAGTAAGGATAATTAATTGATAATTTCCACCCCATCAAAAAATATATGTATCCAAATCACCATGGTTAGTCTAGGATAATGTTTAGTGACTTCTAATTTGATAGATCCAGCATTATACCCATACTGGATATTATATAACCCCAAAATGAATTTTTTGTAGCCAAAATTGGGACATGGTAAATATTTCATAACATTATCCGTCCATAGGATCTTCAAATAGATCTTCTTGTGAAATTATTCCTCTTCCATTATATTGAAATGTGTAGAAATTTCTTCATCATATTGTGCCACGAAATGATAATGGTAATCTCTAAAAACTATCAAAAATAAATCCACGAACATAGTGGGGAATTATTAAGACCAAATAGAATCACTATAAATCCATAGTGTCAATATCCTATGAAAGGATATACTATGTAAATATTCAATTTTGACCAAAAATTGATAATATCAATATGTTTGATAAGTCTTTTAATAAAAATGATATACTAATAATAGATCAAAAAAATCATCAATATGGGGAAGTGGTTACTTAATTTTTTTGTGATCTTCTTTTGATACCATAATCAATGCAGAGTCTCTTTTATAAATCTTTATTCAAAAGAAAAAATTAAAACATCACCCCATGGAGATTACCATTCATGAAAAAACCCCTTATCAATATTATATTGTAGTGTATTCATTAATACTTTTAACACAATTAGGGAAACTCTATAAGGACTATTTGTAATAGATGTAGCACAAGATATTCATTCTATTGAAAATTGTTGTTCATGATTCATTGGAAGACGAGGAATCATTTATTTAATGACAACAATAAAATCATTAAAAATAAGAATATATTCAATGTTGAGTTTCTCTTGGAATATATGAGAAAAATAACTACATTGAAAAGGAAGGATACCCCATTCAGTGGGCTAAATTTCAATAATAATTTTATATTTAGGTTCGCACTGATAAAAGATCAATGGTTGGTTTAGAATATCAAACAATAATTTTTTCCTTAGAAATTTATGTGGGAATTATGTGAAGAATGTTTTTTTCCTTAGAATTTGATGCCATATTTATAAGATACTATGAGGGGTTCATGAATTTGAAATGATGAATGTAATATCTCATGTATATATTCATCATCATGTGAACAATTAATAGGGAAAATATCCTAGTCCCACATTTTCCGATAGGGATATTGAATTACTAAAGACCCGACTATGTGAGTACTTGTGAATATTAACTTTATTTCCATCTATGATTGAGCCTTGAATATTTTATTCAATATACCCTAAAATTTGAGCATAAATAATACTAATTAATAAATGAAACATACCATTATAATGGATGTTTTTTCAACACACATGCAATATTCATGTGCACATAAGAAGATCCATCTCGAACTTGATACCATCATGTAATGATATTTTAAATTTCATGCATGGTTGTCATGGGAATTAAAAGTGATGTATGTGAAAAACACCAACTCCATAACCCACTTATACATTTATAAGATTATTTGAATGTCATGTGATTCTCTTATACAGCCAATGGTCGGCACTGAAAATTTAAGCATCAAGGGTTATGTGACATAATCATGAAATAAATTTAAATATGAAGTATTTATCCCTTTATAATTTTCTCCCCTTGATCAGGTGAACCCAGTCTCATGATTTCTTCATGTGAACTAGGGTACCAAAATCTTTATTTTCCTTGGAAACCCACCAATGATCTTTTGATGGACTCATGTGAATTTTTATCATTTGACCCAATTTATGTAATTTTTAGACACTAAACCTCATGAGAAAAACCTATGTAGTCACAGAAGAGAAATAAAGTAAACTATCCTTGATAGTACCCATGTTTATTTTTGAGTTCCATTATTGATCAACTTATGTTTTAGTGCATGAGTACTTCAAAATCACCCAGGGAATTTGTAAATAAAATCAAGAAATGATGGAATCTTCTTCCATTGAATTTTATAATTATTTTTATGTAATATTATCATATAAATCTTGTTATCAGTTAAAAAATGACATGAGACATATATTTTCATTTATTTCATTCCAATTTAAAGCATTTCAGTATGACACTTTCATCATGAAAAAGCCCTTAGAAAAGTCCATTGATCACATGACAAAACTCAGACAAGTGGTGTTACCATCACTGAAACTGATCAAACACCACCATGAGATCCATTATAGATAATTTGATTCTCTAATGGACCATCAATTGTTATATTTTTAAAGAATAATCAAATAAATAATTAAAGATGAAAATGGAAGCACCATTATGTGTGGAAGTATTATGTTTTTTTCATGTGAAGTGGGTTATGAAACCCATGAGATCAAATCATTGATAAGATGAGGAACATTTTATATGATAGTGTGATCACGTGAAGGGACTCTGGTAGTCTAGTTTTATATTGGAATGTTCCCTAGAAAAGTATCCCTCAATCACACCTAAGCCTCTTTGATATGTGTCTTGATTTCGTGAAGACTCCCTAACCTGTCAGTATAGTCTTGTGATGTAACATTCACATGTCAATTTGATTATGTGAAATCCCTTTTGGAAGCCACGAGTTAAAATAATATTCCAATGATGGTAAGATATTGTGGTCGTTATTTATTACATACCAAAGGATGATGTCATGGATGACCCAAAACCATTTCAAAGAAAACACTTTCATCTCCACTAGGTGAATACCATATCTATGATATATGTATTGTGCCTGGTTGTTTAGACCCGGGTGGTGAGTTTTATAAATTTATCCCCTTTAGAAAATAATATACATAAATTGTAAGCAAATTAAGAGAGAGAGGATTTCTCAGAGGATAAATCCATGCAATCAAAAGGGTCTTCTACTATGTAAACTCTGTGAATGACTTAAGGGCTACACGACATGTGAATAAACTTTTTGTGATCACCCAATTAATCACGTTAAGTACTTCCAGTGTTTTATCCATACTAAAAAATATAATTTTTCATGTATTTAATTGGTTAATTTTTGTCTCAACATGTTTATTACTAAAAAACATTGAGGCAATTATGAAGTAAATGATGAAGAGGATTGAAGTCTTAATTGAAGACAGATACAGTGATTTTCATGTAAAGGCATCATTCATATCATTTGAGTAATCTAGATCATGTGACACCACCCATACAAGTCACGTCCTAAAAATTCCACTTGACATGTCTTCCTGCTCAGTTAGAAACCCCCCCAACATTTCATACATCATCACATGACACCCTTGTACATGCATGCAATGATCTTGCAGTGTCCCTCAAAAATTTCACCATTGATAACACAAAACCCATGGAGGTATCTATATATATATCATATAGGACTCCTTGAATATTCAATTGAATCATCATACAACCCTATTATATGCCTAATTCAATCATGTGAATCACCTTGGACATCTCATACATCTCAGGTGGTGGAACCCAAACAAGTTAGGTAAATCACAAAAAAGAAATCCCAGAAAATGTGAAGACATCCTAATACATGTAAGGTATACAACTCAAAAATGTATTGATAAAATACCAAGAATTTAAAGAATATAAGGTCACCATGTCGAGACATGATAACCCTTTCTGGTAGACACACTCAAACATACTCCATATTGAAATACAAGGACCCAGATTCCAATCCAAACAAGATATGTAAGATTCCTTCCTAAGGCCTGATCTCTAATTATGAATTTTATTTGGTGTATTTCCTAATATATATCTTGAACTATAACCCATGGGATCCAAATTATAGCATGGGTTTACTATTATACTTCATCCTTCAGTAGATTGAGTTTCTAATTGAATGATTAGGACATTGATTCATACTATAAGCACAATATGTAAGATTCATTCATAAATCCCAATGTAACATCCTTTGTATTTATAGAATAATAAATTTTTATATTTATTAATATTTTTGAATTTAATATTAATTTTATTATAAAGGGGACACTATGAATGATAGTGTAGTCAATACACAATAATGAGTTTATTCTTAATCTTACAATGCACACAACACTGAGTTATATTGGAAAATAATACAACAATAATATTACTATTTTAATTGGTAGTTGACACATAGCCATTGTATTGGAGACAATGAATAAAATTAACTGTATTAGGATTTTAAATATTTTTTAAATAGTTATACATTTATCCAATGAATTTTAGAGGCATAAAATGATAATGAATCCAATTTTATACCTAAAACACTCTAATATTTTTAAAATGTTGTTTTACTGCCTTTTATGGTGAACCCATTTTAAAAATTATTTTTCTTACTTTTATATGTTCTTTTTAAAGGAATAAACTTATTTTATATAAGTGGGACATAAAAATTTACGTTGGATAAATTTCTGATAATTTCATGATAAAGATCATTTTTATGAATAGTAAAAATACCACATTTTATGTCAAAATTTCCTTTTCATATAATTTATTTATATAGATACATATTATTATTATTGGTTTTAAAGTTTAATTGTAAAATATTTTTATCATTTATTCCAATTTTGGTCATTTGATGTAATTTCACATTTAAATTGGATATAAACACATGTCAATCGTTTGATAGATTTTATTTCATAAAAATCCCAATTATGGTCTTGATAATAGGAATTAATTATAAATTAATCAATGAAACTTATTTGTTTTGAATTTGAAAAAATAGATTCAATATTTTGAATAATCATGTCAAATTTTGTAAATATGCACATTTTATTTCTTTTATATTATGAATAGAAACGTCATATGTTTTTAAATTTACCACGATTAAATGTTAAATTAGGTAACTAAGGGTAAAAATAAAATTATAATAATATAAAAACACCCCGACACGTTTCATAATATTATTTGATGAGACATGGGTGACCAAAAAATTCCTTAGGCTGAAACTATGGCATTTGGGAGCCACTTGGGTGTGAAAATGACATTTTATAATAAATAATTTAATGTAAAGAGAAATATAATATAAACATGTATCTTTGTACATAAAAAATTTAAGGTGGGGTTATATAAGGGATCACTTCAACTATAAATACTCATTAGAAATATAAAAATATTTCCAACATAATCGTTGTTTATTAATAATTATTAGAGATTAGATAATTAAATTTAGTAATTACACAATGATGATACAATAATTTCATCATTAAAAATGGATTCTTATGAATGATATTATACATATTAAAATAAAAATTATTTGAACTAATTTATGTCACAAAAAAAATTTATATACTAATATGACCTACTATTATACAATTAAATGGTTTTTTTGAAGTTATATTTCTATTTGGATTTTATTTAAAATCAATCAATTGAATAGTGTAAAAATTGACATATTTGATTTTTTTATAAAAATATTAATTTATTATTATATTCAAAAATCCAGAAAAGATTTTTAAAACCGAAAGTGAATATGATATGGTCTAAAAGTTCATTATGTTTCCAATTATGGAAAAATTACCCAATATAATAAATATTAATAGATTCCTATCAATTAAAATTTTGTTAACACTTTTAAACTTAAAAGATAATAATAAAGGGTAAACTAAAAAGATAAGGTTTAATATGAACTAAATACATGTAAAAATTATTTAATAAGAGTATTTAGATCAATATTAGTCTTATATTTTCCATATATAATGTTGGTGTGACTTTTAATAGAAAAAATAATTTATATTAATGTAATATTGTAATGCATTCAAAGGGTTCCCATCCCGTCACTTATAAAAAATAACACAACCTTATCAATTACTCACAATTATAAAGATGTTTAGTTCATCCACCTTCTTTCCAATCGTATTCTTATAATATTCCCCCCATTATTACATCCTTAGTTTAGGCATAACGCCGGCCATAGATGTGTTTAGGTGTTCTTCAAATGAGAACAACCAAAGAAGATGTGTCATATTCTTTAACTGTTTCTATTCTGTTTCTTCTTCCACATCCACAAATAGAATCTTAAAAATAATAATATAATAACTCGTATATCCTTAATATAGTGAGATGTTAATATGTAAATATCATCCCCTAAATCTATCTCTTAATCCATTAAATGTGAAAGTAATTAATTGTTCGTGTGTCCATGTGAATTATCACCTCCATGAATCGATTTAGTCAGTTTTCCATTAAATTAGAAAGGAATTAATTGATCGTGTGTAAGTGTGATATTAATGTCATATTAATAATTATAAGATAATTATATATCAATTAAATTCTTACTTTCATGTTCATAAAAATGATAATGTCGTTCATGCTCACGTGTTAACTATCACTTTCACGAAGAGGTGTGGCTAATTTTTATTCATTATATCACTTTTATGTGATATATAATTATATGTAAATTAATATGTTTATTTTAAAAATATAATGAAAATTATGCAATTATAAAATAATAATTACCTTATTTCAATAATTATCAATGAAAAATGGAAAAGTTACTCATGCGTATGTATGGCCTACCTTCTCCTTGATTATAACGTTGTTCATTTTTCATTACCAAATTTAATTGTTTAAATTAAATGATATTATTTATGTGTAAAATTGATGAATATTTAATGAAATATATTCTGGAGATTATAGAATTCGTACAATATGGACTAGTTACACCATCCCCTGTTCATTTTCGACTCAAGAACCGATTATCGACAAAAACTTTGACATGAACTATAATAATCAACTAATTATAATAACACTAAAATAAGTGATATAATGGAAATAATAAACCCAAAAAAGGTTCTTAATAAAGTATAAATTATCCTAATACTATTGTTTGAGGAGATAAATAATGAAAAAAACATGTCGGACTCAATGTAATGGATTTTTTAAACTCAATTTTCACTCATTAAATTTTATGCATACTTAATTGATTATATTATGTCAAGATTATGTTTTGAATCAGTTTTTATTTATTTATGTTGTAATTTACACTTCCCATTATAGTAAAATACTTTTTCTACACATAATCTTCCCATTGATAAATTCTTATGTCATTTATACGAACTTTGTAAGGAAAATTCTTATCCCAATTTCCATTCATTGGGTTAATCCTCTACTGCTTGATTATGGGATGCTATAATTATGTGATAAATGACTTTTTATGTCATATCATGTATTTATACTTTATTTATTTGTATTTATAGTCAATACAAATAATAAATATATTTTATTAACAAAATTATCTTTGAAAAGGAAATATTCACTCGATCTCCATTCATTGAGTTAAATATCCATGTCATTGGTTTTGCTTTTAAAAAAATATGTGTGGATGAACTCTTATTGTTTTACACTTAATATCCCCTTATTTTTGGGGTGTTTATATTTGTCCCACATAATTATTTAATTGATTTATCCTTAAACTGATGATACGATCTTTATAAGGGACTGCATCTCAATCTCTCTTCATTGAGGCATATCTTGATATTGCACACCATCATTATCCTTTAAGGTGTATATATAACCCTTTCGAAAATTTATATCATGAATTTTTATATTCTCATGGTATTTAAAGTTTCATTTGATTTTATTGTTTAATTATTTTTATTCAAGTGTTTCCCAGGTGTTAAGGGATTCGTTAACTAAAACATCATTTTAAATGTTTTAATGATTTATTCTTTTAAATCTTTCTCATTAATGAAATTTTCTTAAATATGGTTATAAGGATTAATTTATATGGTCATTAATTTTTTAAAATTATAATTACATTCTTAATTTCAAATTAGTATGGGGAATTTTGATTCAAAAATATATTTTTGTAATTTTGTAAAAAAAAATTAGAATGAATAGGTTATATCACTATATTTAAATGATATTGTGTGCTTGTAGTCTGGAAATTTAATTTTTCCTTTATGTATGGTTTATCCATTATGATTATGTTATGGTTTGTCAAAATTTTTTAATTATACAGGTGGTTATATGATAAACTAAGGGTGGGTGAGCTTAAGAGAGCTCTCTAATGTATTGGGTAACATGACGAAGGTAAATGATAAGGTTTCTGCTAAGAGATTTATGGATAATACTGTGATAGGTATTCCAAAAATAAACATGAAAGTTACCACCTATGTAGTTGTGAAATCTATAATGTCAGTATGTTATGGATGCCACATATAACATTTATTATTTATTATTTCTATGAGATATTCATGAATCTTATGATTTCATGATGTATTTGAAAGAGCTTATGTTTTATGGGACAAAAGAATGATTTCATTGATTTGTATGTAGTCATAGAAAAAGGTTTTCTTTCTTTATTTTATAACCCTTACTGGGTTTTTTATGCTCATCCCATGTTTTTGAAATTTTTTTCACATGGTATATGGAAGGATTTGAGAAAGGAATAATTCCTGAATATTTTTATCAGGAAAATAATTATTATTTTTTAAGGAGTTTATATTTGTGAAAAAAATTACATATAGTATAAGTATCTACTTTATAATATTTGAATTATAATGTATAAATAATGTCTTAATTCTTTAATGCTCTAAACCGGAAAAGATCATCAATGTAGAAGAAATTAAATTCATGATCAAAACTCAATATTATCTATTATTTAGGGATGTTGTCTTACAATTGGTATTATTTATCTGTTTAAATAACATTAGAGGTTATGCTGTTATTTAATCATAAGTGACATGTTTTATATAACAACAATGATTAGAATATTAGAAAGAGTCATAGTTATTTAAGATAAATTGAATGAGTTTAAGATAACATAATGAAATATATCTTAGTGTTTACCCTCCTCATAAGATAGTATGTGATGATTTTACTAATATACTCACATTGGGCTTTTTGGATTGAGTAAATGGATGGATCAAGCAGGCACCAATGTAACAATGGATGTGAAGGAAAATTTTCTAGTTTTATGAATATGCTACAAAATGAAATGTGATATGCAATGATAACTCTTGTGGTTGTTACTTTCCAACTATCTAGAGTCATTATTGACATCTTGAAACTTGGGGAATTTTCTAAGGAGTCATATCAATGAGAAATGAATTCTTGTGGATGTTCAGGTAATAATCCTAAATATAAGTATCTTAAATAAAATTTTTATCAAGGATTTTGAAGAAACACCTATGGAAATGTTTTTAAGGGATGAGAAGATGTTATAAATGTGGAAATTATGGTCATAATTCAATAACCTATATTGAAAAAAGGATGATTTCAGTTTATTCTAGGAAAGCTAAAGATGTTCTTTCCTAAAGATCAATTGAATGGTTTAAATGCGGTGTCCATGGTCATTACACATATATTTTTCCTATAAAGATGGTTCAGGATTGGGATCAGTAGGACTATACTAATATATGATTAAAAAAACCTAATTCCATTAAAATTGGGTATGAGGAAATTGAAAATGACCAATTAAAGGTATGGATTATTTATTTTCTCATGTTTTCACATTATTGAATCTTAGGACATAATTCATGATTTTTTTAGGAAATATGTATTAAATAATAAATTTGAAAAACATGGTTAAGGGATCATAAATAATGTTGGATGATTAATAGGACTACATTTTAGAAATTCTTGATATATTATTGATATTTGGGTGATGAAATGATTAAAATTATTAATTCTCTTTTTGATGGGATTAATTTGGAAGGCTTTTCTCTTGCTTGTTTTACCTTAAATTTTTTTATATGAAAATTCCATTTGAGTAAGAATTACCTTATATTTTGGGGATATAATTATAAATAATCATTAGGGTTTATATGATCTCTGATTTTGAGGTTATTATGGTTTATTAAATTTTTAGATGAAAAATGAAAGGCATGAGATAAATGTGAGGTTAAATTATGGTATGGTTATTTTTTCATGATTTTATCACATTTTGGGAATTTTTTAAGAGTAATTATGTTTTAAAAAAATTACATCCCATTGGCAGGTTGACAACTCATCATGTAGGACAAGGTTGTTGGAATAGAACCCATAACGGAAGTGCAACAAGACGTTTTCACCAACCACTGGCCTACATGAATTCCTTGGATAGTGTGACTTCTACTTTTCAGTTTGATGACATTAGAGAGTCAGAATAAGTTTATTTTGGTAACTTATTTTTTATCAAATTTATATACTTGTTATTTGAAAAATAATTTTTAGATTATGTTATTAATATAATTTTGGAAGAAGTTCTTTTTTTTGAACATTATTTGATTTAGGTAAATACAATACTATGCGATTTAATTAAGGAATAATGATTGAATTATATTTTGGGAATCATATATGATATAAAATGTGTACTTTTGTGGAATTGAAGTATTTAGGTAGATTATTAACCTATCTTGAAGAATATGTGATTAGGTTAATTACATTTTTGTATGAGACATTAGGATTGATTTATGTTATTTGGAAATATCTGTTCATATTTATCTTGGAAGATTGTGTGATTAAATACTTATGATTGTTTATTTCAATTCTTGTTTACATAATTTTTTTTAATTTTATGGAATAATAATTATTTAGTTGTATATGTTGGACTGTGGGTGTTACTGTTGATTTTTTGAGATGAAAAGTATTTTTTTTTCTTATAAATGATTATTCTTTTGTGGGAATTATCTCATCTTATCCTAACCATTTCGGTTATGTTTAATGTTTCAACTTAGGATGGATATATTTTTAATATTATTTGGATTATATAATTATTTGGAAGTTGATTCACGTGCTTTATGTGTGACCAAATTAACTTTAATACTCTTTTTCTAGAGAAAATATAAGTTTCTGGTAGAAATATATTAATGGATTAAATTATACTAAAGAAGTTAGTATGTTTATTTATGATCTTAGTCAATATTGTAAATAAATTACTCAACATTATGAAAATGACCTTGTTGGTTGGAGTAGATTACTCAAGAGAGGAGGGAAGTATTGAGTAACTATAAAAATTTCTATAAAAATTATTTCTAAAAAGGTTTCCCCAAATATTAAGTACATCATAGTTAATCAAGGTTACACAGTTATATGAATTTGAATATTTAAGTAAATTCTTAGAATATTGATTAATTATATGTAATATTAATTTTTGTTATTAATAATAATTTTGAATTTATTCTACTAAGACAAGATAGTTATAACTTCTTTCCTAGACTAACTATCAAAGTGAAATTAATGATTTCTGGATTATACAGTAAGTCAATAAAACAGAGAAAAATAAATTAAGCAGCACAACAGATATGAAACAAGTGGTTCAGTCTCAAGATGAGACCTAATCTACTCCACTTGGTGATCACCTACCACCATGAATTTTATATAATCAAACTTTGATCCACACCCTGGATTGGGGTTAATAATAGTACAGAGACTGTCCAGGTTACACAGGGACATCTTCAATAATTTTCGTGGGGTCAAAATACCAGTACACACAAGGAACTCTTCCAAACATATTAGTGGTTATATACAAGAGTAATGAAAGTTTGAGTAAGGATATCTTGAATCCTTTTGTTTAATTCAAGAGAGTGAATGTGTTATTCTACAGGTACACACTATGCTCGAAAGGTAATAAACAGATACACAACATAGCTGAAATATAGAGATGGGTTTAGAAGTGTTGTCAGTGTTAGTCTTTGTAGCTTTTCACTTCTTCAGATGACGCAGATGCAGATGTCGAGTCCTCATCTGTGAAACAGAGTGTCACGATTGAGAATGTGTTCATCGTGTGGTTCAATAGAGAGAAGATTTTCTCTAAGCTTCAAATATTCTTTGTGTGTTCTTCAGTAGTGTCGAGTTGCATGTTGTAGGCCTTTAATTAGAAACATTCTCTATGTGTGTTCTTAATTATGGTCTTCACATCCTTTCTTTTTGTTTTTTTATCGTGCGCTTTGAATCTTGGCCACACTTTTCATTTATCTTGGAATGCATGTGTTGGTTCCGACATGTTGCATGTATTCTACACCTCGTACCTCGTACTATCCAATAATATGTCTACAAAGAAACATATATTTTTTCAATGCATTAAAATCTTCAAATATGACCACAAGAAATTAAATTTAAAGATAATAGAATAGTATATGAAATAGTGTCACTGTAAGTCATGGAAACAGTGTATCCTTCACATGGTGTGTATATTGATCACGGTGTCTGAGTGTCATGTTGTCTCATGGTCACGGTGTATTTTTTATGGTGTCTTGTTCACAGTGTCTCGTGGTAATGGTGTTTTGTTCACGGTGTCGTGTTCACGGTATCTGCTTTATGGTTTCTTGCTTCACGGTGTCTGCTTCACGGTGTCTGCTTCACGGTGTCTGCTTCATAGTGTCAACTTCACGGTGTCTGCTTCATGGTGTCTTGTTTCACGGTGTCTGCTTCACGGTGTCTACTTCACAGTGTTTGCTTCACGATGTCTTTTTTCATGGTTCTAGAAATACATAACAAGTGGTAGACTCACGGTGTCTTAGACTTTTCAAAGTAACTTTGTTCAGAATTAAGCAATGTCGATGATATAATGGATTAGACTTAAGAATTTTTCAAAGAAGGTATTATGAGAGTATATAAAAGATAGTATAAAGTAATTAAACTGAATATAGAGCAATTAAGATCTTTAATGTCTCTTCTTAAAGCATGATAATACTATAAACATTAATACACATGATTGGATATAATTTACAGGAGTTAACTAGGTTGAATAATATTTGTGATCATTAAAACATTATTAATACACAAGGAGTCCTAAAATCTCCCACTTTTTTATGATCAAAAATCTTGTAAAGTTAAAATGTATATTGGATTCAACTATAGATATATATGGAAAACATAGAGAAATTTCTCCCCCTTTTGGAATTATCAAAAAGATGGAATAATAGAAGTCAAGAATGTACATTCCGTTAATATAAAATAAGGTTTAGTACAAAACAAAAATGAAATACATAAGCAATAAGATCCCTATAAAAAAAGTAATCACTATTCTTCTTCATGTGCAGACCTTCTCTTTTCCTTTAGCTCAAATGGTAGAAGAAGAATTCATAGGTGTAGAGGTCGAGGTAGGAGAAGGAAGTGAGGTGGTTAATAAAGAGGGTAATGGTAGGCCTTGAATGACTGATGGAGGCAAAGTAGGAGCAGTACAAGATCTAAGCAGTTGTTGATCGAGAATCACAAGCCTGATCTGACTTAGTGGTTAGTTGATAGACATAGTGGTTGATGCTAGGGAAGACGTTAAGGTAGGTATCCTAGGTCATAGAGGTGCAGCCATTGGGGAAACAATGGTTTTACTCTGGACAGGAAGATATGGCCTTTGGAGTTTGATGAAATCTATAATGATCTCTCCCCCATACTGCATGGCTTTCTCAAAATAATCCGTGATCCCTATAAACATGTCCAAAAATCGAGTAAACTCTGTGAGATTTAGGACTTGGGTCTTGAAAGCCTGAGTCATAAGATGTATCCAAAGATTTACTTCAATATACATTAAATGGTTTGTCATATCAGTCTTGGAGAAGATTCTGTTGAAGTAGAAATCCAATTTCGTGGAAATAACATGCAAAGCATCATTTATAATTTTGGAGTGGATTGGCACTCGGTCAAGAACTCTATCATTGTTCTTGATAAATTCAAATAGGGAATCGATATTGAAACCACTGGGTACATTCTGAATCAATTCATTGGATGCAATTCTAAGCATATCAATATCTATGGATGGTTAAGAGGATTGACCAGATTCTTTAGAGTCATCGACAGTTGTGGTCAATGATTTGTGTTGATTCAGCACCTTTTGAAGACACCCTGTATACTCATCTGTGAGTTTATTAAGATTGGAAGCTCTCTCATTTCCTTCAAAATATTTTTGTTCCTTTCAGTGACCTTTTCATCTAAGGAAGCCATATATGGTTGAATCTGAGACACAAAAACCTGTGGTATTTGAGGGGCATCAGGATTTACAGGAGGAGAAATAGTCTTTGATATCAAATTTTTATCTGTCTTTATGTCCTCAAAACAAATTTTTAGGGTCTTAACTTCATTACTGAGCATATTATTTTAAACTCTTACACCTTGAATCTCATGAAGCATTTCATGTATTATTTTCAAAATAACCGTCACTAATAATAGTGAGGCATCTCTCTCACTTAAATTGGTCACAGGAAGAGGTTGGGGATTCAAAAGATTCCCAACTCTAGACAAGAGGTTAGAAAAAATTCCTTCAGATCATCCCTACATATAAAATATGGTTGTTCAAATAAAGGTTCAAGAATATATACTGGTACTGGTTCAGGTTCCTTCTCAGGTGTGATATTGGAGATTGATTTTAACTGGAATATAGAGGAAAGATCATTTCTGGTAGCTATAACCTACTGAGAGTCATCAACATCATAGAAACTAGGAATTTAATACCGACTGTCTATAAGAATTTAGTCACTTGGATTTGAATCATAAATAGGCTCATGATTTGGGGTTTTCTTCCCCTCAACAAGTACCTCTTTCTCATGATGAAGAGGGTGAGGATCTCGGTCTAATTCCATAGACTCATCTCTAAGTTCCACACTCATTTAATTTCTAGCCATCTGAAAAGATAGCTCCATCCGTTCTTCAACCAAACTGATGATTTCAGAAATAGAATGTTCCACTAGGAGTTCCTCAATATAGAATTATTGAAAAACATGTGGCTCTTCCACTATAGGCACTTCCGTGGCATGCTTTTCAGATTCATTGACAACTGATTCTATTTCACCCTCAGGTTGAGTTTCCAGATTTGCAGGTTCTTTAGATGTAGGGTCTTTATCTTAAGGAATTTCATGAGGAACAGTACTCCAGTCTTCCCCAACAACAGTAGATTCGATAGGCGACACTTAATCCACTTCTCCATATTCTTCAGGATACTTAACAAACTCATTTGGTTCCAAACAAGGATGATAAATATTTCTTGTTATTGATGGATAATCCACAAGATTGAATTTTTCATAAATTCTATCATTTTCTTCCACCCATTCCTTTTTCCAAGGATTCCAGTTAATCTTCATTCTTTTGATAGTGGATTTTGAGAGACAGAATTCACAATCCTTAATCACTTCATCATTGGGACCAACCATATCTTTCGCAAAATCGTGGCTGAGATTAGATGAGAGTAAAACAAGTAAGTTGACATAGATTTGACTTTGATCAGCTTACACATATGATGTATGATATACTTCTATAGGTTAATCTTATACCCACTTTTCATAAGGTGAATCATAAACACATCTTGAAATTTCAAAAAATCAATTCCACCTTTTCTGGGACTAACCATATTCTGTATAAACATGAACAGAAGCCTTGATTCTCCATCTAATTCAGTATCAATGGCTCTCCTCTGGGTGCCATTTCTAGTTACGGTTTTCAAGACATATTCTAAATAAAAGAATTCGGTTGAAGGTGGAGGTCCTCTCTGATAATCCCCATAGATTCCTTCATGAAGTATCATAAGGCATGCATCCCATAACCTCAAAGAGAATGAGTAACTCTGGAAATTGACCCAGCTTTTTTACTACATAACTATCATAGGAATCAAAAGGGAAATGTACATACTATTAAAATTGAGCCACTAACTTAGGATAGATGGGTCTATCTTCCTTCAAGAACCACTCTAACCAGCCTTGATGTTCTAACACATTCAGTACTAGAGACTTACAAGAAAGAATCCATTTGGGGAAAATCTCTTTCTCATGTAAAACACCGCAGTTTACCAGATATGGGTTTAAAGGACCTTTGGGTGTTATCTTAGGTTCAATCTTCTTCTTCTTCGAGTTTCACTTCTTAGGTGTCGACGATGGCAGACGTTTGATTCTTTGAATTCACTGAAGGTTTGAGAGAGATAAGGGTTCCAGGGATGAAAAAGGGTTCGAAATGAGTAAGTAAAAGAAACCCCAAGAGATGAATCATGTGATACATTCTTTATTTTATCATTTAGGAATACGGAACATCGCAAAAATAAAAATGCGGGAAAATAAAGAAGGGAAAATATAAATTACCACGATACGAGTTTTTAAAAAAAATATAAATAATTTTTATGAGGAGACCGTGTCGGGTCATTATGGTGAGATAGTAAACGCATGTTATAGTGAGACAATAACCTTCAGACAGTAGTCATAGAATACTAACTATGAGCCCGTTAACATGAACTTTACGGTGAGACAGTAAACATGAGAGATTGAAACAGAGTATTACGGTGAGACATTAATAAGAAACACTAGCTGAGAAACCATAATCATGAAATAGTAATGTATAAAATAATAATATATCGAACAATAAGACCTAAAATAGTAACAAGTAAGGTATCTATTTGTGATTTATCAGGCCTTGTTCATGTATGATGTAGTCTATTCTCTCAGAATTTAATGGTTTGATGAATATATTAGTATGTTGACATTCTGTACCAAAGAATTCAAATTTGATATCAACTTTTTTGATAATGTTCTCTCAAAAAGTGATGTCTTACATCAAAGTTATTTGTCCAAGAATGTGAAACATGATATTTTGGGATTTTAATAGCACTTGTGTTTTCACAATTTATAGGTACATGTCTGAATTGATATCCATAATCTAGTAATGTGTGTTTTATCCACAAAATTTGTGCACAACAACAGCCACCATCTATGTATTCAGCTTCTGCAGTAGATAATGCAACTATATTTTGTTTCTTACTACACCATGATACTAGTGACTTGCCTAAAATGTGACATTTTCCAGAGGTACTTTTTCTATCTAACTTAGAGCCACCGAAGTCAGCATCAGAATATCTAACTAATTAAAATGAATGTACTTTAGGATAAAACATTCTTAGATTGGGTGTATGCTTGAGGAATTTGAAAATTCTCTTTACATCATTTAAATTAGATTCCTTAGGGTTTTCATGAAAACTAGGACACATACACACACTAAACATAATGTCCAGATGATTGGAAATTAAGTAGAGTAAACTTCTAATCATTTATCTATAAGTGGTTTGATCAATAGATTTTTCATCTTCTTCAAGATCCAACTTACAAGTGGTACCCATGGGAGTGTAACTACTTTTAGGTCTATACCATCCAAAATGTTTTAGAAGATATCTATTATATTTACATTGTCTTAAAACAATTCCATCATAATTTTGAATGATTTGAAATCCAAGAAAGAATTTTACTTCACCCATTAAACTCATTTCAAATTCATTTTGTATCTTTTTAGAAAAATCAACACAAAAATAATTCTTTGAGGATCCAAAAATAATTTTATCTACATATATTTGGACAACTGAAACATCATTTTAAATTAATTTTATAAAAAGGGTAGGATCAACTTTTCCTTTTTTAAATATTTTTGATATAAGAAAGGTACTCAATCTATCATACTATGCCCTTGGAGCTTGCTTTAAACCACATAAAACTTTGGATAGTTTAAAATTATGATTTGTAAAATAGTGGTCTGTAAATATAGGGGGTTGTTCATAAAAAAATCCTCAACAATATACCCATTTAAGAATGCACTCTTAACATCCATTTTATATAGTTTGAAATTCAGATATGCAGCATAGGGAAGAAGGATTCTGATGGCTTCAAGTCTAGATACTGGTGCAACGGTCTCCTCATAGTCAATTCCTTCCTCTTGATTATAGCCTTGTGCAACCAATCTATCGTTGATTCTAACTATGTTAGTAACTTCATATACCTTATTTCTAAACACCAATATAGTGCATATGGTGAATGTGTCCTTTGTTTTTTCAACAATATTCCAAACTTTGTTCCTTTCAAACTGATTATGTTGTTCTTGCACATCAATTACCCAAAATGCATCATTAATGTTTTTTAGGTTTATGTTGTGATAAGAGGACTTGATGCACAACCTTATTTCTACTAGATTCTATAGTTTGAGTTCCTTTGTCTAAGTCTCCTACAACATCATTTAAGGGATGGTTCTTAAGGGATTTAACAGTTCTAGAAAAGGAGGGACTAGTAATTTCAGGTTCATCAACAGATTCAGGTTCATTGTGACCAGATTCTATGGAATTTCTAGAGTTGAATGTTTTCACAGATTCTTTCACATAAGAATATGATTATTTTTAATTGATGTTCATATTTGATATATCATCCTTCAAATTCTCTAGGATGGTCTTAGGCTCATGTGGATCTGTTTCCTCAAATTTGGCATTAGCAGATTCTTCCACACAATTAGTTCTTTTATTAAACACTCTATAGGCTTTACTAGACATAGAATATCCAAAAAGGATTCCTTCTTCACTTTTGGATGTAAATTGGTCAAGATTTTCTTTGGTATTAAGAATATAGACATTATAAACAAAATCATTAAATTAGCTATCCTTGGGTTCTCTATTGTTCTATATTTCATAAGGATTCCTCTGAAAAAATTAATAATCAACACAATATTGATTATGTAGCACGTTGTATTGACATCTTCAGCCCATAAATAAATAGGTAGGCCATATTCACTAAGCATTGTTCTAGAAATTTCATCCAGGGTTCTATTTCTTCTCTCTACAACTCCATTCTGTTGAGGTGTTCTAGGTGTAGATAAACTTTTACTTTAACCATTTTATGAGAAAAAGGATTAAAAATCATCATTTTCAAACACACGACCTTGATCTCTTCATAATGATTTAATTCTATGTCCACTATGATTTTTATAGACATGGAATATTTGTTAAATTAAGACCAGGCTTCACTTTTTTGTTCCATAAAGAAGGTCCAAGTAAATCTAGAAAAGTCAACTACAAGAACATAAATATAGTTCTTTCCATTTAAACTAGAAATTATAGATAGTCTAAAAAAATCCATGTGAACCAGTTTGAGAGGTTGAGAATTCGACACTTCATTCATTGGTTTGAGGGAATATTTGTGTTGTTTTCCATTTTGATAGGGATTACACACTTTGTCATTTGGAAATTGAAGTTAAGGTATGTCTTTAACTAGGATTTTTCTAGTTATTTTTCTAAGGTAGTGATCAGTACAGTGTCCTAGTCTCTTATTCCAGAGCCAAGATTCTTTATGAAATACACTTTACCATGAAGAATTTTGAGAAACAAAAGAATATAAATTAATAGATTAAGCTTGTTCATTTCTTAATGGAAGAAATACTAATTCATCTTTAGAATTAAAGACATCACAGGCATCATTTTCAAATATAACATGAAATACATCATCACATAATTATGAGACACTAATAAGATTATATTTTAAACCATCCAAAAAAAGTACTTTAGAAATTAAAACTGAGTTAGTGTAACCAATTTGACTGAGGACAATAATCTTTCCTTTGGCATTGTCACCAAATGTGACATGTCCTCCATCTACATTTATCAGGTTCTTGTAGCATGAGTAGTCTCCTATCATGTGCCCTGAACATCCATTCTCCAAGTAACATAGACTTTTGTAGGAGATCATTAAACAAATATCCTTCAAAAAGATTATGCAGAAATAGATTTTTTCACCCATACTTGTTTGGGTCCAGTAATATTAGTAATAAGTGCTTTACTAACCCATATTTGTCTCATAAGTTTCCTATAAGCATTGTGTAAAGTATTTGAAAAATAAACTATATTTGGTCCCAAAAAACGTGAAACAGTAGAATATGTATCATTGATTGAATTAGTTGATTCGAGTACAGAACTGGGACTAAAACATTATGTCCTAGATTTTGAAACAAAATTTGTTCTACTAAGGTTTCTTTTACCAAGTTGATAACCAATGCCAGTGTTGTATTTTCGGGTAATTTGTTTTTGTAGCATTTGGGTATGGGTATTTTTCCCATTAGTAAACTTTTATAGACCACTCTTTAATTTCTCATTAGACATTTTTAATTCATTGTTTTCTCCAAGTAGTTGATCATTTTTTTCATTTTCAGTTGTGATCTTAGATTTAATAGTTATGATATGAGCATGATGTTTATTTAATGATTTATATTTGTCTTTTAGTTCATTTCATGTTTCCTCAAGCATGTTATATTATTCAAACATTTCATCATTATTCATATTTTCACAGTCACTTTCATCTTCATAATAAAATGATTTATGTACAGAAGAGTCCATTGTTACCTCAGATGTGTTTTTTATAAAACACATATTGGATTTGTTAGCCTGTTCATCATGTGTTGTCTCTAAGTTTCTTGAACTATACTCAGAAGTGCTCTATGATACTTTCATTTCCTTTTTGTAATTCATATCCTTGTCCTCATATTTCTTTTTTTAATTTAGATTCAGATAGTCATCCTTTATATATCTTTTTCACTTACATTCTCTGTATAAAATTTAATCAGTTCTGTCACTACTTTTCCAGTCCTTCCAGTTTCCTTTTTGGTCATATTTTCCCTTGTAGTAGGCTTTCTGAAAAAGTAATTATTTTTGTAAAATAGTTTGAATCTTTTGGCTAGTTGAGTCATCTCTTCTCCCCTATCACATGACTATTGTTCATTGGTTGAGCTTTCTATAAAATCTTCTAGTTTCCCTTTGACTTTTTTTTCTTAGAGTTGGTGGTCTTGAAAGCAACAGATTTCCTCTTTGGTTCATCCTCCACTTTATTGAATTTTATCACCTCCTCATACATCATCAGTTTCCCAATGAGTTCTTTTACATGTAGTTTTATGATGTCTGACGATTCTATAATAGAGATAGAGGTTCCCCTCCATCTGTCAAGTAGACATCTAAGGATTCTCATGATCTGTTCCTTTGAAGTGACTTCTCTTCCATGACAAATCATTGTATTGACAATCTCATTGAACCTAAGATAAATTTCATAAATTTTCTCATTAGATTTCATTTTAAAATATTATTATATGATTTTATATGTATTAAGTCTAATTTCATTTACACTAGATCTAAATTCATGTGAGACAGAGAGGGTATCCAAAATTTCGTGGGCTGTTTTTCAAGCATAAATTCTATTAAATTCATCATCTACTAAGGAGATGTATAAATCATTCATATATTTGTAGTTATTATTGTAGAATGTTTTGGTAGGTTCATACCATGTGATTCTATCAGTAATAGAAATTCTATATTCATCTATAATGGATGAAAAAATTTAAAAACTCATACTTTATAAATTCTTTTTTATTTTAATTTTCCATTGGTCATAATCGGTTCCATTAAAGAATGGTGGTCTATAGGTTGTAGAGCCTTCAAATATATTATCCATAATAAAGTATTACTTTAAAAGTGCTATAAATTTAGAATTGACAGATATTTACAGATCTTTATGGTTCAACTATAATCATCATTGAATAAGATTACATAGAGTCCTAATAAACAACATCTGATACCAAATGTTTGTCATAGTAGATTACTCAAGAGGGGAGGGGTGAATTGAGTAACTATAAAATTTTTTGTAAAAATTATTTCTAAAAAGGTTTCCCCCAAGATTAAATATAGCACAGTTAACCAAGGTTACACTGTTATAAGAGATTTACTGTTTACGTAACATCTTATAAGATTGATTAATTCTCAGTAAACTTATGTTGTGTTATTAATATTACTTTTGATGTTATTATACTAAGACAAGACAGTTATAACATCATTCCAAGACTAAATATCCAAGTAAAATTGGGGACTTCTGGATTATACATTAAATCAATAAAACAGAGAAAACTAAATTAAGCAGCACAACATATATGAAACAAGTGGTTCAGTCTCATGCCGAGACCTAATCCACTCCACTTAGTGATCACCTCCCACAATGAATTCTATATAAATTACCATTGATCCACACCCTGGATTAGGGTTTAAAATAGTACATAGACTGTCTAGGTCACACAGGGACCTCTTCAATAGTTTTCATGGGGAAAAAATACCAGGCCACACGGGGACCTCTTCAACACTTATCAGTGGATTTACACAAGATTACAATAATGGTTTAGTAAGGGTATCTTGTATCCTTCAGTTTAATGCAGGAGACAAAGTATGTTGTTTTATAGGTACACACTCTGCTCGAATAGTAATAAATAGATACACAATAGATCATAATTATGGAGATGGGTTTAGAAGACCTCTAAGTGTTAGTCTTTGCAACTTTGGACTTTTTGAGAAGATGCAGATGCATATCTCGAGTCCTCGTCTGTAAAACCGAGTGTCACGATTCAGCTTGTGTTCGTTGTGAGGTTCAAATGAACGAAGATGTTCTCTATGCTTTAAATATGCTTTGTGTATAATTAATTATTGTTGAGTTGCATGAAATAGTCCTTTCCTTAGAAACATTATCTATGTGTGTTCTTCGTTATGGTGCTCACGACCTTGTTTTTTGTTTTTTATCACGCACTTGATTCTTTGCCACACATTTCTTTTATCTTGTAATTCATGTGTTGGAGAAGACATGTTCGTACCTCATACTGTCTGATGATATTTCTACAAAGGAACTATAATTATGGTATTGTGTTAAAATCTTCAAATATGACCGTTAGAAATTAAATTGAAAGATGACAAAATAGTTTATGAAACAATGTCATAGTAAGTCATGGAAATGGTGTCTCTATCACACAGTGTCTAGATTGATCATGGTGTCTAAGTGTCATGGTGTCTCATTGTCACGGTGTCTTGTTCATGGTTCCTTGTTCATGATATCTCGTTGTTACGGTGTATTGTTCATGGTTTCTTGTTCACAATGTCTGCTTCACGGTGTCTACTTCACGATGTCGGCTTCAAAATGTCTACTTCACAGTGTCTGCTTCATGATGTATTGGTTCACGGTGTCTGCATCATTGTGTCCTGCTTCATGGTTTCTGCTACACGGTGTATTGTTTTATGGTGCCAGAAATACATAACCAGTAGGAGAATAACGGTGTATCAGACTTTTCAATGTATTTGTGTTCATACTTTAACAATGATGATAATAGAATGGATTGGACTTAATCATTTGTCAATGAAGGTATTATGAGAGTAGATAAAAGATAGTATAAAGTAATTAAATTGAATATAGATAAATTAATATCTTGAATGTCTCTTATTAAAACATGAGAATACTTTAATCTTTAATACACATGATTTTATATAATTAAAGGAGTTAACTAGGTTGAATAAGATTTGTTATCATTAAAACATTTTTAATACATGAAGATTTCAACAGACCTTAAAAAAACATTTTCATTTTACTTTTCCTATGGGGAAATCAAAGACCATTTAACCCATCACAATTTTATGGTTTTCTCATTGTCAAATTTTACCTATTCTCGTTTTCTATCACTCTTTATCAGAACAATATGGTTAGTTTCTATTCTATATTAATGTTTTTCTACATAGAATCATAGTATGTGTTATCTCAGGTGACCATTATACTTCTCATTAATTTTGTAAAAGTGATCGTTTTTTGACAATTTTTCTGATGTTGTATTTTGAATAACGATCTCGAGCCCAATTTCAAAATTGAGAGCATGCAATTTCTAAAAGAGGGAATGATATAACATCCTAGGTATTTATAGAATAATAAATTTGAATATATATTGATATTTTTGAATTTATTATTAATTTTAGTTTAAAGGGAAAACTATGTATAATAGAGTACTCAACACTCAACAATAGGTTTCTCTGAAATCTTACATTGCACACAACACTGAGTGATACCGATAAAAATACAACTATAATAGCATTATTTTAAATGGTATATAACACATAGTATTTGTATTATCCATAATGAAAATTATTAAATATATTATGATTTTACATATTTTTTAAATGTTTATAAAATTTTCCAATTAATTTTAGAGGTTTGAAATGAGAATGAATCCAATTTTAGGCATAAAATACTCTAAAATTTTTAAAAGGATATTTTACAACCTTTTGATAAATAAATTCTTTTTAAAAAAAGTTTTTTTCATTTTATATGTTCCATCATAAAAAATAAACTTCTTATATACAAGATGGACATTAAATTTTACTTTGGATAAATTTTTTGTAATTTGATGATAATTTTTTTTAAATGAATATTGGAAATTATGCATTTTAAGTCAAAACTCTCTTTTCCTATAATTTATTTATACAGATATATTATTTTTTTATTGGTTTTAAAGTGTAATTTTATTTTAGTTTTATAATTTAATACAATCTTGGTCATTATAATTAATTTCACATTTAAATTGGAGATAAACACATGTCAATTTTTTTATAGTTCTTATTTCATAAAAACCTACTTTCAAGTTGAGACAACGTGGATTAATTTTAAATTATTTAACAAAACATATTTGTTTTGAACTTGAAAAATGGATCCCATATATTTAATATTATGTTCTAATTTTTTTAAATAGATACTGTTTATTTTTGGATATTTTGACTATTAACTTCAGTGATTATTTTTATATACTACGGTTAAAGGTTCAATTTTGTAAATAATGGTAAAAATAATATTATAATAACATAAAACTACCCTAAAACGTTTACTAGTATTATTTTATGAGTCATCATAAACAAAAACAATCTTAAGGCCAAATATTTTTTGTTTGGGAGACACTTGGGTGTGAAAATGACATGTTATAATAATTAATTAAAAGTAATGGTAAATATAAGATAAACATGTATATTTTTAGGTAAAAAAATTAAGGTGGGGTTCTATATGTGATATTTTTTACTATAAGTTAAAATTATAAATTTAAAAATATTTAATTCATCACGGTATTTAATTTTTAATTTTTTGAGATTAAGTAAATAGATTTAATTATGACACAATGATGATCTAATTATTTCTTCATTAATAAAGTATTCCAATAAATGATATTGTAAATATTAAAATAAATAGTATTTTGCATAATTTATGTCAAAAAATAATATTATAGATGAATAATAAATTTTATTAGGCTATTTTATGGTTTGTTTCAATGTAATCTCTCTCCTCTGATTTTATATAAATTCAATAAAGTTAATAGTGTAAAAATTTTCATAATTGATGTTTTATACAAATACTAATTTATTGAAATAATTCAAAATCCTAAAAATATTCTAAACTAAAAAATTGATTATTATATGGTGTAGAGGTTCATTATTTTTCCTATTATGTGAAATTGACGGCTTAAAAATAAAATTTATAGCTTCTTAATAATGAAAATGTTGTTACCACTTTCGAAATTATAAGAGAATAATTAAGGGTAAACTAAAAAGATAAGGTTTAAAATAAAACCAATAAATGTCCAAAAATTATTGTATGAGAGTATTTAGATCTATAATAATATTAGATTATCCATATCTCAATTTTGAGACACCTGGATTGAAAAAATTATATTAATATAATATTTCAATACTTTCCTAGGGTTCCCCTCCCCACTCCTATAAAAAAGAACCCATCCCTCTCTATTACTCACACATCAAAAGCATTTTATATCATCAAATCTCAAGAAATAACTCTTCCTAGAATCCCTCACCACATTATTCAATCATTATTTTAGGCATAACGCCCTTCATATAGTTGTTTAGGCGTTCTTCATTGTCAATTAACCAAAGAAGAGGTATTGTTATATTTAATTGTTTCAATTTTTTTCATCTTCCACCTCCTTAAACATTATACCACCCTGATGACATAATAACTATAGTATACTCAATATAATTATATGGTGTTATGTTAATATCATCACTTAAATCCATCTATACATACATGAAATGGGAATGTAATTAATCGTTTGTGCCTACATGTGAATTATCACCTCCCCAAAACAATTTAGTTTTTACCATTACCATCTATTATGATTGGTTATAATGATGGAATTAATATTAATATGTGATATACATGATATATTAATCATCATAAGATAATAATTTATCAATTAAATTCTTACTTCCATGTGCATAAAAATGATAATGACATCCTTGCGTACTTGTGGACTCCCACCTCGAAGAAGCGATGTGACTCATTTTTATTTTAATAATATCATGAAACTTATTAAAATATATAATAATAAATAGCTTATTTCCATAATGATCAATGAAAAATGGAAACATTACTCATGTGTATGTACAACCTACTGTCTCAATGATTATAACTATGTTCATTTTCTTCATAACTATATTTAATGACATAAATTAAAAAATATGATTTATGTGTAAATGTTTTTAATATTTCATGAATACTATTCTAGAGATTATGGTCTTATGATCACATGGATTAGTGACATCATACCACATTCATTTTTGACTCAATAACCGATTATCCACATGAATTCAAATAATTATCTAATTATAATAACATAGTCATCAGTGATGAAATGGAATTAAATAACATGAAATAGGTTATAAAGAAAGTATAAATTAACTGTAATTTGTTATTCATGAAGATAAATAATGAACAAGACAAGTGTGACTCAAGGTAAGGGAATTTCAAAACTCAATTTCCACTCATTATGTTTTACACATACATTGTTGATTATATTATTCCAAGACTATGTGTGGAATAACTGTTTATTTATTTATGTGGTAATTTCCAATATCTTTTCTATGGATATAATTTTTCTACACATAATCACCCCATTGTTAAATTCTGATTCCATTTATACAAACTTTGTAAGGGAACTTCTTAACCCAATTTCCATTCATTGGGTCAATCTTCTACTTCATGATTATATTGTGATAAGATTATGAGATAATTGAATTTTGATATCATATCTCTTATTTATACATTATTTTGATGTATTTATAGTGAATACAAGTAAATAATCTATTTTATTATCAAAATTATCTTTGTAAATGAAATCATAACTCAATATCTATTCATTGAGTTAAATAGGCATGTTATTTGTTTTATTTATCCAAGAATATTCGTGGATGATCTCTTATTGTTTTAAAATTTATTTCCAATTATATTGGATGTATTTATATTTGTCTCTCATAATTATTTCATTGATTTATCCTTAAACTAATGATATGATCTTTGTAAGGGACTACATCTCAATATTCATTCATTGATGAATACCTTGATATTATAATCCTTTATTAACCTATAAGTTGTATATACAACCCTTTTGAAATTTAATATCATGAATTTATATATTCCCATGGTATTGAATGTTTTTTATTTGATTCTTTAATGATTTTAATTCAATTGTTTTCTATATTGTAAGGGATTCTTTAAATAAAGAATCATTTTAAATGTTTTAAATATTTGTTCTTCTACATATTTATTATTAATTTCCTTGTTTTTAAAATGGTTTTAGGGATTTATTTATAAGTTTATAAATGTTTTAAAATGATAATTCCTTTAAAATTGTCAATGTTGTATGGGGAACATTGATTCAAAAATCATCTTCTCAAATGTTTTAAATGTTTTTTAGAATAAATTGATAATATCATTATCTTTAAATTATATCTTATGCATCAAATGTAGAAATGTTATTTTTCCATTATGTATGGTTTATGTGTTATGATTATGTTATGATTTTTGGGAATTGATTATGTATACATGTGTTTCTATGATAAACTGACGATGAGTGAGTTCTTGATAGCTCTCTAATGTATTAGGTAATGTGACAGAGGTAAATGATAAGGTTTATCCAAAGATATTTAGGGAATATACTATGACGGGCATTCCAAACATAATCATGAAACTCAATCCCATTGTAGCTCTGAAGTCTAAAATTTATTTATGTTATATATTCCAGAAGATACCCTTATGATTTATGATTTCTATGAGTTATTCATAATTATTATTATTTCATGAGGTTTTTTAAAGAGGTTATGTTTTGTGTGTGAAAACTATGATTTCCTTGATTTTATTTATTCAAGGAATAATGTTTTATATCCTTATTTTATAACCCTTACTAATATTTTTATGCTTATAAAAAGTTTATGAGCTGTTTTACATAGTGTATTAGGAAGGGTGCGAGACAGGAAGAATTCAAGAAGTTTTTTATCAAGAAAATAACTCTTATTTTATTTAAGGAGTTTCATTATTGGGAAAAAATGGATAAAGTAGAAGTATTTACTTTGTAATATATGAGATTCAATGTATGAAAAATGGAAAAATTCATTAAATCTATAAACTTGAAAAAATCCTTAATGTAAAATAAAGTAAATTCATGATCAAAACTCAAGATTGCATAATGTTTAAGGCTAGGTAATTACACCCAATCCCAATGTCAAATGCCCATATCGGTACACAATATTTTGAAAGTAAATGACCCATATGTAGTGTGTTTGATCAATTTTTACCCCTTGTTACTCACTCCGATCATGACTCACTTAGTCCTAGGTATTTGAAATGACTAATTCAATAGAATTAATGATTAACCATAATTATGGTATTCTCAGTGTGTAATCCCCATTTAGTGGAATGATATGACCTCCCCCATATAAACTAATCCCCCTCTAGGTAATTCTAAAATTAATTAACATATTGGTAAACCATTGGGTAATAAAAGTCAAGGGAATAAATTATTTGTCACCACCCACCACCTGATTGATGGAAGATCAAAATATGATGGCTTTGACTATTATTATATGTTGGAAATGTATCATGACTCCCTAAGGATCAAACTCCACACATGGTTCCTATATTCTCTCATATATATCCTTTACACATTACAGTAAACATTATATCATTGAAAAAAATAACTATTTGCGTTTTCATTGTTTCTATAAATATAATAAATAAGACACCTCATGGAGGTTCAATCCCTTCCTCGAAACACCGATTTCCTTCCTAGATGATACCAAACTCCAGTGTTCATGCTTATATGGCTTCAAAATACAATAATATACCCATTTCTAAGATATAAAGGTTGAAAATAGAGAAACTCAAATTTATATTAATGGTTGCATCAATATAACACCCTAAACACAAAGAAGGATTCAAAACCTGATTATTTTATTAGGGTTTCCAATCCTACATTAGGATTTGGAAGAGATTCATGAACATATCTTAATTCTATAAAAGAGTCATAAATATCTGACAATTCCCCTTAAAAGGGTGTGATGGGCCCAAACTACCATCCTCTCGACCAATTTGAGTTCCTAATAATAATTTGGTTTGAACCCCACAATGACTATCTACCTTTGGAAACTAGGTATGTACCATTTTATGGGCATGGGAATAGTTTAGAGTTTCTTATAATGATGAAAATGGAATGCTCAATTTGAATGATTGTTCAACCATAGTTGAACCCCCCATAATAAATCATCACATACCATATCCCTACAAAGGAATAAAAAATTGTGAAACTGGTAAAAAATAATTTAATGATAGAATAACCAACTAACTAAATGCATCTGGAATAATTTCTCTTAAACTAGGGTAACCAACAAAATCATTTTACGGAAACCAAAATAGTGAACCCGGCATGAATCACTCAAATAATAAAAAATATTGGGTGACCAAGTGTCAATATATTTTGTTTTAGGTCCACTATGAAAAAAAATGGTACAACATACATGAAACCCTTCAATAATAAATGTAACTTGGGTTCCAATGAAATAATCCCATTTTCATAAAGAATTTTCCACACACAAAAACCGCCAAACCAGGAACATGAATGGACAGTTGTGTTACTCATGCATAGATAATTGAGCATGTTTCACACTTGTGATGATTATGTGATTAGATACAATGGTCCATGTTGTCTTTGTGACTAAAAAACAAATCTCATAGACATCATGACCTGAGAATATGTCTTCATCACGAAATTGTTCAAGAAACACAATTCTGATAGTATCCTCTATGGTTCAAAAAACAATTTCCCCAACCCAGAACCATTAGATTCAAGTGGAAAAAAGATATTTTTTAGGAATACCACTAACATGGTACATTCTCTAGCCTCAAGGATTCAAATAGAGATCTCCACCTGCTGAATTCATAAAGTTTTTACTATTCAAGAAAATGTGTAATGAAACTAGTGGTACATGTCACTGCTATAAAATGAAATTTATATAGCACTCGAATATTCCTTTATTAGTTATAAAGGATGCTGATTACATTAGTGTGGTTAAAATCCAAATGTTTTTATCCGTACTAAAACTACACTGTTAGACGACCCCTTTTATAACACTTTTTTAGAGCTGTTAAAGATGAATTTTAACCGCACTAAAAAGAGTTTTTAAAGGGGGTCTTTAACATGGCTAAAAATGCACTGATAAAGGCCCCACTGATAAAGTAAATAATTTTTAAAAAAAATTCCAAGCACCCTCCCTTAAGATATCCCCACGTGTTTCAGACCTAAGACCTTAACCATAGAGACCATCGACTTTTACACTCCCCTATACTGTTTTTTTACTTTTTATGATATATCTATTTATTTATATATATTTAGTTACTGTTTTACCCGTATATTTATATATATGTCTATATATATGTTTATGTATTAATAAATATATTTTATATGTAAATATATTTACAAATTTATTTACAATATTAAATTTTTTATGTGTGAATATATAAAAAATATGTATATATTCTTATATATATGATTATAAATAACAGTAAATTATTAAAAATGGTAATGTTTCAAATCCAAATTATCTATATGAATGTAAGTCCATATAATAAATTTAGTTCCCACTAAAAAAGGTCAAAAATATCCCCATAAATGAGGATAAAAATCCATCAGATGTTAAAAAATATGGGCACCCTAACTAAAAACACAGTTTTGGAGGCCTTGTAGGGCTTTTTGGACTCGGAAAATGCAATTGATCTCTTCATTTGTGGTTATGTGATAGAGATCATTGTAATATTAAATTTAATATATAATATATCTCAAATTGACACCTGGATCAAAAGTAATGGAAATTTGAAGTTTGATATGATTTCTCAACTTAGTTATGTTCTTTTATTAATTTTCTAATTTTTGTAATCTTTAAATTGTTATTGAACGACAATTAATTTGTAAAACTATAAAAAATTATAATTAAAAATATTTTTTGAATAATTTTATAATCCATTTTCATTTTATATCTTTTATATAGTGTAAATGCCTATTTACCATATCTAAAACATATTTTAAAAATAAGTATTATATTTATATCAATATAAATAAATTTAAATATAAATAAATTATTTTAATGAAATATAATTTTTTTGAAGTATACATTTATCAACACTTTTAAAAAAGAGCTAATGAAGGCCCCCATTATCATTAGTTTTTTCTAGTTCTGTTAAAGACCACCTTTTACAGCACTTCTACCTAGCACTGTAAATGACTTAGCACTGGGCAAACCTAGTTTTTTAGTAGTGCGTCAATAACACCAATTTCATTAGAATATTACTACAAGAGTGTGGAAATTAAAACATTTAATATCTTAGTAATGTGGATAAAGAAGTAATAGATATCTTAATACAAGTTAAGAATATACCTAGGAGGGCTCTTATCAACCACCACCACCAGTTCCAACCCATCGGCGCCCCTCAGTCGCTTGTATATGGAAGCACCCAAAAATTTACACTATAGAATATCATTCATTTGTCATAAGTCTGTATCATCTGATGTGAAAATATGTTGATTAATGGCAGTGGAATCATATATCAACTTCCAATGATGAGGACCATCAAAATATTCTAAAGGTATCCATGGAAGATGATCATATCCCTACCCAATTATATCAAGTCTATACACATATACCAATACCAATCATGGGGGAGGATCATATATCTTCCCTCATGAATCAAACCCATTATCATATTTCGATAGAACAAGTAATATAGAAGTGGTGTTATATCTCTTCAACAATCAAATAAATCATTAATAATATCCCAGAGATTGTGGATACAAAGGATAACATTCATATACACACTTTCAAATGTATCACTACATTCTTAAAATAGAAGAAGATCCCCATCGCCATATTTTGGAACTATGGTAGATATGAGGAAATGAATATATTTTCCTACCACAATATATATATCCTTATATCAATATGATCAATATGAAAGCTTTACCTACTCAATAGTAAGAACTTACTCCCATGTAAGAGTATTATCTGTGTATTTCGATAAAGGTTAAGGAACCAGATCAATATCATATCTCAGTTATGACTCGGGCTCACCAACCTATATTGGACCACGCCATAGGGGGGGGGGGTCACATTATTATTCATTTTTATTGGAAACATACTCCAAATGCACAAGACCAGGCTCATATCCCCATTCTGACCAAGTGTCACCATCCATTCTTGGAACATGTTTTGGGATAAGCTCACAATCCATTCAAAAAGGTTAGTATCATACATCCAAATCACATGATTTGGTTTATATCCCCATTTCGACTAGGGATCACATACTCAAATTGTAATAATTCTTAAGATAGAAAACAATACTATTAAAAACCCCAAGAGGAATACTCAAATGTAGTATGACAAGGATCATAATCCCACTCCAACTGAAGCATGTTTGAACAATATGGAAATATACTCAGAGAAGGATCATATCCTAAACAATGAATTTAATTATCATATTTCATATTCTTACAGATGTTGGGCTCATATCCCTAATTTTTCAATGAATTACAACATTATCATCCTTTAGAGGCTATATAATGGAAGGAAAATATCCATTCTCAATGAATGGAGGATTGTCTCTATATTTAGATGAGTAATGCATATTTGAACAGGGACTATAAATCTGATTAATCTAAGATTGACTGGTTTATTTTGGAAACCACCAAAGGAAGGCTTATATTTCTGGTAATAGTATAAAAGTTCATTGTAATACTCCAGAAGCTTCTCAGGAATGGGTTCATTTCTATAAAGCGATTGAAAATTATAAATATATTCTAACAACCATGAATTTTTAGGTTTATATCTCTACTCAATCCTAAAAGGAAGGTTAGTATATTCGAACCACAATGTAGAATGAGGGTTATATCTGAAATCTTTTAAAATCTCATGTATATTAGGATATTCTTCTCATATTTGACACACATCATGAGTCATTTTACTCTTAAATTTATGTATAAGGAGATACATACATTGATTATCCTTATTGGGGTGGAGTATAGATTGATTGAAGGGATTATACTCTTGAAAACAGCTTTAGTAAACTTCTCCTTGGTAATATATCTTTCGAACAAAGAAATACATCCCTTTATCAGAAAACATTAGATATATATGTTCTAAAAACTCAGACATATTTTTGTAGAGTGGTGATCAGAACACCGTAGTTAACCATATATAGTGCCCCATTATCTATCAAAAGAACTTAACCATGGTTAGAAGGTAACCTCAAGAAGAAACCTTTGTGTTTTGGCTATATGGAGGCATATAAATCGGATTAAGAAGAGGAATAAAAAGATATATGAAGACATTTATTCCGAAACAACCTCTCAAAAATTTTCTTGACTGTCACATACTATGATTATGAGATCCCAGATGAGGTGGAGAAGGAGTTAATTCCTTTTTAATGCAATAATATTTGGCATAATCATCACCAGTTAATGGATAGAAACCTCCCCTATCAAGGATATGAGGTTCACCATCAGACCATACACATAGTCTATTTTGAAATGGACCTAAGTATTATCTTTATGGTATGTGATCCATAACCAAAGAAAAAACGTGACAATTGTCAACAAACCTTCTTCCATTACACCCCAAGTCATCGATAAAGGATCGTTGAGGCCTCAAATGATGTTAGTATTTAAGCATGGTAGAAATAAAGAGCCTCTCCCTTTACCACCCACCCAAAATGGAAAAAATATCCAGATAGGGAAATCGGTGTTGACATATTCATAGGATACATTAGGCTACCAATTATTTTAGGGGAAAATTTCCCAATTAAGGGGGACTCCCCCACATTAAAGATTCAAATATCACGAAAACAAAGAGAGGGAATTCCAACAGACTACTAAGTAGGGGCCCAGGAAAAATTAGAATGATTTTTTGATTTGAAAGATGGTCTTTTGGATGACCTAATGGATTTATGTACAAAAAGTATCATATAATATATAATCATTTTAGAAACATTATACACGATCATAATTCCATCAAATAAAACAGATGATAATAGAAAACTCTATAGAATCTATCTAATAAGGAACCTAGCCCATAAAAATAGGGTATTTTTTACTAACACCTCCACCTCTTGTGTTAAAAAACCCTTATTGGATATCGGAAATAATTGAAAGAGCTGCAAAAAAATCCCATCTCATAAGTATTGGTTTATTTTTATCTCAATCGCAATTACTATGTTTATCACACCATGAGATGCTCTTGGATAAAATTGTAGATCTTCCGGATCCTACAAAAACAATAGTGATATGGAAATTATTATCATTATCATCACCCTAGAATGAATATTATTTTTATAATTAGAGATAAATATCAATGGATTGAAGTCCACGCATTCCTCTCACAGTGGGACACATATTTATTATTTGGTGTCCATTCGCGAAACATTATCTAAAACACTATCAATTTCATTAAGAATAGATAGAGAAAAAGGGACCTATAGATAAGGTAATCAGTCCCCATAATAGTTTTCCTCCAAATCATCTGACATGGACAATATGCCATGAAAAAACTCTAATTCATCCCTCAAAGGAGGAGTAAGCATTGCAGAATCACCCTATTGGGTGGTGAGTAATGGGATAACTAACATTTCCCGATACAAATCAATGAATTTCATTATAATAAACATAGAATATGATATATACAAAGATATAAATGAAGAGTGATATAATTTAGAACTCATACCTTGATAGGTTGGAAATATGGTTTCACAAAATAAGACTATACATATGAAGAATCAATGATAGATCTACAACAATAGTCCTCTGAATGATGAATTTCTATATATATAACAGATCACATCCAAAGATAAAAATAATGGTGTGGATACATCCCATTTACATCCCATAGTAGTCAATGTTTTCATGGTGGAGGAATGGTTGAAATGGTTTGAGATTGTGATAAAAATATATGACAGCTCTGTGAATAACTATTGAATGGAACCATTTTCATTGGGTATCATCTCAAAATAGAAACAAATATCCCTCCTCCTATAAATCAAGAGAGATATAATCCTCTTGAATGAGTGGAAACTGAGTGGATGGCCGACTCTGGATCTTGGGAACTAATTAATATAAATGAAGATATTGATTGTGATCAAAACCTGCGTCCGTTATGGATATAGCATATCCCCCATCAGGTTTATCATTATGTCCTAGAATGGATCTATAATTTGTGGGTTATCAAAATGGGCCCACCTTATTAAGCCTCATCCACTCTATATATATGGTAGGTGGTCCAAACATGGGTACCTATAGAACTCCTCAATTACATTGAATCCCTTATGGCACTAATGGAAGCCTTTGATGGGTGGCACACTCCCATTCATCCTGAGAAGATTCCATATCCCAAATGTGTGTATGACACATTACCCCCACCCAATTTTTGAAATAAAACATTCTCAACTATTGATGGTGTGGGAGATCTTGAATAGTATCTCATATAGTTCTTGTCCCGATGTGGGCCGATGATGGGCCCCAATGATCAGTATGAGATGACCAAACTATGGTGTTGTGTACAGACTCTGACAATTCCATCCTTTATTTGGGAGAGTAGACTTCTTGAAATATTTTTTGTGGGATGTGAAGACCTTCATCATCAATTAAATTATCAATTCATCTCTATATTATAGAAAATGAAAATTATCAAACTCAAAAATTATAAGCAGCATGAAGAATAGATATTTTATGACTTTATTTCCAAATGTAAAATTTTAACCAATTAACTTAGAATCTCTCTCTTCCCATATAAATTATTAAAACTAGTTTATAAAAATAATAAATATGATCTTCAAACACCTCTTATCTGGTTATCCTATATTGGTGGATTCCATGAGTCTACATAGATGACATAACTCCTAGCAGATTCCCTTGAGTCTACCTGAGAAAAATCATGGCCAATGCATGAAGAATTGTAAAAATGGAAAGTTATGGAAGATATTGTTGATTTTACTCTTTAACTAGTAGAAGTGCACATTCAAGAAACTTGGTAGGCCCTAAATCATTTGGTTCCACCCATCGATTGGTAGTACAAGAAACACCAAGCTCGGCCAAAATTAGAAATGGTATCAAAGTCACCCATAATTTAATAAATGAGTGAATAATTCATATACCATCGGAAATGATCATTTACCTAGTTATTTACTTTCCACCATGGAAAATAACCCAATAAATATACCATTCCAAGGAAACACAATGAGGTCTCCCTCATTGTCCATCCTGACTGCATCCCTTTTCATATCATTTTGGGTCACACCATCCAGGATAGATTTATCTTCAAAGGCTTCATTAGGAGATTGGTTAACACCATTCCTATGATACTAGATAATGAGTCATCAATGATGAACTATTTAACTATTACTCCACAAAAAGAATAAGGTTAATTGATTGATTCTATGTACATAAAGAGAAACAATTTTGATAATTGATTGACTGAAAATAAAGTTGACCAAGCACATGACATAATGAGTGGACATCTTAAAAAGCCAAAAATGATCCTGATACATAGGTAGGAATTATTGAATACACCCCTAATGGTATACTTAATAGTCTTACACATGAAAATATATAATAGAAAGACTAATATCAGTCTAATTCACAATCAATGTCTCTTTCGTACTTCTTTACTTCAATATCATAACAATATGAACCAATCCAAAAATATATCATTTATTGGATGAAGAGCTCATTTTTTATCTTGTTAATGAATTTCACATAAATGATTCCTTATCCGATGATGAATATCTAATTTATTTCATTTTCTTCATATGTGAAAAGGGAACATGAGCTTGAGGATATATAATGAAATGATATAGAGGACGAAACATACATGGTTGAACCTAATACTTTTGTCACATCCCCATAAAAGACATATAAGTAGTCGAGACCTAAGGGAAAGAACTCCAGTAATACCAAAAGTATCATAGAGATTCTTCATATCCCTATAGTGTTTATTCAATCCCAGTCTTTTTACATGCAATAATGTTTTGGGTAGGATTGTCTAATCAGACCAAATAATTGGGAAGGCATGTACAACCTTTACCATATATAGCATCCCATTCTTCCTTTCTCAAGCTTATATCCCTTCCACCTCAATAATCTCAACTCCAAACCCACATAATATAGAGAAACATATAACTATATGTCACATACCATTGATTAAAAGTAATATTTTCTAAAACAATTAACAGTTGTTCCAATGATACAATCAATCATGGAGTATTCCCATATTTCAAAAGAACATATAGAGGTAATCATTGAGGCCCACTAGATCCTTAAAGAGTCTGAAATGGAAGGATTTGTACGTGAGGCTTTCCTAGTGGATACTATTCGGTTAAATTTACATGTCACCATATTGTTCATATAACATGTTTTCAAAATATTTATCTTGTGATATATCGGTGCCCTATACATTTTTGGATAGCTCGATATGTCAATATCAAAATGCTTCAGGTTGACTATTGTTCCAGGTTCAAACTAATCCTGATTCAAACAGTATAATATTTGGGAATATAGGGAAGGGTATTTATCTATTATAAAGATAACCATTCCAGTTCATGATAAGACTGAAGAAATTCCTCTCGGGAAGATCTAGGTTGAGTATCTATTTGAAGATATTAAATAAAATGCTGAGTTCATTTTCATCCAAAAAGACACAATATATAATTTCCATCTTCAATGACCATGGATTAATTTCCATGTGTTTTTACCTTTAAAAGTTCACCAGTTCTTGGAATACATCATCAATTTTATGGTTAGAATAATACATGGTCATGGTTCCCCATTCTAATATTGTAAATCCATACATGATGAGGTATGTTTATACATGAATAATGGAAAACAACCAATAGTGGATGATGATATCAAGTTTACGACCACAAATGGATTAGGGAACTCCCCTAAAAATAACTATAGTGTGCTAAATAGTGTCTATGTTCAACCTATAAACCTGATTGATGTAGTAGATTTAAACCTTGTTAGTTATCTGGAATAAAAAACATCACTTGATCGTGTCAATCTAATAAAATTCATGAAACCTAAAGGGTATTAAATAATAAGAGTTAAGGATAATTATTTATTAGGATTTAATAATTCCCCCATTCCAGTAGTATAAATTTATTATACCTCCTTCGAATTATCTACAAAAATAGTTTGACATAAACCTCTATCCCCTAGTGAGATCATAAAAGAAAACAAGCATACCCATAATATATCAAAAATGACTATAGGAGTATAATATTTAAATATATATTCTGATGGAATCTCTTATATTGATAGTGATATATATACTATTAGATTACCCACAAATTCAGAAAATGACTCTATGGATTCCAAGATATATGAAGATGATGACGACCTTTAGAAATTCCCACACACATTTGAGGAAGGATTCACTGCCACCACTGATATGTTTGAGCAGAAGAATCAGGGAATTGAAGAATACATGTGGCCTACATTGATTAGTTTTTCCATACCTATGGGATATAAGAATATATATATATATTTCATTTTTATAAAAGAATAGATATTTTTTCTCATGTAATTATTCAAATATTCTTGAGATGAACCTTGATATGGCTACGCACCACCTAGGATTACCTGATGTCCATAAAGGTTTAAATCAGTCATCCAAGAGGTTGAACTCGTCTCATGATACTAATTTAAAATTATATGTAAATAAATTGATCATAGAAAACCATTTATTGGATGTTTCATACCAAAAATGGATCTAATATGTAGTCCTAAAAAAAAAGGACATACAGATCAAGGTCTGCACGAATTTCAAATATCTTAATCCCCACTTCTTAAAGGATTATATCAAATTGAAAATCACAGAAAAAATATTTTCAATGCAACTGATGTCTTTAAAACCCTATCCATTCATATGTATATTTATGGTATAATTAGATAAACATATCCCCTAAAGATTAGGAGACCACAAAAATTATATCATAATAGGGGAACTTTTACGATCAATAAATTCCATTTGTTTTTTAGAATAATGGTGCTACTTACCAACATGTCAGGAATCATATATTTATTCCCTCTTTTGGAAAAATAAGTAATGTTTTCATTAATAAATCATTTTATTGATGAAAAATAATTTTTTAACATATTTAGAAAACTTGGTTTTGGAATAAAGTGGTTCTCGATCGAAGAGAGAAATAAATATTTTTCCCTCAAAAACATTATGTTGAACTATTTAGTAAAAAAGTGTTGTAAAAATAATTAAAAACGTGTATTTTGAAGAAATAACCATAGGATAATAAAATTAATGACAATTATAGAGAGTTATATTATTTGATTTCAATATATTATTAATAATCATAAACAATCCTGATAAACTATGGGGTGGTGACTGTAATACATTACCACATTTTTAATAATTTGAATCATAATCCCCATGAAATAGATATACTAAAATGGATATATAATCCCCATAATAATCAAGATAATAATCATAAAATAAATCCATTTGGGAAATAAAAACCACATTAAGGAAATTTTTCGTGAATATGACATGTGTCTCAATGAAGTTAAAACTGATATAAAAAATATACCACATTAGTAATATTACAAATTGTAAGACCCAATTAAGAATAAAATTAAATGAAACATTAAATATAATTAAAAAAATAATTCATGATATATCAATTCAAAAGGGTAGTATATACACCATATAAAATAAATAAGTGTTAACTTTACATATGTCCCCATGAAATAAAAGATAGACAAAAAATTCCTTACCTTAAGTCTCAACCTATATCATACATGTTCTAACCTCATGTATGATAAATATAAGTTATTATAAATATATTATAGAACATTAATTTTATATAAAATATAATAAATGATTTACATATGACCTTTTATTATATGTTTATTAATAATTCATTGTTAAAATAATGTTTTGGGTAATAACTATTTTGCTTTTCATATATCTCCATGTTAGTTATTTTTTGTCCTATTAAACATATTATAGTTAAAAAATTAAAATTAAAATTATCATAAAATATTTATAATATTTATAAATAAATTTTAATTTTAATACCTATCATGAATCGTGTTTTTGAGAAATGAATTATGTTACAGTCATTGGGACTGTAGGGCATACGTATATATGAGTAACATTTGAATTTTTCAAAGACCATTATGGAATAGAGGTATGTAATATTTTATCTTAAAATAAGGATAATAATATAACATATAAATTATTATTTCTTTAAATATACTTATACATTTCATCCTTGTGTTTTGGTGATGAAATGGAAGAGTCATGTCACATTGTGAAGGCGGTAGTCCACACATACTCAAACGACATTATCATCATTTTGTGAGTAAAAAGGAATGAAATAAAATAATATAGTTAAAATATAGAATTAAAAATATGTAATTAATATTATAATTATTTAATTTATATAAAATTTAATACATAAGTTTATATTTATTAACATCAATGTAAAGCATTAGTGAAAAATGAATTACAGCGCTTCCTGAGGCTGTAGTCCACCGTACATACGAATGACATTATCATATCCCATATGGAATGGAAAGTGAAAACATTATATATGATATATTTAACATAGATTTTAATTTTGATATAAATATAATAAATATACTTTATATCCATTATCATAGTAAACATGGAGAGATATTGATGGATAAAATGAATGACATCGGTTCGCTGGCCTATAGTCCACTATATTCATGATTAATAATTTTTTAATCATTTAATGGAAGTGAAGATATTTTTATAAGATTTCATAAACATAAAAACATACATTTATGTTCAGATATATTTATTTTATTTTTTCATCATGTCTTAACAAGAATTTATAGATGTGGGGAGAAATAAAATAAAAATGCTCATTGAAGAACACGACCTCTTCATTGGGTATCCTCCATAGGATTTCACTGAATCTATAATAGGAGGATTATAGTAAAAAAAATAAGGCATATAGGATTACACGAAGTGATTTAGGATTAGATTTGGGATGTTCTTGGATGAATGATAATGTTTTGAAGGTTTGAATAAGTGAGGAAAGGGGAGACATTTTATAAATGAGGTGAGTAGAAAACCTGTAAAATTTTAAAATGAAAAATTTATACCAATGTTTTTATCATGAACATTGATCTCTAATAGATTATTATAGATACTTAAAAATGATAGGGTTTGAATATTTCCATCCATTATATTTTATAAAATAAAATTATTTCATTTTAACCGATTTTTTTTTATTAACCCCAGGGTAAAACCGTTTTTTCCTTTATCGAAAAAATTAATTTATATTTTTGACACTATTAATTATAGTAAGAAATTATCAATTCCTTATATGATAATACAAATTATTTTTATTATATTTATAAAATCCTTTTTTTAAATTCATTTCTCAGAATTTGAAAATTTTAATTTAAAATAATTCCCGCAAATGTGGTAAGAAATTAGGTTTTCAAATATAAATTGTTTTAAAATTGACAATGCTTTTATATTAAAATTCAATATAAAAATGATTCTGATGAAATAAAATCTATTAATAGATATATAATTTATATAATTCTAATTTAATTTCGATTTAAAATATAACATTAAATTATAAATAATTAAAATGAAAGGATGTTTTCAATTAAAATACAATATTTTTCACTATTACTTAAATAATTAATATTTTTAAATAATTGACCAAAATTCATAGTAAGATAATTATTAAATTATATTTTCAATAATTAAAAAATTGTTTCCAATATTTTTTTATTAATTTAAAAAATTGTTTTAAATTAACTGCACAAAAATGTGACAAAACCTATTTTTAGAAAAATATTGTTTTAAGAATAAAATAAAATTTATTCTCATTAATTTTATAGAAAAAATAAGATTAATGGTAAATTTTTTAATGAATATATAATATTTAAATTTAATTAAAATAATTCACCTAATGTGGTTTGTATGATTAATTGAGGTTAAACTTTTTATTTGCACAAAGATAATTCATTAGAAAAAGATTTCTGTTATTTTCAAATAGGTTCATTTTCATTATTAATAAATTGGTAACCAAGGAATTAATATTATATAAATGGGTAATCCATATATTTTCATAATTTTATAATCATATTCAAACCCTTTATTCTAATTTCTTGGTAATGGCTATAATATTAAATAATAATTTATTAATAGTTTGTTTTTATTCGTTTAAACTTAATGGTTCATGAAATTCAAGCTAAACTCAGGGTTTCATGTAATGTAAGATAAACTCGGAATTCTGGATAACACGACCTAAAATAATTTCAATGTGTAAAAAATATATATAAATTGTTAAATTTATTTGAAAATAAAATTTACTAAATCTTTGGTTGTTACATTATACCCGTGTAATACTAAGTTAACCCTTGAAATTCATATCAGTCATCAAGGATTAACATTATAAAATTCTATCTTAGAAACCCACAATATAAAAGTATTAATATAACATCTTCTTTATACAGAGAAAGAGATGTGAAAAAAACAACTAGAATAACAAATACTAGGTTTCCAAATAAGAAAACAGTTGTGAGATGTGAAAACATTGACATATATGTGAAAACTAACAACAAAATACTGATAGAGAGTGAATGAGAACATTGATCCCTAGAAATTTAGTGATCTATCGAAGGCTAATGACCAAAAATATGTAAACCAAATAAGTATTTAAATGGTTATTGATATCATAAAAATATTATAAATAAGAAAAAATTTATTCAAAGACAATTTTTCCAAATATTGGTGAATTAATTTTCCATATAAATTTATAAAATATGAAAATTCACATACTTGGTATTATTTTATTTCATAAGAAAATTTTCATCCTTTTGTTGGGACTTGATCAAATTACACATCATATCTTAATCTAGGAGTTAAATTATTTCTTATTTGAAGAACTAAATTAGATATAGAAATAAATGAAAAGTTATTTGTATTATCACTACTTAAAAACTCTCAATAGTTGTTATCCAATATGTATAAATATTTATATGGTGAAGTAATACATTAATATCTAAAAACACAAACATAGTTTAAATTAAATAATTCCGTAAATAGTTAACCTTATCATTGCTAAAAATATAAAAATCCACGACATGAGAAGTATTTTAGTTAAATTTAATTAATAAACATATATTTAATTCCTTTAATACCTTAAAGAGGCTCATAGTTATCACATACCAAACATGTGAATACCATCATCATGTATTATATTAATACATGGAAATAAAATGAAATATGATAAACCATTTTTTGAGAAAACATATGATTCCTCATTCCATGTATGAATACCATATTATAATATATATTTCTTAAATAAAAAATTATGTAAAATACACATATTATAGAATAAACTAGTTTTTCAAAAAATCATTAATTTGTTACAATGTAATTAGTTATCACTAACCATGTCGAGTCACCATCCATCACAGTTCCTAACCTAGTTTGTTATAAGGCCTGAGTGGAATTCCGGATCTCGATGGGCTAGGAAAAGAGCCAGAGTATCCTAAGTAATGGTTATAAACCATTTAACCGAATTTGTAACCATAAACACCAAACAAAGTCCAATAGAACAAATATTAATTTTTCAAACCAAAACAACCCTTACAATAATTAAGAATTGAAATGAATGGTTTAAAACCAATACCCAAAATAAAGATAACAAAAAGTGAATAGTGAGACTACCCCAAAACCATCACACGGCAAGGGGCATCACCCATTAGCCATCTCTAAAACACTGCATTATGAAAGGAATCAAACAATCTCACTTCCATCTCTGTATACCATGCCCTTACATATGTCAAACTTGATAAATTCTACTTCAACCCTAAGGTGTAAGTAGGTTGTGAGAAAATTCCAAATAGGATTCCACCGTGAAAAGATTCCATGGATAAATATTAAATGAAAATTATATTTTCAATTTTTATTAAAGAAAATAATCAATTTCTTAAATTGTTTTAATGAAAAAAAATTATTAATAAAGACAGTTTTAATGAGAAAAACATAAAAAGAGATGAAAATTTTATGAAAATAACTTTGAAGGAAAATATATTTTCAAAATAAAACACTATTAGTTTTATATTTCCCGAAATTCCACTCTATATTTCGATGGTGATTACAAAGTAATAAGAGAGAAATCACTATAGGAGAGGCCCTATAGGTAATAGTAGATAGTGGGGCCATAGAACATCACAACTTGGTGTGAAGTGGTATAAGAGCCGTGAAAACATTCATTATCATACATGTGCCACTAGTAATGAATACACCCATAACCTAGTGGTCTTCAATCATCTTATAAAAGTTTGGTTGGTGTTGTAATCATCAATCCAGCTCAGTGAAACTGAGCCAATGGTACTTTTGTATCACTATCACTTTAGTTTTAGTCCTTCCACCTTTTCCCTAAATCCCCATTTGTGATCAATATTTTCCATGTTTATATCACATTTCATATTCATATACATAAACAAATGAGGTTCTACCTATACCCAATACAACTCTTAGGCACAATATTTCTATTTTTAAAATAAAACACACACCAAACCCCTTTTAATACATAATCTGCATCACCCACACAATAAATTAAACCAACTGAACAGTTAAAGAAAACACTTTCATATTCCAACAATCCTATAAGAGTATTTCTTAAACAATTTCAAAATATGTCGCATGACTTAAAACACCAAAATCCAACTCAAATATTCTGTTATGACAAATCACAAGTTTTCTCTACACCAAAACTCAAGATACATAGTTAAAAAAGACTATTTCCATGATTACACAAACCACTAAAAAATATATTAAATATTTCAAAATGTGTCACATGACTAAAAAACCAAAAATAACTCTAAAATTATTTTATAAGTAAACTCGCCTTGAAACCATACAAAAACACCAACTAAAACCCTTACAGATTTTAATAAACCCACTACACTTCTTATAAGACACTATGAATGGATCAACATGGGCTTTCACAGACACTACAAACTCGTGTCATATAAACAGACTACTAAACAAATCAAAAAAATATTAAAATTCTGGTAAAATAAATTTATCACCAAAAAACTAATTAATAAAAATGTTATTTTAATTAATTAAGAAAATGAATTTATCAATCAATACTTATACGTGGAACCACCTACCTTGGTGTATACAAACATTGCATCTTCGTGTGAAAACTCCACCGCACGTCAATCACACCTCAAATGACTCAACTTGACCATAAAATCATAATGTCAAAACATTTATTCCCATAATCAGACCAATGAAACAAAAAACACTAACCTGAAAACCTACTGATGGAATAATCAACCAACCAAAAAAACATGTGGTGAGGGTGCAGAAGGATAATCGGGAATGAAGGTGCTGCCATAGGTGAGCCTCTTTGGAATTTCTGGAATGAAGCATGAAAGAATCGCACAGCTATTAGGGGAGGCACACAACAATGCTGAATTGGGAGATGCAATGCACAAGCAGCTCTCCGGGATGGAATCTAGCCAAGAGGTTCAAGGTGGCTCACAAGGATGAGATTCAGGAAACACATGCGGGGTGTTGTGTGGGGGAAGCGCGCAGCTGCAATAGGAAGGGGGTGAGGGTGGTGCAAGTCACTGGAGTGGTTATGGCCTACCAGTTTGAAGTCCACCAGAGAGGAATAGTGGGGAGGAACAATGGAGAAGGGAGAAAATTGGGGAGGTCGATGTAGGGTAGGGTTTCGTAGAAAGTGTTGTGGGATATAGAAGGGGGAGAAGGAAATAAGGGGAAAAGAAAAGGAAAATAAAGAGAGAAAATAAAATGAAAATAAAACTAGAAACGGTATTTGACTGCAAAAAAATAATGTTCATAATTTTAAAATTATGTCAACAACATACCAAAAGTAATAGCCTAATTAAAATTTTAACAAAACAATTACAACAAAAATAATAAAAATGTTATTATAATTATTATTAAAACATTTTTATAATATTTTTATTTTTATTTTTTGATGACTTTATTTATTCATTTTGTTGACTAATTAACTAAATACATAGAGGGATGACCTTGTGGTGATCTAGAAATGCCACATGGCTTCATTTTCACCCTTCTCATGTGCCAAACAATGCCAATCCAAAATGATCACTTATTATAAAAAGGGAAAAAATTAATTCAGGATGAACCTCCATCTCGGAAAGAAAAATTAATGCTAGATAAAAATTATAAAATAAATATATATATTATTACAGATTTATGGGTTTGACAATACATCCCACCATGGAACTTTCTTCCCCCCAAAAGTCCCAAAATACATGATCAACCCATGATTCCAAGCAAGGACACAAATATACATAAAACAAATCCTTGATAACCCAGAGACCGATCATTCAAAAAACCCATAACCTGAAACACCAAAGATATAAAAACTAGAATCACCAATAAAATTATCCAACTACAAGAAAATCACCTTCAACAAAACTTTAACATGTAACACTCTGACCCATAACTTAGGTATCACCTAGGCTCACTCAAGTCTTCCAAGAACACTCATCAAGATACCCACTACCCGAGCTATCCATTTTCCTTGGTTATGGTCAGGCAGAGTAGAAGTACATGATTTACCCACTAAGCATCCATTAAAAACAGTGCATTCCACAAGTTTTTCTAATTGTTCTCTTACCACCATATTTCTATATATTATTTTCAAACATTGGTCCTACAAACCAAAAACAACACACAAATCCATATAAAACATTCAAAAATGGTTTTACCACCCATGATCCCCAATTTAAACCAAACAAACACGTGAGGATACACTGGTGAGATCTACAATGGGTCTCCCCGCCATTTTAGAATTTTCCAAACACCGCTACAACCATGTGGTTCCCATTTTAAAATGAGAGATACTGACTGAACTCTTTATCAAGGGCCCACTAATGTGGGCTGACTTACATTGAAAAATCCCATATTGGATAATACTCCACCTCATGTGAGGGTTTTCAAAGCAGAAATCTCTATACAAGAGGCGAACCAGACAAGCACGTGTCAACTTCAAATGACATGAGAATCTCTGAAACCTGTACAATTCTGATCCATAACTGACCACAAGAAGGTTCAAAGAGAACACCCCCATGCATTACAATAATAACAATTCTCTGAACCTCATTTAAACCCAAGAGGGACTCCAGCAAGTAAATACCCCAATAAGGAGACAATGCCTTTATTCCTCACACAACAAAAATGAATCCTTAAAATGTGATACTGCAAAAGGGAAACCTAACACATCCCCATCCTGAAACATTGAACATAAGTTAGGCCAAACCAATCCCAAGTTTGATGAATTTTGCATGTGAACAAGCTACACCTTAGGACCTAAGGCTAGGGACCTGATGAATGAAGCATCTACCACCTATTTTAATATGATGGCCATCTCCGACATGAACTTCCTCCATTGGAAAAGCAAATTACATACTTCTCTTTATGTCCCAATTTTCCACTCCCTCAACATGCCAACTTGGAATTACACAGAATGACATAGAGTTCCTACTAAACACACTATATATAGGTGATTGAATATTTTGTCAAACACACAACATAAACTGATGGAAGGATAAATCCATAAATACTTCCCTTCATTTCATACTCCTCATCGAATGAGTAACCTTCACTTACCAAAATATTAACAAGACCAACATCTATTAAGATCTTTAATTTGTTTTCTCCACACTACCTATGGGGAACATGAAATTGGATCATTAGAAAATTAAATACACCTCATTCATCATTTATTGACAGTTCAATAATTTACGAGCTCAACCACATTCTCATGCCTTCATTTCCTTAGGTACAACCACAGGATGAAGCTAGTTTTTGGGATACCAAGACATCCCTATTCTCAACAAAAATGGAATGATCTTCATGTATGTGTCAAATTCTACTTCTCCAAACATACTCAAGAAAAAATAAACCCACACAACATTTATATTTCTTCAAAAATTATAGATACTTACATATCTTCCAAATAACTCAACAATATTGAACCAACCTCGACACCTACAAACGGCAGGTAAAACCGAGTAGAACCCAACTTCGCCACTCCACATAGAGTTTTGGATAAGTGAGTAACTAGGATAGACCTGCTGGATGCTTATGGGACTTTTTTAGGGGTCATATCTCATACAAGAAACACAAAACCAACCTTCCAAAAAACCAAGAACATCCTAACACAAACATCCACACCTCAGACACAAATCCAATAATTCCAACTTAAGACATCAATTAAATTTCAATGAAAAACACTCGCATAAAAAACATGCACAATATAACAAATCCAAAAATATATTTTGAAACCATCATTTTCCCTCCAGAATCAAAACCATTTTCTAATTACCAATTCATTTAAAAACCCCCCATTTTAGATAAAAAACTCTTTTCTTCTTAAGGCCTCTCAGAAAAAAATCATCCCAACAACCCCGATATAACCAAAAAACATATGAAAATATTGAGAAATATTCTGTCCATTTACCCAAATAAACAATTCTAGAAATAAGAAGGGTTCTTAGGAACCAGTCACCCACCACTGATATTCCTAGATTCTTTATCGATAAGCATTTCAATTCCATTCAGGCACTAATCCACACTATCCACCAACTGTCAATAAATCACGACCACATGAAAATGTGGTGACACATTGGAAAAAAACTAGACAATACAACACTCTTTAGTTTTCAAAAATAATATTTCCAAAATAACTCACATTAATTTCAAATAACCCAAGATATTAATTTATGAATTCAAACCAAGATATTCTTTTAGAAATTGAATATCAATAAATCCAAATCCAAATTCCACAAAAATGATATATGGGAAACAAAGCCAAAGAATCATGTCAAACTCACACCAACAGAAAATAAGAGAAACCCCAAGGTCTGTTTTCATTTTGAAAACCCCTTCACACCAACCCAAAACATAATAAAGACATCACCAACACTAAATCACCTGGATTGAGAACTAGTGGTCGTGTCTATCCCGACTACATTGTTTATAAGGCAATGACCTAGGAAAGCAACAACCACTATGAGTGTTGAACCATACTCTCCCGCATCACATTGATCACTACTCCATGTTAGACAACACACAGTACATGTTTACTCCTACTATAATCCCCTATCCACACAGACCAAATCCAAAAATATAAATCCCAGACTATCCCTGGTCACATGATGTTCAGAATGAGGTGGTGTTCACGACGATATTCCCGCACCTACCCCTCGAGTCCTGACAGTACTATCTCTGATCTACCTAACACCCAAAATAATTAGAACAAAACATTATTTTGATACCATTTTATTAGGAACCAAGCTGGGTCACTATCCAAACTTGTGCCCGACCTAGTCATCGACAAGGCCCAAATTGTGTTCCATATCCCCCACAGACTAGCATAAATACCTGAGTATCATAAATAAAGGTTGGGAACATTTTATCTGAATTTGAAATAATAAACAAAAAAACAATTCCAATAGATCAAATATATTTTTTTCAAACAAAACCAACTTTTACAAAAAATCAAAATTGAAATAAATGGTTTCAAGCCAAAACCTAAAATAAAAACAACAATAAGGAAGCTGGTAGACTCTCCCAAATCCACCACACAACAAGGTGAATCACCCTCAATCCATCTCTATAACACCGTACTGGGGAAGGAAGCTAACAAATCGACCACCATCTCTGTAGAGCTTGCCCTTACATGTGTCAATGATGATCAATTCTACTTACACCCAATGTTGTAAGTAGGGTGTGATATAAACCCAATAGTGTGCCATTGAGAAGATATTCCACACAAAATAATTAAATGAAGAACAAATTTGTAGTCATAATTAAATAGGTGAATTAAATTCTTATACAATTTTTATGAAATACATTTTTAATTAAAATATTTTTAATTTTAAAAACATAAAAAGATAAGATACATTTTTTAAAATAACTTTTATGGAAAATTTTTTGTAAAATAAAACAATTTTATTTTTATATTATCCCAAATTCCACACAATATGCTCATAGTGAGCACAAAGTAATCATAGAGAACCAACTATAGGAGAGGCCCTATTTGTGCTAGTTGGTAGTGGGACCCTAGAACATCACATCTCGTTGAAAAGTGTTATAGGAACCATGATAACATGTGTTATCATCCACGATCCCCCAGTAGGGAACACACCCATAAAATAGTGGTCTCCGATCATCATACACAAGTTTATTTAGTGTTGTCTTCGTCAATCCAGATAAGTGATACTAGGCCAATTCCACTTTTGAACCATTAGAACACTAGTTCCAGTCCGCCCACCTTGTCTCTGGCTTCCCATTTGTGCTCATGATGTTCCATTTTTATATCACATGTTATACTCAAATCAACAAAAAAACGTTTCTACTGATACCAAATAACACACTTTCACAAAAAAATTCTTTTTTTAAATTAAACTAACTCCTAAAACCTTTTAAAACACAATTTGTATCACCAAAACAATTAATTAAACCAACTACACAGTAAAAGAAAACACTTTCATTATCCAATAATACAATAAGAGGATTTCATAATGAATTTAAAAATATATCACATGACTTAAAACACCAAAAGCACACTCAAATATTCTTTTATGAGAAAACACATGTTGACCCTACACCAAAACTCAAACTCTAATTTTATGAAATACGACTTCCATGATTAAACAATCCACTATAAAATTTGTTAAAAAATTTCAATATGTGTTCCATGACTGAAAATAAAAAAACTAACTCTAGACATATTTCATAACTAAAAAAACCATGATGCCATAAGAAAACACCAAATACAACCCTTAGATATTTTAATAAACCAACAATGTGGATTATAAATCACTACAAATTTATCAACCTGGGTTTTCATAGAAATTACATACTTATATCATATACACACAGTACTGAACACATTAAAAACATATTAAACTTCATGTCAAATCAAATTCAAACCAAAAAAACTATTTAATATACATGATGAATAAATAATATAAGAAAATGAATTTACCAATCAATACTCATATGTGGATCCACCTACCTTGATGTAGACAAACATTGCAACTTCTTGCGTAAACTCCATTTCATGTTGATCACACGTCAAAAAAATAAAATAGACTCTGAAATCAAATCATCAAACCATTTATACCAAAAACAAGAATAAATAAACACAAAACCATTTATGGAAAACCTACCAATGAAAGAAACAACCAAATGGATAAAAAATCACCTACACCGAAGCTATAGATGAATAAGAAAGAAAAATGGGGCTTCTAGAGGTTAGCCTTGTCGGAATGTCTAGATAAAAGTGTGAAGGCAGCACGCGACTATCAGGGGAGGCACATGGCTATCCGAAATGGGGAGACATAGTGAAAAAACAGCTAACCAGGACAGAATTCATCCTAGTGGTGTGAGGCAGCACACCGGGATGAGATCTGTGAAAGAGATGCAGAGGGTTGTGTAGGGCGGCATGAGGTGGCACAAGGAAGGGAGTAGGGGCGACACAAGTCAGCAGAGGGGTTGTGTAACTCTAGTTTGAAGGAAAGTGGAGGGTCATAGAGGGGAGATGCGATGGGGAAGGGAGGAAAGAGCAGAGGTTGACATAGGGTATGGACTGGGGGTATAAAAGGCACTATCTATGTGGGGGTAAGGAAATATGGAGACTAGAAAAGAAAAAAAGGAAAACAAGAGAAAATAAATGTGAAATAACACTAAATAAAATTTATTTGACCACTTAAAATAAATAATAATAATAATAATGTCAATAACTAAATAATTTTGACAAAAACATAAACAAACTAACAACCTAATTAAAATTTTAACAAAAAAACAATAATAATAATATTTTTATTATTATTAATAATAAAGTTCAAAAATAATTTTATTTTTCTTTTATGTTGACTTTATTTATTCATTTAGTTAATTAATTAACACACCATGCACTAGGAATGCCTTGTGGTGATCTGGTAAATCCACACAGCTTCTCCCATGCCTTGATCATGCATTGGATATTGTCGGGCCAAAATTCTCACTTATCAGTATAAGCACAAAAATCTTTTTCTGGCTCATCCCACTACTAAGCCAAAAAAATTTAAATCTAGAAAAAAATTATAAAATAAAAAAAATATTATGAATGTTAGAGTGTGAAATTATTACTATTAAATTAAAAATATCCATATCAAGTATCACTTCATCCAAACTAAACATAATTTTCTTCAATACCAGGAACATAGTAGGGGTAATATTTACATAACCATGTGTTATCTATATAGTATAACTTTTCATTGAAATCAATTTGCTGGTTTGTCAATACCATTCACCATATTATTATAAATCCTAAAAGAAAAAATTTTACTAATGAATCCTTTTATGTGTAGTGATTCATATAAGATAATTCTTGAATTCCAATTAATATTCACATTCATCATCCCAATTTTATGACAAACAATTATCCAGTATTCTTCATCTTAATCATTTGCATTTTTTCCCTTTCCTATGCCCTTTCTAAACAATTCATCAATTATAAAATAACCATTACTCATGAAACCATACATTATCTAATAAAAATCATTCCCCTTTGTTCATTTATTTACATAATCATGTATCTTCCAAATTCAACTACTTTATATAGTGACAATATCTTAGAGAGAAAAATACTCCAATTAATTGAAATAAATAATCCTTTCATTTTCCAAGAGAAATTTATTAGTCAATTCCATTATTTTCAACATATACAAAATTCTACCATTCCTTTGAGACATTCCTTATAATTACTCTTACAATATTAAAAAATATTGTAATATGAATAATATTTCATCTATGGTCACCAATACCTCAAATCTCTGTGAACTCTATCCTTTTTGTTCTTTGATAAATCTATGAGCTAGTTAATGTGAATGTTGTTAAACATATTTCATGAAAATTGGTTAGGAATAATTACATTATCCTTTACTCCATTCATTATCCCATTTTGATTCTAATCATAAAACATTCCATCACTTTCAGTGTAAACCATGTTCCTTTAGGTTACATCCATTTACTAAAACCAAAAACCATAGTATTATAAATTCAAATCATAATGGGAATAAAATAATCATGAAAATAACATATAGGATATCCTAATCATGAAACACTATTTTTAATCTATTACACCTCAATATTATCCTTGAATATTCATTTTCATCATATTTTTAAATCCTTTATTATGGACTGTAAAGAGTATAAATTTCAAAATCATATCCCTAAAGAGTGTTAAACCAGGTGTGCCGAAAGTCCCATTTTCATAAATAAAGTGAAAATTGATTTCAATAGAATTCACCCTTTCAAGAGTTATTACCACTAGTTACCTCTATTCTTGATGCACATCCCCTGTCAATATCCATAGAGTGATGTAATTACAAGGAGACCACTTGTTCCATCCTTTAACCAAATTCTAGGAACTTTTCCTACATTGTGAGTCATCTTTAGGCTTACCCTTAGAAACATTCCTAGAAATATCCATACAAATAAGTCTAGAAATGTCACTAAATATTTATCATCCAAGTTACAAAAGGATATCTAAACATATCTTCTCATTATTGTAATTTTGACCGAGGATTTTCATATAATGATATTAAATCATTTCAAAAGATTATTATATACATTACACAAAAAAATCTAGAGGACAATAATAGTTAGGTGAGTTTTGAGACTATAAGAAATTTTTTTTTGAAAGATCGTAAACATCGCCCATAAAGATAATATCATTTAGTACTCTTTACAAATATACCCTTGATAAAATCATTCATCATAACCTAGGAAAATAAAATATACGAAATGGTGATCTTGGATGCTAGATATGTATAAATAAGAGAGATAAGTAAAAATATCATGATAATAAGTTTATTAGAGCGTGATTATAAAATTTTAAAACCACACCATGTATACCAAAGTTCATAATATTGAGTCATCAGATAATTTTTTAAATTTCGTTAGACATGAATCATAATGGAATCATATAAAATTATCCATGAGAGAATAACATTGGAATATAATATTTATTTTTATAATATACATAATCACGGGAAATATTTTCCAAAGGGTACCCATCAAGACATTCATAACATGTTAGGCTTGGGATAGCCACTAGTGTACCTACTTTGGGATTAGGATAACTTCTCATGTACCACCTTCTTTTAATGGGATAACTTCCAACACACCCACTTTTGGGAATGTTATTACACTCACGTACCCTTTTATATCATATAATATTAATAATTAACCAATTATTTGGAGCAATATTAATGTCCCACATGTTACATAATGAAAATAATACAAATGGGTTCCATAAGATCATAATACAATCATCACATCATGACTAATCCAAATGAAATGGGTTTTACAAAAACATCATCATATAATAAACATTGGATATAACATAAGTTATTTAATCATTTCATAATTTCAATCTATCATAACCCATTGAAAAATAAACTCATTTCAATATAATTTTATCATGGTATGACATGTGGTAGAGAAAGAAGTTTCATAGACATATTTTTATCAAAAACCATTCAAATAAAGAAAACTAATATAATCATTGATTTTAACCAAAAAAATAATAACATGTTACATCATTTATTTCATCTAAAATAGAGAATGATTTTGAAATATCACATTGAACATTTATCGAGGAAAATAATTTTTCATTGAAATTATCTTTTTAAAACTAACAAATCATTGAAAAAATTAAAAATCATTTTTTAAATATAATTGATAAAATTAAAATAATGTTTCAAATAAAAAATTAGTCATTATGGAAGAAAATTATGTTCACTCTATAAATAATAAAACAAAGATTCCTTTTGCATATTTGGTAAAAGACAAATATGAATTGTTAATAAAATGACATGAATGTTCCTTTCTAAAAAATTTATAAAAAAATAAAACATGGTGAAAAACAATTTAATAAATCATTTGATGAATTTTAAAAACAATTTTAATGTTTTTAGGAAACAGGGTTTTGGAAAAAATATGGTATTCTACTGAAGAGAGAAATAAGTTGTTTTATCTTAAAAATGTAATTATGAATTCCTAAGTACAAAAAGACATTAAATTTAAGTGAAAACAAGTATTTTCATGGAATTAGTAATGGATAAGAAAATTATCAATCATTATTGAATTCCATATCATATTATTTTAATATTTTATAATTATTCATATAAAATCCTTATAAACTGTGATATTGAAACACAAATCCATTACAATATTGGAAATCATTTGGAAAATAATCCCAATGAAAGAGTGATCCTAAAATTGATATTTCATGAAAATTATTTTTAGGAATATAATTATAAAATACATTTATGGTCATTATATAGTCCACATAAAATAAATAGGTGATGAACATGTCATGTGTCTTATAGAAGTTAAAATGATGATATAGAAATCCTTTGCAACTTTACTAATCTTTTGAATCACAATAACACATAATGAATAAAATAAAATTAAATAGTAAATATAATTTAATGAAGTATATTCATGAAACCTATTTTCAAATGGTAATTATATAAAAAACAAAAAGAAAATGAGTTTTGAATTTTTGAAATGTCTCGTAGAAATGAAAGTGAGAATATAAATCCCTTAAATTAATTCATGAATTCCTGCATAAACTTTTGAAACTCCATAATAATAAATGTTTTTTATTATATATATATTATATATCGTTAAATATTTTTATCATATCATATATTATTTTATTATGACCATTTCTTACAAATTTATTAACAATTCTTTGTTAAAACATGTATCGGGTAATAACAACTTTGTTTTTTGTATATGTTTTGATTTTCTATTTTTAGTTATCTTAATTTAATGATGTTTCAATAGTATATTGAATAATAATTAAATAAATATTATATTTACAAATATATTATAATTTGATATCAAATCATGAATTTTTTGGAAATGAAGTATGTTGCGTCCATGGAGACATTAGGTCGTAGGTATGCATGCGTAAAAATTTCATTTTTCAATGATCATTATAGAAAGGGGGTAAGTTATTTTTTATCATTACATAATAATAATAATATCATATGTAAAAGATTATTTCTCAAAATTTACATATACATATCATTCATTTGGTGTGGTGAGGATAAGAGAGAGTCACATTGCTTCATGGGGGCGGTAGTTCACACGTACATGAACGATGTTATCATGTTTTGGTGAGTGAGATGGTAAGAATGAAATATTTATATATATTATCAATTAAGAATTATAAATTCTTCATTAATATCACAATTATGTCATTTATATCACATATATTCAATAATGTTATCTTTATTGTCTTCTATGCATAAGATTAGTGAAAAATGAATCACATCACATCATGAGGCGTTAGTCTAGCATACCCACAATGGACCTTTTCTATTCCCTATAAATTAGAATGTATAACCCTCTATATTATATAATGATAAAAGTGGTATAGTTGTTTTAAAATTATCACATATACAATTTATATACATTATCATACCCAACTATGAGAGTTGGTAATGGAAAATCAAATGAAATAGGTTTGCGAGACGGTAGTTTTCCATTCACACAAATGATGTTTTCGTATCTATTTGATGGATTTGGATATTTTTTAGGTAATAAAATATATGAAAACATATATGTACATGTAATATATTGAGGATATTATATGATAATTTTTTAATAAGATAATAAGGAGTTAGAGGGATAAATAATATTAAAACGCAGTTCTAGAACATTACATCTTCCTTGGGTATACGCATTAGTTTTTCTCCCAAATCTATCCTTGGTTGGATTTATAAAAAATATATGGCATATATAATGAGAGGGAAGTTTGTAATGGATCTGGATAGGTATTTTTGTATACTAAAATGGTTTTATGGTGTTAATAAGATAGGATAGTGGTTACCCTTTTATATGTCTGCTGTGTGGTACAATAATTTTTCTAAAGAAAATGGTGTACCCATTTTTTTCGCTGGAAAAAAGTTGCCATGATTAGTTATCCTGGAGAATTATAGATTATATGGTTGAAATATGTATTTATACTATATTTATGAATTGTTTTTATGCCATTTCACACTTTTTTAGTTTAACATTGGTTAAAAAATTTACCTTAACTAATGTAATTAATTTTCAATAGTTTTAATATTCATTTTGGCAAAAAATTATGTTGAAATTATTTTATAATATAAATTATTATTATTACAATTTTTGATTCAATTATTCAAAATTATATAAACATTATTGGAAAATTATTATTTAAAATTAACCCACATTACAAGATTACAAACAATGTTTTCAAATAGAAAATGTACAATGTTTTAAAAGGTTTTTATATGAAAAATAAATAATTTTTTTCATTCATATAAATTGGATTAATAGATATATACTTGGTATAATTTTAATTTTAATCCAATTTAAAATTTAACTTAACATTATATATAATATAATCAAAAAAAATTTATTTTTTATTAAAATTTAGTATTTTTCACTATTCAAAATATAAATAACCATTTTATAATTTTCTAAAACATTCTCCCTAAGATAATTTTTACAATATAATTTCATCAATGGGAATTATTTTGAAAAAAAAATCTTATATGTATCAAAAATTATTTTCAAAAAACATGGTTAAAAAATGGGAAATACTAATTCTTATAAAAATATTGTTTTCATCTTAAAATTAAATATATTCTTATATTGTATATTTAAAACACATATTTTTAATTTCAAATTTTTGATTGAATTTATAGCACATAAATTTCACAAAAAACAGTCACCAAAAGCTGTTTTCTTAATTTATTGATGTAAAGTGTGTTTTTTTAAAAAAAAACATTTCTTCAAGAAATGAATTCTTTTATTTTGAAGCAGTTTTTTATTTTCATTTTTATGTAAATGGTAACTAAATAATACATTTTATATACATGTATAAACCATTTATATTACAAATTTAATTAATCATTTTCATAACCATCATTCCAATGTTTAGGTGATAACTATTATATTTATAATAATTTCTTAATAGTATGTCTTAATTTTTAAAAAATTATTGTTTCATGAGACATAAGAAATACTCATTGTTGTGTCTATCATAATCTAATCTTCGTGTTTTGTGTAACATAAGTTGGACTCTATTTTATAAGTAATAAATAAATTAAAAATATTAAATTCATTTTTTCATGAAATTTCTTTATATTTCAAAAATTATGGGGGAATGAAAACATCTTCTAGTATCTCAATCGAATGATATTGGGTATTAAGACCAGATATTATGATGTCGTTAACAACTTCATTGCACCCATCCTTGTTGTGAATAAATAAAGACAAAACATGCAGCATCAAAATTCAACTTGGTTTCTCGTATTGACCTTCTCAAGTACATCCTTAGCCACACTATACTAACATGATATTTTTATTGATGGTGGTTATTCTACCACAATAAGAAATTATGTTTGTGTTATTAACGATAGTTAATTTGAAGTCAATGGCTGATTTCATTATGGAACAACCCAATGTAAAAAATCACACTAGTGGACATCGAACACATAAATTTTTTTCTATTCCCATGAGACTCTCCAAAAAAGGGTTATGTATTTTTATTATGCCTTTATAAATACTATTATAAAGAGTTTGGAAAAAAACTCTATCAGGTTAATTTATGGATTTTATTGGTTTCTGTTGTAAAAGAAAAATTTCCCCACTCTTTCTCACAATCTGAAGTATTCATTAGTAATTTTAAAGAATTAAAAGTCATAATTTCTAGCTTATATCAAACCACATAGTTAATGTTTTCATTCCTAAAGATCAAAGAGGATTCTGAGCTAGTGAAATATCAATGAAATTGTGTGTATTACATCAATAAGGAAGAAATGGATCTTCTTATTTTTATGCCATTAAATTTTTGTAAAAGTAAACTTTTGAAGCAATATTTCATTGCAACACCTGATCAAAAAATATTCATACTGACACAATACCAAATGCATCCAATGTTTTTATTATACCCATAAATAAATAATTTGTTTTCCACATCACCCATAAATTTCTAGTGTCATTTTTTATCATTTGTGACATAAAAGAAATCAATCATGTCAAAAATTCCATGTATTGTGTTGAAACAATGTCCACCCCTCAATGGATGGATCCCAATGTAAATTATCTTTAAAATGGTACCCCATTACTAGATCAGGTAGAAAGGAATCATAATTGAACATGAGAAACAAAAAATTACCTTTCGGATTGGAAAATGAGTAGAAATACTTCTTCAAAAAATGATACAAGACTATGTGCAATTCACCAGGAAATTTCATGTATTCCATATTCAAGAAATCTGTATCCATCAACCCCTAGAGTTTCCCAAACAACAAAATATTCCTTTTTAATTTTTGTATGGTTAATGGACTTTTTGGGGCCGTATCCATCATCCACAACTATGAAATTTAATCAATTTATTTCTGCTACTACTTTCTTTTCCAAATGGGTAGAGAAAATAACCCTCAAGGATGTTTAAAAAAATGAACATCCATAACTATGTAAAGTTGAATATCATCATTATATTTAGAGTCTCTAACATGATATTGATGGAAAATTGATCCCAATTTTATTATATATAATTGAGGAAATTTTTCATAGAGTTTGTCATAAAATCCTACCATTCTTTCTGCTATCATGTAGCAGAAAAACGGATAAAGGCAAACCATTAATAAGAATCTATAAAATATAATATATATTATATTATTAAATTAAATGAAGCCCTAGCTATAAAATATCATTCATGATGTATGATCCTATTGTACTACCATGTTAAATTCCACACGAGAAACTCCATATTCATTAGTGTACAGAACCAAAGTAGTTTTTTCCATTAAAGTCTAATTGACCTCAATCTGTGTCGATATCTTTAGACGACTCTCAGATGATTATAAATCACAAAAGTGTCTAGATTTGTTGAAATTAATTAATGATAAAATATTAGTCATATTACACAACCTTTAAATTCGTCATAATTGGATCTCACGGTATTTTAAAAAAATCCCCTCTACTCTTTCTATTTATGAGGACTTGTATTGTCCCTCAGAACAATAATGATACATGGAATGAAACCTCTAAGCGTGTAACAAGTGTGGGATGGGCCAAAAATAATTCATAAGCTATATTATATTCGATCTTACGCATTGGTCATGATGTAGGTAGAACACATTATACTCCACACTAATTTATGTTTTCTCAAAATACACTTTTAATAGATTATTTTAAAAATCCTTTGTCTGGGAAGAAAAACATTAAATAAAATAATGTCCCAATTATGGAAGTAATAATTTAAAATACATGGTATCATAGGTCCTGATAGAAATAAATTAATCTTCATAGTATCCTATGTCTTGGAGGGAGTATATTAAAATGGATGGTATCCTAAGTCCTAACCGCAAGACTATAAACTGAATGGTATCCTACATCTTGAAAGAAAAATTTTGAACTCTGCTTTATCATGTGTCCTGAAAGTAAGAATCTAAAAAATATATAATCTTATGTCCGGGATAAAAGACTCTAGAAATCATAGGATCATTCATCCTCACCCAGTGTCGAAAAAATGGATGAATGATGTCCTTACTGCAAGACGTTGAAATCTATGGGGAATTTTACTTCTTGGATGGTTCACAAGACTTCACCAAGATCTATGAAAAATTGAAATTAATTAGTCTCATCCTAATTTTTGAATCATATCCATATAGGGATTAAATCAATTAAAGAACTATGTTTGGATGTATTCTTACCGTCACATGATGAATTATCACATATACAGCTCAAATTAGAGATCCAGCTATAAAATAGATCAAAAAAATTCCTCTATGTTAATGGGATAAACAAATGTGGTGATTTTCCATTCAAGAACTACATGTTCCCATATTATTAACATCACATGATATGTAGTGATTTCCAGAACTCAAATCCTAGGTCTGGAAGAAAATTAAATGAAAAAATTCCCCATGTGTATGGGTTAGACCATATTATCGAGTTTTACATTAATTAATTACATGTGACTTGATTTCATCCATCACAGGATATAGAGTGAGAACTAGACCTCAAATATCAACTCTTACCATAACATAAAATGTAACAAAAATCCCACCTCACTTAAGTGTAATACCTACATAGACTGTTTCCTAATCAATAACTACATGATTTATGATTCCTAACATCATAGAATACTCTTTAATGCCGAAACCTCTAATATTGTGTTCAAATACCACATAAATTAATAAAACGACCCCCGCTACATATGGTTTAAACCCACCTAGAGTGTTTTGTATTCAAGAACTATGTGTCACTTGATTCATACCAACATATAATCTACAGGGATGCCCAAATTTTATATCCGTGGTCCAACAACCACATAAATGGAAAAATGACCCCCATTGCATATGGTTCATACCGACATGGAGTGTTTTTTATTTATGAACATTGAATGTCTTTATTCTTACCACATGAGAAAATGTAGTGATTCACATATCTCGTATTCTCAGTTTGGCCACAATATTAATAGAATCAAATTCACACATCTATGTATGAATCAGACCTTCATGGATACTTTTGCATTTAAGAACTCATTTTTAGATGATTAATACAATAAAAATATTTTTAGTGATGACCAGATCTCAAATATTGGGTTCAACCTCAACATAAAAAAGAAAAAAAATGATCCCCTCGTCAAATGGTTCAGACCTATGTGGAGATTTTTTATTTGAATAACTATATTTCGCTCGATTCCTTTCATAATAAGATATGTAGTGATGTCTAGATCTCAAATCTAGGGTCCATACATAATATATATATATATATAAGTTCAATTATCCCTATATATAGGTCATACCTATGATGTTAAACATACTATAACTATATGTTTCTATATTCCTACTATCATAGGATATATAGTGACAGTTGAATCCTCCTTTTCATTCCGATTTTTGGGTTATCATCACTCTCAATCATGTACCTCCAGGATTGTAAGATCCATGTAGTGGTCATAGTCCTAAAAAAATTATTGAAACCACTCTATATTACTCACCACATACTCGTGCACAACATAATCAACTACATAATTGCCTTTATTTATCACAATAATCATTTCTCATGTGTGCTTATGGGAAACTGGTAGGATGATCTAGCTATTATGATTGAGGCGTATATTGGATAGGGAAATATGACCTAGTTTTGTGATACTAAATGATTCGACCAAGTCCTAGTCAAATGACCTCATTCTATGTGACATGTTGTGTTCACAATGAATAGAGAATCCCCCTAATCATTGAGTATTCAATAATCACATGTTTCCCCCTTCACATTGAGATGTGTTCACTACATGATCTCATAACCTATATAGTTCTAAAAAACTTCTCAAATATTACATTCTCAATGAAGTGACTTCATATTTTTAGTATCTATGTTGACACTATCCAATTCCAAGAGTTGACTTTCTTCTCCTGAAACCCGATGGACCTTGGTCTCCCTCCCACATGAACCTTCCCTATATAAAGAGGTAACATGGACTATCTATCAGAGTTAATCCCTCTAGTATTTTTGGGAGAATTGAAACCCTACAAATTATCTTTTTCCAATTTTATGTTTAGCCCCATATGAGAGTTTTCCCCTAAATTGTGGATCTATATTCCTTGACATGTGGAATATAGGCTTCATTAATTATTAATGGTAAACTTGTACCTTTTGGTTTCCACTGACTGTTAACTCTGAAATTCTTGGGGATTGAAATACATTATCCAAAACCCAACTATTCTAGATGATTCCGAAACTCTCAATGTTAAAAATATATATATCATACTCATTTTTAAATAATTATTATGACATTATATTAATGTGCCTGTCAGTTTTTGTAGGTATATCTTGTTAATACCTTGTTTCCCTTAGTTTTTTATTCCTCTCAGAGATACATCCAAGTCTCATGTCATTAAACTACGTTAAAACATCATAGTTAAATGAGAATAAACTTCATGGCATCTGATTCATTCTGTAAGACTTAAAATTGTTTTTAGTGGACCACCATTCCATGAATCTTTGATAGGGGTTAATTTTTCACATCTACATAAGAATGAAATAAGGAACTTTTTACCACTTTTTATGAGCTCAGTACATGTGGGGGACCACTTAGCAGGCCATAATATTACATATTTATAAGAGAAAAATATATAATGCCCCTGTCCCTACATTTGAGACAAATATGTTTTGATAGACCTTCATAATGGAGTTAATTATGGAATGATTACTAACCTTACAGTATGCATAGAAACACTCGGGGAAGCCAATACATCAAAATTGCATATGCCAATATTTATAAATTTTTAAATCATACAGACTCTATTTGAAAATGTTTGAGTTATATCTTTATATGATCTTATTGTGCATATGATAAATCTATGTAATAAACGATACGTCATGTGTCTACCAAATAATGTTCCTATAAATGGGTAATAGGTGTTTCCCATTTCTTAATTCCCTTGTGAATTGAAAAGTGACCCCAACAATATCTTTCACAATTTCACATCAGTTTTAGTGACCTTACAACATGACACTAAAATTAAAGAAGTCATTGTCACATGACGTTAAACTAGACAAAAAATGATTCTGCACTACACGATGTTAAATTATACAAACCACCATCCATTATCACACCTTATAAATGGACCATAAATTCATAATAATGGTAAACCAATTTTCGGGGTTTTTCGATTTTCTTTTTAAAAACCTCAATCCATTAATTACACTTTGTATCTTGATCACTTTGGGTTATTTAAATGCTTAAATGACCCAATAAAGTTAATAAATATATCTATGTTTTGCCATGTAAGAGGTGGATTTCCATAAGGGTCGTAGACCAATTAACCAGATGAATCATGGCCATTTAAGAAGATACATATAATCCTTTTGAACCCATAAATCATCAATGTAGATCTTATCACCATATATTCATTCATGATCATAGCATGACTATCTCATACAATTAATCCTAACCCGAGAACAACTATTAATGATTTTACACACTATCATTTTGTTCCTAAAAGGTTTTTATGATACTCTTGGCCCTAGTAAACTTAATTAGGATATTTTGTAACACTCTCCTTATATCTGGTCTATGTGCATCAAGACCATAAATGTCATAATGTTTGTTTAAGGTTGTATAACATTAAATATCAGCCTTTGATGGTTCAAATAGCAAGAGACTAAACAACTAGAGAATGAGAAATGAAGCTAATGAGGTTGAAAACTAACATAGAGCGATATGAGAAAATGTTATGTTACCACTTGATAAAATCACCCCCTCTATAATTTAATAAAATGATAGAGCATAAAAACATGGAATAATGTAAATGGGGCCCAATGTGTGGTATAATTAAAATCCATGCTATGCTCCCAGGAACACCCTATCCTAGAGAATTGTTAAAGCAATGATTCTTTACATCTCATACTCATGATATTATGTTCACTAGGAAGAACCAAAACTTTTAGGGTTCAGAAACCCTTATTGAATATATTTCATTCCATACTCCGCTATCATTTTTATTATTTTTGAGATAATACCAAACATTTTTTTGATTTGATGTTCATCTCTTTGAAACAAATAGACAATGGGTCCCCTTCCAACTAGATCATGTCTTTATAAAACTAGTAATAGTGATTGGATTATCAAAAAGGTCCCTCTAGTATTTATTACTGAATTGAAACCCTAAAAAATATCATCTTCCAAGCAATTGTATGGTCCCATGAGAGTGGTCCCCCTTAACTACAAGAGTTATTCTCCAGACCGCATGGATTATGGGCTTCCACCATTATCAATGAGTGGCCTTCAACAATCAGTTTACACATCCAGTAAATTTATATATTGATTTGAAATCCCCAAAACCAAAAAATTAAAGATGACTAGATATCCTTTATGTTATTTTAATATTTATTATAGAATTTCTCAAATTAGGAATGGGATATTCAATTTTTTATCATTTATATTGATGACACCACATAAATTAAAACCACAAGAAATAGTGACTGAGCTTCCCAACAAGATAAATAAACCTCTCTAGGGTTATAAAACACTTTATGGATAAGATTTTCTCACTTTTATCATCACCATATAGATGATTTAGTATTTAAAAACTTATCATTGGTCATGAAAAAGAGTGGGGACAACTCTATATGACTATGAAAAAAATCCCTATGGGATTACTAATACGGCCCTTTGACCCACCAACATGAGGATTCTTATCATTATAATAAAGGACCTCTAATCCTAAGGATACCAAGATACAGTAGGGTGGAACTCATAATTTTATTGTGTTTTATAGTCATCCATGACAAGTTTACCCAATTATTTATTCATCTGTTTATTATTTTGGGTAGTGTTTTACACCACCCATATTCCAAATATACATGTGGAATCAAAATTGCTAATATTTTAACATACATCATAATGAATTTTAGTGAGTATATATTGAGTCACAACCTATGATATGAAATCATCTGTTATGTTTTGTTAATGAATGTAGGGTTCCATAACCCTTAATTAACAATCATTCTTCTGAATATCAATTAGGAATGTAGGGTATCTAAAACCTTCTTGATTGACCATTCTTCATAATCCCCTCAATAATTATGGGTTTTCAAACCATTCATGGATACCCATCCATCACTGCTAGTAAGAGAATGCCCGATCTAAAATACCTTAAAATAAAATAAATATTTTTCCAAGATAAATGACAATAAACTACAAAAATATATGTTTGAAGATAAAAATAACATTAACCTAATTAATATATAGTTCAATCTATGGGACCTTAATATAAAATGATAGATTTTTGAATCTAAAAGTTCATAAATTATAGTAGTAAATGTTTTGAGGTAGAAGACATTAAACTACTAAAGTTGATGGATGTAACTAGAAGACTCTGAAAAATATCCCAAAAATGTTTTAGTTTGGAAGACATTACAATATGAAATTTATATAGATGTATTACTAGATAGGTTGAAAACCCAAAAATTGATCCCTAGAGAAAATATTTTTAGAGAAAAAGAAACAACTTATATTATTATATAATCAATAATAGAATAATTCTCTTAATTTAGTGCATGATATGTATGGAATCAAAGTTCATGGGATTATTTATTGAAATGAAATTATGGTAATTCATGTCATAGAATATTATACAACCCTATGATGAAAATCATTTGAACATGGGAATGCCACTCTTATATAATTACATGAAACCTTAATTAAGACACTCAATTCTGGGATGATGGTCCATGGAAAGGATAATAGTGTGACTTATATGTTTTGAAATGATCATGAGGAATATCATGTTCATGTATAAGCCTACATCATGTGGAGCAGATAAGTACCGCTCCCTTAGAAGATTTATAGCACATTCTTATAAAACATAATGTAGGTAATAGAACTATATAGTTTACAATATAACAGTTTATATTCGCAACCACCTTGAGAATATACCAAAAATGTAGTATGCAGATGAGTGTGTAGTTTGATATGTTGAGAGGATGATATGATGAAATATATATATATATATATATATATATATATATATATTACATGATTTCATGATCTCATTTTTTGGATGAGATGAGGACCTGAGGATAATACATATGATGTCTCGACAACATGTTATAAGACATCGTGAGAAGAAGCGCAACATGTGAATATCACCGCAGAAGAAGCGTAATGATTCATAGTCACTAAATGTGGTTGGAAATATCTTGTTAATAATATGAAATTATTTAGAGTTTTTATTTTTGATGACATATCTTGATTCAAATAAATACTTAGATTGAAGGATTAATAAGTTGATGTGATGAACAGTGGAACATTTTTATCAGACATTCCACTTTTGTCAGATGTGTGAAGGTAGTGTGACAATTTTTCTATAAATATAGAATTTAGATCATGCGTTAGAGGTAACATCCATTCAGGAAAAGAGATCCCATGTTTTATATATAAAAAATAGCATCATGAATCCAAATAATGGTTACATGAAGAATCTTACATGAGATCTCATCAGGGTTATGTGAATATTATTATGGAAGACTCTATGTCTGAAATCTAGTGAAGTGCTAAGGAATTGTGTAATTTATATGTTGAAGGGTTGATGTCCTGTATAATCTATCATGTGAAGGAATGTGATACCATGTGGTCTTCATTCTATCACAACGATAAAATTATGAACTCGTATATATATATATACACCTACTTGGGAACATGGAAATGAGGTCATATCAAAGCTATAACTTCACTTATAAAGAGATTAAATTATCACATGCCCTATTATGAAAGGAATTGCGAGTTACAACTTGATATATGGTTTTTATTTAGCCTTAAAGGGTTGATTTGAGACACTATGAAATATGATCATAAATAATTCTCAACAATCAATGAGTTTTACCCATCAATGGATGTTAACGGTGTACATGTGTGAAACCCATGTTCATATATGAAGCTCTATGTCACACATGATACGATTATGTTAAGAGAATGTATATTTCACACATGGGTGTCCTAAGAATTTGACATGAATTCTTCATGAAAATCCATCAACTAACACCCTTTATGTGATCCCATGAATTTTTGAACATCATGAATTTCCTTATAAAATCTTTAGGACACATAAAATCTTTAGGAGGCTAGGATTATGTAACACAATCATGTGCATAATTGTAATAGGAAGCCTTTATACCTTGACCATGAATCTTACTTGATTATGTGAAACTATTATCATGATTCCTCATGTGATCGGGGGTGTTTGTATCTTCATAATCCTTGGACAACCCCCCTTGATTATGTTATGGTATTATTTTCCTTTTTATCGTATGACCACCTTTATGTGACCACATGACACCTAGAGAATCATGTTACACCCCTCTCGAGTCAAGGAAATGTGGAAATACTATCCATGACAATGCACCCTTGTTGTCATGTGGTCCAAAATTAATCATGTGACTCCCTAGTAGATGAGAGAATAAAAATCAAGAAATAAAACAATAAATAAAACATGAAAAATGAGGAAGCTTCACGTGACGGATGTTATATTGATTTTAATGTGAATAGATCATATAAATCATGTAATTTATTCAATGATCACCTGAGATCCTTATTGGTATATCAATCTTGCCATTCAGAATCCATTGGGTATGTCACCTTCATCATGTAAAGGGACTCGAATGCATCTATTCAATCACATGACACATAAAATATTAGTGGTATGACCATCCATGAAATTTCTCATGAATCTTCATGATATCCATTTTTTATTATGAAATTACCTAAATCCAAATAAATGAGAAAATTCCAAAAGTATTGTAATAAGAAATTATAAAATATCAAAAAAAGGTTTTACCCTCATGTGAGGAAAAGTTATATAGAATTTTTATATATAAGGGATTATATTCGACCGTGGGATCATCTCATTGATCATGTGAAAGTCCCATTTGTAATCCAACATGATCTCATGAAGGGCCTCATATAGGAATGCTTGATCATTATAATGGATCTAGATAGTTCAATGTCAATTATACATAATCCCCAATGACAAGATTCATCATATCATGATGTATCCATGACATGTCATCAATGTCATGTGAAGGGAAAATTTATTTACAATTTAAAAATGTAAAATCAATATGGAAATCCAATGGTTAAACAAATATAATGATGAATGAATGATCATGTAGTCACTATCAATTTCCTAGAAAAATAATGATGTCTTGGATGACTAGTAGTCATTTCACGTGAAATGTGTTATGATCCAATGACTCCACACCATATAAATGATATGTTCCCCATGGATGGAAGGATAAAAACAAGTTGGTGAGTCTTATAAATCTCCCCACCTAAAAACCAAAATACACACACATCGTGAGAAAAGAAGCAAGAGAAGACTTATTAGATTGGAATGAAATGAAATCCAAAGGTTCTTCTTCCAGGTAAACCCATGTCCTGAATTAAGGGTTATGATATGTTTATAAAGTCTTTACAATATTAACCAATTGATCATGCAAAATAATTTTGGTGTTATATGAAGATTATGTAAAGCAGTTTCAGCATATCATCTTGGATATGTGGTGCATCAATCAGAAAATTGAAGGAAAAATAGAGGAGTTGTTTTAATAAAGGATTATGAAGAAGAAAATATTACATGAATATAGATAAATTTATTTTCATTTGAAGGTAACATGTGTTCTGTGTGACCTATCTAGATCATGAAAAAAACTATTTTTCATGTCATCCAATGTCAAGAAAATTCCTCTAAACATGTCATCAAGATTACATGGAAACTCTCTTACTTGACGTCCATAATCACTCTCCATCCTTGGACATGTATGTTTCAATCATTTGGTATCCTTATGAAATATTAGCCATGATCACATGACACACTTGGATATTTTTTTCATTCACATTAAGCCACCCCCCCCCCAAAACTAGTTGAATAATGCAATATCCATCTGACATGTCTACTTTAAACATGTGAATCACCTTGGAAATGTTACCCTTTTTAGGCAGCACACCATGGTCAAGTTATCTGGATCACCTAGTAGAGACCCTAGGGCATGTCTATAAATATTCAGACATGTAAAGAAGACAACATAGACATGTTCAACAGACATCAATGATAAGTCATGTGTGTTAGGAGGTCACCTTGGGACATGATGATCTTTTCTGGAAGATACACTTGGATATATCCCATGTTGATCTATAAAGACATTAATTAATTTCCCAAGTGTATAATTAAGGCTAATTTTAATGGCCTGATGTATAATTGGGAATCAAAATATGTGTGCTTCCTTCAATTTTTTACATACTCTAACACATTTGAACCAAACTATGTTGTGGGTTTGTCATTCATTCTAATCCATCAACAGTTTGAGAAGATGATTGAAGTATAAGTAATATGATTCCTAATATAAATAAGATATATAGGATTCCATTATAATGATCGAACTACATATAAAACACCCCATTAGGGCCTCCCCATTGTATATGTCCGATATCCATAAGTGGGGATTTTGATCAATGATTATCCCTTGTTTCCCACATTTAGGATGACTTTTGTGGGATTTTGAATTTTCAATGATCATATCACTAGCATCATAAATTTTCCCTAGCTAGAAAAACATTAGTGTGTAATCCCCTTTAAGAGGTATGATATGACTACACTCATACAAAGGCATCCACCTTGGAGAAATTCTACAAGGAATTCCTGTATTGATAAACCCTAGGGATATAAACATAATGATAATTAATTATCCACCATAACCCATTAGTGGGTCAAGGTATGATCGAACTAATTTGGATTATATATCTATTATATGTGTCAACTTAGGATTCCTTCCTTTGAATCATGCTCTCCACTTGAGGCATATGTTCCCCAATATTTGTCCTTTCAACATCAAATTAAACATCATTGATTTAAATTTAACTATATGGGTTTTTATTCATGTTTTAAAAAGATACATTGGACAAAGCAAAATGATTTAATCCCTTCATGGAAGCAAAAATCACTATCCTAGATGGTAATAAACAAAAACGTTCCTAGTTATATGGATTCAATTCATAAGAAGGTACTCATTTATAATAAATAAATAAAATCTAATGGACAACCACATATGCATATAGTTGGTCTTTTAAATATAACCCCCTTTAAATGTATTTTGATTCAATACAAAGCTATTTTATTATGATTACGAGGACTATATTGAGATTTTAAAGAGATTCAAGAACATATCTTAAATCCATAAGAGAGTCATAGAATAATAAATAATTCAACATGTAAGGGTGTGATTTGACCAAAATTCCATCAGCTCAGCCAATGTGAGTTCCTAAACATTATTGGGATTGAAACACCAAAGGAAATACTACCTTTTAAAAGTAGGTATGCACCTTAATATGGTTGTGGGAAATATTGGGAGTTTCTATGAATGATGAAAATGGTAAACTCAGTGTGAATTATTTTGCAACCATACTTGAAACCCACACAATCAATATTTAGATACAATATCTCTTTTAAGGATACCAATAAGGGGGAACATAGTATAAAATAATGTAATGAAAGAATAATTGAATAATTATAGGAATTATGCATCATGCATCATAACATTATGAACCAATAAGATCTTTTAAAGGAAATAAATACCATTAATATTCTTTAGCTAAATTATACATTATTTTTAATAAAAGATGTTTATGAATACCTTTTTCTTCCATGATTTATAACATAATAAAATTCTTGTGAAACCGACTTCCCTTTTTAATGTTTTATTATTAAATGAAATGATGAAATAATGATGAAACATGTTTATTTTACCCATTTTATAATAAAATAAACGTTTTAAGAAACCCATTTCATTTCTTGGATTATGATATTATTTATTGTTTATAGTCTTATAGAAAACAGTCACATGCTTTTCATTGTATGATGGGTGGAACCTATATCTCCCTCAAATGAATTGTATAAAGCATTAAATATAATGGGATCAAATAGGGAAATGTCAATGTGATTAGTCCAATGTGGAAAATAAGTGTGTCGTTATCCAATATAATAAATAGGTGAGTCTCAATCCACTTTGAGATACAGGTGAATCCTCAACCACTATGGGAAATAATTGAGTCCTAATACACTATAGGAAACAAGTCAGTCTTGATCCACCATGGGAAACTAGTGTGTCTTGATCCATAATGGGAAATATGTCATGTGTATTTATTATCTATATCAATGGAATTTGGAGATAACCTTTAAAAATTAAATGGATTTCAATATGTATTATGGTGAACCACATTTATTTCTTAAAATGATAGTTTAGGATTGATTTATGATGATTTCTTACATTTATAGACTATTTTATTATAAATGAAAATGTTTTATGCCATGAATCATGATTATGATCTATGAAATTATGGATATGAACTTCGTAAGTTATATTCATGATCACAGAACCTTATTATTATTATATTCTTTCACAAGAGCATAGATATATATATATATATATATATGATATTTTTATCATTAGAAATCACCTGATATCACCCTTTCATATATTTCCTTCCACTAGTTATGAAGAGAGTTATAGGTAGGTTATTCCTATGAGGATTAATATATAAGAATATATTTTAGGAAGATGTTAAAGTTCATTCATGAAATAATATTTTTTAATTATATTATCTAAGGACACAAAACAACTACTATCCTTGTTCATATATTTATTAATTATGTGGAATATTTATCTAAAAATATGGCATTTTTATATATGATAATACTAGGTTATTATTGTTGGTATCATAGGAATATTTATTTGACTATTGGAAACAGGAATGAAATTGTTTTTATGATATCCTGAATTACATGCCTATGGATAAGTATATGGATGATTCAATGTATAGGAAAATATCCCAGAGTTTTGGTAAAGGATTAAATGAGTTGTTTCCAATAAATTTTACCATCGTCTAGATAATAAAAGTGGATATGGCTCTAGAATAGTCTTCCTTAGCATTCTAAAAGGATGCAATGATCTATACTCGATCATCACCTATTACCAGACAACATGCCTTCCTTCAAAACTATTTTTACCCCCCCCCCCATAATATTATTTTGAAATTCATAAACTCTTTTCCAACCATCATGGACATTTTAAATACTGACCATGAATGACATATGATCATTTTAAATATTCGTAATTAAAATTATTGTTTCGTGATTTAGATATCATATATGTTATTTATATTGATTATGTGGTTCCCCATTATGATTATCATTTCCCACGCTGTGATTTTTTATTTTAGTCAATTGTAGGAACCAAATGGAGTGGGATCAACATTAAATGTGATAGATAATGTTTGGATGTTAAATTATGTTGGATAAAAATAGGAGTGATGTATATAATGATTATTAATTCATGTTTATCATGATATATGATTAGAAACATGCACCATAACCAACTCTCATGCTACCCAAATAAGTGAATGATAGAGTTTTTTATGATTTTGGGTGATGGAGACATTAACGAAAAGAATATTCAGTTTATTATATGCCAATAATGTAGGAATAATCATTCATGTGTATATATATGATTAATGGGGAGAGTTTTTAGTGTAGAAATAAAGGACACAATGAAATTAGTTAAATAAGAATAATGAAAATTTTGGTTAATGTAGTGGATAATTAAATTTGTCTCCATAATATATCATTGATGGTATAATGTTTCAAATGTGGAATGATTTCGAATTATAATAATCTAATTCCTAAATGGAAATATTTTCAACATAATCAATAAGCTGGTTCGAATAATGGTTATACTAAAAATGATGAAGACACCCTGAATGAAATATTAGAGGAAGGAGGAATTGTGGAACATGTTTTTTGAATCCTCATTAATTTTTTAAGAACAAATTGGAATGATTGGTGTGATAATGTGTTGGAGTTCAAGAATTATGTTATATGAATAATGAAATATATAAGTGGTTTTAATTATATGTTTTTTATTTATGTATTATAAAGAATATATTCATTGGTATTGATGAAAAATAAATATGATTTAATGTAAAGGTGACATTTTATTAAAAAAACATGATTAATGGAATATAACCCCAAATATTTTCTTTATGTTGAGATAATATTGTTGGGTTAAAGAGAATATGAATATGAATTAAGTAAATATGATGGTATTGATTACCTTGTAACTAATTAATTATTTGTGGATAAACTGGATTTTATTATCATGGATTATGTTTACAATATTATTGGATTTATGTTATATATTCAATAATATGTGGTAGAGTTCATGGAATGAGTAAGTATATATGTTTTAATTATGTTTTTGGGGATAATTCTAGTTATTAACATTTTCCAATTAAATATTTGACTATGGTATTCACATATGTGATATGTGATAATAAATAAATACATTATGATATTTTGGGGTTTTAATGTTATGTTGAACTTATTTATAAATATTTTATTTTGGAATTGTTATAAAGTTAATCATTTGTGGAATATTTTATGTTGTAATTTGAATGATGTTTTAAATATTAAAGAATTATTTCACAATATGAATATTTATGCATATTGGATAACCTATTCTAACCATTTAATTTTGGTAATAACTAGACGTACAAGTAATGATTTGTCATTATATTATAGATATTAAGATCCCCTTGTACTTTTGGTGTAAAAAAATCCATCATCATTTCATAGAGAAATATATGAAGTAGATTTTGATCAAAGAATAATCAATGGATGAGATTGTTATTATGAAATGGAATGAAATCAGGTAAGTGTATATTTTCATGAAAAATCCCCAACATTTGGAAAAGAATCATGAAATAAAATTTTAAACATTTACTATAATTTCTGATGAATGAACGGAATTTTCACCTATCACATATGTATGTCTTTCTAGATATTAGCTTTCTCCTAACTATGTTTTCTATCACTATCCATCATTATTCTAGTCTCAAAATTTCACTTTCAAGTCCATGATTCGACATCCCACCAATGTTATCCAACATGTAAACCACGTTATCTGTAATTATATATGTCATTTTCAAATCCATTTCTATATTCTAATGAGTAAATTGTATTAATTCTTCTTAAAATGTGGGTATCCCAACATTGGATTTTAAAATGGTAAACGCTTATTTACCAAGAAGAACATCAAATAGTGAAGACACAATTTATTTAAGTGGATAGAATGCAATTACCAATTATTTTGTAAAATAGTTTTTTATAAATTTTTTAATATTTTTGATATTTTAATTACATTAAAAACTGATTTTAGATTTTTTTTCACATGAATCACTATGTTTATCGTTTATTATGTGCAACATTGAGTGTAACTTACATTACGTCGCACAATGACTTTAAACAGAATATGATATACTAGAAAATATATTATCATTTAATATGATAGTTTTCACCTAGCTATTTGAATAGAGAGTATTAACAATATAAGAGAAATTATAAAATATATTTTTTTCACATGTATATAAAATTAATTCCTTAGTGAAAAATTAATTTGAAATAAAAATATGAAACAATTAGAAAATTAACTATATATTTTTCTAAAAAATAATTTTAATGTAAAGAAATTTTTTTTTCTATCAATATATTGTACAAATAACATTTTTTCGATAATTTTAATGAAAATTTTATATTTTATATTTTTTAATATTTTTAGAATTAATTTTTTTAGAAATAATATAATATTAAATCAAATTTTTATGCATAAAAATGTATTTTTTAAAAAGTTGTATGTCCACTTATTTTAAAAATATTATTTCAACATTTTCTAAAATTTATAAAAAATAACTTTTTTAAGTATAAATTTCTAATTTATCATAGGGAAAATTATTTAAATTTTCCATGAAAGTAATTTTTTTGAAAAATGGTTAAAATACTATTTTTTATTAAAAATTTTCATTCTAATAATGATTTTAAAAAAATCCAAATTTTTTAGATGGTTTTAAAAAAAAGGTTGGTTTAATTATATATCTATTAATCCGTATTTGGTTGTTGGAATCATTTTCATTTTTTATTTTTATATAAAAACACTCAAAATATTTGAATACTTTATCTATGAAAATTCTTTTTCTTGTCGTGTCTATAGGATTTATTGAAATGTGAATTTTATCAATTATGTAAATGTTATATACAAAATTTCATTCCATTTTTTGAATAATCAATATCATTATTATCTGATAAGTAAAAAATAATTGTTTTAACCAAATATATAGTAAAAACAGTAAAAAATATTTATTGCATTTAAGGTAAAAATGCATTTACCAGGTGATAAATTAAAATGATAAGGGATAAAAATGACCCATAATGTGTCCAAAACCCATTGGAGGAAGTGTATTGAAATTATAACTTTTAATTTCTATAATTGTTTATTTTTTAACATTTTGAAAGTTCAAATATGGTTAGACCACTCGATTTTAAAAAATTACAAGCATCCCACTCAATTAAGTTATAAAAGTCCACCCATTCTTCTCTCCATAACATACATCCAAAAACATTTGATTTTACTACTAACTACCTAACTAAAATCCTTAATTTTCAACCCCCATTAAAGAATCCATATAATGATGATAAATCAACCCTATGAATTTTGTTTGTAAAATCTGAAATATGTTTTCCATAAAAGAGGTAACACTCCTAAGCAAGCGTTTTATTTTTCTTCATCCTACACCTTTTTAACTTTTTATTAAAACACATGGATATAATAACAAAATTATATTCTATATAATAATATTGTATTATATTATTTTTGGGACCTACAATTTTCTCCTCTTCATTTAAATGGGTTTTGAAATCAGCATTCGTGTGTACGGTGTAATACTGCCTCGTGTACAGATGCTCTTCATTTTCCAACACCATCTCTATCAACTGGATATAATATTATATTTATTGATTATATATAAAATATATTATATTATTTCGCTTTTATATTCATCAAATAACATTTTAACTTATTTATGTTAATTTTTTTGGATTATAATAATGTTCTTTGCATGTACGGAGGAGTACCACCTCTCCAAGAAATTTGTTTCTTTGATGCTTTATATGGAAGGTAAAAAAGAATGGTTTTTATGAGCATCGGTTATATATATGAAATATAGATTATTATTTAATGATAATATATAATTTATTATTTATTACATTATTTCTTCTGGGAAATGGAGATAATGTTCATGCATACAAACGACATATCATCTCTATAAATGATCTATTTCATTTTCTATCTTTATCATTTATGGATCACTCTAAATAAAATTATACTAAATATATTAGTTCCATATATAATTAATAAAAGTTAAAATATTATGGAACCATTATAAAAAAATGGGAATAAAAATAAAAACTCAAAACATATACACACAAAAATGTAATTACTGCTCGAAACGCGACTTTAACATGGAATTGTTAATAAACGGGTAATGAAAGGTCAAAAATAAACCATATAAGTTAATATTTATAATTATTATTATTTTATAGATGTATAAAAAACATATATATATTATAAAGGTTATTAGGGCATGTATCATGTTATTCGAGACTTATGGTACAGTATTTTCAACTCCCTTTTAATTTTTTGAGAAACAATCCATATTCACAATTTTTTTGGAGGTCTATATACTATCCATGAATTGATTTTATGAATCCTTTCATTAATTTATTAAAAATTAAATATCAATTTTATGATCTCTCTTTAATGGGGTTTACAGTTTAAATGTTACTAAAGCGGTAAAGAATTTTTGTACCAACTATTTCTCTTTGAGACACATGTCATGGCATGAACATATGTCATTTTATATGGTATATATTATTCTCATCGTACATTGAATATTGTAAATATATTTATTTTAATGATATTATATGTTTCATTTTATTTTATTCTTTTAGAGGATTGTAATTCCATGCAACTAATGTGCTAATAGTTTTATAATACAATCTCATTATTTAACAGAATTTTTTATGATTATAATTATATTTATGAAATATTATGAATATCTCTTACAAAACCCATGAATTTTACTTTCCTATAGTTATTTCATGATAATTCATTTCTTCCCTTAATTTTACACTCTTTATATACTTATGGGTTGAAAATAATTCATTTATTAAATAATGTCATAATTTCACTCTTCAACAGAAAAAACTTTTCATCCAAAATCATGTTTTATAAATAATATTTTCATAAATGATTATAATAAAATATAAATGATTTAAAAATACTATTTTACAAATGTATTACATTTTAAAAATATTTTTAAAAGAATCTTTATGTTTTTTTCAAAATAATTACTGTTTGGATTTTAACAAAAATATCCAAGGGATATTTGTTTTAACGTATATGACATGAAAAAAATACACATTTTCATGAACATTATTTTTTTAATCTATGATTATAATTTTTCAATTTTATCTTCAATAAAAATTATTTTAAAATTGTTTAATGTTTAAAAAATTGTTCTTGAAATTTGAAAAGTAATTTTCCTCATGTAATGTCTAAAAATATTATTAAATACTCTTTTTTATTTTTTCCAAGTTATATTCAATGAAAAGTATTTTAAAAATATTATATATTTTAAAAATTATTTTTAAAAGTGGAAGGTATATTTTACTAATGAAAGGTTTTAAAAAAAATTATAGATAATCCATTATAAGTGTTCAAGGTTATTTTCAATGAATATAATTTTTCAAAAATATATCTTATAAAAAGTCAGTTTCATGAAGAACTATTATTTTCATCACAAAAAATGTTTAAAAATATTTTTATATCTTCTTTTAAATTTCTTCAAGGTTATTTTCAAATAAAATGATTTAAAAATATATATATTATTTAAAAAAATTGTTTTTTAAAAGAGGAAATGATACTTTTATCATGAAAATCATTAATTGATTTTTAAAAGTAATCAAGGTTATTTCAATAGGAAAAAATACCATAAATATTTTATAAATTTGTTGTTATAGGTTTTTTTTCAAGAAAATGTATTTTCCCAAATAAGTATCAATGTGATATTCAAACTCATTTTCCATATATGATGAAATCTATTGATTATACTTATGATTTACAGGGGATATGATCCAAGGAAACCATTCTTATTATTACTATGAGTGGTTTATGTTTATAATGACAATATATTTATGAAACATTTTTCTCTTACATGGGTTATACCATGATAAAATTATTATGAAACATGATTATTTTTTCTTTGTTTATTCTTTGATGAAATGATGAAATAATTATGTTACTTGATTCTTTTCCGCATTTTATAATGTGTTGTAATATTTATGAAATCCATATAATTTTTTGGTTTATAATAAGATGAATTTTAAATGATCATGTTAAGAAAATTCATATGATCTTAATTTGTTAATAGGAGAGACCTATATCTTCTTATTATATATTAGGGAAAGAATTATATCTCATGAGATTAAAATAAGAAACAAATTGATGGGCTAGAACCACTATGGGAAAGTGGTTATTACTAATCCACTATGAGAAAAAGTTGATCCCTAATACACTATAGGAAATATGTATATACTGATCCACTATGGGAAATAGGTATGTCCTTAACCACTATAGGAAACAAGTGAGTCCTAATCCAATATGGGAATACATATGCGTCGTGATCCAAAATGGGAAAACGGAAATGATTCATGTCCACTATATTAGTGTTCTGGGTTGTTATCCTTGAAATATGAAACTTTTTAAAATATTTATTATGGTTACACACTTTTATAAAATGAGATTATGATTGATGATTGATTTAAGATGATTTTGGACTCTTATTGGACATGTTCTAAGAAATAATATCATTTTATGCCAGGAATCATGTTTATGATCTATGAAAGGATGGGTATGACCATTTTATGTTATGTTCACAATCACATACCACTATTATAATATTATTCTATCAAATTGTCATAGATTTACATCCCTTTTTTAACCTTACAGAGTATATGAGCTCACAATTTCTTATATTTCCTTCCCCATATTATGAAAAAGGATTAGGTAGTGTATGCCTAAAAAGAGTACTAAATAAGAATATAATTCTTGGATATGTTGAATATTCTTAATAAAGCATAATTATTATGTTACTAGAATCACAAAAAAACCAGCATATTATGGTCCTCATGGATGTATTTATAAAATTTATTGTATATTCATCTAAAAATTGTGATATTTATGAATAATAATCCTTGGTTAATATATTATTCACATTCTACAAGGATCAAAAAATGTACCATTCTTGAGACATAGGGTTAGAAAGGTCTAAATATGTCTAGAAAATTGATTATATAAAATTATTGAAGTGATTTTGAGACCAATATTTTTATTTTAACCCTAGGTTAAATTACTTTAACCATAACAATAAAAATTAATATTTTTTCAATATTTATTATAGTCATAATGTAATTTGACCTTATTAGATAATATAAATTATATTATTTTGAAATATCGAATCAATTTTTCAAAATCCAAATTATTTATGTGGATAAAAAAATTTAAAATTAATCTCACATTTGTGATGAGTAAATGGGTTTTCATGAAGTACATTTTTTATGAAAAAGATGATTTTATATTAACAATATTATGATTAATAATCATTAAATTCATTTAAATTAATATTTATTGATATATAATATATCATAAAATTTAAATTTAAATAATTCTTAATTAGGGTTTTATTAATTAGTTAAAATGGAGAATAATTATCAACATTAAAACTGTTTTTAGAAAATAAATTTTTTAAACACACAAATTTACTTATACTAAAACATAATACAATGATGAATAAAATTTCATTCGGAGAATTAAATATACAAAATTAATGTATTAATTATAAATAATCATATTCAGAAAATATTTTGTTTTTTTATATATTTATTTAATTGAAATGAAATTTTATTTATTATAAAAATTGTATTTTTTACAATTCAACGAAAACACAATATTTTATAAAAAAGAAACAATTTAATTATTTTTAAATTATGATATTTTGATTCAAAAATTATTTTTATTTTATAAAATAAATTATCAAAAAGTTTTGAAAATAAATTATAACATTTTCTCACTAAAATAAATTGAAAATATATTTTAAGAAATCATATTTTTGATGAGTAAAATTAAATTACTAAAAATTTCTATCTTATTTACTAAAAATTTGTCAATAATTTATATGGAGTAAAAATTTTAAATATGTATATATATTCCAAAATTTATTTAATACTATTAAAACATTCCAATTTAATTTCATGGTTATAATGGTCATTTATTTTAATGGTTTCCTTATGCTTAGTGTTTCGTGGAATATGCTCTATCAATAAAAGTTTCGTTTTATAAATTATCAAGGTGATGCATACAACCACATTTAATAAATTTCACCTCCGTAATTTGGAATTTATTTCAATAATTAAAAGTTTCACATTTTGATATATTTTTTCGGAATTACAACATCACTGAGGGTTACTAAAATGTCCCATTGATAAGAAAGAAAAAAACAATGAAGGTCATCTGTAATAACACATACTAGGTTTCAAAATATGAGAACATTGGTGGGATATGAAGATTTTGGAATGGGAGAAAATAATAAATCAGAATTAATGATATAGATTCATAATTATCATTGATCATAAAAATTTTAATTATTAATATAATGTTTTAAATAATAAAACTGTATACCAATGATGTGTAAAAGGTAATTGTTTTAAAAAAATGGGTTAATATAACAACCTTTTTTTTAAGATTATTTTTCTAGAGTTGGAGAATTCCTGTATCAGATTAAATAAGAAATTAAAAAATATACATACATGATGAGTATATTTTAATTCTATTATCAATTTTATCCATAATCTAATATTTTTCTCTAAATGAAGAATATTCATGCTGATTTTATGTTGTATTCCTAAAACACTAAAATAAAATTTAAAAGGAAAACATAACCATTATATTTATAATCAACATACTCCACATGTATTTAGTCATTATCATTAAAAAAATGGTTATCACATTTTAACATGTTTCCTAAAATTATATTAATCCTCTTCCAAAATTTTATTTATCACTTAATCATCAAATAACCTTTCAATCCAATTTATATCAATATGATACAACATTTTTTAAATAAATTAACATTATCATTATCATTCAAATAGTTTAAGTGAAAAATAATGAAAATATACTGAATAGAAAATCACATAGCCTTGTGGCATGTGTTGCATCATCATCACCATTTGGTTATGGGTTCCTAGAACGTGTCCATAAAGGATGTGATTGTTTGTCATTGAGCTTCCATGTTATCCATTTTTATAAAATTATATCCTTATTATATTTCAAAGAATATTATGAACATCTATAAAATAAACATAATCATAAAACATCATATAAAACTAAAATGTTATCAATATCTTTAAATTTTCAAAAAAGTCGATTTCATCCTAAAATAACACTACATTTTGAACCTAGTTGTTTAATATGACCCAAAAAACAATAATTTTACCAAAATACCCTTAATTGTCGTATAATTCCAACACAAAAATCATCAAAAGGTATTTCTTTGAATTTGAAAATTGGACTGACAAAAAACTTATAAACACATCATGGAATCCATAAATCTAAAGATAAAAATACATAAAAACATCATAATCTCCAAATTTATATAATGTTAACTATGACACCAACTATAATATCATTGGACCCACACTCCTGGATCCAATGTGAAAAACATAACCTTTATATTTCTATCTTTGATACCATTAATGATGATCCAATATTAACTATCCAAAACATACAACATTAAAAGGAAAATATTGGATCACTTACATACACAAGGACATTTTAGGAGTAATTTATTAGATAATTAGAAAAAAATATTACAAAAACAATACATGTGACTTTAAAATAGTATTTTATTTCTATTATACCTATATTTTCATATCCATAATAGGTCATCATCATCATTGAAATTAAACCCTTCTAGACATAAATCTTTCAACATCACTATTAATAACATAGGGAAAAGTGAATATTATAAAGGTGAGTTAAAATTCTTTGTAAGAAGAAACCTAATCATTAAAAATTGAATATAATAAATGGTCATAAGAACTACATAGCATTTTTACCTCATATTTATAGTGCATGAGAAAATCATAAAATAACGCATACCCATAAATACGAGAAACATTAATCATTAAATTTAGAATAAAACTTTAATATATGAAATAATCATAAGAATAAATAATCATAACCCTTGTGATATAAATCATGATCAAAAGAAACATTATAAACCCCTATCAAGAATAGGAAAAAAATGTATTGGTATCTTGGAACATCATTATAACATAACCATTACAAAACCCTTACAATTTAAATAATAGTACATCCAACTTATAATATAAATATCTACATAACTTAATCATTTCCCACTATATTAGAGAGATATAATGGGGATATACCCTTCATATAAGCTATATTTGGATCACATATACGTTATAATGGGGCTCAAACATTTATATGTTGAGCTAAAATTGGACTCAACCCATCATAAAAGATGTATAGGGGTCACCCATGAGATATAAATGGAATAAACCCTTTTTATAAAATATACAAGAACCACAAAATAAATAAAACTTTTATAATCAATCATTATTCCTTTCATAACACTATTAACTTGTGAACAAAATTTTCTCCATGACATTCTATTCAAAAAAAAATTAACCCATAGAAAAATAAATAGTTTCAATAACAATCTCTTTGAAATATGAATACCTTGTTGAAGAAATGGGTTCTATAATAATTTATTTGAAACATGACTAACACCTAGAAAGAAAAATTGTTCCACTATAATCTCTTTGAAATATGACTAAGTTGTTGAAATGAAATTTACCCCATAACCATATCGTCGAAAAAATCAAAATCTATCAAGATAAATAATGACGATTGTATCATTAAATAATACCAATAGAGGATAACAATTAACATCAAGGGTTTTTTTAATTTTATGAATGGGAATCCCATTAACAAGTTTTTAAATGAATATTTTATTTAAATACACATTTCATAATTGAATAAAAAATTTGAAACATAAAAATTTTAAATTATTTTGAAAATGAATTTCATTTAAAAATTCCATGTAATCATATAATGGAATATTCTAGACTATTACTGTTCCTTATGGTTAAAAAATCTGTTCTTGATGCTAATGTTGAAAATAATCATTGTTTTCAAACATTTTGTAATGAGTCAAATATGACCCATTTGTAAAATGTTATGAAATGTAATTTTTGAAAACATTATAAATAAAAGAAAAAAATCAATTAAAATTTCAATAGTAAATAATTAATTTTTAGAAATACCATTTTGAAAAAAAAATTAGAAAACATGAATATGGAAGATAAATATAGCTGGTTTAAAAGAAAATAAAAGATCAGTATCACATACAATTGAATTTTCTTATATTTATTAAATAAATAACCGAGAAAATGAAAATAAAACATGTAAAACAAAATCATAACTACTGTAGAATAAAGAGATGTTTTCAAATAAAATTTTATCTAAATATTTCCTATAATGTAACCTTGAGCATAAACAATCTCTAAATAAAGGAGTTTGTAACATAAAGCCTTTTCCACAATGTAAACTCTTCAATCATAATCCCTATGAAAGAATAAATTTTTATAAAACCTTAAATGTCAATAAAATAATGAAATTCATTATATTACATGTAAATGATGAAGTATATACACCTCATTAAGGATTTTATGTTCATAACATCAACATATCTCCCAATGAATGATAATTTGGGATGAGTAACCAATATAAATATTATATTATTGTATTCAGAATTAATAAATTAAGTGATTATGTATAATAAATGTAAATACAAAAAACATAAGTCTATATATATAATAAAACAATATATATATATATGTATCAATTCACTAATAATAATTTCATAATAATTTAAATAACAAAGAGTTATAACCTTATGAATGTAAATTATTCTATGAAACACTTCACTTTGTATCATTTAAATCAAATCCCATCAGAATAAAAAATTCAAGTTGAATCTTATAATAAAATTAATTAATAAGAATCATTTATATTAATTAAAAAATTATTATTATATTAACCATAAAATTAATGATATATTCAAATACATAATCAGTTAATTCCATGTCAGGTGTTTAAGGGACGTTTGGTTCACTTTTTCAAAATGACCTCAGTATGTTGACCCTAGTTAAATGGGTCAATATTTAAAAATATATAAAATAATAATCAAGAAATATTTATCATAATAATACAAAAAAATTTCTTTTAAAATCAATAAATAAATATGTTTATTAGAAATGAACTGTGTTGCAATAATGGAGAAGGTATTCCATATGTACATATGAGTTATGTTTCTATTTTTCAATTAATAATATAGATTGAATGAAAGTAATATATTATAATGAAATATTGATAATAATATCAAAAAAACCAACTTCTATTTTTTAAATATTCTTATATATATCATCCATGTGCTTAAAGGATGAGAAACAATCACACTGCTTCTTGGTGGTGGTAGTCAACACAAATGCATGAACAACATTATATTTTCTCAGTGAGTGGAAAGGTAAAAGTAAATTGTACATATATTATCATTACATAATGATAAAAATTTAATGTATAAAAATATTATTCCATTTATATCAAATATACTCATTAAATTTATCCATATTACTTTTCAGTTAAAGTTTTAGTGGATAAAGAATCACATCGCATTGCATGGCGATGACCCTTCATACACATGAGCAACATTATTTCACCCCCATGTAAAAAATGTGAAAAGGTTTATTTGATATCATATTTCAATAAGTATAAATAACTTTAAAATATCATATATATATATATAAACTTTTAATCAATCATTATATCAATACATTATAAGACATTATGGATAATGATTGAAATCAGTTCTTGAGGCAGTATTCCACTGTACACAAGAATTTTGATATCACATCCCATTTTATCGAAGAGGATATGAATTTAGGATATTCCATTAACAGAATAAAATATAAGTATTTTTTATTTTAGTTTCATCAAATAATCATATTTTAATAATATCTAAAGGAGGTGTGTGAGGAAATAAAATAAATACACTTTACTAAGCCAGATACCTCCTCGTCAGATAACCAAAATAGGTTTGCACCAAAAGCCATCATAGGATGAATTTATGATCCTAAAATTATCATAGTTCATGGGGAGGGAAGTTATTATGTCATCTTTGAGGTTACTTTGGGGAAAAAATGAATTTATGGTTTGAGGAATAGAGGAGTGGGGGTGGCGTTTTACCCGTGAGGTGAGGGGAACATTTATAATTTTTGAAAATAAAAAGGTGTACTTAGGATTTCACATGATAAAAGGCTCAAAAATGAAATATTAGTAGGTATTAGAAATGATATTCTATAAATATAGACATAAAATATATAATTTATAAATGTTTTAATTTCATTTTAACACTTTCTTTTTTAGCTTGACCCCCAGTAAAATTATATCCATCATATCAAGTGTGATTAATTTTTATTGTTTTACTATTTATTTTGGTCAAAAATTGAGATTAAAATAATATATAATATTAATTATAATTATTAAAATTATATAATACATTTAAAATATTTCAATCCAAATATTTTGAAAAAAATTATTTTAAAATTAATCTAGAAGATGCGATAAATATTTTGGCTTTCAATAAGTATGTTTTTCAATCCAAAGAGGTTTTTATATTACCTCTATGACTATTAGTAATAATTGTGTGAATTTAAATTAATATTTCTTGATACATAATATCTAAATTTTATTAACATTGTTCTTATTGAGGTTTTTTAATTAATTAAAATGAAAAAACATTATACACATTCAAATAATCTTTAGAAAATTATTTTTTATATCCAAATATTTGAGTTATACTGAAATCCAATATAAAGATTATTGAAATTTAATTAATATGAATAAATATGAGTAGATAATATTTTTATAACATTGAATATTATTCAAAATATAATGTGACTTTTAAATTACCTAATTTATTAAAATTAAATGATGTTTTATCAAATGAAATTATTTTTCATTATTCCTTGATTACATAATATTTTCCAAAAAATTATAAAATTTAACCCCATGATAATTTTTTAGAAAGATTTAATTTTTAATAATTTTATCAAATATATTTTCATTGATTTATGAATTATATTTATAAAATTTTATAAAACAATTAAAAATAATTTTGGAAAATATAATATTTTGGAAGAATAAAATAACTTTAGTAAAAAGTGATTGATTATTTAATAATTAGTTGTCTGTAATTTATATTGAGTAAGAAATTCATATATATATATAATAAATTATTTAATATTATCAACACCCAAGAATTTAGCTGTCAGGATATAATAATAATATATTTTTGCAGGACATTTATGATTGGTGGTGTGTGTTGAATACGCTATCAAATTTAATTTTTTTTTATAAAATCTAAATGATTTACACTATGTGTTCAGTTTTTAATTTTCTACGCTCATGGATGGACATTGAAATCATTTAAAATGGTTAATATAATGGATTGGAATGGTGAGAAGTTTTTGTCTCTCTAACTATGATTTAATAATGATGGAGTTTAGGTTCATGGGGGGGCTTCCCTCTACAGTCATGGATTTTTATTGAAGGCTTCATTAGTGGAATAAAATGTGTTCTCCTAACACTATTTTTCATTTTTAATGAAACTGTATTTTTAGGATTTTTTTTCTGATTTATGTGGTGTTTTTTCACTTAAGGAGGTGTATATAGTGGTTTCATTTTTTTTCAGTTAGTGGATTTTAAGGGAGATGTTGGTGTCCTATTAAATGTAGTGTCTCACAGTCGACTTTATTTTTTGCCTCAATCTTCAATCTTACCTCACGTTATACTACTCCCCCAACTTGGTCTGGTGTGATGGTTTTCTATGAGATGTTCAGAAGTGTTGTTTATGTGGCTGATGATGTACGATGAGGCTCGACCTCAGTAGGCTTCGCTCATTATTTTAGGATTCCAATAGTATTACATGTCCTTCTCAGTTTTCTCTGGTCTACCAAATTGGCATTGGTTCTTCATCGATGAATATGATCGACGATGTTGATGTTTCTAAATATTTAATGTGTTGTTCATATTCTATGAGGTTTACATGTGATCTGTGTTTCTCCCATGGAGAAGTGTGCAATTTAGGGTGCCATTGATGTTTTGGGTGATCAACGATAACAATAAGAAATATGATTGTTTATTTGTGTATCGATGCCAGATGATGTTGTTGAATTTTTTCTCAAGGAAGTCTCGTGGATGAGGATATCATTATGAAGCTGGCACATGGATCAATGGGTATGAGGGAGCGCAAGTATTACCTAGATAATTGACAGCCATCCAATATTCTTTTTCCTAGAGGAAGTTTTAACCAATATAAGATCCCCCTTCCCCCTACGTAAATAAAGGATTTATTGTAACAACTATGAGGATTATGGGATTTCTCCATTAATAATGGATGCCCTCTACCCACCAGTTTCCACCTTTGGTTAACTCAGATATTACTGGGTAATGATTTACATCTTCTATAAAACAATTATTCAAGAGGATTCAGATACTCTAGATGTCACATGTATGTTAATCATACCCATTTTAAAATTAATTTTATCACATTGTATTCTCTTAAACTTCCATTTAATGTATGCATATTCTATGAAGACCCTATTTCTGTGAGTTCTTAATTCCTCTTAAAAATACATTAAGTCCTTATGATGCTAAACTACATAACAAAATCTCAGTTTCATGATGATAAATTTCTTGGAAGATGTTCTATCCAACAAGACCCAAAATTTCTCATAGCAGGCCATCCTATCTGTGAATCCTTTATAGGGATGAAATTTTTACATCCATAATAGAATAGAATATGGAAATTCATTATCCACTGATAGGATTCTAATCTATGAAGAGTTCCCCATAAATGAACATGATGTTGATACTCACTAAGGCAAGAAAAAAAAATGCCTCTCCCCCTATATAAGATTCAGATATTTATAGAGGGATACTCATCAAGGATTTAATTATGGAATGATTCATTCAATTAAAATATTCATAATAAACTATAGGGTATTCCAATAATAAAAACAGAATATATCTATTTTTAATGAGGGACATGTCCTATAGACTCGTTCTACCTGCGTAGAATCTAGATCTATGTTCAACTTGATTGTGCATGACATAAATCAACATAATTAAAGATCCAACATGTGGCCATCCATAAATAATAATATGCATAGATAAAATCTATTTCCTATATCTAAATTCTCACAATTAGTGAAAAGTCCCACTAATTATATTCTTCAAAATTTCATATCATTCCCTACATTCTTAACCCGTGATGTTAAAATGTAAGGAAACTGTATTTGTCTCTTGATGTTAAACTGCATGACATATACATCCCTTATGACAAACCTTGTATTTATTAAACATTATTATATAATAAAAAAACATATTACAACTTATAAGATCTAGAAGATCATTTTATTTGAGACGTTTCGTATTTTAATTTAAAACCTAAAACCATATGGTACATAGTCATTATTGAAAACCTCATTACCATTCCCATAATATTCCATCATTATTAACACCATATGGGAAATCTTAGGGACATATATATAGGAATGGTGTGATCCATAAATCCCAAAATGGAATAGACATGGCATAAAATTTAGGATGCATAAGATGTTAGAAAATAATAATTTCAATGGAACATAAATGGTGTGAGAAACATATAAATGAACAATGATGAATGAAATATCATGATTACATAAAATCATCATGTGAAAGTGGAAAAAATATTAAACATTACTATAATAACATATGCCATGTCTGTCCTGAAAGATATCATTACATGGTGAAAATTTTACAATGATGGATTATGTTGAATCCATAATCCTTTGTCTAAAGTCTCATTAAAATAAAACATGATCCAATACATTTTAATTCTATTTAATTCTGGATTCCCCCATATCGTTCATATTATGTACATGCATAAGTGTTCCACGTATATCATTCAACATAGAATCATTTTCCAATAACATTAATTCCATGATCCAAGAGTGTGAAATAAATAAATTGATTTTCCAATTAAATGGGATATATATATAGGTGAATACTCTTGATTAAAGGTAGATATGGTATTCACAAAAAAACTGTTTGGCGTGGAAAAATCACACTGAAATTTAGATAGTATAAAGACTGAAATAAAAAATTCATAAATTGGATTAATGAGAGAGGAAGAGGTATCTTATCATTTATAAATAAAATTTATAATAAAAGGGGTTTGAAAAATAATATCTAATAATTATAAATTGGAAATAAAATACATTAAATGAAAAGAATTATTGAATAAAGCGGAGATGGAAATGATCCCTTAACATGAGAGGGTGATTTCAAATTCATGGGAGGATCATATTGATTGGTGGGGGTGTCTTTGGGAGGTATGTTGAAATGCAGGGATGATTAATGACGTGTTTTATGGTTTTTGACTAAATTGGTAGGGAACATGTGTAGTTTTTCGTAACATCCAGACCTAGGTGCCACACAATAGTGACGTGAGTCAGTTCACTACCTGACCTTAGGTGTGTCGCCCCGTACACCAGAGGCTGTTGACTAGCAGAGATGGTCTAATATTAATCGTGGAAAGACTATACCATCTTTATCAAAAAAATAGAACAATTCAAAATAAATAAACAAAAAATATTAAATATAACCGTAGATAAAATTATATAATTGAAACATGAGGACCAAAATAGGAAATAAAATATCCAAAACCAAATAGTTGATATTTCATATCAATATGTGTCAAATGTTGATAATAAAACCACAAAATAAATAAAGAAATTAAAAACTCTAAGAGTTCCCCACATAAATTCTGATTCAATCATCCTTGCTCCATCCTTCCTCAACCATATAATACACAACCATTTCCATTATAATGTCCTGTAACCATGTAATATATTCAAGTACTGATCAAGTATCCCGAGTATGGTGTGAGTAAAATTCAGTAGGCCACCGCCAACAGCATCCAAAATAATATCCTGTCAGTAACAATGTATGCATCCATATAATGAATAATGTAAAATTAATGAAGTAAATAGTTTACATTTATTCAATTACTCATTATTTAATCACATAAACCATTGGGTTCCCAAAGACACCCAAAATCACACTACCTTCTTCAGATCATGCCAGAGTTTGAACTATCCCCAAGGGATATCAAATAACAAAATTACATTATTACTTATCCTAATCTCAATTCATATGATGAAAAACCGGATTTTATTTTCTCTTGAACCTGACATTGGTTTCACGATTTAGACAGAAGAGACCCTCAGTTGATTCATTCGACAGATTTTCCATTGCTTCATGGGATCTGTAAGAAAGAGCGATTGTGGGTCTTCTCGAAAATATTCATATTATGATCAATTTTGATTCTGAGGAGGATCTCATCCATGCCTGGTGGAGTTCACCTCGAAGCTTCAATGGGTTCTGTTTTATTCTTCCTCGTTGGTCCTTCGATTTCCACATGAATCGAGATTCCCCTTCCGTAGAGGTTTGGGATAGTTTCCCCCATCTACCCTTACCATTCCAGAACCCCTTTGTTATTCGTATGTTGGGAAATCTTGTTGGTATGTTTTTGTCATCTGATAGTCGTACTGAATCGGTCTGTCATCCTGTTAATATGAGGATTTTTTTGGAAATGGATGCGTCCATAATTCCATTTGAATATTTCTAGATCACCATTAGTGAGGAGTATAGATGCAAGCATTGTGTGGTTTACAAAAACAGGACAAATATTTGCTCTTGCTGCAATCGTTTGGGGAATTCTATGGGTGTATGTCGAAGTGGTTCTTCAAGGAAGTTGACTTTGGGTAAGGGGAACATTCCTAGATCGTTTTCCAAGTGTCAGGGACTCATGATAGAAAATGACTGTCAGGATGTTCATCCTATAGGATGATTGGGGGACAGGGATAGTGGTATGGATTTGTCTGCTCATAAGGAGGGAGTTGCAGGAGGAAGGATTTTAGATTATGGTGCGGGAATGCATTTGATGGACGATTGGATTCCTCAGGAGATTTCTCATATGAGTAGAATGGTGGCTGGGTGTAGTAAAACGGCTGGGAGAAGGACTGAATCTCTTGGGAAGGATATGGTCGGAGATGGAACTGATGTTGAGGAAGTGGTTTTCCACCTGCCTCTTGATGGTTGTAAGATGGATGGAGGTACAAATCTTGGTGATGGTAATACTGCGAGCATTTCAAGGGCTGGGAGTTAGTCAACGTTGGTTCCTCCCATGCAAAGTAAGATGAATCCATCATTGGAGGGTGATGGTCAAGGATGTGGTGAGAAACTGAAGATATAGGAATTAGTTTTATTACACGATTTTCAGGTTGGCAGGAGTCTTCCTTCAATTACTCTGAACAACCGGTTTGAAGGATTGGCTGAGGTTGATCCAGGTACAACTCAGAAAATTCAAAATGTTGTAAATTGGGGGGAGGCGATGTCAATGGGCCCGAACCCATTCTGCCAACAATTGATGTGTCAAACCCTAATAGGGATAGAAGAGGTTTGAGAAGTAAGGGAAAGAGGTATTATTCCAATTTACCTCCCCCATGGAAACCTGGTCTTCTAGGAAAGATAGTGAGATTAATGAATTCCTGGAAGAGGTGGTCGTGCAGCCTTCAAAATTTCAGGGTGAGAAATCCTTGGACCTTTTATTGAGAAATGAAGAAGAAGTGAATGAGTAACTATTGTGGCTCATTACATCAGAAGATGAGGAAGAAAAAATGATGGGGAGGCCTATAAATGTGACACTTAGTGAGGAGAAATATGTTTTAGTGGACAAGAAGGACCTTATCGTTGTCAAGGGATTTAATGAAGGGAAGATTAGCATCGAGGAGTATATCCAAAATTGGGATCAGATGGCTTCGGAGCTCAAAATGTTGTGGTTAGAGTCTCCAAACACCCCAGTTTCCTTCTTATCTTAGAATCTGTTCAGGGAAGCACAGTCTGGTAAGCTCAAATTAACCATTAATATTTCTAGTAAATATTTTGTCTCTATTTCTATGTTTGGGAGATACTGAATTGGGGTTTAGAACCCAGTTGTGGGTTTCTATGTGCCTTTTGGTTGTATTTCACAGGACATCTTTCTAGGATCGTCTTTAGTTGGGCTAGAGCACTCTGCCATCACCTTTGCTGGAAATTTGGGAATTGGTTGACTGAGTGGGATGGTTTTTCCATAGAGAGAGACCATACATGCATGAGATTGTTGAGTGGTCCTATATGGGGGATGGTGGTTGTTGCTGTTTCTTGAAATAGGTGACCATGTTTTTTCTTTTTTCATGAGGTTGTTTGGGTGTTTGTTTGACTTTATAGTTTCTCACTTTTCCCACAAAAGTGTTTTTTCTTAACAAAAAAAAAACAATTGTCAAAAAAAAATTAACAAATCCAAATCAATCGATTTCACAATCATGGAATCTTACTCATATTAGAACTTAATTAATCTAAATCAACATTTCCAAAATCATGAAATTTCATTACTTAATTCAACAATTAATTAATCCAAATAAATCTTTTCCAAAATCATGAAATCTCATTAATTAATTCAAAAATTAAATAATCCATATCAATCAATTCCATAATTATTGAATCTCATCAATTAATTCAACAAATAATTATTTCAAATCAATCAATTCCACAACCACAATAATCTATTAATTAATTCAAAAATTAATTAATCAAATTCCAAAATCATAAAAATCTATTAATTAATTATATAATTAATTAATCCAATTCCACAATCACAAAAATCTACTAATTAATTCAAAAATTAATTAATCCAATTCCATAATCACAGCAATCTATTAATTAATTCAATAATTAATTTCCCCAATTACACAAATAATACAATATTTTAATTATTTAAACAATTTATTAATCAAATTCCATTATCATAATAATAAATTAAATAATTAAAAAATTATTTAATCCAATTCAAAAATCACAAGAATAAATTAATTAATTCGGAAATTATATAATCAAATTAAACAAATTGCATAATCATAACAATTCCCATTAATTAATTCAAAAATTAATGAATTCAATTCAAAAAATTACATAATCCCAACAATCTATTCATTAATTCAATAGTTAATTAATTCAATTACAAAATCCCAGCCATATTTTATTAAATTTACCAATTATTTAATCAAATTCAACTAATAGCATACTCATAATAATTCCTGTTAATTAATTCAACAATTAATAATTAATTCCACCAATTACAAAATCTCTAGAATCTATTAATTAATTCAGGATTTAATTAATCCAATTTCAAAAAAATAAATATTCCAATAATTAATTAACCAATTTATTAATCTAATTCAATCAATTTCATAATCACAATAATTCCATAAAAATATTTCCATAAGTAATTAATTTGGTTAATCTAACTAAATAATATCAATAATATATTAATTATTTCAATAATTAATTAGTCTAATTTCACAATCCAAATAATACACTAATTAATTCCTCTATTAAATAATAAAATTAATTTAATTTCATAATCACAAAAATTCCTACTAAATAATTAAGAAATTAATTAATTAAATTTGACCAATTAAATAATATCAATAATCTATTAATTAATTCAAAAACTAATTAATCAAATTTCACAATCCCTAAAAACCATTAATTAATTCACCAATTAATATATCAAAGTTAATGAATTTTGTAATCACAACAATTCCTATTAAATAATTCAATAATTTATTAATTCAATTATATAAACCCAACATCCAATTTAGTCCCATGTTTCCATAAAATAATTAATAATGTTACTTTATTCAATTTAAGTTTTAATGTTCAAATGTGCCAATGGAAATCAATAACACGTTCTCAAAATATTGATTAATACTATGGGAAATTATTTTATGCCACCTTCTTCAAATACGATACACTCATGAACATAGAGGTGAACCATCGCTGATATATGGTACCAAAAAAGCATCATTATTAATCACTTTATTTGTGATTAAACAACGGTATTTAAATTTTATTAAATATGGAAAAAATCATTCATCACCATTGAAAATAATCCCAGGTATTATCAATTTATAGTCAATATAAATCCTACACTGTTGACGGTGCGTTATTCCAGTGAGTATCAAAGGAGAACATAAATAAAAATGAAATTTGGTTTAATAAAAATATGTACAAAAGACTAAATCACCTATGAAATTTAATTTTATATGTAGCATCCTCTTCTCAATAAAAATTCAATGCCATTGACAGTGTATCAATTCGATCAATGATAGAAAGGATATTAATTATTCATGTTTGCAGATATTAATAAAAATAAAAATAAAATGATAGATAGTTTGGGAGAGCAGAGAGGGGTGTGAAGGTTGAGTGCCCCACCATCAAGATTTCCACTCATAAATATATACCCCAATGTTTATAGTTATTTATATTTATTTACCTTAAAAATATTTATATATATATACACATATGTATATATATATCACATAAAAATATACAAACCAATTTTTTTCATACATTAATAATAATAATAATAAATATTATTATTATTAAATATTTTACATCATTTCCATCATTATAATTAAAAAATTTATAATAATACTATTATTAATTACGAGTTCTAATTTACTCAACACAATTAACATAATTCTTAATAATAATTAAATAATCACTGACCACCTACACTTGCATTTATATAACCCAAATACTAATCATATGATAAATGCTGACCACTTGTAAAATATTAAAACTCCAAAATAAAATATATTTTTTATTTAAACAAAACCAATAATATTTAATAAATTTCATCAAGATAAAAATTTCAATGTTAAAAAATATTATCCAAAAAATTGAAAAATAACAATATGGGTTATTATAATTTCCCCACTATAATGATTCGCATTCCAATGAGGGGTTTCAGATCATAGAACCACTACTCCTCACCATAGGTGTTTCCATAATCATATAGATGAATAAATTTTAGAGTTATAAAATTTTAAAATTATTCTGTTCATGTTTGAAATATAATTCTCTCCCAATTATCATCATCTACTTATTTAAAATATATCACAAATTACATACATTCTTCATTAGTTACAAGTTCATTTGAAATTTAGCTTTTATAATCTAGTATTCGTTAAATCACTTCATCTATTAATACCATCAAAATATACCATAATAACCCATTTCCATATTTTTCGCGCTACATGATCAAAGCTGAGACACTACCACTACCATCATCCCACTTATATCTAGGCCATTATTAAAAAGGGTAAAGACGTTATCAAAACAAAAGATTCAATATACACCCATTTATTCATACCATCCATCATTTTATTCTTCTGAATTTCATATTAGGAACCATTTTCGATTTAATTCCGACAAGATTATAAAATCATTTCATTTTCAAAAACTACCCGAAACCAACATTTCACTTTCAGGCCTAAAATGATTAATGTCACAAAATAATCCAAAGTGTCTAGAATGATGCATGAAACAAAACTCTCATGTCATTCTAGTACATAAGTCTAATCTCAAAAAAAATATCAGAAACAATAAGCACAACACACAACATGAGAATCACTTGAGGTGAAGTAAGATCAAATATAAAAAAATGTGTCAATTAAAATAATCCCACCATGGAAACGTGGATTTTATACTCATACATGATTTTTCCACTCTCATGCATGAGCTCATAACCAAGTCCCATTTAGTCCTATTTTATTGTGTACCTTTCCAAATTTCAATACAAATGAAAACGAATAGAAAAGAAACCTTATCTGATAACATTTTGTAATATCTATGCCCGGGTTCCACACACTAGGGCCCCGTACTAATTCTCTAGATTACATCAAGTGCGCCTCCATGTACGTTAGAGGATGATGACTAAAAGAAAGGGCCTAACATAGGTCAAAAAGATATTATACTCTCTTTAACGAAGTAAAATAATAGAAGAAAAGAGACAAACAAAAACTAATATATATAACCACAAAAATAATAATACTAGTATCACATGATAACCAAAATACGAAATATAATTTCCAAAACTAAATTGTAGATATTTGAAGCCAATAGGTTCCAAGTGTCAACATGATAATACCAAGATAATGAAATAATCATATAATCCCAAGAGGTTCTCGACACCAGGTCAGGTTCCCTCATCCACGATCCATCCCGACTCATCCATCAAACATTGGGAACTTTCCCTTAACATATCAAGCGATAATGAAATATATAGGTTACCAATCATTCTGCCATTGTAGTTTGTGAGTAAAAATATATAGGCCACCACCAATGGTGTCTAAAACTTTATCCAGTCAATAACAGTGTATGTAGTTTTATAAATAAAAAATTACAAGCAATAATGGAAGCAGTTTACATTTATTAAATTATTATTTATTAAACATAATAAAACTTCAGGTTCTCGAGGATATTAAAACTATCAATACATGTGATGTCCCATTCTGGAGCATATATTATCCCCAATGGATATCATGTCATGAACCAAATATGACATCCATCAAAACTGGCATGAATACAAGCATGTGACAAGGCTCGAATGGTATTCCCTATCCCCATGGGCTGGAACATGTTCCCAGGTATCATATATTATGGTTTGGGAATGATTTACATGAATATGGAAGTGTAAAACCTCAGAAGCAGTCTATAATCTGAATCTAAAAAATTCATACCAATTGAGGTTTATTCAAAAACCTGAAATAAATACATGTGTTTAAACATAATAAAAGAGGACCAAGACATATAAAAATATCATCAAAAGAGCCCCATGAACTCCACAGGACATGGGGTCATAACCCACAAGTCGTCTCAACTACGTCGCACTATGGATGGGAACTAATACCCCGAACTGCTATCACCCAAAGACTTTCCTTTACCTTTTTCAAACATGACCAAGTATTCTTACAACCAATGGTTGTAAGTAGGATATAATCTTAATACCTATAATATTTCACCATGATACTCCATATATTAAAAAATACATGATAAAAAGCATGCCATTTTTTATGAACAAGAGGTGGTGGAAATAATATCTAAATAATGAAACTTTTAAATGCAAATAGTTTTCAAAGGAAACATTCTAGGAATGAGAACATTTCAATAAAACATGAAGGATACATTATTTTCAATAAAAAATTCTGTATTCATAATATAAGTACACAAGAATAAATGAGCACCAATCTCGGGAACACCCATTGGCACTAGGTAGTCTTGGGCACCAAGTACCACATACCTCAGTGTAATGTAATAATAGAAAAATCCATTCTTATGCATGATCCAATACAAGGTAATATAACTATAACCTATTGGTCCCCAATAATCATCAATATCGTTTTATTAGTGTTGTCGTTATACATTTTTATCAGTAAAATAGGGACAAAACCCATACGGATCTCTAGCATACTGGTACGTATCTACCCTCCTTGGTACATGGGATTCCCCCATTGTGCTCAAACCATTATCTCATTATACCGAAATCGATTATAACATAAAAAAATCATATCTAGACACAATTAATTCAAAATAGAATATACACAATTTTTTCACCCCATACACCACTTAAAAAATCCTTTTGAATTTCAATAAAACAACTTCACAAAATCTAGTAAATCTTTACACAAAAAATCCCTTTGAAACCCCACATTGAACATAATGTGCATACTCATATTCAAAAATACATAATTTTAAGATCCCAAAAAATTTCTATAAACCCATTACATGGGTTATAAAACAACCCAATTTGACATAACATAAAATAGGCATGTAAAACACCCAATTTAACACAAAATTATTAACTAAAAATCATTTTATTAACCAACATCACCAAAACAATATTTCACAGCAAGGATAATGGATTAGAAGTTTTATAAAAATATAAATGTAGAAAATATAATTCATCTATCCTTGATTACCCCAAGAACCACCTACCACAATAATGAAAACCCTTGAATTTTTGTGTGAAAATCAAACCGCACCACCACCACACCACAAGGGTCGTAGATCAAGCCTAAAAAAATAATAGACCGATAGAACTAGGATAAAACCCTAGTTTCTAAACCCTATATTCTGTAAATAAGGATTATCATGAATAAATGGAAGAAACACTAAGAAAATTGAATGAAATCCAAAGAAAATTGAAAGAAGAAGAAAGGAGACCCACTTACCTAGGGGATCTTGAATAAATCGACCTAAATAAACCATTATATGAATTTGAAAATATCCAAAAAAAATTATTTTAGTTATAATAAGGAAGATAATGCCAATTTTGAACTGAAATGACGGGAAAAGAGTAAAAATTGAGGGAGTTATGAAGGAAACAAGTCGCCTTTTAAATATGGATGAATTGAGAAAGGCTGCAATGCTTAGACCATGTATGTGAACAAAATGAGTTCCAGAGAGGGTTAAATGAATATGTGGGCGTGCCTAGGGATTTGGGCTTTTATTGGGAGGTGTATGCATCGAAAAAGCCAAAAAAAATAAATGAGATATTTAATAAACATTTTAAAAAAAAAAATGTAAATCGACTTCTAGGCTGGCCCAATTACATATAAAAAAACAAAAATACACCATTATTATTGATTCATAAAGGGTAAAAAGTAATATTTTGGTATTAAGAGGTCAAGGTAGGCCATTTTGGAAGTTTAATGGGTGAAAAATGTTTAAAAATGAAACAGTTATAAAAGAAACACCATTTATTTTTGAATCTGGAAAATGGGCTCACGGTTTGGCCCAAAATTTGAAAACCCACCATTTCCAAAAAAAATCATGGTAAACCCCCAAAACAAAGAAATAATGGAAATTAACTGAAAAATAACTTTAAAATAAATCATTTATGTGACAATTTTTTCAACCATGAAAACGTTCTGTCCTGGAAAGAAACCTGATGCTTTATCGAAAAACAAGGAGTAATTTTCCTTAACCCTTGACTTCCACACTCAAGCCTAATGTGTATCATTCCCATGCTTCCCAATAACATGTACCATTGTAATAGACATTACATGAATCAACTTATCTTGGGAATAAACTATTCACAATGACTGCTCAAAATAGACAAATCAGCCTCTATATCCAACTCCTCCCAATTTAGAATATGGGATGGATCTGGGTTGTATTTCTTTAACTCGGAGACATGGAAGAATTAATGGATGGATTTCAAATGATATGGTATGGCCAAACTATAATCCTCCTTGAAAATATTCTTGATAATATTAAATGTCCTGACATATCATGGCATTTTCTTCCCTTGCTTCCCCAGTCAAAGATGGCCCAGACAAGGGGCAACTTTCAAGTATACCATATCTCCGACACAAAACTCTAGGTCTCAACACCTTCAGTTAGCATAATATTTATGGCGAATATTAGCTTTCAATAAGTAATGTCTGATCAATTTGTTCTTCTCAGAAGTCTCATGCAGGAAGATCATCCCCGAACATGACTTCTCACCTACCTCAGTCCCACACAGGGGGACAAACATGGCCGACCATATAGTTCCTCAAAAGGATCCATTCGAATCGAGGATTGGTAACTATTATTATAGGAAAATTCATCTAATCCCAAATGGATATTCTATGAATCTCCAAAGTCCAAAACACATGCACGGAGCATGTCCTCCATAACCTAGTACATTCTTTCTGTCTGACCATCTGTTTGAGGATGGTACATCGTTCTCCTCTTGAACTGTGACCCGAAGGCCTTCCCAAAACTGAGAAGTGAAATAGAAGTCTCTACTTGAGGAAAGTGGTGATGGTATTCCATGGAGTCTCACCACCTCTTGAAGATAAAAATGGAGCAACTCATCAAATTTAGATTTGTCTTTGATTGGGATGAAGTGGGATGATTTTATTAGATGTTCGGAGGGTCTTTGGTGCTCTATATTTAAATACTGACATGTGTAGCATCTTGACCCAATGTCTGCTATGTCCCACCGCATACCAGGCCACCAGAACTGTCAACGAACATCATAATATATCTTGGTGGCACCCAGATGGACAACCTACTAAGACTAGTGGATGTCCTACATCACCACCTTTCGCAAATATGATCGAACTACTGAATAGACCTTGAAGGAAAATGTGCCATATTGGGATGATGACCAGTCATGGGACATCACCCCACCATGAAAAAACTGCCTCTACCTCTAAAAAATCTCATCAATGGGATATTAATGCAGAATAAAATTCAATAAAGAATGAGTGACTTGAAATATCACCAATAATTCACCCCCATTTTTCTCCTTGGTCACCACATGTATCCGATCAAAGAGGGCCATCGGTGTCCACTCATCAATGGGCTTCCATAAGGCTTGAACTAGTACCTTTCTGCTCCAGGAATCAACCACCAAATTTACCTTTGTTGAGGTATAAAAAATATTGAAGTCAAACCCTTGAAAGTAATATATCCAACAACACTTCCTCTGATTGAGGTCCTTCTGTGAGATGCTAGGCCAAGATTTTTTTATCAGAGTAGACCACAAAATTCCTCCCAAAGAGATAGTGATAGAAGGTCTTCAATTAATTCATCATTGCTACCAACTCAAAGTCATGGGATGGGTAACTCTTTTCATGGGGTCGGATTTGGTGAGAGCCATAAGCCACCCCAGGATCATCGTACATAATCATGCACCAATGACCCATACTTGAAGTGTCTCAATAAGCCACATACCCCTTCCTCAGCTTATAAAAAATCAGCACAAGGGAGGTAGTCAATCACCACATTAGCTCCTTAAAGGATGCCAGGCTTTCTAGGCCCCTTACAAACATTACCCATTTCTGGGTGAGCGCAGTCATCCATGAATCAATACAATAGAAATCCAAAATGAATTGACTGTAATAACCATCCAGACCAAATAAACTCCCCATCTCATACACATTCATTGGTTTCTCTCATGACATGACCACACTGATCTTCTCGGGGTCAACTGAAACCCTCTTCTTTGAGATCACAAGCCCCATAAATCTCACTTCTCTGATCTATAAAGTGAATTTGGATATCTTTATATAAAAGAGATTCTCTCTCAAGGTTCCCAGAACAATCAGCAAGTGATGATCGTGCTCATTCACAGATCCTGAATAAACTAGCATGTCATCCACAAAAACCAAGAAAAAAAATCGAGATACTAATGGAACACCTTGTTCATCGGTGCCATAAAGAACGTTGGATCATTGGTTAATTAGAAGGTCATGAACAAGTACTCAAAGTGGTCTTAACTACTTCAAAAGTATGTATTTGGGTTATCTGCCTCATTCACCCAAAGTTGATCATAGCCCAAATGTAGGAATATCTTAGATAATGATCTATAGCCCTTAAACTGGTCAAACAAGTCATCTATTCAAGGAAAAGGATATTTGTTCATGATTGTTACCTTATTGGGCTTTTCGTAGTCAATGCACAACTAGAGGGATTCATCAGCTTTTTTTAGAACAACACAGGAGAGGCCCAAGGAGAGACCCTCAGGAAAATGAGTCCTTTAGATTCTAAGTCATCCAAATGTATCATTAATTCCCTCAACTCGATGGGGGCCATACGATATGATGGAAGAGATATCAGATGTGTTCCCAGTTCCATATCAATCAAGAACTCAACATCTCGCTTGAGGGTAAAACCCAAAAAATCATCTGGAAACATGTCAACTACATGAGGTAGTCCACCCTAAGGAGAAATACTATTATCCTCCAGAAAAATCTTAGATGACTTAATGATAAGGCTTCCAAACTCTGGGAGTGGGGGTCCTGCACGACCTGACCGAAGATCGCATTCTCCACGAAAAACCTGATGACTCCCACCAGGTGTCACGAAACTGACCCACCACCAATAGCAATAAATGTTTTCCTAGAAGTGTATTAGCCAATCCAGGTCATGTATTTTCTCAAACAGTTCCACATCTATGACCAAGAGGTCCCACTTCATCTCAACCCCTAACATATAATGTGCTCACGATGGGCACCTGAGACCCTTCTCCTTCTTCCATCCTAGTGATGTCACCAACTCCATCAAGAAAGTCAAAAACTCGGTTGGAAAATCCATCATTTCCATAAAATGGATAGAAATGAATGAAACCGAGGCACCGTTATAAAAAATAATAGCCATTATAGAAGATTCAATCAAAACGGTACCTTGTACTATTGACGGTCCCGCATCTGATCCTAATTGTTCCTGATCCACTACATGGAGATGTCAGGTCATTGTTTGAGGACGATCACTAATATGTGGTTGTACCCTGAACTGGCTCTGTCTAGATGATGACATAGCCCAACCACGTTGGCCACCAAATTGAGATCCCCCCATCCCCGATAGTTGTGACTGATCTTTCACTCCTCTTGGAGCCACTGACCCTTCCCCAGTCTAAAGTGCACATGAAACACTACAAAAGAGTTTCAAGTGACCCATACTTACACATTGGTAATAGGGCTTTGGATTAATTGGGTATGTTGGTTGGATGTTCCCCAACCTGCCACACTGGTGGAACATGACCGATCTCACATCAGAATCCACAGATAAAAACTACCTAGAATATTGGCTTGAACTACCACCTCCCTTCTTCCCCTGCTCCTCTCGCTTCCTTTTTTTCTCCAATGATCATCCAATTCCCATTATTGATAATGTTCTAGAAAACCACCCCTTCCATTATGGTCAATCTCTAGCATACATGCCCAATCGACCACCTCAGCATTGGTCCTCAGCTTAAATAAGAAAACCTGGGATTATATCTCTGGTCGTAAGCTTTTCTCAAACCTATTGGTCTTAGCATACTCATTAGATACTATTTCAGGAGTATACTAAACCATCTTAGTGAAACAATTGGAATAATTCTTGATAAAAATATTCCCCTGAGAAATATCTATGAACTCGTGTTACCTAGAATATACCAAGACCTTTGGGTAGTACTGTACATTGAAGACAGCCTTGAAATCTCCCCAGCGCATCTTCTCATTGTTCTCTGTTTGAAGTACTGATTCCCACCACCTATGGATGAGACCCTACAATAAAAAAGAGTCACATTTCACCCTAAACTCCTCAAGTGTAACCAAGAACATGAGCATGTGCTCGATCTCCTCGAGCCATTCCTCTTATTCCTGGGGTTCTTGCTGCCTCCAAAAGTAGGATGCTTGTTTTTCATAAACATTTTAAAAATCATCTATTCTTGGTCCCTTATCTTATGCCCTAATAGGAATGAGAACATGAGTATGTACATATCCCAAAGCATGGATATCCTGGACCACAACCTCAACTTCCCTCTGATCAATCGGTGTGGGAGAACACTCTCTGCCTTCATCCTGTGGGTGCATGGGAGCATTCTGAGGAGGCCTGCTTCTTCAAAATGAAAAGGTCATAGAAACAATATTCAATACCATTAATATGAATATTTTAATCAAATACATCAAATATAAATAATCTAAACACATTTTAGTAATAAAAGAAACAACCACTCTACCTCCACCTGATGTCCATGTGTGGTACGTATCCCACATGTCTCACCATGAAGTGATGTAAATCAGACAATTACAATGTCCACTTGTGACTCAAGGTCTTCCACGAGAGGTGAGGTCCAGGCACCCTACTCACAACCATAACCACAATCCCAGACTTTCATAGCTGTTGTCTATCCTGACTCATCCCAAAATAGCAATATAACAAAAATACATTGGCCCCCTCTAATACCATTTTGTCACGAAACAAATTTGGATGCCATAAAAACTGATGCCAAAACCAGCCTATGACATGGCCCGAAGGGATTTCAATATCCCCATTGTTTGGTACAAGTGTCCGAGTATCATATATTTTGGTTTGGGATCGATTCACCTGAATATGGATGCATAAAACATTAAAACCAATCAGTAATCCGAATCTGAAAAATTCATACAAAAATAGGTTTATAAAAAATACAAAACTTAATACACATGTTTAAAAAAATAATAGAGGTTCAAAGTCACATAAAAATAGAAAAGAATTTTCACATGTACTCCACACGACAAGGGGTCGTCACCCATAAGCTGTCTTCGCAACGCCACACCATAGATGAGAACTAACACCTCGAATCGCCATCAACCAAAGTAATTCCTTTACCTATGTCAAACAAGACCAAGTCTACATACACCCAAGAGGTGTATGTAAGGCTTGAGAAAAATCCCAATAGTATACCACCATGATATTCTATAGAGTACACAATACAAGAAAAAAACCATGCCATTTTTTATGAACAAGAGGTAATGGAAATAATTTCTATAGAATGATACTTTTAAATGCAAACAGTTTTCAAAGGAAACCTTCCATGAATGATAATATTTCAATAAAAAAATTTAGGAAAATTCATTTTTCCGAAAAAAAAACAACCATATTCCAATGGTAAATACAAAAGATTCAATGAGGATAGATCTCGGGAACACCCATAGGCACTAGGTAGTCTCGGGCCCCATGTACCTCTTGCCTCGGTGTAAAGTAAACATAGAAAAATCCATTCTCATGAATGTGAAAATAATAGAGAACATACCCATAACCAATTGGTCCCCATTCATTATCAATACAATTTATTTAGTATTGTCTTTATCTATTTTTTCAGTGAAATAGGGACAAAATCCAGCAGGATAATTAGTGTACTAGTACATATCTTCCCTTCTAGGTTCTCGGGCTTCTCCCTTTGTGATCAAAAAATTATCTCATGTTAATGAATTCCATTATCACTTTAAAAAATCATTTTTGGTCACAATCAACTCAAAACATTAGCTACACATGCTTTTCACCACATAAACCAGTCAAGAAAAAAATTTAGAATTTCAATAAAACAACTTCATAAAATCAAGCAAAGATTTACACAGAAAACCCCTTAAAACACTACTTTGTATACCATGTTCAACCCCATATTCACCAAAAAATAATGTTTAGAACCAAAAAAATATCCATAAACCCATTACATGGGTTATAAAACAACCATATTTGACATAACATAATATAGGCATGTAAAACACCCAATTTAACACAAAATTGGTGACTAAAAATCATTTTCATAACAACTGTCACCAAAACCAGATTTTACTTCATGGATATTGGATGATAAGTGTGATAAAAATATTAATTCTGAAAATCTAACTCATATATCATTGATTACCCATTAAATCACCTACCATAATAATGAATACCCTTGAATCTTTGTTCCAAAATCCAATTGCACCACCACCACACGACAAGGGGTGTAGATCAAGCCTAAAACCAGAAGAATAGATTAATAGAACAAAGATAAATCCATAGGTTCTAAACCCTACTTTATTTAAATTAATAAATTCAAGAATAAATGGAATAAATCCTAAGAAAATTTAATGGAACCCTAAGAAAATTGAAAAAAGAAGGAAGGAGACCCACTTACTTGTAGGATCATGAAGAAATCACCCCAAATACACCATTATATGAATTTGGAAATATCCAAAAATGCATTTAATGATCGAATAAGGCAGATAAGGTCTATTGATAACTTAAATGGGGTAAAATAGTAAAAATTGAGAGAGTTATAAAGTAAACAAGTCGCCTATATTAATCTGGATAAATTGAGAATGGTTGAAAAGTTTCGACCTAATATGCAAAGAAAATGATCTTATAAGATATAGACATGAATATGGGGGTCACATAGGGATGTTGGATTTGATTTTGAGGAGGAATCACCAAAAAATCATAAAACGTGTATAAGATATTAAATAAACAGTTTTAAAAAAAAACTTGAAACGGGCATTCGGTGTGGCCCAATTAATTATACAAAAACAAAACTCCACCATTATTATTGATTACTAAAGGGTAAAAAATTTATATGGTGGTGTTAATAGGGCAGGTGAGGCCATTTTTAAAGTAGAATGGGTGAAAAATGTTGAAAAATGAAAGAGTTATAAAAGCAACAAATTTATTTTTAAATCTGGAAAATGGGCTCACAGTTTGGCCAAAATTTAAAAACCCACCATTTCCACAAAAAGTCATGGGAGACCCCCAAAACAAAGAAATATTGGAAATTAAATGAAAAATACCTTTAAAATAAGTCATGTATGTGACATGTCATATAATATAATTTCAATTTTACCATTACTAATATAAATTCATATCATGACCAGTTGGAACAATTACTTAATACTAACTCATGGGTGTAGAATTTCATGTAAGGAATCCCATAGGTTTTTGTAGCATCACTACCTACCCCAAACCACATGGGTATTTAGAAAAATCAGAATTTTTCCAATAAAATTTTTTAAAATCAATGCATTAGGCTTTATAACGCCTTGTATAGCACCCCCATGGGTATTTGGAGGGTTAGTCCATCTTCCACACCCAATTTCACAATCAAACACATATATCACATCAATCAAGGTTAATAAAAATTAAATTTCTTATCAACATTCATAATATAAACATCCAATAATTATTTCAATAGTTAATTAATCTATTTTAATCTATTGAAAAATCACAAAAAATTTGCATTAATTATTTCAAAAATTTATTAATCTACATTAATAATCTCAATAACCCAATAATTAGTTCAAAAACTCATTATTCAATTAATTACATAGTCTATATATCCAATTTCTTAATTTGAAAATTAATTAATCAAGTCAAATTCAAAATCTCAACATCTCATTAATTAATTCACCTATTAATTAATTAAATCAAATTAAAAATATCAACATCTCATTAATTAATTAAATAATTAATTATTCCAATTCATTAAACATGAAAATACCTAATTCTCATTAATTAATTAATTAATCCAAATCAATAATTTCAACAATCATGAGAACTCGTTACTTTCAAAAATTAACTAATCCAAATCAATGACTTCCATAATCATGAAATCTAATTAATTAATTCAAACTTTAATTATTTTGAATCAATCAACTCCCTAATCACAACATCACTTTAATTAATTTAACAATTAATTAATCCAAATCAATAAATTCCATTGCCATGAAATATCATTAATTAATTCAATGGTTAATTAATTCAAATCATTCAATTCAACAATAAAAAATCTATTAATTAATTAAATAATTAATTAATCCAATTTCACAATCACAATAATAAATTAATTAATTCAATAATTAATTAATCCAATTCCCCCATCACAATAATATATTATTTAATTAAACATTTAATTGATCCAATTTCAAAATCAAAATCATCTATTAATTAATTCTACTATTAATTAATCAAATTCCACTCTCACAACAATCTATTAATTAATTGAACAATTAATTAATCAAATTCTAAAATCACAAAAATTTATTAATTAATTCGAAAATTAATTATTCAAATTCATCCAATTGTATACTCACAACAATTATAAATAAATATTTGAATAATTGATTAATTCAATTCTACAAATTTCATAATCTCAACAATCTATTAATTAATTCAACAATTAAATAAACCAATTTCACAATTCCAACAATTCATTTATTAATTCCCCAATTAATAAATCATATTCGACCAATTTCATAATGACCACATTTCCCAATAACAAATTCATCAATTAATTAATTAAATTCCACCAATTACATAATCTCAACAATCTATTAATAAATTCAATATTTAATTAATCCAATTCCACAATCACAATAATCCTTTAATTAATCCACCATTTAATTAATTAAATTAATCCAATTATATAATCACAACAATTATCCTTAATTAATTCAATAATTAATTAATTCAATTCTAACAATTAGATAATATCAACAGTCTTTTAATTATTTTAACAATTAATTATTCCAATTTCACAATCCCAAAAATACATTAAACAATTTACTAATTAATATAGAAAATTCGACCATTTTAATAATCACCAAAATTCCCATTAAATAATTAAACAATTAATTAATCCATTTCTACTAATTACATAATATCAACAATATATTAATCGATTATATAATTAATTATTCTAAGATCACAATACCAATAATCCATTATTAGATTCACTAATTTTATAATCACAAAAATTACCATTAATTGATTCAAAAATTAATTAACTCAATTCCATAGTCCCAATATCCCATTCAATCTCATGTGTCTATAAATTAAATAATCAAAATAATTAACAGAATTAAAATTTCAATTTTAAAATGGACCAATTGAAAACTATAACACATACATACAATTGGGATCAACACATTGAAAATATAATTTAGGCCACCTACCTCAAATATGATGAACTCGTGAACTAGGTGTTGATCCACCACTAATATATGTAACTGAAAAAAATCATTATTAATCATTATATTTTCAATTTAAAAATGGTATTTGAATATAAATAAATCTATATAAAATTATTCATCTCCTGTAAAAATTAACCTAGGGATTATCAGCCTTATGTCAATACGAATCCATCATCGTGATATTGTGTTATTCCAAAAAAATCGAAGGAGAAATGAAATAAATAAGGAAAGCTGGATTAATAAAAAACTATATAAAATACATCTTCACATATGAAAAAAAAATGATATAAACCATCCTCTTATAATGAAAAATCCAATTCCAGCGGTAGTGCATCAATCCGATCAATATTGGAAATTATATTGATGATTGAATTATAATGATTTTGAAAAAAAATAAAACAATTTGATAGACAGATAGATGTAGGAGGGAGGGGTTTGAGGGTTGAGCGCCCCTCCTTCCTGATTTCCACAAAGATACTTATATAAAACAACGTGTATATTTATTTATATTTATTTACACCGACAAACAAGTGTATATATATATACATATGTATATATATCGCATACATATATACACAAAAATTGTTTTACAACATTAATAATAATTAATATAAATATTATAATAATAATTATTATTATTATTATTAAATAGTTAACATAATTTAAACCATTATAATTCTAACTATTGTAAATTTTTTTTATTAATTTCCCATTATCTTTTATTCAACACAATCAATACCATTTTCCATCATAATTTATCAATCAATAACCAATTACTCATGCTTGTATAAAACATAATGACCAATCATATTATTATTGTTCACCACCCATGAATTATTTAAACTCTGAAATTATATTTGTTTACTAATTTGAACAAAACCATAACAATTTAATAAATTAATTCATGATGAAATTTTCCCTATTAAAAAAAATTGTCCCACAAAAATTGACAACTAAAAACATGGATTCTTACAATTTATATAGGAAAAGAGACTAAAGTTATATATTATTTACCAAACATAGGCTTTGGACTCAATATAAGAATGTAATTTAAATGAAAAACCTTCTCATAGTTTTTTGAAAAGGCTTATAACAAATAGGATCGATTTTTATTATTTTATAAGGATGGGGGACGAACCAAATAAAATATCACCCTTGGAGATGTCGATGTGATCCATTTATATAATTAATTTATTTATAAATATTAATGTATAATATAGGTTTTAGAGGATTAATAAAGTATTTATAATAGTATTAAAATGTCAAAAAATGACATTATTTTAAAGGGGTAAAATATAATTGGTCACGGACACACAAATTTTCATTTATTAAATCGGTTTTTGGTTATTATGATGTTATAGCACACAATTTATATTTATACAATATTTAAATTTTACCCAAAAATTCAATTATCTAATAAAATTATGAAAAGTTTCTTATTTTGTTAATTTCAAGTTTTTGATTCTAGGATTAATATCCGTTTAACCAAAATAATTTTCTTAGTAAGATAATTTTCACTCTTAGTATATAATATATATTTATAGAGAAAGGATGAGTTTTTTTTACTATAATTGTTTTGGAGCTCTTATAAACAATAATTTTAAATTCATAAAATTATATAATGAACTACAGTTAATAAATAATATTTAATAATAATATTCTATTAACAATAATAGTTTTTTTCAAAAGTTCATTAATTTATCAAATGGAATATCTTTATTGAAATTTCATGTTATATAATAATACAATTTGTGATCTATCAAATGAAAATAAAAACTAATTATACTGAAACAATAATAAGAAGTAAATATAAAAATTATTATATTGAAAATAAAATATTAGTATTAATACAATTAGGGTCTTCGTATTGATTCCCATAGTACACTAGAAAACATTTTATAGATTTGGTGTGTGATGGAGAGATTTTCATGGGGTGGTTCGATATACCTGGTTTTGGTCGTGATATCAATGAGTTTGAGTGTCTCCCATAAATGGTTTCACTTGTGATTTTATTATTGGGTAATGTCTTGGGATTTTTGAAGGGAAAATTCAAGTGAGATATCTCTCATAGAAGCTCTAATAAATAGTCTTCATTGTATATGATGCTGCTTTTCAGGGCCATCATTTCCTTTGTCTATGTGAATTGGATTTGATAAAACCATATATTTATATGAACCATATGATCACTATTAAATGGATATATTATCAATGGTAATTATTTTTAATAGTGTTTTAAATATAATTGGATATAATTAAAAATAATTGTGGTCATGTGTTTTCTATAACCATAATAATGAATTTAATTAAATTATAAAGGTAAATTGGTTTATAAAAGTTTTGGACATTGAAATATTCCCACTTTAAGAAAGTTATCTATAAAAATTTTAGTTCATACATGAAAACATATAATGGAATGTATGTGTCATCACATCTTATGGTTCCCACATCACTTCTTCAAACTCATGGTTTCCCTATAGCATATTGACTAAGTGCATTATCTTATTTCATAAAAAATTGTCTATGTAGTTTAAAATCATCACAATCTAATTGTCATATAAAAAATCATTATATAATGATACCACCTTGATTTTTATCAAATGTGAGTGGTCTATTTTTTACCCCCTCAAGAGGGATACATGGAACACATCATGTAATTGAGATAACTTAGCTTGGAGTGATAGTTTATAGGACACCACATTTTTGTGATCAATGATATAGAAGGAGAAAATGTAACTTGGGAAAAGAATTACATTCATCCCAAATATTACGAATTTATTCCCTAGATATATGTGGAGGAATTACTTGTCTTCAAACAAAATTTATAACTCGCATAGATTATTTCTAACACAACTCTTCTATCAACACTGAGAATCTCTAATGTGTAGCTGAATAGTCTTGACCTTTTCCACAATTTCCTTGAGCATTTCAAGATCTGATAGTTCTTGTTCACGAAAATCATCCCAACATGAAGGTGTTCTAAATATCATACCTTAATGGGCTTAATAGAGATCCATTTGGATTCTATAGTAGATACTATAATTGTAAGATAAAAACTAGAGGAAGATATTGATCCCATCCTCTATTTAATATCATTGATAATTATATAAACATGTCCTTGAGGGTTAAGATAGTCCACTCTGATTGAAAATATGTTTTTTTGGTGATTTTTTGTATTAACATTGAAATATAATTTAGAAAATGTTGGAGACACTTTTATAACATGGAGGTTAATCTTGGATCTCAATAAGATAAAGTTGATAGTGGTGTTTCATGAAACCTCACCACTTCTCTCATTTATTCCCTTTCTATTTGGTCAATTGAGAAGTCTCATTGAATTGAAATGAATTAATTAGTCATTATAAGAAGTCCCACCTCATCACATATAGAATTACTTCCTCCTTGTTTATTTGGTTGACCAGTGACATTGTCCATGATTATTGTTTTCCAATTCAATGTAGGTATGGGTAATGTTTGTGTCAAACCCTATGATTTTAACCTTTCACCCTTCACACTGTGACATACAAGAAACCATTATGTATAATTTTTTATTTTATTATTTTTAGTTACCCACAAATTGTTCTATAAAATATCTTGATACATATTTTCCCCACTATATTGATGGAGAAGGATGTGCTATGTGCATCGTCCAAAAAATCATTCATTAACTTAGGATTTGATTGTACATGTAGTCATGAACCAAATCTCACTGATCCTATATCCTTAATTTTGAACACCGAGGATTTACCTTTTTTATGTCTTCCACCTTGTTTTGAATTTCCACATCATCACTTTGAGCATCCATTATATTATTTATAAGGTATGGTTGATAAATCATTTATGAAAGTGATGATTATATTCCTTTCTTTAAGATTCCCATGTTCATCCTTCTCAAGTCTAAGAATATAAAATCATTCCTAATTCTCATAAATGATAAAAAATTTCGACCTTTTATACATAGAGAGTATTATACTTTATTTTCCATACTTCGATAGAAATGGATTGATCAGTCATAGTCTTTAATCAACTCTAACAGTCATTTTTATTAAATATTTTTCTCTTTCTATGTGAATATATACTTGAGGTTGTTATTATCTCTATATATTTCACACTTATACCCAAATATATAATTGAAAAAAAATTTAAATGTGAATATTACTGAAACTGATTATAGGTAATATGTTTTTTAGTTTTATTCTTAAAAATTCATTTACCTTGACACATATTAAAACACTTTTATATTCTGTATTAGTTCACAACCCAAACCCTTCATCGAAGTACTTTTGTATACTATGAATAGCTCCCCAAATGAGGGTAGGGTATCTATAGGTGCAATTAAATAACCCCTTTTAAACTCCATAAATCTATTTTAACATTTATCATTTAATGAAACAAGACTTCCTTTCAAGTTATCTTGGTTAGAGGATTGGACAATTGAGAGAATCTTATTAAAACCAATTATAATACCAAATCAATCCATAGAAACTAGCGAAATCTATCAGAGATGATGGACACATACATTCTTTAGTTTCTACTATATTTAATGGTTACATAGATATCTCATTTATGGTGATGAAATTATCTATGAATGTTAGATGTTCTAGAAATTATTTTGATTGTAAACTCAATGACTCGTTTAAAAGGGAGACAATGAAATTCTTCAGAAAACAGATCTATGTATTCTCTCAAAATGTAAATTCCTTCAAGGATGATCTTTTACTTAATCTCAATAATTTAATACATATATTATTTATTATAGGTAAATAATATCCATTCATGAGATAATGATTCCAAATAATATTCACCCACCTCCTTGAAATTCTATAGAATTGAAGGGTGATTCATCGTTCATAGGGTGAATTCTGTTTACCATCAATTTATGTTATATTTATACAAGTATATTATTTCCATGAATTTGATAAAATAAAATTCCACTAATGGTATAATAATAATATTTTCAATAATAAAATTTACTCAAACATCAACATTTGATATGTAATAATGTTTTTCCCCAATAATGTCAAATAATTTTAGGTGCTAACTCAATGAAATTACAAGATATTATAATAAGATGTGAATTGAAATACCACAAAATATTCTTAATAATTAAGTAGAGGTTACATATAATTCAGTCATAATTATCTATCTCAATATATGAATTTCTTTATTCCCTTGATCAGGGAAATTTTTTGTGATTATAATTTCTATCAGCCCGTTGAATAGAGCATTGGCTTAGATAATTCCCAACTTCTACAAACTAAAGACGTAGAACTATATGTAGTAACATAGATTTGAATTTATTCCCATTATTCATGTCATTGTTTTTTAAATTGTAATTAGATACATTTTTCCAATTTTTTTACACAAAAAAACATCTCTATGTTCCTTGTTTATATTTCCCTAGGTGTTTGTTTATGCATTTCTTTCATAATAAAAATTAGTTATTCTTTCCCATATCAAATTTATATATTAAAGTACCTTGAGATATCATCCACCACAAATTTTACAAGTTTTGTACATTCAAATATGTTCCAGTTCATAATCATTATTTTTGTTAGATGGTTTAGCATAATCACAAGATGTCAAACATAAGCTCTCATCATGTTAGTAATTTCATTTAGGAAGAACCCAAATTTTCCATCATATTTTTGGTTTAATTGGTTACTAATATTTCAAAACATTTTATAAAAAACATAAAACGAGGTAATACTACTTTTAAACAATCAAACACAAAAATGGGAATCTGAAAACATTAATAGTATGATTTATAAATTATATGTGTTTCCTTAATTTATGACTTTATCAGATTTAATTAATGTTATCCATGTTATATTTCGTATCTTATAATCTCAAGGGAAATTTTTGCCTTACTAATGGTTCATACTATCCTTGGTAATTATCTAAAACACTCCCCCCCAATAGGTTAGTACTTGGTGTGAAGTATGGTATGTTGTTGTACACCAGTTCTTGATTGATTCAAGCTCAATACATTTTTTTGGGTGTCACCACTAGGTTTGTCTTTTCCTAATCCACATCCATTTGTAGTATCCAGATATGGATTTATATTATTGGAAACCACTTTATAAATAATAAACCAAAATTTAGGGATGTATTATTATTATTATTCTTATCTCAAAGTCTTTCTCTATTTCAATATAATACTAATACAAAAAATAAATAAACATTCCTCTAACACAATGTATTACATACATTTTCTTTTTTACACCATAATTCATTATTTATTACATAATAAAACATGTATTAAATCCTCATTGATTGAGATGTATAGCGTTATTGGATGATAAGGTACATTACATTACAAAATTAATATAGGTGGTGCATCGTCATTATTGAAAACATCCTTTATATGCTCATAATATTCAATCATTCATAATGTTGTATCGGATAACATAGTGATATAGATATGAAAGGGTTGAGATATAGATCCCGATAATGGAATAAACATGGAATAAAATTGATTATATATATAATGTTATAAAATAGACACTTAAATTGTTCCAAAAAGGGGTAATAATTATAAACGTAAACAAAGAGGGATGATATTGCATGATAACATAAAGAAAACATGGGAAAGTGTCAACAACATTAAACATGGAATCATAAATATAGTTAAAATATAAATACCAAGAAAAATAAAATGTATAAAAAAAGTCCCATGATGTTTTAGGTTCACTACCTAATCCATTGTGTGATGCATCATGACAGTAAAACCTTATGCAATGTTTTAAAGTGTTATATAATTATGAGTGTAGCTATCATTTCCGTATCATGTACTTATGTATGTTTTTCACATATATAATTCAAAAAAGAATCATTTTAACCTCATTTAAGTCCATGAAGTAAGAGTGTGGAATACATACATGTATTTCCCCAATCAGTGGATTATAGGTATGTCAAGGTGAATATCCTTGAGTAGAAATAGAAATTGTATTCATAATACAAATATTTGGAATAGAAAATAATAGTGAAATTTCAGCCTAATAACGGTAGTACATAAAGATCTATAAAATATATTAATGAGAGTGGGAGGGGAATTTAATTATTCAGAAATAAAATTTAATGTAATACGAATGTGTAAAAACACACCACTATGTTTTCAAATATAAATAAAAGGCATAAAAATAACAAGATTCTTGAATAAAAAAGAAATAAAAAGGATTCCATAACATGAAAGGGTGTTTCAAAATGATTTGAATGATATTCATGGTGTTGGAACCACATTGTGTATAAGGTTGTATTTGTTGTCAATAATTTCCAATGAAGATCAACATGAATGAGATCAAGAAGTACTCCGATGAAGTGGAGGAATGATAATTCAAACGATTTTCGTACTGATCATAAGTTCAAAGAACATGTGTCAAAGGTGATACATTGTTTAAAACAATGAAGAATGTGAGGTGTAATCCATCTGAGGATGATTAATGAAGAATGGGGTTTTTGGATGAAGACCATGCAATTCCTCTTTATTGCATGAGAACCATGGGTTTTGATGAAGACCATGAAATTCCTCATTATTGAATGAGACCAATGGGTTTTTGATGAAGACCATGCAATTACTCATGATTGAATGAGATCCATGCAAGATACATCTTGAATAATTGTCTCATATGATTTGAATTAAGTAGATAATGACGGCTGAAGAAGAAGACAATGTGCAAGGGATTGGACTTCTGAGATAGTCGTGAAGGGATTGGAATTCTGAGATAGCCATGCACATCACATTGTCATAGAAGATGATGATTCCAAAGCAATGCCTTCAAAGAATAAATATCAAAATACTGGAGTTTGTGATAAAATCAGAAGAGTTGCTGAAGGACACAGATCACCAAGAAGAAGTGCTGTTGAGGTGATCGTGCTTGTTGACAAAACAAACAAACGACATACAAATTTGTTGACAAAAGAGATTCCATGGTGGCATGTTGAGTTCAAGGACTGTAAATAATGATCCATGTTTTATTCAAGGAACATCGATAAAGTAATGGATGATCTGGCGGCGCACAAAAAGAGCAGAAACAAGGTGGCGCCGTTTTCCAGTGTTTGCAAAATTTTTGGGCCTGAAAATCGACAAATAATGAAAAGTGTTTTTGGCAAAGGGACTTGCATGCCGAGGTCTTGGAGGATAGGAAACTTGCGCGCCATATGTTTTTGAACATCAGATCATCAAAATATAGCAAAGGGATAAGGGTCGCGCATGTTTTGGTGAGGTCGCCCAGGTGACTTACGAGCCGAGAAGAGACTTGCGCGTCGATACCTTGGAAGATTGATAACTTGCGCGCCTATGGTTTTCCAGACCGGAAGATCAAAATTTTGAAAACTGAAGAGGTTCGCATAAGTTTGGAAGTTGGTCGCGCAAGTGAATAGCATGGGAAGAAACCTGTGCGCCGAGACTTGCGCGTCGATGGTTGACTTGCGCGCCATCGCGCAGGGGTCCAGTTTTCCTATAAATACTGGACCACCCCTCCTCATTTCTAACAGAGTTCAAGACATAGAGATTGTTCGAGCTCTCGTCGCACAGGAGATTGAGCCACACTAGTGGTAATTGGGTCGCGCAAGTAGAGGTTGCGTGCTGGTTGTTGGATGCGCACCCATGGCGGTTTGGGAGAGAAATGAAGTGAGATGTGCAAGTTTTTTGTTGGGGAAGGAAGCGTCGCGTAGGTGTTTTGGTGGAACTTGCGCGCCAGTTTATGCTTGCGTGCCGGGGACTTGGACACCATATTGAGACATGCGCGCCGAGCTTAAAAAGGAGAGCCATACATTGTTGAAGCATGCCTACCTTTCTAGAGCTGTATAAGAGCTGAAAGATTGCCTGATACTTTCAGTGCAAAGTGATATTGAAGAAGATATCTAAATGATACGTACATGATCTCATGCATACATGGTGAACTGATTCTGACACTGACAAGTAATATGAGCATCATTTATTGAGCAATCATATAAGTGATTGTGATTCAGGAAAACAAAGCGAAGGGGATCTAGTGCATTCATTTATTTCACTAAAGTAGAAGGTTGAATACAAAAGTGCATCAACTCAGGACCTGATTCAAGCAAAGTCTCATGCTGAACAAGAGACAAAGAACTTCAATGCACATCTATTGAAGAGACCTTCACGTCTATAAACTGAGTGGGACTTCACCAACGGCAGTGAGCCAAGGGGAGTCAACGGGAGTGACCTAAGGGATGCAGTGAGCTATCCCTAAACTTTTTTATAAGGCAGTGAGCCTGGGATAGAGTGACTGTACACGAACATTTGTAATCTACAGCTAGTGAAGCATAGTGGATTTTGGTACGACCGACAACCTGTCGGTGTATGCTCCTTGGACGTAGCCCTTAGTGGTGAACCATGTAAAAATAGTTGTGTCATATCTCTACATGTGAATGTTTCATTACTAATCATATCCATCATATAGGTTTAATGGGTTCCTACCAACGTGGGAAAAAGATCCAAATCTTTAAGAAGAAAAAGTTGACACCCTGATTCACCCCTCCCCTCTCAGGGTATCCCGGGGTCATACATATGGTAGTTTGGGGAATGATTGGATGACTATAGATAGGTAAAATCATATTAAATTTGAGGAAAAAGTATTTTTAGTGGAGCATAATGGGAACATTGTTGGTTTTATAACACGAATGATAGGGGAGTTATTTATTATTTATCAAAATTAGGTTATGGACTCAATATAATCATGTAGTCAAAATGGAAAACATTCACATGGTTTTTTAGAATAGTTTATTCTAATGAAATGTGGTTTTATATATTTTATAATTCAATGTTCCTAACATAATAAAATATTATCCTTTATGATATGGAACTGAGACATTTTTAAAACAAATTGATTTAGAAATATTAAAATATAATATAGTTTTTTGGAGGATTCATAAAGGATTCATATAATTAATCAAATAAACTCAAAATCACATTATCTTAAAGGGGTGACATTTATTTGGTCATGAAATCAATTAATGTAATTTATTAATTCACTATTGTGTCATTATGATATCCTAATACAAACTATATTAATAATGTATTTAATTTTTAACCGAAAAATATATAGTCTCAATAAATTATGAATGATTCACCATTGGATAACTTTGATTCTCTAATTCAAAAAAATAATGTTTATTTTATGAATAAAATTTAATTTTTTTAATTTTCACTTATAAAATAGAATAAACATTTGCCGTAAAAATCATGGTTTTTTTGACAATAACTATTTTCAAACCCATAAAAATTTATTTTTGACTTCATAACACTGTATTATCAACTATACATAATAAATAATTTACAATAAAAATATATAATCAAAATTTTATTTATTTATAAAATCTATCTAATCTTCAAAATGTTTTTCTTAATTAAAATATCATATTACCCAAAAATACAATTTCTGTTTTATCAAATAAAAATCCAAATCATTTATAATGTGAAAAAAATAAAGTGTAAATAATTACACTAATATATTTATAATATAAATATATATACATATATATTAATATTATTAAATTCTTGATATATATCCCTTTATTACACCATCAAACACCGCAATGGTAGGGTCCGTGATGCTATGATTTTCATGGGGTGCTTCAATGTACGAGGTTCAGTCATTGATATTCATGAGACTAAGATTATCTTGTAAATAGATTATCTTATGCTTTAGTTGGATCTCATCATGGCATTGGTCATGGGAAAATCCAAGTAATACAATCTTCATAGGATTATCTTATAAATTGACTTTATAGGGTACAATATTACTAGACGATTCCATCATTTCTGTTGTATATTTCATTTTTATTTTTTAAACCCATATATTTATTATCATAACCTCTCTCCCGGGGCCCATGCTGTGACTACCCTGAACCAGCCTCGGATAGGCCAAGGGGTGGTGACTAGTTCCATTTAGGAATATTCCACAAATGGGGGCATTTTTTAAGTACTTCTACACATGTTCGTAACTCAAAGCCATGGGGTGTGGAGAGTGTAAACACTATGTAACGAAAATGAATGCATAAACTACATCCCAACAACAGAGTACGATAAAAAAACAGTTTTAAATTTAAATCGTTTTAGAATATGAGGCACAAAAAAGAAGATAGCAGTAAAGTCTGACCTGCAACAATGGTACTGAAGTGGTTGTAGGAAGCGTGCAGAAACACATCATCTCATCTGATCTCACAAGGCCACATCGAGTCCTAGTCATAGTCCAACTCTACCTAGGACTCCACCAAAGTATCGGTCATCTATACAAGACTAGAAATGTGTAGGAAAATACTATGGAGGGGTGACTAAAACAATACTTAATAGGGGGCCCCAAAAACCACAAAGTAAAAGAACACAAAGGGAACACAACAAAGAAGATACAGTTATATCAACACTTGTATATTCTCATACATATACCATGAAAATACAGATATACTCATTTCAAACACTACTAATCGTGAATTCCCAACCTCATAAAAATCATCATTATTCTTATAGTAGGTACAAAAGGTAACACATAAAACTAGAAGATCACACTCCAATAGCTCATCCATCATAGATGTCTCCTGTTTGATTGGTAAACTCCATCGGGAAAAAATCTACCATTATAAATTGTAAATATGAAATATTGTGCTCTCTCGGGAAAATTATAATAGTTTTAGCTCTAGTGTGAAGTACCAGAGGTTAATTCACCCCTATTATGGGCCCAACACAATATTACGAAAAACCATGTGGAGAGGTCTGCCCTCACCACTACACACAAATCAAGGATATGTTCTCTTAACCATCTCATTAAACATATGTCACTTCTATAAGGAGTATCTCTCTTCTCAATCCATAGAGGGATCTCTACTTATTATCTAGGTATCGTTCTCATAACAAGTATAGGACTACTTTTAGTAACTGTTTCTGAAAGATGAGGGAGCACCAACTCCGAGGGAGGGCCCATTCCCCATCGCTACTTAGGACAGGGGAGTGAAAATCTATAAGTGAGGACATGTACCTTTATCCCACAAGGGAGTAAGAATCATGAATTAATTGTAACCATATTCCAAATGGGAGAATGACTTCATATGTTGAGGACCAACACCCTACCCAGTAGGGGATTTATACTTAGGGACTTGAAGACCCATGCCCTGGTATGATAGGGGTAGTACCAACACTGTCAGTTAAAGTGTGGAGGACCTGTGCCCTGGAACAATAGGGGAGTACTTACTCTTATCATAGAAGAGTTGCACCCTACCTGGTTGTGGAGTTCTAACTCACTGTATGTTAGATATGTAGGACCAGCTTTCTTGTCCTATAAGGGAGTACTGACTCCATAAATAGAGGACCCACTCACTGGTCCCACAGAGGAGTACATACTCTTCCTTCATGAACATCTCGGGGAAGCCTCACCATAGTATTTCATGGGAGTAAAACTTCCAGAGGAAGCTTCAAAACAGAACAAACCCACTCCCACAACATGGGGAGTCCCAACATTACAAAACAAGTTGATTCCCGCCCAAGAGTGGTTGTACTGGGAGGACCTATTCCAAAAACCACTAGTTTATCTATCAACATCCAAAAAAACTCACATGGAATATCTCAAAAGGAATGTCTCGTCGCAAGGGTCCCAATGCCATAAATAGATCTTCAAACAGAAGCTATGTTTGAATGTTATGAGCATTTTAGTGAAAAGGGGCTAGTGGGGTTTTGGTCTGGTCGGACCGACCCGACCCAGGTTCGTCCCAATCTACCGGGTCATCCTCCTCTACACCAGATGGTCCTAGTCCACTGCTGGCCTAACACTTTCTTGTTGGGGCCAACCCACTATTGGCCCTGTCCAACCTGGCTATGCTTGGCCTGCCAGTTCCAGCCCAGCCTAATAAGACGTGGGTCGGTTCATCCACTAAGAAATGACAAATGCCGCATCCCCTTCGTGTCATGCGGCCGGCCCAGCCAGCCACCGACCTCGCACATGCCATGCGGCCTGAGGGGCGGGACAAGATCACCACTACAACTTCATGTAGTGTATCCTATGAAATGGTATTCCACAAAAATTTGATTTCCACCACCATCACAGTACATTGGTGGCCTCTTCCATGGGCCACCTAACTCTTTATGGTGGTATGTTTCAATATCCGAAAAATGCCTATGACCATCGTGTTGTGTTCTTCATCCCAATGGGATTCAATCTTCGTTGAGACCCCTTCTACCAGAAAACTATTATTTGATGGTATCTCATATACCACTTCAATCCATCTATCATTGTCAACATCGCACTTGCACTAGGTCATAATGAGGTTGGATCTTTGATTTGGGATCATTGCACTGTGAAACGGATGCACAACGATCTTTTGTTCATAATCTCTTGAAGAACGTGATGTACGTGCAGGTCAAAGGGGAGAGTAAAACCAAATAGAAAATTTATGAACATATATCTTTCATCGCTCGCCATGACGTTAATCTGCTTCTTTATGAAGGACCAATAAAACAAATCCAAATTAGAAGAAAATCCCCAAGATCAAAACCTGCAATTGAATCCCTCCCGCAAGGAAAATTTAATCGCAGGTCAACCTATTTGTGTGTTGATCTATGTTCATTATTTAGAAATCAAGAACGAGAAAAAAATTGAAATACAACCACCCAACATGGATTTGAATAAACCATCAATGAAGACATTTCTTTCTCTATCGTTCACTGATCCTCAATCGTTGATTCGTTGGACCCACTTCTCTTTCGATCCAAGATCCGACATCGATTAAGTATTATTCATCGAGTGGGCCTCTCATCTTTATCATAGGGAGTTTCATTGATTATGTAAATACACATGGAATTTTTAGAAAGGTATTACTAAAATAAATATTCACGTTGCATAAAAAATTTATTTGAAATATTTTAATGATGTTTACGTCCAAAATCAATCTTTTTTTGTCTAGCCTATATTGGGCGATGTTAGGCCGCACCTAAGGTGAATTCAAAATTATGGATGCAAAGGTGACCTCATATTTTTAATCTGAGAACCCTTTATGAAGATATTAGATTTCAAATTTCTCTCTGAGCACCTTTAATTAAAAACTGAACATTGTTCAATGACTCATTCCGGGCACACAGTTCTTTAAAATCGCACATTGTCTCATTGCCTAGTTTGGTAATTTTCCAAAAAAACAGATAAATAGACTCAAGAAAATATGAGTCATTACAACCTCTCCCACTTTAAGGATTTTCATCACTGTAAAGAAGAATCCTACAATCAACGGAGGAAAAATAATCTCCCTACTAGACTCCCAAGCCATGGAGCTCACTAAAGGCCCCTATGTTGCTTACAAGGACACACTCAGAGGAAACACTAAGACCAACCACCCTCATGTCCAATTTCTTCTAGGCCAACACTATGCCACAACTAGGACATGTCTCTTTTTCTATGTCATGTGGGAAAACACCAAGCATCGCGGTCCTTCTACTGTCATGGGCTCTAGCAGCTTACATCCACACTAACTTGATGAAGATACTAATGAAACTCCATAGTTCACATCAACCTGTTCCTATGCTAGAAAACTCTCTACCACCATTGATTATTCCATCATTCCAACATATGTGGGAATGTATAGAGGAATCACAGAAGCACTGATCTCTTAGCGTAAACCTTACTTGAAAGTCTGATCTTTGAAAAACATGTCTCTCACTATGTTCAGGGAGTATCAAAACATGTCTGTGAACCTCTCCAAAAACTCATCCACTGTCATGTTTCCCTTCTGATGCTACATAAGATCCTGGATACAAACTGACCTCAATATGGTTGGCTAAAACACTCCTATAAATTGTTTCTCAATCTCCTCCCAAGAGAGTGTCTCTTCATCATCTGACTATATCAACAAGCACTACCATCATCCCCACTGAGCCCTAAAGAATGCTCATAGTTAGGAAAAACATATGGTCAGGATGTGTCCTCAGTAAGCGGAAAACTTGAGTTACCACTTTGAGCTAGTCATTTGCTGCCTGGGGGTCAGTGTCACCCTAATATCTCAAAGGTCGCTAACTTTGGAACTCATGTAGCACACTCAGCCTATGCACATCCTCGGCCTGAACTGCCTATAAAACATGCTACTCTATGGGTGGTGGTACCACCGATAGACCACCCAGAGGGAATGCCTCAGAACTAGTGACCTACACTGAAGCCTCCTCATGGGGCTGATCGTTATCACTACGACACTATAGAATCCTATCTGACTATCGTCGTGGAGGCATACTGATATGGACCAACATGAACCACGATTAAAAGAGTATATCTAGAGAGATGACTCAAGAAGAACATGGAAAACACAAACCATTCCTATATGATGAATGTACCATTTATTTCCCAACTACTAGTTTCTTAATGTACCAAGTCAAAAAACAGGTGATCTGAGTCCCAATGAATTGATATGTACGTCACCGCACAGACACTTGAACCTATGGCCTGAGAGTCGAACTTGAAACATCTTAACACAACAGATATGTAGGCCAAACCAAGATCACTGAATCTTGGTCCCCATGTTGAACGAACCCACCTTTGATACCACTCTATCACAACCCATCCCACAGGGCCCATGTCGTGACTACCCCATGTCTGCCTCTGATAGGACAAGGGATGTCGACTACCACTGAGTTGGCATGTCCAAAAAATGGGAGGCATTTACCTAAAAACAGGAACACACCTCCCCAACTCCAAGACACAAGGGCTGGAGAGTGAAAAAACTATGCAAATAAAATCCATGCATACACAACAACACAAAAAAATAGTACAAGGGAACACTAGAGGAAAAATGGATTTTTTGTGACGGGATTAAATACCATCGCAAAAGGTCTGTCCAAGAGGTTATTTGCGATGGGGGTAATGACCCCTAGAAAATAACCAACTACTTGCAACGGGATTTCATCTCTCGTCGCAAATAGTTTGGCACAGATAGCACGCCAAACCGCACGAAGGTTATTTGTGACTATGGGATCCCACCGTCGCAAATAACTGATGACAGTTTATCATTTTTTGCGACGGGAAAACTTTTGCGACGGGGCTAGTCTCAAATAACAGGCGGCGGTTTATAGCCTTTTTGGACGGGATGTTGTCTCGTCACAAATGGTGTGTTGGCAGGGACTATTTGTGACGGGTCTCGTCGCAAATAACTTTTTAACCGCCAATAGTAATTAATGCGTGCGTAAGTATTTGTGACGGGTCCCGTCGCAAATAATCTATCCTATATATACCCCCATCTGTTTTTCCTCTCATTCCTCTGAAATTTTAGATCTTGTTTCTCTCTAAACTCGGATTTTAGAGAGAGAATTTTTCTAAGTTAATTTTTTTTTGTTCATGAAGGAGTTGTGAAGCTGTCTCTATCAATAGAAAATCAGTCTTAAAGGTATTTATGTTTTTTTAATTTATTATTTATTTCATTTTTTATGTTAATTTTTTTTATTGTTGATTGTTGGTAATTAAATTAAATTTAAATTGTTTTCTCATTAGTATTTATTTGTACTAATAAATTGAAATTTTTAGTATTGATTTTTAATAATGAGTACTAATTATTAATTATTAACGATAACTAGTAATGTATATAATTAATTTTTAGTAATTAATAATAATTGGTAATAAATATCAATAAATAGAAATAAATTGGAATAATTAGTAATAATTAGAAATAATTTGTAATTATTATGAATTATTAGGAATAAATATTAATAATTAGTAATAATTAGGAAAAATTAGGAAAAATTAGGAAAAATTAGGAAAAATTAGCAATAATTAGTAATAATTAGCAAAAATTAGTGATAAATAGCAATAAATAGCAATAATTAATAATAATTAGTAATAAATTGTAATAATTAATAATAAATACTAATAATTAATAATAATTACTATTAAATACTAATAATAAGAAATAAATAATAATAATTACGAATAATTAGCAATAATCAGAAATAATTACCAATAATTAGAAATAAATAGCAATAAATCACAATAATTAGCAATAATTTAGAATAATTAGTATTAATTCGGAATAATTAGGAATAATTAGGTATAATTAGCAATAATTAGCAATAATTCGCAATAAATAGCAATAATTAGTAATAACTAGAAATAAATAGTAAAAAATAGGAATAATTAGTAATAAATAGGAAAAATTAGTAATAAATAGGAATAATTAATAATAATTAGGAATAATTAATAATAATTAGGAATAATTAATAATAATTTGTAATAAACTGTAAAAGTTAATAATAAATTGCAATAATTAGTAACAAATTGTAATAATAAGTAATAAATACTAATAATTACTAATAATTACTAATAAATACTAATAATTAGCAATAACTAGCAATAATTAAGAATAATTAGAAATAATTAGCAGTAAGTTGCAATAAATTGCAATAATTAGAAATAATTAGGAATAAATAGAAATAGTTAGTAATAAATAGAAATATATACCAATAATTAGCAATAAATAGCAATAATTAGTAAAAAATAGAAATAAATATTAATAAATTGGAATAATTAGTAATAATTAAGAATAATTAGTAATAATTAGGAATAGTTACAAATAATTTGGAATAAATACTTATAATTAGTAATACTTACAAATAATTAGTAATAATTAGGAATAATTTCGAATAATTAGCAATAATAAGAAATAATTAATAATAATTAGTAATAAATTGTAATAATTGGTAATAAATTTTAGTAATTAGTAATAAATACTAATAATTAGTAATAACTACTAATAATTTGTGAAAATTTCTAATAAATAGTAATAATAAGGAATAATTAGCAATAATTAGCAATAATTAGGAATAATTAGCAATATTTAGGAATAATTAGCAATAATTAGGAATAATTAGCAATAATTAGCAATAATTAGCCATAATTAGCAATAATTATCAATAATTAGCGGTAATTAGCAATAAATAGGAATAAATTGTAATAATTAGCAGTAATTAGAAATAATTAGGAATAATTAGAACTAATTATCAATAATTAGAAATAAATAGAAATAATTAGTAATAATTAGTAATAATTAGAAATAATTAGGAATAATTAGCAATAATTGGGAATAATTAGTAATAAATTGGAATAAATTGGAATAAATAGGAATAATTTGTAATAATGAGTGATAAATTGTAATAATTAGTAATAATTAGTAATAAATAGTAATAAATTGTAATAAATATTAATAAATACTAATACTTAGTAATAAATAGTAATAGTTAGTAATTAATATTAATAATAACTTTTAAATAAGATTAATTAGTAATAATTAGAAATAAATACAAATAATTAGGAATAAATACTAATAATTAGTAATATTTTTGCCATAATTAGTAATATTTAGCTATAATTAGTAATAATTCGCAATAATTAGTGATAATTAGCAATAATTAGGAATAATTATCAATAATTAGTAATAATTACTAATAAATAATAATAATTAGAAATATATACAAATAACTAGCAATAATTATAAATAAATAGTAATAAATAGTAATAATTAGATTTAATAAGATATAATTAGTAATAATTAGTAATAATTAGTAATAATTAGTAATAATTAGTAAAAATTAGTAAAAATTAGAAATAAGTTGATATAATTTGATATAATTTGATATATTGAGATATAATTGGTAATAATTAGTAATAATTAGTAATAATTAGTAATAATTAGATATAATTAGAAATAATTAGTAATAATTAGTAATAATTAGTAATAATTAGTCATTATTAGTCATAATTAGTCATAAATAGTCATAATTAGACACAATTAGTCACAATTAGTCATAATTAGTCATAATTAGTAATAATTAGTAATAATTAGTCATAATTAGTAATACTTAAATATAATTAGATATAATTGTCCTTTCTTGGTTGATTACCTTGCACGTAGTGTTGCAATAGGAAAAACCAAGTCATGCCTTTCTCATCTATAAGAATTACCTCACATAACCCTTTACATAGACCATTCTTCCTTAAAAATTTAAGGGAAATATATTGATGTCCCTTCAAATTTTTAAGGATGAATGGTCTATGTAAAGGGACTGAGATGATTTTTAGAGATGAGAGTGACATTACTTTGGTCGTCCTATTGCAACACTACTTGTGAGGTGATAAACAATGCAAGGACAATTATAGTGTTTACATTGGAAATGGCGAACACAAACTATTTATTGCACATAACCTGACAATTACCGACCTTTGAGATTTGAACTTTTTAAGAATAGAGCAAAGCCTGTTGTGAATATTAATAATTTTAATATTTTATAAATTTTTTATTATATTAATAATATTAATATTGTCTTTTCATAAATATGGATAATATAATTTTTTTATTAGTAATAATTAGATATAATTATAATTAGTATACAAAAACTACATTGATAGTGAAGGGAAAATTTTTATTCATATCCACAACGATGATTACCAAATTTACTTTAATTATTCAAGTAGTTATCATTTTGCTAAGTATTACAAAGTATAGCTAAATTAGTAATAATTATAAATAAATAGTGATAAATAGTAATAATTTATTAGGAACAGTTATAAAGAAATTTTAATAAATTTTATTAAATTCCAAGAACCTGGAACAATTTTCAGTGGATTGATGGCACTCCTTTTGCTCGATGACTTTTATCCTTTCAACTCTCACCGACTCAAAACAATATGAAAAATGTGCTGCTACATAGGCATATTTAATCTCATATACATGAGATTGGATATGCATTCATTGGATCATATTTTTTATAATGTTTTAGGTGGTGACAGATGAAAAAACATGATTCATCGACGAAAAGGGGGCTCTTTTTTCCAACCACCCATCAACATGCATCTTTCTCACACTGAAATCACAATGAAGAATCTGGTCGGAGATATGTATATTCATTCTCGTGCATACGAGAATTCATATTTGTACCTCTGACGAGATTCTTCATTGTGATTTCAGTGTGACAAAGATGCAATTAAATGCACCGTCAGACAAAAGAGTAGTCATTAATCCACTAGAAATTGGGTTGCCTTTAATTAATGGTAATTATTAAGAACTAGTAGTAATTATTTATATTCTTTCTTCAGATAGTATTTTTATAATTTAAAATTATTCAAAATAGTGATGATTTTATATTTTGTAGAAAAATATGGAACAAGGAAGTCGACATCAGTCATTATTAGATGATGGCGCTTGGAAAAATCAGTGCTAAAATCCAAATGGTTCTAGTTTAAATCATGTATATATTTAGGGTTTTGTAGCTTTCATAGAATTTGAATCATCAAAACCAGAATATGTTTTAGAAGGCACAATTAAGTGTCCTTGTAAAAAATGTGCTACGAGAATGGTTGACACATTTGACAATGTTGGGGGACATCTCTTGGGGTTTGGTTTTCAATCATATTATGTTTTGTGGTATCAACATGGTGAATGCAGTTCCAGAAAAGATCATAATAACTTGATTCCAGATTCATCACAATTCCAAAATTTAGTACATAATGTTGCCGGTCTACCTATTCAACAAACCGAAACTCACGATGATATTAATTTAACTCCTGAGTTGGAACCATCTGAATTTTATGAGTTGTTGTGGTCTGCTGAGGATGCATTATATCCAGGTTGCAAGATAAGAAAATTAGAAGCGTTTGAAAAATTCATGGCTATTAAATCAGATAATACAGTGTCAAACAACTATTTTGATCAGATATTTTCTTTGGTTAAAACATTGTTACCTGAAGGAAACTTGATTCCTGCAAATTACTATGAGAGAAAAAGGATGGTCCTTAATCTAGGACTTAGTTATCAGAAGACTCATGCATGTGAAAATTACTACATCATATATTCTAGTGAAAATGAGTTGTTGGATTTTCATCCAACGTGTGGACAATCGAGGTATAAAGAAGCTCAACTAGTGAAGTCTGGATCGATTCCTGTAAAACAGTTGAGATATTTCCCCCTTACACCTAGGCTGCAACATTTATTTATGTCTAATAACACAAAGTCAATGTTTCCATGGCACAAAACCAATATTTCAACCAGTAAAAGCTTGAATCATCCATCCGATGGTGATATATGGTAAAATTTTGATCTTTTGCATCTTTCTTTTTATTTAGAAGATGGAAACGTGCGATTGGGTATTTCTAGTGATGGTTTCTATCCGTTTGGTTCTTATAGTAGTCAGTATTCATGTTGTCCTGTCTTTATAACTCCATACAATCTACTTCCTTGGATGTTAATGAAGTATCCCTATATCTTTTTGATCTTATTATTCCCAGGACATTCGAAAAAGCATATTGATGTTTATTTGAAACCATTGATTGATGAGTTAAATGCATTCTGGAGTAATGGTGTCAGTATATATGATGTGGCTGTAAAACAAAATTTCACATTAAAAGCTGCATTGATGTGGGCGATTATTGACTTTCCGGCATATGGCATGTTATATTGCTAGATTACACATGGTCTGAAATTAGGTCCTTACTGTATGAAAGATAACAATGATTTTTTTCACTTCAATGGAAAAAACCTTGCTATTTTGACTGTCAGTGAAGATTTCCTCAAACTGATCATCCTTTTCGAAGAAGAAATCTTATTTTAGAAAAGACATAATTGAAAGGGATGAACCTCCAAAAATGATCTCACTTACAGAGTTAAAATAATTTGTATTTTTATTACCTCCCATACCATTTGGGCCAATAGTAAACCAGCAAAAAATTCATTGCTTTGGTAAGGTACATAGTTGGATAAAACAAAGCATTTTCTAGGATCTCCATCATTGGTCTAATTAGTTTTTTCGCCACATGTTGGATATCATGAACCTTGACAAGAACTATTTTGAAAATTTATTTCATATAGTTTTGGATACACCAGGTAAGACCAAAGATATTGTAAAAGCACGATTAGATCATGCCCAAATTTACAGGCGACCAGAACTTGAACTATATTAAAATGTCACGTCATAGAGGATAATGAAGCCAAAAGAAGCTTATACACTATCCAAAGAGAGTCATTTATTAATTTTTCAATTTATTGCAGATTTAAGACTTCGAGATGGTTATGCATCCACTTTGGGCATATGTGTTAAGAAAGGTCATATTACCGAATTAAAAAGTCATGATCGTCATGTTATAATGGAAATACTTATGATAATTTGATTCATAGGTTTATTGAATTATATGATTTGGGATTCGATAACAGACATATCATATTTCCTTTGAGACATTTATGCAGTGACAACTGACTATGATGCACTAAGAAAACTGGAAGAAGATATTGCTGTAATTATAAGTAAACAAGAAAAAATCTTCCCAACTATTTTATTTGACCCAATGGAACATCTAATATTAAATTTTCCACATGAAGCTAAATGTGGAGGTCTAGTAGAGTTTCGATCGATGTACCCATTCGAGAGGTGCATGTAGAAATTGAAGAAAAATGTTTGTAACATAGCATCAGTTGAAGGCTCAATTGCTAATGCTTATTTGAAAGAGGAAATTGCTTTTTTCGGCTCTCACTATTCTGAATCTGAATATACCTCAAAACAAAACCACATGAGACAGAACAAGGGAAATGTTAATGATGAAATGAAAAATAATCTCTTAGTTTTTAATCAGCCAAATCTTGGCTTTGGTGGAGTTTAAGAATGATGGATTTCAAACAATGAACATCACATAGATTATACATATGCTCTGGTCAACTATGAGGAAATGACAACATTTGTACTGTGAGTTCTTCTATCACTTATTCTATAATTTATATTACAGTTCGTAAAATTATATTATTTTTAGGTTATATGATAATCATATCATGAAACAACTTCAACAAATTACAGTAGATTCTCTTGAAGAACGCAGAAAAAAAAATTTTCTATGGTTTCAAAAGCTGGTAACATAAATTATTGATGGTTTAATATCAATTTAGTTTACTATTTATTATATTGATAATTGTTTTACAAATTTTCTGGTGTCTCAACATGCTGATAAAATTGATAAGCAGTTGTGTATATTGAGTATCCCACCATCCAAAATGGTTAAATCATATAATTCATATGTGGTGAGTGGTTTGTGATTTCATACACGTACATATGGGGAATAAAAAAAACAATGGACAATGGCGTATTTTTGAGAGGATCGTATCATATAGAAACTAATTTTGACTTTTACGGCATTCTAGATGAAATTATTGACCTATGTTATCTTGGAAAAAATTACATAATTATGTTTAAATGTCGGTGGTTGGATACTAAGAGAGGCTTGTGTGTTCATCCGACTCATGGAGTCATCGATATTAAATATAAAATTCTTTTTAAAGTAAATGAACCATATTTACTAGCTCAACATGAACATCAAATTTATTATGAAAAGTATTCTGGTACTTCAAGAGACCTAGGTGATTGGTAGAGCATAATAAAAATGAAATCTCAGGAAAATAAATTTACTCAAACTGAATGTGGTTCTACTAGAGTGGAAGAAATTTAAATTTTTCAACAAACGACTCAAAATCCATTTTTTCACAAAGAAACGTGAATATCAATGAGGACACCCCACAATTAAGTGTCCATGGTGATGAAGATGTTAATGATGTTACAAATTAAATTGATATGAAAAGGGATGATGAATGTGAAACTCATATGGATATTGATGATGCCGAGGTGGAATACTAAGTCATTGACATCGTTAGATATGAAGATGTTGTTGAAGGTGAAAATTGGAATAGTTAAATGATGGCTATGATAATAACAAATATATATATAGTAGTTATTTTCAACTATCTACTAACAACAATAATTTTGTGTTTTAGATGGACTCTGATATATTGTGTGAGTGAGAGGAGGATGAGCTACATTTGGATGAGGGGGATGTGGGATCATATGACCCTCATCCTACTAGAGGTTTAGGACGTACGCGGAGGGGGCTCGGTCTTGCACGAATGATGATTCCTGAGCATATCCCTGAGTGATGTCCACATCTTTGATTCGATACACACAAACACACGGAGGTATGGTAACATTTATATTTTAGTTATATTTCATTATTTTATTTATATATATACTTATTTTTTGATTATTTAATCTTTTTTCACAGTTTTGTGCATGTATTTGTTGGATAGGGGAGTGCTATCTTGCACAATTATTTTTCTCAGTCATGGACCACATGGGAACAGATTCCCGTTGATGTGCATCTCGTCATTTACAATCATTGGCTGGTACGAAAATAAATAATATTAACTTTGAAATTCATTTTATTAATAACTTGATATTATAAATTATTTGTAGGGTTTATGGTATCCCATCGATGATAGCATGTCTGAAGTTATCCATGCAGCATGGGAGGTGGTTATTCGTGAGCATTTGCGTCAATTTTTTTCACAATTTGAAAAAGGCATCTATTAAGAAAGAAGGAGGCACATTATTTGATGAGTCTTGTAAAGCCCACCGACCAGAGTACATTTCATCTCAGGTTTGGGATGGACTATGTGCACATTGGTTGGGTGGTGGATTTCAGAGTAGTTCTTATTTGGGTCAGTAGAACTGGGGGAGACAGGAGGTGACACATCGAGCTGGTAGTCGTACATTAAGTATGCATAGAGAGCATCTAGTAAGTATTTTTTTAATATTTTATATAACTTCAAATATAAACATTTTATTTTATATTCATATAGGCCTTCGAGCATCTAGATATTAAAGAGTACGATGTTTATCAGAGGATATACAGTGATCTAACCACCGGAGATATTAAAGGTGATCGCCCGAATCAGATTGTTCTTAGTCTTATTTTTTTTCAGTTTGACAATTAACTACATAAAATATTTTGACAATTTTAATTTTAAATTGGAATTTAAGGAGTCATATGTGGCTGAGACTTCTCAGACACAGGATGAGGGTCAGAACGAGGCGACTGATCATACCAGTGCCCACCATTTCGATGAGGCAGTATGGATACAGGTGACTCAGTATGGCTTTGAGAAGGGCCGAGTAGTTGGTATCAGCTCTCATGTGACTCCAGGTACTTATTATAGTACTTCTGTGATGTCGGTGTCCAGCTCGAGAGGAGCTCGTGGAGAGGCATCATCTTCTGGCTCACAGTATGAGGAGCAGTTCTGATCTCAGAATGACATTATAGAGAGTTTGCAGAAACAACAAGAAGAGATATATTAGCAGCAGCATGAGTAAGAGATGTGTCGATGGCAGCAGCAGCAGCAGGAGCTTGAGGAGGAGATGCATCGATGGTAGCAGCAGCATCACAAGCAGATAGAGTACATGCACCATCTGACTCGTAGTTTAGGGATGGAGTTTCCTCTACCAGCTTCTTCAGCTCCTCCACCTCCTCCAGAAGACGCCCCCCAGTGATTTTTTATGTCAAAAACATTTGAATATAAATTTTTTTAATATAATCTATTTACATTTTTTGTCCATTATATCGGTGCGATTATTGCATAATTTAATTTTTAATATTTCATGATTTGTTTTTGTGAATATTGAGCATTTTAATATATTTTATTTTTTTATTATTTTAATAATATTAATATTATTGTTTTTTTAATGATAATTTTTTAAATATATTTTTTAGTATTATATTTTTAACATTTTTTTATTTTACTAATAATAATAATAATAATAATAATAATAATAATAATTTTTGAATTCTTTAATATTTTTTTTGAGAATATTTATATTTAATTATTTTTTTATTATTTTAATAATATTAAAATTAATTTTTCAATAATCATAATAATATTTGTTGATTTTAAAATTTATTTATTATTTGGGATGGGATCTTATGTGATGGTATCCCATGGCAAATAGTCTAAATAATTTTTCTTAAAAAAGGTATTTCTGACGGGATTACGGGCCCATCGCAAATACTTTTTGCAATGGGCCAGTCACAAATAGTATGAACAAATATTTTCAAAAAACATTTGCGATGTGACTATAGGCACGTCACAAAAAAGTATTTGTTACAGTCCCATCACAAATGAGTTTATATATATATAGTATATAATGGGAGACTTATTTGCGATAGTGAAGATTCTCGTCGCAAAAATGTTATTTGCGATGGGGCCCCGTCGCTAAAGCCTACTTACGACGAGATGTCGTCACAAATAACCCGTCACAAATACCTTGAATTCTAGAAGTGGAATGTAAAGTGTTAAAGTGAAACTGGGCCATAATATGATCCCACTAAAAGAAATACGGTTGTAATGTCTGACCTACATCAAGGGTACTGAATCTGTTGTAGGACGCTACTGAAAACACATCGTCTTGTATGATCTCACAAGGCCTTATTCGGTCCTTGTCTTAGTCCTGCTCTGCCTAGAACTCCACAAAAGCTTCATTTATCTTCATAAGACATGACAAATGTGGGAAAATCCCATGTAAGGGTGAGTAAAACAATACTCAGTATAAGACCACGAAAACCACAAAGTAAAAGACCACGAAGGAATCACCACTAAGAAGATACAATTATCTCAACAGAAGTATATGCATATAAATATACCAATAACATCCAAATGTAATAATTTTAGACACTAAAAGTCATGAGGTCCCAACCTTATAACCAGTATTGGTGGTCTCATCGTAGGTTTCCCTGATCACACATAAAACATAGAGATCGCACTCCATGAGCTCATCCAACCAAGATAGAACCCATCCAAGAAGTACACTCCATCGGGAACAACTCTACCATGTGGAATTGTACATCTGAGGGAATTTTCACACTCATGAACATTCTACATGGTTCTTCTTCATTGCTCAACACTAAAGGTTTAGTCATCACTATCTTATACCCAAAACAAGACTAAGAGAACCCAAGTAGAGAGGCCCTCCCTCACCGTTGTACATAGATGAGGGAGCTTATTCCTAACCATCTTGAGAAACCTCTATTTATCCTATAAGGAGTGTCCCACACCTATGTCTATTGAGATATATCTAGTTCTTATCTTGGTACCATTCTCATAAAGTTTATTTGTCGCTTCTCGTAACTGTTTTCTATAGCCGAGGGACCTCCAACACCAAGGGAGGACCTGGTCCCCACCACTACTCAGGACGTGGGAGTTCAACTTTGTAATAGAGGACCTACACCTTGATCCCATAGGGGAGTAAGAATTATTTAGTTAAGGAAATGCACCCTACCGTATAGGGGAGTTCTACTTAGTGACTAGAGGACCTAAACCATGGTATGACAGGGGAGTACCAACCAAGGAAACTCATGTGTGGAGGACTCATGCCCTGGAATAATAGGGGATTATCGACTCCTATCATAGGGAACCCACACCCTACCAGGAATGGGAGTTCCTACTCTATGTATGTTACATATGGATGACCCATGCCCTAGTCCTACCGGGGAGTACTGACTCCACAGATAGGGGACGCACTCCCTGGTCCAAAAGGGGAGTACATACTCTTACTTCATGAACAAATCCAAGAACCCTAACACTATCCCTTTAGGGTATTAACACCCCCATAGGATTTTAACCAATGGGAACTAAACCTCTCCCACAATGTGGACAGTACCAAATTTACGAAACATGCTGATTCCCACTCATGTGTGCTTGTACTGGGAGGACCTACTCCCCAAACAACTAGGTTGTCAATCAACATCCAAAAAACTCATTTAGAGTACCTCAATAGGATCATCTTGTTCCAAGGTTCCCAGCATCGGAGATGGCTCATTAAATAGATGCTTCATATTAAAGTTAAAAGTATTTTAGAAAAAAAGGGTTGTTGGGGTCTGGGTTTGGTCCGACCCTACCCGGGTCCGACCAGACCTGCTGTTTCGACCCGTACTACTAGGATGTGGTCCAGTTCATCCACCTCGAATATGGAAACCATTGTGTCCCCTCCGTGTCACCCGGTCGGCTCGGCTGACCTCTGACCTCGCAATCCCCCCACTGCCTGATCCGCGAGTCCAGCTCATTGTTGCGACTTTGAGCTACAGTTCCTCTAAAATGGGTAGCCGCATAAATGTGGTTTCCACTACGTGCCACCAATTTCCTCTTCTGTAGTCCACTAGACATGCTCTGGTGGTCTGTTTTCCAATACAGAAGAATACATGTGACCCTTGTGTCGTGTTCTTCAATACTATGGGCTTGAATTCTCATTTCGACCCCTTCTGCCAAAAACTGATCATTCGATGGTAGCTCACATTCCGCTTCGATACGACGGTCACCATCATCATCGCACATCTTCTAGGTCTTCAGAAGACTGGATCATTGATTTTCGATCATTTCTCTGTGAAATGGATGTGCAACAATTTGTTGTTTATAATCCCGTGAAGAACAAGAATAATTTGTGGTTCAAAGGGGAGATGAAAACCAAATAGTAAATCAAGGAATAAACCTCAACCATCGTTCATCGTTGTGTTAATCCACTCATGTTAGAAGGACCTAGAAAATTAATCCAATCTAGAAGAAAAATCTCCCATATCAAAACCCTTAATAGAATCCCTCCTGTAGTGACGATCGAACCATGGATCAACTAGTTCGTGTGTGGATCTATCTTAATGATTTAAAAATCAAGAACTGGAGAACAAAATCGAAATAAAAACACCCTATATATATTTGTTTTAACTTTTTATGAAGATATTTTAATTTCCATCATTCATTGATCCCCAATCTTTGATTTGTTAGATCCACCTTTCTTTTGATCCAATCCCTGGTTTCAATTCACCATGTTTCTTGGTGTTCTTCGTTGAGAGGGTGTGTTCTATTTCTCATAATAAATTTCCAAGGCTATGGAAACAACCCTAGAATTTTGATAAATGTATTATTAATGGAATGATTCACGCTTCCTCAAAAATAATTTTATTTAAAATATTTTAATAAATTTTTCATCCAAAATCTAAAATCATTGTCTTGCCCACACCAAATGATGATGGGCCCTGCCTAAAGTAAAGTCCCTATACCAGATGCTACGGTTCGATCATATTTTTGTTCTTGGAGAACTTTAGAAGATATTAATGTTTAAATTTATCACCTAAGCACTTTTAGTTAAAAACAAAATTTTATTAAAAGATTCATTCAAGGAACATTGAGCCTTAGAATCACCCATCATCTCTACACCTAGTCTTGTAATTTTCCCATGATTTGTCTAAAAATAAACTCAGAAAAATATGAGTTGATAAACTTATACTTATCATATGATCCATGTTCACATGATTTCTATAACTATAACAGGGAATTTATTTCAATCTCAATGGGAATTTTATTTATAAATGTTTAGGTCATTGCAGCCCTACTAGAACATGTTAAAATGTAAATTTTTTCATCCATTGTCTTACCTGACCAAATATAATCAATAGCTTTAACTCAATCAACTATATTATAGGGTCCTTAAATAATATTTTAAGAATATTAGCTAATAAATCATAGTTCAGGTATTGACCCTCTTGTGTTACTGATAACCTTCCAAGGGACTTGGAAATTCACACCAGGCTTCAAGGGACCCTTTGTTTGACTATATATGTCAACCACTGGATCTTTCATGTGAGATCTCAACAAATTACAAAATGTGAAATTACCTTGCAAAAATTTCACCCTGTCCTTTTGATCCCTAACATCATCATAGTAGAGCTCGTCACCTTAATGTTATTCACAAGATTTTTTTTCCATGATTTTTTCATGTCATTACTCATAAATCAATAACCTTGAGCCATGATTTACCAAATTTTCATATCCTAGTAAAAATGATATTTGAATAATCTCGATCAAAAGTATTGTTACTAGGCTATTATTTAACAATAAACTCATACAAATTCCACATGCATCATTTACATAAACTACATACACATTGTTCATAGTTTTATGACAATAAACGATAATCGTTGATGGTAAAAATCATAAGAAGAAAAGATTAAACTTGAAGAGACCTAAATAAATTTATTATGAAAAACTATAAAGGGAATCCATGGAAAAATTAATGTTCTTGATCGCTAAAAATTTCACCTGTAGAGTTTAGTCATAATTTTGATCATAAGTAAAAAAGAAATAAATATCATAGGGCCCACTTCTCTTTCTATAGTAAAATTCAATCCATTCTAACTAGAACCCCTGGTCAATGAAAATTAGAGTAATTATTTGTCACAACTCATATCAACAAGAACATGATCACTTTGTAGTGATACAAAATTTTTGGTACTGAAAACCATCTTGATTATTATGTTTTCTATCATCGAAAATCATATCTTTTAAGACTCTGATAACATAACCAATTCCTCAAGTTGGTATCTTCCTCCTAGAATCCAAATGGACCTTGGGATCCCTTTATAATGGTTCTTCCCTATAAAAAACATGTAATGTGGTCTAATTAATCTAAAATTACCCTTCTAAGACTCATAATGTAATTATAATCCTTTTAAAGAGCTTTTTCTAAGAGGTTAACTTCTCCCATTAGAGAGGCCTCACTTAAATCAAGAAGTTATTATCTTAAATCCCTGGAATTTGGGCTTTTTCCATTAATAATGGTTGACCCATAACCACTGGTTTCAACCTCTAGCCAACTCAAATATTACAAGAACGTGATTTAAATTCCCCATAAACATACTATTAAATTAGATCAGATAACATTGATGTTATGTATCCTTATACTATTCCCTTTCTCAAAGAATGAAAGTGATGTTCTATTTCTGAATCTTTTCATGGACCACACCACTTGACTTAAAATCACATGAAATAGGGAAGAAGCTTCCCAACCCAAAAATATACTAGTTTATGGTGCCAAAACCCTTCCTGGATAGCCTTTTCTCCACATCCCACTACCATATTCATCATTAAGAAATTTCAATCTTAAAAAATCATTCATGGGCCTTGGAAAAGGGAGGTAACCCCTTATCATGACCATGCATGTATTCACTATGGGCTCATTCATAAGTGCCTCTGACCCACCCAACAGAAATTTTTCTTCTTTGTAGGAATGGAACTCTAACACTGGTGATCCCACACAACACCATGGTAGAACATGCAACCATTGGGTGTTCGATGGTTTTATATGTCATGTCTTCCCCATTTCATATTCACTAATTCAGATATTTTGTATGAATTACACAACCCATATTACACCAATCCATGTGGACTGAAAAACCTTATTATTTAGCCATATATTAAATTGAATATAATTGGGGGAATAGGGTGGCACAACCCTTCATGGGCATTCATCCTTCATGTTTTTATCAAGGTCACTGGGATCCAGAACCCCCATGGAAATTCAATATTCAAAATATCAATTAAGAATGTAGGGTGTCTGAATCATTTGGTGATACTTTTGAATCAGTATATAGGGTTCACGGACCCTTCATGAGTACCCATACTTCATAAAAATAAATATATGGTTCAATATAAAATATCATAAACTATTGTTATAAATGATCTATTATATAAGACATTAAACAAAAAATGAGATGGTATAAACTAGAAAACCCAAAAAATACAACAATAGAAGGTCCAATCAAAATGACCCTAAACTAAAAAACAATATGGTTTTTAAGAATTTAAAATATCTAATTAAAGGATACATAATGATCACAAGGTTGAAAACATGAAAATGTAACTATAGGAAAAACGGCAAGTCTCTACTCATTGGATGTACACTTTGTGTAATCGAGGAAATATTGAGAAGTTATAAAATTGAAAAGGGATAACCCATGTAATAATGAAAAACAATAAGAGGGTGTATAGAGAAAAATAAAATTTCATACACATTACAAATTCCCCATAATAATTTTCTATAGAAGTTTGGGAAATATAAAAAAAGTTACCAAGCTTGTAGGGAACATTATTTTCCATTAGAAAAAATCAAGATAGTCTCTCTAAGTCCATTGAATTATTAATGAATTTTGCAACCTTCCCTCGAAGATATGTTTACCAATATTATCCTTTTACATCAGCTAATCCAAGGACATCTATAGTATATACATCAATGTGGAATCTCACTTCTATAGGAATTAATGAGCAGCTATCATGATAAGTCATTTGTTTTTCAAGAATTCAAATCAAGATGAATGGGTTTACTTTTTATTATATAGAGGGTGGGTATCCATTATAATCCATGTGATATTATGTTAATAAAATGTAATTCACATCATGAATGAATTAAATTATACCAATGATATATAATGTTAATAATATTTATTCATTGATAATGTTTTAAGGAAGTAGGAATCTCCACATTCAAGAGTCTCTCAAAGGTTAAAAACACCCAGTTCATGGCCATATAATGAAACAATATTATTTTCAAGTGAACCAACTAAACTGGAGTCATGTGAGAGGTTTAGATTGAGTGCTGAAGTACCATTTATTATGTTTCTTCTACTTCTACCTAAGAACAAATAATCTCCAATAAAGTGGATATCTCTATAGAATCATTATGAGTAGTCACTAATAATGATAATGGTGTTAGAATATAGGATGTTAGACTAGATATCAGTGCTTTATATTCTTCTATTTCTTTGGTCAAGTTGTCAATTTGAGCACTAATATGAGAGAATTTTGTATGTCTTTTCTCAACCACCAATGATGAATTCTTTATTGATATGGGAAAAGAAAATTTCATTAATGACGAAACGATCCTTATCAATATTGGAAGTTTTTATGAGGCGAATGAAATCTACACCATGATATCATATAATAGAAAAACATCCAAATCCATATACCTAAAATCAGGAAATAGTTTTCAATGGAGTTATGATTGGCAATTAAACTCTTTCATGGTAGTATCATTGATTATGGTATGGATTTAATTCTAGACTAGCCATCTTGATACTTGGTTCCCTGCAACTATTTGAGTGGGTACATCAGAAGGAGGAATGGTTTATAGAGGGTATTCAGTCATCAAATCTATTGAAATGGGGATTGTAGGAGCTGGAAAAGAAGTAACAAAAAATTCTTGTGTTATCTTCCCTCAGTCAGTTCATTGTCCTTTGATGGTTTCAATGTTCCAAACTCCTCAAAAAATCCTAGCAATGGGAGAGTCATCACTATAATGAGGGAATCTCCATAAGGACTCTTCCGAGACAAGAATCAACTCTATCATTGTCATTGTTATGGGGATCCGGGGGTCATATGATTTTTCTATGAGATAAACCATTATATTTAGTACACCACTAATATAGTCTTCCATCAATGATTTGGCATAGTCCCAAGATATGTAGATAGGTTAGTTGGATGGTTGATAGATGATATCAATATGTGAGTCATTAGGTGCCATCCTAATCTAAAATTAGTAAATGAGCCAGTGACTTCATTCTCAACAGACAACAACTATTGGAAGAGGGGAAATCATCATAATACAAAAAATTAGAACGAAAATTTGTAAGGGGTGTATGACTCATAGATAATAACCTCATCCACACGTGGTACACTAATACCATAACAAAGAGAAATTTTTTATAACCTCTCATCAAGAGAACAACTCCCTTAAAAATAAGTAGATTAGTGGGTGAAAGATATGGGATAAATATTAAAGAGTCATGCCAACTCAAAATATCAGTCCACATATTCAATCATAATAACATATACATGACCCTGAATACATTCAATATACTAGTTCATAATGAAGAATGAGGGATATTGGTAGTGTTAAGATATTTATAACACCATAAACTCTCTTATAAATCTAAAATGGCATTTTAAAGGGTTTTCCATCTATTATGGGATGTTTCCTTATAAGATACGATCAAGTAGTCGAGAACGGTGAGAAAGATACTGATGAGCTTGATTAATTGGTTGCCCCTCATCTAATTAATCTTTCATCACCAACATGCTTACTCAAATTCCAATGAATGCATCACGAGATGGAAAAATCCATCTCTTCAAAAACATGGATATAAACCCCACAAACACAAGACTCACGAATATCTCTAGTGTCACTCAGTAGCACTATGTTTCCTTCTCCTAGAAATAAAAATGGCCCAATAACGATGTTTCAAATTTTTTGGGAAGGAAATTGATGTGGTAGTAGAGTGGTTGGCCAAGACACTCTATAGTAAAGAAATATGTGCATCCACTATTTAAAAGAAACAAGTGTGCATAGGTTTAGCTCCTTTTAAAATGAATCCTTTGTAATGGCAAGAATATCTCTTTATAAGGTTTTAATTTGAACATTTTCATACCAAAAAATGGTAGTAGGAAGAAATTCATTGTATATCCCCTGAAGAGGAGGTATTCTTCTCATATGTTAAATATATATTAGGATAATCCCATATTATCAATGAGATAAATGAAAGGAATTAGTGTTAGGACACACACAACTAATCCGTACTCAATAGAGTTTTAGTTTATGATATACAACAAACTGAGATGTCAATGTATCCTCATAAAGATTAATTGTGTGTAACTAGTTAGATAATTCTGAGCTACTTTTCCTTACCCAAAATGACCATGATAAATCACCAAACATAATTCCAGGTCCCATGTCTCACTTTGATCTAAACCCACTTCTCAGATAATTCAATGTGGAATCATGTATGCACAAATTATGGCCTCTTCTTCGCAAAAGAACGTGCTTCACATGCCATAAAATTTATGAGTTTTTATTATCGTTAATCCTTCTATTTCTTGGTATCCGATGGAATTCCCATCCAAATCGCTATTCAATCCTGATTCTGATCCCTTAGTTGTTGGTCCATACAAGACCCGTAGGCTTAGAGATTGCATGACCCATAGGTCTTAGGAAATATACAGACTATACTTCGAACTGCTCCTCACCAGCTTCTTCATCGTGAAATCAGTTCTCCACCTTCACAAGGCTTTTTAGGATAGGCTTCCCTTGCAAACATGGGCTAGTCCCAATGACAATTTCATACCCTCCCTTTCCGAATAATCCTCTTAGCTTATGCTATGGTGAATTCACCAGATCTAAATCCTTATCTAGAGTCTGCTCCTTGTAGAGTCTTCCTTAATCATTTAATCACAATTTCTGGTGGCCCGAGGACCTTGTGGTGGCCTGATGTCCTTGAGGTGGCCTAAAGGCCTCGAGGGGGCCTGAAACCCTAACTGGCCTGAAGGCCTTGGGTGGTCCAAAGGCCATAAAGGACCTGAGGCCCAAACCGGTGGCCTGAAAGCCCAAATGGATGAATAGTTCCATCTACTATAGTACCGAACATTTTTTGTTACAATACTTCTATAGTATACCTAGAAATTTTGTCTCTTCCCAGTTTTCTACTCTATTCTCTTTGATGCAATTACTGAGTCCCCACCAACTAGGTTGAGGCACTTGTGTAGAACAATACATTACTGTGATGGTCAATGATGTCATGAGTTCCCTCATTGTATCCTTTGTGTATGGAAGATGTTACTTATTGAGAAGGGAGACACTATGGAATTACATTAGTGCATTAGATCCAAGGGATCTTCCATGGATCATATGTGGGGACTTAAACACCATCACAAAACTAGCTGAGAAGAAGGGAAGTTGAGTTTTCCCATGAATGGATTTTATGGATTTTGTGTAGTTCATGGAAGCCAAAGGTCTAATGGATATGGGGTACTCTGGTGATCAGTTCACATGAGGTAACAACCAAAGAGGGAGAATACGATGCTAGAGCAGGCATGAACAATTCCTAGAAATCATGAATTGCATCACCATGTATCCAATGACAGGGTATGTCATCTGGTTCGAGTAATATCTGGTCACTCTCCATTGTTTGTATCTTTGTCTCCCATTCATGACACCCTTTAAAGGTTCAGGTTCCATGATCAATGTATTTTCTTCTCTGGTTATCAATAGCTAGTTAATGACTCATGTGGAGAGTCGGCGTCGGGCTAAATGTGGGTGGTTATTCCAAGTAATATAATTCAAATCAAATAGAGTCTACAGTAATGGTAAAAGGACCTCCCTCATATCTATTAGAACATGGATGCTCTAAAATAGGATATCGAACATCATGAAGATATACTAGAGGAGGATTTTCATGGTATGGCTTTTCATGAACTATCAAATAAAATGAATAGTTTGACAGAAATGCTCCTCATCTAAGAATGCACAACTAGGGAAAGATAAAAGGTAACATGGTACGTGAGGGTGATAAGAGTACTACATATTTTTATGCATTCCTAAGGGGGAAAATATACCAAATTACGCCTAAAATATTGCTTGAGGATGGATCCTATACAATGATATAGATTTCATTGGGGGTATGGTGAATATAGTCTTCAATATACTCCAATTAGGATCGAATATGAGAATGCCAGATGGATACTCAAGACGGAGGGCTGAACATTGGGAATTGATTTCTAAACTGGCCTCTCTTCAAGAGAATAAATCGCTGGATGTATCCCATGAATATGATAAAATTCAGGCGACCATGTTGAGCCTAATCCATGGAAGTGTGTCGTGTCCTGAAAGCTTTCCTAGCCCATTCTATAAAGTCTCTTGGGAGGTATTTAATGGAGACATCATTGTAGCCATTCAAGATTTATTTCGTCGACGCATCCTCTCATAAGTTTCCAGTACTAAAACTCTTTTCATTTTTCGATTATTTAGGATCCGCCTCCCTCCTTCATTATATACCCATTAGTATGTTAAATTTTTCTTGCAAGATTATTTCTAGCATCATCAACATGAGGTCATCCAAAAACCAGCCCCAGTGGATCTCAATGGGAATACATGTCATCATGAAGGGACACTCAATCCAAGGTGCCATCACTCTATCGTAGGAAATGTTGAGATAAATCAACTTAAAAACCCATGAAACCAATATGGGTATTATGATGGACATGAATAAAGATTATCATAGAATTCAATGTGGTTTAATTAACAGAGTGCTCATGAGTATGGGCCTCTCTCACTAGGAATCTGACCTCATATTTAGATACTTTATATCCTTCTGGGTGGTGGTTTCATTTATGGGGAGAACTCATGGATTCTTCAAGGAAACATGTGGTCTATCGAAAGGTGACCCTATCTCCTTGAGTATTTTCATTCTCATGTAGGACCCTCTCAACAGCCTTATCGACAAAGGAATGTTTAGTGAAGTTATCCTCCCCTATCAAAGAAAATTGAGCCCTTCCTCCATCTCACATTTGATACTTGAAGATGATACTATTATCATCACTATTGATGGCATGTGTTATGTGCTAAATCTAAGAAGGATTCTTGGGGAGTATTGTTACTGGAGTATCTAGGTTATCAATAAGTCCAAGAGAAACCTTTTATTTCTAAAAAATGTGCTTCCAGTAGGGCTACTTATCTATGAAATTGGATGGATATGCAGTGTGGTGCATTCCTGATGGAATAACACAACACCCTTATATCATCCGGAAGAATGAGAATCTGAGACTTTGACCATGTCATGTGAAAGATTTCAGGTCGTGTACTTAAATGAAATTAATCACTACCTTTCCTTTGGGGGTTGGATAGCGCTGGGTAATAGTGCTTTGTCTGTCATCTTAGTGAATGCTCTGGCCTCCACCTCTGTATCGAAGGATGTCATCAATACCATTGACATGTTCGTGGATGGTTTTATCTCAGATACACTATCTAAAGTTAAGAGGCACTTGGTCTCATGGGATAGGATGGCCAGATCCATTTTCAAGGGTGGGGTCAATGTTAAGAGATTAAGTGACAATATTAATGACATGCATGTGAAACATGCATGGGAAATTATCGAATGACACACGATTTGTGTGAGGATCATGTCCAACTCATATAGTGGAAATGAATAATCTGCTAAAGCATAAGGCTCTCATTTTGGAACTATGATTTGTCCCCTTATCTCGATCCTCCTGTAGGACTCACGTTGGATTGAAGGAGTAGATAACATCCTCTTCTAGCATTACAATTGTGCATGATCTATGATTGGATTCCCGTGGTGTCCAGTCCTAAATATTTCATTTATGTAGGTGATCCTATACTCGTAGTTCATCAGGGATGTGCTGAGGATAGACCAACACGACAAATATGATTTTATTTCCAACAACTTGAAGCTATAAAAAATGTGTCTTTACCCCTTCAACCATGGTTAATTTCACTATAATGGAATTTCAAAGGATCTCAACATCATAAGATCATTGAGATATGTGGAATTGGAAGGTATGGTGAAACATGATTCCAAATAAATATGACTTTATTACATGGATAATAAGGAATCATGTAGTCCCTTCAGATGATAACATTAAAAAAGAGGGCATTAGTTTGGAATTTATTTTTCTGTTCTATAAAAATAATATAGAATAAATGATGAATCACATCTTCTTTGAAGGAAACTGGGCTCAATATATGCCAATGTTCTTTTGGTATTTCATTGCTACTAATTTTCATGGCCCTCGAGATGTCCCATTCTTGGAGAATTGGTAATAGGGGATGAATTATATAGGCTAGGAAAGGACGGTTCACACTATCATTCTTAATGCTGAAAGTTGGTACCAATGGAAAGCCCATAATTAAGCTATATATGAGGTTTTTTCTCCAAGAGGGAGGTCCATAATTGTGTGAAAAAGTTGTCTCTTGATTGAATTCGTTACTCTTTTCAGCATCTATAGGGAATATCCTCTTCTGAGGTCACTCCAAGAATGCTCTTTACTGGTCCGAACCCCAGTCTATAGGCTATAGAGATAGTGCGTATGCTGGATTCCTCCAAAAAATGGTTTCAAAATCATTATGGATGGATCAGGAATCTCGAGTGACATGTGAGGGAGAGGGGTAGATTTTGATTACTAGGGTAGTGTTTTCCTCACTTTCATGGCCCATTATGCTAGTGGAAATTCACTACAGGTGGAGCCTAAGGAAATTCCTACCAGGCTAAACCTTTTAAAAAAGGTTAAGGTCATCTTATCTCATGTGGAAACAGACTCCATTAGCATTTATGACTCCTTTCATGGTAATGGATCCATCCCCTAGTGGATATACTACATTATCAAGAAATTCAAAGCTCTCCTCCACAATAATATACACGTATCCCACAATGGGAAAGAGTATTAAGGTCAGGGATCATCTTTCTTCTTTGTCTGTTCATGGTTCCAATGTCAGCTGCCTTCCCAACATCACTTTATTTAAACCTGAGGTGGTAAAATTGATACATGGGGATTCTCTAACCCTCCAATACTTTAGTTCCCCCCTATGACTTGTTTTTTACCTCTTTTCATCCATGTAACTCTCTTCCTTGAGTAAAAATATAATGATGATGAATAAGTATTCTCAAATAAATCTATGATATTTTTTGATGGGTGACATCACAACCATCTATACCATGAATGGAGTTAGACAATATATACAACAACCCCTATAGTGGTTCTAAAACTAATTGATTGTCTTTAGAAATATTCATTTGAATAAAATAAAGATAAGAAGACTACCAGTGAGATGGATGATTTTAATTGGGTGCAGGAATGAAGGTATCATCAAGAAGGTTGAATCCTTACAATGGTAGTTAGTGTGACATAGCATAGTTTGAAATTTTAAGCGGGAGAAGCCCCAAAAAACCACTTTGTTATGGAACACATAATATAATGTGTCACCATTTTTATTCCCTTCAATCATAGCCCTGTATTCATCTAAATTAAATGATATTTATGATTTGGAATCCATCTGCGTAAGACTATGAAGGATACTTGAGAGGGAGCATCATCCTGAAAGGGGGGTTAGATAAAGGAAAAGTGAAATTCTGGTAGAATCACTAGAATCTCATGAAACATATAAGAGTTTATGATCACATGACCCCTTCTCAGTATCGTGGATAATGTAGACCTTGTAACACCTCACTATAACACAATATAATTTTTAACATCATGATCACTTGACCAAATTTATGTTATGGGAGTAATACAGTGATCCAATGATCACATGAACAAAGAATCATAAGACAACATAAATCATGTGAGATGACCGTAATATTAATGAAATTCATATCAAACTATGTAAATTACCATTGATTAAGTCACAAATTGATCAATCAAGGGAGTCATACGATGATATCACCTGATAAACTCTTGTGAAACAGTTTGGCATAATGGTTCTTTCAGAGTGGTCTTTCCATGAAGGCACATGATATAGGAGTTCCAAAATGTTCTATAAGATTGAATCACCGGTGGAATGAGGGTCTCCCTTGATCCACTATTTATTGGATTCCCAGTATAATAAATAAGTTCACCTAAAATACCAGAATCCATCATGGAAAATGTTCAATGGAAGCCTTAGAAACTCTGGTGGGAATTGAATCTCCTCAAAACTGAGTCTTTTTCCATGAAAACCATAATCCTTAGGGGGGGTTTTTTATACCCACTAAATGGTCAATGTAAATTTTATGATTGAATAAATATCCAAAGAACATGTATTATTTAATCTACCTGATCCGGTGATGATCATATAATAACCCATAGAAAATTCCTTCTGATCATAGAAATCCCCCTCATAAATCCCATTTTATCAGGGGAATACCACTCGATAGACTATCCTTCTCATTAAATTGATAAAAAAATGATCTTATGATCATGATATATAGTTATTTACATAGGGGAGATAATAAAAACACCTAATTAAATAATTCTAAAAAATTTGGAATCATCATTCGATCGATGTTAAACCTAATTGCACATGAAGGGCTCAAATGAATAAGGTGATAATTTATTAATCACATAAGATAACTAATGTAATTTATTTCATGAACCATGAAATCCTTTGGGTATGTTACCTTCATCAAAAGAAGTCCCTCAGACATGTACATTCGATTGTGTGATGAACATTTAGATCCACAGACAAGTGGAGAGACTATCCATGATAATGCTCACATTTTGTCGCATGATTCATCCCTTTTCAGACCATGACCCATACAGAATAATAGTGTCTATTTGTGAAAATTATTTCACAACATCTTGAGATCCATTATTGTCCATGGGACTCCCTCATAGACACCTAATGGTAGGAGGTTGGATGTCTTGTGAAATAATGAATAATATCTTGAAAAGGGGGAAGCCTTTTTTGGGGATAAGTTATTATGTTTTCATGTGAAGCGGTTATATGCATCGTTTGGTAAGATAATTGATCATGTTTAGGCCCTTTGACATTCTATATTAATCTCATGACTATCCTCTGACACGCTAACATGATCTCTCGAATGACCTCACACATGTCTCCATTAATCATGTGAAAGCCTCTTTGATTGGAATCCTGGTCTCGCAAAGACTCCCTAGTAGATTATCCGAATATTGAGAAGGATTTATGACATATAGACATGATTATAAAAATTCCCTTTTATAATCCACTATTTCAATAAATATGTATATGCTGGAGGGTTCTTTCAATTTCTATTTATTATGCCACAAACAATTGATGCATCAGATAACCACTCATAGGTTCACACAAATGTTGTGATGTGATGCGCCCTACACTATCATTAGAACATATATATAATATACACTTTATGTAAGGATGTATAGATCCCCAGTTACATTCCATATAAATTCATCCCATTAGACAGAATGAGACACACATATGAGAAACCCATGGGAGTTAAAATTTTAGAGAGAACTTCTCAGAACTCAAAGCCATTTAATCACATGGGTCTTCTACCAGGTAAACCCCCTGAACGACTTATGGGTTTATACATAATTCATTCATACTTCACATGATCACCCAATTGATTATGTGAAGGACTTGTTGTGTAAATACTAGATTATGTGAATGTGCTTATCAATATTAACATGATAATGTGAGGTATCAAAATTCAAAATCCTAACAAATATTGATGAATTTATGATATATAAGAAAAAAATATTAGAGCCTTACAAGATGAGGGACAATATGATATTCATGTAAAGGAATCATGGTCTTTACATGACCTATCGAGATCATTAGACAACACATGGTCATGTCAGCCATGTAACAAAAGGTTCTCCTGAAATATTGGCCAACTCATGTGATGTCTTCTTGAAATATCATTCATGTTCTATGAAGGTGATCAGATATAATAGTGAAGTCATGTGATGTCCTCTAGACATATCGACAATGTAGGGGGAGTTACTGTAGATATATCATTCGTGTCACATGAAGACATTGAAACCAGTCCGACATATCATGAAAAATTCCTCCAAAATATTATTATTGATAATGCAACACTCTTGGATGTGTATACATCAATCGTATGAAGAACCCAGACATGTCAACTGAATTGTTTGATAGTCTTTTGACAAGATTGATTCAATCATTTGAAACACCTTAATCATAGAATCCTTGTTATTTGGTTGCCCTTTGATAGGCCAGTTGGATCATGTGGTAGATAGTTTTACATGTCTATACAGCCTCAAAAATCACATAGAGATGACCAAGACATGTTCAAGAATCCTCAAGCATTTTAGGATGTCTTCACAGACATGTCTAATTTGTTTGGCATAAACCTATAAAAATTTCAAGAATATCATATATACTCCTCAAGACAAGATAAAATTGTTTGAAAACAGACTTAGATATATAGGATTTTAAACTATGAGGACACTAATTCTTATCTGGATATGATATGAAGGAATCATTCATAAGTCCCAATATTCAATTGGGGATACACCTCGGTGTATGTCCCTCAATACCTCAGGTATTGTTACCCATGGGACCCAAACACTCCTTTGGGTATATCATTATTCCTCATCCATCAGAATATTGTGAAGATAATATAACTATAGGGAATCTGAATCCTATTATATGTAGGGAATGTAGGATTCCTTCATAAGGATTGAGATTTGTATCAAACAGCCCATTAAAGTGACCCAACTTAATATGTCCCATATCTGTATTTAAAAATTCTGATCACTTTTTATCTATTGTTTATCGAAATAAGAAACAAAAACATTGTCGAAGGGATTTAAAATGATCATATAACACGTATCATTAATATTTCCTAGATAGTGTATCCTCAATATATAATCCATGTTCAGTGTCATGATATTATTTCCCTCATATAAGGGAAACCAACATAGTGTAAGTACCAAATTTATTTTCATAACGATAAACCCTAGAGAAATAACCTTCACAATAATTAATTATCTATAGCCACCCATCAATAATTTGAGGATTAATTGATATATGATGACTCTAATTTCTATTATAAAAATGAATCATAGGATGCCTTCCCATGGATTGAGCTTAATACCTACTATCTAATTTCCATCATACATATCATTTCTCCATGATGTTAAATTGAATGGATTTGAGTTATGTGAACTATGTGTATTTTCATTCATGTTATACACAAGATATGTAGGAAACCTCATGATGGTACAATCCAATCCACAAAACACCAATCTCATCCATGTATTAAGGTAAACTCTATAGTACATTGTTATATAGCCTCAAAATATACACATATACCCATTCCTAAAAAATAACAATAAAATGATGGTGAACATAATATACATATAGATGGTCTCATCAATAGAACACCGTTTACATATATTAGGACTAAACATTTGTTCATTTTATTTAGGTAACCAATCTTGTGTCAATATTTGTAATAGATTCACAAATATATCATATATATATATATATTAGAGTCATGTAATATAAAATATTTCCTACCAAATGGGTGTGACGATCCAGAACCCAAATCCCCCAAACCAATGTGAGTTCCTAGAGGTCATTGGGTTTGAAACCCAAGGTGATGGCGTTCCTTTGGAATGTACCTATATGCATTGTTATTGATGTAATAGCCATTGTAAGTTTTTATGAATGATGAAGAAGGTAAAATTGGTGTGAATAGTTGTTAAACCATACATGAGAACCTCACAATACAGAAGTAGAAAACATAGATGGTGAACCTATTGTGAAATCATGTAATGCCAAAGTGAATGAGTAATTATATTCATTCAGAATATTATATCCCAAACCCAAGATTGATCAACATTTTTCAAATAACGCATTTATCCAATAGAATTTGACTTGATAATTTCATAGTCATAATGATTTTTTACACAGTTTCTTTTCATGAGGTTACATTACACATTTTTTTCCACTGATATTCTATGATTTTTTAATGAACTTTTATTATATTAAATGGTATTTGCAATGATTATATGTGGATTTACATTTGATACACACAATCAATTTATTTATTAAATTTCACATTAAAGTTATGATTATTATAAGGGCTTTTGGTCTAAAATCATCTTCATTGTAAAATATGTCTCCTTGTATACCTATCTTCTTTTTTGTTTTCTATATACTGAATATTTTGTATGATATATCATGAATCTACTTATATTCATGGTATTAAATATTTTATTTATTTATTCCTTTCATGGTGCATAAATTTCTAATATTCAAAAGTGGTATGATATTATTGTTTTAATCTCATTTTTATGGAGTTAGTCTATGCTCGAATATTCGGTGCATGACATTATTTGATCATTGAAAAAGAAAACCCTTTAAATTTTCCCCTCTTGTTATTCATATTGTTGTCCAAAAGAGTTTTATTTTCCCCTCTTTGATACATAAAATGATTTATAATTTTTTTACCAAAATGTTACATCTTTTCTCTCTTTGGTTGAAAAACCATTATTTACAAATCCTTGTTTTTAAAAAAAATCAGTAATATTTCACAATAAATTGTTTATTTAATTTTTAAATATAATTGGATATTAATAAAATATCAACAAAAAATATTCCTATCATTTTACAAACAAGTTAAATTTGAATTATCTTAAAAATATTAAAAGAATATTTGTTATAATATTCTTGATATTAATATAAAACTCATTTCATTAAGACCATATATTTATTTATAAATTTATTTAAAATTTTAAAAGGATATTTTTTAATAAATACACTTCTTATAATATTCTAAAAAATATTTTTTAAAATATTGATATTTTAAAATATAGAAACATATTTTCATCCACAATGTTTTTAAATATCATTTTATGATATTTCTTTTCAACATAAAAACAAACCCTCTATTTTATATATACCTCATAGATAATATGTTATAATGATACAATCCTTATTTATTCATAGGATGGTTTATGATCTATTTTATAAAGGAATGCATTGAAATTCTCATTCATGGTGAATTTTTTTAATCATTATCATTCCATTGAATTATTTAGTTTCTCATGGACATTGTACATTAATTTTTACCTTAAATATCTATTTAATTTGTAAGGAATATTCTTATGAAATAAACCATATATAATTTCAACATAAATTTTTTTACATTGAATGTTACATGATTGATTTTGGAAATATCGAAACTCCTTATAATTTTTTCATTATAGTCATTTATTTATAATGCATTTTGTTCAAGAATTATATTGATCATTCCATATTTGAGGAATAAATTTGACATGTATTGATGTGTGGGTCCTTGAATTATATAGTCCCTCGAAGCATCAATAGTTTAATGAGTTGAATCTATAAGCTAGCATTAAATGGGTGTTTACCCATTCATTTATACTTTCTTATAGAATGTGTTGACAGAATAAATGTCATGATTTCATAGATCATTAGGTATAATATTAATCATTTCAATCATTATTAATTCAGTAATTATAGTTCATGCTATTAGTTTATTGATATTTTCTATGGATGGATTTGGTGCTCACATTATTGATTTAATTACATGTGTGTCTGGTTATTTAGTTTTCCATACTGATTATTCCTTATCAAATCATGATAGTAAATTTATTTAAATAGATATTTTTTTTATTTATTTAAAAATATAGTTATATTATTCATAATTATTCAAGAAAGAATCCACTGCACATAACCCTTACTGATTAATTGATCTCATCATTAATTTTATTAATTTCACCTAGTTGTGAAGAAGGATTCTTTAAATGATTTTAAGGATGAATATTATTTAAATTAAAATTATTTTAATTTTTTTTTCCATTATAAATACATACTAAAGTATTTATCAATTCTAATATGAATATTAAAATTTTTAGTCATTCAGGATTTGATCGATCGTATCTTATTCAAATATAGTAATGTTACCACCATCTTTGTGGTATGAGGGTCAGTGTCTTTACATTATCTATCACATAAGGATTTTTAAATGTGACATCATGATTTAAAATTTTTGATTAAAAATAAAAAATATATAAATTTATATTTTTAGTTGAAATGACATTATTTATTTATGAAAATATAAAATTATAATTGTATAATTTAGAAAAATTAGTAATTTTTATGGATAAAATCACACCTACATATTTATTCTGATGAATCTAATTTTTCTGTCCGTAGTTTTTGGAAAATAATTATTATAAGTCATGGTCTTGGTAATAAGGGAATGTAATTATAACATAGAGGTAAATTATGTGTTATAGATGATCTGAAGTGGAAACCAACCATTTAGTCCCAAAATATGTTTTTTATAATCATTGAATTTTAGCAGCTTCTATTGGGTGCATTTTTTGAGGATTCAAAAGATGAACCACATCATTCAAACATAAAACAATATATTTTTTAATTTACCATTATAAATTTTATTTATAGATTGATATACTAGAGAGAATGTTTTCCCTCATGGTGTAATGTCATCATTGATTGCTTTTTGTTTTTTTATTGATCCTGGAAAGAATATTAGAGGTTATCAGAGGGTCACCTTAGGATCAGGGTAAATCATAAATATTTCATTATAACTGGTATCTGATAATGTTTACTTTATTGAGTTAATAGTAGAAAAATATATAGGTATTTTATATCATGAAAATTTTATTAGTAAAAATGTATATAACATATATTTTTTAACGACATGTGAGTTATTATGGAACGTCCATGTGAGTGAGTTTTTCACTAATTTATAAAAAATGATACTATTTTTCACAATATTTATTTCTTCCCATGAAAATTTGTCTTGATCCATGATTACGAAGAGATGATAATTCCATGTCACATTAATCATATCTATATATAGGGAACAATTTATCTAATCATACATGGTTACAGTTGTTTTTAATTATTATTAGTTCTTTATGATTTTTTATTTGTATTTATTGTGAAATCAAATGGTGGTTGTTACTATTATTCTTATATCTATGATAGAAAAATAATGTGAATCAATTATTAGTTTGGTGTGGATATTTAATTTTAATATTTATAAATGTTTATGATTTTCACTAAAATGTAAACAAAAACTTCTCAGTGATAAATAATGCTATATTTTATTTTTTATATAATAAGTGGTTAATTTTATGTTTTATTATTGGTTATAGTTCTTGATTGTGGGTATCAAAGGTAGTTTATATTTTAAAATAAATAAAGGATTATTTTAATATATATAAATTATAATTAGTTTTGTAAAATGTATTTATATAATGTTTCTTCATTATAATTTTGACATAATATACATTTGCTTTTTCATTTAAACTACAACTGGATAATTGTTTCTATGTTAATTATAGAGTTTAAATAATTTTGTAATGATCCAGACCACAACAGTCGAGAGCTAGTAACTAATTTTTTTAAATTGGAATAGATACAAGACTACAATTCTAGATGAAATATTAGTTCATTATTTTTGGATTATAGATTACATACATGAACATTACATTACAACTTGAATGAAAAAATGACATAGAAACTCTATTATAATAACCATTAAACTCTGATATTGTCTCGGAATGTCATTCATAATAAACATATTCACATATTAGGGAAAAAATAAAACATAAGGTGTGAGATATGATTCTTAGTAAGGCTATATATTACAATTGAATCTAATATAAACAATAAATCATATTGAATTACTAAAAAACCATTCCATTAGAACATAATCATGAGCATAATATGGCATGAAAAAAATCTGAATAAATAATGCCATACAAATAATCACATTATAATAAAGCATAAAAATTGATATTTATATACGGAAATATTTAATTTGAAAATAAATAACTAATATAATATTAAAGGAAAGAATATGTCGGACAACATAAACATACTATCAATGCCTTGGATAAGGAACCTGGAAAAAATGGTTAAGGCCTCGGCCATAATCCATTTTTTTGTCTCATTAGTCCTACCGATGAATCAAGGTGATATAGTAGGCCCAAAATATCATTTACTAAGTCCAATTAATTTTTCATATTAATTTTTTTAAAAAAAATATACATATTAAATGTAAATAAATTTCACCAATCTATAATGATAATCGATAACCATTCTGAGTAGTATGGTGAATGCTATCAAGATAGCACATCCATAGTCAAAATGATCATAAATAATTTAATAAAAAATGTAATATTATAATAAATTGATATTAATATCAATAAATAATAAAATTTAAACTATCAATTTAAATAGTTAAAAATACTACAATGAATGCATCGATAATTTTTTGTAACAAATACCCATTTTTAATTTGGAACGAATAGTTCTTTGGGAAAAGTTATTTTATCTTTCATGATTTTTTATTGAAATGATAATGAAAAAATATATTTTTTTTCATGGAAAAATTAGTGATTTTATAAAAATAATGTTTTATTAATATAGATTATGTATGGTACTTGAAAATGGGAATGTAATTGGGATGTTCTCTTTAATCGTTTTTTCACTGTGAGATAAACTAAGAAGGGAACCATATTAAACTTGTATTTAAGCATAAAAGAAAGATAAAATGATATGTATATATGATTTTGGAAGATATAATCTGAATTTAGAATAATAATATAAAAATAATATAAAATTAAAATGTGGTAAATAGATAGAAATTGTAACCTGAATGGAACATGGGAGTTCAGGAAGAAACCTTTATCTTATGGATGAAAGTGTAATGCACGTGATCTTAATGTCCGGGATTATATAATGAAATCAATTAATTATTTATTTAAGAACCTTATATACATTTATTTGATTATGATTCATTTTATTATGTTGAATTATGATCTTTTTGATGTGTTATAAGATACAATTTTATTTGTTCGGGAGAATTCATTTCCCTTCTTTTCATGATTTGTTTACTTGTATATGGGTATATATGTTCATGTAAAATGGGAAAAGATATTAAAAATTGATGTTATATGTTATTTAAGAAATTAAAAATTAATGAAAGTTTAAATATGTCATTTTCTTATTTGGGGTGAGGATGAATCATTAGATAATATGTTTCTGATAATCGTTAAGATTATTTTGTCAGTTTTTTGATCATCACAAACTAGTTTTGTTTTCTTATGTAGCATTATTTATATGTAATTCTTATATAAAAATTAATAGGTTCTAATACATATATAACAATTTTTTAAACCATAATATTGGTTTCATGACCATTCTTAAAGGTGTTAATGGAAAATAAAAATGCATCATCCATGATATCAGTAAATTGACACATGATGAGCGATGTTTTCATTTAGTGAATAAAAGATAGAGAGGGAAAGTTGTTTCATGATGATTAATTCATTAAATTGATATAATTAACTTCTATAAATGATACTTGAGTAATCATTTCACTTTGGATAAATGTGATGATGGATGGAAAAGAAAATAAATGAAAATGAAATGAATGAAATGAAAAGAAATGTGATTTTCTACTTCTTGCATTATCCTATTTGATAATATCTTTAAGGGTATTCGTTTTGGTCTTTTGAGGAGAAAAAAGGCTCATGAAATGGGGTAGGGCATTGGGATGAGGAATATGAATAAATTTTATTGTGATCATAACATGGAATGTGTGAGAAGGGGTGGTGAGTGTGGTATTTATATTGGAGGAGAGGAGTGTATTTTGGATATTTTATTCATTTTCTTATTATTTATTCTCCATAATATGAATAATTTGAGATTTATCACAAAATATTTTAAACTATTAAAGGATGGTTTGATATTTATTTCTTACATAAGCCTTACATCTCCTATAACACAATAAATAAACCATTTATCATTTATCATAAATTATTGTATTTTATAATTCACCAAAAAATCAATTATAATAGAAAATCCCACAAATTATCCTTAACCATTTTTTTGAAACATATAATTTAAAAATGGGCACAATATTATGAAAATATTGTCTAAATATGACATATTTAATTTTTAATTAAAATCACTTTTTACTCAAAAAAAATATAGATTTTAAATTTATATTTAATTTTACAAAACTTTGAAAAATTAACTAAGGTCTCCCAAATTTTTCAAAAAATACAAAGAAAAAAATATTAATTTATAAGTAAATTTTATTTATGTAAATTTTCTTTTAAATAATTTTATTAATTATAGAATTGTAATTAAATATTCATTTCATTCAAAAATATAAACACTTTAATTAATAATTATTATAATATCAATTTAATTATACTACGATATAATTGTATCAATAATTAATTTTTAAGATGCCTAAATTTTATTTATTCTTTCATAGGTGAGGTTACTATTCTATTGGTATAAGTTTTTATCTTCTAGAAATACCTCTTATTTCATTCATTCCTTGTTTATAGAGAATATATTGTGTTCTCTATGTTATTTTTTTTTCTGATTTATACTACATGAAATTATTATAACAAGAGAAATAACATCAATTAAACTATGGGACACTACATTCTCTTATCTTAAAAAATTTTCATTCTCAAGATTTCGAGAATTCCACCTCATGAAATCTAATATTTTAGGAAAACTCAATAAAAGGTAAATACTAATCCCAAATACATTGAAAGTCAACTGAGAATTATCTCAACATGTATTATAATGTTTAATAGTTTCTTTAATATTGTCTATCAGTTTGATGGTGATAATTAGTACAAAAATGAAGCTCAATATGCAGATATATTTGAATACTTTTCCAGATTATTTATGTGAATCATGGAACAATGTCATACATAATTGAAAGAGGCTCTCCAATAAGTCTTAAAACATCATTAATATATAGTCGTTTAAGTATCTCCAATTGAAAATCCCCCATTGTAGGTAGTAAATGAGATGATTAGGTAAGTCGGTAATCAATTAACCATATTTCATCATTCATTCATAGAGATTTTGGTAATCCAATGACAAAAATACATTGTGATATCATCCCATTTTAATGTAGGAATATGAAGAGGTTACATGACTCTTCTAGGATGTTTTATTTCATCATTATACTGTTATCATACTAATATTCTTGATACATAATCAGTAATTTCATGCTTCATATTATCCCACCAGAAATGATACATCAAATCTCTAAACATCTAAGTTCTACCATATTCTGTAGAAAAATATTAGATATGGGAATCATCCAACAACTCCCATTTTAGCTCAGGTATAGAGAGAACACATAAACTCTTCCCAAATTTCAAAATTCCATCATTATCAATGAATTCATCAAACATGCCATTATTCACAACGTTAATTTTCTTTTAAATATTCTCATCATCCGACTAATATATTTTAATCATTTCTTGCAATGATTGTTTGTCAACCAATTGAAAATGTATTTATGTTTCACCTTCCATGATAATTCTAATATCCATCTTTTCTACACCCCTGTACACGGGATCCTTGTCAATCCTTATTTTTTAGAACACAATGATACATCCTTCTCAATGCATCCACTACCATATATTCCTTCCCAAGGTTGTAAGGTATTCATAATCCATGAGCTACTCGAGCCATCAGATTTGCCTCATATTGAGTTCTTTATTTGAGGAGATATATTTCAAATTCTTATTAGTCGTATATATCTCAAATATTTCACCATAGATATTGTGTCTTTATATTTTCAACGAAAATTTTATTTCTATAGACTCAATATCTTGAAGTGGATAGTTTTGTTCATGAGTCTTTGTCTTCCTTGATACATAAGAAATAACCCTATTATTCTACATAAGGACAAAACCAAGACCTTTCTTTGACGCATCATTATAAATAAGAAACCCACCATTTCACGATGGTGGTGTCAAGATCGTAGTATTCACTAATCTCTTTTTAAATTCATCAACTCATTCATCACAATCCTTTTTCCTAATAAATTTAACCCATTTATGTGTAATCTTTGTTGATGTGTTAACTAATCCAGAAACATTATAAAAAAAATTCGAATAATAACCTTCCAAACCAATAAAACTATGTACCATAGATATGTTTAGTGGTGTAAGAAATTCCTAAACACCCTTTATCTTTGTAGGAAAAATTTATATTCCATCCTTAGAGATAATATGGAAAAAAAGAAACTATTTGAGTATATAATTCAGACATTCTCAACTTCCCATATAACTCTTTTATTCTAAGAGTCTCAATAACAACCCACAAGTGGTTTTCATGGTCCTAATATCTTTTGGAAAATATCAATATATCATCAATAAATACCACAATAAATCCACAAGATATGATTTGAACACACTTTTCATATTATCTATGAAAATAGATGGCACATTAGTTAGTCCCAATGGAATTACATTAAAATCCAAATGTCCATACCTAGTTCAAAATGTTTTTTAGAATATCTTCCTTCCTCACCTGAAATTGAGGATTTCTAGATTGAAGGTAAATATTTGAAAAATACTTATCTCTATGAAGTTGATAAAATAAATCATTAATGTGAGGCTCATGATACCTTCTCTTTATTGTAATAGCATTGATTTAACTATATTGAATGCACATCCTCATGGATCAATCATTATTCTGGACAAAGGGTCTAAATGATACCCATGTAGAAACTATAGGGTGAATAAGTACTTTATTACTAAACTCCTATAGTTTTAGAATCAGTTAATCTAATTCTTATGTTTCTATTCTGTAAGGATTCTTTGATATTATCCTTGTGTTAGGGATAAAATCGATAGAAATCCCAACTTCATATTCTCAATGATGTCCAGGTAATTCATATGGATATATATGGATATTCATTAATATATTATTAAACAATAGTTACATATTCAATTTCAATATCTCTTTCCTCATACATAGATGACATTTTATGCACATCCCCAAGAAATTCATTTCGAATAGCTATAGTAGGTGGATACATATTTGACTTAGATGATGAGGTTTATTTTCTAAAGATACGGGATTATATATTTTACTAACCAATCTTAATTTAGATATTTTTCCAATATATTATAATATAATATTTTAATATTCACCCCCATACTGAGTATTATGTCAATGTCAATCATAGCTATGATAAAGAGGTTAGAATATAAAGTAATTTAATGTGTCAGAGAGGGGACTGGCTGAAACATATTTGTCACAATGGTACACTCTTAAGGATTTTTGATCGATAACGCGTTTATTAAATCAAATGGGAAATGAGTAATTTTCTTAGAAAACTAGAAAGATATAAAAGAATAAAATGACCCAGAATAAAATAAATCATTGGCAATGTTTGAGGAAATGAGTAAACTACCTTCCACCACATCATTAAGAACTTTAACCTCTAATGTTTTGATCACATAAGCTTGGCCTTACTCCCTTGGCCTCTTCTAGGTAATATTTCCTCGATGGTTTGGAAAATAATTTCCATAGTGTCCCATCCACATTAAATTTTAGTATTGAACATTATTATCTACTTTATCTCCCTTAAAATCATGGGATTGGTCTAAAGTTTCTCTACACTTATGATAGACTTTGTTTCCTTTTATGTAGGAACCACGTTGTTTCTTTCCAAAAGTATTGCACGTTGGAAAAATTATTTACTTATTCTTCCCTTTATCTATTATTTCTTCCACAACCCTCTTATTCTATCATTTAACTTTAAATTCATATGGACTAGAGAATTATTTATCGGTCTTGGTAGAAAATTAAACTATATATTTATATGGTGGGAAATTTTGGGTGACAAGTTAACTTCAAAGGAATGGTTTTAAACCATCAATGAATCAAACAGTCCTAATCCAGGGATTATGTATGTATTCAGTGGAATGACTTGATAACCTTGTAATGTTTTCTTCATACATCACAATGCTTTAATCCTATTTTCATTTCAGACTCAAGAATTTCTTCTCCATATATGGTCCAAATTTACAAGGGAAATATTTTTCAAGGAAAATTTCTTTAAAATATTACCATTCCATATTTTCAATTTTTTCGTCCTAATTTTTGTTTTGAATCAGGGAAAACATTCATCATAATCTCATAAGAGATGATAAGAATCCATTATAACCTTCTACCTTCCATTACTTCCAAAAGTGAGAAATATCTTATCTAGGGAACTTATCCACCTCTTCTCTACAAGTGGGTTTATAGTTCTATTGAATAGTGAAGGACATTGTTTTATAAAGAAGTCTAACATTTCTCTTCCACTTTGTGGATTATGATGCTCCATAAAGGTAAGGGTCATGTTCATAACCTGAGCCAGCTATCCCTGTATAGTTATATGTTTCTCCGAACTAGTCACAATACGAGTAAAAATATTATTATCTTTCATTGGAGGGAAATCCCATCATGGGATGCACCCATTGATACAGTTTTGATTAATTCAACTACGATTAATTTCTAATAATAGAATATATTAAATTAGGTTATGAAACATTATTCATAATATCTAAATATAAAACCACTATGCAAAATTTAAATCTTATGCACATATAACCTCATAATCTCAAACACGGGTTTTTTGGGGACCTGATTACTTTTAAAACCATCATAATGGTCTGTAATGAATATGTGAATTATCCTAAAATTATCACCTAGAAGTGCCAAACCAGGTTTTCAGTAAGACTCGTTTTTGTGTTCCAGGTTACCCGGAGTCAGGCCTGGGAAACCTTGTCAGAGTTTTTACCACGGGGTACATCTATTCCAAAACCACATCCACTTTTTATATCCATAAATTGATGAATTTATAATAAAAACACCATAATATATACCTTATGAATATTATAGGATGTTCTTATATTCTTATTATAAAAGTATATATTAGGTTTAAGTTCTCTAATTTATGTGTTCTTAATATTTTTTCAATTGTTTCTACTAAACTTTATCAGATACCAATCAGAATGACCTATACCCATGTAGCCCAGATCCAGTGTCATACTTTATAACATTGTCATTGATACAAGAATTGAATCACAAATGATCGATTATATTAGTTTTTTTGCAATACAGATTACATATATGAGACTTACATAACAACTTTAATTGAAAAAAATAATGCAACTCCATTGGATACACCATTTAACTCCTAGATAATCCATGAAAGTAAATCATAATATACATCTTCACATCATGGTAAAAAATAATACATAAGAAAGGTTTAAGCTCAAATACTTAGTAAGGGTAGTTAATAAAGTGAAATATAATGTATACATTAAATAATGGTGCATAACTAAAAACAAATTCCATTAAAACATAATCATGAGAAGAATATGTAAAGAATAAAATCTAAATAAATAATTATATATAAATAGTCACATGAGAATGAGGCTTAAACATGGATATACTAATAGTATAATATTTACATGGGAATTCAATTAAACATATCATAATTATGGAATGCTTATGCCAAAAATCATAAAAAACCATTCATGCCTCAGCCAAGACACTTGAAAATAAATGGTTAAGGCCTTGGAAAAAACCAATTTTTGATTTGACTCATGAGACCTACCAATACATCGAGGTATTATACAAGTCCCCACACATCACTTACTACATAAAACTAATTCCTAGTATTATTGGGGATAAATAAAATTTATATATGAAATGTATATAACATTCTCCTATTTGTAAACATAATCAATAACCCTTCCGAGTAGTATGGTGAATGGTATTAAGATTGAACATCCATAATCAAACTAATCATAAACCATTTAATAATATATATTATATGATAACAATAAGTGATAAATCAAATTAAATCATAAAATTTAAAAAAAAATTGTTGAAATATATTAATATACTCAAATAAAATCATCGATTAATTCTTGAGAGAAATACCACTTTTACATCGCAAAGAATAGTTCTTTTGAAAAAATCAATTTTAATTTTCAAAATTGTTTTTATAAATCCAGTAATGATAAAATTTATTTACTCAACCAAATTTATTTATTTTAAAAAAATAATGGTGTCTAAAAATATAATATGGATGGGGATAGAAAATGGGTATGGAATCATGAAGTTCCCTTTAATCGGGTTTTCTTATCAGGGAGAATTCAGATGGGAACCTTGTAAAACAAGTATTTCACCTTAAATGAATGATGAAATGATATGGATATATGAATTTTGGAATGTATAAATATAATTTATAAAAATTATATAAAAATAATGATGAATTAAATTTCGGTAAAGGGAGATAATGCGTATCCCGAGTAGAAAAATGGAAGTTTGAGAAGAAACCTGTATCATATATTTGAAAGTGTTCTACACCTGAACTTAATGACATTTATAATCAAATTAAATCTATTAATTAATTATTTATTACGTTTTATACATGAATTTTATTTAGTGTAATTTTATTATGTCCATTTTTTGACTTTTTGAGGAGATATAATATTCAACTTTATACATTTAGGAGAATATGTTTTCTTTGTTTTCATGATCAGTTTACTTGTATATGAGTATGGATGTTCATGTAAGTTGGGAAAAGATATAAAAAATTGAAGTTATATATTATTAATGAACATACTAAATATTGAATGTTTATAAAATTCATTTGGTTATTTGGGGCGAGGATGAATAATAAGATAAGACATTAGTGAAAATTATTTAGATTATTTTTTCAGTTCTTAAATCATCACAATCTAGTTTTGTTTTATTAATTAACATCATAAATATATAATGGTTCTAGAAAAATATATAGGTGGTAATGAATATATTATATTTTTTTATCCTTAAAATGGTTTTATGACCATCCAAGAAGGTGGTGATGAAAAATTAAAATGCATCACCCGTGATATAATTAAATTGACACATCACATGAAATATTTTCATTTATAGAATAAAGGAGATAGAGAGAAAGGATTTTGATGATGTATCTTCAATTAACATGATATCATTTAAATATATATATGATAATAGAATGATTATGTAAATTTTTATAGTGTAGTTGTGGGAAGGATAATAAAATGAAATGAAATGAAAATAAAATAAAATAAATAAACATGATTTTTATCTCTTGAATTATCCTCCTTGAGAACCACTTTAAAGGGGATTGGTTTTGGTCATTTGTTGAGAACAAAGGCTCATGAATGTGGGAGAGTTTATTAGAATATGTTTTTGTGTGAAATTAGACAAACATAAATAATGGTAGGAGTGATGAGAGAGGGTTGCGAGGGGTGGTATTAACAGTGTAGGAGAGAAGTGTTTTGTAAATATTTTATTCATTTGTTTATTATTTTGGCTCAAGAATATGAATAGCTTGAGAATTATCACCACAAATATTTAAATAATTATGGATGTTCAATATTATGGGATTAAATCAGCCATAAATCACAAATTAATCAACAATTCATTTATTTATTATTTATCATAAATTATTGTATTTTACTATTTACTAAAAATACAAGTATTTTAGAAAAATACAAAAAATATCCCAAACCATTTTTTGATGTGTAGAATTAAAAAATAGAATCAATTTTAGGAAAATTATTTTCTAAATATGATAAATTTAATTTTTAATGAAATTTATCATTTACTTGAAAAAACAGATTTTAAAATTATATGTGATTTTATAAAACATTGAAAATTTAAATATGGTCTAATTAAATTATCTTAAAATAAAAAAACAAAATATTAATTTCTGAATATATCTTATTTTAATAAATTTTCTATTAAATAATTTTATTAATTATAAAATTGTAATTAAATATTTATGACTTACAAAAATTCCCACTCGTTAATTAATAATTTTTATAATATTCATTTACTTATATTATGATATAGTTTTATCAAACTTTCATTGATAAGATCCAAAGATTTTTTATACATTAATTGGTGAGGTTACTACTCTATTGGTATAGGATCATAAACTTCTATAAATACCACTTATTTCAATCATTCCTTATTTATGAAATTTATATTGTGTTCTCCATGTGATTTTGTGCGATTTATACAATATGAAATGATTTAAATAAGTAATATTTCATTTAAAAAATTATGTTTCATTTATCAAATTATTATTATTTAATAATTATAAATAATTTTGATTTTTTTTCAAATATTTATTGGTTTGAATTCAAATTTTTGAATTATAAAACTAATGTTGTGTATTTCGGGGAAATATTCACATTCAGAATTAATGATTTATTTTGAAGTGTTTAGATATTTTTACTGTGTTTTAAATAATATTTCATCATGTTTTAGTTCAATTAAGTGATTTTATCCAGTATTTTATTGAGTTTTATTAATTATATTTTTATACAACATTTTTCTAAATGTACTATGTTATGTTTAGATTTAGTTTATTTGAATTATAAATATTATTAATTTGAAAATGAATTATATAAGTTATGACTAATCATGTTTCTGGTTTTGTAATTATGGTGGTGAATGATTTCAATATATTGAAATTCAAAGGTTAAAATATATGTTTCAAATAAATATACATGTATATGTGTGTTTTTCATGTTAAGAACATTAATTTAATAATGTGGTCTCGTTTGGTTTTATTGATGTGTGTTATAGGTATTTAAATATTTAAATTTTCACTGTTTTCTTATATAAAAATATATAATCATACATTGAAGTTGATGGAATATTTAAATAAAAATTCATATATATAACGCCCCGACCCCAGAAGCCCACAGTCGGTGCATTATTACATATCATTGGCATGATCATGAGAGATCAAGACTCTAAAGACTAATTAGTTTAGTAGCCTTGAAAGTACTAGATACATTCATAAGGTTTACATTACATCATTAAATAGAAAAATACAACAACACTGTCTCCATAGACAACACTGAGATACCATAGACTATCCCTGGAGGTCAGTCATAAAATACTTCTTTGAATCCTAAAAAAACATAGAAAGGGGTGATCTCAGATTCTTATTAAGGATAACATTATAGAGGAAACTATCAAAAATAAAAATAAACATTTAAAGCGGTGTATAAAACTAGAAAAAAATCCTTTTAAACTTGAAATTCAGCATAATATGGCAGAAATAAAATGAAATAATTCCATTTACATATTTACGTTGGTATTATTCTAATCGAATAATCACATGCAATATCAATCAACAATTTGATAATGATGGAATGCATAATGCAAGACAATCATAACCACATAGTCAAGGCCCTATGCCAAGACTACAAATAATATTTTTCCAATTCCTTATGCCAAGAAACTAGTTTGTCTCATGAGACCTACCGATGCATCTTGGAGCTATAGTGGGATCCACCCCTCACTTACTATGTCCAATTCATTCCTCATATAAAATTTTTGAAACATAACATAAACATTTATATTAAAACTAGTATACGAAATGTCAGTACTTTATCCACAAACCATGAATGTTATAAAAATAGCACATCCACAGTCAAACATAACTCATTAGATACAATACGAAATATTTTATTGTATCAGATTAACCTCAATTGAGAATAATGAAGGATATTGACATAGATTAAAATAATCATCAAAACTATTAGAGAGAGATATCCCCTTTTTCTTGAAATCATTTAAAAGGAACACTATTTGTCAAGAAGACATTAAAAAACTTTTTTTAAATCAAAGTGTCACATACCACATTGAAAATTTTAAAAGTAATTTTACTTTTAAAACTTTAATGTCCATATAAATAAATCCTTAAAACTATTTTTAAAACATGGACATTAATGAGAAATATTTTGAATAATAAATCTTTAAAACATTTAAAATGATATTTTAGTTAGAGTTCCTAAACAAAAGAGAGACACATGAATAAAAATAGTTGAGGTAATCAAAACTTTGTAATATCATGAGAAAAAAGGGATTCATGAAATACTATGTCAAAGTACCTTATATACCCCATATAAAAGTGATTTGGTGTATAACGACAAAGAAGCCTCAATGGAATGTAAATTGAGATTAAATCTCTTATAAAGACCATATACTTAGGTTAAGGATAAATCAATGACATAATTATGTGTGACAAATATAAATACACTCAATATAATGGGATATTCAGTGTAAGTCAATCATAGGACATTCACACATATTCTTGTAAAAACAAAACCAATGAATTGGATATTTAACTCAACAAATGGAGATTGTTTTAAAATTACTCCTATCAAGTTCATATAGAGGACTTGAGAATTTATCAATGGAGTGAGTATGTGTATCAAAATTATATCCACAGAAAGGGGAGTTGAAATTATGACATATGCAAATGAATAGTGATTCCACACATAATGTTCGAGTAAAATAATCAACGAAGTATGCATAAAGCCGAATGAGTGGAAATTGACATTTCAAATTCCCTTATCAATTTGGTAACTTACGAAACATACACCCATGAATGAAGGATCATATAGTGATGATGTAAATGACCATAAATTAAAGTATATTACACAATCAATGCAATCATGGGCAGTACACACACCACATTCAATAAATAAGTGGCAAACAATGGAAATCTCACGAAATTAAAAGTGAGACAATAAACCTCTTAATTTGTAATTTTTCCTTGGTCAAGGGTAGCTTAACCACCTTTATAATGGTGAAATAATTTTTATTGAATTATAAAAGAATTATATACGTTAATATGATATCATATATGACCTTTTAACATTGATTTGTTAATAATATCTTATTATTATTGACGCTTCGGGTGTTAATGGATTCATTTTCTTTTATATTATTTGTTATGTAAGACATATTTGTTATGGATGGGGTGTATATTATTCATATACAAAATTATATCACGTCTCTAATCATTATTTTTAATAATTAAATTAAATTTAGTCTGGAATGGATACGATGGGGAATGAATCTCATCACGTTCGTTGAGACGGTAATCCGTACGTACGCACGAGCGACAATATCACTCTTTTGATATTAAAATAATATATAATTGGATATTATATCACATATAGAGAATAATTTTCATGTTATATTTATTATTTATATGAATTAAACATCATTATTATACCCATCCAAATAATAAAGTATTTAATACCAATTACACCACGATGTGGAGACGATAATCCGTACGTACGCACGTATGGTGACATATAATTCAAAGGATGGATAGAATTATGAAGATGGATGTGTAACATATTTATAATAATTTCACAGTATATATATTATACTTGAGTTATTATTTCAGAATTGAAATAACAAAAAAAAGAAGTGGAAGAAGAAAATATCTTGAAAGAGGGTGGTGAAATTATTACCTCTACTTCGGGTTCTTCCTCTTGATTTGATCAAAAGGGCTCCTTAAAATGGATTTATGAATGAAGTAGGGCCTATAAGATGAATTGAGGGAATTTTATAGGATATTTGGGCTGGTTTGTTACTAGCCAAAAGGCTTTGAAGGTGTGAATTAGTGAGTAGGGGGAGTGCCCTTTTATAAGAGGGGTGAGGGCACCTTAGGAAATGATCGAAATATTATTTTATAATAAATTTATATTCAATTTATAATGGCTCCAAAGTGGATTATTTAAATTTTAAGGTGGATATACGTCTAAAACCACACATCCAATAGGTTTTAGATATGTTTGAGTCACTATATTAACTTTATCGTTTTGATTTATCTCTTACTTAAATAGTTTGACATTTACCATGTCTATTTTTATTTTTATATTATATAGTTAATAAACATAATATATACTTACAAGAGACCCCCAAGTGGTCCATTAATAATACACCTATCATTTAATAAGTCTATTTTCAGAACGTTAGATTTTTAGGAAAAGTATATCAATTAATCATATAATATTTTTTTAAAACACATTTATTTTAATTTTGACACTATTTAATAATTGATTTTTGTTAATGTCTTAAAAACATTATTTACTAAAAAAAATCATTTAAGAAATTATAACATGTCATATTAACCAATAAAATTAGTTGATGTCTTAAAAACTTCCAAATTATATTTATTTTATCATTTATAATACCAATTTTTTGATTCATTCATTAATAAGGAAAATAATGCATCATTATTGTGTCATAATTAAATTTAATTTTTCAATGTCTAAAAATTATAAATAAAATACCATTATGTATAAAATATATTTATATTTCTAATGAAAATTTATAGTCGAAAATATAACATATATAACCCTATGTAAATTTTTTTTCCAAAAAGATATATTCTTATGTCATTTTTGTATTTACTTTAACATAATTAATATAAAGTGTCATTATCACATAAAAGTGGGTCCATGGGGTCCTAAAATCTACCCAAAGATGCCCATTGTTGTAAATGTGTCAACCAATAGGGTTATGAAATGAATTAAGGTAATTTAATATTATTTTTTACCCTTATTTACCAGATTTACACTTTAAGCATGGTAAATAAAATATTTACCGAAGTAGTTATTAAAAATATCTAAAAATTAAAGTTACTTATTTACACAATTAGGACCTCCTGATTCTAAATATGGAATCAATTTTTCTAAATTCAAAACACAGAAGTGGAAGAAATTAATTTAAAATTAATTCTTGTTTTCAAGATGAAGAGCGTGTTTTTAAAAAAAATAATAACTATGAAAAGATTAAGACTTATTTATGTCAGGTTTAAATGTGAAATTACATCCAATTACCAATATTGGATTAAATGGTAAAAATATATTCTAAGTATACTTTAAAACCTCTCAGTAGTATAATTTATCACTATCAATTATTTGGATTAAAAAATTTATTTTTAATTAATGTTTATTATTTTGTCACTATTCATCAAAATTTGAATGTTTTCTAAAAAAATACCAAAAATTCACCCTATGATAATTTCAATATTCTGAATCAAAAAATGATGTCCATTTTGAATGTTAAAATTTATAAAATTTCAACAAGTGGGTATTACTATTCATAACGGTTAGTTTGATTGGTTGTGGTGTGCGTTAGAACTCGAAGTTGTGTACAACACATGCTACTGTACTATCAAAAGGGAAGCTCACCGTGGAAGCTTGGGGTGTTACATTCTCCACTCCATCAAAAAATATCATCCTAAAATTTTATTTAAAATTTTACTTGGTAATATAATGGAAAATGCCACATTGTAAAAAGAGTCAATAAAACTATAACTTTAAAAGAATGAAAGGGAAGTACAAAGGTCACCCAAGATAACACATACTCAGATTCCATATAAGAAAACATGGATATGGATGAAAAAATAAGTGTCAAGTTCTGATGGAGAGGGATAGAAAAAAAGATCCGGGGAATGATAACAATAAGACAACCGCAGACATATGATAGGACAAATGGTCATTAGTCTCAGAGTAGGAAAAGTAAACCAAAAACTTTTTTTTGATTTAAGTTACATTACATAAAGACAACGAATTGATTTATGAGATTGACTACGCACATAAAGAGATATACTTATGTTTTAAGTAGATTTTAATTCATCAATAAATATCTACCACTAACTCGTATTATTAGACGATGAGTATTCAAGAAGACATGGTCACTCTCGAAGAGCTAGAATAACCTTTTATAGAATCACATGATCCACGAAGGATAAACTATATATTTACCATGCCTTCAGAGAATAATCAAAACCAAAATTTTTAGTATAAGATATAATGATCCCCCAAAATTATATTCCATTAGAGAAAGAAACACTAGTCTTAATTTATAAAACTAAACCAACAATACCCCAAAGGTAAAAAAATACCATTAAATAAACAATTTTCCTTAAAATCCTTAAATATAATCCAAAATAATATTGAAACCCAAAACATAGAAGAATTTGGTTGTATAGAATTCCATGTTAAATTTTATCTCCAAATGACATCAACTACTCTAAAAGTCACATACTTAAACGTAATTAACCTAATCACATATTCTCTATTATTTGTTAATCATTTCTATAAATAACCCAAATCACTATAAATCCACAACAAAAACATAGATAAAAATCCACCATTTCTCCTCAAATGAAATCCCATAGTATTCTATTTTCCATGGGTATATAGTGTTCCCAACATAGCAAACATCTTCCAAAATAACTTTTATCACTTAATCACCGAATAATTTTTCTATACTAAGGGTATTCATTTGATAAAACATAAGATACCAAATAAACTTATTATTGGTCAATAAAATCATTTAACTAAAAATAATTAGTCACACAAACCAGGGAATTCATGTAGTCCAGTGGTAGACGATAAATCCCAATTGCACTTTGGTTGTGGGTTCGATTCCCACAGCTTTGTCTGACTCGACGGGTTGTCACACGGTAGGCGTGTTGTCTTTTTCAAAAACTATATTTTATAACATTACCAAAATGAGATAAATTCCTCAAAATAATAATAACATAATTTAACAACAAATGTTATCTCATACTTGGATTTTCATTCCAAAACATAATAACTTGTAATTTCATCAAACCCAATGGTCATATAAAACCAAATAGTTATTTATAACTACATCTACAAGAGAAAAGATAAGCCTTCCTCAAATATCATTTTCACATGAAAAATTGAAGGGTTAAAAATACAAGAGAAAGTTATTCCAAAGTAATCATATCAACAAAGAGTACTAGTACATTTGAAAATTTTTCCAACCATTTGTTTTTTACATAGCTTCTTCTTTGACCAAGAAAATATCCTATAGAATATGGCATTCACTTGGGAAATGGCGAGGTCCCCTACATTTATAGAAAATGATTATAAATGGATTATTCGGACTATTATTATATTTTTCTATAATACTCTTTATTTTTTCCTCAGCAATTCTTCACTTTATGTCCTTCTTTCCCAAACGTAAAGCATTTCTTTGTTCCATTGAGACACTTTCCTGGGTGTCTCCTTCCACATTTCTTGCATGATGGAAATTTAGGATTATTTTCTCCGTGGTATCCACTGCTGGAGCTCTTATCATTCATCACCTTTCGCTTCTTTGTTGAGTCCGGGAGATGGTTAATATATATTTTATTGATCATATTTTGGGAAAATTGATTTGGTATGAACACGATATCTTTTAATCCTTTCAACATTCCATTTTGTTTCTCATTTCCACCACTGTTCCCACCATGTACATAATTCTCATAGTTATTATGACTTCCTTGGAATCCATCCAGTGACTAAAACCAGAAAGCATTGTGTGAGTAATAGTAGTCATAAAATCATTTATAGAATATCATGAAACCATATTCTCAATTTGAAACACCTTAGGATTAATGAAGGTAATTTATTCTCATCTTATATTAAAATAATTCAAATCAGTTTGTAAATAAAATGTAAATTATCCTAATCATTTCCCTCAGGATTGTCATAACCAAGAGTGAAGCAAGGCCCGTTTTAATGAACCTGTTCCTGTTCGAGTCTATCTCAATGTAGTGTTTTTGGGTTTTTCCCATAGGTACATTTGTGCCAGAGACGCCTCTACCTCCTTGTATCCAGAAAAGGATGTATTTCATGGAAAAATTATAAAATTTCTACAGTACCAAAATTCTGGGATTTTGTTCTATATTAATCCTCAATGTCTATCTTAGGTCTATGTGGTCTAATCAGAGTTTATCTAAATATAGCTTCCAAGGATTGTACTAAACTTCCTCTGATACCAACTGTAACGCCCTGACCCCAAAATCCCACAATTGGTGCATTATTACATATCATTGGCATGATCATAAGAGATCAAGTCTCGAAATACCATTTAGTTTAGTATCCTTGGAAGTAATTGATACATTCCTAAGGTTTGAATTACATAATAAAATTGAAAACTACAACAACATTGTCTCCATAGACAACACTGAGATCCTATAGACTATCGTTAGAGGTCAGTCATAATATACTTATTTGAATCCTAGGAAAAACATAGAAAGTGGAGAGCTCAAATTCTCAGCAAGGGTAACATTATAGCGTAAACTTTCATAAATAAGCATAAACATTTAAGGCAGTGTATAAGATAAGAAAACAAAGCCTTTTAAACTTGAAATTCAGCATAATATGGCCGAAATAAAATGAAATATTTCCATTTACTTATTCAGATGGATATTCTATTAATAAAATAATCACATGCAATATCTATAACCACTTTCATAATGATGGAATTCATAATGGCAGACTATCATAACCATATAGTCGGGGCCTTGTGCCAAGAATACAAATAATATTTTTTCAAGGCCTTATACCAAGACACTAGTTCGCCTCATTAGACCTACCAATGCATTGAGGAGCTATAGCAGGCTCCACCCGTCACCTACTAGGTCCAATTCATTCCTCATATGAAAAGTTTGAAACATAACAAAAACATTCGTAGTAAAACTTGCATACGAAATATCAATACTTTATCTAAAAACCATAAATTGTATAAAAATAGCACATTCATAGTCAAAAATAACTCATTTGATAATATATGTATGATTGTATTGTATTATATTAACCTCAATCGAGAATAATGATGGATATTGATATAGATGAAAATAATCATCAAAACTATTAGAGAGAAATATCCTCCTTTTTCATGAAATCATTTAAAAGTAACACTGTTTTTCAAGAATCCATTTAAAAATATATTTTTGAATCAAAGTGTCCCATACCACTTTGAAATATTTTAAAATAATTTTAATTTTAATACTTTAATGTCCATATAAATAAATCGTTAAATCAATTTTTAAAACATGGACATTAATGAGAATGATTTAGAATAAAAAATCATTAAAACATTTAAAATGATATTTTAGTTAGAGTTACTAACCAAAACAAAGAAATTATAATACAAATAATTGAGGTAATAAAAATGTTGTGAAATCATGAGAATAAAGAGATTCATGATATACTATGTCAAAGTTCCTTATATACACCATAAAAAAGTGATTTTGTGTATAACAACAAACAAGTCTCAATGGAATGTATATTGAGATGAAATCTCTTATAAAGACCATATCATTAGGTTAAGGATAAATCAACGACATAATTATGTGTGAAAAATATAAATACACTCAATATGATTGGATATTCAGTGTAAATCAATCATAGTACATTCACACATATTTTTGTAAAAACAACACCAATGAATTATATATTTAACTCAACAAATGGAGATTGAGTTAAAATTACTTCTATCAAGTTCATATCGATGACTTGAGAATTTATCAATTGAGTGATTATGTGTATCAAAATTATATACATAGTAATGGGAGTGGAAAATATGACATAAGAAAATGAATAGTTATTCCACACATAATATTGGAGTAAAATAATCAATGAAGTATGTGTAAATCTGAATGAGTGGAAATTGAAATTTCAAATCCGTTATCTATTTGGTAACTTACGAAACATACACCCATGAAATAAGGATAATACGAAGATGATATAAATATCCTTAAATTAAAGTATATTACACAATAAATACAATCATGGGCAGTACACACACCACATGCAATAAATAAGAGTTGGACAATGGAAATCTCACAGAATTAAAAGTGAGATAAGAAACCCCTTACATTGTACTTTTTCCGTGTTCTAGGATAATTTAACCTCCTGTATAATGGTGAAATAGTTGTTATTTAATTATAAAAGAGTTATATACCTTAATATGATATCATATATGATCTTTTAGCATTGATTTGTTAATAATATCTTACTATTATCATCATTTCGGGTGTTAACAGATTCATTTTCCTTTATATAATTTGTTATATGAGCCATATTATTATGTATGGGATGTATCTTATTCATATACATAATGATATCACGTCTTTAATCATTATTTTTAATCATCAAATTAAATTTATTCTTGAATGGATACGATGGGGAATGAATCTCATCACGTTCGTGGAGAGGGTAATCCGTACGTACGAACGAGCGACAATATCACTCTTTTGATATTAAAATAATATATAAATGGATGGTATATAATATATACAGAATCATTATCGTGATATAATTATTATTTATATTAATTAAAAATTATATTTATACCCATCCAAATAATAATGTATTGAATAACAATTACACAACGACGTGGAGACGGTAATCCATACGTATGCACGTATGGTGACATGTCATTAAAAGGATGGATAAAATAATGATAATGGATGTAACATATTTATAAAAACTTCATTGTATATAGATTTTACTAGAGTTATTATTTTATAATCGAAATAACAAAAAATAAGAAGTAGAAGAAGAAAAGAACATAAAGGGGGTGGTGAAATTATTACCATTTCTTCGGGTTCTTCCTTTTGATTTGATCAAAAGGGGTACTTAAATTGTATTTATGACCAATGTATGGCCTCTATGATTAATTGGGGGAAGTTGAGATGATATTTGGGCAGGTTTTGGCCGATCCAAAAGGCATTGATGGTCTGAATTAGTGAGTAGGGGGAGTGCCCTTTTATAAGAGGGGTGAGAGGCACCTTAGGAAAAGCAAGAAATATTATTTTATAATAAATCCATATTCATTTACTAATGGCTCCAAAGTAGATTATTTAAAGGTTAAGGTGGGTATAGGTCAAAAAACACTCAACCAATAGGTTTTAGACAGGTTTGTGTCACTATATTAACTATATTGTTTTCATTTGACTATTAATTAAATAGTTTGACATTTACAATGTATCTTGGTATTTTTATATTATATCGTTATTAAACATAATATATACTTGAAAGAGACCCCCAAGTGGTAAATTAATGATACACCTATCATTATATAAGTCCATTGGAAAAACCTTAAATTTTTACGAATAGAATATCATTTAATAATATAATATTTGTTTTAAAAACTCATTAATGTCAATTTTGACACTATTTAATAATTTATTTTTGTTAAAGTCTTAAAAACATTATTAATTCAAAAATTATTTATTTAAGAAATCATAACATGTAATATTAATCAATAAAATTCATGTATTTCATCAAAACATTCAAATCATATTTCTTATAACATTTATAATACCAATTATTTGATTCTTTCATTAATAAATAAAATTCTACGTCATTACTGTGTCATTAATAAATTTAATTATTCAATGTCTTAAAATTATAAATAAAATACCATTATGTAGAAAATATTATTATCTTTCTAATTAGTATTTATAGTCAATAATATAACATATATAACCCTATGTAAATATTGTTTTACTAAAAGATATATTCTTATGTCATTTTTGTATATACTTTAACTTAATTAATATAAAGAGTCATTATCACTTGCAAGTGGCTCCATGGGGTCCCAAAATCGACCCAAAGAAGGACATGGTAGGAAATGTATCTAAAAATAGGGTTATGACACGTTTTAGGGTAATTTAATATTATTATAATATTATTTGATTACCCTTATTTACCAGATTTACCATTTAACCGTTGTAAATAAAATATTTACCGAAGTAATTATTAAAAGTGTCTAAAAATAAAAGTTACCTATTTACACAATTTGGACCTCATGATTCTAAATATGGAATACATTTTTCTTAATTCAGAACATAGAAGTGACAGAAATTAATTTAAAATTAATTCTCGTTGTCAAATCAAATAGCGTGTTTTTTAATAAATAATAACTATAAAAAATTGACACTTGTTTATGTCTAGTTTAAACGTGAAATTTCATCCAATTACCAATATTGGATTAAATGGTAAAAATATTTTCAAATTATACTTTTAAACCATTTAATATTATAAATTATCACTACAAATTATTTGGATTAAAAAAGTTGTTTTTAATTAATATTCAGTATTTTTTTCACTATTCATCAAAATTTGAATGTTTTCTAAAAAAATAAAAAAAAATTCACCCTATATTAATTTTGATATTCCGGATTTCTGAAATGATGTCCATTGTGAAAGTTAAAAAATATAAAATTTCAAAAAGTTGGTATTACTATTCATAACAGCTAGTTTGATTGGTTGTGGTGTGTGTTAGAACTCGAAGTTGTATACAACACACCCTGTTGTATTATTCAAAGCAAAGCGTACCATGGAAGCTTGGGGTGTTACAATATATATGTGATATTAATAAAACCATTATTTATATAATAAGATTACAATATCATTGTAAATTTATATTTTTCTGTAGTTAAATTAATTTTTTTTACATCATATAACTTTCATTTGTTGTATATCATTTATAAAATTTATTTTCATTTCAAAATATTGTATATAAAAAAATATTGGATTTAAAAAAAATTATTTATAAAAAAATGATTATTGTTTTATTAAATATTTATTTTTCACCCAATATATTTTAAAAAATCATTATATAATTATACAGATATTTAGTTGGTGAATTGTTTCTTTGATGACATATATATGATTTATTTGGGTTTAGAAATATTTTCATTAACTTGTCCTTTGCAATTGTTTATCTAAATTGATTGTTGTTACCTTGGACTATTTGTTTGGTATAAAGCCAATTTCCTATTCTTTTTAATGTGATTGGATTACGTTAAATCTTGTTCGGATAAGTTATAATGGGATCTAATGGTCTTTTATAACAATTGTTTATTATATTTAAAGTCATTTGTTTAACAATATGTCTTGTTTGAACCCATTATGAATTTATATTTCACGTGATGTGAGGTAGAATTTGTTTTCAGTTTTCTGGTTATTGAGGAATCCTATCTATTTTAGAAATATATTTTTTGAAATTGGGGAAAATATAATTCTTTTTTATACGATTTTCTTTCTGATTAGATGAATTTTATTCTAACATTTTATCAATATATCATGAGTATTTTCTCAAAAAATTATTATTGGGAAGTTATTTGGTGGAATTAGTGTAATAGTTATGAATATGTATCTATAGATCATTGGTTGTGGTTGGGTTTTTTTAGGAACGTTTATTTTTTAGTTGTATAAGTGAAAAGGATATTTTATTTCATGAATTTATTATCGATAATCCTCTTTATTTGAGAAAAAATATTTTTACAAGGTTATTTTTTATTTCATTGGGTATGGATGGTGAAAATTTTCAATTATTTATCCATTTGTAGAAGATTCTATATTTCGTGGAACATTATCATGATATGAGAATAGTTATAGGTAATATGCATCTCATTATATATATAAATTCATGTTTAGTTCATGTTTTTTAACAATTGAAGGGAATCTTGTTGGTGAAACACATTTCTATAACATCAAGCATGTTTAGTTTACATTTAATCAAATCAAACAATATAATGATGTGTGTTTGTAAATTTTCTAGAAGATATTGCATTGTTGGTTCTTTCTTATGAGACCAGAAATAGTAATCACGCAAGAAATAACTATAAATATTATTTTTTACGCTTCATGGGACCTATTAGATCTTTTTTTGGTCATAATTATAGTATACATATTGGATTATTATCCTAAGAGGAGTTGAAAATATGTCTTTAGCTTCATATATCCACACAATTTTATTTATCTATCTTTTAAGGATCTATGATCTATTAAATTGAAACATGAAATGGGATCTAAAATTTTCATTGTGGTGATATATTTCTCATTAATTTCTCATTGGATGAAATAACATTTTAAGGCCTCTAAATCTATATATTTTTTTGTAAGGGTGTCCTAATTCACGAATGGGTTTCATATGAAATTGCAATTTTATAGAAGGTTTTCTATATTGGAATTAGTGGTTTCTTAAATACAATTATTTATCATTTTAAGGTGGATAAATTTACTATTATATTAGAGTTATATCATTGGGGAATATAATAATGGATGGTAATTAAATATTTTATTATAAAATGTATCACTTGGATCTTATGTCCTAATTTATTGAGGCGAATCCATTTTTATTTAATGTTTAGTTTTATTTAATTAATGATTAAGAAATGATTTAATTTTTTAAATTGGGATGTAATTTACAAATAATATATTCCTTTCCCTATTCAATGATTGGATATATTATATATTTTATTTTCCCCATCCATTTTTCTTTTGAAATGTTAATTAAAAAATGATATTTTTCATATGATATTTTTAGGTATGAAATAATACCTTTTTGGACAATATCAGAAATGTTTTTATTATTTCAATTTGGTCTTCAATGATATATCCCTCATGTGAATTTCGTTGATTTAACTTAGATAATTATTCATTGTTGATTTATAGTAATCATGGAATTATTTATTACAAAGAGTCTCTCGGGAAAAAAACACACTATGTCCTACATAATCGGAGGCATGATAAATGTGACACCCCAATACATCCTCTAATTGGACAAGGGATGGATACTACTTCTATTTATAAATATCATAGACCTGGGAGGCCTTAAGCTAGGGGTCCTTTATTTACACACAAACAAACTATTGAATACCAATGCAATGTTGGAAAGTAAAATACAACTAATACCATATTTCATACAAACATCAATATCTAACATCAGTGTATGACAAAAGTAATAGATAAAATGAGGGACAAATATAATCCCACAAAGTCTACTAAATGATTCAAACCTACCTGAAATGAGGGGGCTATCGTCAAATTAATCACCTAGTATGAACCATTATCTATCTATATCAATTTTTTTCACCTGATCCTAGTCCACTTAGGACTCTATCAAATAGCATGTAATATAAAAAATAAATGACATGTACTCTAATTCTCCATGTTGGGGTGGGTATAAATATACCTTGTAGGATATCAAAAAAATAATGCATCACAAATCATCAAGAGAGTTGTCATCTCATCATCATAGAGGAATATGAATTAGAATATGATACAAAACAACAATATTGTTGATATGAAAAAGATAGAATCCTACTCTCACTGTAACATAACAAAAATTCTACCATCCAAGGATTCGTGTTTGAGGATTCAAGGTAACACTTTCTTAGGGGAAATCTCTCCACAAGAAATATAATAATGATGGCACTCATCAATTATTTGAGGATGATCAATAAACCGCATTATGTTGTACACCATGGAACAAAAAAGATGATGATACATAGATAAAAGGTCTCACCCGGGCTATTGAGGATTTTGTAGCCTAACTAATATAATATTATTGGATTACAATCTCACACCCTAAATATGAGTAATGTGATTCTAGGCCCAAGCTAGGGAAGAAGAAATAAAATGATAGAGGATTACACATTGTCTACACTGAGGGATTCCTAAACTCTAAAAGAGTCTTATTATACATAGGGTATCATATCCAATTCACTAGATTTGATTCCTCACTATACTATCATATGAATGTGTTAATGGGATTCACTCTAGAGATATTGGAGTACACTAAATAGGATATGTGACTTAGGCTGTGATTGATTAATTATTTCACAAGTATAGGAGATAAAAACATTGTTTCTTTGTAATACTAGTTTCACCTGTGTACTCATCCTCTCACCCAATTACTACATCCCATTCCAATTTAATATTTTAAATTACCACATACATAGATGATCCAGGTTATTATAGTCATTTTCATGTATCGGGTCATGCTCTAGTGCTCTGGCCATGCATGTGTACATGGTCATGTCTTGGAACCTTGGACATCTATGAGTACAATGGAATACCTATGTACCTATAAATTTCAGTTACCTTATACAGTTATGGTTTATTATGAATCACCATGAATGGGTCAGATGATATGGGATAGGTCTCACACCATGTTGGATATTTTATTTTAATGAAAACCCATATCATCACATCTATTGGAGAACATGATGTGTGTTCTTCAGACTACCCACCGTGTGTGTATCTGTATTCCAGAACCCACTATTTTTCCATTTAGTTTAACTCACTTTACTTTCACCTCCCATTCCACCACAAAATAAATCAGTAAACATGGGAATATTCTTGACAAAGCTTGGCCATCATCAATGGCCAGACTCTAGCAATCGCTTCACCCGAGAACAATTTATCATCACTTAACATTCCCTAGTCACCTAAACGATGAACCAGTCTGATTAAATCCATCATGTTATAATCCTTAATCATTTTCTCTACTAGATCATGCACTTAATCCCAAAAAATTTCCTATAGAAATTATCAAATCCATGAAATATCGAAAAAGAAGCAATCGTTCACTGGGTATTTGTTGTACCATCAGTGAAATTGAATCACGCCAATGAATTCATAATGAACATGGGGTGAAATTTACCCAACATCAATTGTGAGAATTAAAATCAAATATTATTTATATCAACATCCCTTTTTTGGTGAGGGAAATTATGAACATAAAATAATATAGAGGGATAAATAAAAAATATCAAATCCTAATTTTAATATGATAAAAACATAAATCGTAATAATCAATCAATCTAATAACTCATTTTTGTTAGTTTAATTACTTTTTATTATACATTGGATAAATAAATCCAGTTCAAGAAAAATAAAACAAACTTCTAAACAAGGGTTTGGATCTACCACTACTGAATAATGGGTCAGTGTCGATGTTGATGTTGACATCCACACAATCCTTCCAAATTGATCATTTCATCATGATCGACAATAATTCTTACATGAACACTTATCCCAATGGCTCCTATCCAACCCCTAGGGTTCTAATTATAACCCTATATCATTTATATAAGAGGGATTAAATATAATAGATTTTCTTTTCAATTTTATATACATTAAATAAATAAATAAATATATTTATTAATTAATAAAATGATGATGGTACTTAATCCAAACACATGATGCACATGATTTGTATGTCACTCCTTGTTAAAAAACCAACATTTTGGATTTAATGGTGTTCTCAAAATTCCAATCTGAAACTATATTTGGTATTTATTTCATTATTTTAGAAAAACATGGTGCGCATGACATAAAATAATTAATATTTTTTTTATATCAATACCGATCCCTCGATATGATTTATCTCAAACTAACTCAACACCAAGAGTAAAAAATATTTCTTAAAATATTTTAATATTTTCAATGAAAAACAGTAATTAGATTTTCCACACCTTAGGGATTCTCGATCTAAAAAGATAACATCGACTGAAACAGTTGAGGGCATTGAGCTAACATATGGTTCTCCCACACATAAGTGCTCTCATAATGTTTCTAATGATGCCACCAAACCTATAAAAAAATAATCACTCTCTTATATATAATCTTATTATTTAAATCCATGATCTCCACAAGGTACTCTATGAAATTTTCTCCATCCGCTACTTCCAAATCACCCCATTCGATGACATGAGATGGGTCGTTATAATACCTCATCGGTTAAACCCATAGATGATATTATATACGCAATAGGTCGGTTTAAATAGGAAAAATCTATATGACACCTTACCAGCCCTACTCCATATCGCGAAAGGGAAAAAATCATGGAGATAACGTACCACCAATGAAAATTTATCCCAATAATCATTGAGGTGAGAACTTCGTGAACATAATGTATCCCAAATAGAACTTTAAAATCATTTTCCATTGGTCCAAATAAGTGTTTTTTACTCTATAGATACCACATATACATCTTTTTTATTTTAAACATCAATTTCATAGCTCATAGAAATCTTTGTCCCATGAGTGCAGACTCCAGAAGATTATTCCAACATATTTGTAACATACATGGTCTCCTATAAAAGTACATTAATGGAACCATACCAATGGTGGAGTGGTAACTACTTTTATATGTAAACTCCTCCATGATTAGATGGTCTACCACACTATATCCAATTTCAATCATTCTAGGTTGATGCATGAAATCTATAAACTGAATGACCCCTCATTAATTATATCTATCAAGTTATGAAACACCACGCTCAAATAAAAGTGAGTTCGAAAGGTCTATTGATATTAATTCTTTAAAAAAATGTGAACAAATAATCATACCATTAAATTATGATCGATGGAATATTGTAAATAAATATTACTCCTTCATATGACACATCCCTTCTATCTTCCAATATTTCCTCTGAGAAGTATTAGAAAGGGGCATTCATGTTGAGTCATTCTGTGGTCACCCAAATAGGATTCTTCCCTCTAAGAGATCATGGAATCCCTATTATTTTTTATATAGATATTCCATCACACATTTACTTTGGAACATCAAGGGGTTGAGAAAATTTAACTGGATCTTGGATCTTATCCTTCACCTTCTGTCATGTGAGGGAATGAGAAAAAAACACTCAACACATTTCTTTATCTCATTCCAACATAACTGATGCCTAATGTCTAGGTTCAACATTGTGACACCATGATTTTTTACTAAGTTTTATTTCAATAATTCCTTAAAAATCTCATCTTGTTGATTTACTGGTTTCATATCCTACCATTGGATAATTATGATATGCTCCCCACCTTTATAAAACCAATCAGGAACACTTCCCATAGATATCTACACATGTAATGTCTCACAGTTAGTATCTTAAAGATGTGCCTCCTTGAAATATTGTAGATGTTTTGGGTGTCAAAAATAAATGGGAGGTAGTCTATACCATACTCCCCCGTAATAGAAATCATTAATCAGGGAAAACTCTTTTACAGTTCACTCAAAAATTGTGAAACACATCTCTTATGGGTAGAATATATTTCATTATTCCCCATGCCAAGACTATAGACTATTTTAAAGTCATAATACATGAAAAAAATTATCCATCACCAATGACTAAAGTTGAGGCCCTTCTAGAAAAATATATACTTGAGACTCTTCTTGTTAGAATAAATGATAAACTGCTCTCCAATAATATAATGTCTCCATAATATTAGTTAGAGACACCTACTCCTATCTCAAGATAACGGATTGTGTAGTTATGCTCATTTAGTCCCAACTAATGGGACCCATATTCAATAACCACATTAATTCACATTATAACACATCCAAAACCTTTGTTTATGTAATCACATAATACTTTATACACAACAACCTCCTTTGATAGTCTCATGATTGAGGCAATCATCAAACATTTTCGTAACTAATGGAAATCTTGTTGATGCCATTAAATCCACAGCAAAGGATTTCCCTTTCACATTAGGGTAGTCAAGGGATCTATAATCCTAATGAATGTGGGTATGATTATCTAATAGTATTCAGCCTGCCTATGGAATCTTTTCACCTCTATAACACTATAGGGTGGATCCCAATATAGTATTGTCACAACCTTTACTAGGATCACTACTACTCTATCCTCTTCGATGACATTTAAAACAAAATTGGACTTCTCATATCCCAAATTGATTATTCATGAGCTTCCCACATTGATGGTGTAGTCATAGTATATCACGGACCATTCTTCATGTCACCCATGAGCTACAACTATGAAATTATTTAAAACAGGATGTCATCAAGGAAAAACACCATGAACTGATCAAAAAAGTGATGAAAGATATGATTTATATGTCCAATGATCATTGATGGGTTGTTCTATACTCTAATGGGAATCAACATTAGATTTTAGTTACCATAGCATCATTAGAATGACATCTAAGGTATATGATCTTCTTGAACACAAATATAGTGATAGCCTGAGTTGATTACATTCATTGAGAACCATATCAACCCTCTTAGTGGGTGGGAGAGGTCATCAATTATCAGTAGTGGTTAGTTAGTCTAGATAATAACCTTGTTCATGTGATTATAACCCATTGAAATCCTTAGATTCTATCCACCATGTTGGGGATCAATAATAAGGATTCCATAGGGGAAACACTAGGTTAGAGAAATCCCTTCATAAAAAACTCTTCCAATTTCACATTCATCTCACAAAGCACAGTGGGAGACATCTGATATGCTCAGAAAAATTTTAGGTAAATCCCGAGGTTCATGTATATATAGATTTCTATATCTCAGTGGGGTTTTAAGAATAAAATGCCCTTTAGGATGATGTCCTATTACTATTCAACCACTATAAGAAACTTTCAACTCATAACATCCAATACTTAATGTGTCATACTATCCAACTGATAACAATAGGATATATCCTATAGAGTATGAGTATATTATACTCTTCTATGAAATCCATCAAACTAATGGAAGAGATCCCCATCAAATCAATGCAGATACAACACATCATCCTCTAGAAATAAACAATATTATTAGGAAATGTGAAGAACCAGTCCATATATTGATTGATTTCATAATCCCCCATTACCATCATGAAAGGTTCACAATGAAATCACTCTTATCAATGAGTTAGGTTATAAAATTGGATGAATTGTGTTATCATTGAATCCTATGAAGTTGGAGTCTCTATGTACAACTATAAGGATGTAGGATCAACTAAAATATATGGATCTCAATCAAAGTGAATTTCAATGAAATTAATAGACCATACATATCGCTACTGATACCGTAGTTATGTTATAGAGAGACTAGATCATATTTAGAATATTTATTGGGAACTATTGGTCGTAATCCTACAATTCCTATAGATTCCCTCATCCCTAACCACTATCCCATAGATATTTCTGTGGAATATCTAAGAGTGGTGGTGTTAACAAATCAAAAAATCAGTCACCTCATGCTACTCTCACAAATCCTTTTCTACATCCTCTACCTTTTATACCAACCTTCTATTTCAACTCCATATACCTTGTTAGTTCAATGACGTTATCCCAATTAGCCTCTCTATGGATTGTAAAATCTAAAGTGAAATATCCTAACCCATCATAGGAGAATAACCACCACTCTCTCTCTCTCTCTCTCAAAAGAGATGAACGTTCATATGAGAACTAAACAGAAGAACCTCGTAGATTATAAATTCTTTTAATTAACATCAAATTTCTTGAACCCTAAGTCTAATGTTGGCTTCCACCTTCTGGAATCTGCACTTCGAAGTTCCTAGTACAAACACCCACCATTGGTGACTTCTCATCCAAGAATCTCGCCACTACAAAATTTTTATAGAGCACTAAAACATTAGTATGAATGCGTAGAGATATCATAGTAGCTCAAATATATATGTAGATTCCATGCCCAATGTTATGGGTTTGGATGAATTTATCTTGAACCATAACTATGGAGTATCATGAATGATATGTAAACCTCAATGAATGAACTAACATAGACTTGTAACCCTTTTGAAGATGTTAAATCTCCCAGATTCATACTAATTACTACATTGCTATATTTACTTCCTCTTTGAAGATACCCATGATCTTATTATAATACAGGGTTATCTCATCATGAGTGTGAGCTACTATAATACAACATACATTAGTGGATCCATGAAGAAGACTTGATTCAAGGACCACCATATGGTCTAGGGGGTCCTCAAAATATAGGAAAAAAACATAACTACCTAGTTCTTGTCCTCATTGTCCTGGCGGTCTGGCCATCCCTAAAACCAAAGAGGTCTCATTATCTAAAAATCATGTAGTGTATTTAGGATATAAACATACAATGGTGGTACCACTAGAGAAACATGTAATTCAATGGGTCTAATTAAGACTTATAAACACCCCAAAGGTTCTATCTCCTATAGAAACCCTAAATTGAAACCTCATCTATATGAGAATCATCGATTAAATTATTATACAAAATTACAGTTGTCTGTCATTATAGAGAAATCCTAATTGAGAAAAGATACCCTGTAGTAAAAGATTATATAAAGGTATTTCACTCAAAAATTACAAGGAAACCAAAACCCATTTCATTGGACGTTTGTACCACTATTTTCCTTTCAACATGTTCCATCATTTATCAAATAAAAAATAAGTTTTTATTGTCCTAGTGCATAGATATATCAGCCACTACACAAATATTGGAATCCTTAGATTCATAGATGATATTAATACACATTAATATGGTGGAATTGGTTCTAAAAAAACCTCACAGCTAAATAATATACAAACACTAGATCTAATGTAAAAACTCAATGATACCACTCTATCACAACCTACCCCAAAATTCCATCCTTTCCAGCATAAAAAATGTAAAAAACCATTCCAACCTCCATTAAGCCTAGTGATGGAGACTATCACTAAGTAGGAATATCACAATTATAGGATACCTTAAACTAAGGTACCTGTATACACATTCACAACTATGAATACCCATTAAATGGTATAAGGAAAAATACATATGATACCATAATTATGATATTCATTTATATCCCACATCGGTGTACCAAATATGTATTACAAAGAATAAAAACCATATAGAAGCCTACAAAAAATATAAAATGTGTCCATAATATATGGAGGGAGGGGACTAATGTTAAACTAAACAATTGGTGTGAACCATTGTTTGTCTAGATCACTATACTCAACCTATTCATAGTCATCCTAAGACTCCAAAAAAGGTCCAATCATCTTTATACGATATGACCTATCTGAGAATATCCCATGTATATGTGAGGATATAATTCCACAGTAGGTTACCTTGTAATCACAAAAAAAACAAAAATGGAGTAGTATACTCATCATCATAGAGGCATGTCAATAAAAATATAAGACATAACAATAATAATCCTTATATAATCTTTATAGACTCCAAGTATCATGTTAATGTCATAACTATAAGGCCTTAGCCGTAAACCTTACTTAATATTGAGTTATTACAAGATTACACATTGAGGATCTTTTCAGGTTCAGAGTTTTAGAGAATTAGATCCTAAATCATGAATTACATTCCACATTTAAACAAAGTGGTTACATAAAAGATAAGATTCTTTTTTCCCATCAACAGAAACATATTTAAGATAAAACATGGATTCTCTCTTGATACATCCTTGACACTATCATCATATCATGTACCTTTCCCTTGACCTGGGAAAAACATTTCAAAAACAAGGGATGAGCGTAAAAAGCTCAGTAAGGGTTATAAAAGTATGTAAATAACACATGAGTACATATATACATAATAATGAAATCATACTTTACCCATAAAACATAAGCACTTTAACATACCTCATAAAAACATGAATAAATCATAGAAATCATAAGACATAAAAGGTAACACGAGGTATTCATAACATTCTTACGTAGGGAGTAACCCTCTTGGTTAGGTTTCGAATACCCATCATAGTATATTCCCCAAATCTCTTTGAAGAAACCTTAACATTTAACCCCTTTGCGTTGCCCAATGAATTGGAGAGATATATCGGGCTCACCCGCCCTTAGTTTATCACAGAACCACCCGTTTTCATAACAATTCCCATGAACCATAACATAATCGTATCACATAAAACATGCAAAAAGGAAACATAACATTTCCACTTTTCAATCACAAGATTTCAATACAACACATAGATATAAAAACATTATGAAAACCATTTTCAATACCATAATAAAATAAATGTAAAACATGGTATTTATCATTTATTCAAAAAAAATTTATGGCTTGTAGAGGAAGCCGAAACTCAAATTATGGTCACGGAGGCGGGGAAGTCGTTGTCGCCGCATATGTACGAAAAAAAACATTCCCTTTTTTTGTTTAGTAAACGCTTCGTATAAAAATATTACTTTTTAATAATCGTAATATTTAAAGTGTTTTATACACCATATAAATGAAAGTTGTGTATAAAAAAAATATGCCTCAATGAAAGGAGATTGAGACAGATTCACTTAAAAAGACGATATCCTTGGATTAAAGATAAATCAATTACATAATTATATGTGAAAAATGAATACACCAAATATAAGTGGATATTAAGTGTAAAACAATCAGTGCTCATTCACACATATTCATATAATGACATATTCAAGGAGTACAAGTTTATCCCATAGAATCAAAATTGTGTTAAGAAGTTCCCTTGCAAAAATTCGACTGCCTAACGTCGTCACATTAAAATTCAAAAAAATTAGTTGATGAGAGAGAAAATGGTATCTCATCACATGGACATAAAATTTAAATCAATAAGGATATATAATAACATATCCCAACAGAAAAATATATAAATTAAATGACCCAACAAAAAAAGTCTATTAAAAAGAGGAGGGTCAAGGGTTCTCTTTCCGACTTGGGTATCTTTCGAAACATACACCTCATGAAATAAGGACAATACAAATTTGATATAAAGACTCATAAATGAAAGTATATTACACAAAGAGTAGAATAATGGGCAGTACATATACCAGTAAATGGAAATTGTGGCAAATGTAGCATCAATCTCACGGGATTAAAAGTGAGATTAAAAATCCCTTACAAAAACTAAGCAGCCTAACGGCGCCACTAAAAACTTCCAAAAATGGATTGATAAGATCAAATAGGGTATCTCATTATATTAACATAAAATTTATAGCAAGAGAAATATAAAATAACATCCCCCAACATAACAAAAAGAGGCTTAAAAAGTGACATAAAGGAGAGTACTTAAAAAGAGAGAGATTGGATCTCTTACGAAAATTCGGCAGCCTAATGGCGCCACTCAAAATTTCCAAAATGGATTGATGAGAGAAAATTGGGTTTCTCATAATATGAACATAAGAATTACAGTAAGATTAATATAAAAGAATATCCCATTCATAAGAAAGATGAGCCTAAAATGAATGATATAAAAGAGTGTACTTAAAAAGAAAGAGAGGGGTAGGATCCCTTACCTCGGGTCCGACTTGACTCGATCGTTCTTTAACCTCCTGAATAATAAAATTCAGTTAATTTATAATTGACTAAGAACCTTTTTCAAGTACATTATTCCTTTTATATCACTTATTACCCTGTTATGAACACTATGTAATTATTTAAGTTAATAATGGTCGTTTTGTCGATCATTGCTACTTGAGTAAAAAATAAACTCTTTATAATTACGAGTTTGTTCATGGGGTAAAATATCCATTATGTCCCGAATTATATTCATTATGTAGATATCATATATATCATATATATCCATTATATACATGAATTTATAATATTACATAACATTTAGTGGTAATAAATGAAATGCACCGTTCATGGAGACGGTAAGCCATACGTACGCATGAATGCTACTTCCATTTATATTTCATATTTAATGGAATTAAAACATAATGATACATAATAGTATTACAATTACAGTTAGTTATCATGAATAATACCATTAAATATATCCTCCATACGTACCACATATTGTATTAGTGAATCAAATCACTTTGAGGGGGCGGTAGTCCGCACTTACTAAAATGAGGATATCGCATTTACCCATAATGGAAACCATAAAGGTATGCCATAAATGAAAAATACAGAAGCTTAAGGAAAACATAAAAATATTATATATCATATATAAATATATTGACATCTTAATGTAAACCATTGAAGGTGTTAAAAGAATATTGAACAATCATCGTTTCGTGAGTTAGAAATTCACCATCCACAGAAACAGAATGTTCTTTAACCATTAGATGATAGTGTGTGTAATTGTATCTCTAATACTTCTTATAAAAACATACTAGTATATTTAAGATAATGGATTTGTTACAAAATAAATGAATAAAAATATTTTAGGGGGTTGGAGAAGAAAAATAATACAAAAGAACACAAGTGAAGACATTACATTAAAATCGGGTAACTCCCATTGGTTTGAACAAAAAGGGTTTTTAGAAGAGATTCCTACCTAAGGTAATGCTTATAGGATGAGGAGAGGGATGTGGAGAGACAAAATGATCAGAGCATGTCCGAGCCAAAGGCTTTAGAGGTTTGGGTAAGGAGGTATAGGTGGGGGCCTTTTATAGGAGGAGAGGAGGGGCACTCTTGGAAAGATATAAAATGTTACTTTATTTTCAAATGAGTTTCGGATTTTAAAGGTCCCAAATTAATTTATTTCCAGGATAAAGTGATAATAGTTTTAAAGGCTCCCATCCAATAGGTTTTTTACATGTTTAGGTCTTAGGGTATACAATTTCTTTTCATTTTATTTAAATCGTTGAATAATGAGGTAATCGTTGCATCATCATGATGTCATAAATAATTTATTTTATTTAATGTCTAAAAATTATAAAAAAATTACTAAGAGGTAGGAAATTTTTTTATCTTTCCAATGAATATTTATAGTAAAAAATATGACTTTTATAACCACATGTAAAAATTGTTTTAGTAAAATAATACATGTTTGTGTCATTTTTACTTTTACTTTAAATAAAAGGAATTAATGTCATTATTTTACCCTAGTGGCTCCATGGGGTCCCAAAAATAGACCCATGGGTTTTATGGGTCGGCCGTGACTCGTCCAATAGGGTTAGGACAAGTGTCGTGATATTTTCATTTTATTATAATATCATTTTTACCTTAAATCACACTAATTACATTTATTCGCGATTAATAAAACATAAAAGTTATTTTTCATCAAAAATAATTTTCTTCCCATTGAACCAAATTTTACTTAATAATGAAAATAATTTATATTGGATATTTTAAATTGAAATAACACAAGCGGTAAAGTTCCATTTAAACGAAAAATCGGTTTTTGTAACTACCACTTTGTGGTTTCACTATTCATCAAAAATTAAGGTTTTTTGAAAAATACAAAAAATTCACCCTAAGCTATATTTGATATTCCGAATTCAAAAAATATTTCTATTTTACCAAATTCATAAAATAGAAGTTTCATTAATTAATTTTATAATTAAATCCCGCTGTCAAAACAAATAACATGTTTTTAAGAAACAATATCTATCAAAAGATTGGCACTCGTTTATGTCCAATCTCAAAGTGATATTAATTCCAATGACCACCATCATATTAAATGGTAAAAATATATTCTAATTTCATATTAAAACCAATTAAAAAAATAAACTAACTATATAAATAAATTAGATTAAAAAGCGGTTTTGAATTAAAATACAACACGTTTCACTATTCATTAAAAAATGAACATTTATCAGAAAAATACCATAAATTTATCCAAAGTCTATTTCAATGTCCCAATCATAAAGAATATGTTTATTTTGACAAATTTAGCATATAAAATTGTCAAAATATAGATTTAAAAATGGTTCGCCATCAAATGGTGGTAAAAAAATCTTTTAAAATATTAGAGTATTTATTATTAAAATTGGATTCATTTGGATTTTAAGCCTCTAACATTTATTGGATAAATGAAAAAATATTTGAAAAACATATATAATAATGTTTTAGTTAGTTTTTTTCATTCCCGTCATTACAACGGCTAGGTGTTAACTACAATTTAAAATAAAATTATTTTATTATTAGAGTGGAACGTAAGATTTCAAAGGAACTCGTTGTTGCGTATTGGGTAAGCCATCGAGAATAGAGTTCTCTTTAAATTAATATTAACATTTTATTCACAAATAGGGATAAATATAAAAATGTCATATTCTTTATTTACCTGGGTTGTTACAACAACCATTCATCCAATATAAGATTTCATCTCAGCTATTCAAAGAAATGTTATTCTAGGACAACTCACTCCATTAGTTTGATAACATTGAATGTGGTGAACCAATAAGTCGTTATTTTTGGAGTTTACCATGATGCAGTGCAAACATATGAATATATGATGTTGAGACATAGATACGGGATATCCCATGAACTAAGGGGTATTCATGACCCTAACATAGATAACTTGGTAGGATTGGGACCTCATTCCCTAAGAGTCGGAAAAAATATTCCTAAACCAACCAATATAAGAAGAAAAAAAATGTTAAAAGATCAAAATATGACCACATGGAGGGATTCATGTACTATATCAAGGAATAATCACATAGAGGGGATTACATCCTTTACTTTTGATGAGATTCCTCATTGTGCCATCATATATATGGACAAAGTGGACACAACCTTGAGATATTGGTCCACATTGAAGAGAATAAGGGCCTTAAAATGACCAAGAAAATGTACTTGATGTGTATATAGGAAAACCTATCATGTCTTAGAATCATCGGGTCAACCAGCGTACTTAGGATTAGGCCCTTGTATAGTGGAACCTATCAGTTTACTTTGGTCATTCATGTGTACCAATTCCTGTCCATGTACATTGTTTATGTCTGATTATTATTCCATTCCCGTGTAATATAGTAATTCCAATATACCCATTTGTGTTCAGTTATCCTCTTTGTGTCTGAGTATCGAGCCATGCATGTGTACACTGGTTGTTCACATGTAACTGATCTTGTCTATGTCTATATTCCATAAGGATACATGTCGAGTCAGTAGACATGGTTTAAACTACATGTATTGTGTTCCACATTTTGTATGATATTTTATTTTTTTCGAAAACCTTATCTATTGCATTCATTGGACTAAAAAACTTGTGTTCTTCAGACTATATGATGTGTATATTAGGGTATTCCCAACGATTATGGTTCTTTATGTGGTTATTATTATGATACTGATTCCTCCACTATGTCCAATGATAATCATATATCAGGTCTTAAAGTACCAAGGCTCTCATTTGTGACTATATTAGAGAAATCAATTCTCTAGTGAAGCAAATGTCATTGCTCCTAATCACCATAATTCCAAACCTCTAAATTTTACTCCACTTAACCATCTCCAGATATTCCATTATAACCATTACAACTTGATTGTTCCCTAAATACCATAACTACACCAAGAGAAATGAACCATTCCAATAATAATTGATCTTGTAGTAATATCTATCCACATATTTTTCAAAACAATTACCAAACTGATTCTTGTTTATGATCATGTAAAGAACACGGTAAGGAATGTATAAAACAAAAAAACATGGAATGAACATTCGGATATTTTTAGATTATCGTCCCTTAATTGATTCAGGAAATGATAAATGTATAAGAATAATAAGAAATCAATAATGAAATATAATTAATTAATTCTAGGAAGATAGAAACAACAAATTTGATCAACCATAAATCTTTGAATCAAATAATGTTAGGTTTATTATTAATGTTTGACATGTGATAAAAATTGATAAATCCAAGTAAATCAATCTTCATACCTTGAGTTTGGATTGATCATTGATTAACATCATTTCTATATTAATGTTTATGGTGAGATCCTCAAAATCCTACAAAATGATTGACGTGCTACTATCCATTTTCATTCCTCCAAGAACGCAAATCACAACATATTCTATGAAATCCCTAAGATTATGAATCTAACCATAGGAGTTTTACCGAAACCAAACAAAATGGAGAATATAATGTATTGGTACATTTAATAATCAAAAAATAATAAACATATATACTTTTATTATTATTCCCATTATTTCACTTAAGACCAACACCTAATGAATACAATAGTTATGTCAAACCAAGGGAAAACCTATGTTCTAGATTTAATGGTGTTATAAGATTTTCAATTTGACACTTTTTTTGGTATATATTCAATTATTTCAGAAAAAACATAGGGCATGTGATATAATATATTTAATATTTATTAATATCTATACCTATCCCCCTAGGCCACAAAATCCCAATATGAATTATCACGTAGCCTCAAAATAATATTCAATATATTTTTAAATTTTAAAAGGAAAAAAGTCATTATAGAGGTCATGGTTAAAGAGGGATGATTATCATATTGAAATTTATTATAATTTAGGTTTCTATATTTAATCCCTTTTTCCAAATGAAACATATTGAAATTAAATATTATAATAAAAATAATTGATTACATTTTAATATCACTTGATTCATGAATTTATAGTTGATTTTAATTATGTTCAAATATCACATTTACATAAAATTTATTTCAAAAAAACATTTTCACTTTCGAATAGTTTAAGTATTGTATTGTGATATTATGTATTTTTACTTGTAATTAATCATAACCTTTGAATGTTTTTTAAATCATTATTGGTACATGTTTCATAAAATATTTTATTGAAGATAAGTGGTTTTAATAAGGATAAATATAACACATAATTTTTAAAAAATCAGTTTAATTTTTATAGTAATTCATAATAATGTTTATAAAAGTTATAATATATTAAATTTAAATCTAAAACTCATAATGTTGAGAATATAATTATTTTGAGACATTTAATATCTATTATGTGTTATTATTTATTTCATATAAGATATGTATCATTTTAAATGGTTAATATTTTGTTCTGTGGGTTATTGAAATGATTTTTTTTATATAAAATATAATTTCTCTTTTACATATACTTGTTTTATGTCTTATAATTTTTTATTTATCCAATGTTATATATTTTATGAAAAAAATGTTATTGATGTAACGATTATTATTATTATTATTGTGGGTTGTTGTGGGGGTGGTGATGGTTTTTTTACAATTAGTTGTTTTATTAAAATAAGAGTAAAACTCATATTTTTCATTCATTGGTGAAACATTAATGGGATAATTTGGTTGTTCCCAATATATAATCTTATAATATTATTCATATCCAATGATCCTTAGAGAAATACCAAGAATGAATATATGTTTGCATCCTCTCTCTCACACCCTTCTTACTACAATCCTATTATTCCACCATTATTCTTAGTTTTTACTTTGATTAGATATTTAATATTAGGTTTTCATCATGGTGTTGAATGGAACTAGATTCTGATGGGTTTTTTCACTCTAGAGATCTAGAAGTGTCCCAATGATTTTATTTCACACCATTGGTGGTGGTTTAGATATTATAATACATATAACTAATAATTCTATATTATTTATTTAATTAGTAAATTTTGGGAATCATTATATTTCATCTAATTGAAGCTTTTGTGGGTTGTGAGTTTTACATGGACTTAGGATTCCACTACCCTTTTTTACATTTTTATTCATGGTGTCTTCATCTACTTCTGAATATTCCAATAATTGATAATTAATGAAAAATATTTACTTAATTTAATAAATTAATTTTATTTTAAATTGTTTCTTATTTGGTGTGATTGAATATTATTTCGTTAATATTTTATTATTATATCGTTTTTCAAAATTAAAAAGATGGATGGGGGTTCTATGATGCTTCTATTAATTGATATTAAAAATGTTGAATGTCAATTGTTATTCAGTTTTTCAATGAAATTTAATTTATTTAAAATATTATTGATAAGTGTGCGGTAATATTATGAATATTTCCACATATTCAAGTCTTCGCATAGTGTAGATATAACATCTCATATAAATATATTCTTAGAAGATGTACCAATCTAGTTCACCACATCACCTAAGGTGAACTTCCTTATATTGTAGAGGCTTATAACATGAAGTGGGTTTCTAAAGTTTTATGATGATGAGACTATACCCCCATATCATAAGTGAAAATAAGTATATAAATAACCAATCACCATTCACATCAATGTATTCACAAAGAATAATATAAAGAAGAAACATAATATAAAATTCCATCAAGAGAATATATATATATAATATGACTACACAACTATTAAAATTAAGTAAGTCCCAATAATCCATAACACTAATATAATAATCAACCCACTAGGCTAATTAAATAACATTCATGAATAATAAAAACAACATAAAATTATTATTTCATATCTAAGATAAACATAATAATTCTTATAATACCATCATATTTTCCTTTTCATGACAAATAAACTCAACCCGGGATCATCCCAATCTTTTTCTGGTAGTAAATACATGATAAAGGCTTAATTATGCATTTGTAGTGGTGGTCTGGGTTGTGTGTGAGTAAATCTCAGTGGCTGAACACCGATTTTGTCTAAGGGAAATTATATTTAAGGAAACCATGTAAGAAGATAAAATGTGGAATAAATATAAAATTCAAGAATGAAGAAACATTCAAAAAAAACAACTATTTATCCAGTAACCAATTTTCCCTCGGGTTCTAAAGTTAAATCGAAGAATTCCAAAACTACATCGACCCAAGCTGGTCGTCAGAGTGATAAAGCATAAAGATATCATATTTCCAATAATTGGTCTCTTAACCCATCATCAAACTCAGGGAATAATAATATAACAATATATCTCTCTAGAACCTATATTTGGAGAATAATGTTGGTCATTTAGAACCATAGCAGTGGATAATCATCACCAAATATTTAAACCCTATAGGGGTGAATCATGTTATACATACAGAACAATACATCATAAAAAATGCTTAGATATCTATTTTACCATCCATTAATACAAAAAAAAATATTCCCTAGAGGATTTTTCAAGATCTTAAACCATTGATGTATAGAATTACTTCACTATCCATTCTATGTGGTATAGAAGCATGCAGAAAAAATCAATCCGACATAGAAACTATTACATTATTAATAGTTACAGTGGATCAAAAATTATTCTTTCAAAAACATTCAAAATAAATACATTGTGATCATTTCAAAAAAGTATTCACAAGGGAATTATGGTATTTCACCATAGGGGAAATCATACATGAATTACAAATAAAATTTTTTAATTCACCTAAAACCCATCTTAAAATAACATGGAGGTCAACGCCATAATTTAAAAGAAACGTAACATCGACACATCACCCCCCATTGAAACATAAAAAAATTTAAAAACCCAATACACATAGATACAAATATTTTAAAGGTTAAGTCATTCATATTAGTTTGTGACAAAAAAAATCCAATTAATCATTCTATTTTAATATAAAAAATCATCCCCAAGGCTTATAAAGTGACTTTAAACATTCATACAAGAAAATAAATGATCTTAAAAGGGTTATGATCATAACCCACATAATATTCACTTTAAAAAACAACATTAACAAATTCAAGAAACTACACTCCATTTAAGAAGCCATATGTTCAGTTTTATAAACACCAATAGATCTGACAAAATCTATAAAAGATAAAAAGTATTATTTTACAGACTAATCCATTTACATAAAACAGTGAACACTCTCACCATATATGTTATTTATTTCATGTAACACATACACATGTAAAAAATACAAGTAATTAAATGGGTAATGTACTTAGACCACATACCATATTAATTTTTCTTATAATAATTCTAAAGTCTGTTAGACTTTTCATAGACCGTCCACATCCTCTGTATACAAGTCTTAATATAAAATTAATCATATCCAACACCCAATATATATCCTCACTCAAATAATCGTCAATAAATTAATGATAACAATTAAAATTTGATAATTATTTAAAACTAATCATGTAATAATGTTAGAAAAATCACAGGGTGTTGTCATCTTATCAAAACACTACTGGACCACCAAAAGAAGACCATAACAGAACACCAACACCATTATTGGTAAAATACATCATGGTTAAAACCATTTAATCAATTAATTTAATTAAATTATCATTTAAAAACACATAATCTTAACCATTGACACTTACCTTGATAAAAAACCAAGGAATGATGTGTGGAGGTCATATGGGGATATCCTTCATGGAAGCCAAGAAAACTACCCTTGAAAATGGATGATTCCAACATTCTATGATGGATTCCTTAAAAAATCATAAACTGAATAACTCAAAAATTAGATGGGATGATTAAGAAAGAGATAATAGATTTTCCGAGGGTAGTACAATACTCAATAATTACCAAGGATCACCATAAACACACCCAAAATTCAAGTGTTAGTGAAGTGAGAGTGGGTTGGCAGCACCTTTTGTCATTGTGTGCCTAATGAGGGATGTCTACATGGGATAAGATAATTAAACTAAGGTGTAATTCCATTCATTTATTCCTTTTAAGGATATTATATGTAGCTATATAGTTTAAAAAATGGTTTCTTAAACCATGAACCGACCATGAACCCTCCACTAAGTATTACAAAATGTATCTCATGGTTATTCCACAGGATTAGACAAACTATGAACCATCATATTATCTACACTACCTCCATTAAAAAATAAGAATCATGTTTTTATGAAACCATGTACCATGCCTCAAGATCTACACCACCTCCCACATTTTCCCCCGTTGGTTCACATCATTTAAAGAAAACCATTTTCTAACCATGAAACGTTACCGTTCTCTGGTAAAAATTAATTGAAAATATCTTGACCGTAAATGTGGATCACAATTTCCCCTAAATCGTGAAAACCAAAATATAAACCCATGCATGATATCTCCAAAACCCTCAAATAATAACCTAATGAACCCGAGGCTCACCTCACTACTCTATCTACCTACTACAACAAATTCCTCATGAAAAAACAACTCATTGGGGGATTAAAACTCTTAAATATCTTTATTGGTATTTATTAAAAATAGGACACATCTTGTGAAGGAAAATTCAAATTACTTATTAACATTTAAACTCATATATACTTCAGATCTGATGGAAATTTTTTCATAAAACTGAAAAAATTAAAATTACATTATGAATTCATATATATTGTTCGTTGACATATAAACATGGATTTATAATGAGGTTAGAAATTTATTTTTGTGGAATAATTTTTTGGATTTATATAAAATTTAATAGGATTTATTATTTGATTTAAATGGATAATGTTTATTTTTGATTATTCAAATGTCATATTTTATGGTTTAACAATCCTTAAAATGTATTACATTTATATTTTTTTCAACATTTCACAATGATATACTCATATGTATGTTTTTATTAAAAAAAGGATGGATTATTTTTATGTAATGGTTTTTCAAAATATTTTTAATGACCAAACTATAGTTATTTATATTAATATTTCTTGGAAAAACCATTTGGTAACATTGAATGGATTCTATTATTACTGAGTTAATTGTGTAATATTTATATAATAGGGATTTGATACCTATACGTAGATATTCTAATGGGGAATAATTGTCCAAATGATATATAAGTAAAGGGTAATGATGATTCTAAGGTTTTTTTAAATTAGGGAATGAGGATCATTTTAAAATGAAACAATAATGACATAGTGATCCCTTTGAAATCAAACCACATGGTCATGATTCTAATATATATGTAAAACCCTTAAGACTTGGTTATGTGAATAGCAACATACATTTCCGTATATTTAACCAAATCATAGTGACCAATAATTCATCGTTATGAAATAAGATATTATTTTTTATTGATAAATATATTTACACACTCTTATGTAATTTTATTAAAATTTTATAAGATTTCATTTTCAATATATATTTATTAATTTTTTAGTTAATTTTTTAAATAAAAAGATGATACATGGAAATTGTATATTTAGTTCAAGATAGAATGGACAGTTTATCCAAGTATATATTTTTTGTTAAAATCATCATGGATATTCCAACAATATTTGTTTATGATCCACCACTATATATGCCTTCCATAACATATTCTACTGTTATATACTATTTAATATTTTAAGAAAATAATCAGTATAATTCATGGTTCTATTATTTATGGGAAATCATTCTAGCTTCAATCATAGTGGTGGGTTATTAATGACGCATAGAAGAAGAAAATCATTTAGGCCCTGAGTATATTGTGTTAACCATTTCTTTATAATGTAATTTACTAGTTATATTTCATAATTTCATAAAAACACATTTTTAGGGAATATTATTATTATTTTTCACGAACAAATATATAAAAAGTTATTTATTTTTTTAAATGAAGGATATTTATTCCCATGTCTTAGAAAAATCCATTATGACCTTCTGGTAGGCATTGGGAAGTAGGGGGAATTTACTAAGGGTTAGTGGTGAGTTAGTCTGGATTGGGATAAATATATTTATATTATCTAAAATAACACAGTTAAATTCATAATCCTCATGATATTTAGGGTTTTATTCATTACATATAAAACCACTACATTTTCATAAACCATATATGATGAAGGGAATAAGAAAATTACAATAAAATAAGATTATAAATAGATCGAAAAATAATATATGAGATTTTCCCCTAAATATCATGATTAATTGTGGATGAATATACTACATGAGAAAGTGATGGAGGAAATATTGATTCTTCCATATTTTTTTCCTTGGTTTCATGATAGAATGATAGAGTTTTTTCCTAATTTTCACATACTTTTAAGGTAATAATAAAAATTTTATAGTTTTTATAGAAATTATTATTTTTCTAATAACATGAAATATTATTTTATTAAAAATCTAGAACTCAACATTTTCACTTATATGAATAAATTCATAAAGTAAAATTTTATGATAACATTTCATAAACATATAATATTAAAATATGTCAAATAAAATAATTATAATATTACTCAAATCAATTGTGGATGGTTAGGAGATGTATGACACTATAAATTAGAGTTTGAGTTGATTTTTAAGGTAGATTGATTAGCATGTAATTTTTAGGGAAAATGTTTTCTGAAATTTCACAACCCATAAAATGATTATGCATAGTTCATATGGATGGTGTCTTATATTATGTGTATAACCACGAATCTTATTCATATTTTTAAAATGAAAACATTTTATTAAAATTACTAATAAATAAAAATATTTAAAACATAAAATGTGGGGATTCTATATTTATCCACACCATAAAATTTATATCTATTAAGATTCACATATGAGTTTTAATTATCAAAATAATAGTCCAATTAATATTAATAATAAGCCATTATTTTGAAAAAAAATTACATCTCATTTTCTTTTTTGAAAAACTAAAAAATCCCCTTTAACCCTTTATACCATGTTGATACACCTAACTTTAATGAATTACTACCACATTCTTCTATATGATGCCAAAGGCATAGTTTTTTATATTCCATTCCCATATGGGTGACCTCAACATTAATAAAATCATATAAATGTAGTAAAATTCACACCATGGTTCAATTACCAGTCTCTCATATAATTATTACACATATCAATTGATAAAATTGGAATTCCATTATCTCAAATATGTGTATATACATTGATAAAATCTAACATTCATATCAATAAAGGCTCATTGAAAATTATTCGTTCAACATTAAGTACCAAATTATAATTTAATACAAATTAATGAATGAAAAATAAAATTGAAAATCAATATTCCCATTTCAAACATAAAATATTTTTAAGTAACATTAGAAACTGTATAGATAGAATTTATTGTAATTTTTGGAGGACATTAAGACATCTATTGACAAATAAAAAACTAGATATGATATACCCCAGGAAGTAGACGTCAATGATTTTTATATATTGTTCAATATAAAATCTTAAAAATCCTAAATAGATAGTTGAATAAATTGTTATAAAAATTTAATGTTCACCTTTATTTTCACCTATATTAAAAAATATTCCCTATTTGTAGATTGTAACTAGTTTTTAGTGATTATTTATATTTAAAATTAAAAATTCCACTATTATACATTTAGTGGAATGGTTTATTATATATTACCTTTGTAATTAATCCCATTATATATTATAATACACACATCATGTTTTATATAATATATTAGAAAAACCCTTATTTAAAATGTCAATAACATTTTATAGATGTAAAGAATATCCAAAATACATGGTTTCTGGCCAATTTCAACAATTCTTATTCCTAAATTTGTTATGAAATGATAAAAAACATATCTATTAAAGATGAATTTATATTCCAAAATTATTTTAAAAATACCTATTTTGGCACATTATAGTAGGTTCAAAAAATAATTTCTTGTTCTTTATCACTATTATTATCTATTTAAAGTATATATATCAATATCATTAATTTTATCCAACATAACCTCTATCAATATAAACTCAATAATTAATCATTCCTTGGAATAAAAACATTATCCTAAATAACATAAATCATTTTCAATCTCGAAAAATATACCATAAAAATGATTTTATTTCCAAATAACATTGTGAAAATTTCTATTATAAACAACATTAATCACTCAATATATTAAATAAAAAAATAAATTATTTTCTTTAATATTATCACCGAACTAGAGAATGCCTTATAATTCAAGTATAACATGTATGGTCAACTCTTCATTTTTAAAGCATTTGAAATGTAATAAAATAATTAAAATAGTAGTTATTCCAAATAAATTTTATTTTAAACCTCTACAATTAAATATTAAATGTATCGTATTATGAAACCATATAAAATTATTTATCTCAAATGAACCCATTGAAATATTCCATTATATATAGATTAATATAAAAAAAATTCATGTCAGAATTTTAATTCTGAAAAAAATATTCCATTTTAGACCATAATGAGGCCAAAATAATAAATCACCCTACCCCAATATTCCCAGATCTGGTGGTTACTTTATTTCATTGGAATTTGATATAAGTGATTACATCTAAAAGGACATAATAATATATTGTTCGTGAAAAACTAGATACAAACATTATTACTATATACATTGGAAATAGAAAATAAATACTGTTAAATAACAATTTTAAACATTATGTTATTTATAATACCTCTATTAATATTATGGGGAAAATAAAATAATGAAAAGGGTGAGCCCAGTTAATAAGGGTATGCATATAGTGGAGGAAAACTAGGCATTACAAATATATCCAAAATAAATGATTTTCAAAATAATTCTATAGATATAACAAGATTATATATAAAATCATCCATTGGTTTCATAACAAGTAAAATAATAATATTTATAGTAATTAATGAGTTCTTAATGATGTAATTAATTATTATGGACATGTGAATCATATCATCATTGTCATGTCTATGACATCTAAAAACACCATAGAGGCCTTACTCCAAGCCATCTAAAAATAAGTCGTTAAGGCGACATCCAAAAACCAGTTTAGTATATCTCATTATAACAACCAATTAATAATTGGGATATAATAGGCCCCAATAATATCATATACAGTCTCATAAATTCTTCATATAAATAAACAATTCATCTTAGTAAGCATTCCTTAAAAACAATAATTTTTCATATTGGAAGAATTAGTCATAAAAGATATTTACACTTTCCCTAGTCAAAATAAATATAAACCATCCAAATATATATGGTGAATATTATTATTATATTATATAATCAATATTATATTTAAAAAAGGTAGTGTACATAGATTAAATTACATTAAGGTGATTATTCGACTATTTTTTTAGGAAAATACACTTTTTTACTTTGAATTTTTTTATATCTAATAACATCATATCTATTAAAGATAAATTTTTAATTTAAAAATTAACTATAAAATAATATATTAATCATAAAATTATTTAATGTTTATGAAACTATAAAATTCTATTCATTACATAAATGTCCAAAAATTATTCATAATATGCATTTTGAAATAGTGAAAAAGCACCTCATTCTGAAATTGAAAAAAAGATTCCCTTGAAAATCATTAAGAAATTAAAACATGTTTAAATTTATTCAATTAATAATTTTTATAATTTTTAAAATAAATTTAATTTTTTTAGTAAAAATTGATAGGGATGGAAATGGCTTTTTGACAGAATAGAGAAATAATGACAGCTTTTATAAAAATAATTTTTTGAATCCTTTAAAGTACCAAAGAGATAAAAATTGTATTATTACTTTAAAAATATTTAATAACTAGATGAGGAGAATATATATATATATATATATATTTAAAAAATTATCATTTTCTCCATGGGATAATTAAACATAAACAATCTAGAATAATAATGAGATTGTTAAATAAACTCTTACTGAATTGGTAAATTTTGTATCATAATCCACATAAAGAAAACTAGTTAAAATGAAACATTAAATTCCATGAATATAGTTATATTAATGATATATAATATATTATGGGTACTATATACATATCACATAATAAATATGTAGTGTATATGGATTATGCCTCACAGATGTAAAAGTGAGATGAGAAACCCTTACCTCGACTCCTAGTTCCTTTGTATATGTTCAACAATCATATATAATAGATATAAATTTATTATAAAAAAATTTCATAACCATATTAATATATATCATACAAAATATGATTTATAAGTATCCATTCATCACATAATTATTAATAATTATTTATTAAAATCATTGTTTAGGGTGATAACTAAATAAGATTTCATGTAAGTATTGGTTCATAATTTTGGTCCTTTTAAATTGATTATAATTATATAATTTTAATAATTATATAGTTATCAATTATTTTCAATAAATACCAGACAAGTCCAGCCAGAAGCAGAGCCTATGACCATTTATTAGGAAGGAAGGAAATGTACAAAAGAGGCGGACGGGGTGAAACAAACAAACATGCCCTCATCCATCAAACAATAATGTTAGAAATCATAATATGACATGTGATTCCCATAATCAGAATAATCACATGTTTCCCATTCATATTGAGACTTAACTTGATTGAAAATCTTAAGGATATTTGCATCCACCCTCCTTGGTAGCATAGAAGACGATCTGGTAGACACAGTCTTAGGAAGAGTAGAATAATCCTTTCATGGTCTCCTCTATGGAGGAGCATAGGTAAGGCCCTAACTCTCAGTGATCTTTATCCTGCCACATAGGAATGCATCCTTGAAATAGGCATGTACACAACAGCCTGAATCCCAAATAGGGGTACCAACATGCACCCTATCATCCTCAGAGACATCACCCCATCTATCAGACAATCTAGAGGATTGAAATAATTTATGAATTTCCTGATGACAGTCAATATTTTGTGGTGCTTCATTTGTATTGGAGACTTCTAGAGGGGGATCAGAAGTCACTAGTTGAGTACCTCCATGAGACCGTGTAGTAGTGTCCTCTATGGAAGTAACCTCCTTGGAAAAGTCAACTCGAGTAATCGAAGGTCTGCTATTAGATCTCTCCGGCGACTCATCCACCAGCACCCCCTTGCCTTTCAAATTAGGCTCCCGAGAGGCAGATTTCTCAGAAATCAACACATCAACCACAGTGGTCAATGGCTTAGTGGGTGTATCACCATTTTGATCAATGGGATTTTATAAATCTGAATCCTTCATCTTTATCTTCCTTCAACAGAGATTGGCAGGATGACCTTTCATCCCACATTTCTCACATGAAACCTTCTTCTGACAAACCTCTAATGAGTGACCAATAGCCATGCATTCATTGAAAAAAAGCGGTTTTCTTCCATACTCAACATCAATTTTGATGCTATTAATAGGGGTAAAAAGAGTTGCCTTATCAATCAGAGTGGATCTGTGGTCAACCTCGACTAACATCCTGGAAAAGTATCCAAACCGAACATCCTCAGCTTCCTTATCAAGGCGAATAGGAGTCCCAATTGACATTCCAATGTCATGTAAGATTTTCGGATGCCAAATAACCCAATTGAGTCCATGAAGATGAACCCAAACATGAGAAAAGGTATTTCATGCACGAGAGACATTAAAATCCAAAGGCCATTGATGTTAACGAATCCATCCAGGTTTCAATAACAAGGACCCAATACTCCATGCTCTAAGCTTATCTTCATCTGAAGGGAAAAGATAGTGAAAAAACCCCCGACCAAGAGAAACACACTTCCAGTTAGAAAAACCCCATATGATAGAGATCCTACAAACAAAATCATGAAACTTCCAAGGTTTTTCACCTTTAGGTAAAACAATGCATGCAATAAAAGAATTTTTTCCGATTTTCATTCTCTCTGTAAGCGCGGCATGGTTCGCTTCAACGTGCACTGATGATCCCTTACGAACGATTCTACTAGAACCGGAATCCATGAAGAGAGCCAGCGACTGGAATCCTTCACCATTAGACATCATACTATAATTTGACAGTGATTTATTCACCACATCAACATACGAAGTAGACCGAGATCCATCCAGAACCTCAACACCAGGCAGGACCGCATATGCCCGAGCACCCTGCAACAAAAAATTATCGAAGCCCTTCGCCATAGTTTCATTTTCCTGAGCACCTATCTCCCTCGGAACACCACCCTTTGAATCATCCATCAATATCGGAGAAGGAAAAATTTTCAATAAATAAAAACTTCATCATAATCCATAAAGTGATATATAAAAAAAAATGAATAACCCCATTCAAGCGGATTGTATGTCGTATGGAAGTTTGAACGTCGTCTTCATATTTAGAAGGATAGAAAAAATAAAGTTAAATAATAATATTAATCTAAAGAATGATTTTTTATCATATACATCATATATATTCATAAAATCAATCCTTATTCCTATACATTTAAAATAGAAATGAAAAAAAAATCTCATCACTTTGTGGAGGCAGCAGTCCACGCATACGCACGAGCTGTATTATATCATTCCAGTAGATTAGTAAGTAAGAAGGTATAAGTGATATTATAATTATAGGGTTTTTATTATTTCATGAATATCATATATAAATTTTAAACCCATCAAAATAACCAACCATGAAATATGGTGGTAGAAAATGAATTATGTCACTACATAGAGACATTAATTCATATGAACACATGAGTGATAACTTCACTTATCATTTGAAGGGAAATAGGGTGGATAATGGTGAATTAATAATAGTATCAACAATTCTGAATATTTTTTATTAATCAATTTGTAATATTTATGATAAATACAATAGATTTAAATGAGGTAGAAATGAAGTAAAAGAGAGAGTGATATGTAAATGTAATCCTATCCTTTGAATGAACTCTTTTAAATATCATTTTAAGACACCTAGGGTTAGTCTTTTGGGATTAAAAAAACATCAAGAAAGTTAATATGGATGTTTATATTTTATTTTGGAAATTTTTGGTCTTAATAGATATTTTAATGTGGTGTACGGATGTGAGTGAGTGTGTCCCCATTAATAATTTATGTGAGGGGAAATTCTTGAATTTCATAAAGGATTAAATTATAATAAAGGAATTCTCAATCCATATACATTATAATAGATAACTATATTAACATAGGCTATCATATAGTTTAAATATTATCATTCAATAATATTTGGAGAAGTTGGTGTGGTTTTTTAATCCTTATCTTTGGGTCCAACCCTTTATTTAAAATGTTTTAAGAATAATTATGGTAATAGATTTTTCACTCATAAATTTTTATCATTATACATAAAATATAATTATTTATTCAAAAATTTAAATGGTATGAAATCATATAAAATATATTACGTTTTTCTCATTTTTAAATATTTTAATTTTTTTTAATAATTTATGAAAACATTATTTTAAAAAAATTCATTAATATTAATTTTAACACCAGTAAATAACATTTTCTTAGAAAAAATCAATAATAATTATCATTTCAATTGTAAATAATTTATGAGTCCCTAATATCTCATATTAAACTAAAATATTTTCTGCGCTCTATAAATCACCAAAATTTTATAACATATAATATCGTTAATATGTACTATTTTATTTTTTAATTTAATGAATAAATATAGTATTAGCTCCACACAAATATTTATGGTAATTTTATAATCCATAAAATTTATAATTCAATTTTCATTAGGAATATAATTTCATTATTCACAAAATTCCCATTTATATTCGTTCACAACATATTTTCCCTATTTAGACACATAACATATATTTAAAATTTTGAGAGTGGAATTTTTTATCTTTATTTGATTTAAATATTATATTTTTCATTTTTATAGACATGTTCAAATAAAATTATCAAATTTGGGCATATGGTTTTAAAGATATAATTCCATTCAATAAATAATATTAAATAATAAATATTATGCAATAACACTTAGTTTTAAATGAGAATCACAAGATTTAACCATAACCATACTTATAAATTTTAATATAGCATCTATACATGTTGAAAAAAAATAAAACTGGCCTAATTACTAAATTTGGACCTCATGATTCCAACTATAGAAAATCTCAACAGAAAATGCAAAGAAGCACTTTTTTAAATAAATTTATTTTACTGTATATATTTTTTAATACAAAATTCAATAGTAAAATTGATTCTAATGATCAAAATTGATATATTATAAATATTATAGACCTAATTTTAGTTTGAAATCATCTTCAAGATGTGTTAAAATTTTAAAATGTTTGAAAACAATACAATTTTCAATAAAAAGTCATATTTATCACTACATAGCGAAAAATCAATATTTTAAGAAAATTTTGAATATTTCTATCTTACATAATATATATATGGTTATTTATGAAATTATATTATTTTTAAAAAATTAAATTTATATAATTTCAATAAATTATTTATAATATTTTCTCAAAAAAAGGAATAACAAATATTTTTGAAGAAAAAAATTTCTAAAGAATAAAATAACATTAAGGAATATTGAGTACATATTTACTTTGAATTAAACAATGAATTTTTATTAATTATATCAATTATATATTTTTATAATTTTTTTTACTATTTATAAATGTTAATTCATTGGCAAGGTTATAAGTCAATTTTTAAGAAATAATATTTTGTGGGTTTTAAACTCATTATTGTGTGTTATGTATTCAATCGACCGTAATTTTATTCTATAAAAATATTATTATGTAACATTCCCCATAATAAATTAATTTCCTCATTGTAATTTGAAATTATTTTTTAAAATCAAGTGTTTTTTATCTGAGAATTCTGTTATGGGAAACCCGCATTATAAAAAGGGTTAATAAATTTTTCTCATAAAAAGGTATATGAAAATATGATGAACAATGAAAAACAGGGTTTCCAAATATGATAAAATTACTAGGAAGTGATAATATGTACATGAAATCGTGACCAAAAACCCAATGGTTAATAAGGATTTATAGAGAAAATGGTCACACGAAAATTAACAAAAAAAAAAAATAGTTTTTTATGATGGGTTAGAAGTCGATATATTAATCATTAAAAAAAATAAACAGATAAAATTTTTATTGACAAATCATTTACCTAATATCGAGGTATTATTTTTTTCTATATATAAATAACTCAAGAAAACAAACATACTCGATTTCTTTCTATGTCGTAATAATAATATCACCCTTCAGTTGTGCTTCAATCAATTTTTAAGTAATCTCTTATTGCAAGAAACTTATATTCAAGATGGATTTTTAATGTTTTAAGAAATAAAAAAAATCAAATAATGAATCATAATATCAATTATTAATTCATTAAGCCTCTCAAAATTTTCCAATACCTAAATTGTTATTAGAGGTTATAAATTTTTGTAAACCATCCATTAACTTCAGAAAATAATATCCAAAAATCAATGTAATCAATTCCATTATTAGTTATCCTTATGATTCTTATAAAATACAAGTGATCAAATTAAAAAATACATATATTTAGTAATAAGGTCACTAAATTCATTAAAACAACTTATCATTAATACCCCATAAATTACACTTTATATAACATATAAATACCGTGATCATATTGTAATTACATGAATCTCCATAAATACTTTTGAAAACAAGCATGATTCCATGAATTAACATAGTTCTTATTTATTAAATTAAATATCATATAACTGAATATAAATTTAAAAATTCAATAAAATAAATTTTGAATTACTATATCATCTAATGAGAAATCTTATTAAGAGTTACCAATAGAAATCATTTTTATTCTTCAATGTCAATATTCTCTTTATCCAAATAATTAACATATTAACTATCATCTTTCCATTATTCATATATTCCTCTAAAATATCACCCTACCACTATATCACATTTCATGGTTGACATTATTTCAAATCCATAAAGAATACTACAATAAAATCCTTATTAGTTTCCATAGTATTATATATATATATAATATCATTTATAAACTATTTTTACTACATAATTCATTAATCAAAATACACAATCACTTAAATAATTCAAATAGTAAGTAGTAATAGTATAATCTTGACCTTAATCCCATAGATTATTTTGAAGTATATTCAATTGATGGTTTTATAATTCATTTGTATGGGGCCACATCTCCTTACAATCGAAACATTGTTTAATAGATGTTAATTTATTACCCTTTAATTCATGTTCCTAATGACCATTCTATCCAAATGTAATGAAAACACTAATTACCTTCAAGAAAGTACAAGGTTGGTTCTCTCCACAATTATCACATGTGGGAAAATAACTATTTCTATTCTTATGGTTTTCTATTTTTTCCCTTCCATCCTCTTATTATCATTCATTCTGTCATAGTTATAATTCATGGAGAAATATTTATCTTTCTTGATGGTATATGATATTATATCGTCATATAATGAAAACTTTTCAGAGACTAGTACCCTTCGATTGTTTAGATTTATCCCTTTAATGAAATGTTCAATCCAGATCTTTGGATTGTATACATAGTATGTATTGTGCTGAACTAACCATTTAAAGTTATCTTCATGCATTGATGAATTTTAATCTTCCACTTATATTTGATATAGGAATTTACATTACATATCCACTTTTTTTCATGGGGAAATATTTTTCATGTAATAGTTCCTTAAAATCCTTCCATTAGATAATCGTTATTTCATCCTAATCCATAGTATTTTGAATCAATAAACACCAAATGTACACATACCATGAAAAATGAAAAACTACCCTAAAAACAAATTCCCTTAATTACTTCCATAAATAAGACAATTTATTCTATAGATAACTTTTCCATTAAATGATGGAGGTTGGTGACACATGAAGTAGTAGAACATTATGACAATGTATTTTGGATCAACATGATGGTCTGTATGACAATTTTTATCTCTCATAACATAAATAGACATCTCTAATATAGTTATAATTTTTTCAGTTCCATCTCTATATCCAACTCCAACTACATCTCTATATACATCTTCATTATCTTTACGAGGTGGGAAATTAATACAAGGATTATGTTCATTGAGTTGGTTTTCATTCCTTACAATAGAAACCATTTCTAAAAAATGACATACTCTAGATTATTACATTATAAATCATAATGTATAGTTTCAAAATATGTAAAAAATTAATAAAAATTGAATATTTATGTCTAACTAATCCCAAAATCATATTCTCACTGTTATCCACCAAGATATATTAATTAATTTATATTTTACGTAATCCATTTACAATTGATTATCCTAAAGAAATCACTAATAAAGACTATATATACCCTAAACCTAGTATTCCTAGAGTTGGTGGATACATTATATCATTAGCACTATATACATGATATATCATTCCAAGAGACTATATACTTAAGTAATCTTGATATACCAGATACAAACATGATTCCCTTATTAAATTAGAAATATATAATACATACGTAAAATAAATATTTCTTCATTAATGTTATTAATAATACTTTGTTCATATAATGAGGAATATAACTCAAATAAAAGGGTCATCTAAGATACACTGTAAGAAAATGCATATAATGGAAGCTAATAAGGCATAAATAAGATGGAAATAATAGAAGATGCTAAAAATAATGGTACATAAATAAAAACATGATATATAAACTCATCCATGGATATCATAATAAATAAAATAATCACATAGAAATAAATAAATTAGTTCATAATGAGGGAATTCATAATTCCAAACATTTGAAATGTACAATTCAATTCTTGACCAAGACATCAAACAACATCATTGAGGCCTCCGAACATGAAATAAGAAAATAAATGTGAAATGCCTCAACCAATACCCAATATAGCTCATCTCATGAGACATATTGTTGCATCAAGTGGCCATAGTGGTCCCCACCTATAACTTATTACGTCCAATGCATTCCCTATATAAATAAAGTACAGAGTGTAATCAATATACATTAAAAAATAAAAAACTACCTATATTTTGGGAACTAGCACTACAAAATATTTCACTTTTTCCAACGGGGACATACATGTTGTTAAAAGTGTATTTTCTGTTGGAAAAAAATATTACCAACATATATGTACTTGTAAATAAATTTTGGCTAAAATATTTTTCACTAAATGTTTTTACGATATATAAAATAGTTTTGTTGCAATTATAATTATACCAACAGATAATACATATGTTGGTTAAAGTGTTTAGAAACATGTTGTGGTGACAAATTTATATTTTGGTAATAAAATTACCATCATATAATATATATTGGTTAAAAAATTATATTCAAATAAAAATTATAATTTTTTATTACTATTAAAATTTCATATTATATTTATTATTTTATTATATATAATTCATAGGTTTTAATTATTGAACTGAACAATATTTTAACACATGTTCAAACATTGAAAAAAATTATTATATTAATAATAAAAAATATATACAAAATTCTAGATCCCCTAATCCACCAATCCCTCACCCCTCTGGATCCCCCATTAGGATCCACCCCCCTATAGGCAACCCATCCATGTCATCTAGTCAGCACCAGCTTCAGTGCCCCAACCATGTCAGCTTCCCATGAATTCCATCTAGTCACCTCCAACTCTAGCGACCAGCTCCAGAGAAAATAAGGTTTAACTTAAAAGAAGTTTTTTTGGTGGTCTCGTAAATATATTGATCCACCACCATAATTTAATGTCCATGAAACATGTCATACACCTCTAGAATCCATCAATGGTCTTCCCACATCAACCTACATCAATAATAATTCTAAAGAAAAGTACTACTTAACCAATTGATAATAAAAATTACAGAAAAAATAGAAACTCAATAAGTACTTCAAGATGTACATTCAAAACAAAAAATCAACCTGTTCAAAAAATATATAAACCCAAGATGAATCTTATACTCCTCTTTCATCCAACCATTATCTTCTAACACCGGTTTTCATTGTAGGGATTCACACAAGAAATCTATTTCTCTCATGCTCTAAGAAACATTACATTCACTTTTTCCAACTATAAAAATAAATATACCAATGGGATATCAATATTAAATCATAATCCAATTTCATTTAATTTAAGTTATAGGTTATTGTGTGAAATTAAGGCTTCCATTTTTATAAGTGTTGCAATAACTGCAAGTGAAACTGACTCTTCAAAAAGAGAAATAATCTTTATAATGTCAATTATTTTTTACAAGTAATAATTTGTTAAAAACTAGATGAAGGATAAAAAATATTCTAGGATTAGAGAATAAAATTATAACCAAATCTATGTGCAGTTAACTGGAGCTTGAAACTTTACAATTATGAGACACCATAACATTGTGATAGAATCACTGAAAACACACACAAAGAACAACATACTGGACCTCCATTGTCTTCCTTCCATCATTATCATCACAAGAAATCAAACAATCCTCAACCATATATCTTTATAGGATTATATCATCAATAAAAAACAAAAACATGGATAGAAATTGTTACAAAAATATAATCAACATTCTATCAAACTCGCATCGTACCTCTCTTAACAGATCAAAACTGAGACAAAAAACATCCAAGATGATATGATCGTACACTGAGTTGAGAATATTTAATATTTTCCAATCAAATAAACAAGATAAAATAAATATTAATCTTACAAACCATGCAGATTTTAAATAGGAAAACACTCCCTTCACCTGGAGACCCAAAACATATACAAATTTCATATCCACCTAAATATTCTTGGCTACAACGATGATCAAACACCCAGAGCCATGAAGAAAATCATATTACCCTCCCATTATATTCCACTATAATCACATGGATTCATTGTACAAATAACAATCATCATCATGAAAAAAATCTAAATTTAGCATCACACTAGAATAATATTAGAGGCTTCATCAGAACAAGAAACCCAGTCTAACTATTATAGGCACGATAATTAAATTATAATATATTATAACTTCATATAGTAATTCAGATTATCATGTATCCATACATAATGTTTAAAATTGATCACATAAACCCACTAAACATAAAATGGAACACCCCCATACAAAATTGGTTAGAGCCACACCAAGTCACAACATGCAACTTTTGCATAAAAAACAAAAAAAAAACAGCTATAAACCCAACTCTGGTATTAAAACTATACATTAAACTACAACCTCTATATATAAAAATTAATAGAACCATTAAAACACCAGATGAAATCTAGAACCAATAGTGAATCCATTTTAGGAAAACTGAGACATGCCATATAAAAAATGGCAACACTAACTAAATTACATACTAAAACAAAAGATGAAAAATGAATAATATACCAATAATATTCATCAACTTGGTGAAGGAAAAATTTAAAAAATTTAAAAAACACCATCCTACTTGAGTTGGAGTTTTACAAGTATATTTTTTAGACCGATAATTCCATGTCATAAGAATAATTGAGAGGAGTAAGGGTGATATGTGATGTACTGTCCATTTACACAGTATTCACCGCATGGTTAAAAAACCTGTTGCAGCAAATAATAGAAAAGTATCTATGAGAATTTACATAGATGAAACCATGTCAAGGAATATGTTGAAGAAAATTAAAAAAAAATTTATGAATATAGGAATGGAAATAACATTAGTAAACTAAAAGTTGTCACTATCAATGTTTACACTGGTATCCCCATAACCAATGTAAACTATAGCCATTAGCTATCACTTTTGACATTCCTTACACTATAAGTTAGGTAAACCATAACCCCTATACTCATGTAAACCATAACCATAAGTTATCACCATCATGGTTTACTAAAGTTACTATGACTATTTACCCTACTGTCAATGTAAACCATGTAAGGGAACATGATGAAGCTATTTTTCACTGCATAATATAATATGTGATATGAATTGTATTTACCATACTATAAATTTTCATCAAATAATAGAATGAGGAAGAAGGCCTTGCCTATATTGAGATATATTAATTCGATGTATAGCAGAGAGAATGTAGGATTTCTAGATGATTACATCCAAATGCTATTGAAAGAGGAAGAAGGTCATGCATGAATTGAGATATACCCAATAATATTTTTTAGATCAACTGCCATAAATTTAAATCATCAAAAATTCATACTCAGGTTCATTTAAAAGGATATATATTGACATTTTTAATCAGTTCTATAAACATCCTATAGGATTTGATATGAATCAGTGGAATATTAATTTAATAATAGTATCTTGAAATCTTCTACATTCTTTTTTAAAGTTCATTGAAATCTCAATAGTTTGTCCATATATGAAAAAATATATAAGGAATATATGGTCGTGAAATTAAAGGAATCAATGGAATGAAAAAAATAAATAATTCAAGAAAAAAATAGATTAAAGAATCATGGATACTTGAGCTGGGTCAGCAAAAATATAAAATGGAATTACAGATTGTAGAGGTTTTTAAAAGCCTTGACATAGTGGTGTTATAATGCATGATAACCCCCATTGTATTCTATGGACTCAAATTCCATCTAATAATTGGAAATGAAGAATATTTTATTGAAAGGAGATCTTAGGGGAGTGTGGATTTCCCTGCAATGAGTTTTCTTGAGGCGGTTGTCCACCAGAGCTAATCAATGGCCCATGTGTTGTGATAGGAGGAAATGAACTTCAAATCTAATTACTCAATCCTTCACAAGAAAGAGGATATTGATGAGAATTAAGCTGATAATATCCAAGAATAGGTAATAATGTTGTTTCTGATACTGAAAGCCCATATAATGTTGTTTAAACTAAACGTTTTTTCAACTACAGGATAATCAGAAAATTTACAATCAAACTTCATAAAAGAAACAGGAAAAACTACAATAGGATGTATGATAAAAAACATAGTATAATGATAAAAAATACATACAACACATAATTTTAAGGGAATTGAACAGTTCTTTTGTAATGAAATTAATCTTTGATAATAAATTTAGTTCACACAAAAAGAAAAAGAATGAAAAACCAACCAGTGAATAACATGAAGGTTACTGAAAATATTCTTTGAGATGAAAGTCCCAAATTATTAGAGGATTTACTATTGAATACATTTCACTTTGATTCATGTACCATATACCACACATAAGTAATATAATTTGACAACATTTCATTTAATTGGTTGCAATATTTCTGTTATGAAATGTGTACATTTAATAACACAATTAATGAAATGAATATCAATGGGAACTAGTAAATAATGGCATGAAATAGGGGTGGATATTAAAATTTATAGTCATATCAATGAAGAAATTGTGGTGGAGATTAAACTAAATGAATATTAAGGCATACCTAGCCTTGGGAAGGCTGGGTGGGGAAGCTCGGTGATGATTTTGCGTCGATCGGGGAAGGCCATGGATGGAGAGCGTCAAGGAGGAAGGATGGGGAGGGCAGGGTAGGGATGGGATGGGGGAGGTGTGACATGGATGGTACGTGGGAGGGGGGACAGGTACAATATGATGGAGGCAGGACAAGGACATAACAAGGGGGCTGGGACGGGGTAGGTTGGATGGGGACATGATGGGGAGTCATAATAGGGACGCGACAGTGTGGCAGGATGGCGATGTAGGATGCAAAGGGGGAGAAGTAGGGAGGCGGAGCAGTGGAGGTAGGATAGGGATAGGATGATGAGGTGGGATAGTGAGGCGGGACAGTGGAGGCGATAGAGGGAGGAGGAGAAGTGGGGATGCAGGATGGGGGAGGCGTGACATGGATGGGATAAGGAGGTAAGACGTGGGATGCGGGATGGGGAGGGGGAGAAGTGGGGAGGCATAATAGGTGAGGAGGGAGACGGGATAGGGTTTTAGGCATATCATTTTGGCTAATACACTATTTAATTTTTTTAACAATCTCTATTATTATTGAAAATATATTTTAAATTAATTCTAAATACTAAAATATTAAAATTGATTTTTTTTATTTGTTTCAAATATTTTTTTAAAATATTTTCTAAAAATTATTTAGAATTTATTCAAAATTTTCTCATGTGTTTTTTTAAGATGGTTTATAATATTAAAAATAAATTTATAATGGGTCCTTCGTATTGACACAAATAACCTTCATTTTTTCCACCATTAGTATTTTGGGTATTAATCAGGTGTGACGTCCAAAAAACTCAGGTAATATGTTAATAGACACACACACGATATATATATATATATATATATATATATATATTTTTAGGTTTGTATGTTTGAATGTATGTATGTATTCATTCCAACAATTATTTTAATTTAATAGTTACTTTAATTTGATGTATAAATATATATTTCCATTAACAAATGATTTGTTGTTATACATATATATATATATATTCTATTATTGGTATAATATTTAATTATAAAACAATTTATTGGAAAAAAACATTCTAATTTAAAAACATTTATGGGTGATAATAGTTATTAATAACAAATTCATGTGTTGGTAAAAAAATGATAGTATTAAAATGAAAAGATGATAGATTTAACTATTAGTAAAATATGTGGTGGTAATGAATAGATAATACCAAATGATATACATATTAGTAAAAATAAATTGTGGTAATTAAAATTAATACTGACAACACCAAATATCTATTGGAATTATCCATTTTTACCAACACATATATTATTTTTCACTAATTTTCTGTTGGTAAAAGAGACTTTTTTAAAGTGTAGTAACCAATATTATCAATATATTATAAGTAAGACTAATCATAAACCATAAAATGAAATATTATTATTGGAATCATTATAAAAAATATTTATCATAATATTCAAAAAAGGATGTTGACATTGATAAAAATACAATAAAGATATTACAAGAATATTTCTTAATGAAAATATACTTTTAAAATTTGAAAATAATTTATTTTAAAATATAAAAACTTCAAGAATATTAATAAAAATTTTATTTTCAAACCCCATATAAAATAATAAATTATTATTTAAATCATTGATAATTCATGATAGTATTAAATTCCATTTATGTTCTGTAAGATAAAAAACCATCTAACACTTTTGTGAAAAGTCAAAAGGACCTCACTATAAGAATGATAAAAATATTTATATAAAAATGTTTTTTAAAAAGTTAATCATGGATAAAAATATATTTAATAAATTAGTAGTAAATTTTTTAAAAGATTTTTCAAAATATGTTATTGAAAAAATTGATGCAGAAGAAAAATGATTTTAGACCGAAGAGATAAATAAATAAATCATTTCATAAAAATATTTTATTAGTTATTTTAGTACCAAATAGATGAAAATGGTACCATAAAATAAAAATTACTTGAATAAATAGATGACAAGAAATACATAGTGATTAATTTGTAAATATCAAATAGTTTCCCTATTATATAATTAAACATAGTCAATCTCTAAAAAAAATTATATTTTGAAATAAACCCTTACAACATTGGTAAATTTTAAACCATAATCCCTATAAAATAAATAAAGTAAAATGAAAAAAATAAAAAACATGAGTATAAATTCATTCATGATTCCTTGTTTTAATGGGGTATTATATAAACCACATAAAAGAAATAATGGTTTATGTGGGAAATTTATCAAAAAAGTAAAATTAGATGAGAAACTCTTACCTCGGGTATGAATTCCATCATATGTGTCAAAACCTCATATATTATTAATTAATATTTATTATTCATTTATTATAGAAAAATATTAATATATATATCATAAAATATAATATTTATATGTAATATTTTATCACAAATTTTTTAAAAATACTTTATTATGGTAACTCTTCTGGGTGATAATAGCTTAATTTTTCATATAAGTTTTGGTCTGGTAATTTTAGTCATTTTACTTTGATCATAGATCAATCATTTAAAAAATATAAATTATGATATAACTATTAAAAATATTCATTATATACATATTCAAGGTCAATTTTAAAAATTTTAGATTTAAAACTGAATTATACCATGCATAGAGATGGTAGGTCGTACATACACATGAACACTATTTTAATTTTCTGATGAATGCAATAAAAAATTGTAAATAAAAATTCTATTGTCCATAATAATTTATATATATATATATATTATTTTCATTAAATATTTCCTTATTTCCATCCAATTAAAGCAGAAATGAAAATTAAATGACTTCGCTTCATATATGTGGTAATCCACACATACTTAGGAGCGACATTATTTTATTCCAAAATATTAGATGGTAATATAATAGATGAGAAAAAATAATTCAATGTGTATAATTGTGTCATGTTTATAATATATAACATAAAAACCATCCTAATAACTATTTAGAGAATATATAGGTGGAAAATGAATAGTTTCACTATGTCGATATGATAAGTCATGCATACACACATGCGATACATTCACATAACATTTTATGGAAAATAGGGTCGATGATGGTGATTTAATAATACTAATAATGTTATAGTATATTAATTACAATTAATTTATTACTTTAGGTAAATTCCAATTATTTATATGAGGTAGAGAAGAAATAAAAATAGATAGCGATTGGTTAAGGTTCTTACCAATCCATTGAAATAACACTTTTAAATCTCCTCTTAAGGGTCCTAAGGTTGGTATTTTGGATGAAAAATGGAACTAAAATATAGATAAGATTGTTAATATGGTATTTTTTGGGTTTTTTAATCTATAACGCACAATGTGGTATATATAATTGATGTACGATGTCCCCTTTTATTATTGAGGTGAGCGGTACTTTTGGAATTTATTTTTAAATTATAATAAAATAATATTCATGAAAAATACATAAAAAGTATCTAGTTATTATAAGATAGTGTAGTATATAGATCATTTATAATAAAAAAATATAATTTAAATATGATCTTTTTGTGTTATAAACATTATCTTTTAGTTTAACCCCTTAGTTAACCGATTTTGACATTAACCGTAGTAAAACGTTTTTCACACATATAGGGTTAAAATATTAAATATAAGGTAAATATTAACTCATAAATGGAAAATAGAATATATTTTAGACCATATTAATCACTCTTATCCTCATTCAATATTATACTAAATATTAAATAATTTAGTAAGATATGATTTTGATAAATTTTCATTATTGTCAATTTTTACACTATTCATTAAATTTGACATCCAATACATCTATTGAAAGTTTTATTTTAAATATGTTCCATTTAAACATCACTAATATGTCATATTCAACTTGAAATTTCATAGAATACAATAAAATACTCAAATTATATCACTTTTAATATTTTTAATATTTTTTTAACTAAAATAATATTAAATTAGAGTTGTTGAAAATTTTATTTTAACTATTTGAAAAATATAAATAGTAAATAAATTAACACATTGAATGTAATTATATTATTCATAGAGTTGACATTTATATTTTTCCACAAATTTATTTTTTCCCTATGTGGACAAAAAATAGTTATTTTAATCTGTGAGAGTGAAATATAGTATCTTTGTTTAATTTAACTTTTATATTAGTTATTTTCATGGAAAAGTGTCCTTCAAATATATAAATTTATAGAATATGGTGATAATGGTATACTTATATTCATATAATTATAATTTTTATGAAATATTATTACCTAATCACTTTGTTTAAACCCAGATAAACCAAGTTTACCGTTTAACAGGATAATAAATTTTACAAAAGTTACAATTCATATTAAACAAAAATAAAAGAGTCCTGCATACCAAATTTTAACTTCTTAATTATAATTATAAAAACTATTTCATTAAATTATAAACATATAAGTGGAATAATTTAATTTTAAATAAAAACAAGAAATGTAATTAAAAGCACTTATTTAGAACAATATACTTTTTATGCATTAAAATATTTTATACTAAATTAAATTGTACAATTGAATCCAATAAACATAATTGAATTATGAATAATATTATAGAACTAATTTTAGTATGAAATCATTTAAAAAAATAATTTAAATTTTTAAATATTTGCAACAAAAATAATGTTTTCTACAAAAATGTGGTATTTTCCAATATTCAAATTAAAAATATTTTCTAAAAAATTGAAATTTCACCATAATAAAATTTAGATATGATGATTTCAAAGTGAAATTATTTTCATAAAATAAAATTTATATATTTTCTTGAAATAAATTACTAATTTTTTTTTCATAAAAATCAATATCAATCATCTTTGCAGAAAATGTATTTGTCAAGCATAAAATAAATTTTTTAATAATTGAATACATGTTTCTTAAGAATTACTTGATGTATTTTTATTAATTTTAATCTTTAATTTTTTTTTCATAATTTAGTTAATAAAATACATAACCACGAATTAAATTTCTAGGTTATATGGTAATATTTCATAAATAATATTTTATGGTTCTTTTATGTTTAGTTTTTCTTGTTATGTACGCTAATGATCTTAATAGTCTTATTTTAAAATTATTTGAGTTTTATAATAAAAAAAGGTATAAAAAATTAATCACAAAATAAGTTTTTTTAAATAAATAAAATTAAATATTTTCCAAAAACATCTCCATAATAGTTGTAATATCATTTAAAATGACTCGCCATTTTTTTATAATCAAACAATCTAGACACTATTCAAGATGAAGTGAAAACATAATATAATTTGAATCATTTTAAAAAAAATTAAAGAAATTATATTTAATTTATACACATGTTTATACAATGAATCAGATAATAGGTAACATCCAACCATTCTTTATATAATTAAATTTACATTTCAAATCCTATTATGCAAATAATATAATTCATTCGTTTTTCAAATGTAATATATTTTAAATTATAATTCACTATAAAATCATTAAATTTAATAATAAATATTAAATATATAAGAACACATTTATAAATAATTATATAAACATTTTATAATTACTACCACAATTTCAATCAAAAAATCATTTCAATTATTGGGGATTTTTAATTAGATTAATAAGAAACAATTCACATCAAAAAATTTCATCATTAATGAGACCGAAATAAAATATATAATATAAATCTCTATATTTACACAAATATAATTATTTCATTAAATTGATTACCAAAATTAAAAAATGAAACTACCGATATCTTTAAGAATAAAGAAAATAAAACTATTATCAATCAAATGATCTGTTAAACTATTTGTTCACATAGAAATCCAAAAATATAAACATGATTTATATAAATATAGTTCATAAGTTTCTGTTTTCAATTAAAAACATATTTTTTAATCTAATCATGTTCATATTGAAGAGTAAAACAAGCTATAATTTCCTATAAATATTTTACCCAACTACATTAAGGAAGACATAAAAACTAAAAAATTAGACATAATAGGAATCCATTTATGTAATTTCATGAACATTACTAGATTGTGACAATAAGACATAATTATGTTGGAGGCATTGAGAAAATGTTAGAGTAAGAAAAAGGATATCGAGTGTGAATTTCAGCTAAAAAAATTATTGTGATGTATTAATAAGTAATATATCTTAAAGAGTGAGTTGTAGGAAATGATTTTCTATAGTATTTTGTATCTCACAGTGATGGGTTATGTCACAACATTTTTATTATGTTATGGAATATGGTGTGATCTATGAATTACTAGTTCCATATTACTTATAAATAGATGGATGGTTGGATATTTAAGGGATTTAGTCATGGATTTAAGGAAACCAAGTAACTATTATAAAATTAATTCCCTTATTTTATCTTCCATTAAAATTTTAATGTATTTATTGAAAAATATTTAATTTTATTATGATGAGCAGTTTTAAAACATAATGGATAAATCGACTTTAAAAATTGATAAGTTTATTTAAACATCCATGAAAGATATTAAATTTTTTTCCTTCTAAAATTTTCATGAAGGCCGTTGTGGATTATTTTTTGGATTTATTACTCTATGGTATATTACTCCATGAATCTTATTTTATATAATGGTTTGGTTTGGGCTGTAACATGTTTTAAGAGATAAGTTTATCTATCAGTATGTATGCCTCGTGAGTTTGAGTAATATAATGTGTTGGTCTTTATTGAATTTTAAAATAATTACTATTATTTATATTTTTCCATTTTATAATATGATTTTTGAAAGTAATGTGTTATGATTTTTAGATTAATGATTCATTATTTTGTTATGATCCTAGTCATTTTGTGATTCTATAATTTTATATAACAGTTACAAATTTGTGAATTATTTTGAAAACTCTTTTCTTTCCCAATAATCTCTAGATCCAAGGAGAACTAGTGGGGTGTCACTAGAGAATGTTATCCATCATTCAATTTTTCCCATTACATCAAGTGATAAAATAAATATTATTCAAGGTGAATTCCACATCTCTTCATCTAAATTATCAGATTTTCCTTTCTATTTGAGAGGCCATAGAGGTAGTGGGGATTTTTCATTTTTATTTCTAAATCATGGATTTTATGTTTAATGATCTTTTGTAGAAATTTTATTTTTTCCCATGTGTTAGGCAGTGATGGGATAGACATTTATTATCATTATTTTGAAGTAGTTTTAATGATCCAGTTGAGTAATGGGATTTAAAAAGACTCCCTATTTATTTTCTATATTATATCTAATTATCATGAATTATATTTAAATTGGTGGATATCATAGACAATAAAAAATATGATAATGAGTTTGACTAAATGAAACTGATGTTAAGAATATTATTCACATGTATTTTATCAAATTACATTATATTACATATATTTTTATGGATTGGTTGATTTTTTGGTTAACGGATTTATGATTTATACTATGAGAGTCACAGAATCTTGAAAATTATATGTTAAAATATCATTTCTTAATAAGTGACTCATATAATTTTTTCATTGTATTGGTTGTGTGGAAAGCTATAAATTACATGATAATGTTTACATAAGGAATTATTCTAAAACATATGATTATGATTAATAATTAAATTTCTAATGGGACATCATACAATATATTCCAATATTTTCTATAATATGTGTGGACATTATTATTATGTTTAGAGTGGTATTGAATTGTTTTTTAATATTTTTTTTGTTATTTGGGGGTGTGGATTGTTTCTATAGTGATGGATGAGTTGTTATGTGGTTATGGTATCATTGGTTTTGTCAATTATGTTGAATGAAGGTGGTTGTGTGATAAAGATATTTGTATTTGGAATTTTTCATCATGTTGTTAATGTGGCGATGGGTTTAGTGGTGTGGGGTTGTTCTATTGATTACTTTTAGAATGGAATATATTCATGAAAAAATCAAAATGATTATTTTTTATGTTATTTATTTATTAATGATGGACTATTAAATAATGATGGTAATAATGGAATGGTTGTGGTTAATAGACAACAGAGGTTAGAATTAATGTAACATCCCAGGTAAATAATGAATAAAACATTTTCATATTTATTAATATTTACGAATTAAATATTAATTTTACTTTAAAGGGGTTTCTATGTTCGATAGCGTACCTGATACGCAACAAATAGTTTCATTGAAGTCTTACGTTGCACACTAGTAATAAAATAATATTATTTTAAATGGTAGTTAACACATAGTCTTTGTATTAGCGGGAATGGATAGAAATAACTAAAATATGATTATATATGTTTTTTAAAATGTTTTTACTTTTATCTAATAAATGATAAAGTCTTAAAATACGGAATGAATTCAATTTTAGGCGTATATGCCCTAGTTTTCACTAAAGGTTCACTTATCGCCTTTTGATAGAGATCCATAATTAAATATAGTTTTTTTACTCTTATACATTCTATTGGACCAAATAAAACACTTATTTAAAATCGGGACATCAAAATTTACTTTGTGTAAATTTTTGGTATTTTTCCGATAAAGTTCTTTTTTAATGAATAGTGTAAAATGTTGTATTTTAATTCAAAACCTTTTTTTAATCTAAATTATTTATATAATTAGATTATCTTATGAATTATTTTTAAAGTGAAATTAGAATATATTTTTACCATTAAATCCAATAGTGGTCATTGGAATTAATTTCACTTTGAAATCGGACTTAAACTACTGTCAATATTTTGATACTTATTGTTTCCTAAAAACACGCTATTTTCTCTGACAGCGGGAATTAATTATTAAATTAATTAATGTAACTTATATGTTTTGAATTTTTTAAAATGGACTTCATTTATGAATTCGGAATATCAAATATATCTTAGGGTTAATTTTTGGTATTTTTCGGAAAAACTTCAATTTTCGATGAATAGTGAAACCACTAAGTAGTACTTATAAAAACTGATTTATCGTTTAAATGAAATTTTACCACTTCTGTGTTTTGATTTTTTAAAAATATGACATACATGATTGTAATTAGTAATTAAAATGCGGTTCAATGGGATTAAAATAATTTTTCGGTGAATAGTAACTTTTAAGTTTTTAATCGCGATTAGAGGTAATTAGTGTAGTTTAAGGTAAAAATAATGTTTTAATAATATGAAATGAACATGAAACATGTCTTAACATCATTTTATGTGTCATGGACGACCAAGAAAATCCATGGGTCATCTTGGGGAGTCCATGAAGCCACTTTGGTTAGAAAATGACATTAATAACTTTTTATTTAAAGTTAAAATAAAAATGTCACAAACATGAGTTGTTTTACTAAAATAATTTTTACATGGGGTTATATAAATCAAATTTTTTACTATAAATTTTCATTTTAACAGTAAAAATATTTCCTACATCATAGTAGTTTTTTTTATAATTTTTGGACATTAAATAAATTAAATTATTTTTGACACCATGATGATGCAGCGATTACCTCATTATTTAATGATTTAAATAAAATGGAAAGATAATGTAAAATCTAAGACCTACACATGTAAAAAAACCTATTGTATGGGTGGATTTCGAACCCTAATCACATTATCCTCCAAACACATCAATTTGGGACCATTAAAATCCGAAACGCATTCTAAAATAAAGTAACATTTTCTTACTTTCCAAGAGTGCCCCTCCTCTCCTCTTATAAAAGGCCCCCACCTCTACCAACTTACCCACACTCCAAAAGCCTTTGGATCGACCAAACCATGCCCATTTTGTCTCTACACATCCCTATCTTACTCCTTGAAGCCTACCTTTGGGCAGAAGTCTTCCCAAGGAAGCCTTTGAGCTCAAATCTAAGAGAGTTACCCGATTTTAAGGTGATGTATTCACTTGTGTTATTTTGTTTTACTTTTCTTCTCCAACCCCCTAAAAACATTTTATTCATTTATTTTTTAACAACTCAAGTATCTTAAATGTACTATTATGTTGTTATACGAATCTTTAGAGCTACACTTACACACATCTATATCTAATGGTTAAAGATCATACTGTATCTGTGGTTGGCGAATTTCTGCCTAACGAAATGATGATTGTTCAATATTCTTTTAAAAACCTTTAATTGTGGCCATTAAGATTTAACTCTATTTATATATGATATATATTATGCTTATGTTTTCCTTATTCTTCATTATTTTTCATTTGTGGTATACCTTTATGGTTTCCATTGTGGGTAAACACGATATTTTCATTTTAGAAAGTGCGGACTACCGCCCCCTCAAAGTGATGTGATTCGTTAATGCCATATGTGGGACGTATAAAGGATGGATTTAAAGTTATTATATATGATGTTATAATGGAATTATAATATACCTCTACATCATTATTATTTCTTTCAATTAATGTATGAGATATAAATGAAAGTAACGTTCATGCGTACGTACGGATTACCGTCTCCATGACCCCAAATGTAATGTACTATTATAAGCACATATATATAATGGATATATAGGATGTATGTTACATATAAATGATTAATATAATCCTGGAATTAAAATATACACACCTCTCATTTTGTTTTAATTCCATTAATATGACATAGAAATGAAAGTTGTGTTCATGCGTACGTACGGCTTACCGTCTCCATGAACGGTGAATTTCATTTCGTAAATCTAAATGATTATGTGATATTATAAATACATGTATATTCTAGATATTAATGATATATATGATATCCAAATCAGGAATGTCATTCTGTGTATAAAGAACCTTTGACCACACGAACAACATGTAACTGTAAGAATTCCAATTTTGACTTAAGAACCAAATATTGACAATACAAACATTATTAACATAAATGATTACATAATGTTTATAACATGGCAATAAGTGATATAAAATGAATAATGAACATGAAAAAGGTTCTTAAGCAAATAGAAATTAACTGAAGTTTATTATTCAGTACCTTAAAGAACGATCGAGTCAAGTTGAACACGAGGTAAGGGAACTTCTTAACCCAATTTCTATTCTTTGGGTTAATCTCCTACTTTCAAATTATGTCAGGATATTATTTTGTACTATCTTTTATTTGTACTTTATTTATGTGTACTTATATTGAATAAACCTAATAGACCTATTTTATTAAAAAAAACTATCTTTGTAAGGGAGTTCGTCTCAATCTCCTTCCATTGAGGCATATTTCATTTTATACAAAACATTCCTTTATACGGTGTATAAACTCCTTTGACATTTACTTTTATACAAAAGGAATATTTTTCTATGAAGCGTTTTACAAAACGACAAAAAGGAATGTTTCTTTTAACGTACGCGGTGACAATGACCTTTTCCACCGCCGTGAGTATTATTTGCTCTTTGGCTTCCTCAACAAGCCGTAATGTTTTTAAAATGAAATAAATATCATATAATATTTTATGTATTTTGTTATTGAAAATGGTTTTTAAAATGGATTTGTTATGTCATTATATTTATGTGATATATTGTGATCAAAGTGTGGAAATGTTTTCTTTCCATTATATTTGTTTTATTTTTTATGATTTTATATTGGTACTTGGACATTTGACGAGTGGATACGTGATAAACCATATGACGGGTGGTTCCGTGAATACCAGGAAAGGTGGTTACGTTATAACCTCCAATGCATTGGGTATGGAAGTCGGCTGTATGGCTATTCCATTATGTATGTATGGAAGTTGGTCGTATGGCTATTCCATTAAGTGATATGTGTGGAAGTCTACCCTATGGTTATTCCACTTATGTATGTTTATGTCCCAAGTTACCTTTATATGTTATGTGGGTTTTATGGTAATCCTTTGGTCACAAAAGGGTATGTAATGATATTTTATTCACTGAATAGTTTTTACTACATCATAGAGGTGAAAAGTATTACTTTGATAAAGTATATATGGTTTACTTGTTTTTTTGATAAACTAATAGTTTCCATTCTTTGTGTATCCCTTACTGAGCTTTTTATGCTCACCCCAAGTTTTTTTGAAATGTTTTTTATAGGACTTAATGTGGAATATGGTCATGGATGGGATCAAGGGAAAGTTATTCTATATAAAACATGGAACTAGACATGTTTCTTATTATGAGTTTTTTATTCTATGGAAACTTAGTGGAAGTGTCTAGTTTGTAATATTTTGATATGTAATAGTTATGTTCTAATTCTCTAAAAATATAAACCTGAAAAGATCCTCAATTTGAATTATTCATTTAATTCAATATTAAGTAAGGTTTAAGGTCGGGGCCTTATAGTTGGTATCAAATGTCTGTTTAGATAACATTAGGAGTTAGAATTCTATTAAATGATTATACAAAAATATTTTTTTTAAATGATATAGCATTTGAAGACTACCATGTTGCTTCATCTGAGACATGTTTGTTAAGAATGGTTTTTCATAGAGTCAACATAAAAGATATTTAGGAAGGAATACAGAGGGAAATGACCTTTCAAATCAGTATCCTGAGATGGTGATAATCAGAACTAAACAGTTTGCTGCAGTGATGGATTAGTTGAATCAGGTGAAAAATGTTGGTTGTTTTTATTGAGGATATTGTGGTGTTTTCTAAAAGTAAAGAGGAGCATGAATGAAATTTAAGGGTTATTTTGCAAACTATAAATGAAAATAAATTGTATGGAAAATTTAACAAGTGTGAGTTTTGTTTGCAACAAATTTATTTACTTCGTCACATTATTTCTAAAGATGGAATAACTGTTGATCCTGCTAAAACAAAAGTTGTTGAAGAATGGACAAGACCCATAAATGAAAAGGATATCCGTAGTTGTCTTGGTTTGGCAGGTTACTACAGAATGTTTGTTGAAAAATTTTCACATTTATCTAGTCCAAGGACTATGCTAACTCGGAAGGGTGTTAAGTATATCAGGACAAAAGAATGTGATGATTGTTTTCATGAGTTGAAAAGAAGATTGGTGAATTCTCCAGTTTTGGCACTTCCTTCCAAGAATGGTGAGTTTGTTATCTACAGTTATGCTTCATTGGAAGGACTTGGTTGTGTCCTTATGTAGAATGATCAGGTAATTGATTATGCTTCACGTCAGTTGGAAACTCATGAGGTAAATTTACCTACACATGATTTGGAATTAGCTACTGTTGTTTTTGCTTTAAAATTTTGGAAGCATCATTTGTATGGAGTAAAGTGTGAAATATATAATGATCACAAATGTTTAATGTATATATTCACATAGAAATAATTGAACATGAGACAGAGGAGATGGCTGGAATTAATCAAAGATTATGATTGTATAATTCATTACCATCCTTGAAAAGCAAATAAAGTGGATGATGCTTGGAGTCAAAAAAGTAATACTTCATTAAAAATGTTGTGTTTGGAACATGATCCTTTGGTTAAGGATTTGATGAGATTTGGAATGAAATTTGTTGGTGTAGGAAGTTCTTCTATTTTTTTTCAGGTATCAGTGAGATCATCCCTATCAGACAGAATTAATCAAGCATAGAGGGAAGATAGTGAGTTGTAGAAAAAGGTCGAGCTGGTTCAGAAGGGTAAGTTTCCTGAAATCAACATTGATAAGGATTGTGTTTTGAGATTTGGGAAGAGATTGTATGTTCCTTGTGATTCCCAGATGAAGATATAGAGTTGTTATGTGAAGCTCATATTTCTCTATTTTCAGTTCATCCTGGCAGTACTAAGATGTACAAAGATATGCAGGAATATTACTGGTGGGACGAAATGAAAAGGGATATTGCTGATTTTACTATGAAGTGTTTGACATGTCAATAGGTTAAAGCAGAGAGGCAGTTACCGAAAGGGATTCTTGAGCCTTTACTAGTGCCAATGTGGAAATGGGAAAACATATCCACGGACTTTGTTGTGGTATTACCAAGGACATCTCGAGGTAATAATGCAATTTGGGTTATTGTTGATCGCTTGACTAAATATGCTCATTTATTTGTTATCTGAGAAACTTTTTCCCTAGATCAACATTCCCATTTGTATCTTAAATAGATAGTTAGGTTGCATGGAGTTCCTCTCTCCATTGTATCTGACCGTGATCCCAGGTTTATTTATAACTTTCGGAAAGGCATTCAGAAGTCGTTGGGTACTGAATTAAATTTTAGTACATCTTTTCATCCGCAATCAGATGGGCAGTCAGAATGAACAATTCAGACTTTGGAGGATATGCTATGAGCTTGCTCTCTGTATTATCAGGGAAGTTGGGACCAACATCTTTCTTTGGTTGAGTTTTCTTATAATAACAGTTTTCATTCTAGTATACAGATGGCCCCATTTGAGGCATTATATTGGAAGCGGTGCCGAACTCCAGCATTTTGGGATGAAGTGGGTGAAAGGATGCTGATGGGACCAAAATTGGTAGAAGATATGGCAGAAAAAGTTCTGTTGATTCAGAAACACATGAGAACAGCTTAGAGCAGGCAGAAGAGTTATGCAGACAACAGGAGGAAGGATCTATCTTTTGAGGTAGGTGATCATGTTTTTCTCAAAGTCTCACAATGGAAAAGTGTGATGCGATTTGGTAAGAATGTAAAGCCGAGTCCAGGGTTCATTGGACCATATGAAATTCTGGAGAGAGTTGGGTCATTTTCATACTAGTTGGCTTTACCTCTGAGTTTATCTCAGGTACACAATGTTTTTCATGTTTCGATGTTGAGGAAGTATATGGCAGATCCATCTCATGTTTTGAGTCCAGAGGTAGTTCCGCTGGAGGAGAACCTATCTTATGAAGAACAACCAGTCCAAATTCTTGACCGAAGAGAGAAAGTGTTGCGTAATTCACCAGGTAAAGGTTCTGTGGAAAAACCATATTGTTGAAGAGACAACGTGGGAATCTGAAAATTCTATGAGGGATAAATACACCCACTTATTTTGATATGTGAATAAAATTGCGAGGACGCAATTCCCAAAAGGGGAGAAGGATGTAACATCCCAGGTAAACAAGGAATAAAACATTATCATATTTATTAATATTTACGAATTAAATATTAATTTTACTTTAAAGGGGTTTCTATGTTCGATAGCGTACCTGATACGCAACAAAGAGTTTCTTTGAAATCTTACATTGCACACTAGTAATAAAATAATATTATTTTAAATGGTAGTTAACACATAGGTGTTGTATTGGAGGGAATGGATATAAATAACTAAAATATGATTATATATATTTTTTTAAATGTTTTTACTTTTATCTAATAAAAGATAAAGGCTTAAAATATGGAAAGAATTCAATTTTAGGCGTATATGCCTTAGTTTTCACTAAAGGTTCACTTATTGCCTTTTGATGGCAAACTATCATTAAATATAGTTTTGTTCACTCTTATAAATTATATTGCACCAAATAAAACTCTTCTATAGAATCGGGACATCAAAATTAACTTTGTGTAAATTATTGGTATTTTTCCGATAAAGTTCATTTTTTAATGAATAGTGTAAAATGTTGTATTTTAATTCAAAACCTCTTTTTAATATAATTTATTTATATGATTAGATTATCTTTTTAATTGGTTTTAAAGTTAAATTAGAATATATTTTTACCATTAAATCCAACAGTGGTCGTTGGAATTAATTTCACATTGAAATCGGACTTAGACTAGTGTCAATCTTTTGATACTTATTGTTTCATAAAAACACGCTATTTTCTCTGACAGCGGGAATTAATTATTAAAATAATTAATGCAACTTATATGTTTTTAATTTTGTAAAATGGACTTCATTTTTGAATTCGGAATATCAAATATATCTTAGGGTGAAGTTTTGGTATTTTTATGAAAAACTTCAATATTTGATGAATAGTGAAACCACTAAGTGGTACTTATAAAAATAGATTTTTTGTTTAAATGAAATTTTACCACTTCTGTGTTTTGAATATCAAAAATCCAACATACATTATTTTCATTAAGAAGTAAAATGCGGTTGAATGAGAATAAAATAATTTTTTGGTGAATAGTAACTTTTATGTTTTTAATCGCGATTAGAGGTAATTAGTGTAGTTTAAGGTAAAAATAATGTTTTAATAATATGAAATGAACTTGAAACATGTCCTAACCACATTGGATGTGTCATGGCCTCAAAAGACAATCCATGGGTCAACATGGGGACCCCATGAAGCCACTTTGGTTGGAAAATGACATTAATAACTTTTTATTTAAAGTTAAAATAAAAATGTCACAAACATGAGTTGTTTTACTAAAATAATTTTTACATTGGGTTATAAAAATCATATTTTTGACTATAAATATTAATTGGATAGTAAAACGATTTCCTACATCATAGTAGTATTTTTATAATTTTTGGACTTTAAATAAATTAAATTATTTATGACACCATGATAATGCAGCGATTACCTCATTATTTAACGATTTAAATAAAATGGAAAGATAATGTAAAATCAAAGACTTACATGTCAAAAAACTATTGGATGGGTGTATATAGAACCCTTATCACCTTATCATCGAAAAAAATCAATTTGGGACCATTAAAATCCGAAACTCATTCTAAAATAAATTAACATTTCTTTACTTTCCAAGAGTGCCCCTCCTCTCCTCTTATAAAAGGCCCCCCACCTCTACCACCTTACCCACACTTCAAAAGCCTTTGGCTCGGCCAAACCCTGACGATTTTGTCTCTCCACATCCCTCTCCTACTCCTTGAAGCCTCACTTTGGGAAGAAGTCTTCCCAAAGAAGCCTTTGAGCTCAAATCTAAGAGAGTTACCCGATTTTAAGGTGATGTCTACACTTGTGTTATTTTGTGTTATGTTGCTTATCCAACCCCCTAAACTCTTTTTATTCATTTCTTTTGTAACAAATATCATATCTTAAATTTACTAGTATGTTTTTATAAGAAGCTTTTGAGCTACACTTACACACATCTACATCTAATGGTTAAAGAACATACTGTTTCTGTGGTTGAAAAAATTTCTACCTCACGAAACGATGATTGCTCATCTTCTTTTAAACACCTTTAATGGTAGCCATTAAGATGTCACTCTATTTATATATGATATAAATTATGTTTCTGTTTTCCTTATGCTTCTTCATTTTTCATTTGTGTTATACCTCTATGGTTTTCCATTGTGGGTAAATACGATAATTTCATTTTAGAAAGTACGGACTACTGCCCCCTCAAAGTGATGTGATTCGTTAATACTATATGTGGGACGTATAAAGGATGGATTTAAAGTTATTATATATGATTTTATACTGGAATTATAATATACCTCTATATAATTATTATTTCATTCCATTAATGTATGATATAGAAATGAAGGTAGCGTTCATGCGTACGTACGGTTTACCGTCTCCATGAACGTTGCATTTCATTTCTTATCCCCAAATGTAATGTACTATTATAAGTACATATATATAATGGACATATATGATGTATGTTATATATAAATGATTAATATAATTCTGGATTTAAAATATACATACCTCACATTTAGTTTTAATTCCATTAATAAGACATATAAATGAAAAGAAGCGTTCATGCGTACGTACGGTTTACCGTCTCCATGAACGGTGCATTTCATTTCTTACCTTTAAATGATTATGCGATATTTTAAATACATGTATATGATAGATATATATGATATATATGATATCCAAATCAGAAATTTCATTCTGGATATAAAGAACGTTTGACCACACGAACAACATGTAATTGTAAGAAGTCCACTTTCGACTTAAGAACAAAATATCGACAAAACAAACATTATTAACTTAAATGATTACATAATGTTTATAACATGGAAATAAGTGATATAAAAGGAATAATGAACTTGAAAAAAGTTCTTAAGAAAATAGAAACTAACTCAAGTTTATTATTAAGGACGTTAAAGAACGATCGAGTCAAGTCGGACCCGAGGTAAGGGAACTTCTTAACCCAATTTCCATTCTTTGGGTTAATCTCCTACATTCAAATTATGTCATGATATTATTTTGTCTTATCTTGTATCTGTACTTTATTTATGTGTAATTATAGTGAATACAACTAATAGATCTATTTTATTTAAAAAAAATTTCTTTGTAAGGGACCTCGTCTCAATTTTCTTTCATTGAGGCATATTTCTTTTTATACACAACTTTATTTTATACGTTGTATAAACCCCTTTGATATTTACTTTAATACAAAAGGAATCTTTTTCTATGAATCGTTTTACAAAACGACAAAAAGGAATGATTCTTTTAACGTACACGGTGACAACGACTTTTTCCGCCGCCGCGAGTATTATTTGGTCTTTGGCTTCCTCAACAAGCCGTAATGTTTTTAAAATGAAATAAATACCATATAGTCTTTTATTTATTTTGGTATTGAAAATTGTTTTTATAATGGATTTTTTATGTCATTATATTTATGTGATATATTGTGATCAAAGTGTGGAAATGTTTTCTTTCCATTATATTTGTTTTATGTTTTATGATTTTATATTTGTACTTGGACATTTGACGAGTGGATACGTGATAAACCATATGATGGGTGGTGCCGTGAATACCCAGACGGGTGGTTACGTTATAACCTCCAATGCATTGGGTATGGAAGTTGGCCGTATGGCTATTCCATTAAGTATGTATGGAAGTTGGTCGTATGGCTATTCCATTAAGTGATATGTGTGGATGTCGACCGTATTGTTATTCCACTTAAGTATGTTTATGTCCCAACATAAATTTATATGTTATGTGGGGTTTATGGTAATCCTTTGGTTACAAAAGGGTAAGTAATGATATTTTATTCAGTGAAGAGTTTTTACTACTTCATAAAGGTGAAAAGTATTACTTTGATAAAGTATACATGGTTTACTTGTTGTTTTGATAAACTAATAGTTTTCATTCTTTGTGTATCCCTTAATGAGATTTTTATGCTCACCCCATGTTTTTTTGAAAGGTTATTCACAGGACTTAATGTGGAATTGGGTCATGAATGGGATCAAGGGAAAGTCATGCTATATAAAACATGGAACTAGACATGTTTCTTTTTAGGAGTTTTTTATTCTATGGAATCTTAGTGGAAGTGTCTTCTTTGTAATCATTTGAGATGTAATAGTTATGTTCTAATTCTCTAAAACTCTAAACCTAAAAAGATCCTCAATGTGAATTATTCATTTAATTCAATATTATGTATGGTTTAAGGCAGGGCATTATAATTAATTTGAAAACTGAATAATTATTTTTTTAAGGAATGCATTCTTCTAATGAATGGTTTCATTTTAAATACGGATAATTGAATATAATATAATTTTAAATATATAAAATGATTAATATTAATTAAATGAAAATTTTAAGAATATTTTTTTGGATTATTTTTGATTTGTTGGGGTTAGTTGGGTCAAAATGATAGAGGAATATTATAGAGAGTGGTAGTAATGATATGATGCTTATTACCAATGTTCATAGTGTTAGTTTGGAATGAACCATTATGTTGGGATCCTATATATATATATATATATGATTTTATAAAATTATCAAATTATTTCATAAGAACTAACACTTATATCAGGTAATTATTCTGATTCTAATATGTAAACAATTGTAATTGGTGTATCCCCAAAAATATATTTGGAAAGGAAAAACATAGTAGATTATTTACTCTTCCTTACTCTGCATTTAAATGTATTACAAGTTTTGGTGGATATATATATATATATTAATTAATTCGGTTTGGAATTATATATAGAGGTTGTCCTCATTATTATTTTTTGGAGTAGATACATATTAGAAGTCATCCATTATTGGATAAGGAAACATGGATAATGTCATTAAAGTATATGAAATACCATTGTGATGGGGGTTTGATGTTCAATTTTTATATGTCTATGGATTTTTATATTTTTCTATGATATGTGGATATATGGATACATGGATTTCTGTTTGCGTGGTTATATAGAAGGTGTTGAAGTAGAAGATGTATGTTGTCATGAAATGATGGTAACCAAATAATTGGGGAAGTGGTATCAGTTTACATTAATCATGTTTCTTATTTTATAATTACGTTACTATAAATGGATTTTATACCATGTTTATGAGACCAGTAATGGTCTGGTTATTTTTATTAAAACATATATTCTCCTTGTTTTTTATCATTGTTCACTACGACATTATTAAAATTATTATATTTATTTGAAGAGATATTTTTATCCGAATACTATTTATTATACATTAATTCACACCCTTATATATATATATATATATTAAGGTGTTTATGAATTTTATTATTAAAAGATTTTTAAATGGATTTGGTTGTAAAATTGGACAATCTAGCTTAATGAAATGATTTTCCATTAGGTTCTTTGTTGCATGTGTTTATTTTTTGTATTTTATGTTGGATAAATAATTTATGAAATTAAATTTCTCTATGAATAAGATTTAATTTAACTATAGATAGATTCTATATGTGGTTTATATTTTTCCTATTGAATTTTTAGGTTAATCCCTCACATTTTTGAATATTATAACCTAATTTTTAATCAATATCCTAGGGCATATTTGGGGATAAATTTTATAATCACACTCATCTCCACTTCTAGCCCAAAATTGGTCTTCAGTAAAGTATGATCATGAAATGTAAATTAAATTACTTAATATAATATTAAATTAATAAATAAAATCACATTTTACAAAAAAAAAGTTCAAAACACATTACCAATGCAAAATAAAAGAAAACGAAACTCATAGAAGTGTTTACTGGTACCAAAAAATCTAGAAAATGAATGGATTCATGAGTTTACACCATAAATGGGGTGATCAAGTCTATTCATAGATTACATCCAATAAACTATAGATACAACCATTATATACCACACAACGTTTTTATCGTTCACTAACATTATTTTTTAATGTATTCGCCTTAGTTATTATTCATCCTATGTATATAGATATTCCAAAAATAACTACTGAATTTCCAAATCACAGTGGGATGGAAATAGGTACCAAGGGTATCATAAAAATGAATAACAGGGATTATTTACCAATTATAAATTATAAATAATATATAATAAAAATACAATCAAACTAATAATCCAATATCCAATCTTCCTTGAAACAATAATGTGATATAAAATATAAAATAACATTTTCATGACCCACATAAATAATAAAAATTAATAAAATGATAGACATGTTTATCTTAATTATTTACACGATTATCCTTGTTTTATTCTGGCTCGATGTTGATAAAATCATTTCCATGTTTTCTACCAATATAACTAGATTTAATTAAAAAAATCGAAGACATAATAGATTAAAAAGGCTATATACACAAAAATGTTTGTGTCTAGTCTATCAAAAAAATCATAGTTAGATAAAATTAATATTTTATTAATTCTATTTAATTGAAATATCCAAACATGTTAGTTTGAAATATAAAAAATAAACATCAAAATTAGTTTTATTAAAATAATATTCAAGTGATATATGTTTATCAGATTCATTTTTTAATATAGTTAGTGTATTTTAGTAAATATAACATATAAATGTGAAAAATGGATAAAAATAAATGTATTTAGTTTTATAAATAATTTTCTTATTATTTATTATGAAAGAATACATGAAAAAATATGGTAAATGGAACATTTTACTCCTGTGGATCACCATGTACCCTGGGCATTATATACAAATCATTATTTGACAATAGACCCTTTAAAATATATTTATAATTTATTTTTGAATGTGGTCACCCAATAAATTCATTTCACAAATTATAATGTGATCCTAAGTGAATATTTAATTTTTAAATTATATTCATTTTATACCATGTAATTATAAATTATATAATTATCTATATCTCCAATATAGTTACATAAAATGATTTCTTTTACTATAGGAATTCATGGTAAAAGGTAATTTTCATATTATTTTTCTTTTAATGATTAATTTTTATGAACCGAGAATTTTTATTTTGGGATAGTAACACAGAAAACTTAGATCCTTAAAACCCCATTGTTATAAATAGGTTTTTATTCTACATAATTAAGTTATTATCTAATCATAATAGGACCCATATTATATTTCAATTGGATTATTACATAGATGATATAATGTCACATAATATAGACAATGAAATTTCAATGATGGTATCATTATCACTTGAAATTCATATTTATTATATTTATTATTCATTCTTTCCCTAAATAATCTTAAATTTTTTTTTGTTATTTGTAAATATTTTATAGTAAACAACATTATGAAATTCTCCCATAATATTATTTTTTTTCTATAATTTCAATGTTTTCAATGTAACCTTTAAATAATATAGTTAATGATTATACATGGTTATCTAGAAGGATTCTTGGCCACTCTTTCTGACAATATTTTGACACAAACTGTTATTATGTATAGGTGAATCTCCCATCGGTTGTCAATAGTGTTTCTTATATGGTTAAATACATTACTAAAACTATCAATGATCCATTATTTCCCCCTCTTTATCATGTTTTTTATATTCTTCTTTATATGAATGAGAACTACATTCTCTCATTATGGGAAGTAGCCCAAAGGATATTAGTGTATTGGTTGGGCTAGAGTGGGTTAATATTATGGAAATTGGTTGATCAATGATATTTATGTTGGATGATGAGAAAATATTATAAGAATTTAAGAACAATAATACATAGTGTATAAAAATGAAAGGGTGTGACATGAAAGTATTAGAGTAATAACTATGTGCATTTGTTCAATAGGAGGGGGAACAATGAATATAATGGATAGAACTAGAATTAGGTGTGACTAATTATAGAATCATGTATATTAGTTTATGAATTAGTTGTCTATATATTATAATAATAAGATCTTAATAAAACCATGTGTAATCATTTATTAAATGAAATTTCTCACAAAAATAGTGTACAAGGTTCCAAGAGAGGATAAAAATATCACATTTAATTAAGTTTGTAAAAACCCCCATTTTTTCAAAAGGAATCATGAATTAAGGTGTAGATAAAATTCTACCCGATAATCCCCTATTGAGAGATGTTGTGTATACAATGTTATATTCTATGTCTAATGGATAACATGACCCTGATCTACTATGGTACCCACCATGGATATTTAAAATCCCAACTAATATCTCACATATAATGAATACTATAATTGTAGACTCTACATAACCAAAAAATTATAGTTAATACATTGATATTGTTTTAATTATACAAATAATTCATGATATTGCAAATATTTTTTACTATATTTTCTTTTATATTTTATCTTCTCACCAAGGTGATTTAGTTCGATAAAAGAATTGTTAGTTCTAGGGATTTTTTATTTACACTATGATGGTGAAATCCTATTTATGATCTAAGGACTTTCAAATGTGTCTCATGTACTTTTTAGTATCTTAGTTGTGTATTAATGATGAATGAGTTTTTTTGTGAGGCATTAAAGTGGTAATAGTGTATGTACATTCCAATATATCAGGGTTCAATCCTCTACTGTGATAATATAATATTTCTAAATACTTAAAATATGATTTAAAATTTGCATGGTTCTTTATATAGTTGTGAATGTTGAAGTGCACTCATTCTGTTGGGGAGTGGTCCCCCATATATGGAGTCTTTAATCCCTAGTATTTAAAGGGGAAATAATTAATAAGGTTTGGAACTCCATATAATAATAGTTATGTTCCATGAATAAGTACATATCAAATTCAATAGTTATAGAGGTTATATAGATAATGTGGTGGTTGGAGAATTATAGAGTTGTGGGTCTTATAAAATCGTAGAATATATTGTTTCCATTGTAATATAAAATAAATATGGGATATTTAAAGGAGACTTCATTATATAATTTGGCGGTCTAAACAAATAAATATATTTTTCATCATGTTATTATTATACCCGGCATGTTAACATGACAAGTTATTTCAATCCTTTAATTTTGTTTTCTAGGTTTCTTGATTGGAATTTTTATACTCGCCCATGCACATGAAATTCTACCAACATTTTTTTGGTGTAATTGATGTTGAACTTTATCATATCTATGATTTTTTAGATAATGGAGATTGTTCTTAATATTAACTATTGAATTTTATTATTATTAGAGATCGTATCAGTTTTCATTATTGCGAGGAGTTGGTTTCCATTATTTATTTAAAATCATACATTTATAATTTATTCATATTTATTTTAAATAATTTGGGGAATTACTGGGTGGAAATATTATGGATTGTAACACACTAATGTATACAAATTATTATATAGTTTTATAATTTTATATATGTTGATTTTTAATATTAGAGATATTTTTTTTTATACTAGTGATAATTAGTACACGACATTTTATGCATGTGATATGACTCATTGGTTATAATTACAATCAGAAAAATTATTTGTGGTAGGAATGGGGATGTAAAATCATTTAAATATATTTCTTTGATTGGTTAAATGGGAGGAAAATTATGTAATATTATTATAAAACCATTATTTTTTATGTTTGGATAATGGATTTAATAAACATTATCAATTGGTGTGAGAAATATATTATAAAGGATTCAAGGTGTCTTGAAGATGGTTTTATAATAAAGAAATATTTATAGGTGTGTTCCACTACTGTATCCTTTACAAATTCTATTGATAATCTACTAGTAAAATTATTACTTTATGGTATAATATATTAGGGGTAACCAAAATGGTAAATAAAAATTTTAACATGTCAATTGTTCTTTGGTGAATTTACTTATTTAGATTTATCTTTGACATATGATATAATAAACATGGATTCATATTGTTCTTTATAAGTAAATACACAATATATTGTTATCTTGGATTAAGAGGTTGGGTCCTAAAGACACCATGTGTCTGCTAGAATCATTCGTCCCAAGTTGAATAAGTGAAGATGTATACCGTAATAGCCAATAAGGTGAGTTATCTATAATTCAGTAATAGAGGTAAGGTCTTCCACCCATTTTCTAGAGATTATATATTCTACTAATAGAGAATATATTATTTATCGATAATCAGGATATTATTAACCATACTCTTACAATGTTTCAGGACCATTAATAGAAGTGGACTTTTATTTTTTTAATATATCTTGATCGTTGTGTATAAAATGATTAAATATAGATAGTGAATTGATAATTATATTAATTTTAGACACCCAGAGAAAATATATGTATTTTTTCATTTTTACTATGTCATGGTAAAATTAAAAATTTCAGTATGATAGATACTTAAATAATTTTTAGTTTCCATAGTATGGTCCATGATTAAGATTCTTTTTTGGGGGATGGGTTTCTATAAAAAGAATGGTAAGAATTATTTTGTTGATGAACCATCATTAGTGTCATTAGTTTCTAGAAAACTCGATATAAGGGCTTAATAACCTTATAAAGTTCCCCATGATCATGGAATGTTTTGTATTTTTTATATCTATAATGTTTAGTTAATTATATCAGAATGTTATTTGAGCTATAAATTTTCTTATATGCATTCCTATGCCTTCTAGATATTGGTATAGGGACCTCATTTTTTAGAGTTTCCATCAATATGTACTTACAATGTTTTGGGTAGGTCTGGGTTCCTATATAGTAGATTCCTAGAGAACATCAGACCAATGGTTGTAATCTGGACTATATTAATAGATATATTTCTATTTTCATTGCTTGTTTCAAATATTACTGACCATACAATCTAAAATTTTATCAAAACTATATGAATACATATTGTCTAATCCATAATATGTATAAATATATATGGAATATGATTATCCATCTAGTTGTGAAAATAATTGTATCCATTTTATTTTAGTTAATTAACTTCCATTAATATTGTATCCTAAAATATTACTTATCAACATATAATAGGTTGGGTGGCCCTATAAGATGATTCTTTAGAAATACAAGAAATATTCATATATTGGGAGAAATATGGGGATAATTAATTTATTTAATTATACTAACACTACTACTAAGTGGACGATCATTATTTTTTTGTTTACACTATGAATAGATGCACACTATAAAAGGTTTTTATATTGAATTTAATTAAATGGTTTGATGAATGTTTTTTGTAATTAATATATTCAAACTATATATTATTGTAGTCAGGTTGACCCATTATTTTTTTACAGCATTTCTAGTATGAGAGTTCAGTATACCAATGGACCCCTAAAAACATCTTTAGCTTGATAATTCTACAAGATGAGACCAGTTAATTACCAACAACTATCCATTGTGTATTCCTATACTAGAAAGATAGATCTTTTAGAATAACATCACAGAAGGGATAAGATACTATTTCATTATCCTTGGTATAAATTTTTTTCTATAATGATGACTATTTGTGTCTTCTCTCATTATTCGGGGATATGAATTTGAGAATATGGGTTCGAATCACTAACAATAGTAAGTGCTACCATCAACTAGAATTTTCGTAGTAAAATCTATGATTTTCATTTTCTAATTTCCTAATATTTAGTATAATATGAAAAATATAATATATAGATTTAGTGGGATTGATTAATTTTATGGTAGAGGATTCCATGTTCTTTTTTCAATTCAATGTCGCATGGTTTCATCAATAATATGTAAACATAAGTATTAATAATCATCTCAATACCACACAGATATCATCAATATAATATTAATATGACTCTATTTGAGGTCATGGGGATGAAAGTGTATTTAAATTTTATTTTTGAGAATTTTCACAAGAATCTCATTATGTTCCTTGATAGATTTCATATTTTTTAAAAATATGGAAAACAAGATGATAAGGATTTTTCATGAATATACCCCCTAAACCAAGTGAAATTTATGTAAAGATACTATCTTATAAACAATAATGACCACATTGAATGTATATAATGAGAGAGGTGTTTCACAAAGATTTAATTTAGTCTTGAATATCGCTATATGTTTTTTAATGAGTAGGAAATATTAATGATTTAATTTAGGGTTTATTTGGTTAATTATAGGTGCATAGTTATGATTTCCAAAGTAATGAGCACCACTATTTTGTTCTTCAGACTCAGAATCCATATTTTATAGGCTTTTTATTAATATTATAATTAATTTTTTTGGTGAACACCCTCATTTATTATATATCAATGGATAATCATGTAGAGAATCAAATAACTATCATAAAAATGTTTCCAGAGAATGAACTATACTATAATCTCTTAAAGTGGATGCTAATAATTTAAAAAGTCTATTTCAAGTGGAATGTGTCCCCATGTGTTGTAAAAGTAGTTTACCCCAATAATGTTGAGAATTTTATGGCTTGGTAGACACCTTATAGTTTTTATAATGTTTGAATATTTTTCAGGTTAGAAGGATATTATTAGTGACTCACTATAAATATATTTAACATTTAATTTTCTAGGAAATCGCTTACATAATAGGGGAATACCATTTCATGGTGAAACAAAATGTTACACTATTTTTTTATTATATTTTAAATAGGTTAGTTAATGCCCTTGTTCAACATATTTTAGAAGAATAATATTTCTATTTAGTGTTTTTAAATTCATCTATAATAGTTATTAGTTGTATACCAATATAGATATATAGAATTGTTAATTAAGGGTCTCCATAGATTAAACCCCCTGAGTAAAACTAAAAAACACAGAATTTGGATCTTATAATTATTGTGTTTTCCTTTGATACCAATAGATATTACCTTCCCAATGGGAGGTATATGGTTTTTATATATCATAGGCTTCAAATAATTAGTTTCCACAAACAAAATATCAATTTTATATATTGGATATGGCATTATTCTTTCTAAATTTATATCTTTCACATAGACTACAATTCTAGGAAGGGCATAGTGGAAGTTTACGGCCTATTTTGGAATTATTATTCTCAAATATTGTATATCTATTCTGTTAAAATAAACTTTATTAAATTTTTTACATGGAATAAATAGGTGTTAAATACAATTACTTGATGGTGGTTACCCCCAAACTTTATCATCATGTAAGTGGGGACTATCACAATCTCATTGATTTTGTTGTCTTATTTGAAAATCTATTCCCATGGGATGTAACTAATATATTTTTTGTTTTTGGGTATAACATAATCATTCTCCAAGGGTAAAAATTTATATAGATATCAAAAATGATAAAGTATTAATAGATATTCACTCCTCCCCTTTTTAAATAATTTTTAGGTGATGATGATATAACAAAATTTCAATTATCAATTTTCTTTTCCATGTATAATGGATAGTTTTATAGTGTTTTTACAAGGGTGCCTCACATGATAGATGAAATACACTAATCCCTTTGTCCAACCCATTTTATCGATAAGCCTTGATGGTTTTTAGTTGAGGATTTGTATTATATCTATTTATTATTTCATTATTTAATACAAATTATGTAAAGGTCCACAATTCTATATATTTTGCGATTAAACGATAGACAATGTTAGACCATATCCACTCTACATAGAATTATAGTTTTATATTTATCATAATATGTCTATAATATATTTATATACTAGATACAAAACAAGTTTGATTAATGATAATTTAAAAATAAGATTGTACACTCAAATCTTACTTATGGAATAATGAATATATTTCCATTTGGATATATTTTTAGTATAGGAAATCCATACACCGATATAAATATTCCCAAAATGTGAAGACATTTTAGTTTCTCAAAGACATATTGTGGGCTTCAATGTATGATTTCAGAAGGATTTTTTAGGATCAATGAACATTAGTGGGATTTTATAAAAATAAAAACTACCACTCTAATGTCATCCTGACACCTTTAATGATCATATATGGGAGGACCAAATGGTTAACTCATTATTTATCAGATATTATTGACTCATTGATCATAGAAATTGATTTGGTGTTTTTGTTGATAATGATTTTTAATGTTATCTTGTAGTGTATTTTAACTATTCACCCCAATATTTTTCTAAGGGTTTTCATTTAAATAAATAATATGTTTAAAATCTTATATTTCATGAAATTACAATCTATTATGAACTGAAATATATTAATTAGATGAAATTATAAATTTTAATTATGAATTTCATAACATACTCTTTGTAGTTATGGGTATCAGTAAAATTATCCACACTATGAAATTTATATGATAAAGAGAAGTAATTTCATCATTTCATTTTAGTCTTCATTCCGAGGCTCATATGATTGATATTCAAAAGGAAATAAAATCAATATATTTTCCCTATATGAACCGAAATCTTATTTTTAAAAAGAATCACTTAAGGGGAATAATTAAAATGATATTTTTGTGCTTCTGTAATTCACTGTGAGATACATGATGGCTTAATCTCTACCCACAACATAAAAAAATTATACTAAATTTATATCATACATGGAGGTACTTAGGAGTTTTTTATACTGGTGTTTTAATATATAATCTTCTAATTTTGAAAGTTGTACATGTTTTTATTATTTACAATATCCAAGAAACATTATTTTAAAATAAATTTAAAATATTGTTTTTAATATTTTATTATTATCTCTTATAAAAACCTGTAATTTAGTTTTCAAATTTTATTTTAAATCACATGATGTTTAAAATGCCTATTTTTTGAAGAATTTTATTCTTGTTTATATTAAGTAATTTTAATGTAATAAACCGAATTAACCAAATTTGGATAATGAATTTAGAAGAAAATAATTAAGAAAACACACACACACATAATTATTTAATTAAAACTGATTTACTTATTTTCTAAATATCATGGAATAAGAATAAATTAAATTTATTATAATGAAATTTATTTTTCTAAAAATTATTATTCTATAGTTTTTTTTAATATATAACAAATTATTTTTATCAATTCTTTAAATTGAATTAATTAAAATAAATATACTATTTACTATAATAATTCTAAAAGTATGTAATATGTTTATCCTAATTTTTTATCATAAAATATTAATTACCAATTTTTAAAAAGTCATCATGGTGAAGGATACAATAATGTAATAATGAAAAATCATGTGGTGATGTATTAAAATGTCACAAAATTTCAACTTGAAATGGGTTTTTGGATGCTTGATTCACCATACCTTATTTTATTCTAAATATTTATCAATTTTTGTGTAACACTACTTAACTATTTCATCTCTATTTATATTATGGACTAAATACTTAAAAAATACCACCAATACCACCTTAAAAGTCCCTTTATCCACCACATTATTCATCCCACCCGAAGCATATTAGTTTAACCAAAAACTATAAAACAAAATCCAAACCACACATTACCACATACTATAGATTTATTACTCAGCATAATAGATATATATCATGGATTAAGGAGTTTTATAATGAAGTATATCAAGGGAATATGTAATTACATTAACATAGTTCTCTCATGTTTTATAAAACATTCCCCCAACTAAAAATATAGTTTTAAAATTTTAATATAATGATATATGTATAATTTTTATAATAATTTTTTACTATATTATTTGGAAAAAAATTATTTACCTCTCTCCCATCCATTATAAATTGAAAATGTCTCCCACATTATGGTTGGATTACCATCTCAATGAATTCCATATTTCATGATTCATCACCACCATACATAGATAGTTATAAATGTGGATATATTAAATAAATATGATATTGATTCTATGATTAATATTTTAAATAGAAAAATTATTAATTATATTACTAGTTTTAAGAATTATTGGTCTTTTTAAATTTAACCTTAAATAATAGTATATTGTGCGACTTTATGTAATTAGAATTTATTTTTTAAATCAACTTTAATTTATTAATTTTTTATCCAAAATATTTAAAAGTAATATATATAAATATATAATTCTATATATGTTGAAATTATTTAATAATAACTTTTACCATTAATAAAATATTGAAGTAGATTTGGTATAAATGAATAAACAACCACATGCTTTAATGTTGAGAGAAAAAAACTCAATAAATGAATGTCATATAATAATAAAGGGACCATAATAATAAAATAAAAAATAGAAATTTTATGTATCAAGTAATTAATAAAATAAAATTTTTTATTCTATAGTTTAGGGATTCCCACCAAGTTAATTAGTACTTCAAGTAAGGGTTCATGGTCTCTATTTCAATTTCTGTAGATGTACTTCTTATGCAAACCGGTTTACTTTTATATGGTGGAAACAATACCTTAATTACTTATTGTATCATAAATAAATTGTTATCCTTATAATTCCCATTTTATATACTCATTCACTCTTATTTTGTACATTGATTCATATATTACCTATGTCATAAAGGTTGTTTTGAACTTTCTTTACTTTCATTTAGTTATAACATTTTTTCCTGAACCTAAACCTGCATAGTTCCATTTATTAAAAAATACGAATATATTATAAGTTATTTCCTCATTAATATTTTGGGTATTATAAATGCTCTTTATTTTTCACCTCTCCTTATTTAACTATTCATCCAAGATGTTTATTTTATGTTTACTCGAACATATCTCTTCTTTAAGGACATGAATATTTTTCCAAAACGTCTTTATTTTTTTATACAGTATCAAGAATGTTTAAATATTTGTTTGATCCTAATATAGATGTAAATGTATATGAGATGGAACAGTACAAGAGGGGATGTTGTGAAGTGTATTTTTAAAAACATTTTATTTAAACTATTAAAGAGAAACTCGATTTAAGAAGTCATAAACTAATATAATTCACAAAAAACAGAAATGAACATATAGGTCATCGATCTGATGGATATGATATGATGTGACACCACAAGTAATTAAATACAATTGTATTTGAATTGTATACAATGATCAGAGTAATAAAAATGTAAATTATTCTACCATACAACATATAGAATCACTTGATACAATATTTAATGAATGAATCATAATTGAAAAAATAAAAATTCAAAATAATATCAATAAAAATTAGAAACAAAATCATTCCCTTTATATTACAAAAAGTTGTGAAAAAAAGGTATTACAATTATTTTATCACAAAGAGAAGGGTATCCTTTCACCTAAAAAAGGTATGTCTTACCACCACTCAGGTAATCCCTCGATATGATGATCATCATGTCTATATTCTTATCCTCAGAATCCATTAATTAATAAGGTAATCAAAAGCTCTACCATTCCTAAACATGAAATCCCTCGATATAGTGATCGAAAAAACCATATTTATATCCCCGGACCCCCTTGATCGTTATCCCAATGATCGGTCACACAACGTAAAACAAAGAACTTATTAAAATACAATAACTATGAACAATCCTATCACATATTGTATCTTCAAGGGTTTTTGCATGAATCAAAAGAGATGTCACATAGTATATCTCTAGAAATTCGATGCTACAAAAGTTATATTATTTGGTTTGAATGACCTCCTATTTATAGGACTTAGGTTCCAATGGCCAATTTACTCTAACGGTCATTCATATTTGGAAAATTCTGATGGAATTGGATACCTGGTATTATATCAGTCAAAATTAATTGAAAACACGACATCATTTTGGATAGAAGATAGTAAGTACAAAAGTATGAAACAATGAGTATGGGAAATATGTATATGGTATTGATATAAGACATGAGTAAAAACATAATAATTACATGAGTACCATACATAACTTGGTTATAATATGTAACATGGATATGATTCATATCATCGTTATGATGCATATCGTTGTTATGATTCATATCGTTGTTATGAAGCATATAGTGGTTACGATACATAATAAAGTCACATTGCTTTATATGATTACGATGCATATTGTAGTTTCAATTTATATTTTTCTTAAAATACATATCATGGTTACAATACATAACATGGTTATGATTCATAATATGGTTATGATTCTTAACATGGTTACGATTCATAATTTGGTTATGATTCTTAACATGATTTTGATACATCGTTACAATGTTTGGTTACTAAAACATCATATTTGGTTATGATAGTAAAACAATTTATCTGGTTATGATGTAGAACAACTATATATGATTATGATGTATGTGATTATAATGAGAAAATATCTTACATGATTGCAATAATAGAACAACATATATGATTTTTGTATATGTGATTGTGATGAGAAAACATCATATATGATAAACAAGAAGTAATTTGTGATTTACAAAACAAAAATATCAATGATAAAGACGAAACATATTTTGACTCAATAATCTCCCCCTTTTGGAAGGCACAAAAAAACATATAATAAAGACTTATCTCCCCATGTGTTTAGTAATTCTTCTAAAAGTAATAGTGAATATGACTAATTCCACCCTTAGATAAAAATATCACTAAGGATCATATTTTATTTATTTTTACTTGTGATTCCCCCCCCCCCTTAATAAGGCATTCACCCTTTTCCCTTTTTTAGAATGAAACTTCTTCCTTTCCAAATTATTCTCCTATTTTGAGATTTTAAAAATAGAATAAGGGGAAACATTTCTTTTCCTTCAAAAAGATATAGGAAACAGTGTATGAAACGATATACATTACTTTGAATAAAATAAAATCTTATTACAATAAGAGTTCAAAAACTAATTATTTCACCTTTTTTTCAATCGATTGAACATAGATAGCTTCATATTCTTGAAATCATTTCTACTCTCCACCACTTTTTTAAGGGATTCTTGTTGAGCCGTCAGCTTGACATCATGTTCAGTAATAATTATTTTTTTTTCTCAGTACTATATTCATAAATCCGGTTGATTGATTCCTATTCTTTAAGACTGCCTTTATGGGCATTGAAAATATCTAGTATGAGTCCATAGGACTTATCTATGATTACAATTCTATTTTATATAAAAACCCCGCATTACATTAATTCTTCAATTTTTTCTTTTTATGATCAAGTTCTTGAGAGGATATTAATTATGAGGTAACCAGTCTTTGAAATACTTCGGCATTTTTATTCAAATAAGAGACCATATTTTGGTAGACTGAATTGAGATCACTTACCCACTTCACTAATTAATCAAGATTACCCATATGATACTTGATATTGTAATCAACATTGAATGAAAACTTAACAACCTTGTTAGAATCATTAATGTGCTCAGTAACACATTCTTTGAATACTTTGAAACTGGCTTCATGATTCAGAAATTTGTCCGTTAGAGTCTTAAAAGAATTTATTCTATCATTATGACTACTTGAAATGATATCAGGCCTATATTGAATTTTTGGAATGAATGGTATAATCTTTTCTAATCTATTAAAATATTTTTCGATGAAATAAATTCCCTTTAATTTGATTGTTCTTTCTTAATTTGTATCTTAATTATATTTAAGAAGATCTCAAAAATGAGTCTCAGTACTGATAAATTAACATGGATGATCTTGAATCTCATTGTATTCTTCTTCTTCTTCTTATTTATCAGATATTTGAATGATTTCCTTAGAAGAAATTCTTTTATATACTTCTTTGTATAGACGAGGACCAAGAGATGGAAATTTAAAAGATTGAACTTATGTAGATTCTACTGAATGATTTCTCTTATTTTAATATTCATTTTCTTCCATTTAATCATTTTCTTGTCCTTTTTCTTCTTCCCCTTGTTCTTATTCTTCTTTTTCTTCAAATTATTCAATGAGACTTTGAATCTCTGATTTTTCTGAGGCCTATTTATTTTTTCCTTTCTCTACGGGGTCTGATTGAGTTTCAACAGGTGGATCCCTTATGAAAATTACATTTTTGGCTTCCTTAGATATCTTATGAAGACTATCAATATCAATATCTTTATCCTATCTATTATTCATTATATTCATCATTTCTAATTCATTTAATGTTTTCTGAGTTCTTATTTTCACTTCTAGGGCTTCAGTTGGATCGAAACAAAACTGATGATCCCCTTATTTCATTTCTTCATACTTATTCCACCACTCTTCCACAACCTCATCCAATACTAACATTTGTTTATTTGATTTATTGGGATTTTCAGTCTTAAAAACCTTTATTTTTCTTGAATATGACTTGTATGGATTAAAGGGTTTTCACAACCTTCACCTACTTACTTTAATTTCTCATCTTTAATATCATTCTCAAAATTTTTGGATTCAGGATTGGATCGTAACTTGAGTCTCCTTATCATATCCTTACTAATGAGAGAATCCATTAAAGATATTGAATCTAACATAATTTAAACATTGCACAGGATTAGGAATTCTTTCAAAAACTTACTCAGGATGGTGGGAAACATGATCAGCTAAGACTTTATGTTACTAGATTTATGATTATTAATTGTTAGGAAAATTAAAACCATAAGATTGAACTTCCTCATATTCACTAAATAATCAAGCACATAAACAAATTAAACGTTTAAAGATTCCTTATCACTCTTTCTCAGAATTAAAAATCCTTGAATCCAGAGGAAAATCAAATGATTTTCAGCTGATAGATGATTAAACATCCTTTTATCATCCTGAATTCCAAAAAGTAACTCCTCCGATTTACTTTTATCAAAAGTTCCATAAAGTTTCTATAGTTTGTGAAAAGGACATAGGGAATCACCCTCATATGGTACTCCTAGGAAAGTATATTTTTGTTTTATAGTGGTTGTAAATTTCTTATTATACACCATAAAATAAATCTTGAGACCACTCTCTATCTCCATTATTTTGTATAATTGTAACACTTCTTCATAAAACAGAATTTCTTGATCTTAATAAATTCATTAAATTAAAATGGTCTCCCACCCTTGTAAACATCTTATCATTTTCAACAAGGAATTAAATGTATCTTAAAAGTATCAAGAGTCTAACCATTCAACTTAAGAAGTCATAGAAGAGAAATACTTTGGATACATTTTCCTTAGAGAAGAAGAATTAGATTAAAACATGAAAGGCTATCTCAAACCCTAAATATTTCCATGTTATTAATGATGAGGAGTTCATAGAATCTGAAAACTGAGGTAAAATCTGATTAAGAACCATCTTGGGAATTTATAGATCATCGTAACTTTGGAGTAATTCAAATAATTTCTCTATGGGATGGGTAGGGAGGGATTCTATTAAAAAAATGACTGAGATGATCATATCTAAAGGATAAAATGGTTGAGAATGAAATCGAACTGTTGAAGTTTTCTTTAAAAGAAAATCATATTAATAATTAATTCGAATACGAGTTAAAAGAAAGAATTGAAAAATAACTATTTGAATGATCAAAATAATGTTTTACAAATTGTTCCAATAATGGTATAATGATAGATATATTGGTTTCATTATATTCGTATTATGATAATAATACAAACAGAATTGTAATAATGAAAAGCATATGAGACCAATAAGAGTTCTAAAACTGATAAAATATTCTAATAATGATAAAATAAACTAGTACAGATAACTTTAAACTGATAACCATGAAATAGATAAAAAAGAATGAAACCGACAAAAAGATAAACTGATAAAAAAATAAAACCCAATCAAAAATTAAAAAAGATAAAAAGTGAAACCAATAAGAAGTAGAACTGATAAAAATTAAAACTAATAAATAGTGAAACCGATAAAAAATGAAATTGATAAAAAGTAAAATCAATAAAAAGTAAAATATAGAGAAAGTGAAACTAATCAAAAGTTAAACCAATAAAAAGTGAAACTAAAAAAAGTAAAATTGATAAAAAGTAAAACTGAGAAAAAATAAAACCGATAAAATGTGAAACTGATAAAAAGTAAAATTGATTAAATGTATGTGTACTCCCATTTTGAAAAGGAGTTAATTAATTTAAGAAAATGTTTTAAACAATAACTTTATATGAATTATTATTTTACAATTATCATTCCAATATTTTGATTTTGTTATTCAAATCTATTGAAAGATAATGGTTTTGTGAAAATATTCTCACGTTGTTCTTGCATTCTGATGAATTGTAAAATAATATCCCCTTTTTTCGTGTGAACAATAAGAATGTTATTCCTAATATCTATGTGTTTTTCATATGAGTGATGTACAATGTTTTTTCAAAGGTAAATGGAACTAGTTTTATCAGATAGTATTTGAGTTTTAAAAAAACTCATGCCATTTTCCGTGAGTGCCTGTTGCATCCAAAACACTTGATCACAATAACTTTGAGCTACTACATTTTCAGCTTTACCAGTGGAAAGTACTACTAAATGTTGTTTTTTCATGGCCAAGAAACTAATGAATCTCTTACGAAATGACATGTTCTAGATGTACATTTTCTATCCATTCTAGAACCACCAAAGTCAGTATCTGAACAAATTTTAAAATAAAATAATTTATAGAGGAATAAAGTAGTTCTGAGTCCATAGTTCTCTTTGAGTGAAGAAATATTCTTTTCACTGCTTTTATATGAGATTACTTTGGATTATATTGATATCTTTCACATAAGAATACTAAAAATTGATGTCTAGATGAATAGCTAATTAGTATAACAAACTTATTATAATACCTCTAAAATAAGTTTGATCTATTTGTTTACCAACTTCAACACGATCAAGTGTATTTGAGGTACTGATTGGAGTGATTATATTTTTAGTGTTTTCATACTAATAAATTTTAAGTAAATATTTGATATACTTATGTGGGGATATAAATGATCATTCTGGTTTTGGAGATATTTGAAAACCTAAAAATAATGTTATCTCACCCATTACACTCATTTCAAACTCATATTTCCGGATATTCGCAAAATAATTAGATAGGGATTTTTGATTTGATACAAATATAATATCATCAACATATATTTGAATAATAAAAATGTTTTTGTATTCCATTTTTATAAAAGGAGTTGTATCTGGAGTTCATTTAGCATAATTGTTTTGTAACATAAATTTTGTATGTCTATCATACCAAGCTCTAAGGTCTTGTTTAATGCCATACAACGCATTTGTACGTTTGAAAACATAAGAAGGATGTTTTTTGTCAATTAAACAGGTAGTTTGTTCTACAATAACTTCTTCTCGTATATATCCATTTAGAAAAGCACATTTTAAATCCATTTGAATATGTTTTAAGTTAAAGAATGCTGCAAAGGCTAATAAAATTAGAATAGATTCAAGTCTAGCTACCAGAGCATAGGATTTATCATAGTCCATTCCCTCTTGTTGATTATATACTTTAGCAAAAAGTCTTGCATTATTTCTTATAATGACTCCATTTTCATCACATTTGTTTCTGAAAAATCTTTTTTCTCCAATTATATTTTTGTTTGACGCCTTTTAACAAATATATAAAATTTATTCCTTGTAAATTCATTTAGTTCTTCTTGCATTTCTTTAGGCCAATCGTCAAACCTAAGGCCTCATTAAAAGTTTTATGTCCAATATGGGATAGAAAGGAAACATGTTATATTTCATTTCTCAAGGAATTTATATTCCTTTCGGTGTTATTTACATCAACAATGATATTATCACTTGGATTATTCCTAATAAATAATTGATTTGGGTTTTGTGAAACCGATTCATCAATATAAGGTAGGATGTCTTCTGGAGTAAATATTTCTGAAACATTTTCTTGATTATTCCCCTTTTCAGAGAAGTTTTTAATTAATGGATGATAATAAGTTTGTGAAGACACATTTGTTGATGTAGGTAGGGGTTGTTTAAAAACAAAATGGCCAGTTTCATCAAATTTAACATGCTATATTTTATCAATAGTACAAGTGTTTTTATTAAAAACTCTATAAGTCTTAGATGTAGTGGAATAACCTAGAAATATTCTTTCATCAGATTCGGGTTTGATTTTATGTGTTTTAGAAAGGTGAACACTGAGGCCCTTGAATTAACAAACTAAGAGTTACAAAAGGTGAAATGAAGGAATTCTACATTTATCCCATAGTAGATTAGGTACCAAGTAATTGGGCAAGCCAGTCGAATGATGGAATCCTTCCGCATGGACCCCTTTGTTTGCCGGCCCATCAGCGATATAGTTGGCCTCCGGGAAAACATGGGTGATAATGTAGTTCAAAGAGGATATATTGTTGAGGTAGTTCACTCATTTTACAGCAAAAATCCATGTCGGGTGTTTCTGTCCCATTCTGACCACTTATACAAGGGTGGTAGAGTCACATTCGAACCAGACCTTATTCTAATTTCTTCGTAAACCAATATAAACTACCATTATGAGTCCCATCATCTCTGATTCAAGTGCAGTAGCATTTCTACAATGTCTACACAAGCATTCAATGATGTCACCATTTTCATTCATGAAAATTTCCCCAAAACATGATGGGCCTAAATTCCCTTTCAAAGCTACATTTGTAATACATTTGACCCATCCTTCAAAAGGGTGTGTCTAGAAAAACTCCAATGTGTGTCAGGGAGATGGAAATTTTACAGCAACATTCATCCTCTAGAGGACCATCCATTCATCATGTGAGTTATTAAAAAGCGTCGAATGTAGGCTGTTAGCAGTGAGGATAGCAACGAGTACAGAAGCATGTGCTCTTCCTGCAGTGATTTGCAACCTACTATGAACAGTGGCATTCATGCTGCTCCATAAGTAATGTGTAGTATTGGCACATGCAACTTAAAAGAGCACCATCATCTTCATAAAAAGAGAGACATTAAACAGGTCATTGATAAAGGTTTGGACCGTACCCGTGCAAGGAATTTGGATTCCAAAGAGTTGTTTCCCTACCATCCAGAGCGAGGATTCAACTATGAATATCATAAATAAATGGTTGAAATCTTCTCTATGTTTCTTGCAAAGTGCACACCATGAAAATAAAGAGGCACTAACTTTTTGAATATTGGTATCCACTAGAATTTTATTGAGTGTCAGCCTCCAATGAAAAGAGAAACTTGAGGGTGGAATACATTTCTTATTCAAATTTCCAATCCAATGCATTTCACCATCAATCAAATGGTTATAGAAACTTTTTGAGTCAAGCCAACTATTTTCATCCCCTCCAAGATCAGAGTATCCTCTTGACCTACAAATTCATCACTATTTACAGTTTGGGTAATGACATCTGGGACCATTGCCATGTTTTCCAAATGCTCTTTAATCATGATAGTATGATCAATGTTGTTTCCCTCTAACTTAACATGATTAACGAGTGACTCCCCCTTCCAGTTATCATACAAAAAACAGAGGGATGAAGCCCAATTCACTATCCATTTGGAATGAATGATGATTTTATGAAATAATTCTTTGATTCCAGTCCAGTTTGAGGACTCTCGATAATTGGTTATGCCTTCAATCAGCCTATATATAAACCGTTTTCATAGGAAGTCATGGGCAGTAGAGTTGGATTTGATGATTTTCCAAATAAAGGAGGATTGAAGAGGCTAGTTCAAGGCCTCCAGGTTCTTTATTCCATGACCTTCCAGACTGTGGCGTAAACATCCCTTCTTCCATGAGGAAGTGATTACCATTATTTCCTTAATATTTCCACTACAAACAAAGTTTCTCATAAACAAGTTTAGCTTTATAGTTAATTAAATCGTCTAGAGATACACCATAAAATATTATACCAACATTGAGATGACAACATGTTTAACAAGGCTGATGCACCCGACTATTGAAAAGGACTTCCCTTTTCAGGAGGTGAGAGTTTTCATAATTTGATCCAGAATATTTGAAAAGTGTGCATGTCAATGATTTCCCTAGAACATTGGAACCCCCAGGTAAAAAAGGCAGAGTGCCCTTTCTTATTCCAATATTTGAAGTAAGACTTGTCTTCTTCGAGGTTGAAATGTTCTTTCCAATGTAAATGAACGATTTTCTCCAACTAATGGCTTGAACAGAAACATTCTCATGTTTTTTCAATGCTTTTTTAATATTTATGATCTTTCCCCAGCATCCCTTTGCAAAAATGACAATGTCATCGACAAATAATAAGTGGGAGGGAGCATAGTTTCCTTGGCCAGCATTGATTGTAGACAATTCATTCTAGTCTATCAGGTCAATTAAATTTTTTCTAAGATAATCCTCTGTTATTGGAAAAATAATCGATGAGAGGGGATCCCCTTGTATAACCCCCCTTGAGCATGAAAAATAACCTTCCAGGGAACCATTTATGAGAATGGAGATGCGAGTATACTCAAAAAGTATTTGGATCCAATTAATGAATTTCCCACTAAACCTGAAACTGGTCAGAAATTTTCCAATAAAACCCCATTCCATTGTTTCAATGGATTTTGTGACGTCTAGTTTGAGTGCAACATTCCCATCTCTTATAGATTTGTTCAGAAGATTAACACATTATGTGGCATTAAGTAGAAAATCTTGAATGTTCCTACCTTTCACAAAACCAAATTGGTTCCAAGATATGATCTTTTCTGAAACACATAAAAGCCTACTTGCAAGAAGTTTTGTAATCACCTTGTGAACAGTATTAACCAGAGAAACCGGCCAGAATTGACTTATTTCGAAAGAATTCTCAACCTTCGGTATAAGAGTCATAAATTGAGCATTAAAGCACAGGGGGAAGCTTCCATCCTTTAAGAAGTTCTTAATGAGCTGGTAGACATCATCTTGAATGACTTCCCAATATGTCTGGAAGAAGTGGTCAGTGAACCCATCTGGCCCTAGAGTATTCCCCTTCTTGAGAATAAAAATAGATTCTTTAATTTCAAAATCCATTAGAATTAAAGTGAGTAATGTGTTATCTTACTCTATCATAAGATTTGAAATGATTTTCTTCCTTATCATTTGATTCTTTGGAGGACCATTGAGTATATTCTTATTGTAAGTAACTATATGTGCTGAAATTTCATGTCTATCTTCGAAAATATGATCCCCATCCTTGAGTAAAGATAGAGGTCTATTAGCCCTAATATCCCTCTGAAGGGGATGGAAAAATTTGTGTTTCTGTAACCATCTTAGAGCGACCTGAATTTAAAGATATCTGTTAGAATTTTGTCCCTAGGCCTGAAAAGATTCCCCAGCTTGGAAGAAATTTCAGCGTCATATCCCAGATCCCCACAAATAGAGTAATTTGGTGATTGACACTAGTAAGGAATGTAAAAGTCATTCTAGTTACTCAATTTCATAATCCAAAGTGAAGAATTTGTTCTTGATCCATTTATTTTGCTTAATTTTGATAGTCTTTAGTTTGGAGAGGCAAATTAGAGGGTTAAGGTCACAAATTCTAAGACCTCAAGCATCCTGAACAATTCTGGAGCACTCTGGAATATAGGACCAAGCACTATTAAATGTAAAAGGGATTGGAATCATCCTTTAAGACTTAAGAAGGATTACAAGAATATAATGATGATATGAATAATGCTTATATATGGTGACGTATGAGATAGACTCCCAAGGTGCAAGTGCATCATCATTTATAAATACTCTATCGATTATACTTGCTCTCATTCCATTAAGATGTCTCATGTACCAGGTGAACTTGTCTCCAATAAGATTTATCTCTGTCAATCCAACCATCTCTGTGCAGTGGTGAAAATACACCATGGAGGTAGTACCACCACTGGTCCAATCTTTTACTCCTCAAACAAAATCGAGTTGAAATCTCCTATTACAATCCATGAATTCAAAATTGAACGTGGACGGGTATTAATTTGATTCTATACAGATATCCTTTCAATGTAATAATTACGAGAATACACAATCGAGCAGAATATCCATTTACAAGACCATATGAAGGTGCAGGTGAGGACCTGTTTAGTGTCATCAACAATTATAGGATTTTCCACACATTTATTCACAAACAGCTAGACTCTATCCTCATATCCCACAGTCTTAATGAAACTTAGTAAGGAGTATCTTGTTATATTTAAAAAATATCCCATCTTTTAAGAATAAGTCTAATGCTAAGCAATTCCTAATATTTTAGGATTTTATCTTCCTGCATTTATCTGAATGGAACCCATTGTGTTAGGGTGGGCCAACCCATGGCAGTTCCAGAAGAGTGCCCTCATTAATGCTTTGTCTTGGGGGTAATTCCCCCCTTTATTTTCGTATCCAAATATTTCATCCTTTTAGCAGATATTATGGATGAGGTAGGTCCCCCTGTGTTTTTCTCCTTGGGCGGAAAATTTGTGAGTAATACATTTCTTACTAAAAAAGTTTCAAAATCGGAATTTTTAAATTCTCTACAATGATCACTATGAATAGATATCAGTGGTAGGTTTTTCTCATTCTTAACATGGGATCTAAAAGTTTTTAAATAGAAAAAAATATTCATATTTCATTTTTATAAAATCAACCATTGTAATTTTTGTGTAGTCATCAACTAAAACAAATACATACTGTTTTTCTCCAATGATTAAAGTTTGTGTATCACTGAAAAGATCCATGGGAACTAACTATAATTCACTAGAAGTTGAAACTTCATTAATTTACATAATTCTAGTTTGATGTTTCATTCTATATTGATAAGGGTTGTAAAATTTTGAAGAATCAATTATGAGATCTGGTAAATCCTTAACTAGTATTTTCTATGAGATTTTACAAAGGATCCTAAGGTGACAGTGTCCTAACCAACTATTCCATAACCAAGATTGGTCTTCCATTTCACTTAAGAAAGTTAAGTCTTGAATCATATGGTCTTCTATGTTATGTGTGTATCCATTATCATGCCTATGGGATGAGATAATGAATTCATCCTTTGAATTATGACTTAAACATTTATCATTCTGAAAATTCACAAGTTAACCTTCATCACATAATTTATATATTTTTATAAGGTTTTTCATAATACCCTTAACAAAAAAACATTTGAAATTAAAAAATTTAATAAAAGAACCATATTACCTATACCAATAATATTTCTTCGAGAATTACCTCCAAACATCACTCTTACACCTTATATTTCATTGATATTTTCAAAGAAATCTTCATTTCTAGTCATATGTCAAGAACATCCACTATCCATGTTCCAAACATTCTTGTTGTTGGTACACATTTTCTTTTCATGAAAATGAAACAATTAGATTTTTCGAACCCAAAATTTTATGAATCTAGAAATGTTAGATAAAAGAATTTTTGGAATCCACATTTATTTTAGAAAATGATATTTATGAAATCGTAAAGATTTAGTTTTATTTAAATAAAATGTTTTCTCCCAATGTACACCCCATTGACACGTGGTGTAAAATAGAGCACTTTAAGGGAAAAAAATAGTTTTGACTAAAAATGGTTTTGGGTGAGTATAACCAATTCTAGAATTATTCTTTTGATAATGAATTTGTGAATAAATTTTACGAAATTCATTTCTTCCAAAAGTGAAATTTGTAAAATTTTATTTGATGAAAAAATTTCTGATTTCATTCTAATGACTAAAATATCATTCTCAGAATAATTTTTTTTGTATTAGATTTTTTAAAAGTTTTTAATTTAAAACTAGTTGTCAAAATTACATATAAATATTTTCCTCCTCAGAATTTACTCCAAAATGGTTTTTTGAAATATTTACTAAATCAAGATTTTTCTGAATAAGATATTTTGAAAGATTTAATAATTATTTGGTAAGGATATAAATTCTATAATTTTTTTATCAATATATTTCTTGATTTTGTAATTTTCACTATAAATTAGTTTGTAAAATCTAGATACAATTTCAAAAAAATGTATATCATCCTCTATTAAGGATGATTCTTCATTTAAAGATTAAAAATTTTTATCATAAGGGAAATTGTAATTTAAAGATACATTTGTAAGAGAGTCTGAATTGTGTGACTTAGCCCAAAGACATTTATTTTCAGTCAGTAGTCTGGCTAAAATTCCAATATTCTTCTGACCCGTAGATTCATATTCAGAAGGTTCTTCTGATGAACCACAACCACTTGCACTCCATGTATGATTTTCTTTCATGAATTTTTTAATTTTTGAATTTTAATACTTTTTATTTTTGATTTTATAATGTTTATCATTTATTTATTTTCTTTTAAGAAAATGAAAATATGGTCTAATATGACTTTCTCTTTTACATTCATAACAAGTTACTTCTGAGTATTTCGTGTCCTTCATATCGTTCTTTTCGAATCTATATTGAAAATCTTTCTTTCTTACAATCTTGTTCATTCTTCATGCAAGATTGAATAATTCATTATTTGAATTATCACTTTCACTATATTTTGATATAACAACGGCTTTCTTAGCATTGGATCTAGTTACACTATCTCATGTCATGGAATTAAATGTTGTAGTAAAATATATATTTCCATTACCATTATTCTTATTTTTAGAATCTTCATCTCTTTTCATTATTGCCTCATGTTGTAAGAGAGTACCAAGTAATTAATCAAGAGTTATTTGAGTGTCTTTCTTGTTCTCATCAAAAGATATCCTTTTTTATTAATACCCATTTGGCATTTTATCAATTATATTATACCAATTAACTTCATCATCATGACCTTTTAATCCCATAGATTGAAAACTATTATCATTTTTCATAAATATTTGTTGAATCTTACATCATGGTTCTACAAAGGGACAAACAAAAAAATGATATTTAGCTCAGAGAATTTCTCTTCTAATTTAAATAACTTTAGATATACCAAAATGTCTGACTTCTAATTTTTTTCTAAATACAGTTGTCTACATTTCATGATGATATCTAAATATATATATTCATTGTCATATAACATAACAAAGTATTGTGTACCTTGTAATTTAGTTGATATTCAAGTTTCTCTTGGTTGGTGAAGGTTATTACTTCCTATTCTAGAATTTTGTAATCTCCAGTGAAAATTACAAAATTTTCTATTCCAGTATTAAGAACCTAAGTCTTTATTCGACATCTCTAGTACTCGTAATCATTCCCAAAAAAATAGGCGGTCTTGATGGGTTCAGATTTTCAATTGATCCAATATTCATTATGTCCATCTTATAAAACCACACTTTTCCACTTCACACATTTGTGCAGTAAGTAAATATAAACGGAGAATTTCTATTAACAATATTTTTGACTTACAGAAAGAAATAAAGAAATTAAAACAAATTAGTGGAAACCTTCAACTGATACTAATTGTTGGATCCTAATATACATGTAAATGTATATAAGATGGAAAAATACAGGAGGGGGGTAAATTATAGGTTTAAAAACATTATATTTCATATTTTAAGAATAAAATAAGATTAATAAGTATTAAATTAATAAAACTACCAACCAATACAAATAACCATATAAGTCTTGGATCTGAAGGATATGATATGATGTGATACCACATGTAATTAAAAAACAATTGAATTTGAATTCAATACAATGATTAGACTAATAAAAATTTAAATGATTCTACCATACAGCGTATCGAATATCTTGATGAAATATGTAATGAATAAATTATAAATGAAACAATTACAATATAAAAGAACATGAATAGAAATAAGAAATAATATTATTCCATTTTTATTACATGTAGTTGCAGAAAAATAAAGGTATTACAATTCTTTTATCCCAAAGAGTAGGGTATACTATCACGTGGATAAAATGTATGTCTTACCACTACCCGGGTAATCCCTTGATACGATGATTAGAACGTTTGTCATCCTATCCATAGAAGCCCTTGATTTAAAATGTAATCAAAACCTTTGTCAATCAAAAACATGAAATCCCTCAAAACATTGATTTACACCATCATCTTATGATCTCCGGAAGCCCTCGATCTTTATCACAATTATTGGTCACAAAAATAAAAACAACACACATATTGAAATGATATAACTAGGAACAATCCATTCACATATTGTATATTCAATCATTTTCACACAAAGTAAGATAGATGTCACATAATCTCTCTCTAGAACTTGGAAGATACAAAAGATGTATTCTCTAGTTTGAATAACATCCTATTTATAGAACATAGGTTATAATGATCACATTTCTGCCAACTATCTTATTTCTATAGAAAATTAGGAGGAACATAGACACTTGGCATTATAACATTCAAAACAGACAGAATATAAGACATCATTTTGATTGGCATATAACTAACTTCACCACATTATTTTTGTTAGAAGAGAGTATGTACAAAATTATCAAACAATGATCCTGAGAAACATGTATATGGTATTAGAGTAATACATTAGTGCAAAATTAATCATTACATGAGTACGATACATATATTGGTTACAATACTTAACATGGATACAATTCATATCATGATTATGATGAATATTGTGGTTATGATGCATATTGTGGTTACGATAAATAATACGATTATGATTTTTATATAATTATAATGCATATCATAGTTAAGATACATATCATACATAGGATACATATCTTGGTTATGATATATAACACGGTTACGATTCATAAAATGGTTACAGTTCATAACATGGTTATGATGCATAACGTGGTTACAGTTCTTAACGTAGTTGTGAAACCTAGTTATGATGTGTGGTTATGAATACAACATACGTGGTTACGATTGTAAAACACCATATCTGGTTACGATTTAGAAAAATGGTATATGATTACAACGTATGTGATTATAATGAGAAAAAAACATATATGATTACAAAAGGAGAACAACATAAATTATTGCAATATATATGATTGAAATTAGAAAACAACCTATATGATAAACAAGAAGTAATTTTTTATTACCAAAACAAAAAGATCAATGAAAATGCTGAAACATATTTTACACAACACTATGTAGATATAATATTTATTATTTTCATTTTCATCAATAATTTAAATTATTTTAACAAATACAATTTTAATTTTTAACATTTACCACATGGTTCATTTTTACATTCTTTATTAAATTTTGAAAAGATTATAATTTATAATGTTTCATGCGGTAACTAATTTTCCTGAATGTAGGTTTTTTATTTATTATAACAATTTTATACCATATTCGTAAGGGTTTTTAAAGAAAAAAATATTCCCATTTTCCCTAATTTTTTCATTTTAATTTTTTCTGTTTTAGAAGAACAAATAATGGGACTATATTACAATTAAGAATATTATTGTATCTCACTCTACATTTCCTATTTTTTACTTCATTTAATTTCAATGATTCAATATTATTAATTCTTCTAAAGGTTATATTTTTGTTATCCATTATTATTCGAATTAAGTGGATTTTTTAAAGTTAATTTTCTTCATTCAACCAGGATAAGTATCATGCGGGGGTGATAAGGGTATGATTGATTAAAAATATTCCCATTATTAATCTTTTTTATCTTTAAAAACGATCTATTTTATATCATTCCTATATTAGTGTATAAAATAATATGAAAAAAAATTCATGAGACACATCAATTTTACATGGTTCACACTTAACAAGGCTAGTCCCAGGGGGATAAAAAGGATATATAATCATTTTATAAATCCACTATAATTCACTATTGTTGCAATGGTCACTACTGAATAATTATCCTACTAGGTTTACTATGAGTCCCATATTGAAATCTCACTTATATCCCATTTTAATTATGCACACAACTTTTATATATGATTCTTCCATTCATTTTGTTAATGAATACTATTTACAAATCAACTGGTATGTCTGGAATATCTAAATTCATCAGAATAATGAATATTTATTTACTAATAAAATTATATTTATAGCTTTTCATTCACACAAATTTCAATTTCATGAATAATTTAAACACCTTCGATGAAACATAATATATTTCAATAATAATTTCCATTTTCGATGGAGCTCTAATCATTCATAGAATTTTTTTCATAGATTCCCTTATATTCATTATAATTTTATGTTTTTATCAAAGAAAACATGGTCATAGAGATTCAATTCTATATTCATTAAATATTAATTCTTTGTTTATCTTATTTCTCCAATAATTAACATCATTTAACTCTTATGTGATATCAGAGAAATTATATTTTGTAAGGGTTGGGCACATCAAATGATGGGTTTAGGACCTATTTATTGGAACTACCAACCCTTATCATAATATCCTTGTTCATTCCCAACCTTGCACAAAACCATTCTAGTAAGATAAACATAATTAATTTTAGGTCTCATTTATCACTCAAATTCCTACCATAAAAAACCTCCACATGTATATATTAATTTTAAAAAACTGTATCATCATCGCATAGCTAAAAATTTCATGAAAATATATATATTTTCCAAAATACATTCCATGTCAGTGTTTTGATGAGGTTTCCTTGAATATTAACATTTACAAAACATCACAAAATTATTTTACCTATTAATATAGATTTTTTACTTATATGAGTATCATTTCATGGATTCAAAAATAATATTCATCTTATATTTAATTTTGGATACAAAAAATTTGGAAAATGCTATGAAATGTTGTCACCTCAGACATAAATCTTTTGAAACACCATGAAATGATTTCATATGTCAATGTTATTAATTCATGAATAACTTCAACCTCAATCCCAATTTAGATTCTTCCATATAATATAGGTACATCATATTAAATATTTTTAAACATGCTCTATCAAAAATCACATTGAAAATTCTTAATAGACATCGTCAAATAGTTTTTTTACAATATCAACCAACCCAAAAGATCCAAAAGGTATCCTAAATGGGGTATTTCTCAACATTGTTGACGTTTTTTACAACAACCATGTTACAAATTATTTATGTAAATTGTTTTTTTTATTTTTCATCCATTTTAATCTAATTATATATCATATCTATATCCATTGGTGTTATGTATTAAGTATTTCCCTAACTTTTATCTTATGAATTTATAGTTCATAACTCACATTGCTTGTACACTTTTTTTATCTCTTTCACTCTTAATCTATCTCATGAATTTATTTTGAACATTATGTACATATTATTTAATTTCATTGATATATTATATGCCACTTCAATTATTTCAATATTTTTTCCTTGTATTGACATAACTATATAAACATTTACTTTTAAATTGTAATTATCATGGTTTCTTACCAAGAAAGTTTTTCTATTTCTTGACTATTGAACTATTTGAGATAAATATAATTTTTACCTCCATGTATATTTTTGTTGATTTGTAAGACATTTTGGAAACATATGGTATTATTTATTCATCAAAACATAATCTAAATTAGTTAGAATTAGTTATTGAGGGGTAGGTCCCAAAATTATATATATGATTTTTGCAATAACAAGTCTCCAAATAGATATTATAATGGGTATCTGATGTAAACCATAATTTTTTATGTATGATTTCTCAACCTAAGGGATTTACTATATATTGTGTATGTGTTTCATTATGAATTCCATCCATATAAATTCAATAATTATTTTCCATTTTATTATTCATATTGTTATGTTTTAATGAATACATCACCTTCCCCTTTTAACAATCATTTTGAATTTTTTATTTCTATTTATTCCTTCCATGAATTTCATGGATTTTTTATTCCATGATATCATATATTGTATGCTACTACATGTAGAGAATTTGATCTCACCCATCTTATGTTTCCATTCATCTAGTATATTATGAATAATATAATATATTTAATGTTTACATTATTTTAATATGTGGAAATTGTTTAGAATATGATAAAGATTTATTATTTAATTAATTGAACTTGGTTTTGTGAAAAAAATGACAAATTTATGGGATATGTATGCATTTATTATATAAATTTTTTTCAGAAATATCAGAAAATCAGGACCTAAAAAGTCGTGGTTGTGTAACTAACTTTTGATTTTTAATTTAAATTTTTATTGCATAATATTATTTTTGGGTTCTCTTAACTTGGAATAAATTCTTGATTAAAATTTATTTATATTTCAAAACCAAATATTGAAGATTGTGTTTAGGGTATAAATATTTTTATTAGAGAAGGGTTAGATAAAATTATAATTTATAATGTTATTATATGAGGATTGTATAAGAGTTGTGGAATCCACAATGGGTTAATATGATTGTAGTTTATCATATTTTTAAATGATTATATAAATATTTTTATAACTTATTATTTTATATTATAAGGAGGTTAGTGTTTTAGGGGATTATTAATGGGTTTTAAATAATTCGTGACATATGTATTAGTATCCCTTTGAGATGGCTTATAAATTCATTCCATTAAAATATAGTTTTTTCTCATTGAATAATAATACTTTGTAGAGGTATATAAGATTTAGGAATATTAATTGATATTAAATTCTAATGTTTTTAGGGATAATAGATAATATTTAATTCAAGGGAACATTTATTTTTCTGAAATATGTGTTTTTATTGTTGTAAGAAATATAATGATAAATTTAGTTTTATTTTTTATTAGAAGGATGTAATATAATATATACGTATAAATCCTAAGGTAAAATATAAATATGGGAGAACATTATAAAATATTTATAATGAGTGTATAGTTTCCTAATATAAAACTCTTATCTTGAATGTACATGTGGTTACATAATCTTAATCTAGTTCACAGTGGGTGATTTTTATTTGATTTCATTTATAGATCACCACCTTTTATTGTTGGGGATTGTAGGTGTTTATATTGGGTCAATGTGTGTTTTTAAGGATATTTTTGTGTCCCTAGAAATCCATGGGGTCATTATGAAACTATAGGGGGAATCGTGCTTGTTATGTAATAGAGGTTTAGTGGTTGGTTATGGAGGCTAGATGTTTTAGATCCTGGGTGCACTGCGACTTGTGAAACCCACCATTTAATAAAAAAATTCATGTAGATAGACCTTATTATAGAATAATCATGAGAATAAATTATACCATATGGTGTGGAGGTTTATAGAAAAATAGGTGTTGGGTAAAGTCTTAGGTGGGAGAATCCTATGTTAAATGAATTGATAGAAAATGAAAGGTGCACATTCCATTAGACATAGCAGATTAGTGAGTTTCTCTAGGGTAAATTACATTGCTGTTATTTTATGGGAGCCCATTTTTTTTGTGTTTTCATAGACATTATGTGAGTTTTATCATAGTGAGGAGAACATTTCATAGGACATAATGATGACCTAGGTGACACCACTCCATAGTCTTCATCATGGAGAGGTGAAAAAATTAATGATATTTCCCAATTCCATTATGGTTTGTCATGAAGTATTACTCAATGATAAAACAACATACACAATGCCTTTGTTCATATAATGGTGAATGTCAAATAGGATCAACATGATTTTATAAAATGTCTGATAACCAAAGATTGAAACTTTGTAAATGAATTATCTACATTATCATAGGTTTACTAAAACATAATGGGATATCAGCATGATATATCAGAGGCTCTTTGAACATTATCTATAAATAAATGGTCTCATTTTCCTTATTATCCTTTTATAATAAATCTTATTGAACCCAAGATAACATATATTATTTTAGTGGCTCAAAAATAACTTCTTTTATAGTTAATTACTTTTGGGTTTATCCAGATTAAATTATCTTATATCTAGGTACTATCTATTATCCTTTCCTCTATCTTATCTATAAAGGATTTCTTTTTAAAAGATTTATTATGTATAATTCCTCATTTTGGTGATAATAATTTTTTATGAATTTATGCTTTGTTATTTTGGTATGGATTAACTAAAAGTACATAAATATGGTGGTTGTATGGGATATATTACATATATTTTTTATTTAAAATAATTTTTGAAGGTATTCTGTTTTTTGACATTGGGTAATAGTGGAATAAAAATAAATGAATATAATAACAAAATAAAAAATTAATTGGAAATGAGTGATTATGATCTCAATGGATGTTACATGTTTTTTATTTATCATTATTTTTTTGGATGTGGTTTTTAACTATTTTTCAATTATGGTTTGTGTTCATAATGATTAAATTTCTTGAGATTTGACAAAAAATGTCAATAATTAATGTACTATGATTATTGTAATATGAATCTAAATCATTTATTATCCCTCCTTGAATTTTCTTAATATGGATGAAATGGTAAAGGTATATTTATGGTTATTTATAACACGTAGACAATTTATTTTTTATTGGTTTCTTTATATTTAACTTAAGTGTAATTAATATATTAATTTAGTATTGTAATTTAATGTTTTATTATTAAAGACAATTATTTTCAATAAGTATTCCCATTCCTTTTTGATATTGTCTTGTATTCCTTTATGATATGGCCTTAGTTTCTTTATGGTGTTTCATTTTGAAATTATTTTTTATTCTATGTATTCATTCTACAGTATATTTGGAACTTTATTTTCTTTATTAATAACTTGGTGTGGATGGTAAATTTTAACAACAATATATTGGTTTTCATAGGGTTATGGAAGTTGGTTTTTTATATGATGGAGAGTAGAATGTGTTGTGTGAAATGGTATATCAGATGAAACCTAGGTGGATGGAAAGAGTTGACATATGGGACTTCTCATTTGTTATATGTTAGATATTTTATTTTTTATTGATAGATTATAAGATGGATTATAATTGTTATTCTCAATTTGTTTCAAAATTTCGTTATATGAATGACAAATTTTTATTTTAAAGTAGCAGATTAGGTATATTCTATGAGTACATAAAATTATTGAATGAATAAATTGACTAATATATAATCCCATAGTATGGGGTGTAGTTGATTGATGAAATAATATATGATTTATATCATAATTTATACAATGGGATATATGAATTAAATAATATAAAATCATGTGCATCAAATTCAAAAAAATTATATTATTTATATAATTATATTTCTTTTTTCGGAATAGTTTAATTAAATTTATAATTTTAATGGTGATTAATCAATGGGATTGTTGAGAATGATTTAATATCAGAGTGATAAATAATGAGTGAATCTATGTTTATTTATTGAATATTTAGTTTATTCAAACTAATAATTTTTAATAACTATATTCATATATTAGTATTTATTATTTTTTAATGATTTAGAACTATTATCACATGACTTAGTGTAGAAGTCTGGTGACATGTGAGATGATAACTAAATTTTGAGTCTATAGAGTAAATATTTACCTTATTGTGGTCATGTTTGATATATTCTTTCTATTTTGTAAACCCATATACTTCACCAACTATGTTGGGTAAGAAATACATAGCAATAGTTTTTTTGGTGGTGTCTTCCCCTACATGTATGTTGGAGATGGAATTGTGGGTTTACTTGTTTCTCTCCCCGGATCTCTCATAAGAAATGGAATCATATGTTAAAACTACTTGGAATTGACAGATTTTGGTTCATTTTGTGGAATCAAAAAAGAAATGATGGATCTTGGTCATTCTATAAATTTTTTTATGGGATGAATATTCTTAACAAAATAACTCTTACTAATATATGGGTATGGTGGGAACAACATCCCATGTGAATACATGAATGAGCTATATTGGATCTAGTTATAAGTCGTTTTACATAGGTTATAGTGTATTTTTTTACATATAAATTCTTAAGGGATAATATCAATTTGTGGTTTTTATGATATGTGTGGGATATAAGATGGTTCCAATATTATCTTCTGACTTGGGTGTGCAAGAATTGTGGTAGTGTTCAGCATAACACATGAGTTATTGAGGAGTGAGAGAGACATACCACTAGGGAAGTTGAAGAAGGATAGATTTATTAATATACATTATTTTATATGGACATTGATATTTGTATGCATTACTTAATGGGAAATATGTATTGACGATGATATAGATTTTTATCTATTTAGGTATTGATATGCTTTCAATTCATATTTAACCAAGATTTTGTATGACTCAATCACATTTTTTAGGAGAGGTCCCATAGTTTACCCTATTGAGTATACTTATAGGATCACCCTAAATATATATAAGATATTTTTCAAGTCAATAGGATCTATTGCACATGAGCCTCATTCAAGTTGGTGATGACTTGAAAAGTGCATCCAGGAGACCCGAGTTCAAAACCGGGTAGAGACATAATTTCAGGACACTGTAGAGGTATTGTAACAGGTACTGTAGATGTATTGTAGTGGTATTGTATCAGGAATTTTTTGGTACTTTAGCAGCCATAACTATTCATTCATTTGGACTTTTGGTGTACTGGTTTGGGGCTCGAGTCCTTCACTGCCTTCGGGCCACCCAAGACCTTCGGGACAGTAAGACTTTTGGGCCACCTCAAGGCTTTTGGGCCACCTGAAATTGTGCTTAATGACTAGACAGACTCTACAAGGAGTAGACTCTAGATGAGGATTCAGATCAAGCACATTCACCAGTGTATAAGATAAGATGATTTTCTAGAAAGGGAGCATATGACATATCCATCGAGACCAACCTGTGTAAGAACCAGAAGCCTAGTTGAACAAGCCATGTGAAGGTGGAATGATGACATCACAATGAAGAAGCTGGGGGAAGAAGTTCTATGTAGTTATAGTCTCTATATTTCTTTAAGTCCTATGGGTCTTGTAATCTCTAAGACTATGGGCCTTGTAAAGGGTTTTCCCTCATCCTTTGAAAGAGGGGTTATCAAAAATCAATAAAAAAGAAGGAATTTGGGCCATTCAGGAAACGGGAGTTGGTTAGTGATAGTTCATTACATTAGTAGCTGGAATTTTTAATTCAAGAGCTCTCTATGTACATGTTAACTACACTAGATGTCCTTCAGTAATTATCAGTTGTTTCTATTATGTATTACACTACATTCCTATTTTGGGAATTTTCACTTTTGAATGGTTGGCCTTGATAAGTGGTATCTCACATTATATCTCCTTCCATTAATCTATATAGGAATAGAAATTGATTATATTTATGATTATATACCATCAGTGTTAGTCACAAACTCATATCCTATAGATGGTGGGTTTCAAGGGTCATTATCCCTCTCTTCACTACTATTCTAGGAGAGTTATCACTAGTGGTGGGTCATGATAAAGTTGTATCAAATTGAACAATTAAAGTATATGAAGGATTTTAGAGAAAATAATTATTGACTAAGCATGGGTGGGCTAGTAAATAGTATAAAATTGAGATTATATGGGATGTAAAAACAATCACCATTTTAGGAAACAAGATTTTAGGGCCCCTTGTGATCTATTTAAAGGACCTTAATTTTTACAAAACATGATAAGATACTTGATGAAAATTATACTTTCAAACCCGTGTTAAGGGGCATACAACATAACATTAGAAACATGTATCTGAAATGGGTATAAAATGGATATTAGTATTAATTGATGTAATTAATTAACCATAAGTATTCAATATGTCTGGTTTTAGGGGCCCTTAATGTTTATTATTTTGTAGTATTAAATCCAAGTTGACATCCATGTCAGGTTTATAGAGATAAAGTCGACCAATATGTAAAATTAGATTCCATATAGTTGAGGTCAATGATGATAACATGTGGAAGGAGTCACATTCAGTTTCTTAATGACGGGGTATATAGATATGTGAGTAATCCATTTAGATTAGGAGACTATGGATTTACTATAAGAGGTGTAGATATTCTTCTATAATATTAATGATAGGATTTATTGCTGGATTTTATTCAATTTGACGATGTATCATATATTAAATCATTTGGGGTGATTCTTATTCCTAGGGAACCATGGGCAGACATTTGTTATGTTATAGAATTTCTTAGAGTAGTTTCTGGATGATAATAATTCATTAAAAGCTAAATTCATTTATCAGTAAGATACTTTTATTACATATCATTATATTTATAGTGTTTTGGTGTTTATTACATAATATGAGAACCTATGTTTTTATACATTAGGCCTTCATCCTAATGAGTTTTCAATGGATAGGCCTTTTGATGAGGAATTTCATACAGATATCCAATGCTAGGCCAACCTGTTAATTTGGAAGACATATTTCAAGGTACTAAAGAGAAAATAGGTTGTTTAGAGGACTCTAGAGTGAACACAGTCACATTTCATGGGGACTCATCAGGATTTTTTGGGATAAGATCTATGAATACAAGTTTCCAGTTTCTATTTTAAATGAATATATTGATAAATATTATTCAGTTCTAGCCTCCTGTATCTAGTTTGATGAGACCCACAATTAAAATATCAGGCCTAGATTATTATGAATATGAAGAAAATTTCCATATGAATAGGGATTACTTGACCATATGTGGTAGTTAGTGTAGAGATATAATACCATTTTCGGCTTATTTGTTGAACATTATCCTCCAAGTATGCATCAAGAACAAGTCACTCCAATCCATTATTAATAGAGTGGGTATATTACTGAAATAATAAGCCCATGTAAAACCCATCATCCTTACGGATATTTTATATATGGTGACTATGGAGGTGGGAAGCACCGGATTTAGATAATTCATGGAACAATATGTAACATCCCAATCTTCCATGGTACGCTTCCCTTTGAATAATACAGTAGCGTGTGTTGTACGCAACTTTGAGTTCTAACACACACCACAACAAATCAAACTTGCCATTATGAATAGTAATACCCACTTTTTTAAATTTTCTAAATTTTATATTTAATAATGGACTTCATTTTTTGATTTGGAATATCAAAATTAGCTTAAGGTGAATTTTTTGTATTTTTCTGAAAACATTCTATTTTTGATGAATAGTGAAAAAACATTGAGTTATAGTTTAAAACCGAATTGTTATTTAAATAATTATTTATTTTATTTAAATTTAATTAAGGTAAAAATAGATACATAATACCTATTTATGTTCAATGTAATTCATTGGAGTTAGTTTAGAATAATTTTAGATATATAGAAATTTTATTGAACTTTTCACTGTCTTTTACCCACCTCCTAGGAGAATTTGGAAATTCACATAAAACATAATTTTACCGCTTCTGTGAGTGGAATTTCAAAATTCCGAGATACATGGATAATTCTAAGGAGTAAAATTTTGTTCAATGAGATGAAAATAATTTATGGTGAATAGTAACTTTTTACTTTTATTTACCACTGTTAAAAGTAAATATGGTAATTAAGGGTAACAATGATATTAATATTACCCTAACACATGTCCTAATTCTATTTGACAAGTGTATCCCAACCAAAAAACCCTTAGGAATAAAATATTATCATTTAGGTCCACTTGGATTAGATTAGGACATTTATCATTATTTAATTCAAAGTAGAGTTAAAAGAGATAAAATCGATGTTTAATAACTAAAACATATTTAATATAGGGTTATAAATAAGATAAATTCAATTATAAATTTTCATTTGAAAGATAAATATATTTCCTACAAAATATTATTTTATTTATAATTTTTTGACATTAAATATTTTAATTTATTTATGACACAATGGTGAAGCAGTAATTACCTAATTCACGAAATATTAAAATAATTGATATTATAAATATCAAAAAAAAATTAATTTGAGACTTTTTATGAATTACACTAATTTTATAGGTAAATATTAAATATTTTTATTGTTTATATAAATTTTTTTGAAGTAATAATGATTTCATGGTATTATTAATAACAAATTACCCAATAATGTCAAAATTGACATAAAAGTGTTTTTAAAACAAATATTATATCATTAATTAATATTCTATTCCTAAAAATCTAAGGTTCAGCGAAAGGAATTATATAATGATAGGTGTAACATTAATGGATCACTTCGGGGTCTCTTGTAGGTATATAGTATGTTTATGAACTATATAATATAAAAATACAAAGAGACATGGTAAATGTCAAACTATTTAACAAAGAGTTAAATATAAATGATAAGGTTAATATAGTGACCCAAACATTTCTAAAATCTACTGGTTGAAATTATTTAGACCCATTACAACCATAACCTTTATATTATACACTTTAGATCAATTAGAAACCAAATATGAATTTATTATAAAATACTATTTATAACTTTTCCTAAGGTGCCCCTCACCCCTCTTATAAAAGGGCACTCACCCTTCACTCTAATTCACACCTTCAAAGCCTTTTGGCTCGTCTAACCCCTACCCAAATATTCTCTCAACATCCCTAAATTCAACCTAGAGTCCTTAGTTTGATCAGAGAGCCATCCTAAGGATCCCTTATGATCAAATTGAAAGGAAAACCCTGAAGAAGAGGTAATGTTTTCACCACCCTCTTTCAAGTTCCTTTCTTCTTCAACTTCTTCTTTATTTGTTAGTTCCATTAAAAAATAACAACTTCAGTATCTTATATATACTTTTATTTAATTATAAATATGTTACATCCATGTTCATTATTCTATCCATCCTTTGAATGACATGTCACTATACGTGCATACGTATCGGTTACTGTCTCCATGTGGTGGTGTAATTGTTATTCAAAACATTATTATTTTGATGGGTATGATAATGATGTGTAATTGATGTAAATAATAAATATAACCTGATAATTATTCTGTATATATTATATACCATCCATTTATATATTATTTTAATATCAAAATTATGATATTGTCGCTCATGAGTACATACGGACTACCATCTCCATGAACGCGATGAGATTCATTCCCCATCATATCCAATAAATTATAATTCTCATTTGATGATTAAAAATAATGTTTAGGGGCTTGATATAATTCTGTATATGAATAAGATACAACCTATCCATAAAAACATGACTTATGTAACAAAACATATAAAAGAAAACGAGTCAGTTAACACCTGAAACGATGATAATACTAAGATATTATTAAAAAAGCAATGTTAAAAGATCATATATGAAATCATGTTAATGTATATGATTATTGAATAATTTAATAACAATTATTTCACCATTATACAAGATTTTAACCTACCCTCACCAAGGAAAAGTAGAAATTAAGGGTTTATTTCACAATCTCTCCATTATCTGAGGCTGTTTATACGTAATTATCTACTTGTACCTCTTTATCATCCACATACATGTTTCTTAAAAATGCATTTCAATACAATATTACTATTTTATAGAATATTGGTTAATATCTTTTATACCCTTTTTTTACTTTTTATAAAATGGTTTGAAAGGAATCTTTTCATCATTTTCCAAACATGGTCCTTTTTAACCTTTTCGACAAAATTATGATAAGAATTTATTTTTTTAACTTATACGGCTGGTACTGCTATTTTCCACCATTATAAAATCTTCGAAGAATTCATTAAAATATTATAATAATATTTTAAAATTAAATGTATTATTTTATAAAAATGTGACTTTTAAATTATTTAAAAAAAGAGATATTTCTCCCAAATAGTTCTGATTTCATCGATGTCAACATCCTTTGATGGATTTTAAGCTTCTTTGAAGTTGATTTATTATGATACAAAACGTCCATATTGTATCAAAGGTTTTGTGATATGTTCAACTATGGATGTGTTATTTGTATACTATTCATGGTTTATGGAGAAAGTATTGACAATTTATATTCTGTTTTTAATATGAATGTTTATGTTATGTTTAAACCGGTTCATACGAGGAATGCATTGGAATTAATATGTGATGGGTGGAGCCCGCTATAGCTCCTTGATGCATCGGTAGGTCTCTTGGGACAAACTAGTGTCTTGGTACAAAGCCTTAACCAAATATTATTTTTATTCTTGGCACAAGTCCTTGAATATGTGGTTATGATAGTCTGGCATTATGCATTCCATCATTATGAAAGTGGTTATTGATATTCCATGTGATTATTCAACTAGTATAATATTCATGTGAATAATTAAATGTAATTATTTCATTTTATTTATTCCATATTATTCTGAAGTACAAGTTTAAAAGGCTTTTGTTTTAGTTATACATTGCCTTAAATATTTATGCTTATTTATGAAAGTTTCTGCTATATTGTTCTCCTTACTGGGCATTTGAGCTCACCCCTTTCTATGTTTTATTTTTTCCAGGATGTGAAGAAGTATTTTATGAATGACCTGTAGGGATAGTATAAGGGGATATGAGTGTGGAGACAAGATGTTGCGGTAGTTTTTAATTTATGATATAATGTAAACTTTATGAATGTATCTAGTGTTTCCAAGGCCACTAAACTAATCTGTCTTTCGAGACTTGATCTTTTGTGACCATGCTAATGTTATTTAACAATGCACCGACTCTGGGTAACTGGGGTCGGGGTGTTACACAATAAGTTTTTAGATACATCACTTATAATTTCCATCACCAAGAGAGTTTGACATAATGTTATATTCAATAATAAAATTTTTCTCTTAGGTTTATTACCCATTTTAATCAGGATATATACACTCCAGTTTTACACCCACATTTTCCAACATGTCACATACACAATTTTATCTACCCTTTAGTAATATATAGAGCCATCCTATGGCATACAAAATGCATTTTCCTGGTCTCCCATGGTAGAAAACTTCTCTCAGGGAATCAACTTATAACTTCTGTTGATAAATTTGAATAGTATATAAGATTTATTAAATAGTGGCTTACTAAAATATTTCTAGCTTGTAGAATCCATTCATTGGACTTCCATAAACAATAAATATTCTTAACAAATCTAATTCGAAATCACATCAAACATATCAAGAATAAACAAATATCTTATTAAATATAATAATTAATTGAAATGATATCCTAACATATAATATGATGGATTGAATGGATCATGGAAAATATATAGGAAAAAAGACTTATTTATGGTTGAGAAAAGTTGAACAAAAATTCCCATGTCACCTTTTGTTAACTAACCATCAATAATACTAGATCACTCCATGAGTGATCCATAACAGGGTTTTCTTCCTTCACCTAAAATACATATATAGGAGTCAGAAAAAATTCATTGCAGGAGTTCTAAACCAACGTCCCATGTGTGACCATTAAAATTATAATTCATTTGAGATAGTTTGAAAACCCAATTTCAATTTATATTTTTATTTTAAATTTAAAATGGTTTTATATATGCTCCATATATATTCATTTAATTTCTATAGAAATATAACCCAACAAAAATAAAAATTATAATGTTTTTATAATAATAGAACTGTAAAGGAATGAAACCTTTTTAGCACAATAGTCCTTTTAAACAAACCACATGTTTCTAAAATTATATAATATGATAGACATAGAAATAAAAAAATGAATGTGGTATTCTGTAAATAGAAATATCATAGGTACAATGATAAAACAATACTATAGATATGTTATAATGAAATTTAAAAATAAGATAATAATGGATAAGAATAAAATAATATAATAAATTGAATAAAAATATCTGAACCTAAACCATTATCATGCATGTGGATCAAATAACTAAGGTCAATAAATTTTATGATCATCATACACATGGTGATTGAACCTTACAAGACTTTTCTCTAGCACAATACTCAAGGGAGGAAGAATACAATAAGAAAATTGTAACCATATTAACATTACTAGGATTTTTAGTTAGTTTTGAATAGTAGTATAAGTCAGGGGAGGGAAGAACTTTTCCTTGTGGTATTAATATTCCCCACTTTTTCTCCTAGATTCCCATGATATGTCAGAGTGGAGGTGAGTGGTTAAAAATGATATTACGATCAGATTTATCATAAATGAATAAAAAAATTAAATATTAAAACACCAACAACACCTTCACACACGAAAACCCCTTTTTTCATCCTTTTAAGCAGTATAAAAATATAATTGTAACATTCATCCTAGAATGTTGATAGTGAGAAATAAAAACATGGGGACCAAGATAATGTTTTGAAAATTATCAAGTAAACCCCACTTATAATGTCCCATTTAGGTTATGAAAATTCATTAAGAAACAAAAACACTTTAAGAAACAATAATCATAAAATTCACTAAGATGTTCCAAAATGGGTTATTAGTTATTAATTTAGTGTTTGAATCATTGTAATCCATTTTAAAAATCATATAAATATAGAATATTGGAAAAAAATTAAATTTAAATAGAACACCATTTGAAGAAAAAATATATTTAATAAACATTAAGAGAAACACTTCACGACACAGAAATCATCTGCTCTCATTGTAAGAATGAACTATGGAATAAAAACCATAAATTCGAAATATGAAACACAAGGACCACACACTCTTAAAAATCCCCTATTAAGGATGGAATTTGTTTTTTAAATGAACTAAAATCCCAAATATATTATTTTTTTTTAAAAAACTCATGTTCCTTTATTTTCATAAATATATTTTTTAAAAATTATTTAAATGATAAAATTCAAAAATTCAACTTATCAAATACCTAAGGGTCATCAAAAAATCATTTTCAAAATTCGCAAGGCCAGAAGTCCATTAAATTAAAATTTAAATAAATAATAATACATGATAAAGGATAATTATATATATATTTCATAATTCCTACAGACAAGAATGTATAATGATATGAAAACAATGTATGAAAATATTGTTTTAAATTATAACGATTTACAAAAAGAAAAACCCTTCCTAAAATTTGATTCATTCAATGACATAGGCTCCAATTCACACCAACCAAGTCATGTAAAACCTAAAACATCATATTTAAATATAATTCATCAATATACAGAAAAAAAATTTGACTTCCAAAGTGATCAAGGTCAGTAAGACGTTTCTAGGGAATGAAATTTATAAAAAGTGGAAAGGATGGTGATAATAGGCCTCAAGTAGATTACCTTTAGAAATATGCCAATAACATTGAAAAAATATAATTAAACACCATGGAAAATAGGTCAATATTTGGAGGAGTGTTTATCGGAAGAGATATGATCAAATGAAACTCAAGAGGACCCACCAAAGGAGATAAACCATGGTAGATGAAAAATGTGAAAAGAGTTTTTTTATAAAACACAGGGGTATAATATATGATATAATAAAAGGCTAATTGTATGATTTCCTCATAAATTAATGGGAGTATATCTATATCACGTAATTCACTCCATACACTCCACATTTATGGTATGAAATACTTTTACAAACACCTTCGCTCTACCAAGACCCCCCCAAACACACAAAAAACATCCATCAAACCTTTATAAACATAAAAAATAAATAATTAATAATTAAAAAGAAATTAGAGGAATGGGTGTGTAAAATTATCCACACAAAAAAAAGTTATCTTCCAAAAAAATTAAATATTTATATATAAGACATCATATGTAAAATTTATATAAAAAAGAAGAAAGATCCATGATAGGATCATGAAACCATTTTAGATTCATATGTAAATGAAATCATAACATTTTGATACATCATGGAACTTCAAAAATAATACATCATCACTAAAATGAGAAGGCCAAAGAATGTAGTCCCATTAATATTCTACCAAAAATTTAGGAAATACACTAATATGTTGGTTAAATAAGGGAAATCTCTTGAATGTACACTACCAAAAATAAATTTTCCTTTCATTAAAAAAACAAAAATGAATCACCTGATAAAAACACAATCCATAATTCCACAATAAATATCTCTCTCTTAAAAAGAACAGGATATTAAAATCAAAAAATACAAAAAACAACCCAATGATAATAAATGAATAATATATAGAAAAACAGAAAAATAGATACAATTAAATGTCCCAAAAATCAAACCAAAACTCTCAGCCAAAGAGAATAGTGAAAATTCAGCATCCAAAAACAAATCCAAATATCTCAAAATAATATATTATCCAAATGAACAAGAAATATTACATTATATAATAAAAGACATACCCATAGATGAAATCCAAAATCAAAATAAAGAACAAATTATTATTGAGACACTCTATGTTGTCCCACAAACTAGGGATGGTGAGGGATGAGGAATCAATGATGATAAAAAACCATAAATAGAGAATAGCTCAAAACAAGGTTCTATAAAAAGGGAATGATATATTAATATTCCATATCCAACACATTACTCATGGAAATATAAAAAAAACTAACACCTACTAGTAAATGATATATAATTGATCTATATTTATTTTTTACACATGAGAAACAAACCTATGTTTTTTCATTTGGTCAACAAACCTAAAATAATTATCTCCAAAACTGTTGTCTGGAGAAACCAACTGAATAGTAGATAACCAAAAAAATTCACATCTATATAGAAAAACTGAAGGGATAACTATGGAAGAACACTATAATATATTCAAATGACAACCAAGTCTATTGAAAACACCAAATAGATGAACTTTGTGTCTTGAAAATGCTTGAGAACTTTTCAGGAGGTATTCTATGAAAAATGGAGAAAAAAATCAAATCAATCATGTTTAGTTCTGATCTATCTCTCATAGAATATAAAATTATAGTGAAATATAAAAATTAATTTATAATGACACATACTCTAGTAACCAAGATCCAATGTCTACCTTATTTCTTTAGCATTATATATAAATTATTACAACCAAAATGACTGAACAATTTTCTATTATTAGTAAAATAAATACATATAATAAATTTATATTAAATTATAAACATAAAATACAAACAAGTTGATTATTTGGGAATTTATTTTCCCCGGTTCATATCCTTTCTTATAAATCATAAAAGTATATCATGGTTTTATAAGGAGAATAAAATATAAGAAATAGATTAGAAAAGATTCTCGATATGTGTAAAATTATAATGGAACCTATCGTAAATAAATAAGAATAATCAATATAGTAAGGTAACGTTATATTCAATAAATAAACTCATCATAATATGGAAAAATTATTCGATGATAAAATAGAGACAAATTAAAAAAATTGAAACATATCCATAGATATTATAAATAATCAAATAGTCACATGGAAATAACTGATCTCATAATGAGGGAATGCAAAATTATAGACATCTGAAACCATTAAGAAAATTAAAAATAAAATCTAAATATATGGGTACAAACACATAAAATTTGGCCAAATGATTTGTCTCATGAGACCTATCGATGCATTGAGGGGATGTTTATAAAAGGGACACACCAGTCATGTACTAATTCTATGAAATTATTTACATGAATGGGGTGAATTGTAATCCACATAAACATTCATATTTAAAAACTAACATACGAAATGTTAATTCTTATCCAATCAAATAAACATAATCATAAACCATCAAGAATATTATGGTAAATTTTAGTAATATTGTACATCCTCAATTAAAATCATCATAAACCATCCAAATAATGAATATGGATGATATTAGTAAAACATATCCCTAGTGGATCCTAATTAAAATAAACAATTTATATTGTTGATGAATAGAGATACCATTAAAATGAAATTACAAACATATTTTTGAAAAATTAACTTCTTATTTTAAAAATAAACATTTTATAATAAAAATATCATGAAAATATTTTTAAATTTAATTTCTATGAAAATATATTTCGATTCTTTTAAAAGAATAAATAAAATAGTGAGTGGTCATGATTGTGGAAAATTATAATCATGTCGTACATGTTATATTAAATATTTAATTCAGATTTTCAATAAAATTCAATATTGCATTGTTTTATAGAAGATATAATGAATACTTGAAATTATTTATTTTAGAAGTAAAAAATGGGAAAAAAGTATTTAAAAATAGTTTAGAAATGGTTGAAAACGGTAGTAACCCGGACACAGAAATCCTGGAGCCAGTATCAACTACCATTACAATATCTTGATTATAAGGTATCAAATCCAAAATTATTTATGAGTTTATTAGTATTGGTAAACTATATACATACACGAGTCTTATATTACAACATAATACACAAATTTCAGCATAGTTTCTTTTCTTTTATTGTAAAATAACATTATTTCATCCTGTGTATCCGAGAATATTTTTTCAATACACATATAGGAATCATGGGGAAAGGAAACATAATATGGGTGGGATTAGATGCTTAGTTAGGGTAAATATAGTGGAATCTAGAGTGAATTAATGCAAATAATATTTTTGGAATGTTAATAACATAAGAAACATTCCATGAGATTAATAAATTTAAAAATAAGTTCATAAAGTATATGGAATGTAAAAAAATAGATAGCAAAAATAAATATGTAAAGGTAAGAAATAGAAAAAACATTCCATTTAATCAATAAACTGAGAATGAAATTTATCCATAGAATTTTTCATAGTCAAAATATCATTGATAATTAATATTGAATAAAAATGAATTCAATGCTTAATTATTGTACATCATTTACCGGGAACATGAAATCATATATAATCAAGACCTTTCATAAGATGGTTATAATTATAGGTAGACACCTATTTAATTTTCACAACTAATTTTTCTCATCAGAACATGTCGATTAATAGAGGGTCTATATGATGTCCAATCACCACCCATCATTTCCATTCTAAATCATTCCTCGTAAAGAATAATATAATTAATTAGTAAACAATAAGCCTTATTAAAATTTCATATTGAATAATGAATACATATTTATCAATATTTACTCAGTGGATGATGACTGACAACAATTGATGTTAATATTTATGAACAGAGATACCATTGAAAGATCATTAAGACATTCTTGAGAAAAATAAATTTTAAACACACCTAGGTGTACCAAGCCACTTTGAAACACTTTTATCATAATTATTCACGAATTAATTGAAACATATAATATTATTAGAATCATGAGTTTATGATATAGAATATAAAATTAAACTTTATATGTAAAAATGATATAGTGTTTAGAAAATAGAAATATTTATGATAAATTATAATGATAATTAGGGGAAATTCATTGTCAAATGCTCATAAAAAAGCTATTATTTTATATGGGAATAATAAAGGAATCAAGAAAGAGAATATTAATATACTATTTTTTTCAAATAAATAATAAACCATCTATGGGTATAATAAGGATAGTATATATAAATAAATATCCACTTTGGAGTAAAATAAAGGATCATTATCGCTGATGAATGGAAATATTATAAAAAACTATTTTAAAAACATTATTGCAAAAAATATATTTTTTTAAAAAAAAAATTAATAAAATCCATTTAATTGAAATAAAAATTTGAAAAAAAATTATTTTAAAATTAACCTTTTCAACGTGGAAATGAAGCTTCTAAAAAATTATTTCACGTAAATCCATTCAAGTAATACAAGAAAAAACACATTTATTTTTCATGGTAAAATGGTTTTAAAAATGCCTTTCCCAAAAAGACACAAGAAGAATCCTTTAAAAATATTTGTAATAGAAAAAAATTGTAATTTGTTTATGATTCATTTTCTAAATATTAAGAAAAATTAAAATAATTTTATGAAAAGTGGTTTTTTGGGGAAAAAGGTTCATCGAATAATGAAAGAAATAATTTTGTGTTTTATTAAAACAATATTTCTAAAATAGTTTTAGTAATGAAGTGTGGAAAATGTGTCATATTACTTGGAAAACATTTTAAATTACCAGAGGATAAAAAATAATGAAAATTATTAAAAATGGATCAAATAATTTCTTCTGATAAAATTTATGTATAAAAAATATCGAATAAAATGATATTGTGAAGTAAACCATTGAAAAGATAACCTTAATAATGTTAGAAGAAATAAATTAATAGATTATTATTTTGAAATATAAATCCATATAATACTAGTGGAAATATAAAATTAGATTTTGAAAATTTATTAACACATAATGTTATAATATTAAAGATAATGAGGAAGTAATATACCTCAGTGAAAAAGAATCAGGTTATGAAATTCTTTACTACATGGTAACAAATAACCCAAATCCCCATAAAATAAATATTTAAAATTGAAACTAAAAACAAAATTAAGATAAAATTATTCATGATATAATATATCAATATGGTTATTATATTAACCACACAAAAGAAGTAAATATTTAATATTTAATTTATCTCACATTTGTAAAAAGTTAGATGGAAAATCATTATCATGCATTTCCTTGGAGGTGAACATCCTTTAAATTAATTTATAATGGTTCTAAACATGTTAATAACTTATAAAAAAGTAATATAAATATTTATGATATCATATTTTATCTTCTTATAATATCTTATTACTCATTTTTTATTAATCATTCACTGTTTTCCCTTTTCATTGTCATTTGAAATAGTTTTCAAGTATATTTTGACTAGTTACTTGTTGTTCCTATCATGGTATCAAAATATATCGAATATAAAATATGATTAAAATATAATATAAATTTATTATATATTTATTTCGGATAATCCATCACTTTTGGAGAAAAGAAATGTAATTCACCATTGAGAGAGATGTTATACTGTATATACACATAAACGATACATTCATTTTCTTTTCATTTTAAAATAAAGAAATAGTAAATTATATATATGTAAATTATGGTTATATTATCATATATATTTCATATATGACATATAGTTTTATTAATACCAGCCTCTATACATTCCATGTATAGAATGAATGAATCATTTCACTTTAAGAAGGTAGTAGTCCACACTTCCACAAATGATGTTATCGTCTTTATACAAAATTGAAAGAATAAGGGTATGTGTTTAGAAAAATTTCAGAAGAATAAATAACTTATAAATATAATTTTTATAATATATAAATATTTCTTTCACCATCAATTTCATCAAGTAGTGATGATAAATTAAAAATGAACAATCATCGTTTGGTGAGTTGGTAGTTCACCATATAAGAATAATAAGATCACAGCCGATTAGAAAGATGTGTGTGTGATAATAGGTATAAACCATAGAATAAAAATATATAGTTCTATTTATGATAATTAGGTTATTATATAAGAGTATAATAAGAATATTTAAAGGGGTGGAGAAAGAAAATAAATCAGTGGAGTTTAAGGAAGGATGTTACCCTTTCTTAGGGTAACTCGTTTCGGTTTTCACCAAAAGGTTTCCGTGGATGGAATCCAATCCCAATAGAGGAATATAGGATGAGGTGTGGAATATTTATTATAAATTTTAGAATATATAGGTTTATAAAAGAATTCTTTAGAGCCATGAATAAGTGGTAGATGTGCGTGCCTTTTTATGGAAGAGTAGTGGTATTCTTGTAAATTTTTTAAAAAGGAATCCCACCCACATATTTCCTATGACAAGTGGCTCCAATAATGAACCATATTATCTAAAATGGAGTTTATGGTATAAATATATCCATTTAATGGATTTTAAAATAAATTATAAGCCATTTTGGCCCCTATGTTTAAGGTATAGTCCCTTGTTATGCTAATGTTTTCCATGTAACTATAATTAATTTTAATCAATTTCACAAACAAAGGTCATCATAAAATATTTTTAAATAATTAGAAATTATATATATTTATTATTCAAAATATGGAATCTATTTTTACAAATTAAAATCACAGAAAGGAATAAATTAATTTAAATTTATTCCCACGGATGGGACAATATTGTTGGGTTTTAAAGTAAAAATGATGTAAATTTGACTAATTTTTTATATGCAATTTAAAAGTGAAATTTAATGGAAGACCTAAATTATATTAATTTATTCCTAATTTATCTAATTAATATTTAAAACAAATTAATATATTTGTTTAGCCTTATAAATTAGTGAGATTAAAAGGTATTTTTTTGTTGAAATTCAATATTTTTAACTATTCATGAAAAAAGAAACATCAAATAAAAATAAAAAAAAATTTCCTAATATAATTTTTATGTTTATCATTAAAAAATAATGTTTATTTTGACATATATAATTTAAAAAAGTCTAAATATTTTATTTAAAATTGGTTCTCCATTAGAAGGCTCTAAAAGTGTAATTATAAAAATATTGTTTTTTATCCGAAATAATAGGTTTGCTCTTATCTTATAACTATAGTATCTATTAGATAAATTTAAAAATTATTTTAAGGAATATCTAATATATATTTCATTAATATCACTCAATAATTGAATGCATTGGAATCTATTGTTTTAATTTTTTTTAATATTAATTACATTGTAATGTCTCGACATATTATATCTTTTACGTGCTTGGTGTTGTGAGTCTTACATGTTGTCAAATGTAATATTATTACATAAGAATTTTTGGGTGTAACACTCTCCCCACATTAAATAAAATATATAAACCTGATTTAAACATGATATTGTAAATATATTGTTATATATTTCATATGATGAAATACAACATCATGAAAATGGTTCGTAAAACATCCTCTAGACAAGAGATAATGATTTGTACAAGTGTCACATTGACTAACATATAACCTATTATCTACGTATGGGTACTATAGTGGAATGAAGAAATACATACATGGATGGAAAAAATAAATATTTATAGGGAGTTATCGAGTTTATCTATAACAAAAAAGTGGATTATTAATGGAATTTTGAGGGTCTCAAAGCCATAAATCATTGATGATTTATTAGATAATCAGTTAATCATAAATTATGTAATTATGATAACATTTTTTTTAATTTTTCAAATGTTGAGTAATTAATTTAGTTCCTAATAATATAAACAAATATACATACATGAAAAATTTATGTAAATCTAATTTTTATTATTTTTTATGATTTGATCAGTTTTTAATTTAATAATTACTTAATGAAAAGGATATCAAAATATGAACTTAAATTCCTAAAGCACTAAAATAAAATTTTCGGGGATATTAATACCGATAAAATAAGTCATTATATTTGTCAATAACTATTTTCAAAATCTATTATGGATAAGAAATTAATATAAAAACCTAGAAATTTACACCATAGGTTCATCATTAATATGTATTCATCAAGTTTATTAACATGAAAAATGACATATCAATTAGGGAATTACATAGTTCAATGGTTGGAATTAAATCATTTTTTCCTTTGGTCATGGGATCATCTCCCGTGGAATTTCTGGACATTGTGGGTTGTCACCCGATATAAATATTTTCCTTATTCTAAAACCAAAATAATTTAATATCCAAAATAAATATGATTAGAACCATTGAAATTTAATCATATAATAAACTTTTTTATATGGATTTTGAAACAACATATTTTAATTTCAAATCCTAATAATATAATTTTACTTTTTTTAAAAAAATAATTAATTATAAAAAAACACTAAAGGATATAAATTCTTTTAATCTTTTGTATGTAAAAATGTAAGGTTGTTATAACAAAATTATATTTTCCTCTATAACATATATTAAATAATTTATTTTTATTACCATGAATTTCATCCAAATTATCCTTAACAACATAAAACCTAAAGTGGTGTTTAATACATTGGACTTATGGCAAACCATAATCTCATAATCACATGAAAATATCCATCACTCTTATGATAAATTTGACATATGTTCTTATTTTATCATGTTTTTTATGTGGAACATGGAGTGGGATTTACCTTGATTGTTTTATTGAGTTTTATTTTGTAACATGTCTCAATCACATACATCTGGCCCACTATTTGTTTCTTATTACCTAGAAACATCCCACGGTTCCCTTATACATAGATGGGTACAGACTTGCTTTCCAAAGTTTGGTGGTCATTTGTGTTTTCAGCCCTTCGACTCTAAGGGACACATGTTGGTCGAGAGGATAGGAGATCAGGCTCATCGAACCCTTTTTGGTAGAATTATTGCATACTTTGGGACTCTATTAAATTTTGATGATATGTTCTTGAATCTCTTCCTAATCCTGATACGGGACTCATAACCCTTGAAAATGGTTTATTGGTTACTTTTGTCTTTAGATGAGGAAGGGGGTCTTATTGAGGGATCCATATATCTGTATCTGAGGTTCTTCATCTGTTTCTATAATGGAGAATATCTTATCTATGTGTTGTAACTATATAACCAAGTGCTTTGCAATGTGTTGTTATATGAAGTGGTGCTTGATATTATGAGGGGGGGATTGATTCATTATGAGGCACCCTAAATATCATGAATGTTGCAAGAATCAAAACCCATTTAGTTTGTTGAGGTTCATGGGACTAGTCCTAACGTATATAACCATGTATAAGGGGTATTTATCCATTATGACTAATGGGATTTTAATTCATACCTCTCTAATCCCACGTGATCTATTCTCGATATGAGAAACTAGGTGGATAGGTGATCAGCCTCCCTACATGTATGTGGGGTAATTGCATACTTGGACAACCCTTGGGGTGTTTGGTATAAAGATCAGGCAATTATAAGGCATCATATGTATCCTCAATATGATAGGAATCTGTGTTTTCATAGTTCAGTTGATGTGTGTGAATTACATACTATGTTTTCTCAATACAATTTAGATTTATGATGCCTAATAAGGTGTGTGTAACATCCCCCCTAAGCCCACACGATCTATGCATGGTGTGATAAATAATGGGGAGAGCATGATTAGTGTCACGATGTATGGATATGGTGCTTGTGTATTGGAACATCCCCACATGATGTTTGGCATGGAGCTTGGGCCTTGGGAAGGCATCCTATGTGTCCTGATTATGTCCTGAATTAAAGTCTTCCAAGTTAATTTAATTATAGGGATTATACATTGAGGCTTCCATATACCACCATAGGGGTATAATGGTAAGCTAATATGGACATTGAAACTCCATAATCCCACATGAGAAATGCTCATTTGTTAGCAACAAGGAATTGAATGTAGAAAATTTCATTTCTCTAGACAAGGGACTCATATGATGGTCCCCTCATGGATGATCCATATGAAACTTAGAACTCCGAGGGAGGTGGCCTATGTATCCTGAATTTGGTAGGAATCAGAGTCATCCTAGTTCCCTTAATATCGGGGCATACACATTGAGGATGCCTAATTGATCGGGGATTGTATCCACAGGACATTCAAAATTTTCAAATTTTGGGATGCCCTAAGAGACATTTCATGACCAAGCATGACACACATATAAGTTATCGTGAGTAAAAGTGTGGCACAGTTCAAGGGGTGTTGTCTATCTTGGTTGAAACCACTAGGATTCATCACGAGACCTAGATGACATGTCTATAGGGCATCGTGAGCCTCGGTTAACTTTCCTGGAGGTCATTGCGAGAGATTGGTTGTCATGTCCAGATGCTTTCATGAGACTTGAATGATAGTAGAAAATTCAATTATGTGAGTAGGCGATGTGTTAGAGGGATGTCACATGTTGTGGGTGATGTACCATGAGGGTTAGCAATATTGAAGTGTCACCCACATGGTTCTATATGATGTCCCCTGACATGTCTAGAGGACTTTGCATGTCCCAATTGACATGTCTAAGGGGTGTTGTGAAATTTAGGTGATGTTTCCTTCTATTGTCACATGCATTAAGATGACACACTCGAATTGAATGTGGGGAAGTGAGCATGAATTTATCTTAAGCTATTGGGCTTTGGTCTTGGTTTTAACCATTGTATTGAGAATTCCTTGGTTTTGATCAATGACAGTTGGTCTTGTATCTCACATGATCTAGTAGGCATGGGGAATGGTATTCACATAACCTATTGGATATCCTTCACGTGATCTATAAATGATCACATGAAGTGATTTATTCTAAGCACAAGACCAATCTATCTATTATTACTAGATGAAATGTTATCAAGTCATTAGATATACTGCTCAAAAAAGTCTAGAGGAGTCGAGAGCTGAAATCTACATAGTATTGATGTCTAGTGTGCGTAGCAGTATTTGAGAATCCAACACATGTATTATTATTCAATTTTTGAAGATGGGTTGGGGAATTTATAGGCCTTTCGACCCCAGATACTCACTGGTTTGTTAGTTCTATCTAGTGTGAGTTCATATTGAAGTCGGTAGAGGGGCCTGGAGCCACGCGGTATTAGGAGTCTCTATCGTGGAATTCTTTGAGCACGTCTCCTTATTTGCAATGAGTGTGAGTCTCTTCCTTTATCATATTATTACCTATTTTTGGAGACTTTTTTTTTCTTGCAGATGTTTCAAAGGAATGTCATGTTTTCATGTTAACATTTCCAAGGGAATTTTCAATATCCAATTTCCCATGAGAAGACACTCAAGAGACCATGGGTTACCTGTCTTGGGGACACACAAGATAGCAATGCAACTACATTGGGTGCATCATATTCCTTTTTGTAACCGTGAATACCTCTCACCTCCTCCATTATGATCCCATTTTTTTTATTCAAAAAAGATTGTGAGTCATGCGAGTTTACATGTGCATTGTCAAGCGTAATTCTTCTAGTTTTTGGAGATTTGTCTCATGACCAATACGTGTCACACATGGTTGTGTGAGAATTCAATTTTCTCAATATGGGTATGACAATCGAAAGGGATTCTGTGAGACAAAGTGAGAATGTTTTCGAAGGCTCACAGTGCCTTGCGGGTCGTTAGGGGCGTGTATCATATCTTTGAAAGACCATGAACACCTCTCACCTCCTCCCTTTTGATCTTCTTTGTATTATTTTACAGAGGTTATGGATCATGTGAGTTCGTAGAATTAATATCAATAATATTTACTCTATTTTTGGATGATGTATATCTTTACCATCTTTTGTAATATGGAGAGTCTTCATGCATGTAGTGGAAAGGTCCATCTACCTATCCCACATACATTCATACATAGTGGTTGAAAATCCAGAGGGATTATGTGAGGTTTCTCAGTGTCCTATAGATCAATCTGGGAGCATATCAAATCTCTTTCAGTGACCATGAACCCCTCCTTACTCCTCCAATTTAAACCCTTTATTTTATTTAGTGAGTTCTTGGAGGTTATGTGAGGTTTCTTAGATATTACTAATGGATTTTATTCTTCCTAATAAGGATTTCGAGCATGTTATTCATGACACAGGGGTCGATTCCTTTGAATGTCATCCTCATAAATTTTTGGAGTATTCATGGTGGGTTTTCAGGAGCATGAAAATGAAAAACCATGTGTCCAGATGAAACTCACTTTTTTTGTCCAGGGGGCCTTCACAAAATATGTAGGTTTGTTGAAGGGGGCTCCATGGGACAAGTCGTGGACAATGCACCACACGTGGAGCCTTCTGTTGAACTTGAAATGGTCACAAGATCATGAGTCTATTAGTGTCTTCCTAAGTCTTTGACCATCCTATTATTCATTTCATTCACGTGTAAAATAATAATGATATTCAGGTCTGTTGTAATTTTTTATTTTACTGATGCATATTTGGAGGGCATCAACAAACTCACCCATTATGAGCGATGTCTGAGTGGAAAAAAACTCAGTTTGGAGGAAAACTAATTCCCGCTAAAGATATTGGCGGGGACATAGACTAGTAAATCGGGTGATGTTTAGTCCACCATAAGATCTTTGGAATTCCTTTAAGTCCCTAAATATAGGTTTGGAGATAAATTAATTCTACTAGCCACCTATTCTAATAGTTCTCTCACTGTTGTGCCCATCGTAAGATCGTTCCGTGAACCCTATTTGTGAACCCTATCTACATGTCTGCATCGTGAGCCCATTCCTCTGAAGCTCTTGCCCAAGGCTTCTTCAAACACTTCACTTCGGTAATTTCTTAGACTCTGATTGTGAGGGGCATGTTATTCCTAAATGGATTCATAGGATCTATTGTTATAATCATTCAAATGTTGATGATTCTCATGAAGATGTTCAGTTCATGAGATCATGAGTCTACCAGGGGGTCATGAGTTGCACATGATGCCTTTGAGGGGTTATGCGCCCCACGAGTCCTTCAAATATCAATCAATCTGCAAACCCTTTTATGGGGTTCTTGAGTCCCTTACTGAGTCATGTGATGGGCATGATTCCACTATCTCGTGTCATGCTTTATTTTTTTCATGAATATGCATTTTATTTGTCTGAAAGTTTCCAGTTACTTATTTTTATATGGATACCAGTTCTCATCCACCCACTGACAAGATATTAGAGAGGGAGGAAAGAGAAATAATTTTCCACCATGAGGATACGACAGCATGTGTGGATTGTACTTTCCTTTGTTCTATTAGGTCATATCAACAGAGCCTGCTAAAATTTATGGGATCAAAATTCTCGAACAATACCTTTTTGTAATTCATTCCACTTTATGGGATTGGTCTTTCTAATACACTTCCATCCCTCTACTGAAGTCATCAATTATACCTTCCTCCTATTTCCATAGGGATCAGAATACTCTCTAAGAAAACATTTTTCTAGGGGGTCACTTTATTACTAAAAGGGACCACAATGATTGTCCTATACTAACATATATGTCAACAAAATTTAAATGGGATGATCATGTATCTGATTGGGATAACAATATGTATCGGCCAATAATGCATAAGTCAAATTTTGATCACACGTAAGGGGGGATATTTATTTGTACCTCTCCTCAGGTTGATTCTTTGGAAAAGACTGTGGATGGCCCTTTTGGGATAAATATATTATTTCTAAATTTCCAGTGGATATGAAGGAAATAAGGATGTATGCAGCTGTCTGGATATCGAGGAAATTTTCATATCGAAACAAGAATTTGATGGTTTATTTTTTCTACCGTTGGATCCTATATAAGAATATCATACACCTCACACATGGTGATGTCGACATTAGTATTAGGGATATATAACAAATTTATTGTGTACCTATCCTTAGTGGAATGTAAGATGAATTCATTCCTACCTAATCTGCCTATGTTGATGTTTCCAAAACTCCTCCATTAACTCGATATCTAGTAATGCTAGCAGAGAAGACTCACCCAAAAGGGGTGCTTCCTGGGGAGGACATCCCCTTCACAACATGGGCCTGTTATTTTATTAAGCTGAAAAATTCTAAATCATATGTTAGGAATAGAATGGCTTATATTATAAAGGATTCCCCTAGTTTTCTATGTGCTTATTAGCCCGTGGATGAAGGTCGGAAGTTCATAGATTTAGGTTGGGAGGTTTTCCTTTGTGTTGACTGATTGGTCCAACTTTTTGACTTTCTTTCCATGTAACTAAGTGGGTACTTGCTCCTGAATAAAGAGAATGTGGGATTATGAGTCTCCACTTTTTTTATGGAAACTATGATTGATGGGGAGGAGCGTGTCAGACTGAAGATCCCTGTATTGTAAATGCTTTACCGCCTCCAGAATCTCAGGATCCTTCAATGTTCAAGGGGGTTTAATGGGGGCTCATATATGTGGCTATGAATATATAATCATTTGGTTAATCCTCATAACTGACTTTGTATCATACCTATAGTGTATTAACGGGGTAAGACCCATTGGTTTGGAAGACTATGACAACATTAGGGAATGGAATGCACTATACTGGTCTAACAACCAATTTTTGTGCATCCAATGAACATTTCCTAGAAAATTATATGTATGAGCTGAGAAGCACCTAATGGTAGCTCCACAATTTTGGTTTATGATCATTAGAGAAGAAACTGGTTCAAAAATACACCATCACCCTCAGGATACATCCATCAGATTATCCCAAGGCTATGCATATATTTGGATCTTCTCATATCCCAACAAGAAATTATCCAATTTGGTGAGTGAGACTCTTCATCCCCTGGTAGTTAAATACAATCCTAGTCATGGGAAGTAGTTGGCCTCCATGAGATCATAATCTCAAATATCACCTCACAAGTTGGTTAAATTCATATAATTTCCAGCATAGGAATCTATAGTTGTTGTAGTAAGCGATGCATGTGACATGGTTTTTCCCATCACATCTTAGGAATGGGTGATCTAGAAGGTGAAGTATGCACAAGAATCCCATTTGGGGATATTGGTCATCTATGAGGATATTATGGATTGTTTCTCATATATCACAATGCCTCATGACATTTCCATTGAAGAGATTCTGAGGTAAGTGAGTGACCGCTAAGGACATATTGACAATGCCTTTGCAATTTTCTGGGGTCAGATATTTTTCCCCCACGAGTCCATGAAATAGTCCTTCTGGGCATGCATCAAAATGATGTATATGAATAGAGTTACCCTATTATCAAGGAAGTGGAGAGTCTAGGTAATTTTCTGATCTTATGATACCATAGTGTCATTTCCATCATGTGTACATCCTTTATAAAAATGTATTCATGAGGAGGTTTATGAAGATTTCCCGACCCTTCCATCCCCATAGTATACTCCTCATGATATGGTTGTGGGGGGGAGGGGGAATTTAGCGGTGACCAGTGACATTTTTATAAAGAGTCCCCAGGTCGACATTCTCAAATGGGGGTGGCAATTGTAGCTTCTAAGGTGAAGGCCCCAACTTCCACGCCTTTTGGATGACCTTCTTTAAAAAATATGATGAAAAAGATAAAAAAGAAAATGGCATTATTAGACCCTTCTCATCTGGAACCTCTAATTATGTTGGGTATTTTATTTCCCTATTTATCATAGGTTATTTAGGCCGCACATTCATGACTTTATAAGAACGTTAAGGTCCCCACTGAGCACTTTTAAAAGATCTGGTGCATGTCCTTGAGGATGCGAGTGATCATTTTGGGGATGTAGTAGATCCTCCACTACTGGACTGAACTTTTTAAGAAATAGATATGGTTATGGGGACCATTAAATCACGTTCACTTCCTATCACGTATGTTTCTATGAGTGTGCCATCTAACCTGGCATGGATGGAGGTGTTTCTGGTTAGTGTTGATGTCTGTAGCTATTCTTATTCCACATTGGATGGCATGGATGAGAGTATTGAATAAGATAAAAAAACTCTTCATGACAAGACCCTTTTGTTTACCTTTATCATACCTCCCACTATGATATCATGTTCTTGGGGTCCTTAAGGGCAGAAAGCGGAGTACTTCCATAGAAAAGGCTTCGGATGTGTTGTGGATTCAATCATCAAAATAATGAGTTGCATGCCCTCTTTGGGATGAGACTGATGTGGTGAGAAATTCTGGTAAATCAGCTGAAATGTTTTGTTCCTAACCTTAATCAAATTTTCTAATATATATATATATGGGGGTTAATCCCACTAAATCTACCAATGCAGAGGCTGGTTGTCTCCCCATATCATCATAGACTATTTGCACAACCCTATCTTTGAGTGATATTGTTCTGGAATATGTTCCTCTCCCCAAGATTAACATAGATCATGGATCTAAATATATAATACTATATCGATAAATATAGTTGTAGATGTGGATAGATATTAATATTTTAGTGTTAGAAACCCCATTGGATGATTTGAAGAACATATTGGGTCATATCTGATTTATTTTTCCCTGCCATGGCTACGGAGGCTTTGATTATTCATCTCTTCATTCTCAAGTGAAACAGGTAATATTAGTATGAGAACAGAAAAGGGTCCTTGAGATGATGGTAGAAACTGTTGGGGCTTCCACATGATCGAAACATGAATGGAGTGAAGATTTGAATGAAGTAACTAAATGAAAGATGGAGGTTGCTGTTCACCGGGACACAATAAAGGATGGGAAGGCTCATACTATCATCTCCAATCTAAAATTGATCATCTTTAGATAGATCTATAATGGTTCCAATATGAATTCTAGATATTGTAAAAGAACATGCCAGAGCAGTAAGGATTCATGGGTGTGGTATAGAAATCCAGGATTGATGGTGTTGCCAAAGCGGAGGAGGTGCAGCGTGTTGGAGAGGTAGAGATTGAATATACTGATCAATTGTGCCAATCAGTGGATTTACTAGAAAAAAGTCTTACTAATCCTAAAGAATCGTATCGGTAGGTGCTATTATGGAGACAAATATATTCAATAAAAAATTTTCTCATACATTCATAGGATAGGCTCTTGTATGTGGGGATCCCACCTTCAATATGGTAATGATAAACTGATTTACCATACTTTATATGATGTCATTGACCCTTCCTATATTTGGGATATTCATGTCATTTTTTGCTTCATTGTTTTTAAAAATTTTGATGATACCCATCCATTTCTTTATTATGAATTAGATTGATTACATAGAATTGAATTATGAGATTCTAAAAGATAAGGTTTTGGGGATTCTTGTGAATTCCCACATACATATGATCCTGTGTCGATAATATATTCCAGATATCTTGAAATTAATCATTCTGAAATAAGATTATTGATTTATCCTAAAGTCCGAGTGCTTCATATTTTTTCAAATACAATATGATAGGATATAGAATCCTTTTTTTCTATTCCCATATGATGATCCTTTCAAGATATAGAAGAATGAATTACTATTGTCCCATCGTTTTGTGTGTTTTACCCCAGACCTAGTATTTATTTAGTTTAGGTTATTTTATCTCACACATAATATTTTTTTAGTTTAGAGTCATTAATCTCATACCATCGGTTGGTTTAGTTTAAGCCCTTTAGATCAGATCATTTTTTTGTTTAGTTTAAGGTCCATTCACACTTACCATCATTTTCCTTAGTTTATTTTCTTTTAAATTGGACCATTTGTTTATTTAGTTTACGAAATTTTAGCTCTGACCATCTATTTCGTTATTATAAGGTATTTTTTCATAGACAAGTAATTTCTTTTTTTTATGTTTTTTAGCTCAAACCACATGTTGCAGTAGCTTATGGTATTGTATCTCAAACCATTGGTTTCATTAGTATAAGGTCTTTTAGCTCGAATCATTTGTAGGAGTGTGGGATATGGTGTGAAGAGATTCCAAGAGTGACCTAAAACACTATAAGGTTCTAGGTTATGTCACGGTGTTGTTGAGCATCGTGAGGGTCAGAATATTATTATTTCAGTGTGACACAATTGGTTGATGGTTTTAGTTGTGTATCCTAGAGCCGTGGGAATGCATGCAAAGTCATAAAAGGGGTCAGTGAAGCATGATATCTTTCCCAACGGACATAGAAGATTAATAAAGATAATAATGATGGGGTTGTATTACTAGGGATATTAAACTTGTCTGGGTAGTTTGGGTATGGATGATGTATATCAGGACCTGGGAGTTTGATTCCATGAATATGAGATGGTGCAAACATGTCGAGCATGTCCCTTGGAATTCTAAAATTCTAGGTTCCACTGTAGTATTGAAAAGGCTCACAAGGATCGATTTCCTTTCTTGAAAAGATAATATACATTTATTTATCAGGTCATGGGCCTTATGCATCTGTATAATATACAAGAAGAGATGATATCCACTTCTTTTCAGAGGCTATGAACGATCTGTGAAGACTCAAATGTCTAGACGATGAAGATGGATATGGGAATAAATCTATCCAGGAAGGGTTATGGAAACCTAGGGTAGCTAGATCTTAAAATGAAGCTCATGCTCTACGCCATGTGGCTTCAAATCAAATGAAGTGGGTAATAAAAACATGATAAATGAAGTGTCACGTTCTATCTTTGAGAAAGGGTATAGAACACTATGAGGTAACTTTGACGGTATCAAATCTACTTGGAAATCATTGTATGTGGACTATAAATCATGATCTATAGTGGTCGAATTTGGAGAATGGTATGGTATAGTCATATAGGGAGTAGTTCAGACACATTGGGGTGTTGAGTTCTTCTGTGATGATGTCAGGAATCTGGATAATTGGAATGTCCTTTTTGTAGTTACACATTTGGTTAACGACCATAGGCGCATATACAAGATCCATGGGCACGTTTTCATAGTCATGAAAATGCTCCCTGAAGCCAAATATCCTTTCCATGGGCTATGTAAGGTTACAAAGATTCAAGGAACCCCAACTCATGATGTGTGGTTTACAAAAGCTGTAAAATCCATGGAGTGTTCAAAATCCCTAAATGTTGTGTCACTACAAAGTGAACATATTCTCATAGTGAGGAGATATGAAAAATTTTACCCAAAAGTTTTCCTAGACCAGTGGGTCCCACAAGAATATACAGGATTATACAGGTGTTATGGACCCTATGATATTTTTTCCTTTTATGTTTATGCCAAAATAATTGCTTAAAATCTGTGGATGATGAGTTTAGTAGGTGGAGACGTAAATTTTTCTCTAGTCTCCCTTTACTAGTTTTTCTCCTGAAGGGTTTTGTATCTCTTTCAAAGTTAGTTTACGGTCTTTAGATTTGGGATAATATTGGATAGAGTTAAAGGTCGTGCATCTTTGACCAAAACACATATAGTTTAGGGTCATGAATTTCATGGACCTAGCATGGAGGATGTGAAACAAGAGATTAATTAGGATACCTGAGGTTAAGATCTCTCCAACATCTCCTCTAGTATGGAAGGGAAATGTTGTAAATCATAGCATATGATTCTCAGTTCATGAGTAATTATATGGTAGATTCAAACAAGGAGAGCCTCAGAAGTAGTAGGGTGTTGAGTGTTACTGTGATTATGTTAGGGCTCATGGGAATTGGAATGTCCATTTTTAGAGTAACACATATGGTTGAAAAGAATATGTGCATATGAAGGATCCATGGGAATGAATTCATAGTCATGAAAAGGTCCATTGAAGTATGATATCCATTCTAATGGCCATGGAATGTTGACGGAGGCTTGAGACACTAAAGACATGACGTGTGGTATATGGATTTGAGGTTCTCTTAATGGATGTTGGAAGCACTCCATAATCTGTTTTACTGAGGTTAGTCTCTTTTGGTCCTTTAATGAGGAGTAAGAAATAAGGGATAGTCTACATGGTTTATTGTCTTGTAGTGGGGACATGTTTGCATCCATGTAGCATAATTTTCATGAAGTGAGGATATCATGTAGTGTAGTTTGATGTCATGCAGTGAGGACATACTTTCACCCAGTTTATTGTCATGTCGTAAGGACATGATTCTGTATAGTTTAACATCATCCAGTAAGGACATGATTTTGTGCAGTTTAACGTTGCGCGGTAAGGATGTAAGAACCTACGTGAAAGGTGGTAATGTTATCACTGGGATAAAATAAGGGAAATTATACATCACAACATATCCCATGAAATTGATAATCAAGATACAGATTTTTATAAGTGGTTGTGCAGGTTAATTTCTTGTGGTGAGGATGATGGAACATAGTTTAATGTCGTGTCGTAGGGACATATGTGGACAGTTTAGGGTCATGTGATCTGGATCGGAATGTGTAGTTTCTAATGTGGGGGTGCACAAAGTGGTTCCATGAAGCAATATTATGTGAATTAGGATCAAAGAGGTCACAACCAAACCAAGTACCATTCCAGGAAGACTCATGCCAAATGTCCAAAAAGGGTTATGGCTACGGTTTGGACCAAAGATGAATTGTTTGGGTGTCACTATGGCTCTCTTGAAGATGAGAATCAAGCCACATATAGTTCTAGAAAAGGAAATACATTAGACAGGTCTAACTCATACATAAACATAATTGATGTTATTTATATTTTCATGACTTATTATATAATCCATTTACTTATTTTATATGAAATGTGCCTAATTTGTTTGAAATATTAATGTATTAATACTAAGTATAATTTTTGAGCATTTTTAGAAGTAGTCTAATTGATTTAGTTTACTATTTTATTTATAACTATCACCCTACTTATCCTAATTGTGTGGTTATTGATTTTAAGTCTTCCCAATTCAATATCCAAAATTTCATTGGAATGGATCATGAGAAAATTTATCCATTTGAAAGCCCATATAGACCACATAATAAGGCCTATAGAATCTGTGAAGAAACTAGACTAGCCATAAATATTTAATTGAGGGGATTTATTTGGAATTCCAAGTCCCTTTATTCTCCTCCAATGTTCGTGCTACAATGTAAGGAGTGTTGGATAAAAATTTCAAGGCCCTAATGTAAATACAAGGGGCCCAAATGATCTATTTATACTCAGCCCACTGTTCTGGATGGGGAATAAAATCAGTACAGTAGTCATGAAATGTCTCCAGGGATATTCATTACATCATGTTGATATTTTTTTAGTGTTAAATAGGAGTTATAGGAGGCCAACATTGTTGAAGAAATAATTCAAATTTGATGGAATATTCCTATTACAAAATCCATTCACATTTTTTTCATCGAAAAACATGGATTGAAATTGACAGTTTACCATTGTTTAATCAATCCGACCTAAAATTGGCTACATAGGTCCAACTGACTCCATATTTTGAGTTACGTCTACCAATATTACTATCTACAACATTGATGAAGGAGATATCTCAATATTCGGCTGCCAGGATGTCCAAATCGTCCAGCCAAGAGGAGGGACAGATGGAGACTTCCAATAGTCCACTTCCTTGGGCAATAAATACATCACCATATTCTCCTTCAAAATAGATGGCATTTCATAAGGGAGGATCACATATTGGAACGACCAGAGCCTTTAAAAATACATTGGATGACCTTCCATACTGAATATATCACATGATAAACCATTCCTCCTCTCATTTTTTCAATTACTATTTTGTTCTTATTTGTTGTAATCTTGTAAGTCTTTCTTTGTAATTATGTTATAATGCAAGTATCTTCTTTAATATCTATTATTCTCATCCACCTTATGTAGTTTAATTTTAATTTTCTTAAATTAGTTTAAATATAGTTTAATTTTCTTCCATTACATTTCTTTCCCACTCAATCTAAATTTCTTTTTTAATTCCCTTTATCGTTTGTGTGTGTGTTCGATGCAAAACTCGTTTCTTATCCCTTTTGTTCTTATCTTCATAACTTATCATCATAATAATTATAACCAAATTTCTAATCATTTCAATGGATGAGTAAATCTTTCATTGATGTGAGTTATAATTTAGGTATGTTATGTGATTGAGAGCTGTTTCTCGATGAATATTTTTCAAATTAACATTGTGTATGTTGAACTTAGTATGTAATGGATTAATGCCATTTTTTGTTTAACATATGCATTAAATGGATTATTCGAACCATAAATAAACTACCAAAATCAAGTATAGATTGAGGTTAGAATATTAGTTAAGTTAAGGATTGAATTAAATCTTTAACACTTATGAATTCTAATCAACGTCAACTTGTGACATGGGTGTTAATTTAATGTAATATAAATGAAAGAACAAGGATATCCAAAGCTTAACTACATAATGAAATACTCAACCCAATATTTATAAAATTGTAAAATCAAACACCAATCATTAATCAGTTCAATTAAGCTCTGCAAACAAACCCCCCAATCAAAATACAATTAACCAAAAATAATCGACTATAAAAAGGAATCATCGTCGAGGATTCGACCCGAGTGCTGCTATACACATTAGCAGAGCACTGGAAACTTGGCTAGTTGATAGGTGACAATCGGCCTCACATTTTAAATGGTGTCATTTCTAGGGATGGTGCCTTGAGTATTCATTAGTTTCTGGTTATTTAAAAAATAGAAGAAAATTTAAAAAAAATAAAAAAACACACAAAGAAAAACCCGCCTTCTAATAACAATAATAAACAGAAAACACAAAGAAAAAAGCCTTCATCTTTCTTCCAAATCTAATTGAATTTACTATAGCCTCCCAAAAAATCCCTCGGATTTTTTAAACCCTGAAATTGATTCAACACTTCCCCAACTTAGGAGGAACATAAGAGATAATCAAATAATTCAAGAACCAATCCTTTTCCATCCAATTGAATTAGATATAGCCAATACTAGGGAACAAACACATAAAGAACTTACTGACCCGGATATGAATTACCAACCTCTTGGTATTCAATATCCAAACATAGAGTCTGAATTCAAACTCAAATTGGGTTTGATTCATATTCTTCCTCATTTCCAAGGGCTAGCCGGTGAGGATCTGCATGTCCACTTTAAAGAGTTCCAAGTAGTGTGCTCAACTATGAAGCCTCATGGGGTTTATAAGAAAAAAGAAAACATCGGGCATTTCATTTCTCCCTATCTGACTCCACCAAGTTATGGATCTACTACCTCCCTTCTATTTCCATAACCACCTGGAATGACATGAAGTGACTCTTCTTAGAGAAATTATTTCCTACTTCTCGTACTATTTCTATCCAAAAGGAAATAAGTGGTATTCGTCAGTTCCCAAGTGAATCACTGCATGAGTACTGGAGAGGATCAAAAATATTGTTGCAACCTACCCACACCACCACATCCCTGACCAACTCTTGATCCAATGCTTCTATGTGGGTTATTTGCTATGTAGATAACTCTCATTGATACCACAAGTGATGGTTCTCTTAATGACAAAACTCATGCAGCTGCAAGAGTTCTTCTAAGAAACATGGCTGCAAACACACAAAAATTCCTTACTCGAGCACATGCTCAATAAAAAAAATCCCAAGACAATCAGTCTATAGATTAGAACAAGATGACTGAGTGGATGAGTGAACATACAGGTCTTGTGTGACAACTAGTTGTGGCATCCAAATCCCCAATCTCATCTTCTCCACAATCAATTTTTCTTGGACCTATCAAAAACTATGGAATCTGAAACTCCCGAACTCATCCAACAAACACATGTCAACAACATCAAGTGGATCAATCTGATTCATCTGGACCAATGGAGATCAATGCACCATATGCTCAGCGGAACCCCAACCCTCTAAAATCTGGTCAGTTTGTTAGAATCTTCAACCAACCTCACACTGAGCCCTTCTCTTCTTCCTATAACCAAATCCTGAGGTATGGTAATTTTGTCTTCCATCCCCCTCAATTCCCTTATCAAAACCCAAACCAGTTCTAATATGGCCAAGGTGTTGGTAACTTCCAACAACCTTATCCTTTTATTCCTCAACCTCAAAGGATAAATCATCTTCCAGGCTTCCACTATCCTAGTGATCCTACTCAATTCTTAAACCAATACAATCTCTTTCCCAAGAACCAAAATCAAGTAAATCCAAATCTGGGACATGCCTCTTCTTCCAAGCCACCATGGTAAAGTGTAGTTGAAGACCTTTACACATTCACCCATTCCTGTCTAAAAAACATTGAAACCCAAATTGGTCAACTCGCATCCCACTTGAGCCAGCAACAACAATAAAATTATTCCCAACTCCCATATCAAAATTACCCAACCCCAAGGTTAATGTAAGTGAAATTGCACTTAAATCCAGAAACCAAATTGATATGCCTCATGTTGAGTCCTCCATCCCTCCTTTGACTGTTGACCTAGAAAATGAAAAGAAAAATAAATATGAAAAGGAAAACGAATCCATTCCCTCACCCCCTTCCTTTCCACTTAAGAATCCAATTCCTTTTCCTCAATCAACTTCTAACGCAAATAAGTCCTTTGAATCCGTTCCTGAAATGCTCGACATGTTTAGACGTGTTGAAGTGAACATTCCCCTCTTATATTCCATAAAACAAATCCCCAGGTATGACAAGAATCTTAATGAATTGTGCACCCACAAGAGGCATCTTAGGACCTTAGAAAATGTTTCCACCCAACATTCCATACCCATTAAGTGCAATGATCCTGGAACATTTACGGTTCTATTCCAAATTGGAAATTCCAACTTAGATGATGCACTCATAGACCTAGAAGCCTCAATTAATTTCATGCCCAAATACATCTTCTCCAACCTTGGTCTAGGTCCCTTTCACCCAATGGGTGTTGTAATTTAATTGGCCAATCGAAGCACTGCTAGTCCTGAGGGAATAATTGAGGATATCCTTGTCTGAGTTAATGATCTCATCTTCCTAGCTGACTTCTATGTCCTTGACATGGAAGGTGAAACAACTTCTTCCCAATCTCCTCTTATTTTAGGAAGACTGTTCCTCATGACATTTAAAACCAACATTGATGTCCATGCTAGCATCATATCCATGGAATTTGGTGACCAACTAGTCAAGTTCAATATTTTTCAATCCATGTGATACCCATCAGAGAATGAATCTGTATTCTCTGTAAATTCATCTTAAACTCTCTTTGAGAGTGTGTATCCCAATCCGTCATGTCCTTCTTGTTCGACTGATAGTGTAGTTTGGGAATATTTCATCCTCATTAACCAAGTCATATATGGAGAAGTTGATGTGGACATTACAAATCCAAACTCCATTGATCTAAAGGATCTTGAAAAATCATAGGAATATCATCTTGACTCTGACCTCCAATTCTCTATCTTGGATGATAATGAGGAAAATGAACTAGAATGCTCATTTATTTATTCAGATCAGTTTATACAACATTCATCATTTCTTATCTATGATTATAAATATTCTATTATATGTGAGTTTAACCCTAGAAAAATGTGTTTATATTGTCCCAATGAGAGTGAAGGTTGCCTCATTTGTTCCATAATTAATAAATTAACCACTGGTGAGGTTGAAATTGACCATTCTTTGGTGAACAACATTGATATAAAGAAAATTGAAAATTTTTAATCAGTATTATAACTCAATTGATCCTCACTACTCTACATCGGTAAGAAATGAAATAAATGAGTCAAAAAAATTGGGATCTCATACTCTGGTTTCATGTTAATTGAACCTTACATAAATGAACCATCAAAATTTAGACATATTCCTAAATTTCCAAGCAGAGAAAACCATCACCTGGTGGATAAAATCATTCCTCGAATTAAAGACCAAAGAAAGGATAGTCATATGCTATTTTTACCCCCATTGAATTGCATGTGAAACAACAAGGAAGGGATGAAATAATCCAATGAATCATCATTCCTCCCAAAGGAGATTTTTTTCTAAAATCACTTTGAAGTTGAGAAACTATGATGGCCACCATCAGACTATGGGTAGTATACTGCAACTGTATAGCTTTACACAAATAAATGTAGTGCTTCATGGGAGGGAAACCATGTTTTCGTTTACTTTTATGAAGTTTTAATTTCATTTTAGTTTTTATTAGATGATTAATGATTTTTATTTTTTAGGTAACATCCCACAATCCTAGAACCACATCAACTTCCATCAGATCCAAAGTAGACCCACCACAGGATGGAGATGGCAACCCACCAAATCCAAACTAGGGGGTACCTTTTTCCCTTTAACTCTCTATATCTCTTCCTCTCTCTCACTCTTTCATCTTCTTCCCCTATCTTTCATTTTTTACCACTTTCTTTAACACTCCCTTTCTTTTTCTCTTTTTCTTTTGTGTGGGGGTGTCTTTATTAAAAACCAAAAAAAAACAAAACAAAAAAAAAAACAAATCATAAGAAAAAAATATAAAAAAAATACAGAGTCATGCTTAGTCACCTTCGAATTTTCAAATTTCGTCCAACCATTTTGGGGGAGTTAAAACACATGGTTTCATCTCAAAAATTTTGTATTTTCATCAATACATTGGATAAAGAATTTGGATTCAAAACCAAAAAAAATTTATGGCTCAATTTTTTTATTTGGAAAATGATTTTCTACAACCGTGAGGAAAACCATTTTCTTTCATGCCAAGCCCACCTTTGTCCATCTTTTAAAAATGTGTGTTTCTCACCCCCATTTGTGAGTCTTGAGTTTATGGCCTTCGAGCTGAATTTACTACTTTATTGTGCATTAATATGATACAGGGATTTTCCGAACCACATGAGAATCACAATAGCCAAATAACCTCCCATTTCCCTTAAATTAATCCTCCTTTTGAAAGCCCCTTTGATCTTATGAAAACCATGTCTTTGATAGCCACATTACAAGACCAATACCTTTTCCCACCAAATATCAACATGGATTTTCATTGAATAATTTTTTTGAAATTTATGTGTGGGGGATTGGATTTCATTTTGGGAACCCATTTTTTGATTTCACCATGTTTTCATATATTTGAGAGAAAGAATCCATTTTAGTGTGGGGGATAGGTTGTCCATTAGTGGGGTTTGGGAATGTATATATTCTTATGACATATTGTTGACATTTTATTAACAAGTGTTCAAGAAAAAAAATTAATCAAAAATTAAACAAAAATAAAAAAAACAATTGGGTTGTGTCTTAGGAAGGTCAAAAATCACTATTTCTCGGCCTTTGATATTGTTATAACTATTAAAATTAGTGTCGTGATGAGATCAATCATGGGTTGGGATATGAGTGTGATATTTGATTAAATTTTAAATTCTGAAATAATGAAAAAAATAGAAAACAATAACACTTTCATTATATTATTATGTCATTGGAAGACATTTTATTTTTTCTAAATATTTCATCTTCTCATTCCCTTCACATTTCCTTCCACTTTTGTGTCTTATTTCACATTTTCATTCCCTTGTAAATGTGTGTTTCCATTTCCTTTCATGTATTATTTCAAAAAAAATGTGCATTGGTTTTTCAACGTTAGTGTTTTACCCCTCTTCTTCTTTATCTTGGATATAATATTCCTACCGTCCCATAACCACCAAAACCCCCCTTCAAAATACCTCTTGATTATTGTGCACATTGGATAGGTATTAGAAGCTGAGTGCTCTTAAAACTCTAATATTTTCACTTTTGGATGGTGAAAGAGTGAACCTCCACAAATGAATTTTATCATCTTGAGAGGTGTGAGTTTTGAGTGTCCAAATTTTCCATTTCTAAAGTTGAGCATGAAAAAAATAAATTTTTTGGAACATTTTTTCTGTAACAATTTGAGGTGTAATTCAATATGGATTAGTGAAATAGTTTAAATCTCTCTTGATTAGAGAAAACAATATTTTAATATTTTTTAGTGGGTGAAAATAATTTTGTCATATTTTTATATTTGATTCACAAAAGGACATGCATAAGAATAAGTGTGGGGAATTGATGTTATTAATATTTTCATGACATATTATATATTCCCATTACATATTTTATATGAAATGTGCATAATTTGTGTGAAATATTAATGTTTTAATACTACGTATAATATTTAAGAATTTTTAGAAGTAGTTCAATTGAGTCAGTTTACTATTTTATTTATAACTATCACCCTACTGATCCCATTTGGGTTTTTTTTATTTTAAGGATTCCTAATTAAATAAAAAATATTTCATTAGAAGGTTTCATGTTCTACTCCTTCCATTTGAAGGCTTATATGGACCACACAAGAAGGCCTACATAATCTGTGAAGAAACTAGACCGGCCATGAAGATTTAATTTCCGGGCTAAATTAGGAAGTCCAAATTCTTTTATTCTCCTAAAACGTTCGGGGTACAATTTAAGGAGTCTTGGATAAATCCTTCAAGGCTCAAATCCAAAAACAAGGTGCCCAAATGATTCATTTAATCTCATCCCACCATTCTGGATGGGGAATAAAATCAATACAGTATTCATGACATGTATACTGATATATTCATCACATCAAGCTGAGATTTTTCAATGTGAAAGTGGTGATATATGAGGCTGACTTTTTCGAATAATGCATTCGGATATGATGGAATATTCCTATTCCAAAATCCATTCACATTTTGGCCATAGAAAAGGCATGGATTTAAATTGACTGTCTAACGTTGTTTAAAAAAACTGATATAACTTGGACTCCATAGGTCCAAATGAATCTAAATTTTTAGAGAAGTCGGCTGACATAATTTTCTACAACTTTTAAGAATGATATATCTTGAGATTCAGTTGTATGTATGTCCAAATCATTGACCCAAGTGGAGGGACAGATTGGGGATGCCAACAGTCCAGTTCCTTGGGCTATAAATATATCCCCCTCTTATCCTTCAAAAGGGATGGCATTTCAGAAAAGAGGAGCACATATTGGAACCACCAAGTCCCTTCCAAAGTCTTGGGAGGACCTTCCATAATCATGTTTTGACTTGAAATACCTTTCCTCCTCTCATTGTTTTCATTTACTTTTGTGTTCTTATTTGTTGTAATCTTGTAATTCTTTCTTTGTAATTCTATTTTAATGCATGTTTATTCTTTAATATCATTAATTATCATCCACCTTCTGTAGTTTAATATTAATGTTCTTAAAATAGTATAAATAATTTTTAATTCCCATCCCTTCTTTTTCTTTCTCATTCAATATAATGTTCGTTTTTAATTCCCTTCCTCGTTTGTGTGTGTGTTCGATGCAAAACTCTTTTCTTATCCCATTTTTTATTATCTTTATAATTTATCATCATAATCATTATGAACAGATTACTAATCATTGCAATGGCTGAGTAAGTCTCTCATTGGGGTGAGTTATAATTTCCGTATGTTAAGTGGTTGATAGCTTTTTCTCAATGAATATTCTTCTAATTAACATTGTGTATGTTGAACTTAGCATGTCATGGATTAATTACTTGGTTTGTTTAACATATAGATTCCATGGATTATTGGAACAATAAATACAATACCAAAATAAAATACTGATTGAGGTTAGAATCTTAGTTTATTTAAGTCTTGGATTAACGCTTTAACAATTAGGAATTCCAATCAACGTCATCTTGTGACATGGGTGTTAATTTAATGCAATATAAAGAAAATATCAAAGATATCACAAGGTTAACTACATAATGATGAACTAACCCCAATATTTATCAAATTTTTAAATCAAACACCAATCATTAATCACTTAATTTATGATCTACAATCAAACCCCCAATAAAAATAAAATTAACTAAAAAAAACTGAAAATTAAAAGGTATCTTCATTGAGTATTCGAACCGAGTGCTGTTATACACCTTAGCAGAGCACCGGAACCTTGACTGGTCGATAGGAGACAATCAGCCATGCATTTCAAATGGCTCCATCGCTGGGGATGGTGATTTTAGTAGTCATTAGTTTCTCTTTATTGTAAAAAAGAAAAAAACATTAAAAAACAATTAAAAACACACAATGAAAACCCTGCCTTCTCATAAAAATCATAAACGGAAAACAAAAAGAAAAAAAATTCTCTTCATCTTTCTTCCAAATCACACAGATTTCTCTGTAGCCTCCAAAACAATCCCTTGGAGTTTTTTTACCCTGAAATTGAGCGAACACTTCGCCAACTAAGGACGAATTTAAGAGATAATCAAATAATTCAAGGACTAGTCCTTGTCCAACCAGTTGAATTAGATATGGCCAATCCTACGGAACACACACTTAAAGAACTCATTGCCCCTGATATGAATTACCATCCTCCTGGTATTAAATATCCAAACATAGAGGCTCACATCAAACTCAAATCGGGTTTGATTCATCTTCTTCCTCATTTCCACTGGGTAGCCAGTGAGGATCCACATCTCCACCTTAAAGAGTTCCAAGTAGTGTGCTCTACCATAAAGCCACATGGGGTTTCTGAGGAACAAATAAAACTTTGAGCATTCCCTTTATCCCTAGCTGACTCCATCAAGTCATGGATACTACATCCCTCATAGTTCCATAACCACATGGAATGACATGAAGCGACTCTTCTTATATAAATTATTTCCTACTTCTCGTACTATTTCTATCCGAAAGGAAATGAGTGGTGTCCATTAGTTCCCATGTGGATCACTCCATGAGTACTGGTATAGGTTCAAAAAGATTATTACAACCTTCCCACACAACAAAATCTCTGACCAACTATTGATCCAATACTTCTATGAGGGGTTATTGGATATGGAGAGAACTCTAATTGATGTCGCAAGTGGTGTCCTCTTGTTGATAAAACTCCCACAGCTACAAAAGATCTTATAACTAACCTGGCTGAAAACACACAACAATTAAATACTCGAGCACATGCTCAAGTCAAACAAGTCTAATACAATAAATCCATAGAGCTGAACAAGATAACCGAGTAGATGAGTGAACTTACAGGTCTTGTGCGACAAATAGTTTTTGCATCCAAATCCCAACCCTCATCTTCCCACAATCAATGTTTCATGGACCATTCAAAAACTATAGAATCTGCAACTCTACATCTAATCCAACTAACACATGTACACAACATCAAGAAGATCAATCTGATACATATGGGCCAATGGAGATCAATGTAGCATATACTTAGTGGAACCCCAACCCTCAACAATCAGGTCAGTTTGTTAGAATCTTCAACTAACCTCACTCTAAGCCCTTCTCTTCTTCCTATAACCAAGGCCTGAGGTATGGTAATTCTGTATCTCATCACCCTCAATTCCCTCATTAAAAACAAAACTAGTTCCAATATGGTCATGGTGTTGGTAACATCCAACAACCTTATTCTCTTATTCCTCAACCTCAAAGAAACAATCCTCCTCCAGGCTTCCACTATCATAGTGATCCTTCTAAATTCCCAAACCAATACAATCGCTTTCCCAAAAAAAATCAATGCAATAGCAATCCGGTAAAAGCCTCTTCTTCAAAGAAACCATGGGAAAGTGTTTTTTAGGACCATGACTCATTCACCCGTTCCAGTCTTAAGAAAATTGAAACCCATATTTTTTCAACTTGCATCTCATCTGAGCCAGCAACGACAATCAAATTCTTCCCAATTCTCATCTCACCCATTACCCAACCCCAAGGGTATTGTATGTGCAACTGTACTTAGATCAGGAAAGAAAATTTCTATCCCTTATGTTGAGTTATCCATCCCACCTTTGAATGTTGACCTAGAAAATGAAATGAAAAAGAAATATGAAAAGGAACATGAAGCCATTCCCTCACCACCTTCCATTCCACTTCAGAATCTAATTACTTTTCCTCAAGCCATTTCTAAGACAATGAAGTTCTTTGATCATGATCCTTAAATGCTCGACATTTTTAGACATGTTGAAATGAAAATTCCCCTATTAGATTCCATAAAAAATCCCTATGTATTCCAAGTTTTTTAAGGAACTTTGCACCTACAAGAGGCAACTTAGGACCTTAGAAAATGTTTCCACCCAGAAGTTCATACTCATTAAGTGCAAAGATCCTAGAAAGATTATGGTTCCATGCCAAATTGGAAGTTACAACCTCCATGATACACTCATATACCTTGGTGCCTCAATTAATTTCATGCCCAAATCCATCTTCTCCAACATTGGTCTGGTCCCTTGCACCCAATGAGTGTTTTTATTCAATTGGCTAATCGAAACACTGCTAGTCATAAGGGTATAATTGAGGATGTCCTTGTCCGAGTCAATGATCTTATCCTCAGAGCTGACTTCTATGTCCCGACATGGAAGGTGAAAAAAATTCTTTCCAATCTCCTCTTATTTTAGGATGACCATTCCTCATGACATTTAAAACCAAAATTGATATCCATGCGGTCATCTTTTCCAAGAATTTTTCTGACCAACTGGTCATGTTAAATATTTTTCAATCCATTCGATACCCATCAGAGAACGAATCTTCATTCTCTATCTATTCTTCTGAAACTCTCTCTGAGAGTGTGTTGAATCCCAATCCATCATGTCCTTCTTGTTATACTGATAGAGGATTTTGTGAATATTGCATCCTCATTAACCAAGTCATAAATGGAGAAGTTGATGTTGACATTACAAATTAAAACTCCATTGATATAAAGGATCTTGAAAAAATATTAGAATCTCATATTTCCTCTGAACTCTACTTCTCCAGCTTGGATTATAGTGTGGAAAATGAACTAGAATGCTCATTTGTTGGTTTAGATCAGTTTATCCAACATTCAACATTTTCTATCTGAGATTCTAAGAATTCTGTTATATGTGTGGATGCCCCTAAAAAAATGTGTTTGTCTTATCCTAATGATAGTGAAGGTTGTGTGATTTGTTCCCTAATTAAGAAAGTGATCATTGGTGAGGTTTAAATTGACCATTCTTTGGCGAACAACATTAATATAATGGATATTGAAAATTTTATTTAGTCTTATGACTCCACTGATCCTCATTACACTACATCAAAAAGTGATGAAATAAATGAGTTAAAAACAATTGGGATCTCCTACTCTGGTTTCATGTTATCTGAACCATACATAAATGAACTATTAGAATTTAGACATCTTCCTGAATTTCCAAGTAGATAAAACCATCACCCGGTGGATAAAATCATTCCTCACATTGAAGTCCAAAGGGAGGATAGTAACATGTTATTTCCTCCCCCATTAAATTACAAGCGAAAAAAACAAAGGATGAAATTATCCAATGAATCATCTGGCCTACCAAAAGAGATGTTTTTTTGGATACACTATGGAGTTTAGAAAATAATGTGGCAACCATCAGACTATGGTAGTCCAATGCAACTGTCTAGCTGTAGACAAATAAATGTAGTGCTTTTTGGGAGGAAGCCCCAGTTTTTGTTTACTTTTCTGAAATTTTAATTTCTTTTTAGTTTTTCATTAGATGAATAATTATTTTTCTTTTTTAGGTAACATCCCACAATTCCAGAACCACATCGACTTCCATAGGATCCACAGTAGACCCACCATTGGATGGACATAGAAACCCACCAAATCCAAATGAAGGGGAACCTCTTTACCTTTAACTCTCTCTCTATCTCTTCCTCTCTCTCACTATTTCTTCTTCTTTCCCTCTCTTTAATTTTTTACCACTTCTTTTATCAAATCATTTCTTTTTATCTTTCTCTTTTGTGTGGGTGTTTCTTTATTGAAAACCAAAAACACGTAAAAAACAAAAATAAACATCATAACAAAAAATAAATTCATGATTACTCACCTTCCAATTTTCAAATTTTTTCCAACCATTTTGGGGATTTAAAATACATGGTTTTATCTCCAAAATTTTTTATCTTCATCATGACTTTGGATAAAGAATTGTTTGTCAAAACCAACAAATTTTGAATGATCAATTTTTTATTTGGAAAATGATTTTCCTTAATAGTGTCGAAATCTTTTTGCTTTCATTCCAAGGCCACCTGTGGCCATTATTTAAAAATGTGTTTTTTTCACCCCCATTTGTGAGTCTTGAGTTTGTGGACCATCGAGCTGAATTTCCTACTTTAGTGTGCATTAATATGATAGAGGCATTTCCTAAACCACATGAGAATCACAATAGCCAAATAGAATCTCATTTCCCTAACATTAATCCTCTTTTTTAAATACCCTTTGAGCCTATGAAAAAATTATCTTTGAAAGCCACAATACAAGCCCAATGCCTTTTCCTACCTAATATCAACATGGATTTTCATTAATAATTTTTTTGAAATTTAATTGTGCGGGGAAAGGATTTCATTTTGGGTACCCTTTTTTTGAGTTTACCATGTTATCATATGCTTAAGGGAAAGAATCCATTTCAGTGTGGGGGGAATTTTTTCCATTATTGGGGTTTGGGAATGCATATATGCTTATGAAAAATTGTTCAAATTTTAATGACAAGTTTTCAAGAAAAAAAATTCAAAAATGAAAAAAATAAAAAAAAATTGGGTTCTGTCTTAGGTGGGTCAAAAATCACTATTTATTAGACTTTGATCATGTTACAAATATTACAATTAGTGTCGTGAGTAGATCAATCATGGGTTGGATATGAGTGTGATATCTGTTTCAAGTTCAACTTTCAAAAAAAAAATAAAAAAAGGCAAAAAGAATAGTTGCATTATACTCTTATGTCATTTGGAGAAGTTTTGTGTTTTTTATATATTCCATATTCTCATTCCCTTCGTATTTCTTTCCACTTTTGTGTCTTATTTCACAATTTCATTCCCTCATAAATATGTGTTTCCATATCCTTTCATGTCTCATTTCAATAAAAATGTGCATTTCTTTTTCTAATTTGGTGTTTTACCCCTCTTCTTCTCTCTCTTGGTCATTATATTTCAACCATCCCATAGCCACAGAAAAAACCCATTCAAACAACCTCTTGATTCTTGTACACTTTGGATAGGAATTGGAATCTTAGAGATCTTAAAAACTCTAAGATTTTAACTTTTGGGTGGTGAATGAGTGAACCTCCACAAATAAATTTTATCATCTTCAGTGGTGTGAGTTTTGAGTGTCCACATTTTCCATTTCTAAATTTGAGCATGAAAAAAAGAGTTTTTTTGGAACATTTTTTTTGTAAAAATATGAGGTGTAATTCAATATGGATGAGTGAAATACTCTAATCCTCCCCTGATTGGAGAGAACAAAATTTTAATATTTATTGTGAGTGAAAATGATTTTATCATGTTTTTATATTTGTTGCACATGAGGACATGTACAAGACTAAGTGTGGGGGTGTTGATGTTATTAATATTTTCATAAATTATTATATACTCCCTTTACATATTTTATATGAAATCTGCATAATTTGTGTGAAATATTAATGTTTTAATATTATGTAAAATTCATGAGAGTTTTTAGAAGTAGTCCAATTGAGTCAGTTTACTATTTAATTTATAACTATCACCCTATTGATCCAAATTGTGTTGTTCGTGATCTTTAGGATTCCTAATTCAATAAAAAACATTTAATTATAAGGAATCATTGGCCAATTATTCCATTTGAAGGCCCATATGGACCACATAAGTAGGCCTACAGAATCAATGATGAAACTGGACCAGCCATGAAGATTTAATTGTTGGGCTCAATTAGAAAGTCCAAATTCTTTTGTTCTCCTCCAAAGTTCTGGGTACAATGTAAGGAGTCTTGTATAAAAATTTCAATTCCCAAATCCAAATATAATATTCCCAAATGATTCATTTAAACTCATCCCCCCATTCTGTCTGGGGAATAAAATCATTACAGTATTCATGACATGTCTCCTGATCTAGTCATCACATCCAGTTGATATTTTGAAGTGTGTAATAAGTGATATATGCGCCCAATTTGTTTCAAGAAAACATTCAGATATGAAGGCCTATTCTTATTCCAAAATCCATTCACATTTTGGACATTGAAAAGGCATGTATTTAAATGGACAGTTTAAATTTGTTTAACCAAACCAATATAAATTTGGATACACATGTCCAAATGAGTCCAAATTTTTAGATCATTCGGCCAACATTATTATCTAAAACTTTTAAGAATTTGATATTTCGATATTCGGCTGTCTGTATGTCCAAATCATTGATCCAAGTGGAGGGTTAGATTGGGAATGCCAACAGTCCACTTCCTTGGGCTATAAATATATCCCCCTCCTCTCATTCAAAATGGATGTAATTTTAAAAAGATAAAAGCACATATTGTAACCATAAAATCCTTGAAAAAGGATTGGGAGGACCATACATACTCATGGTTTAACATGAATTTCCTTTCCCCCACTCATTGTTTTCATTTACTTTTGTGTTCTTCTTTGTTGTAATATTGTAAGTCTTTCTTTGTAATTCTGTTTTAATGAAATTTTATTCTTTAATATCTCTTATTCTCATCCACCTTATGTATTTTAATATTAGTGTTCTTAAAATAGTTTAAATACAGTTTAATTCTCTTCCTTTCTTTTGATTTCTCATTCAATCTAATGTTTGTATTTAATTCCCTTCATCATTTGTGTGTGTGTTCAACGCAAAACTCTTTTCCTATCCTTTTTTTCTTATCTTATTAATTTATCATCATAATAATTATAACAATATTACTAATAATTTCAATTTATATGTAAATATCTCATTGGGGTGAGTTATAATTTAGGTGTGTTAAGTGATTGAGAAGTTTTTCTCGATTAATATTCTTCTAATTAACATTGTATATGTTGAACTTACCATGTCACAGACTAATTACTTGTTTTTTTAACATATGGATTCCATGGATTATTGGATCCATAAATAAACTACCAAAATTATGTTCTGATTGAGGTTATAATCCAATTATGTTAAGGCTTGGATTAAAGATTTAACACTTAGAAATTCTAATCAACGTCAACTTGTGAGACGAGTGTTAATTTAATGCAATATAAAGAAAATCTCAAGGATATCACAAGAATAACTACCAAATGATAAACTCACCCTAATATTTATCAAATTGTTAATTAAAAAACCAATCATAAATCATTTCATTTAATCTATGAAAAAATACCCCAAAATCAAAATAAAATTAACTAAAAACAACCGACTATTAAAAGGTATCATCACAGAAGATTTAACCCAAGTGCTTCTATACACATTAGCAAAGAACCAGAACCTTGACCGGTCGATAGGAGACAATCGGTCATGCTTTTCAATAATCGTTATTTTTGTTTATTGTTTTATTTGGGCGTAGGATTATGGATCTAGGTGAAATTATGTATCCTGTATGGTTAGGAATCATGATACACATTGTTTTTTAATTTTTCATGCAATTTAATATCATGTGGGGAGAATGAATGTGGATTAATGTGAATTGGTGTGGACATGATGGTTGGGACCAATGATAAAATCATGGGAATCTCTACATATCCCATGGGGATGAGAATCAAACCACACATACATCTTGGAGGATCGCCAATTTAATATTGTGCAGCAGGGACATTAATCATGCAGTTTATCAGCATGTAGTGATGACTTATGAGATTCCTTTTATGATCTTGTACTCAAGTCCATAATGGATCCTTTGAATAACTCTATGCATTTCCTATGAGAGAAATAACCTACCATAATTCATAAGCTCAGATGATCTATTCTTGGTGTGAGAAGCACGAAGTAGTATGGGTTCCCCTAAAATGCAGAGATAAATGAGGGATATAACATATGAATTTTGTATGATGTAGTGGATATACCAAGATATATGATCAATGAATCCCTAAATATCACATTGTTAATGAGAATAAAGTCATATATAGTTCAGGAGAAACTATATAGTTTAATTTATGGATGTAAAGACATGGATTACCCCACATGAAAGGGAAGGGGAGTTGTAGATCTGTGACATTCTATGTCATGTGGTAAGGACACGGGTCATGCGGTTTGATGTTGTAAAATATGGAAGGACTCTATATGGATTAACATAATGTGGTTAGAAAGAAATTTTCAATGCAATTTAATGTCATGCAGTGAGGACAAGATCTTACATGTAGTGTAACATCATGTAACGGGGATGAATGGAGGGGCATACTCTGATTTGAATGAATGTTTTTTAACATATTATTCAAATAATTTCTTTAGTAATATCACATTGGTGGTTGGTGTAACATGCTCTCCATACATGATGTCCACTGAATAGGCCTGATTATGTTATACCTTGTGTATAATATAGGGTCCCTCCAACATGGCCTCCAATTTCATAGGATTCTTTCCTGGTATCATTGGGGTTCTCTGAGACAACCCCAGTTCTCCTGAAAGGACTGAGAGGAGTCGAAACATTTTATTGATAGATCATGAAATATTATTCTAGTGGACTTTAAGGTTGTAAAAAATGCACACACTCTTCTCATCTATCCATTCCTACTCATCAAGTTTTTTCTATGATTGTTCATCATCTATGTGCTATCCACAAATGGCTATTCGGAGTGAGGGTAGTTGGACCTCTCTAGGAAACTCTACCTCATTCATGTACACCAGTGAGTATGGTGATTCTTTTGTAGTCGTACGTGTGGTGGTACTGTAGTCCCATAAATCAGGGTGGAGTTTATATAGACAATACTTCTGAACCTTGGTCACCATCTTTTGGAGTATGCTTGATAAGGTATTATTGAAATCCTCTAACCATTTTCTACTACATGATAGTAGGACAAGTGATGGGGCTCAATGTTGTACTCCTGGTAATGATTCTTCAACTCTATGGAATAGGAGTTGGTGTTGTTGTCTGTTAATATTGTTTGAGGGACTCTGAACCAGGTGATGATATGATATTTCAAGAAGTTGTTGATATTCTTCCTCTGGAATTCCTTGAGCGTTTTTGCATCATCCCACTTGGAATAGTTTATTGTATCGTTAGAGAGGTACTTAAACTACCTAGCTATGGCTGGGGGATATATCCCCACAACATACATCCCCCAAAATAGGAAATGGCCGAGAATATCTACGGTATTCAGCAATTCTAGGGGCAAATGGATTAATTTTTCATAAATCATTAATGGATGAAATTTCTTGTTTAATTCAACATATTCCCAAATCATTGTTTTCTAGTAATATCCTATCTTCTTGATTTGGTTGGAGATTTTGGTTCTAGATTTTTTGGTACCACAAGAGCATGCACAAACATCCTCTATGACGGTGAGAACATCTCCTTCTGCTATTTACTTGAGGAGAATTCCCTCAAATCCATTATTATAGAGTATTTTTTCTCATTTTGGTCATCCTATAGAGTGATATTTTATGTATGGTGCTGAATATGTCTCCTTCTGGAATGATCTACTGCGAGAGTCTCATCTGAATGATAGTCGATTATGGGCTAAATCCATCCAATGATGGTCATTTGTTCATAACTCTTTGGGGATATGCTGACCTAGTTGATCTCTTCCATACCACATATAGTAATAGATGACACCATTATTATATGTGTAATATGGGAGTTTGGTTACTCCTAATCAGGGTCAGCCATGATGGAAGCTGCATTGTCCAATGCGTTAACACATGCATTCTGGGATTGGGAGAAATAATGCAATGTGGTATCAAAGAGGAATTCCACCAGTATTCCCCTAAAATAGCCTATGAGGGGTTCTAGTACCTCTTTTTTATGTCATATTCACCTTTCACCAACTTTTTCACTATCTCTAAATCCCATTTTACGTTTAGGAAGGCTATGTGCGTCTATATGGATAGTTCCAATCCAGCTATGAGGGCTTTGTATTCTACCTTATTATTTTTGTAACCTTCAGACAGTGAGAAAGAGTAGTGAGAAATATCTCTATCCATGGAGACAAATTCAAAGCCTATACTAACATGGTTGTGTTTCGGGTTCTTTATTATGGTACCGATAAGACTTCATGAGGTTCCATAAATGTACATGTCCCATGTTTGGGAAGTTTTATCCGAATAAAGACCTCTTCATTGGGGATATCGGTGTCTTTAATTGTTTTTTCTGATGTAGGGTGTTCTGTGAAGAAATTTTCCAAGGATTTCCCTTTCACTTAATCCTGAAAAACAAACTACATGTCATATTTCTAAAGAATCTCATAAAGCCTAGTTCTCAATAAACATGGGGAGGACAAGGATGTACTTGAGAGGATCGACACGTGTGACCATGTGTTCCTTGTGTTCCTACAAGTAGTGCATAAACGTTTTCACTACAATGATTAGTGTGAGGAAGTACTTCATAACTTCACAGAATCGAGTCTCAGTACCTAGAATATTCTGTCTGAGGTAGTAGAGACTATTATTTCTTCTTGCATCATTCTTCTAAGCTATAAGGAAACCAAATTATCATTCCATGGAATCCTCATATAAGATGACTGGCATACCTTACACTGGGTTCATGAGAACCAGTGGACATAGTAGTTACTACTTGAGACTCTCGAAAGATTTCTGACATTCATCGACCCATTGGTAGTTGAATCTCTTCTTCATTGGCCTGGTGAAGTGGGGAGCCATTTTTTCTAGGTTTTCTATGAATTACTGAATGTAGGTGATGTGACCTTGGAGTCCCCTTAGTTCTTTCTGATTCCTATGGGTGACATTTCCAAAATTAGTATAGTATTCTACGGGTCAGTCTCATTAGCATTGTGGCATACCACAAAGGCAAGGATCATGGCTGATGATACCCCGAATGAACATTTTAGAATATTTATCTTTAGACTATGTTGTCATAGCTTGCCGGAAATTTCTCATAGATCCGTGGAGTGATCACATCACTGTCATAATTTAACAACCAGATCATCGACATAACACTCACCTATCCTTTCCAATAATGGCTTAATTTTGTGATTCATGGTGAGTTGATATGTGGTGTTTGCATTCTTTAATCAACATGGAATGACCTGGTAGTAGAAGATCCCTTGAGGTTATCTGAAGTCAGTGGTTTCTTCATCCTCAGGGGTCATCTTGATTTAATTATACCCTGAGTACCCATCCATGAAAGAAATTGAATGGAAACTAGTAGTTTCATTGATCAAGAGTTCTATAAATAGTAAAGTGAAATTTTTATTTGGGAAATTCTGATTAAGTTCTCTGAAGTCAATGCCAACCCAAATATACTAATTCTTTTTCTTGAAGGGGATGATGTGGGAAATCTATCTTAGGTATTTCACTTCTTGTAAAAAGTTATATTTGTTCAAATTATCAAATTTTGACTCTACATTAGTGCCATGATATGGGTGTATTCTCCTGGATGCTTCATTGAAGCCCCAATTATCATTGAGAAACCATTGATGATGTGTACCACATATAGATTCTATCCAGCCATTTATGTGTAATTCCAGGAGAAAAAAAATTGGTTCTGCTTTAGAAATGAAATATACATATCTTGATATTCGAGAGGCTTGTCGGCACTAATCATGGTATGTTGATGGACTTCTTATGTCCCCAAATTTATCATCCTAATCACATCTATGGTATTAGAGACTCCTTCCTCAAATTCCGGAGGGGTGTTTCTGAGAGCATCCTCATCCATTTCCAAGTCAATGGATATGTATTCATGAAACTATTGTTGTATACATGCCTCAATATCAATATTAGGGTTTGGGAGGCCATTAAAAGAGATATCACCATCCCCTTCTATCTGAGATATTGTAGAGAGATGTTGGAGATAATTTTTTCTAATGAAAGGAGAGGTTTAGACCTATGGGATCAGATATTATACCTCGGTTGTGTTTATGGGAGCACATATTCATCATCGATCATACATTCAGGATTGATAGGGGAGGTTACAAATCTGTTACGATTTGTAACCTTTATATCATCACCTTACATCTGTTACATTCCCCCCTTCTTATAGAAATATTCATTATCATATATGGATCTACAAGCCTTGAATGGGGAGATGTCACCATGTATTATGTCGACCATTCCATTGATGTTGTACTTCAGACACTAATGGAGTTTTGACAGTTTTTCTAGGTTGCTATGGAGAGACGACCTTTGAGCATGACATTATATGCGATATCTTGTTGGATAACCATGAAATCGACATTAAATTTTATCTCCCAAAATTAGTCTTCAAGTTTGATCTTCCCTAGGGGTATCTTCTCGTGGTATTCATATCCCTGGATGGTCAGTTTTTTAGGGGATAAGTCCCCATCACTATACCCTAGTTGTTGGATGGTTTAGACTTGGATATGATTGATCCCTAGTCCATTATCAATTTGTACCTGTTGGAAATTGATATTATTGAATCTGACTAAAATGTATGAGGGTTTGAATTTCCCTTGGATGGCCTCCTCCTTATCTTGATTAGTGAATGTGATGGAAATATGGAATAATAAGGACACATTATCCACTCAATAAACCCCCGTATTTGTGACTACATTCTTGATTTCTTGTGGGCTCACAAGGGCTTAGACGAGTTCCACCCTTAGTTATTTTGAAAAAATGGAGTGCATCGAGGATTGAGATCTTGGATGGGACCACAACTAACTTCTTTATAACATCATACCTTTGTTCCATAGGTCAGTGTTTCATGATATGTGGTTACTCCTATGCTTGTGGTTTAGAAGCTATAGATTCTAAGTCAAATGGACCCAATTATTGTGCCAAGGTTAATAGAATATCAGTTTCCAGTAGTGCAATTTGTCCAAGTCTTCCCTGTTGTCAGTGTTGATCATATTGGATTCCCTCAAGGGATTCATGAATGACAATAGGATATGGATAACTGCGAGAGGGCTCTGGGTCACCTCATCTCCTCCTATGAGCTTGTTGGAGTGTATGAACTTGAGTCTCGACTACATATATGTCCTCCATGGGTACATGACTAGAACAATGAGTCTGATCACATTTGAACTACCCCTATATACTCGACTTTAGTGCATGCATCCTACCATACATTAGTTATATATGGGAAAAGAACATTTTGGGGAATACTCATCATTAGAGAAGGTGTATTTCATTTGTTTTGTGTTGAAAAATAAAATTTGATCCCCTCATCTAGTGAGTATTATATTTTGCGGGATGGTTCCCGTCTTATCGACGTCATAGGAATGAAATAAGTAAGGTTTGATGCCAAATATGGAGGAGAATATGTATCTTTATCCTCTATTGTATTTTGATCTTGGTGGTCATTTCCACCTTTGAGAGGCACATTTGATGCCTCTTTATAGCGTGGTAGAGCTTCTACTGGCCTGTGCATTTGTTCCCTCCGAGTGGCATGGGATCCATCAACTGTTTTCCAAACCATCATGTTGTCGAGTTTTCATTCATGTATGGTCAGGAACTTTTTCCAATATTCCTCTCATTCTATTTGGTTCATGGTTATACAAGCCACCTGATATTGGGAATTATCCATCACCACTTATCTTGAAATGATCATTCCTTGAAGGATGTTGTTGAAAGTGAAACAATTTTGGATATTATGACCCATCCTTATGTGGAAAGGGTAGTAATCGAGAAGGTTAGTGAGGTTGACCTCATTTTGATTCCTTGGTTGTGTAATCATGAGAAGGTTATTATCTGTGGATACCAAGAAATATTTGGTGACCTATTAATTCCAGATAATGTATACCTTATTCATTCATTCATTAAATCTCATATGAACCTATTCTCATTTTTCTTCTAGAAAAGGGTGATTCTATGGTTTTCCCCACTCTATATGAGGTTCTAGGTGGTTTTGGGAATTCTTTGTCATCTTGGAAGGTGGCTCTACTTGATTGATAGTGATAGATTTAAATTCCATCTTAGATGGCCTTTTTTTCTTTACCGTATGCAAGAGTTGAGCTTTGGATCAGGTTTGCTAAATAGAATTCTCCAAATGTTGGATTTTTTCATCAAATTAATGGAATCCTCCATGATTAATCATTATAATAAAGGGTTTATACATATCATCCATAATATTTTTTGTATAGATATCTAGCAGTTGCTGTTACAAGAGAGGGATGTTGAGTGAGTAGGTCAAACCCTTCAAACTTGCAATGAAATTATACACCCTGTCATTTTCATGTTGTTTGAAGTTGGTTAGGTTGTTGATTAGTTTCTTAATCATTGTAGAACTGAATGGGGAAAAATGATCATGTATTTATTCCCATCCTGATATAGATATTTTTTCCTGAATGCAATATCAATTGAAGGATTTCCCGATCCGAGTCTTTACACAACTCCTCGTCTTGGTTGTCTCCTATTGATCTCGAGGGTCCATCATTGGTCAGCATCGAGACATAAAGTGTTTGAGATGTTTCATAGGGTCAAATGTGCCTTCAAATTTGTAGAAGTTAGTATTTACAATGTTGGGTGGAGATGGGATATCATTGACCCATTCAGGATATGAATTCATTTTTGGTTTCACAGGTGTGTTCCTCCCTTCCATGTCTTCCATTCAAGTATATAGGGAATTGATGAAATTAAGAATATCTAGGGGAACTAAATCATGGACTGTCTCCCAACAATGGGGATCCAAAAGGGGTTGCAGATATGGACTTGTTCTTTTTCACTTATTGAGATTCAATTCGTCCCAATATTGAACGGTTATCCTGACAGGTGATAGACTATTGCTGCAATGGAGGGAAGTCAAGATAATTATGGAGCTCATCATGTATCTGCGCCTGCTACCTAGACCCATAGACAATATAATATTCAAAATCTACACTTGATGATGGATCGACTGTGGGAGGGGGAACATTTGACTCTACTTATAGATAATACCCCATTAGAATATTGACCCTAATAAACTCCTCATTATGTTGCTGAAGAGCTTGTATATAACTCTCATATTTTGATAATGGGTCAACTATGGAAATAAACCCATTACTCATGGGAGGTGATTGTTATGTGTCTAAAGCATTCCTCTTGGCTTCATTTTGATTGGGCGGTGGAATATTGATATTCAAAATTTCCATGTATTGGAACTGTCTCTGGTTCTTTCTGTGTCTTGATTCATTCAATGCATTCAAGTCACCCTCCTCCTGAGGTATGTTTTCCATTTCATGAGATTATATATTTTCATAACAATTAGTATCTACCATGTTGATAGTGATGGCATTAACAGTGTCATATTGGGAAATGGTGTTCATGCCATTACTTTCAAAACAAGATGATGATTCTAAAAAGATTCCATTGAGGTTGTTATTCGAAACCTTGTCTGTAAAGGTCCATTTTGTCTTGCAACAGCAGTAGGGATTAACCATTCTAAATGTGCATTTCTCCTGCTTTGGTATATGAATAGTTATCCTAAGGGAGTTTCTGGTTGGGGTTTATGAATGGGCCCCAACCAATAGGGGTGTGTCTCAGGGTAGGTGGGTTGCTAACTTTTTTTTATTTCTCCCAATCTAGAGAAGATTGATTCCCTCTATGGGGGTCATGATGATGAAAATTACCCTAGACCTATGGGGTGGTAGTCATTATGAGCCATAGTTGGAACTGATTGGTCCCATTTTTAGGGATCCAATGCCTCATGTTAGGGATTTGACGACTCCGGTGATGGAGATGAACATATAAATTACCATAACCTAGCAGGGTGGGGTTGTTATAGGGTCTCCAATGATGTTTTCAGGGTCATCTGAGGTTAAAATGAACCTGGTGATGATGATTGAGATATTAATTTCCCATGCCGAGTGGGTTGGGGTTTACTTGCAGTTGTTGTTGATGTGTCCCAAATTCTCTTAGGAATTGACAATCCAAGAGGTGGATATGGTGGTCTATATAACCCTAGGCCATCTGGTTAGGTCTTCCCCTAGATGGAAAATACCATTGCTCCCATAGCAGCTGACCTGATGTTGCACAATTGTGATCGCGTAGGAGCTGGGTGTGATGGAAAACCGTATAGGGAATCATTTCACCCTGTATGTTTTTAGGGTGATCGCAAATTCAGTATCTATGTTTGAAATGTATTATAATTTTTTCGAGGGGCCCAGTTTGATTTCCTTTTTCCTATCATCCCTCTCTTTCCATAATGATTGGGCATTGTTGGAGAAGAGGTATTCTGTTGTAGAGACCAACTGTCTTGAGTGTTTCTTGGTGCCTTGATATTTTCAGATCCTCTATCATTTTAGGATGTTGTATCTGAAGAGATATACTATTCCAAAGGGTCATTAAAGTGTAAATCTCCATACTATCCTTATCCTCAATTCTGGATGCATGACATGAATTTTTAGATCAGTTGTCAAAGAGTCTTGATGTAACGGATGCAAGCATTTTTCATATTTGTGATGTGATTTTTCCTTTTTAGATATTAGGCCATGGGGATAACAGTCAGGTCTAGCATAAAACAAATTATATTGGTCGTCTGGAGGTGACATTCATATCCTATATATGTGAGATGCTGAGCCATAATTCATTAATGATTGGCCCATATATTCTGGTGTATATAGGGAATGAAATTATTCTCCAGCTCCACTGGTATCTCATAGTGATCGATGTCGAGGGGCCATAAAATTATGGGGAGGTTCTTTTTAGTTAAATATATCTATTTGTTCATGCTTACCCCTATTCTTAAAACATACATGCTTCCAAATGATCAGACCATAAAGGATGGATCTGATGTTCGTCAGTTGACAAGAATGGGGTGCTGCTAAAAATTGATGGGAAACCAATAAAATTAACCATATTGATTCAATTAACTTTATGCATGAAGGTTTCAAATTTGGGAACAACTCCTCTTTTAAGGGTTTCTAGGAATGGGGATGAATTCCTTGTCTTGGGGAGATATCATTGTGAGGAGATTGGCCATGGTGGAAGTTAGTAATAGAGTCCTTGTGATTCAACTCCACCCAACCATAAAAAATACTATCATAGTAATTAATTACTTATACTTCCTATTCGATTGAAGTGAATAAGGACCCTCGTGGTGTTTATAATGTCTCTCTAACATCCTCAATGAAACTAGAATTATGAATGTTAGGGATATAGTCAATGTTCTGCATCATGTTCAAAATATGTCGACCTACCTTTTTTAATTTTGCAGGGGTATGTGCCTGATGTATGATGGTGTTCAAAACTTGTATATAATTGTATAATGTGGTAGGGATATGATCCCACTACTGAGAAGCTACTAGAATATGTGAATGAAGTGTATCATTATTAAGAGGAATGTGAGCATGTCCTGAGGCATGTTTTACTCTAACAAGGTGATCCTTGGTTAGGACAGTATTTTGTTCCAAATTCTAATACTTTGGGATATTCTGATGGTGTTTCATGGCAGGAATATGAGTCTTCCCCGAGGCATGAGTCGCCCTAACATGGTTGGCCCGGTTGGATTAGTAATATGATCCTAGTCTAGATATGTCTTCCTCATCAGAATATGCAAATGGACCTCCATTAAGGGAAAAAGAATATGATCCTCTTCTTGTGTATCTCTAGAATGATGTTGGTGCAGTCATTCATCAGTAGAAGTAAGAATATATTTCTTTTGTCTGTGATCTCCTTGAGTATTCTAAACAGAGTTACTAACATCAATATAATCAGTTCATGAGGCTTTTTCTATTCTCAATTGGTAATCCTCATCCATAACGGGGATATATGCCTTATCTTGGGCCTTTGGAGTATACCATCATACTTTTTAGGTAGAAAAGTGCCTTTTCCCCATGGAATGTGCTACTCTCACCCATTTTTTCCCAATTGGAATGGGGACATGAGCTAAATCTATGGCATCTTCCTTCATTGAAATATGTCGTTAATCATCTCAGGAGGGAGCAAGAGTGTGTGATTACTCCATTACAACCAATTTTTCATAATGATCAGAGTTTTTTGATGTTAGGACTTTCGATATTGGATTATACTCATGTCCCTTAACTTTCAATAGTTTCGATATATTCCAGAGGAGTTCTACAACTTTTGCTAAAATATATTTTAATTTTACAAAAATGTGTGCAGGGATATCTGCCAATAAATTTTATGTCTCCATGATAAACTGGAAGATTACTTCTATTGAATCAAGGATATCCGTCCAATTTTTTTCTCCCTGTTCCATTAGAGTATGTTGATGAGATTCATATATGGGTGTAGGAATATGAGGCTCCCATGGACTTGCAGTGAGAATATGCCCACAGACTTGTTCAGATCAAGCAGGGATATGATCCTGCTAGCTAGTCCCTATCTAATTATACAGGTAGTAATCATTGGTGGGAGCATGAATATGCACCCTCTCATTAATATCCAACAATTTTCTCCTCTGATTAGATTTATTTTCAGCTTCTTCATGGGCGTCAAAGGGTGATGTTTATCATATAGTGCCCTAAGCAGATGACTTAGGGGTACCAGAAGAATGGTGTTAGTAACTGTGGTTAGCAGGAGCCACCCTGGTTGACTCCAGAACCTGAATGGTTACATATCTGGATTCCTAGTCCACCTTCCTCATATACAGAAGGTGGTGGTTATTGTAATCCAGGTATATGCTCTTGAGTCTGTTGGTTTTGGTGACTGGAGTCACATGTTTAGTAGCTTCCATCCCTATATGATGTGGTATTCACAACATTCATTTCTATATGACATCAAAAGTAGCCTCCATGGTCGGGATAATACTGTATCAGTGGTACTCCCAAACCATCATATTCAATACCTTCTATTGGAGTCACTATATAGGTGGGATTTTTTTGTGCTGCAAAAGTTGAAGTTGCAGAAGATTTTCCTGATCAAATTTTGTATGATGATGAAATCATCTCAAATCATCCATTCCACTTGTTTGAACATATAAAAAATAATATGGACTTATGAGAACCCTTTTAATAGAGGATCATTTGAAGAGATCATTGTTATATTATTACTTTGTTTTATAGTTTGTGCAAAACAAAGTGTTCTATCACATTATAACCCAATCATTTATCATTGGAGAGATTAAAGCCGAGTTCACTGTTTTTGTTTTTTTGGGTTTTTATATATGTGTAATGTGTAGTAGTATTTCCCTTGATGGTTTCATTGAGTGGTATTTTGTTACCTCTCTCAATCACATACATTGGGCCCTCAATTTTTTCATCTTCCCTACAATGATCAAATATTACTCTTCCATTATCAGTAGCTAGGTGCATACCTTCTTTCAAAAGGTCGGTGATCGTTTTGGTTTTCAGGCCCAACAACTCTTGGGGACTCATGTTGGATGAATGAATGGGAGGTTAGGCTCATCACACACTTTTGAGGAATTACTGCCTACTCTGGGCTCTCTTATAGATTTAAGATATGTATTCAAATCTCTTCCCAATCACTATGTGGGACTGATTACATTATAAAAATAGTTTATTGGTAAATTCTCTCTTTAGATGAAGAAGGGGGTATTGTGGAAGGATCCATCTATGTGTATCCATGGATTTTCATCTATTTCCCTAATGGGGAATAGATGATTTATGTGTTGTAACTATATGACCACATAATTTGGAATGTATTTCCATATGAGGAGGAAGTTGATATTATTAGGGAGATTGATCCATTACGAGGCATCTTACATATCATGAATGTTGTATAAATCAAGAACCATGTATTTCTTTGAGGTTCTTGGGACTTCCCCCATGGTATATATCCTTATATAAGGGGTATTCAATAATGATTCCTAATAATATGTTCTTTAATAACTCTCTAGGATCATGTGAGATATCCACAATGTGAGATACAAGGGGGATAGATGATCATCCTCACAGTGTGTATGTATGGGAATTGTGTACTGGGATAGTCCATGGGGTTTTTGGTTTAATGTTTGAGCCCTGATATTGTGTCCTACAGATCCTGAATACGGTAGGAATAAAATTCTTCCTAGTTAGGTTGATTTATAGGACTTATATACTGAGTCTTACCTATACCATAGTGATTTAGGATTCCCAATAATATGTTCATTTCATCCCCCTAAGCCTATGTGAACTACATTCGGTGGAAGAAATAAGGGGGAGCAGATGATCACCCTCATGGTGTATGGATATGGGACTTGTATTTTTGGATAGTCCTGAAGGATGTTTGTCATGGAGCTCAGGAATTGGGAATGCTTCTTATGTATCCTGGGTATGGTGGGAATTAGATTCGTTGTATTTTATATAATATTGGGTACTATACACTAAGGTTTTAGTATACCATCATAGGGGTTTATAGGGAAGATTATATCACCATTGCAACTCTCTAATCCCTTGTGAGCCATGTTGTGTTGTGAGAAACAAGGGATAGAAAGTAGTCAATGCCATTTCATTGAACAAGGTATTCATATGTTGGTACCTTATTGGATGATCAATATGGATAATGATCCTTGGAGTTAGGTAGCCAAAAAAAATCCTAAATTTGGTAGGTATCAGTGTCTTTGTAGTTCCCTTTATATTGGAGCTTACACACTGAGGCCATCCTATTGATCAGGGCATACATTATGGGGACAAGAAAACATTTTCAAATCATGGGGTGCTGTGACAGACAACTCATGACATGGCTTGACACACATATAAGGTGTTTCAAGATCTAGTGTGGAACAGTCTGAGGGGTGTCACGTATTTTGGATAACACATCTAGGAGTCACCGCGAGACCTACCTGACATGTTTGGAGGTTGTCACAAGTCTCAGATGACGTGACCATAGGGCATAACAAGAACACGATTGTCATGTTTGGATGGTTTTGCGATACTCATCTGGAATTAACGAACACTGTTATGTGAGTCCGACGATGTGTCTGCAGGACGTCAAATGTCTTGGTTGATGAACCCAGAGTGTTCGCAAGATAGAAGTGGATCCCGGGGGGCACTGTATGATGCGCCCTAACATGTCTATATGACTTCTCATGTCCCAGATGACATGTTTATGTGGTGTCACAATATCTGGGTGACATTTCCATGTTCTATCATGTGTATGTTGATGACACGTGTGAAGAAAATTAGCTGTAGCGGTCATGCATTCTTTTTAGCCTTCTACCTTTAATCTTGGTTCTAACCATTATATTGTGAATTACTTGGTTTCATTTAATTTCAGTTTATCTTGAGTTTTGCGTGATCTAGTAGGCTTGAGGAATGGTCTTCACATAAAATATCTTAGATAATTCACATGATTTATGAATGATCATGTGAAGTTATTTATTCTAATAACAAGACTACTCTAGTTGTCCACCAGTGAATAACCCATAAATAACTGTCTGGTCCCATGATCTACCATTCCGAGAAGTCCTTATGAGACATGAGTCGAATTATCTAGAGTCTCGATATCTGGTGTGCATAGCACCAATCAAGAATCCAACATGCTTAGTAGTCATCCATTTTTCATGATGGGTTGTGGAAATTATATGCAGTGCCACATCAGATACTTTCCAGTTTATGCAGAGTATCTGGCGTCAGTCCAGGTTGGATCCAGTTAAGAGGCTTGGCACCACACGGTTTCACTAGTCCATATCATGGACTGCTTCGGGCATGTCGCCTAATTTTCTATGATTGTGAGTATCTTCCTTTATCATATAATTTCAAATTATTGGATACTTGTTTAATCACTATGTCTAATTAAAGGACTTTCATGTTTCCAATTTGACATGTCTGATGGAATTCTCAAGATCCAGGTTCCTATGAGAAGACACTCGTGAGACCTTGGGTGACTTTTCATGGAGTCTCATGGGACAACACTGCCTGTGTGATGGGTGCATCACATGACTTTAATCGAATATTATTACCACTTTCCTCCTCCCTTTGTATCCCCTTTGTTTGATGTAACCAACACTGGGATTCATGTGAGATTTCATGTGTGTTGTTGAGGGTATTTCTTATATATTATGGGGATGTGTTGCACAAGAAATATGGGTTTGACGGGGGTGTGCGAACATTCCATTTCCTAAATATTATAATGGAAAGACAAAGTTATTCCAAAAAATAAGGTGGTCATGTCGCCGAGGGCTCGCGGTTCCTTACAGTTCGTTAAGGGTGTGTCATAATCTTTTAATGACCATGAACCCCTCTCACCACCTCCATTTTTATCTTCATTATTTTATTTTACAATGGGTAGGGATCGTGCGAGTTGGAATGAGTAATATCAATGATTTGTTCTCAATTTTTGGATTATGTCTCACTTGACCAATATGGGACATATGGAGAATGTGAAAGTATCCAGTGAATAGGTCTATCCAACTATCCATAGAGCATCATGTATATGTCTTAAAAATCCTTAGGACTTCTATGCAGTGAGGATGACAAGGCATAGGTTTTATGTGAGGTTTCATGACATCTCGTATATTGCTCAGGGTGCGTATCAGATGTCCTTCAAAAACCAATAACCCCTCACACATGTTCCCATTTATGTACTTTATTATATGTGTCTAAGGCTTGGTGTTCATGCAAGATTACTTATATATCAAATAGGGATTTTATTCTTAATAATGATGATTTTAAAAATGACCTTCATGACTATTGGGGGTATCTTTCATTTAATGTCATCCTTATTTATTTTCCAATTATTATTCTTGAGTTGTCAGGTGCATTCCAATGAAAAACCAGGTGGCCTAAGGGAACTCATTTGGTTATCTAGGGAGGCTTGACAAGAGTTGGAAGGTTTGTTGAAGGGGGCTATGTGGGACTAGCTGCAAGAGATTCTCCATATGTAGAGCCCTTGTTTGAGTTTGAAATAGTCACATTATTGTGATTCTATTTAAGGCTTCAATATTCTTTGACCATCAAATTCTTACATGATTTCAAAGGGAAAATAATACTCATATTCTGGTATTTTCTACTTTGTGATTTTTCCAAATCTTATTTGGTGGGCGTCAATAGTTCTTCTAAAATGTTAAACAATCATTTTATGTTTCATGATTCATATAACTATAATAATATTCTTAAAAATAATTCTAAAACATAATTCTAGAATCCCATTAAATACATAAACCATTTTTTTCAATATAGGGAATTCCATGGTCTATTGTGTAAAATAGGTAATTAATTTTCATTATCAATTAAAATACATCATAATGGTTTTAAAATAATGTGTGAATCATCCTTAGTATATCCCTAGGTATTGTCAAACCAAGTGTGCAATAAATCCTTTTTTCATGTACCAGGTTACACTCGAGTCATGACTGAAGCACCTTTTTAGAGTTGTTACCCCTAGGTATATTTGTGAAAGAGACACATCTACTTATAGTATCCAAACAATAATTTATTTCTAGGAAGACTCAAATAATATCTACCTTAAAAATATTATAGGATGTTCATCTAAACATGACATCAAATTCTACCTTAGGTTTATGTTCTATGGTCTATGTTTCTCTAAATCTAGTTCTCAAGTATTCTACTAACTTTCTCTTATACCAACTATATCAACCCAACCACAAAAATCCTAGAGCTAGTGGTTAATACCATTAAATTATAATGATTACATAGAATCAAATCCAAAAGGATTTAAGAGTTTAGTAGTCCTGGTAAACCATCTAAATACAAGAGTCTTACATTATAACTTAATAAAAAAATTACATAATAGTTTTTTTTTCATTTCAAGGATAATAATTTTGTTCCATCAAGTGTATCCTTGTATAAAATTCTCAATACAATTCTGCATGACTCGGGGAAATGAAACATAATAAAGATGAGCTCAAACGCTTACAAAATGTAAATAAAGATAAAGCGATAATGAATCGAGGAGAATAATCAATATGGAAAGGTAATAACTAAAGAAACATTCTATTAAATAAATAAATTGAGAAGGAAGTGTTTAAATATGATGGTAAGGTAAATAAATTGAAACACATTATATTAAAGTAGCAATATAGATAAAAATCAATATAGAAAAGTAATAAATTGAAAAAACATTCCATTTAATATATAAATTTATAATGGAATCCATCATTAGGCTTTGATATATTGAAAATATCATGGATAATAAATAATGAATCATAATTAAGGAAATTATTAATTATTGGAAGTCGTGTTTTAAACACATGAAATGTTATACCATTAATACCATTTTCATGAAAGTCTAAAACTACATGAAGATACTTTTTTAATATGAGTAACTAATTTTTCTTATGAGAACCTATCAACGCATTGAGGGGCTATATATTTTCAAGGACCCACTCATAATTGATATTTCAAATAATTCCTTATATCAAATATTTGATTTAATTTATAAATAATATGACTTATCAAATATTCACATGGAAAAAAATCAAATTTATCAATATTTATATGGGGTAGGATAACTAACAACAAGGGTTATTGTCATTAATGAATTTAGATATCATTAAAAGATAATTAATAAATTATGGATGAATAAAATATTTAAACACTCCAAAGTTTCCCATAAACTATGAAAGATTTATATCTTAAAGGAAATGTTGTGGGCACTCTCAAATGATATTTAGTTTGAGGTTATTTAGTTGCGGCTGGGTGGCTGAACTAGGTCATCTCTCAAGAGGCAGTAATTAAAATAAACTAAATAAAGTTACTTTTAATATTAAAAAATACACCACTTAAAAAGTATGGGGGTCTTCTTTGATATTTATAATATAAGTAGAATAATCATGCTAGAAGAAAATTTCATTTTAATTTTTAGTTTTCGTTTTTGAAATGAATGTTGATTATCAAAGAATAACGAGAAGATGTTTTTTTAGAAAACATTTTTTGAGAAGTGTAATCGATCTAACTATACCTATTAAATCATTTAATAACAATTATCATTTAAATTAATATCAACTTAATAATTAAACCTTAATTGGTAAAATCTCAAACCCTGTTAGAATTAACTTTACCACAAAGATGAAGTGAATTTTACCCTAGGCTAACCTTGGAACATACAGTCGTATCACCCAACATTGATTGATTTTCTAAGGTTAGATTATGTTCAGTGGTAAATTATGTTATATATCATCACAATAAATTATAATTAATTGATTTTATAGGTTATATTTTAACACTAAAAATTGATCTTGAATGGTTTTGTATTACCAAATAAAGTTGCACTCTCATAATTCGCACAATTCATGACCTCATGTGATTTGTTTTAATTTTTCAATTTCATGATTAGTTTAAATTAAATTAAAATCAAAATTAATAGATCATATTACATGAATTATAGTATAAAAAAATTTCAAAATAAATAAATGAAGAAAACTAGAGGTCGATTGATTGCTAATAAAACTACTGTTTCAAGGGTGGTGTAGTCATTGTAGAAACATTATGTAACTGAAATGGTTAGGAAGGTTATAACCCAATATTGTTTCTAATCATGATTCCAAACCAAAGAAGTAAAATATGAAGATAAATATAGAAGAATACAGAATCTTTATTGAAGAAAAACTCAAATTACAAACATGAATACAATGAATCATAGGGTGGAGGTGGGAGAGGAGAGCCATCTTGGAAGAGATCTATGCATAATGTATTACATCTTACAAGAGAATCTAAATGATTCTAGGATCCCAAATTTCGGCCAAACCTTCTCAAAATCTCGACCAACCAACCCAAAGAGTGAAAACACCAATTTATACAGTGATGTGGATGCTAGGTTCAATGTGGTTTCAAGTGTGAATGGGGAATATCATCCAAATATTTTAATCCAAATTAAACAACCCATTTGACCTCCAAAATGCGTGAACCAGCTTTTCTTCCTAAATAATTATTCATTCAAAATTGTTTTGGAGAGATCTTATCAAAATTTGGGCCCAATTAAAGCTATTATGAATAATATATGGACCAAACAATATAGTGAGGTCCAATCTGGGAGATCCAGCCCACCGTTGACTTAATGGTTTATTTAGTCCAACCAAATGCACAATTTAGCCCCAACGTCCTGAAAAAAAGTTGTAGCCCATTAAGTCTGGAACACATTTACAAAATTTAATGCTCAACTAAAAAATATAAAAAAAATATCTCTAAAATACTACAATGTACTATTAATGGTAAAACTGGAACATTCATCATATTTTCAAAAGGAAGATCTAATCCCAAATATTTTATAAATAAAAATATTTAACGCAATATGAGGAAATTTTTTTCAGTTTTTATAAATAAAATATTCAACAAAAAAATTTATCAACTCCCCCACACTTACCCTTTTTCACTCATGGGAAAGACCTCAAATCATGTATTAGAAAAAATTGTGATAAGATATGCATATTCATATTTTTCAATCCACAGTGAAAATATAGGGAAAGTAAGAATCACATCAAGAATCAATATCAATAAATTTTAAATTAATTTTATCATAATTTTGGTCAAACAAAATCCAATTAGATTCATAAAACTAATCATAGAGGAACAAGTCACGAGTCTACCATAACACTAATTCTTCATGTGTGTGTGTGACAACCATTACAATCTCATAAATCTACCCTATAATCAGTATATTCAGGTCAAGTAAAACAATTCTCGTAACTATTTTAATTCGCCAAACCTATTATAAATTCATTTGCAATCAAATTTCAAGACCCCCTCAGTTAATCATTCCCAAAATTCAGAACTTAAGAACCCGATCTAGATATCACCATATGTTGTACATTTCATCACTCCCCTCATTTATTATTATTTTTTGTTTTTTTAAGTTTCATGTAGAACAGATCTCACACCAAACTCTCAACCCATGTTTGATCACCTCACATTGATAATTGTAATAGTTATAACATGATCAATGTTCAAGGAATAGTGTTTTCTGACCTATCCAAGACACAACCCATATTTTTTCGAGGGCGTACAATAGTTAGATAACAGGTACAGACGAATAGGTCAATTCGGTACAGTAATGAAATTTATAGAAAGGTAAATGAACGTATGAATCAACCAATGAATTTTTTACCTATCATTACTATACCTTCAATTGAGAAGGAAAACATTTTGAGTCAAGTTTGAGTGATATTTTTTTGGATAAATCAATGGCATAATTTACTATAAAAAAATATCACAAATAATTTTGTCAAAATCTAAAAAGTTTTAAAATTACACAACCATTCATATCATCAATGACATCAATTTTTATAGAAATAAACCCTTGATGATAAAATCTTACTCATTATTATAATTATATTAATGAATTTTGAAATCAAGCATTTTCTATATGCTTCTCATGATAATGTTACATGACATTTTTGTTACTTTTTTATTTTATTTTATTTTTGTTTTTTTTTTGAAAAATTTAACCAAAAATATTATAGAAAATACACAAAAACAGAAAAATGAAAAGCCTAAATATCTACCCAAACAAAATTCCACCCCCCACACATAAAGTATTGAATTATCCTCAATGTGATCTTATAAGATGATATATGCACATGAAATTTATAATTTTAAATAGGAAAATGAATATAAAATTTAAAGGGTTAGGAATAGCCTGATATGCTCAAGTGATGATGGGGTCATGCCGTGCGTTGAAATACACTGCATCAGTTGGATGTCCCATAATGTATTTCTTCAAACGTTGCCCGTTGACTATATAGATCCTTCTAGTGTCCTATTGTGCGATCTCCACTGCACCATAATGAAAAACATTAGATGCAATATAAGGACCAAACTATCTGCAACGCAACATACAATGAATAAGCTTCAGTCGTGAACTGTAGATAAGGGCATTCTCTCCAACACGAAATTACCATTTTTGGATCATTTTTTCTTGAGATTCTTTGGATCTTTCCTTGTGGATCATTGAGTTCTCATCAGAAGATATTTGAATCTCCTCAATCTCTTGAATTTGCAGCTTCCATTGAATTCCATCTTGGGAAAAATCCAAGTGGCATTTCTTTATAGCCCAATAAACCTAATGCTCAACCTCCATAGGTTGATGACAGGAATTCCAAAAAATAATCTGAAATAGGGATATACCGATGGATGTTTTTTATGTTGTACCATATGCTCATAACTCATTTTCCAAGAACTTCCTCCAATATTTCCTATTCGACTGCACAATTTTCTCAAAATATTGTTTCAACTCCCTATTTGAAATCTCTACATGACCATTTTTTTGGGGGTGGTATGGTGTTTATATTTTTTGTGTTACCCCATAATTCCAAAGGAGGTAATCAAAATTTTGACTGTATAAGTGTGTCCCTTTGTCATTGATGATGTCCTTTGGTACTCCATACTTGCAAACAATATGTGTCTTTACAAGGCCACTACAAAATGATAATCATTATTACTTGTGGCCTTAGCATCCACCCATCAAAATTACATAATCAATAAAAACCAAAATATTAAAAACCCAAATGAACTAGGAAAAGGACCCATAAAATCGATTCCCCAAACATAAAAAATCTCAAAGAAAAGTATGTGTTGTTGGGGAATATCATGTCTCTTTGCAATGTTCCCAATGTGTTGGAAAAAGGATCTTGACATACAAAACACATGGGGATCATGGAATAAGCTAGGCCACTATAATAAATATTTTAATACATTCTTGGCAGTTTTTTGGGGTCAAAAGTTTCCACCACAAGAAAGTGTATGATAGAAGTGAAAAACAAACTCAAACTCATGATCAGTAACACACCTCATAATTACTTGGTCAGTACAAATGCATCATAGGTATGGATCATCCCAAACATAAAATATTGACTCATTATTTAACTTTTTTAAATGTTGGATATTTAAATTTAAAGGTATTTCAGAGGAAACAAGGTAGTTAACTAATTCAGAAAACCAAGGATTTGTACCTATGATGGGATAAAGATGTTCATCAAGGAAAGTGTCCCAAAGTGGTACATGGTCCAAGGTGTCATCCTCTGGTGTTTGAGTAATCCCACTCATGTGGTCAACAACCAAGCATTCTAACCCTTTCTCATCCATTATCTTAATAAATATGATGGCAAGAAACACCCATTCCGTGGTTTTTTAGTTTTATAGTGTTGAATCTAGTGTCCTCGATGCATATGAAATTACATGTGAACATACCTTCACCCTCTAAGATAAGACTAATCCAACTGTGAAGTCGGTAGCATCACACATAATCTCAAAAAGAAGATCCCACCATTGGGTTTGTATGACTAGAGGAGTGAATCGACACTTATTTTTCTCATCAAAGGAATTCCTGCAAGAATCAACAAACACAAAATCAGAATACTTTTGAAGTAATTGATGTATAGGATGAGAAATATTTCTAAAATATTTGATGAAGTGCTGATAAAATCTTGAATTCCCTAGGAAATATATTACATAATTCACACATGAAAGATATGGTAAGGATGAAATAATATCTAACTTTGATATATCAACCTCTATCCCAGGTTTTCACACTAAATTCCCCAAGACAATGCCAATCTCTTCAATGAAATGAAAATTTTCAAAGTTCAAGATGAGATTCTTCTCAATAAAATGATTCAAAACCTTTCTTAAACATTAGATACAATAATCAAATGAAGACCCATACAATATAAAATCATCCATAAATACCTCAATTGAGGACTCAATAAAATCCTAAAAAATACTCACCATGCATCTCTAGAAGGTATCTGGGTCATTTCAAAGTCCAAATGGCATACTTTGGTAGAAAAACATACTGAATGGACAAGTCAATGTTGTCTTTTCCGGAACCAATGGAGAAATAAGAACCTGAAAATATCAAGATAATACATCCAATAAACAATAGTGTGTTTTGTCAGCTAGTCTCTCAAGAATCTGATAAAAAATGGGAGGGGAAATGGTCCTTGCAAGTGGACTGATTTATTTCCCTGTAATAAATACACACACAACAACAGTTTTTTACCCTCATCAGAACTAACTCATCGTTCTCATTTTTAATAATAGTAACACCACTTTTCTTAGGAACAAATTAAATAGGACTCTCCAACTATGAATCTAAAATGGGATATAGTGTGCCTTCCTCGAGCAATTTTCCACCTCTTTTTTAACAAACTCCAAATGTGTTGGATTGAGTCTCCTTTTTGTCCACCTAATCAGTTGATCCCCATCCTAAAAAATAATCATATTCATGAAAATGGAGGGTCTAAAACCTGATATGTTAACCATGGTCCACCTGACTACCTTAATCTTCTCCCTAAAAAGATTCAAAAGTCATTATTCATGTTCAAATGAAATATTCTTAGAAATGATAACCTGTATTTTCTCACCACTTAAAAAGTATGAGTATATGAGATTAGGTGTAAATGGATTTAGTTCCAATGTAGTGGGTGATGTATATATGGAGAAATTGAAGGAACTGAAATATGTGCACAATGAACATCTGTATCAGAATATACATCATCAAAACTAGATAATAAAGCATCAAACCCATCAGCATACTCAATAGCCATGTCATAACCAGAGTGAACAAGTTCAAAATTATAATATGAATCCATTTCAAAATAATATTTATGAAAGTCTTGTGCATTTTAAATGGGTATGGATATACTATTGTACATCCAAATAGAACCAATACTCATAATCTCCCTAAGCATAGGTTAATCGAATTCCATGGGATTTTTATTTGGTGGTTCAAAATGGGAGATAACAAATGTAGAATGGTCCTCTAAGGGGTTCTTTGTGGAGTCCATAATATTAAATATAACAACTTCATCACCAAATTCAATGGAAATTGTTCCCTAATTGACATTTATTATTGTTTGTGTAGTTTTGAGGAAGGTCCTACCAAAGATAATGGGGAAAGGGAACATACATAATCATCCTCCATTTCAAGCACGTAGAAATCTGCTTGACAGACCATGTCTCCTACCTAGAAAAGTACATCCTCAAAAACTCTTGTTGGATATTTCATAGCTCTATTATTCAATTGCACTATTACTCTCATTGGTTTCAACTCACCCATCTATAAAGAAGAGAATACATAGTGAGGCATCAAATTTATGGAAGCTCTGAAATCACATAGCATCAGAAAAGTGCAACTCCCCTATAATGTATGTGATGGTGACTGTCCCTAGATCCTTTCACTTTGTTAGAATTGCATGAGTCGATGTAATGAGTGATAACACATTCTTTCCTAGATTGATCATCTCATTTCCCTTTATCACTCTTCAAATAGTACAATGATCTTATAAAAATTTCACATTTATTGGTATTTTCTTGATGGATTCAAGTAGAGGTATGCTGATCTCCAAATGCATGAATGTATCCAAAACTTCTTTTTTTCTTCGCCTCATCAACCATCTTATTGGTTTGGACAACCCTATTAGAAAAAGTAAGGATTTTAAGAGGAACATCATTAATCTTTTTCTAACCTTTATCTTTCTCCTTAGGTTTCTCTTTAGATGGTTTTGAATGGGAATTCTCTAATGTTGAGGTGAATCTTGGTGGAATGATAGGTGAAAATATATTCATTGTTTGCATCCCACATCTCAATGTGATGGTACTGACATTCCCCTTGGTATTTTGAGTGGGTTGGAAATGTAAATATCCATAATTCTTACTTATCAGTTTATAGAGGGCTGTGGAAATCTGGATCATTTGAGTCTTCAACTCCCTCAGATTCGAACCATGACTCTTCCTCTCATTCTGTTGATTATGAAAAAAAAATTAAAAGATATTCAGTATTATAATCTAAATTTTGTTGTGAATTCCCTTGTTTGTTATTTGTGGATTCTTGATCTTCAATTCCCCTTTAGTGTTTTTGGAAACCTTGTTGGTAAGGTGTAGGATGCTAGAACTTTTATTGAAATGGGGGCCTTCGTTTTTCTCCAGAGGTATACCTCATCTCTGATTGATCCTTATAGCCTTGGTTGTATGATAGTGCAAAGGAATCAAACTTCTTTTGTGGATGTAGAAATTGTTGCTGCTGATATGGTCTCCCAAGAAATACGGCAGCGCAATTCGTTGTCTATTGTGATTAGGTGAAACGGTCAGTTGGGTGGTCTTTTTTAGTGAAAATGATAGAAGGACTCGAAGGAGTGGGTTGGGATGTCTTTTGAGTGAAATTAATATTCCTCACCATAGTGTTACATTCTTCCAAATTGGTATCAATTAAATTTCCCTCATGAGAAAAATGACTTACCCAATGTACTCCCCTAACAAGCAGTGTACCTTGATCACAAAATTGTTGGGAGATTTGGGCCATGTTGTCAATCAATGCGCATGCATCTACTATTGTGTTTTCCACCAATGATCCTCCAGATACGGAATCCACCATGCTCTTATCCATAGGTGTGAGTCCTTCAATGATTTATTAGATGAGGAGTTTCTCATTGATTTGGTGATGTGGGAAGATTTCACACAACTTCTTGAATCACTCACAGTACTCATATATTGACTCTTCTTGGGCTTGCATGATCCTTAAGATATCCCTATCAATGGAAGTATTACTTGATGCTGGAAAAATCATTGCAAGAAAATACTTTTCAAATTGTTCCATCAAGTTACATCTTCATGTTGTAAACAATACATCCAATCTTTTGCAGCTCCATAAAGTGTGAATGGGAATGATCTTAGTTTGATTTGATATTCATAAACATTTCATTGTTTCACTGTGGAGATAACCACATTAAATTATTTTAAATGTTTTTTTGGATCCTCATCAGATAATCCATGAAACATTGGAAAAAGATGAATTAACCCATATTTCAGTTCAATATCCTATTTGAGATTTGGGTATGCAATGCAATTTTATTGATAATTAATATCAGGTGCATCCAAATCTTGAATTGTTATATTTCATTCATACTTATTGTTTTCATCCATTGTTTCTTGTTTTAGGTTTGATATAGAAGTGTTTCCAATTTCAATGTTCATGGAGTGGAGGAATTCTCCTATTGGTTGAATATTTAAACTTCATGTAGACTGAGAATGTAAGATTTGAGCCCTATGGCTTTGTTCACTCCTAGGATCAATATCTAGGATATATTAAAGATTATTTTCTGGAATAAATCAATAAAAGATAAAAAAATAAATTTATAATATTGGACCATAATAAAAGTAAAATAAGTTTGAGTGGGTTCAATAAAAATAAAAGAAGATAATAAGAGAGAGAAAAATCGTCCGAAAAGGGAAAGAAGAATTAAATAGAAGAAGAATGGAATTAAATGAAAAAAATACCTCTAATTAGTTGAATTGATCACTTTACTCTCTATAAATATATCCAATTTTAATGGTTATATCATGGGAGCTCTAAAATGATATTTATTTTAGGGTTATTTGGGTGCAGTAGGGTGACGGACCTAGGTCGTATCTCAAGTGGTAGTAATTATAAAAACTTAATAAAGGTACATTGAAACAAATAAAAACACACCACTTAAAAAGTATGGGGGGCTTTATTTATGTTTACAAAATAATAATAATAAGTATTCTAGAAGAAAATTTCATTTTATTTTTTAGATTTTGTTTTTGAAATGAATGTTTATTAATAAAGCACAATGAGAAGATGTTTTTTAGAAAACTATTTTTTGAAAGTGTAATTGATTTAACTCTACCTCATAAATAATTTATTAATCATTATAATTTAAATTAATATCCAGTTAATCATTATTCCTTAATTTTTTAAATCTAAAACCCTACATTTATTAACTTTACCCCAAATATGAAGTCAATTTAACCCTAGGCTAACATCAGAACATGAAATCGCAACACCCATCTTTGATTGGTGTTCTAAGGATAGCTTATAGTCAATGGTAAATTAAGGCACATTTACTCTCTATAAATTAGAATTATTTGAGTTTACGTATTATATTTTAACACTACAAATTGATCCTGTATCGTTTTTTATTCCCGATTAAGATTGCACTCTCACAATTCACACAATTCCTAACCTCGTGTGATCTGTGTAAATTTTTCAATTTCATGATTAGTTTCAATTAAATTAAAAACTCCATTAATATATAAAATTATGTGAATTAAAATATATCATTGATTCAAAATTAATTAATAAATAATGATATTGGTCGATCGATTACAAAAAAACTACTCATCCATGGGTGGTGTAGTCATCATAGAAACGTTATGCAAGTGAAAAGGTTTAGAAAGGTTATAAGCCAATATTGTTTCTAATCTTGATTCCATAACATTTAAGTAAAATATGACGATAAAAAATGAATAATATAGAATATTTATTAAAGAAAAATTCAATTTATAAACATGAAAAAAATGAAACACCGAGTAGAGGTGGGAGAGATGAGCCTTCTTGGAAGTGATCTACGTATAAAGCCTTAATTATTTAAAGAGGATTGAAAAACATCCATGATCCAAAATTTGGGCCACACTTTCCCAAAACCTCTAAAAACCATCCAAAATAGTCAAAAAACCAATTTATAGAGTGGTGGGGAGGCTAGGTTCAATGTGATTTCTAGTCTGAATGGGGAATCACAGCCAAATATTATAAGTCAACATGCACCACCCATTTTACCTCTAAAATTCTTGAACCAGCCATTCTTATAGAAGAATTATTTTTTCACATTTGGTTTGGAGATATACTATCAAAAATTGGGCCAAATGAAATCTATTATGAAGAATATATGGCCCAATCTCTATAGTTTGGTCCATCCCACCTTTGACTTAATGGTTCATTTAGTTCAACCAAATGCATGATTCAGCCCCAATGTCTTAAACAAAATTGGTTTCCAATTAAGTTAGTAACACACTTACAAAATTTCAAGATAAAATAATAAATATAACAATATTTATCTACAATATACTATAGTGTAATATAAAGGGTAAAACTGGCATTTCCATGAAATTTTCAAAATGAATGATCTAATCCAAAATATTTTATAGATATACATATTTAACACAATGTGAGGAAATTTTATCATTTATTATCAATAAAATATTCAATAAAAAAAATTTATCCACTCTCCTATAATTACACTTTTTCACTCTTTCGATAAGACTTATATCATTTATTCAATAACATTATGATTGGATATGAATATTTATATTTCCCAATCAGCAGATTTAATATAGGAAAAGTAAGAATCCCATAAAGAGTCAATATCAATAAATTTTATTGTTATTGTCTCATAAATTGTGTCAAAACAAAATCAATTGTGATTCATAACACTAATCCAAGATAAACAAGTCATGGGTCTACCATACCACTAATTCTCCACATCTGTGTGTGCTAACAATTCCATGCTCATAAATCCACCATGTATTCAGTATATTCAGGTCAAGTAATAGAATTTTTCTTACCTCTTTTAATTCACCAAACATATTCTACATTCTTTTGCAATCTAATTTTAAGAAGCACTCACTTAAGCAATCCCGAAAGTCAAAACATAAGCTCTTGATCTAGATATCCCCAAATTTTGTATATTTCATCACTCCCCTCATTTATTTGTTTAAGTTACACATAGAAAAAATATCATACTCAACTCTCAACCCATCTTTTATATCCTCATGACACTAATTTTAATAGTTATAAAATGATCAGTGTTCGGTGAAGAGTTGTTTTTGACCTATCCAAGAACCGAACCATATTTTTTTGAGGGAGTACAATAGTCGGGTGACAAGTTCACATGTATAGGCCAATTCATTACAGTAATGAAACTGATGAGATGAAAAATCAATGTATGAATCAACTAATTATTTTTTGTTACCTAACATGATTATACCTTCAATTGAGTAGTAAAAATTTCAAATTTCATGGCTGAGTGAAAATTTGTGTGGAGAAATCAAGGAAAAAATTTAGCATGAAAAATTATATAAAATAATGATGTAAAAATCTTAATGGATTTATAATGACACCACTATTAATATCATCTAAGACTTCAAATTTTTTATAAAAATCAACCCTTGATGATGAAATCTTACTTACTCTTATCATTTTACAAATGAATTTTTAAAACATTCATTTTCAATATGTTTCACATCAGAATATTACATGATATATTTGTTACGTTTTTATTGTTTTTTTTCTTCTTTTTTTATGTTGTTTTTAATTTTAACCAATAAATTTATCAAAAACACACAAATAAAAACCCTAAATATCTACCCCAAAAATGTTTTCCCTCCCCCACACTTAAAATATATCATTTTTTTCAATGTGAACCTCTGTGATGATATATACACAAGAAATGTATAATTTTAAATAGGAAAAGGAATATAAAATTTAAAGGGTTAGGAACAACCACATATGCTCAAGTGATGATGGGGTCTTGCCGTGTAATGAAATCCAATGCATCAGTTGGAAGTCCCTCAATGTATTTCCTAAAATGTTTCCCATTGACTATAAATTTCATTCCAATGTCCTCTTGTGCGATATCCACTACACCATAAGGGAACAAATTAGATACAATATAAGGACCTAACCATTTGGAATGCAACTTACCAGGCATCAGCTTCAGTCGTGAACTGTAGAGAAGGACTTTCTCTCAAACATGAAATTCCATTTTCTGGATCATTTTTTCATTATCTACATTGGATCATTCGTTATAGATCCTTGAGTTATCATATGATGATAATTGAATCTCCTCAAGCTCTTTAATTTGCAGCTTCTATTGTATTAATTCTTGGGATAAATCCATGTTACATTTATTTATATCCCAATAATCCTATCGCCCGACCTCTACAAATAGATGATAGGATTTCCAAAAAACAATCCAAAATGTTGAAATACCGATGAGAGTTATTTATTATATCCTATATTCCCATAGCGTATCATCCAAGAGATTGCTCCAATCCTTATTATTCGACTGCATAGTTTTCCCCTAAATTTATTTCAACTCCTTATTTGAATCCTTAGCTTGACCATTTTTTGGGGTTTGTAGGGTGTTGATGTTTCATGTGTCACCAAAAAATTACAAAGGAGGGAATCCAAATTATGGTTCCAAAAGAGTGTCCCTTGGTCACTAATGATGGACTTCAATACTCCAAACCCACAAAAAATATGTTTCATGAAAAAGTCCAATACAACATGAGAATCATTAGTCTTGGTGGACTTAGAATCCACCCATTTACTAACATAATCAAAAGCAATCAAAATATACAAAAACCCAAATAAACTAAGAAAAGTACCCATAAAATCGATTCACCATACATAAAAATTCTTAATGAATAGTATGGGCTGTTGGGGAATCTCATGTCTCCTGGAAATGTTCCTAGTGTATTGGAAATGAGGGCATGAATTACCAAACACATGAGCATCATGGAATAATCTAGGCCAATATAATCCAGATTATAAAACGTTCTTGGATATCATTTGGGGCACAAAGTGTCCACCAAAAGTATGTGTATAAAAAAATGTAAACCAGACTCAAACTCATGATCAGTAACATACCTCCTAATATCTTGGTCACTACACATTTTCCATAGGTATGGATTATCCCAAAAATAAAATAATAACTCACACTTTAATATTTGGACTTGATTTTTCTTTAAATTTATATGGATTTCAGTGGAAAAAAGGTAGTTAACTAAATACAAATAACAAGGATGCATACCTAATATGAAATAAAGATGCTCCATGGGGAAAGTTCCCCAATGTGGTACTTGGCCTAAGGTGTCATCCTCTAGTGTGTGTGAGTATGGCTACCCATGTGGTCCACCACCAAGTTTTATGACCCCTACTCATCCTTTATCTCAAGTAAATGTGATGGATAAAAACACATTTTTCATGGTTAAGTAGTTCTATTGGGATGAATCTAGTGTCCTAGATGCATTTAAAATCACATGTGAACGTCCCTCCACCCTTTGAGATAAGATAGGTTCAACTGTAGAGTTGGAGGGGTCACACATAATCTCAAAAGTAATCTCCCACCATGGGGGATGTATGGTCGGTCGAGTGGTCGGACACTTCTTTAGCTCGCCAAAGGATGTCCTGCAAGAATCACCAAACCCAAAATAATAATCTTTTTGAACTAATCGTGACATATGAAGATCAATCATTCTAAAATATTTGATGAAGTGCGGATAAAATTCTGCATTCCCTAGGAAATATCTAGCATCATGCACACATGAACGATATGATATGGATGAAATAATAACTAACTTAGATCTATTAACCTCTATACCATATTTTGACACTACATACTCTAAGACAATTCTATGATCTCCCATGAAACCACACTTTTAAATGTTCAAGACCAGATTATTCTCTATACAACGATTCAAAACCTTTCCCAAACAACAGATACAATCAAAAAATCAAGACCCATACACTGTAAAATCATCCATAAATACCTCTATGAATGACTCAATGAAATATGAAAAAATACTCAAAATGCATCTCGAGAAGGTATCTCAGGCATTGCAAAGTCCAAATGGCATCCTTCTGTAGGAAAACTTACCGAATGGACTGGTTAATTTTCTCTTCTTCTGATCCTATAGAGCAATAGAAACATAAAATATCAAGAAAATGCATCCAAGAAACAACATTTTGTTTCCACATCTAGACTCTCGAGCATCTGATCAATAAACAGGTGGGGGAAATAGTCCTTTCGAGTGGAATACTTTAGTTTCTTATAATAAATACACACACACCAACTATTTTGTTCCCTCATTATAACTAAATCATCTTTCTCATTTTTAATAACAATAAAACCACATTTCTTAGGAACAACCTGAATAGAACTCAGCCACTAGGAATCTAAAATGGTATATATTATACCTTCCCCGAGCAATTTTTAACCTCTTTTTTAAGAATCTTTAAAAGTGTTGGATTGAGTCTCCTTTGTGGATGCCTAACTGATTTAGCCACATCATCCAAAATAATCCTATGCATAAAATTGGAGGTTTTAATACATGATATTTCATCCAAGGTCTACCTTGTTTCCTTAATTTTCTCCCTCAAAAGATTAAAAAAACTCCTTATGTTCAAAATAAACATTGTTCGACATGATAACATGTAATTTTTCACCACTTAACAAGTATGGGTATTTTAGATTAGGTGGAAATGGCATGAGATCCACTTGAGGGGATGATGTATGGAGGGAAAAATTTAAGGAAATGAAATATGTGCACAATGAACATCAGTATCAGAATATACATCATCAAAATCATAGAATAATTCATCAAACCCATAATCATACTCAACAGCCAGGTCATAATCATAGTGAACATGATCAAAATCAGAATATGAATCCATTTCAAAATCAAATCTGAGAGAGTCTTGTTCATTTTAAATGGGTTTGGAAGCACTCTTGTACATCAAACGAGAACCAATAATCAAAATCACTCCAAGAATAGGATAATGAAATTCCATGGGGTTTTTATTTAGTGTATCAAAATGGGAGATAAAAAATGAAGAATAGTCCTTTGAGGGGTACTTAATAGAGTCCATAACATTAAATATCTCCACTTTATCTCCAAATTCCATAGAAGATGTACCCTTATTAACATTTATGATAGTTTTGTCAGTTTTTAGGACGTGTCTACCTAAGATAATTGGAGAAAGTGAACTTACCTGATCATCCTCTATTTCAAGAACATAGAAACCAACTGGAATGATCAGGTCTCTTACCTAAACAAATACATCCCCAAAGACTCTCATTGAATATTCAGTAGCTCTATTCACTAACTGCACTAGTAATCTTATCAGTTTCAACTCACCAACCTATAAAGAAGATAATACAGAGTGATGCATCACATTTATAGAAGCTCCTAAATAGAAAATATCATCATAAAAGTTAAACACTCCTATGCTACATTGGGAGGTGAATGTCCCCAGATCCTTGAACTTTGTTCGCTTTGCTTGAGTCTATATAATGAGTTCTGACACAATCCATCTAAGTTTGATCCTCTCATTTCCCTTGAGCACTCGTCAATTGGTACAAAGTTATTTTAAGAATTTCACATACCATGGGATTTTCTTGACGGCTTTAAGTAGAGGGATGTTGATCTCCACATGCTTGAATGTATCAAAAACCTCTTTTTAATAAACTCTTTTTCCTTCTTCAAGGTGTGTACAACCCTTTTTGGAATGGGAAGGGGTTTAATAGGAACATAATTAATCTTCTTCTTACCTTTATCTTTCTCGTTGGGTTTCTCATCAGCTAGTTTTGAATGGGGCCTCTCCGATGTTGAGGTGAATCCAGGTGAAATGATAGGTGTAGATGTATCAATTTTTTACTTCCCACTTCTCAATGTGATGGAACTGACATTCCCCTTGGGATTTGGTGTTGGTTGGGATGGTTTATTTCCATAATTCTATCTTACATGTCCATGGAGGGAAGTGGCAATCTGTCTAATTTGATTCTTCAACTCCCTCAGCTCTGAACCTCGACTCATCATCTCATTATGTTGATGAAGAACAATTGTTTTTAAAAGATCATTAGTATTTTAATCTTCCTTTGGTTGAGAATTCCATTCTTTTTGACTTTTTGATGCATGGGCTTCAAATCCCCTTTGTGGTTGTTGGAAATCATTTTGGTAAGGTGGAGGCTTAGGGATGTTTTGTTGACCGGGGGGCTTTTTTTTGCCCCGAGGAATACCTCAGGTCTTATTGATCCTTCCACCCTTGGTTGTATGATGGTGGAAAGTAATAAAACTTCTTTTGAGGATGTGCTTTTTGTTCCTGCTGATATAGTCTCCAAGGAAATATTGCAGTGCTATCCTCTGTCTCTTGTAATTGGGGAAAATAGTTAGTTGGGTGGTCTTTTTCAGTGCAAATTCCTAAAGACTTAAAAGGAGTGGGTTGGGATATCTTTTGTTCCAAATAAATACACCTCACCATAGTGGTCAATTATTCCAACTTGGTATCAATTAAAGGACTCTCAAGAGAAGGACTTACCTGATGTACTCCCCTAACATGCAGCGTACCTTGATCACCAAATTATTAAGAGTTTTTTCCCAATTTGTCAATAAATTTAGGTGTATCTACTGGTGTCTTTTCAACCAATGATCCAATAGATGCATCATCCACCATTCTCCCCTCCATAGGTGCAATTCCTTCAAAGAATTATTGGATGGGGAGTTGCTCATTGATTATGTTATGTGGGATTCTTTCTCACAAATTCTTGAATCACTCCCAATACTCATACATTGACTCCCCTTGGGATTTCTTGATCCCTAAGATCTCCTTACGAAGGGAATTATTCCTTCATGTGGAAAAAATTAGTTTCATGAAAATACGTTTCAAATCGTTACAACATGTTTCATCTTCAGGTTGTAAATAATACATCCAATCTTTGGCAGCTCCATCAAGTAAGAATGGGAATGATCTTAGTTTGATTTGATCTTCAGAAACATTCAGTGGTTTTATGGTTGAGAAAACCACATAAAATTATTTTAAATGTTTTTTTGTTTACACATTAGATAATCCATGAAACTTTAGAACAAGATGAATTAACCCATATTTCTGTTCAAAGTCTAATTCGAGATTTCGGTACGCAATGCAATTTTTTTGATATTTAACATCAGGTGTAGTCAACTCTTGAATGGTTATATTATTTTTATTGTTACTATTTTCCCCATTGGTTATTATTTTAGGTTTTATATATATGGGTTCACAATTACATTGTTCTTGTAGTTGAGGAATTCTCTTACTAGTTGAATTTTTAAACTTCCCATAGAATGCGAATGTCTGATTCGAGCCCTAAGGCTGGGTTCAATCTCAAGATCAAGATCTAAGATATCGTTGAGATTATTTCTTATAATAAATCAATTAAAGATTAAAAAAAATATGAAAATTGGACCATAATTACAATAAATGATGTTTGATTTGGTTCGAAAAAAATAAAATACGACGGTAAGAGAAAACAATATGAGAAATGGGAAACAAGAAAAAAAGAGGAGAAGAAAAGGATTAAATAAAAATTAAAATAAATAACTCAAATTGGTTGAATAAATTACTCTCCTCCCCAGAAATGAAACCAAATTGAATGGAATTATTGTGGATTCTCTCAAATCATATTTAGTTTGTTGTAATTTAGGTGTAGGAGGGTGGTTGACATAGGTCATCTCTCAAGAGGTAGTAATTAAAACAACTTAGTAAAGGGACATTGAAAATAATAAAAACACACCACCTAAAAAATATGGTGGTCTTGTTTGATGTTTATAAAATAATGAGAATAATTATGTTAGAAGAAAATTTCAATTTCTTTTTTAGTTCTTTTTTGAAATTAAATTTTATTAACGAAGCCTAGTAAGAATATATTTTTTTAGAAAACTATTTTTTGAAATTGTAATCAATATAACTCTACCTATTCAAACATTTATTCATAATAATCATTTAAATTAATATCCAATTAATCATGTTCCTTTAATTTTTTAAACCCTGAACCATACAAGAATTAACTTTACCATAAATATGAAGGTTATTTTACCCTAGGCTATCTTCCGAACATGCAATTACAACTCCATGATTTAATTTATGTTCTATGGTTAGCATATGGTTAGTGTTAAATTAAGGCACATTTCCTCACTGAAATTGGAATTAATTGAGTTTAGGTATTATATCTGAAAACTAAAAATTGACCCCATATGGTTTTGTATTACATATTATGGTTGCACTCTCACAATTCACACAATTACTAGTGTCACGTGATTTGTGTTAATTTCTAAATCGATTTATTTGTTACAGTTAAATTAAAAACTCAATTAATATATCATATTATGTGAATTATATTATATAATTTATTAAAAAAATCTATGAACAAAGACAGAGGACAATCGATTACTAAAAAACTATTTTTTTCCATGGGCGGTGTAGTCATCGTAGAAACGTTATGCAAGTGAAAAGGTTTAGAAAGGGTATAACCTAATCATTATTATACTCTTGATTCTAGCTCAATGAAGTAATATATTAAGATAAAACGAGAATAATACATAATCATTATAAAAGTAAAATTCAAATTACAAACATGAAAACATTGAAACACAAAGTGGACGTGGAAGAGGAGAGCCTTCTTTGAAGAGATCTATGCATAATAACTTACCTCTTCCAAGAGGATTAAAATGCTTCCAGGATCTAACCATTCACCCACTCCTTCACAAATCCTATAAAAACCATAATAATATGTGAAAAAACCAATTTATAGTGTGGTGGGGAGGGTAGGTTCAATGTGGTTTCAAGTGTGAATTGGGAATCTTGAAAAAAATATTTTAAGTCAACTTGCATCACCCATTTGACCTCCAAAATGTGTGAACCAGATGTTCTTCCATAATAAGGATTTGTTCACAATTGGGTTGGAGAGATCCTATAAAACTTTGGTCTAAATCCAAGCTATTATGAATAATATATGGTCCAACAACAATAGGGATTCCCAATCTAGAGGGTCCAGCCCACCGTTGAAGTAATGGTCAATTTAGTCCAACCAAATGCTCGATTTAACTCCAATGCCTTGAACAAAAGGTGTATCCCATTAATTCAGGAACACAGTTACAATAATTAAAGTTCAAATAATATATATATATATATATATATAATATTTATCTCTGAAATACTACAGTACACTATAAAGAGTAAAACAGGAAGTTCAATTAAATTTTAAAATGAATAATCTAATCCCCAATGTTTGATAAATAAAAATATTTAATAAAATGTGAGGAAATTTTATCATGTATTATCAGAAAAATATTCAATAAAAAATTGTTTTATCAATGTCATAATTCCACATGTATTAATTAAAACTTATAATATAATGAGAATAAAAATATTCATGATAAAACATGTCAAATTAATCACTATATAGAAAAATGATATACAGTTTAGGAAAGTAACATATCCATGATAAATTATATATATAATTAGTTTAAATTTAATGTCAACTGATCATAAGAAATTAAATATTTTGAAGTGGAATGATAAAAGAAACAAGTAATGGAATATCAATACTATAATTGGCCAAATCAATCATAAACCATCCTTTAGAAGAATAAAGACGAAATCAATATAAATTATACCAAGATGAGTAAAATAATGGCTTGTTTTCATTGATGATGGTAAATGTTATAAAAGTATATTTTAAGAACATTCTTGAGGAAAATAATATTTTTATTTTAAAACTTTTTTAAATTTTTTTCTTTGAAATTCAATTTTGAATTTTTTTTTAAAAATTACCATTTAAACATACAAAGGAAAAATCAAAGAAATGACAGTAAGTAAAACCATACATGTTATACAAGGTAAAATGAAAATTTCTTTTGAATGGTAAAAGTGTTATAAAAAATAATTTTTCATAATGAGACAAGATGATTTCATTGAAAAATTAATAAAATATTAAAACATGTTTAAAAATATATCTAATATATCATTTTGGAATGTTTAAAAAATGTTAACACCTTATTAGAAATATGGTTTTGCAAAAAAAAACATGTTCTCTAACCAAAGGGAATAATAAAGGTTTGTTCTCTTAAAAACATTTTCAGTACCAAATGGTGGAAGAATGGTAAGATAAATGGAAAAAGGTCATGAATAGACAATATGAATTAATTAAATGATTTATTAAATATTGTTACAATAGTTGTTTCTGAGGGACATTCTAGTGTAAAGAATCCTGAATAAAATGTAATTGTGAAGTAAACCCATAAAATTACCATGACGTTAGTGTGAGAATAATGTAATGAATAAATTATTACTATAAAATTTAAATCCGCATAAAACAAGTGGAAATAAAACATTAAATAATAAAAGTTTATTACACACATAATCTTTGAATGTTAACAACCACTAAGAAATAATATAATCCAATGAAAAATAATCTTTTAATAAAATTACGTTCCACATGGTAAATTTAAAATTCAAATCCCCATATAAGAAAACACTTAAATTGAAACAAAAATTTGGATGAAGATAAAACAAATAATGATGTAATATATCAAAATGGTATGTATATACAAAAAAAAAATAAGTATGTGGTGTATATGACATTTATCATACAGATGTAAAAAAGTGACATGAAAATCACGTTCCCCATGTTTCATTCTAGGTGAACGTCAAATGTGTTCATATATAATTATTTTAAACAAGTTAATAACTTATTAAAAAAATATATTAATATTTATTATATCATATTTGATCTTCTTATTGAATCTTTTTACTCGTTTTTATCAATATTTAATTTTTTCACTATTTCGACTGTTAATTGCATAGATTCACATGTATGTTTTGACTTGTTACTTGTGGTTAAAATCATGGTATAATACTATATATAATTTAAAACATGATTTAAATATTATATTTTTTATTATATATGTATTTATAGTAATCCATAATATTTGGTGATAAAAAAATGAATGGATAGTTTCTAGAGATGCCAAGACGTGCATACACATGAACGATACTGTCATTTATTTTTCATATAGAAAAAATGAAAATAAAATTATATATATGTTTATTATAATTCTAATATCATATGTATTCCATATATGTCATATATATTTATTAAAACCATACATTATACATTTTACGAATATATTGAACTAATTACATCACTTTCAGGAGGCGGTAGTCTACACTTCAAGAAATGATGTTATCATATTTAAAATAATTGAAATAATAAGGGTATATTATATATAAAAAATACAGAAAACTTAATAAATTATAAATATCATATATATAATATAAAAATTTATTTTCTGTCATAATTCCCAACCTATAGCGTTGGTAATGAAAAAAATGAACAATAATAATTTTGTGATTTGGTAGCTCGCAGTACATGAACAATAAGGTCTTTACCGATTAGATGAAATAGTGTGTAATTATAAATAGAACCCTTTTAATAAAAAAATATAAATAAATTTTGGATATTTAATAAATTATATAATAATGGAATACTAATAGTTTAGGTTGAGGATAATAAAAATAAATCGAAGGAGCTTGTGGAAAGATGTTACCACTTCTTAGGTTATCTTCTTTTTGTTTTCACAAAATTTATTACATGGATGGATTACTTCCCAAAGTGATATTATAAGATGATGGGAGGTAATGTTTTTAGATATTATGGTGGATAATGGTCATGGAAAATTGTCTTGAGAGGAGTTAATAAGTGTTATGTGTAAGTTCCTTTTTATAGTGAAGGAGGACTGACATTCTTTTAAATTTTAAAAAAGGGGATTCCACCCACATTTTTCTTACAAAAAGTAGATCTAATAATGACCCATGTTATATAAAAGGGATTATAGGGTAAAAATATAACAATAAAAAGGATTTTTGAGAAGTTCATAGGTCATTTATTCCTTTATGTTTAAATATTAGTCCCCTGTTTATTAAATGTTTTTCATAATAATTTCAATTAATTTTAATCACTTTCATTAATGTTTTGTATAGAAAACAAATTTTACATTCATAGAAATTATAAATTCTTCTGATTAAAAATATTAAATATTTTTTTAAATTCCAATGACATAATTGATAAAAATTAATTTAAATTTAATCTCACAGATGGGATGATAATGAGAGTATTTAAAGTAAAAAATGCTCAAAAGATCGCTATGTTTTTGTTATCAAATTTAAAAGAAAAATAGATTCCAAGGATCTAAACTAGATTAAATAATATAATTTTTTTTAATTAAATTATAAATCCATCAAAAAAATATTTCTTGATATAAATAAATTAGGTGAAAAATCATTTTCGAATTAAAATTCGGTGTTTTTACTATTCATCCAGAAATTAAACATCACAAAAAATACCGAAAAACAAACTAAAATATTTTTAATGTTTCACATATGGATATTATTTTGACATATGAAATTTCTAAAATTTTAAAAAATTGTATTTATAATAGGTGTTCCATTTAAAGGCGATTATAGTGCCATTAGAAAAAGATTGATTTTTATGCAAAATATTGCGTTTTCTCTTACCATATGACTATCGACAATATTTTATGAATGTAAAATATATTTTATTTAATAGATAATCTATATTTAATTAATATTAATCTCTAATGTAAATTAACTAAATTTAATTTGGTAAAACAACATTGTGGGAATAAATACATTTTTCAATAAAAACATTCAGTTTGTATTCATTTGGTTCTTATATTCATTTTTAATTAGCTTTCAACCAATGAATTTATTTTATATTTGTGTAAAAGGGTAATTTGAAAAAGTTATTTAATAATACTCATAATTGTCAATTTAATAGCAATGTTTTATCTTATTTAATTAATAATTTTCCAAATAATATATTGTTACTCAAAAAAACTCAATATTGTGTCTAACTAAACCTATCAAATACTGACTTTCATTCATGAAATGAAATTGTACTCAACATTTCATGCTTTTTATGATATATATTGAATTTATTTAAAATAATAATTAAATTTTAAGACTTTGGATATTTTATTCTCTTACATGATTGCTGTTGAGGGTTATACACTGTATCAAATACAATTTTCGTACTTTAAAATTGTGGGGTGTTACAAAAAAAATTTGAAATAATTTTTAGAAAACATGGATTTTTAGTAATAAGTATTTTGAAATGAAATGATAAATTATATCAAATTTTTTTGAAAAAATTTTCATAATATTTTTATGTTCCAAAAGTAGAAAAATGGTCATATTAATTTATATAATTCATTAATAACCATATGATAAGGAAGTAGATTGGTTTTATGATATAAAAAATAATCCCCCCAATGTAGACATAGACAAAAATAATCCTCAATAATGATAATATTGAGAAGTAAACCCTAAAAAGTATGATATCATTTGAATTATAGTCCCACGAAAGAAGTAACATCCAATAAAACATTAAATATAGTGAATATAAATGAATTTATTGTATAACTTATCAAAAGAGGTAGTATATTTACCACAAAAAGGATTGTGTTGTGAATATGGCATATGTCTCACGGAAATAAAAGTGGGACAAGAAACCCTTGCCTCTGGTTTGAATTCTATCATATGGGTCTAAACCACCTATAAAATAAATATTAGATTATAATAAATATATTAAAAAATAATAATAATATATATCACTAAATGTGTTATTTACTCATAGTTTATTATCACCGATTTATTAATTACACATTAATGAAATCATGATTTTGTTTGATAATCGCTTCCTTTTTCAAATTGGTTTCAGTTCAACATTATTGGGTCTTTAAATTTTATAATTATAAAATCATCCCTAAAATTTTAAACATGATATAAATATAATATTTATTAATCATATATCTATTAATATTAATAAATTAATCTTAGATATAGAAAATAGATTACATTATTCATGGAGATGGTTGGTCGTACATACGGAAGAACGTTTTTCAATTTTTAACGATATAAGGAATGGTAGAAAAAAATTATCATTTAAAGAATAATAATTATGTTATATTTATAATATATATATATATAATATATCCTTATTACTGTTAATGTAAAAAATTGAAAATTATTTAACATCACAACGGAGTGGTGGTAGTCCACACGTACTAACAAGTGATGTTATTGTTTTCAATAGGATTGGAAGGTAAGATGATAAATGTGACATTATATTTATATATGTATGGATATATATTAAATATCTCATATATTAATTAACATTACCCTTAATACAGTTCATGTATAGGTTAAGGTAAAAATGAATCACATCGCTTCGCAAGGCGACAGTCAATCGTACACACGAGGGACATTGTATTATACACAAAAAATGGAAAATAAGAAGGAATATGTGATATATTAATTAAAGAAGTATAATAATTTCATAATTATAATATATATATATATATATATCATAAATACATAATTATATCTATCATTTAATGTTTTTGATGGAAAATTAATTACATCTCTTCAAGAGGTGGTAGTCCACCGTACACAAAATCAATGATTTTGATTCCCAATTGATAGATGTGGAGATTAATCAAGGTTATTCCATTAACATAATAAAATATAAGTATAAATTATATAAAAATTTTATTATGGTACCGTATTTAATGAATATTATATTTATTTTCAAGGAGAAGTAAAATGAAAATGCATAGTTAAAAACAACACCTCTTCTTTGAGAAACGTTTATAGGTTTAACCAAAATAAATTTTGATTATCATTATGATCTATCCAAGGGATATTGGATTTTATAAGAGTAATTTCATGTGTTTTTTTAGTTTTTTATGAATCAATTTTCTTTTTATGTGATATGAGGAGAGGATAGGAGGTGGCATTTTATAAGAGGGGGAGAGGGCATATAGGGATTTTTTAAAGAAATATATTACACCCACATTTCCTTTATGTTAGAATCCTCTTAAATGTGTCATTATTGACCATTAGTGGAGAAATGGTCATTAAAATTATTTTAAATTGGTTTTGGTCATTTTTTTAGATCATCTTAACACTCTTATTCTTTGTCAAACCTCGGGTAAATAAATTTTTACCTTGATAGTGTTAAATAATTTTATGTTATTTTACAATTCAAAATAGAAAAAAAAATTGATTTGACTTTAATTGATATTATATAAAATTATGATTCTAAATCAGGTATCGTTTTTTCCAAATTCAATTCATAGAAGTGGCATAATTCAATTTTATATTATAATTTTACATGAGACAAAAAATGTGGGTTTTAAAAGTGAAAATTCACACTAGTATATATTGTTTTAAATTCAAATTTAAAAAAATTGATTAAAATTAACTATATTATCAAAACATTTATATTATTGAGCTAATTTTAATTTAAAACAAATTATATTTATAATTAAAATGGAATGTCATTTTTTAATGAAAATCATTTTTTACTATTCACCAAAAAGTATTCTTTTTATAAAATAATAAAAAAATCACATAAAGATAATTTTGAAATGTAGATTTAAAAAATTTAAATTATTTTTTCAAATAAAAATTCTTAGAATGGTAATAATTAATTTTAAAATGTGTGTGCAAAGCATGAATAAACCACCTTTTAGAAAAATTCAGTTTTCAAAAAATATTTCAATTTCAAAATTATTTATTATTCATAAGGAATAGTTAACCATTTAATCTATTTTAATTATTTGTAAAAATATTATTTTTCAAAATTTAGTTATTTATATGAATATATATGTCAACCATCTTAATATCTAGGTTATAATGCTAAAAATAAAATTTTAATAGAGTGTCATATGCCATTTAGACTCGTTGTCACGCACATTACATGATATTAAATATATTAAACATATTTAAAAAATTATATCACAAAGTCTTATGGTGATAAATTATACCAACTTGTGTAAATTTATTCTTGGAAATTTCATCTTGATCCTTTTAATTAAGTTATAGAATTATGAAAATAACTTTCTTGGAAACCCACATCATAAAAGGGGTTAATAAAAGATCCTCATGATAAGAGAGAAAGGGAGGTATAATGGTCATCTATAATTATACATTACAAGGATTCAATATATGATAACATTAATGGGAAATGCAAATATAGACATACAAGAGAATACTAACTCCGAGGGATTAATAGGAAGTGATAGAGAAATGATTTTTGAAAAGATAAAAACAATAAAATCATAAATTAGTGATAAGTTAAGAGACCACTGATTTTTCATAAATGAAAGAAAATTGAAAAAAATTGTATAATGATTATTTTACTAAATTTTAAGTATTCCATTACCATTATGATACAGAACACCAGAAAATATACTTATAATTTTCCTTCTTTGGTTCTACTTTAATAAATTCATACATCATCTGTTAATCAATAAAATAAATATAAAATAGAAAATTTTATGCCTGAATTAGTAAAATTATCATTTAAAAAATCATTAGAATAAGAATTAATCCACAAGTCTCTAGTTATTTTACAAATCCAAAATTGGTATCGCAAGTAAATTAGTAATACTCAAAGTTCATGTTGATCTATTCAATATGTAGTTATCCTTATGAATCATAAAAAATAATTATGTCCATATTCAAAGTCTATGGTTTTTGAATGAGGGTACCTAAATCAACAGTATATTCCCCAAAAAAATATGATTTGTATCTTAATGTTGAATTCCAAAAATGTGATTACCGTGATCACAATAAAAATTATTGAATACATGAATTATTACAAAAAATATAATATCCGATTATGGAAAATAATATATAAATCTATAAATGTTGTTAACCCTTAAATATAAGACATAAACCATGAACACTCTAACCAATTTCTTGGTCACCGATATTATCCCATAATAATCTCATTATTACCTCAATATCAAGAACATATTATGGGGTACCCTCCCATAATCATGATTTTTTTCCAATAGTGTCAACTTGTTACTAAATCACGTTTCCTAGTTATTGGTATTATTCAGCATATTCTTTCATATCTTTTATGGAAAAGTATTATGATACAATCCTTATACATTTTATAATTATTATAACCAAAATCTCATTTATTGAAATACTAATATGCCATTATTCTTGAATCCAAAAACTTGAGAATTAAAAATTCTACATTCTCTGTAGTAATAGCGTAATATTCACCTTGACCCGTTCAGTTATTTTGAGATACATTCCCTTGATTCTTGGGAAATTCATTTGAAAAATCCAAAATATCATTTTACATTAATAATTATACATTTTATGATTCGTTAATTTCATTTCAATCAAGGTATTAGTGGTTTCCTCCTTCAAAGATGCATATAACTCCATTTCATTTTAATCATATACCAATATTGTTCCTTACACAAGTATCACATGTTAGAAAATATTTATTTCCAACTTCCATCATTCTGTATTTTACTCTTTCATCATATCATTCTTTTTAGTTCATTATAATCCGTAAGACATGGGTAAATAATTCTCTATTTTTTAATGACCCATTTTTTAATAAGGTATGTTTTGTTTTTAGTTTTGATTAATCTAGAGACTGTGCCTTAAGTCGATTCATTTTTTTGAAGAAGGTTTTGTATGAGCTAAAACCTAATAGGAGACCAAATACATGGAGTGTTTTCAAATACATGGTGTGTATTGAATACCCCAAACATAGTTGGATGGCCATACCTACATTATGACGTGTTGATTTTCTCCTATGTGGGAAAGCCTTAGTATTTCATGACATGTAATGAATTTTCATTACATGTAAATTCATGGGGTACATTAAAATATGTGTGATATCCTTTTTTTATAGAGGATTACATATCCCTCATTCATAGAAAGAGGTGAATGAGATACCTCATCCACCACCCTTTCCCAGTTTTCCATCGTTCTCCTCCATCCAAACTCTGGTCGACCTATTATTTTTCTTGTAGGATTCATAGTGGTGATTTTTCTACTAATTTTAATTATTTCATTAATTTATCATATAGTATTTTTTTTAAATATTTTCATGTGAGCTCAATTTCCCTATATTCATCGAATTTTTCTATTTTAGTTGTTTCTTTCAATCTTCTTCAAGTTGAAGGTTGAGACTAGATGAGTTTTCATTTACAGACCAAAGGTATGTGGTTTAGTAATTTTCAATAAAAGTTAAGGTGTTTTCATAGTATTTACTGATGTGATACACATTTATTTAAATTGAGTTTATCCTCTTTAATTAAATTTACCTTTTTGAGATATTCTTATAGACCCATATTAAATTATTAGAGGATTTTAACCTCATTTTTTCCTACCACTTTTTCTATGATCAATTAAATTTCAACTTTCATGTAAATGTTTAAGTGAAAGAAACATAGTCAATGTGTTTGGGTTAACTCTAAGATTTATTTTAATTCCTCAATAAATTAATTGAATTAATTTAAATGAATTATCATGGGTGATAGGGCCATTCTAATTTATTTCTGATTATATATATGGATTATATGAATTTTAACACAAATGGCTAGTTTAGTTGAATGATTATGAATACATAGAGGTAACTCCTTATATTTATTACCATCATTATTATTAGACCATGGTTACTAGTCATTCTAAAATGGTTAAGGGTTATGTTGAGCATGGTGTTTCATGAAAAATTACATTGGGTTATGGGAATCACATCTCACACTGTTGAATATTATTCGGATAATGGGCATGATGTTCCATGTTGCCCTGCAGCTGGCATTGGGAATAAAAACACACCACACAATCTTGAGTGGCAGGCACAATTAATTGTATTCATATGATATTCAGGGCATGCAACCATTATTAGATACATTTTCTCATTAAATAATTAATTGTTTCTTGAGTTATTCCATGAGTCAATCTTTCACCTAGTATCAATTTTTATGACTCTAGTTGTCTGTACATATTGTGTTTATATACATGTCTAGATATTATATATAAATATATAATTTCTCTCTATATATATATATATTTTTTAAACTGATCATACAAATTCAATCCAATGAAGAAGCCAGTAGAGTCATCCATGTGTCTTGATTGAACCTGATCCAACTAGAATTTAATCCAACTTTGTTTATTATTAATTATCTAGAAAAGTGATATGATATTCACACTCATTAGATTATTTATCTAAACCATTTTGGAATCCATATATATTTATCTCACACCCTACTTAGGTTTCCTTTGTTACTTTAAGTTGAAATTATTATTGTATATGTTAATCAGGGACAACACCCTTTCATCGATCCCTGGTTTATTTACTTATAGAATGGAGAAATCGAGAATATGATCAAGCTTTTTCTCGTGATTCTAGTTGATATGCTTTTTGTTTTTTCTATAGAATGTATTATATTCCTATCACCTGCATCCTTTTGATCCCCATTTTGTATATCAACATGAAATGACATCATTTTATATAACATAGCCTGTGATTTTTGGAATTTATTACTTTTTGGGGTTGTTACACTTTTTTATTTGATAAATGTACATGTTTCTATTATGATATTTTTTATATTATTCTTTCATGATTTCAATCTACTTATTACAACAATTGTTATACTATGATATGAGTGTATATTGTCCCCATCACACCACCTTGGAACATAACTTATATTTGGAAGCCTCTATTATACAAGGTGGCATTCTGGAGTCCATGTGACCAATTGGTTTAGGGAAATAGTTAAGGGGATCCCTGGTCAAGATGATAAAAGGTGGTGTTAGAGAATTCTTTTTCCTCTTCTCTTTATATTAAGGTATAATAAAAAAGACTAGGATGTGATGGAATTGGTAATATGCTAGTCCCTGGGAGTAGCTAACCCATGTATTGGGGAATCAAAAATTACCTTGGTAGGTGTATTTGTGTTCTGAATGATGCCTGTTACAGTTCGTTTGATTTCATCATTGGTTTAAACACATGTTTTTCTATGTTATGTTTTACTGATGATATCACTTTTATTATTATGTGTATTCCCCTTTTGAAGGTTTGGAAACAAGGTAGTTTTCCATGAATCATTATAGGATAATTAAGACTGATATTCTATGAATTTTTTAATGACATGATTTCTTCCTACACACATTGTATGTTTAAGTTTGCTAATGCATTGATTTAATAGTTTAAATGTGATAATGTATCATCTAGGGGTGAATAATTGGTATTATTAATTTTCCAACAAAAATCTAAATTTTATTTCCTTCATATATTGATGATGAAACCATAATTGGCCAATTTTTCCGTATTTTCGTTCTATAATTACTTGTTCTATATAAAATAAATGTTTATTATTGGGTTACTAGAACGAAAAAGGTTATTTATGGGAAATGTACCTATATAAAATATGATTGGCGATTCATGTAATAAAATAATCACTTATAAACTTCTATATCATAATTCTGGATGTAAATTTCATCGTGTAGTAAAATTTAAACTAATAATAATTTATAAGAGGTGTCATGTTTTTAAATTGGTAATGATAAAACATATTTCTAGACAATGATATATATATCTATCTATCAAACAGTACCATCATAAATGATATTAATATTTTAAATGAAATTGTTACCACTAAATTGGATTCCAATTGCATTGTAAATGGTGCTTTCCAATCTACCTTTCAATTCACACTACATTTATTCTAAAATTAATCATTAATACATGCACTATACCAATACTAGACCATATATGTCGGTAGAAGGGAGTTTATCTAGCATTCTTATGGCCTATTACAGTATTTCCTTATCACGTAAACCTTTCTATTTGAGAGAGAAGGGAGGTGTTCACCTTTTTATTGGAAAGTTTTGTACATATATTTTTAACTATCTATAATTTTATCAACAATTTAATTCTCTTCAGAGGCATGCATTTGGTATTGTAAAATCATGGCACATTGCATCCTTGAGTACTACACTAAGAAGGTAGTGGAGACCATGCTCCAGATGTCACGACCCGACCCATAACGAGGCTCGAGCTGAAAATACCCCAAGCCCACCTCCATAGGCTAGGGGCTGGTGACTAGCACTGAAGGCACACTAAACTAGAGGAGGAATTTGCCTAAGAAATTGTATACACACACACACGCAACAAACTCAAGCAACAGTGTAGGGAAAAGAAAACAAGATACAACACTGCTACAAAAAGGGGAACCAACATACATGCATCAACCTCTAACCAGTACAAGCAAAGTGTTGAAAAGTAAACTGAATAGTAAAAAGGGAAAAAACAAACACCCGTCCAGAATGGGGCCACAACCTGGAAACAAGTAAAACAAAGCTAAATTGTTAGTGATTCTCACACCCAGGAAGTCCTGCTATGGCCACCGAACGCAGCCCCAGATTCTGTGTCCTCCACGCTCCTTCGTAGTCTTGATTGACCTGTCCGTCGTCTGCAAGGGCACACCAAGTGCGGGCAAAGACCAAGCAGGGGTGAGTATAAAAATAATCAGTAGGTTTCCCCGAAAGGTCGAGGGAGAAACAAGGGAAGTACTAAAATGGGGAGCAGTAGATAGAGAAAAGAATAGTGTAAGAGTGAAAATTAGAGAAAGAGAGTGCAACTCAACCCAACAATAAAAATGAAGCAGACTCGTCCAGATGCAATGATCTAGAGATGGTGAGAAAGTGAACTTCTCATCGAGTCTTCACTGCCTATAGCAGGAGATTAGACTCATCCAACCAAGAAGATCTAGACACAGAAAGTACGTGGCATACCCTGCACGTCTTCGCCCCTCCGAGAAGGAGAGTAACCGAACCCAAGGAGTGGGAACAATAATAGGATATGTATATATATATATATTCTCACAAGAAACCCAAACGAGTATGTAAGGGGATCTCTATATCTTCAAGCTCAGCCGAAGAGGAGTCACCAACAGTTCAAAGGACATCCATCGCTGAACCCAAACATCATGCACATCAACCTAGGAGGTACAAGTCAAAGGGGCTCAATCACCGCACCTCGATACTATCCTCTTTGGGCGGCACTGACTCAAATGAACGGCTTTTAGGTTGCAACGCAAGGACATGTCTCGGTGGGAAAAGTGCCCCTTGTTCTCGTATATCCTAAGGTCACGTCAAAGCTGTCACATCACCAATCCGCACAACCAAAGATCCTACTCCGATAGGCTCGGAGAAAAAGTCATCGAATAGCCTCAAAAGAATGCATGAGTCTAAAATGCCAATGAATGACCCACTACCCAGCCCTGATAGAGGGTAAAACCTATTACATTAGCAGGCGACCCACTGCCCAGCCCTGCTGGAGGGTAGACCCAGAACACGTTGACAGGTGACCAACTACCCAATCACTGCTGGAGGGTAGACCTGAAAGAAGTCGACAGGTGACCCACTGCCCAGTCGCTGCTGGAGGGTAGACCTGAAAGTAGTCGAAAAGTGACCCACTACCCAGCCCTACTGGAGGGTAGATCCAGAACATGTCGAAAGGCGACCCACTGCCCAGTCGCTGCTGGATGGTAGACCTGAAAGTAGTCGACAGGTGACCCACTGCCCAGCCCTACTGGAGGGTAGACCCAGAACACGTCGACAGGAAACCCATAGCCCAATCGCTGCTAGAGGGTAGACCTGAAAATAGTCGACAGGCGACCCACTGCCCAGCCCAGCTGGAGGTTAGACCTTAAATTAGTCGACAGGTGACCCACTGCTTAGCCCTATTGGAGGGTAGACTGGGAAACGGGTCCGACAACTCATCACTGCAACTGACATCACCGGGTGTTACCAACATCGCTACCGTGTGTTGGTTCATATTGCGTCAAAGGTACCTCCATCCAACACCATTCCATGTTTCCACATTTAATGAGATCTCAAACGAATCTCCAAATGCCTGAACGGATCATATTATTTCAATCCTCGTAGAAAAACATGCGAGATAGTCCATTTACTCACCCGAAACGGTCAACCGGTGAATATGGAACTATTCACCGTTGCCAGCCCATGTGTGGCCCACTACAAGATCCAAAAACTAAACAAATGGATCACAGTACTGTGATCCCCTCGGAAAAAACACACGGGATTGACTACTCAATTGTACAAAACGGACACCCAGTAAAAAGGTTATTATTCACTGTAGCCAGCCTGGGTGGCACCCCTGGCGAACTATGCCATCGCGAAGCTCTTGGAAAAACACATCAAAATGACAGTTCATTCACCCTGAACGGACGTCTGATGAAAAAAACGCAATATGTTACTCTCACCTCAAAAGGGGTCCTGTGGGGGCCACACCTTAACTCCATCTTCATCGCCTGAAACCAACCTGGCCAACCTCATCTCGATGTCAGGGTCACAACGCCGCTCACAGCACCTAAAACAGACTCGGGATGCAAAAGTTTCAATTCACCGCGTTATACATAAGCGGAGCCCTATGGGCCCCACACCTCGAGCCCATATTTATGCTGGAGGATTGCACCATTGCAATCCCCTCGAAAAAACACTCAGAAATGAGTGATCATTCACCCCAAACGGATGTCGGGTGAAAAAGTGACATTTCACAGTAAAACATGCAAACTAGGCCATGTAGGGCACGCTCTGTGTCTCCAACCCAAACGCTTCGGAAATCATCTCAAAACGTCTGCACGAGGACTGGATTCATTGTGCCATTGACGACGTATCAGTCGTACATCCCAAACAGGAGTTAGGTTTGACGCAACAATTAATTAATTAATTACTTACTTACTTACAAAAATTTGACGTTTCGTGCCACCGAGCAATAAAATCAACCCGCAAAGATTCCGAACCAACTTTAGAAGGACCGTCTTAGCTTCGGGCCCACTGCGCCTCTAACGGCATGTCAAACAGATGTTCGGCTCACGAGCCACGTCTGTCGCAACTTTAATAATAATTTATTATTATTAAATTAATGCTCCCCAGGTCACCCGTATTCGGGTACGAAATACAAAAATCTCGAAACCCACTTTAAATAGAGCAACTCGCCGATACGAACTCATCACCGCAGACGGTGCGTTAAAAGGACACGCTGCTTGGAACTTATGGCCCCCCGAATTCAAGGGGGCCCAAAGGAGGCCGGTCCGGACTGGCCGGCCCGGTCTGATCCGCCGCGGCTCCCTCCCATCGCACCGGACCCCTCGGGTCCGGTCCTCCCGAGCAGACCGGCCATGAGGCCGGTCTTCGTCGCCTCTTGTAGGACCCGCAAACAGCGTGTCCTTGTCCGCTGGGTCCTCCCCCGAGGTCAGCACCTCGAGGGGCCTCCTCCTTCGACCGCGACATCCCCGTGGTCACCCCTCACCCGCACCTCCGCTCGACGTTGCTCCGCTGAGCACCTCGCCGCCGACTTCATTGTATGCTGCAGCCGCCGCATGCACGCCCGATGCCACTGCATCCCGGCTACTGGCCACGCAAAGCCTCCAGCGCCATCCGGTTCTCCGCGCTCGCCCGGAGAATCCACGCCCACCGTGCCAACACCCGCGACCCCGTTCAACAGAACACCTCCGCCGTCCTACGCTCACACTCACCCAGCCGACACCCGCGACCCCGCCGCTGAGCGGAACACCCCGGGCACCGCCGCGTTCCCGGACGTAGTCGCCCCGATCCGCCGCCGGTTCGGTCTCCGGCAGCCGCCCCTTGCCGGAGAAAAGTCTTCGACCGGTCTCCCCGACCATTCCGGTGATCAGAAAATTTATCTGACACCGGTTTCCGGATCCCATGGACCGGATCTTCACAACGCCTTCCCCGGCTCATCGATCCGTCAAGGTTCGCGTGTGCTCGAACATTTGATACGAAGAACATTTAAGAACGAGGAATTGAACAGGGCTCGGGCATTATCCGTGTTCGTTCGGCCAACACCCTAAATTCTAAAAACTATAAATAAAATAAATTCAAATATGAAAATGAAGAAGAAATTGAGAAAATCGACGAGGGCACAAAATTCAACAAGAATCCAACCTCGGATCACTCGTTCGTCATTGGCGACGCGTCCACGACACTCCCGCTCCAATCCGCCAAGACTCTGGTGGAGATGGCTCCTCAATCCGCTGATGAACGACAAAGAACTCCAATGAACATGAGAGAGAGAGAGAGAGGAGGATGGGTCTTCCCTCAATAGTGAATTTATAAAAATTCACTAAAACTCTCCCAACGAGCGTGGATTCCAAAACCCTCGCACCCGCATATTTTATCTCACGCCTAGGAAAAACACCCTATTTTGAACACAACGAAAGTCTCGGATTTCCATTACGAGACTTCGTTTAAATTTTATTTGAAAAAGAAATCCAGTGATAAAAATCACTGTGTCATTTCGAAAACACCATTTTCCCCCTGGGTGACATCTCTCACAGCAGGCCCGCGCTCGCAACTTTTACACCCCGCCTAGGGTAAACGGCTCACTCCGGACTCAATGGTGCCCTCGGTTTCCCAATCTGAGCCACCGTATAAGAGGTACTTGAGTATAACCATTAAAGGAATAAATAAATTAATTAATTTATCCGTTTAACGTTGTGGTAGCGATCGAGGGGTCCAAACGTCCCGCGCCAACAAGATTTATGTCGTTCCTAGGGTAAACAACTCATTTAGGACCCATACGTACACTCAGATCTCTGATTTGATGCACCTTTTATGAGTTATCCCATTTATTTGGCGTTCCTTGTGTGAACGCGCTGAAAATTTAACTCTGGCCACACTGGGGCTCGAAATCGCACGCCGTCTGAAGGCGCTGCTCTGGAATAATATCAAAAATATTCCAAAGTATTTTATAGAAAAAATCGGGTTCTTACATAATTCCCTCCTTCAGGCTTTTCATCCCCAAAAAGAAAAACCAGGGAATAACTTAGGGTACCAAGCCCACACCTGGATCTCCCGTACCCAGAAGTACTCTTGCACAGTTTTGTGTCACCACACACAGACCAAAGGAGTTTATCTGTTCAAGTGAGGTCTGCCCTTGTCGATGACGTGCACAAGAGCACACACACATCTCATCATGTAAGCCTTGAAGAAGATGTTGTGCACCCACTCCTGACATTGGGGGTCAAGGCAAGGCGGTAGACAACCTCGTCATCCCTTCGCATAGTCTCAAATGGCCCAAAGGCCCTTGGGGGTAGCTCACCTCCATAGATGAACCCCTACGTCACACGCAGCGACTGGAATCACTGCCCGCACCTGGAACAAGGCCCGGTGATTCCCTCTTTTAGAATTTACATATGGTGAAACACACAAGGATATCTGGTCACACAAGGTTACATAGTCAAAGTATCTCAACCAAGACCCCCTTACATGCTTGGAGAGCGAAGGAGTCAACACCATAGACTAAAGAAAATGGTCATTCGCCATTTACCTTACCAACACAGGGTTACACCGACGCCCCGCATCACCCTCGGTAACCCCTCGAGCAAGTAGTTAGAGGGAAGTGTACCTCACACAGTGTCTAACATGTTTTACTGAGAATGTTAAAAAAAGACGCAGAGCATATCTCTCATCATCTCTTGCGCTGTAGGATTGTAATCAACCACAGCACAAAGCCGCCCACGGCCCGTCCATCAGCTCCCTGAGCCAGACATGGGCCACCTAGTGGTGGTGGAAGGACCTTGAATCGTCATCCTCCAACTACAGTTCCTCCTTCTTTCTGCCAACACCGCCTCTCTAGGGACCACCCTATCCTCACCTAGGATTTTTCTTATCACGACACTGCCTCTGTCGTGGTGGTGCATCTACCAACCATCTGAAAGACTGAGCAAATTTGGTCGAGTAATCTATCACCACATGATCTCACACATCACAAACATAGCACTAGTCTTCCATGGGCTATCTCTGTGCTCTACGTTGTCCCTGACCATGTGTCTGAGTCTCATCAAGGGGAAACCTCTAGAGTCGAGGCCCCGCTAATCGACGTGCCTCTACCAGAAATTTCTCTGTCACTAGTGCCTACTCCAGTACCCTGATATGGGTGATGATACACAAGGGAACTAAACTGGCATGCATCTTCTCTATAGATATCTCGTTCAAACTTCTGTTCTCGGAAGTTGCTGTCACAGACCACGTCCGGATAAAAACATGCACGGTCTGCAAAACTAGTCGCATACATAGGAATCGTCGTCCCTCCATGCTGAAACTGTATGAGATCTTGGATCTGGGTGGAGCATAAGCAGGAGGGGTAAAACTCTCCACGAAACCACTGCTGAGAGTCTCCTCCTGAAAGTGATGACTCATCAAGTATCCGAGTAACCCTGGCTCTACTACGCCAAACTGCGGGGTGAAAAAAGACTGGATGTCAAAGCTACCATCTAACTTGTCAGTGTCCGAACAAGCCTGAAGGGTCGGACCACCGACTCTAGCAAACACTTCACTGTCAAAGGGTATGGCTTGCCGTGGAACCTCAGCGGTCTCTGACGCTGGAACTCATGTAGTGTCTTCACCCTGCGCTCGTCATCGTCCCTCACTGACGGTACTATCCACTACTCCATAGGTGGAGGTGCGACTGTCTATCCTCCTGGATAAAGGGTAATCATATGATGGATCTTGAACTGAGGCCTCTTCGCTCACGGAATCGTCGTCACGAACCGGAGCTAGTATCATGGATGGCTATCATCGCGGAGAAATCCTGAACCAAATCAAGTAGTACCGCGGTCAAATGAGAATATACATATCAACAAAGAGGGGGAGCTGACTCAAGAAGGACAGACAAGTACTCAATCATATACGATGCATGAATCAAATTCCTTGCAACAAGTGTCTCAGTGTGCCGAGTTATCAAGTGGGTTATCAGGGTCCTCATGAATGGATATGTCAGCCACAACACCAACACTGGACTCCCGGGCCTGAGAGCCACTCTAGAGACACATTGACACTATTACCCCAAAACTTAACAAATTCCTATTTAGGGACGTCCGAACATCGCCTCAAGGAACAAACCACCTGTGATACAACTTTTTCATGACTCGACGCGTAACGAGGCTCGAGCCGCAACTACCCCAAGACCGCCTCCATAGGACAGGGGCTGGCGACAAGCGCTGAAGGTACAATAATCTAGGGGAGGCCTTTGCATAAGAAATTGTACACACACACACACACACATCCAACTCAAGAAATAGTGGAGGGAAAAGAAAACAAGATACAACACTGCTACAAAAAAGGGGAACCAACATACATGCATCGAACTCTAACCAGTACATGCAAGGTGATGAAAAGTAAACTGAATAGTAAAAAGGGGAAAAACATGTGCCCATCCAAAAAGGTGCCACAAACCGGCAACAGGTAAAACAAAGGTAAACTGAAAGTGAGTCTCACACACACGAAGTTCTGCTATGGCCACCGAACGAAGCCCAAGCTCTTGTGTCCTCCACGCTCCTTCGTAGTCTTGATCGACCTGTCTGTCGTCTGCAAGGGCACACCATGTGCAGGCAAAGCCCAAGCAGGGGTGAGTATAAAAATACTCAGTCGGATTCCCCGAAAGCTCAAGGGAGAAACAAGGGATGTACTAAAATGGGGAGTAGTATACAGAGCAGAGAATAGTGTAAGAGTGAAAAAAAGAGAAAGAGAGTGCAGCTCAACCCAACCAGAGAAAGGAAGCAGACTCGTCCCGACATTCGGAGCTAGAGACGGTGAGAAGATGAAATTCTCGTCGAGTCTTCACTTCCTATTTGTAGAGACCCTAAGCTTAACGTACATAGACATTACATTACTTTTTCGGAATACTTAGTACATAACAAAAACACACACACAAGGATCGTAATAGTTGAGTGTCTTTGGAAACTCACAATATAATCTTCTAATCGTGGTGAAAGATCTTCAACATCTCCCATAAAGATCATCCTTTTTTACCTAAAACCTTTCTTTATATCCTGGGGAAAAGAATACATAAAAGGGTGAGCTCAAATGCTCAGTAAGGGTAAACAAAAGAAATATCAATCACATCATTTTCATAAGAACATAACATTTTGGAAATCCTAACCTGTAAAAGAAAGCATAATTTCATAACATGGGATAAATCATAGTAGTGAAATGAAATCCCAATAATCCTAACTTAAAACATGAAACATTGTGTCATACACACATAATCATAGAGAATCATTTCTTGTTAGTCAAGACTCATTTCCAAGAATATCTTAGTGGACAAAGTCCCTTTCTGAACCGAGTCACCCTCGTTTCAGTCCTGTTTCAATGAACCGGTATGACCTACCATTCCAGCCATGTCTATCTCATGAGATATAAAATCTTTACCCAATGCATTGGAGGGAGATATAGGTCCCACCCATCTCATAATGATACCATTCTTATGTGTGCCACAAAATCATAAATCATACATCATTGCATAACCCATGTAATAAAAATGGGAATCTTAAACATCATGACATCATGATACAGTTCATATAAGATAAAAGAATTCATAAAAATAATTCCATCACAACATAATCAAATCAATGTAATAATAGGGATAAAAACAGAACACTTTATTGTCTTAGATGGAAAATAATTTTGATAAAACACTTGAACTCCATTCTTGAGAAAAATATCATTTCTTCTTCAAAAACACTTTTCCTTTCAAAACATGTCATACAATTATAAACTAAAAGAAGTTGATTAAAAATAAACTTGAAAACTTGTAAAGGAAGATTCTTGGAAATAATGTTTTAAAAATCCAGTCATGCCGTATAAGTTTAAAAAAACATTCTTCCCGTACTTTTGTCGGAAAAGTCAAAAAAGTACCTCGTACGAAAAATGTCAAAAGATTCCTTTCATATCTTTTAGTAAAAACTCACCGAAGGGTAAAATAGGATTTAAACAACTATAGGTGGATAGAAATAATATTACATATTGAGGAAACATGGATGTGGATGATAAAATACACCCCAGTAAATACCAATGTATAAGCAATCTCGGATAAAAATGAGATTGTGATATTTCCCTTACCTTAGGTCCGATTTGCTTCATAAGTGTCCGAACCTCCTGTATAATGATTTAAATAATGTCATTGCCTTACTAAAGAATCATATTCATTGTTATGATATCATATATGGTTCACTTAAGTTTTTATATTACCCGTTCTTTTGTAAATTCATGTTAAAGTAGCGTTTTGCGTAAAATCGTCTCATTTGTCGTTCGTGTTTTTAACTTGTAATTATTAATATGATTACTTGGATCATGATTACTTATATCCAGAATGTAAAACATTATTTATATATAATATATATTAAGAATATATATATATATATAATATATCGATAAATGGAATTAAATACACCGTTCATGGAGATGGTAGTCCGTACGTACGCATGAACGCTGTTTTCGTTTCCTTATTGAAGGGAATGCAATTAAGTAGCTGACATACATATAAAATTACATAAATCCAGTATCATTATTATGTCATATATTTCATTAGTACTTATTATATATACTTTATAATCATTCATTAATGGTCAATCATTGAGAATGAATCTCATCGCGTTGTGGAGACGGTAGTCCGTACGTACGTACGAGCGATGATATAGTTCCCATGGTCGTGGAATTGTGTTAAAGTGTATGTAGACTATTTCAGTATCAATATCACTTTATAAAAATCATATATAGTTACACATTACACCATTATACCAATCCTATTATGGTGGTGGTGGAAAATAGATTACACCACGGCGTGGAGAAGGTATTCCGTACGTACGCACACGCGGTGATTTCATCTTTCCGTAGGATGGATAGAAGGTGAATTAGGGTTTTTTTATATTTATAATAACATATAAGTATTTAAGTAATACTGATGTTATTACTTTTTCATGAAAAAACTAAAGAAGAAGAAGTTGAAGAAGAAAGAAATTGAAAAGATCGGTAATGGATATTACCTCTTCTTTGAAACGCCTCTTTGAATCCTCCACTTAGGGAACTAAGATTGGTCTTTGAAGAAGACCAGGACATATAGGATTATTCTAGGGAAGTGGAGAAGGGATTTTGGAAGGGGTTGGCCGAGCATGACTGCTCAAATTGGTGTGAGGAGGAGGGGGAGGAGGTGTCCTTTTATAAGGGAGGAGAGGGGCACCTTAGGAATATCTCAAAATATTATTTTATATTAAAGTCAAAATCGGTTTATAATGGTTCCAAAGGGTCTTATTTCGAAGATAAAGTGGGGATGGGTCTAAATCCTATCAACCAATAGGATTTATACAAGTTTAGGTTATTATTTTATCCTTATCAATTAGATTTAACTCTAAGTTAAATAATTTAACTTTTACCGTGTGTTTTTGTTTTCTTACACTATATGGTTAATACACTTACTATAACATGCCAAACGAACCCCAAATTGTTTATTATTAATATATATATCATTATCTAAGTCATTTGGTTTAACCTTAGATTTTTATGAATAAAATAACAATTACTAATATAATATTTGATTTAAGAACGATTTTGTGTCAATTTTGACACTATTTGATATATGATTTCTGTGAAAGTCATAACAAAATTATATGTTCGAACCAAGTTGATTAAATCAACAATAATATATCATAGTAACATAGAAAATTAGTTTAATTCATAAAAAGTCTCAAATTACATTTATTTTGGTGTTTATAACATCAATTATGTCAATATTTCATTAATAAGATAATTACTGCATCATCATTGTGTCATAAATAAATTAAATTATTTAATGTCTAAAAATTACAAATAAAATTCCATTATATAGGAAATATTTTTAGATTTCTAATGAATATTTATAGTCGAATTTATCTTATGTATAACCTCATATTAAAAATGATTTACTTATTAAACATTGATTTTAACTATTTTAACTATTCATTAAATAAAATAATATTAAATTTCATAATCTAATCCAAGTGGACCTAAATTGTCATATTATATTCATAAGGTTGTTTTTGGTCGAATTACATTTATCCAATAGAATTAGGACATGTGTTAGGGTAATAGTAATATCATATTTACCCTTAGTTACCCTATTTACTATTAATCGCGGTAAAAAAAGTAAAAAGTTACTATTCACCATAAAATTATTTTTATCTCATTTAACCAAATTTTACTTACTGATATCAACCGTGTCTGTCGGAGTTTCGAAATTCCATTCACAGAAGCGGTAAAATTAAGTTTTATGCAAAATTCAGTTTTTAACCTACCACTTAGTGGTTTCACTATTCATCAAAAATTGAAGTTTTTTAGAAAAATGCCAAAATTTCACCCTAAGCTATAATTGATATTCCGAATTAAAAAATGATTTCTATTTTAAAAAATTCCCATCATATAAGTTTCATTAATTAATTTTATAATTAATTTCTGCTTTCCCAACAAATAGCGTGTTTTTAAGAGATAATAATTATCAAAAGATTGACACTTGTTTATGTCTGGTTTAAATTTGAAATTACATCCAATGACCAACATTGTATTAAATTGTAAAAATATATTCTAAATATACTTTAAAACCACTCAAATTAATAATTTATCACTATTAATTATTTCGATTGAAAAAGTTGTTTTTAATTTAAATTTAGTAATTTTCACTATTTATCAAAATATGAAAGTTATCCGAAAATCACAAAAAATTCACCTTAGGCTAAATTCGATACTCCGAATCCAAAAATGAAGTCCATTTTGAGAGCTTAAATTTCTAAAATTTTAAAAGGTGGTTATTACTATTCTTAACGGCTAGTTTTAATAATATTTTAATAGCATATCGTTGTTTAGTGAACCTCAGTATTACGTACTACACATGCTATCGAGAAAGGTCGTGATTGCGTGTAATGAAAGGCAAGTCAAGGATGCGTGTTGTGCAAGATCCTTTTGGTGTAGCATACAACACACGGCATTAATGAAATTAAAAAGAATATTTTTCATAAAATCTTGGGGTGTTACATTCTACCCCCCTTAAAATGAATTTCGCCCTCGAAATTCATCGGGGTTATAAATGGTTTACTATTCGAAAGTTTCTTTAATCGAAACCCACATCGTAAAAAGGAATACCAAAACCAATCCTTAAAAACAAAAGTATGAAACGTAACAGTTACCCAAATAGACTAATCACTGGGTTTCCACATAGGTGAAAATATGGATATGGAAGAGAAATCTAACCATCATGTTCTGATGGAGAGTGGTAGAGAACATGGCTATGGAAAAGCTAGCAATCACAAATCCAAAAATTTGTGATGATCTAAGGTACCATCTGATTAATCAGATATAAGAGCACTAGGACAACATTTTTGGTTTTCAAGATTATTTCCCTAAAGTTGATGAAATTGGAATTAGAAGAAATACTTTCATGATTTTGGTATAGTCTCACTGTTTGTTGTTCTTTGGACAATTTCTACTTCATCTCTTAAAGAAATGAAGTTGAATTTGTCATTCGTGATGTGTTAGCAGATCATGTGATAGAATGATGGGTCATTCCATCTGTCTCAAAAGGTTAGAAAAGTTATCAAAAAATACATAAGTCCATCTATAGTGAGATTAATGATATATGGTTCCTAAAATGAACTTATACTTCATATATCATACTGCCTAATATAATAAAACTAGTTTCTAGTAGACAGGGACTTCCTGTAGGCCAGTGGTAGGCGATAAAGGCTAGTCGCACTTCGGTTGTGGGTTCGATTCCCACATCCTTGTCCAACGTGATGGGCTGTCGCATGTCCTGCAGGTTGTCCTTTTTCTAAAACTACATTACTATAACATCCCATCAATAATATCGAAAATCTTCTATCCTTAAACAATAGTAACTTATGTCCAACATAATCCATTCTAATCTTTAGTCATATCCATAATACTGGAGTCCACTTTCATAATATAGTGAAAACGATTAGTAGAGATTTAATACTGTCGTTGATCCCCATATATCATAAGATATGTCTTGTTGGTCACATTCCAAACATTAAAAGGCCTTAATCACGTATTCTCTTGAATACCCATTGAACCTTAGTGAAAACATGAATGTAGTTAAAAGTTAACTCTTTACACATACAAAAATCCAAAAATTCTATATACTCAAACCATGATATAACCTTCTCCTTATATCAGTCATGAGCTTATGAATACAATCAAAAACCTCATTATCTTATTATCCCTTCATTATGCGCATATCATCTACTTTCCAAAAAATATCTGAATAACATTTCATGGTTACTAGTACCATTAATCATACACTTTAAAAACATAGGAAATACAATAGTGTAACAATCCTTAGATGTCTCTTTATTCCATAGTACCATGAGATTACTTATACAACATTACACTTGATAAATATGTAATCATTCCACTACCTTCCTAAACCATTGACCGAGCTTCAACAATTCTTTCATCTAACATATAATTTGTGTCTCTTCACCATCATCAACATAAATACTTCCCATACGACCATACTGATTCTCTTCATGAGACTTTCCCTTAGGGCATTGGTTTTCATAATGCCCGTACATTCCACATTTAAAACATTTAACCATTGTTGATGTCGTAGCAATACCATTATCCTCATCCATGGTGTTAACTGAACCTTTTCCTTTGCACTTACTTTCTTTGTGTCCTTCTTTTCCACACCCAAAGCATCTTCCAGTTCCTTTGAAATATTCTCCTTGATTCCTCTTCCCACATGATTTACATAGGGCAAATTGAACTTTCTTTCCTCTATGATCATCATGAAACTCCATCTTTCTCTTATTAGACGAGTCAGGAAACATACCAAATTTCACTTTATTGATCATATTATGAGATTGCTGATTCGGCATAATAATGATGTTTGGAACTCCAAATCCCATTTCATTTGGTTTCTCATGAAGAATATCATTCCATTGTCCATCATATCCTCCATTATCGTGAATCATCTTGTTTCCATCCATTTTCTAACACCCAAAAAGAATAGTGTGAGAGGAAAAAATCATAATAAAGGGGGATCAACATCAATATCTAACATCATTGGTTAAATTATAATATCCTTAGCGCAATTCTAGGACTATAACCTATACGTATACTTATCCTTAGGGACATCCCTATTCATGCCCTAGAAATATCTCTAGGGATCTCACTAACGTTTTCGCATCCTAGTTTCCAATGGTTGACAAAAACTTTACTCTGATACCAACTATAGAGACCCTAAGCTTAACGTACATAGACATTACATTACTTTTGCGGAATACTTAGTACATAAAAAAAACACACACACAAAGATCGTAATATTTTAGTGTCTTTGGAAACTCGGAATATAATCTTCTAATCGTGGTGAAAGATCTTCAACATCTCCCATAAAGATGATCCTTTTTTTACCTAAAACCTTTTTTTATATCCTGGGGAAAAGAAAATATAAAAGGGTGAGCTCAAATTCTCAGTAAGGGTAATCAAAAGAAATATCAATCACATCATTTTCATAAGAACATAACATTTTGGAAATCTTAACCTGCAAAAGAGAGCATAATTTCATAACATGGGATAAATCATAGTAGTGAAATGAAATCCCAATAATCATAACTAAAAACATGAAACTTTGTGGCATACACACATAATCATAGATAATCATTTATTGTTAGTCAAGACTCATTGCCAAGACTATCTTAATGGACAAAGTCCCTTTCTGAACCGAGTCACCCTCGTTTCAGTCCTGTTTCACTGAACCGGTATAACCTATCATTCCATCCATGTCTATCTCATGAGATATAAAATCTTTACCCAATGCATTGTAGGGAGATATAGGTCCCACCCATCTCATAATGATACCATTCTTATGTGTTCCACAAAATCATAAATCATACATCATTGCATAACCGATGTAATAAAAATGGGAATCTTAAACATCACGACATCATGAAACAGTTCATATAAGATAAAAGAATTCATAAAAATAATTCCATCACAACATAATCAAATCAATGTAATAATAGGGATAAAAACAGATCCCTTTATTGTCTTAGATGGAAAATAATTTTGATAAAACACTTGATCTCCATTCTTGAGGAAAATATCCTTTCTTCTTCAAAAACACTTTTCCTTTCATAACATGTCATACAATTATAAACAAAAAGAAGTTGATTAAAAATAAACTTGAAAACTTGTAAAGGAATATTCTTGGAAATAATGTTTTAAAAATCCATTCATGCCGTATAAGTTAAAAAAACATTCTTCCCGTACTTTTGTCGGAAAAGTCAAAAAAGTACCTCGTACGAAAAATGTCAAAAGATTCCTTTCATATCTTTTAGTAAAAACTCACCGAAGGGTAAAATAGGATTTAAACAATTGTAGGTGGATAGAAATAATATTACATATTGAGGAAACATGGATGTGGATGATAAAATACACCCCAGTAAATACCAAAGTATAAACAATATCGGATAAAAATGAGATTGTGATATTTCCCTTACCTTAGGTCCGATTTGCTTCATAAGTGTCTGAACCCCATGTATAATTATTTAAATAATGTCATTTCCTTATTACAGAATCATATTCATTGTTATGATATCATATATGGTTCACTTATGACTTTCTATTACCCGTTCTTTTGTAAATTCATGTTAAAGTAGCGTTTTGCGTAAAATCGTCTCATTTGTCGTTCGTGTTTTTTACTTGTAATTATGAATATGATTACTTGGATCATGATTACTTATATACAGAATGTAAAACATTATTTATATAAAATATATATTCAGAATATATATATATATATATAATATCGATAAATGGAATGAAATACACCGTTCATGGAGACAGTAGTCCGTACGTATGCATGAACGCTGTTTTTGTTTCCTTATTGAAGTGAATGCAATTAAGTAGATGACATACATATAAATTTACATAAATCCAGTATCATTATTATGTCATATATTTCATTAGTACTTATTATATCTACTTTATAATCATTCATGAATGGTTAATCATTGAGAATGAATCTCATCGTGTTGTGGAGACGGTTGTCCGTACGTACGCACGAGCGATGATATCGTTCCCATGGTCGTGGAATTGTGTTGATGTGTATGTAGACTATTTAAGTATCAATATCACTTTATAATAATTATATATAGTTACTCATTACACCATTATACCCATCCTATTAAGGTGGTGGTGGAAAATAGATTACACCACAGCGTGGAGATGGTATTTCGTACGTACGCACGCACGGTGATTTCATTTTTCCGTAGGATGGATAGAAGGTGAATTAGGGTTGTTTCATATTTATCATAACATATCATTATTTATGTAATACTGATGTTATTACTTTTTCATGAAACAACTAATGTAGAAGAAGTTGAAGAAGAAAGAAATTGAAAAGATCGGTAATGGATATTACCTTCTCTTTGAAACGCCTCATTGAATCCTCCACTTAGGGAACTATGATTGGTCTTTGAAGAAGACCAGGACCTCTATTATTATTCTAGGGAAGTGGATAAGGGATTTTGGCAGGGTTTGGCCGAGCTTGAGTGCTCAAATTGGTGTGAGGAGGAGGGGGAGGAGGAGTCCTTTTATAAGGGATGAGAGGGGCACCATAGGAATATTTCAAAATATTATTTTATATTAAAGTCAAAATCGGTTAATAATGGTTACAAAGGGTCTTATTTAGAAGTTAAAGTGGGGATGGGTCTAAATCCTATCAACCAATAGGATTTAGACAAGTTTAGGTTATTATTTTAACCTTATCAATTAGATTTAACTCTAAGTTAAATAATTTAACTTGTACCGTGTCTTTTTGTTTTCTTACACTATATGGTTAATACACTTACTATAACATGCCAAACGAACCCCAAATTGTTTATTATTAATATATATATCCTTATCTAAGTCATTTGTTCGAACCTTAGATTTTTAGAAATAAAATAACAATTAATAATATAATATTTGATTTAAAAACTATTTTGTGTCAATTTTGACACTATTTGATATATGATTTTTGTGAAAGTCATAACAGAATTATATGTTCAAAACAAGTTGATTAAATCAACACTAATATATTATAGTAACGTATAAAATTAGTGGAATTCATAAAAAGTCTCAAATTACATTTATTTTGGTGTTTATAACATCAATTATGTCAATATTTCATTAATAAGATAATTACTGCATCATCATTGTGTCATAAATAAATTAACTTATTTAATGTCTAAAAATTACAAATAAAATACCATTATATAGGAAATCTTTTAATATTTCTAATGAATATTTATAGTCGAATTTATCTTATATATAACCCCATATTAAAAATGATTTACTTATTAAACATTGATTTTAACTATTTTAACTATTCATTAAATAAAATAATATTAAATTTCATAATCTAATCCAAGTGGACCTAAATGGTCATATTATATTCATAAGGTTTTTTTTGGTCAAATTACACTTTTCCAATAGAATTAGAACATGTGTTAGGGTAATAGTAATATCATATTTACCCTTAGTTACCCTATTTACTATTAACTGCGGTAAAAAAAGTAAAAAGTTACTATTCACCAAAAAATTATTTTTATCTAATTGAACCACATTTTACTTACTGATATCAACCGTGTCCGTCGGATTTTCGAAATTCTATTCACAGAAGCGGTAAAATTATGTTTTATGCAAAATTCATTTTTTAACCTACCAATTAGTGGTTTCACTATTCATCAAAAATTATTTCTATTTTACTAAATTCCCAACATATAAGTTGCATTAATTAATTTTATAATTAATTTCCGCTGTCACAACAAATAGCGTGTTTTTAAGAGATAATAATTATCAAAAGATTGACACTTGTTTATGTCTGGTTTAAATGTGAAATTACATCCAATGACCAACATTGTATTAAATTGTAAAAATATATTCTAAATATACTTTAAAACCACTCAAATTAATAATTTATCACTATTAATTATTTCGATTGTAAAAGTTGTTTTTAATTAAAATTTAGTAATTTTCACTATTCATACAAATATGAAAGTTATTCGAAAATCACCAAAATTTCACCTTAGGCTAAATTTGAAACTCCGAATCCAAAAATGAAGTCCATTTTGAGAGCTAAAATTTCTAAAATTTTAAAAGGTGGTTATTACTATTCTTAACGGCTAGTTTTAATAATATTTTAATAGCATATAGTTGTTTAGTGAAACTCAGTATTACGTACTACACACGCTATCGAGGAAGGTCGTGATTGCGTGTAATGAAAGGAAAGTCAAGGATGCGTGTTGTGAAAGATCCTTTTGGTGTAGCGTACAACACACGACAATAATGAAATTAAAAAGAATATTATTCATAAAATCTTGGGGTGTTACATTCTACCCCCCTTAAAATGAATTTCGCCCTCGAAATTCGTCGGGGTTATAAATGGTTTACTATTCGAAAGTTTCTTTAATCGAAAACCACATCGTAAAAAGGAATACCAAAAACAATCATTAAAAACAAAAGTATGAAACGTAACGGTTACCCAAATAGATTAATCACTGGGTTTCCACATAGGTGAAAATATGGATATGGAAGAGAAATCTAACTATCATGTTCTGATGGAGAGTGGTAGAGAACATGGCTATGAAAAATCTAGCAATCACAAATCCATAAATTTGTGACGATCTAGGGTACCATCTGATTAATCAGATATAAGAGCACTTGGACAACATTTTTGGTTTTCAAGATTATTTCCCTAAAGTTGATGAAATTGGAATTAGAATAAATACTTTCGTGATTTTGGTATAGTCTCACTGTTTGTCGTTCTTTGAAAAATTTAGACTTTATCTCTTAAATAAATGAAGTTGAATTTGTCATTCGTGATGTGTTAGCAGATCATGTGATAGAATGATGGGTCATTCCATCTGTCTCAAAAGGTTATAAAAGTTATCAAAAAATACATAAGTCCATCTATAGTGAGATTAATGATATATGGTTCCTAAAATGAACTTATACTTCATATATCATACTTCTTAATATAATAAAACTTGTTTCTACTAAACAGGGACTTCCTGTAGGCCAGTGGTAGTCGATAAAGGCCAGTCGCACTTCGGTTGTGGGTTCGATTCCCACAGCCTTGTCCGACACGATGGGCTGTCGCCCGTCCTGCAGGTTGTCCTTTTTCTAAAACTACATTACTATAACATCCCATCAATAATATCAAAAATATTCTATCCTTAAACAATACTAACTTATGTCCAACATAAACCATTCTAATCTTTAGTCTTATCCATAATACTGCAGTCCACTCTCATAATATAGTGAAAACGATTACCAGATATATAATACTGTCGTTGATCCCCATATATCATAAGATATGTCTTTTTGGTCACATTACAAACATTCAAAGGCCTTAATCACGTATTCTCTTGAATACCCATTGAACCTTATTGAAAAAATGAATGCAGTTAAAAGTTAACTCTTTACACATACCAAAATCCAAAAATTCTATATACTCAAACCATGATATAACCTTCTCCTTATATCAGTAATGAGCTCATGAATACAATCAAATACCTCATTATCTTATTATCCCTTCATTATGCGCATATCATATACTTTCCAAAAAATATCTGAATAACATTTCATGGTTACTAGTACCATTAATCATACACTTTAAAAACATAGGAAAGACAATAGTGTAACAATCCTTAGATGTCTATTTATTCCATAGTACCATGAGATTACTTATACAACTCTACACTTGATAAACATGTAATCATTCCACTACCTTCTTAAACCATTGACCGAGCTTCAACAATTCTTTCATCTCACATATCAGTTGTAGTCTCTTCACCATCATCAACATAAATACTTCCCATATAACCATACTGATTCTCTTCATGAGAATTTCCCTTAGGGAATTGGTTTGCATAATGACCGTACATTCCACATTTAAAACATTTAACCATTGTTGATGTCGTTGCAATACCATTATCCTCATCCATGGTGTTAACTGAACCTTTTCCTTTGCACTTACTTTCTTTGTGTCCTTCTTTTCCACACCCAAAGCATCTTCCAGTTCCTTTGAAACATTCTCCTTGATGCCTCTTCCCACATGATTTACATAGGGGAAATTGAACTTTCTTTCCTCTATGATCATCATGAATCTCCATCTTTCTCTTATTAGCCGAGTCAGGAAACTTACCAAATTTTACATTATTGATCATATTATGAGATTGCTGATTCGGCATAATAATGATGTTTGGACCTCCAAATCCCATTTCATTTGGTTTCTCATGAAGAATATCATTCCATTGTCAATCATATCCTCCATTATCGTGAATCATCTTGTTTCCAGCCATTTTCTAAAACCCAAAAAGAATAGTGTGAGAGGCAAAAATCATAATAAAGGGGGAGTAACTTCAATATCTAACATATTTAGTTAAATTATAATATACTTAGCGCAATTCTAGGACTATAACCTATACGTATACTTATCCTTAGGGACATCCCTAGTCATACCTTAGAAATATCTCTAGGGATCTCACTAACGTTTTCACATCCAAGTTTCCAAAGCTTGACTAAACCTTTCCTCTGATACCAACTGTAGAGACCCTAAGCTTAACGTACATAGACATTACATTACTTTTGAGGAATACTTAGTACATAACAAAAACACACACACAAGGATCGTAATAGTTTAGTGTCTTTGGAAACTTGGAATATAATCTTCTAATCGTGGTGAAAGATCTTCAACATCTCCCATAAAGATCATCCTTTTTTTACCTAAAACCTTTCTTTATATCCTGGGGAAAAGAAAACATAAAAGGGTGAGCTCAAATGCTCAGTAAGGGTAAACAAAAGAAATATCAATCACATCATTTTCATAAGAACATAACATTTTGGAAATATTAACCTGCAAAAGAGAGCATAATTTCATAACATGGGATAAATCATAGTAGTGAAATGAAATCCAAATAAACATAACTTAAAACATGAAACTTTGTGGAATACACACATAATCATAGAGAATCATTTCTTGTTAGTCAAGACTCATTGCCAAGACTATCTTAGTGGACAAAGTCCCTTTCTGAACCGAGTCACCCTCGTTTCAGTCCTGTTTCACTGAACCGGTATAACCTACCATTCCAGCCATGTCTATCTCATGAGATATAAAATCTTTACCCAATCTATTTGAGGGAGATATAGGTCCCACCCATCTCATAATGATACCATTCTTATGTGTACCACAAAATCATAAATCATACATCATTGCATAACCCATGTAATAAAAATGGGAATCTTAAACATCATGACATCATGAAACAGTTCATATAAGATAAAATAATTCATAAAAATAATTCCATCACAACATAATCAAATCAATGTAATAATAGGGATAAAAACAGAACCCTTTATTGTCTTAGATGGAAAATAATTTTGATAAACCACTTGAACTCCATTCTTGAGGAAAATATCCTTTCTTCTTCAAAAACATTTTTCATTTCATAACATGTCATACAATTATAAACTAAAAGAAGTTGATTAAAAATAAACTTGAAAAATTGTAAAGGAAGATTCTTGGAAATAATGTTTTAAAAATCCATTCATGCCGTATATGTTTAAAAAAACATTCTTCCCGTACTTTTGTCGGAAAAGTCAAAAAAGTACCTCGTATGAAAAATGTCAAAAGATTCCTTTCATATCTTTTAGTAAAAACACACCGAAGGGTAAAATAGGATTTAAAAAATTCTAGGTGGATAGAAATAATATTACATATTGAGGAAACATGGATGTGGATGATAAAATACACCCCAGTAAATACCAAAGTATAAACAATCTCGGATAAAAATGAGATTATGATATTTCCCTTACCTTAGGTCTGATTTGCTTCGTAAGTGTCCGAACCTCCTGTATAATGATTTAAATAATGTCATTTCCTTATTACAGAATCATATTCATTGTTATGATATCATATATGGTTCACTTATGACTTTATATTACCCGTTCTTTTGTAAATTCATGTTAAAGTAGCGTTTTGCGTAAAATCGTCTCATTTGTCGTTCGTGTTTTTAACTTGTAATTATTAATATGATTACTTGGATCATGATTACTTATATCCAGAATGTAAATCATGATTTATATATAATATATATATAGAATATATATATATATATATATATATATATATAATATCGATAAATGGAATGAAATACACCGTTCATGGAGACGGTAGTCCGTACGTACGCATGAACGCTGTTTTCGTTTCCTTATTGAAGTGAATGAAATTAAGTAGATGACATACATATAAATTTACATAAATCCAGTATCATTATTATGTCATATATTTCATTAGTACTTAATATATATACTTTATAATCATTCATGAATGGTTAATCATTGAAAATGAATCTCATCGCGTTGTGGAGACGGTAGTCCGTACGTACGCACGAGCGATGATATCGTTTCCATGGTCGTGGAATTGTGTTGAAGTGTATGTAGACTATTTCAGTATCAATATCACTTTATAATAATAATATATTGTTACTCATTACACCATTATACCCATCCTATTAAGGTGGTGGTGGAAAATAGATTACACCACGGCGTGGAGATGGTATTATGTACGTACGCACGCGCGGTGATTTCATTTTTCTGTAGGATGGATAGAAGGTGAATTAGGGTTTTTTCTTATTTGTAATAACATATCAGTATGTAATTAATACTTATGTTATTACTTTGTCATGAAACAACTAAATATGAAGAAGATGAAGAAGAAAGAAATTGAAAATATCGGTAATGGATATTACCTCTTCTTTGAAACGCCACTTTGAATCCTCCACTTAGGGAACTAAGATTGGTCTTTGAAGAAGACCCGGACCTCTAGGATTATTCTAGGGAAGTGGAGAAGGGATTTTGGTAGGGTTTGGCCGAGCTTGACTGCTCAAATTGGTGTGAGGAGGAGGGGGAGGAGGTGTCCTTTTATAAGGGAGTAGAGGGGCACCTTAGGAATATCTCAAAATATTATTTTATATTAAAGTCAAAATCGGTTTATAATGGTTCCAAAGGGTCTTATTTCGAATCTAAAGTTGGGATGGGTCTAAATCCTATCAACCAATAGGATTTAGAAAAGTTTAGGTTATTATTTTAACCTTATCAATTAGATTTAACTCTAAGTTAAATAATTTAACTTTTACCGTGTCTTTTTGTTTTCTTACACTATATGGTTAATACACTTACAATAAAATGCCAATCGAACCCCAAATTGTTTATTATTAATATATATATCATTATCTAAGTCATTTGGTCAAACCTTAGATTTTTAGGAATAAAATAACAATTAATAATATAATATTTGATTTAAAAACTATTTTGTGTCAATTTTGACACTATTTGATATATGATTTTTGTGAAAGTCATAACAGAATTATATGTTCGAATAAAGTTGATTAAATCAACAGTAATTTATCATAGTAACCTATAAAATTAGTGGAATTCATAAAATGTCTCAAATTACATTTATTTTGGTGTTTATAACATCAATTATGTCAATATTTCATTAATAAGATAATTACTCCATCATCATTGTGTCATAAATAAATTATATTATTTAATGTCTAAAAATTACAAATAAAATACAATTATATAGGAAATATTTTTAGATTTCTAATGAATGTTTATAGTCGAATTTATCTTATGTATAACCCCATATTAAAAATGATTTACTTATTAAACATTGATTTTAACTATTTTAACTATTCATTAAATAAAATAATATTAAATTTCCTAATCTAATCCAAGTGGACCTAAATGGTCATATTATACTCATAAGGTTGTTTTTGGTCGAATTAAACTTATCAAATAGAATTAGGACATGTGTTAGGGTAATAGTAATATCATATTTACCCTTAGTTACCCTATTTACTATTAACGACGGTAAAAAAAGTAAAAAGTTACTATTCACCAAAAAATTATTTTTATCTCATTGAACCACATTTTACTTACTGATATCAACCGTGTCTGTCGGATTTTCGAAATTCCATTCACAGAAGTGGTAAAATTAAGGTTTATGCAAAATTCAGTTTTTATCCTACCATTTAGTGGTTTCACTATTCATCAAAAATTGAAGTTTTTTCAGAAAAATGAAAAAATTTCACCCTAAGCTATAATTGATATTGCAAATTCAAAAATTATTTCTATTTTAAAAAATTCCCAACATATAAGTTGCTTTAATTAATTTTATAATTAATTTCCGATGTCACAACAAATAGCGTGTTTTTAAGAGATAGTAATTATCAAAAGATTGACACTTGTTTATGTCTGGTTTAAATGTGAAATTACATCCAATGACCAACATTGTATTAAATTGTAAAAATATATTCTAAATATACTTTAAAACCACTCAAATTAATAATTTATCACTATTAATTATTTCGATTGAAAAAGTTGTTTTTAATTAAAATTTAGTAATTTTCACTATTCATCAAAATATGAAAGTTATCCAAATATCACCAAAATTTAACCTTAGGCTAAATTCGATACTCAGAATCAAAAAATGAAGTCCATTTTGAGAGCTAAAATTTCTAAAATTTTAAAAGGTGGTTATTACTATTCTTAACAGCTAGTTTTAATAATATTTTAATAGCATATCGTTGTTTAATGAAACTCAGTATTACGTTCTACACACGCTATCGAGGAAGGTCGTGATTGCGTGTAATGCAAGGCAAGTCAAGGATGCGTTTTGTGCAAGATCCTTTTGGTGTAGCGTACAACACACAACATTAATGAAATTAAGAAGAATATTTTTCATAAAATCTTGGGGTGTTACATTCTACCCCCCTTAAAATGAATTTCGCCCTCGAAATTCGTCGGGGTTATAAATGGTTTACTATTTGAAAGTTTCATTAATCGAAACCCACATCGTAAAAAAGGAATACCAAAACCAATCACTAAAAACAAAAGTATGAAACGTAACGGTTACCCAAATAGACAAATCACTGGGTTTCCACATAGGTGAAAATATGGATATGGAAGAGAAATCTAACCATCATGTTCTGATGGAGAGTGGTAGAGAACATGGATATGGAAAAGCTAGCAATCACAAATCCATAAATTTGTGACGATCTAAGGTACCATCTGATTAATCAGATATAAGAGCACTAGGACAACATTTTTGGTTTTCAAGATTATTTCACTAAAGTTGATGAAATTGGAATTAGAAGAAATACTTTCGTGATTTTGGTATAGTCTCACTGTTTGTCGTTCTTTGGACAATTTCTACTTCATCTCTTAAAGAAATGAAGTTGAATTTTTCATTCATGATGTGTTAGCAGATCATGTGATAGAACGATGGGTCATTCCATTTGTCTCAAAAGGTTAGAAAAGTTATCAAAAAATACATAAATCCATCTATAGTGAGATTAATGATATATGGTTCCTAAAATGAACTTATACTTCATATATCATACTGCTTAATATAATAAAACTAGTTTCTACTAAACAGGGACTTCATATAGGCCAGTGGTAGGCGATAAAGGCCAGTCGCACTTCGGTTGTGGGTTCAATTCCCACAGCCTTGTCCGACGCGATGGGCTGTCTCCCGTCCTGCAGGTTGTCCTTTTTCTAAAACTACATTACTATAACATCCCATCAATAATATCAAAAATCTTCTATCCTTAAACAATACTAACTTATGTCCAACATAATCCATTCTAATCTTTAGTCTTATCTATAATATTGCAGTCCACTCTCATAATATAGTGAAAACGATTACCAGAGATTTAATACTGTCGTTGATCCCCATATATCATAAGATATGTCTTGTCGGTCACATTCCAAATATTTAAAGGCCTTAATCACGTATTCTCTTGAATACCCATTGAACCTTAGTGAAAACATGAGTGCAGTTAAAAGTTAACTCTTTACACATACCAAAATCCAAAAATTCAATATACTCAAACCATGATATAACCTTCTCATTATATCAGCCATGAGCTCATGAATACAATCAAATACCTCGTTATCTTATTATCCCATCATTATGCGCATATCATCTACTTTCCAAAAAATATCTGAATAACATTTCATGGTTACTAGTAACATTTATCGTACACTTTAAAAACATAGGAAAGACAATAGTGTAACAATCCTTAGATGTCTCTTTATTCCATAGTACCATGAGATTACTTATACAACATTACACTTGATAAACATGTAATCATTCAACTACCTTCTTAAACCATTGACCGAGCTTCAAAAATTCTTTTATCTCATATATCATTTGTAGTCTCTTCACCATCATCAACATAAATACTTCCCATACGACCATACTGATTCTCTTCATGAGACTTTCCCTTAGGGCATTGGTTTTCATAATTCCCGTACATTCCACATTTAAAACATTTAACCATTTTTGATGTCGTAGAAATACCATTATCCTCATCTATGGTGTTAACTGAACCTTTTCCTTTGCACTTACTTGCTTTGTGTCCTTCTTTTCCACACCCAAAGCATATTCCAGTTCCTTTGAAACATTCTCCTTGATGCCTCTTCCCACATGATTTACATAGGGGAAATTGAACTTTCTTTCTCTATGATCATCATGAAACTCCATCTTTCTCTTATTAGCCGAGTCAGGAAACTTACCAAATTTTACTTTATTGATCATATTATGAGATTGCTGATTCGGCATAATAATGATGTTTGGACCTCCAAATCCCATTTCATTTGGTTTCTCATGAAGAATATCATTCCATTGTCCATCATATCCTCCATTATCGTGAATCATCTTGTTTCCAACCATTTTCTAAAACCCAAAAAGAATAGTGTGAGAGGCAAAAATCATAATAAAGGGGGAGTAACTTCAATATCTAACATCTTTGGTTAAATTATAATATCCTTAGTGCAATTCTAGGACTATAACCTATACGTATACTTATCCTTAGGGACATCCCTAGTCATACCTTAGAAATATCTATAGCGATCACAATAATGTTTTCGCATCCTAGTTTCCAAAGGTTGACTAAACCTTTCCTCTGATACCAATTGTAGAGACCCTAAGCTTAACGTACATAGACATTACATTACTTTTGCGGAATACTTAGTACATAACAAAAACACAGACACAAGGATCGTAATAGTTTAGTGTCTTTGGAAACCCGGAATATAATCTTCTAATCGTGGTGAAAGATCTTCAACATCTCCCATAAAGATCATCCTTTTTTTACATAAAACCTTTCTTTATATCCTGGGGAAAAGAAAACATAAAAGGGTGAGCTCAAATGCTCAGTAAGGGTAAACAAAAGAAATATCAATCACATCATTTTCATAATAACATAACATTTTGGAAATCTTAACCTGCAAAAGAGAGCGTAATTTCATAACATGGGATAAATCATAGTAGTGAAATGAAATCCCAATAATCATAACATAAAACATGAAACTTTGTGGCATACACACATAATCATAGAGAATCATTTCTTGTTAGTCAAGACTCATTGCCAAGACTATCTTAGTGGACAAAGTCCCTTTCTGAACCGAGTCACCCTCGTTTCAGTCCTGTTTCACTGAACCGGTATAACCTACCATTCCAGCCATGTCTATCTCATGAGATATAAAATCTTTACACAATGAATTGGCGGGAGATATAGGTCCCACATATCTCATAATGATACCATTCTTATGTGTGCCACAAAATCATAAATCATACATCATTGCATAACCCATGTAATAAAAATGGGAATCCTAAACATCATGACATCATGAAACAGTTCATATAAGATAAAAGAATTCATAAAAATAATTCCATCACAACATAATCAAATCAATGTAATAATAATAGGGATAAAAACAGAACCCTTTATTGTCTTAGATGGAAAATAATTTTGATAAAACACTTGAACTCCATTCTTGAGGAAAATATCCTTTCTTCTTCAAAAACACTTTTCCTTTCATAACATGTCATACAATAATAAACTAAAAGAAGTTGATTAAAAATAAACATGAAAACTTGTAAAGGAATATTCATGGAAATAATGTTTTAAAAATCCATTCATGCTGTATATGTTTAAAAAAAACATTCTTCCCGTACTTTTGTCAGAAAAGTCAAAAAAGTACCTCGTACGAAAAATTTCAAAAGATTCCTTTCATATCTTTTAGTAAAAACTCAACGAAGGGTAAAATAGGATTTAAAAAATTGTAGGTGTATAGAAATAATATTACATATTGAGGAAACATGGATGTGGATGATAAAATACACCCCAGTAAATACCAAAGTATAAACAATCTCGGATAAAAATGAGATTGTGATATTTCCCTTACCTTAGGTCCGATTTGCTTCGTAAGTGTCCGAACCACCTATATAATGATTTAAACAATGTCATTTCCTTATTAAAGAATCATATTCATTGTTATGATTTCATATATGGTTCACTTATGACTTTATATTACCCGTTCTTTTGTAAATTCATGTTAAAGTAGCGTTTTACGTAAAATCGTCACATTTGTCGTTCGTGTTTTTAACTTGTAATTATTAATATGATTACTTCGATCATGATTACTTATATCCAGAATGTAAAACATGATTTATATATAATATATATTCAGAATATATATATATATATATATATATATATAATATCGATAAATGGAATGAAATACACCGTTCATGGAGACGGTAGTCCGTACGTACGCAAGAACGCTGTTTTCGTTTCCTTATTGGAGTGAATGAAATTAAGTAGATGACATACATATAAATTTACATAAATCCAGTATCATTATTATGTCATATATTTAATTAGTACTTATTATATATACTTTATAATCATTCATGAATGGTTAATCATTGAGAATGAATCTCATCGCGTTGTGGAGACCGTAGTACGTACGTACACACGAGCGATGATATTGTTCCCATGGTCGTGGAATTGTGTTGAAGTGTATTTAGAATATTTCAGTATCAATATCACTTTATAATAATCATATATAGTTACTTATTACACCATTATACCCATCCTATTAAGGTGGTGGTGGAAAATAGATCACACCACGGCGTGGAGACGGTATTCCGTACGTACGCACGCGCGGTGATTTCATTTTTCCGTAGGATGGATAGAAGGTGAATTAGGGTTTTTTCATATTTATAATAACATATCAGTATTTAAGTAATACTGATGTTATTACTTTGTCATGAAACAACTAACTAAGAATAATTTGAAGAAGAAAGAAATTGAAAAGAGCGGCAATGGATATTACCTCTTCTTTGAAACGCCTCTTTGAATCCTCCACTTAGGGAACTAAGATTGGTCTTTGAAGAATACCAGGACCTCTAGGATTATTCTAGGGAAGTGGAGAAGGGATTTTTCAAGGGGTTGGCCGAGCTTGACTACTCAAATTGGTGTGAGGACGAGAGGGAGGAGGTGTCCTTTTATAAGGGAGGAGAGGGGCACCTTAGAAATATCTCAAAATATTATTTTATATTAAAGTCAAAATCGGTTTATAATGGTTCCAAAGGGTCTTATTTCGAAGCTAAAGTGGGGATGGGTCGAAATCCTATCAACCAATACGATTTAGACATGTTTAGGTTATTATTTTAACCTTATCAATGAGATTTAACTCTAAGTTAAATAATTTAACTTTTACCGTGTCATTTTGTTTTCTTACACTATATGGTTAATACACTTACTATAACAAGCCAAACTAACCCCAAATTGTTTATTATTAATATATATATCCTTATCTAAGTCATTTGGGTGAACCATAGATTTTTAGTAATAAAATAACAATTAATAATATAATATTTTATTTAAAAACTATTTTGTGTCAATTTTGACACTATTTGATATATGATTTTTGTGAAAGTCATAACTGAATTATATGTTCGAACCAAGTTGATTAAATCAACACTAATATATCATAGTAACCTAAAAAATTAGTGTAATTCATAAAAAGTCGCAAATTTCATTTATTTTTGTGTTTATAACATCAATTATGTCAATATTTCATTAATAAGATAATTACTGCATCATCATTGTGTCATAAATAAATTAAATTATTTAATGTCTAAAAATTAAAAATAAAATACCATTATATAGGAAATCTTTTATATTTCTAATGAATATTTATAGTCGAATTTATCTTATGTATAACCCCATATTAAAAATTATTTACTTATTAAACTTTGATTTTAACTATTTTAACTATTCATTAAATAAAATAATATTAAATTTCATAATCTAATCCAAGTGGACCTAAATGGTCATATTATATTCATAAGGATGTTTTTGGTCGAATTACACTTATCCAATAGAATTAGGACATGTGTTAGGGTAATAGTAATATCATATTTACCCTTAGTTACCCTATTTACTATTAACCGCGGTAAAAAAAGTAAAAAGTTACTATTCACCAAAAAGATTATTTTTATCTCATTGAACCAAATTTTACTTACTGATTTCAAATGTGTGTGTCTAATTTTCGAAATTCCATTCACAGAAGCGGTAAAATTAAGTTTTATGCAAAATTTAGTTTTTAACCTACCACTTAGTGGTTTCACTATTCATCAAAAATTGAAGTTTTTCAGAAAAATGCCAAAATTTCACCCTAAGCTATAATTGATATTCCGAATTCAAAAATGTTTTATATTTTACAAAATTCCGAACATATAAGTTTAATTAATTAATTTTATAATTAATTTCCGCTGTCACAACAAATAGCGTGTTTTTAAGAGATAATAATTATCAAAAGATTGACACTTGTTTATGTCTGGTTTAAATGTGAAATTACATCCAATGACCAACATTGTATTAAATTGTAAAAATATATTCTAAATATACTTTAAAACCACTCAAATTAATAATTTATCACTATTAATTATTTCGATTGAAAAAGTTGTTTTTAATTAAAATTTAGTAATTTTCACTATTCATAAAAATATGAAAGTTATCCGAAAATCACCAAAATTTCACCTTAGGCTAAATTCGATAATCCGAATCCAAAAATGAAGTCCATTTTGAGAGTTAAATTTCTAAAATTTTAAAAGGTGGTTATTACTATTCTTAACGGCTAGTTTTAATATTATTTTAATAACATATCGTTGTTTAGTGAAACTCAGTATTACATACTACACACGCTATCGAGGAAGGTCACGATTGTGTGTAATGCAAGGAAAGTCAAGGATGCGTGTTGTGCAAGATCCTTTTGGTGTAGCGTACAACACACGCCATTAATGAAATTAAAAAGAATATTTTTCATAAAATCTTGTGGTGTTACATTCTACCCCCCTTAAAATGAATTTCGCCCTCGAAATTCGTCGGGGTTATAAATGGTTTACTATTCGAAAGTTTCTTTAATCGAAACCCACATCGTAAAAAGGAATACCAAAACCAATATTTAAAAACAAAAGTATGAAACGTAACGGTAACGCAAATAGACTAATCACTGGGTTTCCACATAGGTGAAAATATGGATATGGAAGAGAAATCTAACCATCATGTTCTGATGGAGAGTGGTAGAGAACATGGCTATGGAAAAGCTAGAAATCAAAAATCCATAAATTTGTGACGATCTAAGGTACCATCTGATTAATCAGATATAAGAGCACTAGGACAACATTTTTAGTTTTCAAGATTATTTCCCTAAAGTTGATGAAATTGGAATTAGAAGAAATACTTTCGTGATTTTGGTATAGTCTCACAGTTTGTCGTTCTTTGGACAATTTATACTTCATCTCTTAAAGAAATGAAGTTGAATTTGTCATTCGTGATGTGTTAGCAGATCATGTGATAGAATGATGGGTCATTCCATCTGTCTCAAAAGGTTAGAAAAGTTATCAAAAAATACATAAGTCCATCTATAGTGAGATTAATGATATATGGTTCCTAAAATGATCTTATACTTCATATATCATACTGCTTAATATAATAAAACCAGATTCTACTAAACAGGGACTTCCTGTAGGCCAGTGGTAGGCGATAAAGGCTAGTCGCACTTCGGTTGTGGGTTCGATTCCCACAGCCTTGTCCGACGTGATGGGCTGTCGCCCGTCCTGCACGTTGTCCTTTTTCTAAAACTACATTACTATAACATCCCATCAATAATATCAAAAATATTCTATCTTTAAACAATACTAACTTATGTCCAACATAATCCATTCTAAACTTTAGTCTTATCCATAATACTGCAGTCCACTCTCATAATATAGTGAAAACGATTACCAGAGATTTAATACTGTCATTGATCCCCATATATCATAAGATATGTCTTTTTGGTCACATTCCAAAAATTCAAAGGCCTTAATCACATATTCTCTTGAATACCCATTGAACCTTAGTGAAAACATGAATGCAGTTAAAAGTTAACTCTTTACACATACCAAAATCCAAAAATTCTATATACTCAAACCATGATATAACCTTCTCCTTATATCAGTCATGATCTCATGAATACAATCAAATACCTCATTATCTTATTATCCCTTCATTATGCGCATATCATCAACTTTCCAAAAAATATCTGAATAACATTTCATGGTTACTAGTACCATTAATCATACACTTTAAAAACCTAGTAAAGACAATAGTGTAACAATCCTTAGATGTCTCTTTATTCCATAGTACCATGAGATTACTTATACAACTCTACACATGATAAACATGTAATCAATCCACTACCTTCTTAAACCATTGACCGAGCTTCAACAATTCTTTCATCTCACATATCATTTGTAGTCTCTTCACCATAATCAACATAAATACTTCCCATACGACCATACTGATTCTCTTCATGAGACATTCCCTTAGGGCATTGGTTTTCATAATGCCCGTACATTCCACATTTAAAACATTAAACCATTGTTGATGTCGTAGCAATACCATTATCCTCATCAATGGTGTTAACTGAACCTTTTCCTTTAGACTTACTTGCTTTGTGTCCTTCTTTTCCACACCAAAAGCATCTTCCAGTTCCTTTGAAACATTCTCTTTGATTCCTCTTCCCACATGATTTACATAGGGGAAATTGTACTTTCTTTCCTCTATGATCATCATGAAACTCCATCTTTCTCTTATTAGCCGAGTCAGGAAAATTACCAAATTTTACTTTATTGATCATATTATGAGATTGCTGATTCGTCATAATAATGATGTTTGGACCTCCAAATCCCATTTCATTTGGTTTCTCATGAATAATATCATTCCATTTTCCATCATATCCTCCATTATCGTGAATCATCTTGTTTCCATCCATTTTCTAAATCCCAAAAAGAATAGTGTGAGAGGCAAAAATCATAATAAAGGTGGGGTAACTTCAATATCTAACATTTTTGGTTAAATTATAATATCCTTAGCGTAATTCTAGGACTATAACCTATACGTATACTTATCCTTAAGGACATCCCTAGTCATACCTTAGAAATATCTCTAGGGATCTCACTAACGTTTTCACATCCTAGTTTCCAAAGGTTGACTAAACCTTTCCTCTGATACCAACTTTAGAGAACCTAAGCTTAACATACATAGACATTACATTACTTTTTCGGAATACTTAGTACATAATAAAAACTCACACATAAGGATCGTAATAGTTTAGTGTCTTTGGAAACTCGGAATATAATATTCTAATCGTGGTGAAGGATCTTCAACATTTCCCATAAAGATCATCCTTTTTTTACCTAAAACCTTTCTTTATATCCTGGGGAAAAGAAAACATAAAAGGGTGAGCTCAAATGCTCAGTAAGGGTAAACAAAAGAAATATCAATCACATCATTTTCATAAGAACATAACATTTTGGAAATCATAACCTGCAAAAGAGAGCATAATTTCATAACATGGGATAAATCATACTGGTGAAATGAAATCCCAATAATCATAAAATAAAACATGAAACTTTGTGGCATACACACATAATCATATAGAATCATTTCTTGTTAGTCAAGACTCATTTCCAAGACTATCTTAGTGGACAAAGTCCCTTTCTGAACCGAGTCACCCTCGTTTCAGTCCTGTTTCACTGAACCGGTATAACCGACCATTCCAGCCATATCTATCTCAGGAGATATAAAATATTCACCCAATCCATTGGAGGGATATATAGGTCCCACCCATCTCATAATGATACCATTCTTATGTGTGCCACAAAATCATAAATCATACATCATTGCATAACCCATGTAATAAAAATGGGAATCTTAAACATCATGACATCATGAAACAGTTCATATAAGATAAAAGAATTCATAAAAATAATTCCATCACAACATAATCAAATCAATGTAATAATAGGGATAAAAACAGAACCCTTTATTGTCTTATATGGTAAATAATTTTGATAAAACACTTGAACTCCATTCTTGAGGAAAATATCCTTTCTTCTTCAAAAACACTTTTCCTTTCATAACATGTCATACAATTATAAACTAAAAGAAGTTGATTAAAAATAAACATGAAAACTTGTAAAGGAATATTCTTGGAAATAATGTTTTAAAAATCCATTCGTGCCGTATAAGTTTAAAAAAAACATTCTTCCCGTACTTTTGTTGGAAAAGTCAAAAAAGTACCTCGTACAAAAAATGTCAAAATATTCCTTTCATATCTTTTAGTAAAAACTAACCGAAGGGTAAAATAGGATTTAAACAATTGTAGGTGTATAGAAATAATATTACATATTGAGGAAACATGGATGTGGATGATAAAATATACCCCAGTAAATACCAAAGTATAAACAATATCGGATAAAAATGAGATTGTGATATTTCCCTTACCTTAGGTCTGATTTGCTTCGTAAGTGTCCGAACCTCCTGTATAGTGATTTAAATAATGTCATTTCCTTATTACAGAATCATATTCATTTTTATGATATCATATATGGTTCACTTATGACTTTATATTACCCGTTCTTTTTTAAATTAATTTTAAAGTAGCATTTTGCGTAAAATCGTCTCATTTGTCGTTCGTGTTTTTAACTTGTAATTATTAATATGATTACTTGGATCATGATTACTGATATCCAGAATGTAAAACATGATTTATATATAATATATATTCAGAATATATATATATATATCTATAATATATCGATAAATGGAATGAAATACACCGTTCATGGAGACGGTAGTCCGTACGTACGCATGAACACTGTTTTCGTTTCCTTATTGAAGTGAATGCAATTATGTAGATGACATACATATAAATTTACATAAATCCAGTATCATTATTATGTCATATATTTCATTAGTACTTATTATATATAATTTATAATCATTCATGAATGGTTAATCCTTGAGAATGAATCTCATCGCGTTGTGGAGACGATAGTCCGTACGTACGCACGAGCGATGATATCGTTCCCATTGTCATGGAATTGTGTTGAAGTGTATGTAGACTATTTCAGTATCAATATCACTTTATAATAATCATATATAGTTACTCATTACACCATTATACCCATCCTATTAAGGTGGTGGTGGAAAATAGATTACACCACGGCGTGGAGATGGTATTCCGTACGTACGCACGCGCGGTGATTTCATTTTTCCGTAGGATGGATAGAAGGTGAATTAGGGTTTTTTCATATTTATAATAACATATCAGTATGTAAGTAATAATTATGTTATTAATTTTTCATGAAACAACTAAAGAAGAAGAAGTTGAAGAAGAATGAAATTGAAAATATCGGTAATGGATATTACCTCTTCTTTGAAACACCTCTTTGAATCCTCCACTAAGGGAACTAAGATTGGTCTTTGAAGAAGACCAGGACCTCTAGGATTATTCTAGGGAAGTGGAGAAGGGATTTTGGCAGGGGTTGGCCGAGCTTGACTGCTCAAATTTGTGTGAGGAGGAGGGGGAGGAGGTGTCCTTTTATAAGGGAGGAGAGGGGCACCTTAGGAATACCTCAAAATATAATTTTATATTAAAGTCAAAATCGGTTTATAATGGTTCCAAAAGGTCTTATTTAGAATCTAAAGTGGGGATGGGTCGAAATCCTATCAACCAATAGGATTTAGACAAGTTTAGGTTATTATTTTAACCTTATCAATTATATTTAACTCTAAGTTAAATAATTTAACTTTTACAGTGTCTTTTTGTTTTCTTACACTATATGGTTAATACACTTACAATAACATGTCAAACGAACCTGAAATTGTTTATTATTAAAATATATATCATTATCTAAGTCATTTGGTCGAACCTTATATTTTTAGGAATAAAATAACAATTAATAATATAATATTTGATTTAAAAACTATTTTGTGTCAATTTTGACACTATTTGATATATGATTTTTGTGAAAGTCATAACAGAATTATATGTTCAAACCAAGTTGATTAAATCAACATTAATATATCATAGTAACCTAGAAAATAAGTGGAATTCATAAAAAGTCTCAAATTACATTTATTTTGGTGTTTATAACATCAATTATGTCAATATTTCATTAATAAGATAATTACTGCATCATCATTGTGTCATAAATAAATTATAATATTTAATGTCTAAAAATTACAAATAAAATACCATTATATAGGAAATCTTTTTAGATTTTTATTGAATATTTATAGTCTAATTTATCTTATGTATAACCACATATTAAAAATGATTTACTTATTAAATGTTGATTTTAACTATTTTAACTATTCACTAAATAAAATAATATTAAATTTCATAATCTAATCCAAGTGGACCTAAATTGTCATATTATATTCATAAGTTTGTTTGTGGTCGAATTAAACTTATCCAATAGAATTAGGACATGTTTTATGGTATTAGTAATATCATATTTACCATTAGTTACCCTATTTACTATTAACCGCGGTAAAAAAAGTAAAAAGTTACTATTCACCAAAAAATTATTTTTACTCATTGAACCACATTTTACTAACTGATATCAACCGTGTCTGTTGGATTTTCAAAATTCCATTCACAGAAGCGGTAAAATTAAGTTTTATGCAAAATTCAGTTTTTAACCTACCACTTAGTGGTTTCACTATTCATCAAAAATTTAAGTTTTTTCAGAAAAATGCAAATATTTCACCCTAAGATATAATTGATATTCCGAATTCAAAAATTATTTCTATTTTACAAAATTCCCAACATATAAGTTGAATTAATTAATTTTATAATTAATTTCCGCTGTCACAACAAATAGCGTGTTTTTAAGAGATAATAATTATCAAAAGATTGACACTTGTTTATGTCTGGTTTAAATGTGAAATTACATCCAATGACCAACATTGTTTTAAATTGTAAAAATATATTCTAAATATGCATTAAAACCACTCAAATTAATAATTTATCACTATTAATTATTTCTATTGAAAAATTTGTTTTTAATTAAAATTTAGTAATTTTCACTATTCATCAAAATATGAAATTTATCCAAAAATCACCAAAATTTCACCTTAGGCTTAATTCGATACTCCGAATCAAAAATTGAAGTCCATTTTGAGAGCTAAAATTTCTAAAATTTTAAAAGGTGGTTATTACTATTCTTAACGGGTAGTTTTAATAATATTTTAATAGCATATCGTTGTTTAGTGAAACTCAGTATTACGTACTACACACGCTATTGAGGAAGGTCGTGATTGCGTGTAATGCAAGGCAAGTCAAGGATGTGTGTTGTGCAAGATCCTTTTGGTGTAGCGTACAACACACGACATTAATGAAATTAAAAAAAATATTTTTCATAAAATCTTGGGGTGTTACATTCTACCCTCCTTAAAATGAATTTCGCCCTCGAAATTCGTCGGGGTTATAAATGGTTTACTATTCGAAAGTTTCTTTAATCTAAACCCACATCGTAAAAAGGAATACCAAAACCAATCTTTAAAAACAAAATTATGAAACGTAACAGTTACCCAAATAGACTAATCACTGGGTTTCCACATAGGTGAAAATATGGATATGGAAGAGAAATCTAACCATCATGTTCTGATTGAGAGTGGTAGAGAACATGGCTATGGAAAAGCTAGCAATCACAAATCCATAAATTTGTGATGATATAAGGTACCATCTGATTAATCAGATATAAGAGCACTAGGACAACTTTTTTGGTTTTCAAGATTATTTCCCTTAAGTTGATGAAATTGGAATTAGAAGAAATACTTTCTTGATTTTGGTATAGTCTCACTGTTTGTCGTTATTTGGACAATTTATACTTCATCTCTTAAAGAAATAAAGTTGAATTTTTCATTCGTGATGTGTTAGCAGATCATGTGATAGAATGATGGGTCATTCCATCTGTCTCAAAAGGTTAGAAAAGTTATCAAAAAATACATAAGTCCATCTATAGTGATATTAATGATATATGGATCCTAAAATGAACTTATACTTCATATATCATACTGCTTAATATAATAAAACTAGTTTCTACTAAACAGGGACTTCCTGTAGGCCAGTGGTAGGCGATAAAGGCCAGTCGCACTTCGGTTGTGGGTTCGATTCCTACAGCCTTGTCCGACACGATGGGCTGTCACCCGTCCTTCAGGTTGTCCTTTTTCTAAAACTACATTACTATAACATCCCATCAATAATATCGAAAATCTTCTATCGTTAAACAATACAAACTTATGTCCAACATAATCCATTCTAATCTTTAGTCTTATCTATAATACTGCAGTCCACTCTCATAATATAGTGAAAACGATTAACAGAGATTTAATACTGTCGTTGATCCCCATATATCATAAGATATGTCTTGTTGGTCACATTCCAAACATTTAAAGGCCTTAATCACGTATTCTCTTGAATACCCATTGAACCTTAGTGAAAACATGAATGCAGTTAAAAGTTAACTCTTTACACATACCAAAATCCAAAAATAAAATATACTCAAACCATGATATAACCTTCTCCTTATATCAGTCATGAGCTCATGAATACAATCAAATACCTCGTTATCTTATTATCCTTTCATTATGCGCATATCATCTACGTTCCAAAAAATATCTGAATAACATTTCATGGTTACTAGTACCATTAATCGTACACTTAAAATCTTAGGAAAGACAATAGTGTAACAATCCTTAGATGTCTCTTTATTCCATAGTACCATGAGATTACTTATACAACATTACACTTGATAAACATGTAATCATTCCACTACCTTCTGAAACCATTGACCGAGCTTCAACAATTCTTTCATATCACATATCATTTGTAGTCTCTTCACCATCATCAACATAAATACTTCCCATACGACCATACTGATTCTCTTCATGAGACTTTCCCTTAGGGCATTGGTTTTCATAATGCCCGTACATTCTACATTTAAAACATTTAACCATTGTTGATGTCGTAGCAATACCATTATCCTCATCCATGGTGTTAACTGAACCTTTTCCTTTGCACTTACTTGCTTTGTGTCCTTCTTTTCCACACCCAAAGAATCTTCCAGTTCCTTTGAGACATTCTCCTTGATACCTCTTCCCACATGATTTACAAAGGGGAAATTGAACTTTCATTCCTCTATTATCATCATGAAACTCCATCTTTCTCTTATTAGCCGAGTCAGGAAACTTACCAAATTTTACTTTATTGATCATATTATGAGATTGCTGATTCGGCATAATAATGATGTTTGGACCTCCAAATCCCATTTCATTTGGTTTCTCATGAAGAATATCATTCCATTATCCATCATATCCTCCATTATCGTGAATCATCTTGTTTCCAGCCATTTTCTAAAACCCAAAAACAATAGTGTGAGAGGAAAAAATCATAATAAAGGGGGAGTAACTTCAATATCTAACATCTTTGGTTAAATTATAATATCCTTAGTGCAATTCTAGGACGATAACCTATATGTATACTTATCCTTAGGGACATCCCCAGTCATACCTTAGAAATATCTCTAGGGATCTCACTAACGTTTTCGCATCCTAGTTTCCAAAGGTTGACTAAACATTTCCTCTAATACCAATTGTAGAGTCCATAAGCTTAACGTACATAGACATTACATTACTTTTGCGGAATACTTAGTACATAACAAAAACACACACACAAGGATCGTAATAGTTTAGTGTCTTTGGAAACTCAGAATATAATCTTCTAATCGTGATGAAAGATCTTCAACATCTCCCATAAAGATCATCCTTTTTTTACCTAAAACCTTTCTTTATATCCTGGGGAAAAGAAAACATAAAAGGGTGAGCTCAAATGCTCAGTATGGGTAAACAAAAGAAATATCAATCACATCATTTTCATAAGAACATAACATTTTGGAAATCTTAACCTGCAAAAGAGTGCATAATTTGATAAAATGGGATAAATCATAGTAGTGAAATGAAATCCCAATAATCATAACATAAAACATGAAACTTTGTGGCATACACACATAATCATAGAGAATAATTTCTTGTTAGTCAAGACTCATTGCCAAGACTATCTTAGTGGAAAAAGTCCCTTTCTGAACCGAGTCACCCTCGTTTCAGTCCTGTTTCACTGAACTGGTATAACCAACCATTCCAGCCATGTCTATCTCATGAGATATAAAATCTTTACCCAATGCATTGGAGGGAGATATAGGTCCCACCCATCTCATAATGATACCATTCTTATGTGTGCCACAAAATCATAAATCATACATCATTGCGTAACCCATGTAATAAAAATGGGAATCTTAAACATCATGACATCATGAAATAGCTCATATAAGATAAAAGAATTCATAAAAATAATTCCATCACAACATAATCAAATCAATGTAATAATAGGGATAAAAACATAACCCTTTAGTGTCTTAGATGGAAAATAATTTTGATAAAACACTTGAACTCCATTCTTGAGGAAAATATCCTTTCTTCTTCAAAAACACTTTTCCTTTCATAACATGTCATACAATTATAAACTAAAAGAAGTTGATTAAAAATAAACTTGAAAACTTGTAAAGGAAGATTCTTGGAAATAATGTTTTAAAAATACATTCATGCCGTATAAGTTTAAAAAAACATTCTTCTCATACTTTTGTCGGAAAAGTCAAAAAAGTACCTCGTTCGAAAAATGTCAAAAGATTCCTTTCATATCTTTTAGTAAAAACTCACCGAAGGTTAAAATAGGATTTAAAAAATTGTAGGTGGATAGAAATAATATTACATATTGAGGAAACATGGATGTGGATGATAAAATACACCCCAGTAAATACCAAGGTATAAACAATCTCGGATAAAAATGAGATTGTGATATTTCCTTTCCTTAGGTCCGATTTGCTTCGTATGTGTCCGAACCTACAGTATAATGATTTAAATAATGTCATTTCCTTATTATAGAATCATATTCATTGTTATGATATCATATATGGTTCACTTATGACTTTATATTACCCGTTCTTTTGTAAATTCATGTTAAAGTAGCGTTTTACGTAAAATCGTCTCATTTGTCGTTCGTGTTTTTAACTGGTAATTATTAATATGATTACATGGATCATGATTACATATATACAGAATGTAAAACATGATATATATATATATAATATATATTCAGAATATATATATATATATATATAATATATCAATAAATGGAATGAAATACACCGTTCATGGAGACGGTAGTCCGTACGTACGCATGAACGCTGTTTTCGTTTCCTTATTGAAGTGAATGAAATTAAGTAGACGACATACATATAAATTTACATAAATCCAGTATCATTATTATGTCATATATTTCATTAGTACTTATTATATATACTTTATAATCATTCATGAATGGTTAATCATTGAGAATGAATCTCATCGCGTTGTGGAGACGGTCGTCCGTACGTACGCACGAGCGATGATATCATTCTCATGGTCGTGGAATTGTGTTGAAGTGTATGTAGACTATTTCAGTATCAATATCACTTTATAATAATCATATATAGTAATTGATTACACCATTATACCCATCCTATTAAGGTGGTGGTGGAAAATAGATTACACCACGGCGTGGAGATGGTATTCCGTATGTACGCACGCACGATGAATTCATTTTTCCGTAGGATGGATAGAAGGTGAATTATGGTTTTTTCATATTTATAATAACATATAAGTATGTAAATAATACTTATGTTATTACTTTGTCATGAAACAACTAAAGAAGAAGAAGTTGAAGAAGAAAGAAATTGAAAAGATCGGTAATGTATATTACCTCTTCTTTGAAACGCCTCTTTGAATCCTCCACTTAGGGAACTAAGATTGGTCTTTGAAGAAGACCAGGACCTCTAGGATTATTATAGGGAAATGGAGAAGGGATTTTTCCAGGGGTTGGCCGAGCTTGACTGCTCAAATTGGTGTGAGGAGGAGGGGGAGGAGGTGTCCTTTTATAAGGGAGGAGAGGGGCACCGTAGGAATATCTCAAAATATTATTTTATATTAAAGTCAAAATCGGTTTATAATGGTTCTAAAGGGTCTTATTTCGAAGATAAAGTGGGGATGGGTCGAAATCCTATCAACCAATAGGATTTAGACATGTTTAGGTTATTATTTTAACCTTATCAATTAGATTTAACTCTAAGTTAAATAATTTAACTTTTACCGTGTCTTTTTGTTTTCTTACACTATATGGTTAATACACTTACTATAACATACCAAACGAACCTCAAATTGTTTATTATTAATATATATATCCTTATATAAGTCATTTGGTCGAACATTAGATTTTTAGGAATAAAATAACAATTAATAATATAATATTTGATTTAAAAACTATTTTGTGTCAATTTTGACACTATTTGATATATGATTTTTGTGAAAGTCATAACAGAATTATATGTTCGAACCAAGTTGATTAAATCAACACTAATATATCATAGTAACCTATAAAATTAGTGGAATTCATAAAAAGTCTCAAATTACATTTATTTTGGTGTTTATAACATCAATTATGTCAATATTTCATTAATAAGATAATTACTGCATCATCATTGCGTCATAAATAAATTAAATTATTTAATGTATAAAAATTACAAATAAAATACCATTATATAGGAAATAGTTTTATCTTTCTAATGAATATTTATAATCGAATTTATCTTTTTTATAACCCCATATTAAAAATGATTTACTTATTAAACTTTGATTTTAACTATTTAAACTATTCATTAAATAAAATAATATTAAATGTCATAATCTAATCCAAGTGGACCTAAATGGTTATATTATATTAATAAGGTTGTTTTTGGTCGAATTACACTTATCCAATAGAATAAGGACATGTGTTAGGGTAATTGTAATATCATATTTACCCTTAGTTACCCTATTTACTATTAACCGCGGTAAAAAAAGTAAAAAGTTACTATTCACCAAAAAAATATTTTTATCTCATTGAACCACATTTTACTTACTGATATCAACCGTGTCTGTCGGATTTTCAAAATTTCATTCACAGAAGCGGTAAAATTATGTTTTATGCAAAATTCAGTTTTTAACCTACCGCTTAGTGGTTTCACTATTCATCTAAAATTGAAGTTTTTCGAAAAAATGCCAAAATTTCACACTAAGATATAATTGATATTCCGAATTCAAAAATGATTTCTATTTTACAAAATTCCCAACATATAAGTTGCATTAATAAATTTTATAATTAAATTCCGCTGTCACAACAAATAGCGTGTTTTTAAGAGATAATAATTATCAAAAGATTGAAACTTGTTTATGTCTGGTTTAAATGTGAAATTACATCCAATGACCAACATTGTATTAAATTGTAGAAATATATTCTAAATATACTTTAAAAACACTCAAATTAATAATTTATCACTCTTAATTATTTCGATTGAAAAAGTTGTTTTTAATTAAAATTTAGTAATTTTCACTATTCATCAAAATATGAAAGTTATCCGAAAATCACCAAAATTTCACCTTAGGCTAAATTCAATACCCCGAATCCATAAATGAAGTCCATTTTGAGAGCTAAAATTTCTAAAATTTTAAAAGGTGGTTATTACTATTCTTAACAGCTAGTTTTAATAATATTTTAATAGCATATCGTTGTTTATTGAAACTCAGTATTACGTACTACACATGCTATCGAGGAAGGTCGCGATTGCGTGGAATGAAAGGCATGTGAAGGATGCGTGTTGTGCAAGCTCCTTTTGGTGTAGCGTACAACACACGACATTAATGAAATTAAAAAGAATATTTTTCATAAAATCTTGGGGTGTTACACTATTGTAGGAGAGTAGACTCCTCCAACCAAGAAGATCTAGACATGGAAAGCACATGGAATACCCCGCACGTCTTTGCCCCTCTGAGAAAGAGAGTAACTGAACCCAAGGAGTGGGAACAACAATACAATTTGTATATATATATATATATAAATATGCTCACGAGAAACCCAAATGGGTATGTAAAGGGATCTCTATCTCCAAGCTCAGCCCAAGAGGAGTCACCAACAGTTCAAAGGACATCCATCACTCAACTCAAATGTCTTGCAGGTCAACCTATGAGGTACAAGTCAAAGGGGCTCAATCACTGCACCTCGATACTATCCTCTTTGGGAGGCACTGACTTGCCCATATGGTTTTTAGGTCGCGTTGCAAGGACGCGTCTCAGTGGGAAATGTGCCCCTCGTTCTCGTATGTCCTAAGGTCATGTCAAAGCTGTCAAATCACCAATCCGCACAACCAAAGAACATGATCTTATAGGCACGGAGAAAAAGTCACTGAATAGCCTCAAAAGAAGTCCTAAGTCTAAAATGACAATGGATGACCCACTGCCTAGCCCTATTGGATGGTAAACCCTATTACATCAGCAGGGGACCCACTGCCCAGCCCTGCTGGAGGGTAGACCCAGAAGAAGTCAATAGGTGACCCACTTCCCAGCTCTGCTGGAGGGTAGACTTGGAACATGTCAACAGGAGACCCACTGCCTAGTCGATGCTGGAGGGTAGACCTGAACGAAGTCGATAGGTTACCCACTGCCCAGTCACTGGTGGAGGGTAGACCTAAAAGTAGTCGACAGATGACCCACTTCCCAGCCCTGTTGGAGGGTAGACCCAGAACACGTCGACAGGTGACCCACTGCCAAGTCACTGCTGGAGGGTAGACCTGAATGTAGTCGACAGGTGACCCACTGCCCAGCCCTACTGAAGGGTAGACTCGGAACACGTCGACAGGCGACCCCCTGCCCAGTCGCTGCTAGAGGGTAGACCTGAAAGTAGTCGACATGCGACCCACTACCCAGCCATGCTGGAGGGTAGATGTGAAATTAGTCGACAAGTGACCCACTGCCCAGCAATGCTGGATGGTAGACCTGGAAACAGGTCTGACAACTCAGCACTGCAACTGACATCACCGGGTGTTACCAACATCGCTACCGTGCATTGGTTCAGAGTGCGTCAAAGGGACCTCCATCCAACACCATTCCATGTTTCCACATTTAATGAGATCTCAAATGAGGCTCCACATTCCTGAACGGATAATACTATTTTAATCCTAGTGGAAAGACACACGAGATAGACCATTTACTCGTTCGAAACGGTCAACCGCTGAATATGGCACTATTCACCGTAGCTAGCACATGTGGGGCCCACCCCAAGATCCCAAAACTGAACAAATGGATCACACTACTATGATCCCCTTGGAAAAACACACGAGGTTGACTACTCAATCGCCCAAAACAGACACCTATAGCCAGCCCGGGTGGCACCCAAACCACGATCCCAAAAAAAAGGTCGGGCAAACTGTTCCATCACAAAGCTCTCGGAAAACCACATCAAAAAGTCTATTCATTCACCCTGAACGGACGTCTGATGAACGAAACGCAATATGGTTCACTCAGCTCAAAACGCAGCATGTGGGGCCCACGCCTTAACTCTGGCTTCATCGCCTGAAACCACCCTGGTCAACCTCGTCTCGATGTCAGGGTCACAACACCACTGATGGCGCCAAAAATGGACTCCAGATGCAAAAGCTGCAATTCCCCGTGTTATACGTATGTGGGGCCCCGTGGGGCCCACACCGCGAGCCCGAATTTAGGCGGGCGGATTGCACCGTTGCAATCCCCTCATAAAAACACTCAGAAATGAGTGCTCATTCACCCCAAACGGATGTCGGGTGAAAAAGTGACGTTTCAACGTAAAATGTGCGAACTAGGACATGTGGGGCCCGCATCTTGTCTCCGACCCGAACGCTTTGGAAAGCATCTCAAAAAGTCCACACGAGGACTGGAATCATGCTGCCATTGACGGCGCATCAATCGGACATCCCAAACAGTAGTTAGGTCCGGCGCAACAATTAATTAATTAATTACTTAATTACTTACTTACATACATTTGGCGTTTCGTGCCACCAAGCAATGAAATCAACCTACAAAGGTTTTAAACCAACTTTAGAAGGACCGTCTCAGCTTCGAGGCCACTGTGCCTCTGACGGCACGTCAAACGGACATCCGGCACACGAGCCACATCCGTCGCAACCTTAATAATAAATTATTATTATTAAATTAAAGCTCCTCGGGTCGCCCATCTTCGGGAACGAAATCCAAATATCCCAAAACCCACGTTAAAGAGAGAGCCTCGCCGATACGAACTCATCGCCGCAGACAGCGCATCAAACGGACACGTCGTTTGGATCCTACGGCCCCCCGAATGCAAGGGGGCCCAAAGGGGGCCGATCCGGACCGGCCGGCCTAGTCCAGACCGCTGTGGCTCCCTCCCATCGCACCAGACCCCTCAGGTCCAATTCTTCCCAGCAGACCGGCCAAGAGGCAGCTCTTTGTCGCCTCCCGCAGGACCCGCAAATAGCGTGTCCTTGTCCGCTGGGTCCTCCCCTGAGGTCAGCACCTCGAGGGCCCCCTCCTTCGACCGCGACAGCCCCGCGGTCGCCCCTCGCCTGCACCGCCACTCGACACCGCTCCGCTGAGCACCTCATCGCTTCCTCTGCTGTACGTTGCAGCAGCCGCAGGCATGCCCAACGCCGCTCCATCCCGGCTACTGGCCGCGCAAAGCCGCCCATGCCATTCGGTTCTCTGCGCTCCCCCAGCGCCTTCGCGCTCGTCATGCCGACACCCGTGACCCCGTTCGACCGAACACCTCATCCGGCCTCCGCTCGCTCTCGCACGACCGACACCCGCGACTCCATAGCTGAGCTGAACCCCCCGGGCTCCGCCACGTTCCCAGACGTCGTCGCCCTAATCCGTCACTGGTTCGGTCTCTGGCCGCCGCCCCTCACCGAAGCCAAATCATTGACCGGTCCCCCCGACCATTCTGGTGATCAGATAAATTATCCGACACCGGTTTCGGGAACCCTGGGACCGGATCTTCACAATGCATTCCCCGGCTCATCGATCTTTCAAGGTTCGCACGCGCCCAAAAATTTGATACGAAGAACAATCAAGAACGAGGAATTGAACGGGGCTCGGGCGTTTGCCGTGTTCGTTCGGAAAACACCCCAAATTTTAAAAACTATAAATAAAATAAATTCAAATACTAAAATGATGAACAAATTGATAAAATCGACGAGGGAACAAAATTCATCAAGAATCCTACCTCGGATCGCTCGTTCGTCATTGGCGATGCGTCCATGACGCTCCCACTTCGATCCTCCAAGGCTCTGGCGGAGATGGATCCTCGATCCACCGAAGAACGGTGAAGAACACCGAAGAACATGAGAGAGAGAGAGAGAGTGGGGGAGAGATAGAAAGGGGAGGATGGGTCTTCCCTCAAAAGTGAATTTATAAAAATTCACTAAAACTCTCCCAACGGGCGCAGATTCTGAAACCCTTGCGCCCGCCTATTTTTTCTCACGCCTAGGCAAAACACCCTATTCAGAACTCAACAGATGTCTCGGATTTCCATTCCGAGATTCGTTTAAAAGTTATTTGAAATTAACGCCAGTGATAAAAATCACTAAGTGGTCATTTCGAAAAGACCATTTTGCCCCTCGGTGACATCTCTCACCGCAGGCCCGCACCCGCAACTTTTACACCCCACCTAGGGTAAATGGAACGCTCCGGACTCAACGGTACCCTCGGTTTCCCAATTTGAGCCACTGTTTAAGAGGTACTTGAGTTTAACCATTAAAGTAATAATTTAATTAATTAATTTATCCATTTAACGTTCTGGAAGTGGGCGATGGGTCCAAACGTCCCGCGCTGACATGATTTGTATCGTTCCTGGGGTAAAAAATTCATTTCGGACCCATCGGTACACTCGGATCTCAGATCTGAAGGACCATTTAGGAGTTATCCCATTTATTTGGCATGCCCAGTGTGAACATGCAAAAAATTTAACTCCAGTAACACTAGGGCTCAGAATCGCACGCCATTTGAAAGCACTGCTCTTGAATAATATTAAAAATATTCCAACGTATTTTATAGAAAAACCGGGTTCTTAAACCAGAGGTTGTTGGTCCTGCTCCATCGATATTACCAACCATAGATCCATCTGATTCACTAACTTCTATTCATGATATGGTAACTGATTCCCAGTTTTGAGAGGGTTTTCTTCATATGATGCAGTATTTTCAAGGAGTTTCTAGACTTTCACTCACTATGGAAGTCTTAAGTCATGATTTTTATAAAAAACATCCTCCTTGCAATGTAGGTGATATAATACCTCATTCCGGATAGTCATGGATGATGGCCATTATTTATATCATTATGAATCTAGAGGCATATCTATAGTAGAGTGTCATGGTCACATCATATATGCTACATGGTTCTTATAGGTTATGGGGATATGTTATTACCCAGGAATACTGCTATCATGATATGGTATGGAGGATTTTTTATATGGTCTTATTTGATTATATCATTCCACAAATATTGTGGGATAGATGAGAATATTCATCCATGAACTCATAGTAGGGGTCCATATAAGTAATAGAAAATTATACCTATTTTACTAACATATAGTAATTCGGGCCTCCTCTTTCAGCTGATGAGATTATGACTATGATGAATTTCGAGCAAGATCTAGTATAGGCTATCCACTCTAAAGTTGATGCCATCCAGTTGAAAATTATTTTGGATATATTCATCCAATCCCTCATCATTGACTAGGAATTTAGGTATGTTAATGGTGCATCCTTGGGCAGTTTAGGTTGAAGACCTACATGTTGTTCTTATAATGGAATGATGTTTCATTTAAAATTTTGTCTCTTGGGTCTTACCAAAAAAGAAGCTTGTAATGAAAACATCCTTACATGTAACTAGTGCATAAATTCGGGACACAAAAAACCATTTTATGCAATATCTATTAGAATATAAGGGCTGCATAGGAATGGTAACTATCCAACAATTATGAGGTACTTTTCCACCAGTACCTAGCAAGAGACAGTCTATAGTGACTCTAAATTATTAAGTACGGACAATTGTATCTCATCATATTGGTATCCATAATACCACTAGCCACTCAGGTCAAAGTGGTTGTCATGTTGTAGGGAATCAGACTCTTGAATTATAGCACCAGTAATGTAGGACATCTGAGGGAGGTAAGTATGTTACTCTGGGTTATAGTATGATCCTATTTCACATTGTAAATCCTATCATAGAGAAGTAGTGTGATGGTCCTCTAAGATTTTGTGAAACTATTATTGTAGCCTCTATTATATTTTATTCATTATTTTATATATTTCATCGCACTCTTTTATATCTTTTTCAATTATGAAATGTTTACACCTTTTGATAGAATTTTTCTGTGGAATGAATAAACCTGACACCCCATTGGCTATCCTATTAGAGAGTGTCTAATGTTGTAAGTATTTTCCCAATGAGATAGGTAGTTTTCAACTCGTATTGAATCTCTTCAGAGTAAAAATTAATGGGTTTGATGTAATTATTGGGATAGACTAGTCAGTTTCTTATAAAGATCATATCAATTTCTATATTCATAGAGTGATGTTTACATCACCATAAATAGGTAGACATGTTCAAAAGGGAGAATGGGAATTCTATATGTCTCATGAAGGACCCAATATTTAGGGGATTGGTAGATTGATAGGTCGGATTGTGATTCTCTTCTTGGATGATAAGGGGATATGAATTTCTTTCCCTCAAATGGGGGTTAATTTTAGGTATGTACTTATGAATGAATTTTATGGGCTACCTATAGTGATAAATATATAATCAATCCATCAATTTACTATCTGGAGTGGCACCTACGCCAATTCCTCCCTATATAATCCAATATATTTATTATCTAGAGTCGAAGATATAATTATAAGACCTAGATGTTAAGGGTTTTATCTGATATATTACTTCTCCATGGGGTTCACTGGTCCATTTTTCAATGTATTTTTATATTAATATCAGGATTTTTAAGGATTACTAACAGTTGAACCATATCCCAGCTAATTACAGGTATCCACTACCTCGAATAGATGACCTCTTTTATTCTCTTCGAGTATCAAAGGTGGTCAGAAAAATTGATTTGAGGTTACACTAAAATCAGTTGTGTTTCAGGTATTCATACATACCTAACATATATTTATAGAGTTGTTATACTCTTAATGTGTACCTAGTGATTTCGTTCGGTCACATGAACGTTTCAGTAGTTTTAATGTCTCTAATGAATTAGGTTTTCCAACCATATCAGGATTTATTTGTGGTATTATTTATGCAATAAATCTTTCTATATTTTTATCTCAAGATGACCAAACCCAACATATAGATATCATAATGAATAAACTAATATATCATCATATTTATGTACAACTCAGAAAATTCCACTTTTGGATCAATAAGGTCTACTTCTATTTCATATCATCTTATAAAAAGGATTCTTAGTATAACATAAAAAAGGTTAGGGATTTTTTTATGAGGAGAAACCCAATACTATCTGATATACTAAGTCTCTTGGGGATATTTAGATATTAAATATGCTTGATATAGGATTTCTCATGCCTTACAGTGCCTCACATGGGCATGATAATGATGGTTGTGAACTTTTTATGATTTGAAGCATATGAAAAATACTTTTAGGAGTTCAAGGGAAGTTGGAATTTATTGTTGAATCTAATTATTCTTGTTCTATGATACATGATACACATATTATTGTGACAAATCAGGTATCATGTTGGGGGTAGTGTTAATGAATGTATGTAGAGTTAAGTTATTAATGTCTCATCAGGTAACACATCATGAGTAGAATTAACTGATGCACAACATCTAACTAGTCTCAATTTTTCATGATATATGCTATTGGTTGAATTATTTACATGGGGTGATTTTTTTGGAGTTCACTAATCAAATAATCCTTAATTACATATTTATGCAGCATGATATGAATTTTAGGAAGAACTAGTTGGTCGAATAACTAAAATCCTATTATTTAGACCTTTTTTATATGCTTGGTTGATGAAATTATGTATACAATCCTCTAAGTCGGAAGTCTTAGATAGAAGAAATTCCAGATTCTAGTGATGACTGTCATCTTATGGACTTGTTGTCATATATAAATGTTTTAGATTAGGTGGATAATGTATAGATTGACCTCGCAGCATTTATAGTGACCACTACCATTCATGAATGGGTAATGATGAATAAAATTTTATATCCTTGGGGCATAGTGTGGAGGGAGAGTTTTTCAGATCAAAATGCATCTTCCAGTTGGACCATGGATGAGGAAGAGGCATAATTCGTACATGGTTGTATATGGGTTTCAATAGACATCTTAGATGAGATAAAGTGTGAATTTTGTGCCTAATCTTGGGAAGAACATCCCAATGTCACCCTGATATATTGAGACATAATTAAGTAGTATTGGTGGTCATGTATTAAATGATACATTTCCAGTATTATCAAATGTTATTACACCTATCATCAGGTGAAGGTGGAACACCAATGAATGATAAAAATTTTATAGCCAATATATTTTCCTATGTGGAAGTAGGATGATGTATCTATAGAATTATTGGTATATTTATCTAGATCACCTAATATTAATGTTATATTTTGGGTAGTTTTTGACTGGTTGATGAAGGTCTCACATTTTATAGTGGTATGGGATAAATTTTTGGTAGATGGTATTGGAATGATATATGTTCTAGATGTCATATGTTTTCATGATTCTCTTATTTTGTCATATCTAATAGGGAAAACCCATTAAGATCATGGTTCTAGGATGGGTTATAGAAGGTCTTCGGTATATAGGTAGTTCTAATCATGACCTAACACCTTCATAACGATGGTCCGATGGAGCACATGATTGAGGTGTTAGAGGACTTGCTATGTGAATCTGTCCCTGAATTTGGTGGTTCTTGGAAAAAACATGTACCCATATTTGAGTTTTTCTATAATAATAATATTTTGGATAACATCCATAAGTCTCATTAGGATGCCTTATATGGTAAGCCATGACGATCACCTTAGTACTAGATAGATGATGGGGTGGAATCTTTTCATAGACCATGTCTCTTTCAAGAGACATCGGAGGAGGTCCAGTTGACCAAGAACTTCACATAGATAGCTCATTCAAGGTTAATGTCTTATGGAAACTATAATTAGCAAACCCATGATATTGATGTTGAGTATCAGGGTTTCTTTCATGATTCAACCAGGTTCAGACATCAACATATTCAGATACATGGTAAGATTTCTCCCCAACTCATTGTACCATTTGAGGTTGTGGTGTGAATTGGACAAGAGGTTTACTGAATTGAAATTAATCATAGATATAGGCATATGATCAATATTTTTTAGGTTTCTCATCACCACTTTTATTAACCATTCATGTCACTTGTTTTTCCACCTAATGAGGTTGATTGGGATGTGTATTCTTCATTTGAAGTGTAACTAGTTAACATTATGGATCATACCCTGATGAATACATAAGGCATGTCATTTTAATTTGTATGGGTGTTATGGTATCATGGATGGGTACCATATTAAACTATTGATTAGGAGTTCAATTGACATGTTCAATGAATACAGCTTATCTCATATGATCCCACTTTACCTTTTGAATGCCAAATTGAGGATGAGTTTTTTAAGGTTGTGAGGTTGTAATGACTACCTTTTTTTAGTGAGGTACATTTTCCTTTTAGTTTCACAAAAACTGGAGACTGTGAATAAAGGTGGGTCAGTTTAATTTTTTTGAAGTAGGTTTCATAGTGTCCAAAACATGGATGCATATGAAATACATGGTGTGTATTTAAATACAGAGCATGTATTAAATACCGAACACATATTAAAAACACAACACGTATTTGGTTGTCTATACACCATTCATGATGCGTAGATGTTTACCCTAGGTGAGAAAGACTAGGAATTGAATAAAGTGTAGATCATTTACGTGACACATAACTTCCATGTGCCAGTGTTCTTAGAATGTAGAGGCATGGCATCTTTTTTTGGATAGGATCTCACTTATCCCCCACACACAATAGAAGGTGCAAGCGAGATCTCCTCTTCCTCCCTCACTAGGGATTCCATCATTATCCTCCATCTGAACTCTAATAGACTCGTTGTCTATCACGTTGGATCCATATAAGAGATATCTTCAGTCTATTACTTTCTTAACAATTTTTATCTTCTCATATTTTTCACAATTTCTATTTGAGCACATTTTCAGTATTTTTAGTGAATTTTTCTATATATGTGATTCTTAAATTATTCAACAAATCAATAGCCTAAGCTAGAAGACTGATCATATATTGACCCAAGGTAGATGGTCTATAATCTTTCAAATAAATTTTATGTGTTTTTATAGTATTTTATGCTTTGATTCATGCTTGTTGTTTCCGTGTGATACCATAAAATGGGTTTAACCTATTTAATTAATAATGATTTGTGGAAATACTCCCATATACCAAAATTAAATTATAAGAGGATTTCACCCTCATATTTCCACCCATTTGGGTGTGAAAATTTAAATAAACTATTTTATTTATATGTTTAACTAACCAAAACACCTTATAGGTGTTCGGATTAGCACTATGATAATGTTTCCTTTCATAAAAAATTAAATAGATTTGTTTAAATGAATGATAGTGGGTGTAAAGGCCACTCCATGTGATGCATATCAATATACATGTCCTCTGTGAGTTATGAACCATGGTAAGTTGGTTTTAAAGGTTATAAATTTTTATAGGTAACTCCCCTTGTTTAATATCATTATTATTAGTAGTCCACAGTTACAAGTCAATCGACAAGAGGTTAGGGTTATGTTGATGATGTAACTAAACACTCTAATACATTGGGTGATGTTCAAGATGTCCTAGATTATTGAATCTGATTTGGATGATGGGTATGATTTTTTATGATCACTTGTTTGGCTGTTCGGAACGACGACTTGCCCCTTGTTCTCGAGTGACACGCATAGTGTCTTGAATTCATGTGATATTTGGGGATTGCACCCTTTATAGGATCCATTGGCTTGTTAAAATAGTTATGGATTACTAAGTGACACCACTAGGCTAGAGATCAACTATTATGCATGTATATGACTCTATATGTCCATACATGTAGAGTTAATATACATGTATACATTTTACACACATATGATTACACTATATTTATATATATATGGTAAATTGATCTGAAATATTTTGTCCCATTATAAATTAAGTAGAGTCGGATAAGTGAACTATTATAACTCAAGATAAATGGTATTTATTTTAGAATTATTTGTCATTCATTATCCTACACACTGTTATGATATAAATATTTAGTGGATTATTTGTAGACAACATTGGTGGTGGACTACTAAGATTATATCACACCAAACTCAGGCCTCCATTAGTACCAGAGAAACTTCAATACTATAGGTGTGGATAAGGGAAAACACCCTTTCATGGATGCCTGGTCTGTTTACTTTTATCATGGGGTATGTGAGAATAGGTATGAGCGTATTCTCATGATGATAATAGATATTTTTTTGGACTATTTTTTTTATTTATGTATAACATGTTGTAAATTGACTTCCCATATATTCTATAAATTTTTTTTTATATATAATCCTGAAATGAGATCTTTGAATATTAAATAGCCTATAAATTTTGAATTTATTCCAATTGTTTTGTTGTTATGCTTCCGCTGCTGATTATTATATTTGTTTCTAATGTCCCATCAATTAGATTATACTTCCACTATTTATATATATTTATTAATACTATTGATCCACTATGATTTGATGTTATATTCCCCCACCTTACCATCTTGTACAATCAGTTTTTGTTGGTAGCCTTTATCATACAAGGAATCAGGATTGCGGCCACACAAGACACCTTATCATGGTACAGTTATGGAGCTCCTAGGTTGGGATATTGCAATTTTTATATCACACGATTTTATATCCTTTTATGAATATAAATTGTGGGTTAATAGTTCTATTTAAGGATTAAAATGATCCCATCAAGTAAAAATTCAATCTTTCTATTTGGACTCAGTAAGTAGTTCGTATAATTCCTTAATATCCTTGTAATGTTGGATTCACACTTAGTGAAATTTCAATCTTCGAATTGTCTAGGAATTAAGAATTATGTACCCATATTTGGCCATTGGTCTCGAGGAAATTATTTTTCCATCAAAATTACAATGAAATCCATTCATATTAAGATTTTTATTTCCTCCTCATCATTAGTTTTTTTAATTAATGAAAACCACTAATCTGTATACCATGGGAGATGAAAAGATTATAAGAAAACTATATCCCATTCATTGCATCGTAATGTGTTAAATTTATTATCTAAACAACTTACCCATTTCTCTACAACAAATGAATTTTTAACCTTGTTGAATGATGGGTGTTGATTATTCATGAAATAGTATGACATTGTTTCTCCATATAGAAATCATAAGGTTGGTCTATACTAGAAATGTTATTTCTCAAAACATGAATTAGTTGATCAAATGTTGTTATAAGTTGATCAATTCCATCTGTACCTCTATCTTTAGCTTCATTATTTTCTAAAGAGTGTTAATACCTACATAGATTAAGTGATATTTCCATGCCAACATCAATGTATCACTTAGAGGGGAGGGGTAAATTAGGGATATATTTTTCATTTATGTTACCTTTCTTTTGAAAAAACTTATGCTTCTTGTAAAACATTATTCACTTTTATGGATAAAAAACAACCACAGAGCCACACGAATCTTAGAATATACGAGGTTAGATACCTAATAATAGAAGCTACATCCTTGGAAAAGTTTTAAAATTATTAAACATGACAAAATCCATTAGAAAACAATCATTTTTTGCATAAAAATAAGTAGGATATACCCTTACACATGTGTAGCACTATGATCATGAAAACTATGTATGTACTTATTTCAAGACAAAAGATATAATAAAAGTTTGTGTAACATGTTATTAATACTTCACTTGTTGGTTAAAAATTTGTTACTATACTTCCATATCAATATTCTATTTTGATAACCTTGAAAATAATTTTTTACTTTCCTACCCAATAATAGGAATAAACTTCATCATATAAACACTGAGTCTGATGGCCCAGTCTATTTATCTAGTCTTATTGCTCTATTTGGAAATATAACTATTCTTTAATACTACTAAAAAAATTACAAACTTCTTCAATATCAATCTAAAAATCATTGTATAATTTCTCAGTCCGATCCGAGAAACTCTAACCACTCACTTTCTTCTATCTATAAAACATAATATGGTTAAAAATATTTGGAAACGGATTCTCAATATAACTTTATAACAACTCCCTCTTCATTCAAACGTGATTAATGTTATGATCTATACAAAACTAGAATTCACATACTTCCATTTATAGGTTCATAAAAATTGGTTTCAGAGGGAATCTAAAATGTTTTATGGCTTGAACATATTTTCTTAAATTCTAGTTTCACCAAAATTTCATCTCTATCATTGACTTCTTCAAGACTTCTCAAACATTCTAAATTCTTTTCAAAACCTTTAAAAAATTTTCTAAACATTATCCACCTTCTAAATTTATAACCATTCGTCAGTTAGATACCAGGGACATATTAATTTTCACTATTAAGATGAAAACATTTGAAATACTCGAGACTTGTTATTACATTGCAGAATATCCCTTGTAATACATACTTATTATAAGCTTCCATACCATATGAAAACAAATTAATGACTTATCACTTCAATGACATGTTCAAAATAAAAGTAATACTACATCGAAAACATTATTTCACAAATATATTGGAAAATTTTAAAGCATTTGGATCTCTATTCGATAATAAATAGATAGGATTTTATTTTGACAAAACATCTTAAATGTATTCAAGGTATTTTTAATTTTATTCTAATCATAAGAATCATAATCCTACATTGGATAAATTATATATTCCAATGAATTATTATATTTATCATAGATCTAAAAAATTATTCTCTAACATAGTCTAATGTATAATTGTAAAATGTAGTCCGATAATTTGGAACCACGTCTTATCTAAAAATTTTCAACCCATTTGAGAAACTATTATACCTGATGAAAATGGTTATGTACAATTTTGATAAAATTTTTATTTATCTATCATAGGAACTCATAGTTATATTTTCAAAATTCCAAAATATGTACACTATAAATTATTATGCCTTTGATGGATCATTGGCACACTAAGTTTGATGGACCAATTTCAATCTACACAGAAGAAAATTCTACCTTTGATTGGTCGGTGGCACACTGAGTCTGATGGACTAGTTTCTGTGGTTGAACAACATTCCAATTTAGTAACATCCCACTTAACCATCATTTAATTATTTTAAAAATTATTCTTATAATCAATACTCTCACATGATGTATGAATTACATTGGAAAGTTTCAAGGACATTCTTTCCTTCAGACGCCTCTATCATTCTATAAAAACATATAGTCTGCCCCTTTCTTTCATAAGTCATGCATCATAAGTTCCTTATGTGATTATTGATATTTGATAAATAAAAATCATGAAATAATTGTCATATTTTGTGTTTATAATTTTATAATCAGATACACTTTCTCATATAGATCAAATATTTAATTCTATACACATGGTGAGTATGAAAAAATGTTCTCTCGCAAAACTTATTCCAAAAAAAAATTGAAACATTAAGGAAGTTCTTATAAAAAATAAATCTTATTTTATTATTTATTTGAAAAAATTCATTTATTTAATCTGATCATCAAAAGATACAAATTATGTTTATTACTTTGCTTAGGAACAAAATACAAAACAGTCATCACAAACTTCATTCATCATCGGAACACCACCTTCAACCAACATGGTTATGAGAATATCCCCCTTTGGAATTTTTTATCAACCAAGTTATATAAATTATTAAACATTGTAACCTTAATAAATGGATTACATATCAAAAATTATATTCTTATTGTTTACAACTCATTATATAAAACAAGATTCATTGACAACAAAACGAAGTTGTCCAATAGTAGTGAATTAGGAAACTTGTTCATCTATCATACATCAAAACATATTTTTCATTCATGTTTCCTATAGAGACATGTTTCGTACACACTTAAAAAACTATTAAAATAATTCACACTCATACATTAAGAGTTTAAATGTTTTCCATAACCCCCTTACCTACATGCTTCATTAAATTTTTTATCATATACCAATGGATATATTTTTGAAACAATCCCCCTAAAAACACTATTCAAAGACTTGAATAGAGAGGGGAAAAACAGACATACCAAAACCTTTGAGAGATATATGTTATACACCCATGTTAATCCACATCTTGAGAAATTATTCCTTAAGTAAATGTTTTTTGAATATGTCACCAACTTGTTCTGATATAGGAACACACTCCTACTTCAATTCATTATTCTACACAGTCATTTTTTTGAAATGATATTTAATATCTATATGATTTGAATAAGAATAATTCATTGGATTTATTTATGTTTAATGTCACAATGATGATCATAACCCAATAAAAATGTTTAAATCTACTTTAATAAGTAAGTCTTCCAATAGATCCATCATCCACATTATTTTGGTAGAAGCTTCCGTGGAAAAAACATAATCAACATCAACCATGCTAAGAGATACTGATTTTTTTTCATAATATGCCAACATACAAAATATTTACATAGAAAGAAAACTCCACCATATGTGGATATTATATCATCAATAAATCCTTACTATCCAGTATCTCAATACCTAAGAAAGTCAATGACTTTTTAGATATCATACATGATTCTGAAATCTAGTATCCCTTCGATATATTTGATAATTGTTTTTCTAATACATAGATGTGATTAGTTTTGGATAATTTTTAAATATTTCACATAACACAGCAACAAAAAAATGTTTGGTCTTTAGTATGTCAACTAAAAAAAACTTTTAATGATATTTTTAAACTCTTTAGAGTCAATATTGTTACCTTCTCTATCTCTATTAAACTTCTTTCCTCCTGAAATTGTTAGGGAAATAAGTTTCAAATTTTCAATCATAGTCTTATTAAGAAATTACGTAGAATACTCTTCCTAAGAAAATATTTTTTTCTTCATTTTTAATATTTTTAACCAAATATAGTATATAATTTAACCCATCATATACATCTCTAACAATATGTTCATCTATTTACTAAATCTTTCACCAGTTCCTTAATCACTCCTTGAAAATATATTGTTATCAACATAAAAAATTATTATCAGGGAAATATCCTGACATTCAATAACATATATATTTCTATAAAACCTTCCTTTATTAATGTTTGACATTCTTATTCAAGTATCTAATATGGAATTCCATGGCCTCAGAGCTTTCATTGGTCTATGAAATGATTTCTATAACCTGAACACATAACTATCATCCTCCCCAATAATAAAGAAATATTTTTTTCAATATAATCGTCTTTATCAAGTTCTTTATTCAGTATTGTTGACCTCACATCCATATAAAATATTTTACATGATTATTATACATCAATGGAAAGAAATATTCTAGTTTTTTATAACCTTACTAATGGAGAAAAAGCCTCATCAAAATCAATTCCTTGAATCTATGGGTGACCTCACTTAGCTTTCATTTTGACTTATTACATCACCATATTCCTTCATCATGTTCGGAAAAAACCACTTTTCATAAATAATATTTTTATCACATTGTTTAGAAATGTGTTATCAGGTGGAATTCTTCTCAATATGATCCAACACTTAATTCATAGCCTAAATCTATTCCATTTCTCAAAAGCTTCACTAACATCTTTAGTGTCAACTATTTAATATAAAAATGTTTCTGTAATGACTTTTGAGGTTCTTCTTATTTTAAAAATTTGATAATGATAACTAGATATGTTTTTGAGATTACACTTTCATACTCATACTAGGATGAGTTGTTCAATATTAATCCACATTACTAGAAATAGATGAGTTATATTATTTTTTCTTTTAGATTGTAATTATTTTCATCTTTATCAGAACACATAACAAAAATTATTTAATCTAGTTCACCTTCCGTATAAGCATGAGTTTTGAAGAATATTCTTAGGTTTCTTAAATAACATTAACATCAACATATTAAACAAATAGTATGGTCTCTTTTTTTCAAACACCAATATCCTATTCTATAAAAATAATAGAAAATAAATACATCGTCTTCACCTCTTTGATAAAACTTTTTCAGTTTCTCGAATTTTATCATTATGATGTAAATACTCCCAAAAAATCTTCTCTGTTTTAAACCTTGAGTTTTGTTATAAAACATTACATACAGAGTCGTATCATAACATGGCTTGTAGAAACATTGGTTTTTAAAATAAACATATATGATCATATATTTCTACCAAAATTAACTATTAATTCATATAATCACAATGATTATGAATTGTCATATTCTTAATAGAATATCTAAATTCTTCATATCTTTTCTCCTAAATTTTTTAAACATTTTTGAAGTATCTGACATATATTTCAAAAAAAGAAAACATGTAATGTGAGTAAAATAATTGAATGTAATGAATTATATATCACCCAAATTTGATTTTTTTATCATTGGACCTCAAATATCATAATAAATAAGCCTCATCAGTTGTGTTGAATTAATATCGACATTTTAATATATATATTTTGAAATCATCTATTTCTGAAAATTTATGCAACACCAATATTTTCGTTCTGACATATCAATTATACATCTGAAACTGTCTCTATTTTAAAACATTATCATTTTTCACTAACATATATTCCATATAATTTTATTTAACAAATGATTTTATTCAATAATTATTATATAAGTTGAGATTTTCACTTCACCATGTTGAAATTTTTTTCCTTTTATGTGTTGGACACTTGTAAAAATTTTTCCATATCCCCCTCTCTTCATTAAAAATCCCAAATTTCTGAAGAAAATATTATTTCATTCAAAACCTATTTTTGAAACACTTAGAAATTTGTGTTTTAACCCATCAATAATAAAATCTTTCTTAGATCTCAACATTTTATCCCTAGAAATAGTGGTTACAACACCTTTTATTCTGAGGGATTCATCATTGCAAATTCCACTATTCCTACTTTGCAGTCTTTCACATTCATAAAAAAAATTCTGGTCCTCTATAATATGAGAATAACACCCAATATCCATGAACCAAGTTAATTATCCTTATTTAGATTTTAGTGAAGTTTCAACAACAAGTTATTTTTCTTTCCATTTTACTTTCTTCACCTCTCTATTCTGAGAAATGTTATAAATATTTCTTGTCCAAGTAACAAAAAAGTATATCCATTTTCAAGATGTATAGTTTATTAATAATTTTTAAAAATATTTTAAAATGGCTGGAATCTATTTTCATCATCCAAAAAATCTATCTCATATTTATTATTTGGATAGGATTGACTCTTCTATGAGAATTTCTTTTTATTACACGTGGAATAGATTTAAAATTGTTGATTAAACCAACACACATTTTCTTTATTCCAAAATTCACCTCAATGTTAGTTGTAACCATAGAATGAATAATTTCTTCTGTAGCTTGCACAATATCCATAATTTGTAACATTTTTTTAAAAATCATTATTCTCTTTCTCATATAAGAATTTTTGACCACCAACCATTATGTTATCACTCAGAATCATTTTCTTCAACTCATGCTTCCTTCAGTAATATCGGAATATGAAATGGTATAAAATTTTTGAAAAAACTTATTTATATAATCTCTTTATTTCTAGTGTTTCTTAGTGTTTCCAGCAAACATTATTTTCCCAATTTTATTTTTCTTAGAAGATTCTTGAAATCCCTTTTCAAACATCGAAGGTAAAATTAGATCCTTCCCAGGTTAAAATTTCCCAAAAATTCACCAACTTTAAAGATAGAGTTATTGAAACTTATAACTCCTCTTTCATATTTATAAATCTTTTGTGGAAATTATCCTACTCTTATTATTTTTACTTCAATGTAACTACATGATTTTTTGTCATATTATTTTCTTTTTCAAGATACTTATTCAAAAAAATCATTCACTTAATGTAAATTATCTTTCTATATAGGGTAATACACTCTATTTTTTTATATAAACGATTCCTTATCAAACATCCTGATTTATTTTTTATGTTTAAAAATATTTCAATACATTATTTCAACTCTCTATTCAGATGAAATTCAAGCCTAGTCACTTCTGCTTCCTAATTACTACTTCCAAACAAATTATCATTAAATGTTTCAACTCTCTATTTTCAGATTAGGACAATTAAGAGGGTATGACATAGCCATCAATACCAGGCCCGTGCGTCCTTGCACGGGATAGCTTACAGATCAGACATACTTTGGTGGACGCAGACCATAATGATATTGATGCTAGGTAGTGGTTCTCTCGTGTAGTCTTGTCCTGGGTTGCATTCCTTTATTTTTCGAATCTTGTTTAAGTCTTGATGTGTCTGAATTCTTGGTTTACCCCTTTACCCTTGAAAGTGGATTATCCAAAATCAAAAAAAACATCGGCCTTTGGGCCATTCATTCAGTCAGTTAGAAGAAAATACTCTCATTTTGTATTTGTATGATTTTCTATTCTTTCCCTTTGAATGCACTTTAAATGTATCACCCTTTTCCTACAATGACTTATTTCCATTATATCTTCTTCATCAATATTATCTTCATTTATTCCCATGGGACAATTAGAATCAATGTTCCCAATGGAACCTCATCATAGACACTTTAAGGGAAGTTTCCATCTATACATTCCTATACATATTTTCATATTTTTAGAAAATATGGATAGAAACTATTCAATATTATTACATACCATATTTTTTTATTCACATTCAGAAACATATTATTCTATAATAATATTTTTAGACATTCCTATCATGGTATATTTGAAAGAAAATTTCTAGATCAAATTTTTGTTTTCATTTCAAAACATTTTCCATTAAAATTTCATAAGTAAAGAGAGTATAATGATGGTAATAAAGAGATAGAGTTTTAAGATATCTATATTCCAAAGATTAATATTTGGAATTAAACACAACAGGATAAATTTTAAAGGTCTTTTCAGAAAGCCTTGTGTCTTCCAACATTCTACCCCAACATAATATGGTTCTCAAATTATCATTCAACCTTGTTAAAAAGTAACCAATAGATTCATATTCACCCATTTATAGATTATAATTCTTTAGCCTCCTGATTTTAACTTTTCTATTTTCTCCTTTGTATTGTCTCTGTAAATGTTCTTCATCATTTCCCAGAATTCTATTGTAGTACACACTCCCTTAACTCTCAGAAACCCACATTCATAAAGTGATAATAGAAAATAATTCTTAGAACTTCTACAATTTTTAATATTCTTCTTATCCACATATGTGAGAGGAACATTATCATCAATAAGATGAAATAAATATTTATATTCTTCCAAAACATCATACCCAATAGACTATAGAAAAGAAAACATTCTATCTTTATAGAAACGATAGTTCTTTCTATCAAAGAAACAAATCCCCTAACTATTCACAAAATTTTAATTACATATAAAAACAGATCTTAAAAAATCTACAAAAAGTGTAAAGGAAGTAAACATTACCTCTGATAGCAATTGATATTTTCTATCTGGTATCAATTTATCACTAAGAGGGGGAGGGTTGAATCAGTGATATCATTTTCTTTTATGTTACCTTTCTTATGAAAAAACATTCTCATATTGTCATTGTTTTAACAATATTCTAAAGAAAACAATCACACATCCATAAGAACATAATAATTTAGATGGTTCACTACTCGTGAAGAATAGATACATCATTGTTATGTTTTTTAGAAAGTCCAACACCAAAAAATCAACTATAAAGAAGTACTTTTATATGGTTACAACCCAGTAGGATATACTCTTAAACTTGTGCAGCTCTATGATAAATATAATAGTGACAGTATTTCTCTTAGTACATAAGATGTAATAATAATTGTTTATATATAATGTAATAAAATCATAACTAGTTGGCTTAGAATACGTTAATATGATGCTTTATCAACTTTTACTTTTGATAACCTTCAAAACAAAGCTTCAGTTTCCTACCCATCAGTATGTAAGAACTTATTCATACAAACACTAAGTCTGATGGACTAGTGTGATTATTCAATCCCATTTCTCAGTCTAGAAAATTTTATCTTTCAGAATATTACTGAAAAAATTCTGAACTACTTCTATCCTAGTTCAAAAATCTCAGTCTAATTTCTTTATTCGATCTAAGGAATTTTAACTACTTAACTTCATCTAAATTGAAAACTTTGTCAAGTAAACTCATTCATGAAAATTATTCTCACTTGAACAACATAAATTATCCCAATTCATTCACACATGAAAATTGATATGGTCCGTGAGAATGTATAATATACATCAATCCATTTATAGGGGTAGAAAAAGCAGTTTATCGAGGATTCTAAAAAGTTTTCCCACATTCATAAATTTCCATGACATCGAGTCCAACATTCATTTGCGATCAATCATTGACTTCCTGAATGCTTCTCATATGTTCTAAATTGTTCTTCAATCCTCTCAAACAATCTCACAACGTTATCCCACTTCATAATTTATAACCATTAATCAGTATGATACCAATGGAATTCTAATTTTCTTCATTAAGATGAAAACATATTAAATATTGGGTAATTATAATTATGTTTCACCATATTAATTTTAATACATGGACATTTCGAATATATTTACCATTTTTAAGTGAAATATAGTCCTATCATTCTATTTCCCAAAAAATTGAAAATAATAAAACATTGATAACATTCTACCATAATCACAGTTTCAACTTCTGAATCATTCAAAAATCCCTTCGACAATACATTGGAAGAAAGCATCTCTTGGACAACACATCAAAACATTCATCAAGGTATATTTATTTTAATTCAAATATAAAGGATCATATGTCCGATGAATTATAACATACAATGAATTATCAATGTTAGTATGAATCTGATCAATTGACCTCCACCTTGTACTAATGTATCTATGAGAACTCCAATTTGATGAATTTTCACTGCTTCTTATCCTATAACTATTGAACCAACTAAAAACTAACTCATCAAGATGAAGATTGATAAAAAAATTATCATAATATGATTGAATGGTCCAAAAAAACCTAGTTGAAATTTCACATGTCACAACAATATCTACCCAAAATAATTCTTCCTTAGATATATTGGTGGCACATTGAGTCTGAAGGACAAGTTTCAGAAGTTGAACAATCATTCACTTCATAAAATTAAAACTTCTAATGATTTTCATCCTACAAGAACTTCTTCATAAAATAATAATTAACTCATTATGTTTTAAACATATAAGATTTCTATAGGATCATCTAACTTACATTGAAATGTTTTTATGACTTTCCATCCTTTTAGTTGTTTTTCTCTCTCCTTAAATACATATCATCTCTCCCTTTCATTCATAAGGCAAGAATCACATGTTTCTTAGGTGACTTATAATATTTTAGAAATAAAAAACATCAATACAGAATCAAATTTATTTGGGAGAATTTCATACTCCCAAACACATTCAAATACTTATCAAAACATTCTTTATGGGCATAAGATGAGTTTGAAAAGAAACATTTTCCAAAAACATATTCACAACATCAAATTGAAACCAAGTAACTTTATTATAAAAACGTGACTGATTTTTTATTACATTACAACATTTAATTATTTTCATCTTATCATGAAAACATAGAATGTGTGGTGATTTATTTTCAAGGAATAAAATGAAAAAATAATCAGCACAACCTTAATTTGGCATCTGAACACAACCTTCATTCAACTTGGTCCTAAAAGTACCTGAGTTGATATGGTTTCTATTCTTTCCACTAGCATCCATTTATAGGAAATGACATCCACTATATTAGATTATAACATTATGAAACATAATATATAATTCTATAACTACTAAAACACAACCCATATATTTAAAAAATATATGCATATTTGATCTCATAATCACAATCATGCGTTTTTGGTAGTGTTTTCAAATCAAAAAAGTATTTTATAATACAATATAATGGTTTCTACCAAAAATATTAATTATGTCAGTTATATCTACTGGGAATTTGAAACCAGGTGTGCAGAAAGGCTGATTCTTATGTACCAAGTAACATTCATCTCTATCCTGAAACACCATTTGTGGTGTTATTACCCCTAGGTATATCTATTTTAGAACCACATCAACTTGTAGTATACATAGAAGGATGTATTAAATGGAAACCCATAATGTATATACCTTACAAAAAATAGGATATTCTTCAATATATATCCTCAATTTGTATCATTGGGTTTTGTTACCTAATCAATATTTTTCTAAATCTAGTTTGTATGGATTCTACTAGTGTTCCTCTAATACCAAATGTGAAGACCCCGACCCAAGTATCCTAGACTTGATGGTAACATTATTACATTATATCCTGATAAAAGGTGAAAAATCTAAAAGGACTAAAAACAATAGTATACTAGACACATTCTTGATATTCACATTACATTTTAAATATAAAATATACAATGTGTTTTATTTGTGAACTCAATTATTCACTATAGAATTTCCCATCATATCAATCATAAATTAATTCTTGGTACTATAAGGAAAATAAAACATATGAAATGGGTGATATTAGATGCTTAGTAAGGGTAAAAGTATAGTGAAATCCATCACAAATAAAAATCCATAATAAATATGGCAAGGTAAATAACTAAAATACATTACATTTAATCAATAAATAAAGAATAATATGTATGATCAAATAATAACATAAAAATAATCACCTAATCCTGATTATTATATATCGATAAAATAATTAATATTATAATCACATTTAATTAAATTATATAATAATGTGGGAATGTATAATGATAGATATCTAAAACTATCAAGACCATTCACAAGACAATTTAAATCTTTTTGTAGAAATCCATATTATTTAGAATACTGATTTGTCTCATGAGACATGTTGATAAATCAAGGCGATATTTATATCAATGCCCCACCCATCACTTAAAATATCCAATGATTTCTTTTTTAGGAAAGGGTTCAATCATATCATACATAAATATTATGGTTGAATAAAATAAATGAAATGTTTATACTTACCTAATCAAATAAAGATAATCATAAACCATCCCTAATAATATGGTGAATGTCAATAAAATTGCACACATTTTTTAAAATTTAACCTAAAACATTCAAATAAATAAAAATTATTATATCAAAAAATCTTATCCCCTGTGGATTATATGTATTATTAATAATTTATGTCATCGTTGAATAAAAAAACTAAAATAATTTCATTAAAATATATTTGAGTAAAATAACCTTTTACTTTTTTAAATAAGATTTTTAATAATATAATTTCCCAAAATATATTAAAGATAAAAATTAAGACTTATAAAAAAGTCATTAAAACATTGATTGGTCATGATAGAGGGAAATTCAATTCATTAGCCATAGGTAAAAATAATATTCTTTTCAGAGTTTGGATAAAAGCTAAATAAGCCTTATTTTGAAAAGGACGTGGAGATTTCTTTGAAAATATTTGTTGAAGATATAAAAAATCGGTAAAAAATTAATTAATTAATCGTTATGACAAGTATGAAAGCATATTTGTTAGAATTTTTAGAATTCATTGAATTTAAATAAAAATATTTTCAACTAAAGAGAGAAATAAAGTAGGCTTTTCTTACTAAGATTTTATTAATCATTCTATTTTCTCAAGAATGTAGATATAATATAATTACTTGAAAATTTTAATTAATAAAAATATTTTAAGGAAATATATATTTTTTATTACATAAATACAAAAAAATACCCCAAGTAAGCCTTTATAAAAAAAACCCTGAGTATTGATGAGATTGTGAAATAAACCTTCACCACTCTTATAACTGTTGAATCATAAGACCCATGAAAGAAAAAATATAAAATGAACATTTAAATAACCTTAAGAGAAATATATTCATGATATAAAATTTTAAAATGGGGAATTATTTATACTAAATAAATAATAATTGGTGAATTTGGCGTATGTCACACTGAAGTAAATGTGGAATGAGAAACACTTACCATATATTCACCATCATTCGAATGTGTCCAAAAATCTTATATAAAATATTTAAATTTTTAATAAATATATTATTGAATGATAATAATATATCTTATTCAATTTATTATTTAAATAGATTCATTTATCACCAATTTATTTTGTATCTCTTTGTGAAATTAAATGTTTCAAGTGACAATTGAATCATTATTCTTGTATTTTTTAGTTTGGTAATTTTTTCGTTTAGTTTTTATCATTCTTAAATCATCTTAAAAATTTTATCCCTGATTTAAATATCATAAATATGCATTATATATTTATTTATATAAATCTATTAATATTATAGATAGAAATAGATTACACCATTCATGGAGACGGTCGGTCATACGTATGTATAAACCTTATTTCTATTTTTTATGGATGGAATGAAAATAAAATAAAAATTAAATCATTTTTATATAGTATTTATTATATTATATATAAAATTTAAATTAATAATATAAATAATTACTACTATCTTTGTAAAAATAAAATTAATAGGCATTTCACATCGCTAAGTAGAGGTATTTTTCCAAACATGCCCAATAGAGAATTTATTATTTTCCAATGGATTAGAAAGTAAGAAGTTAAATGTGATTTTATATTTATTAAATTATACTCTCATCATTAATATCAGATATACTTAATTATCATAACATTACATCTATTCATGTAATGAATACATGAAAAAAGAATCACATCGTTTCACAAGGTGGTTGTATGGCTTACACACAAGTGATGTTATCGTATCCCCCAGGGAATGAAAAGTAATAAGGTATATGAGATTTTTTTTACTAAACAAGAATAATAATTTCATAAATATATATATATATATCAAATATATAATTATATCCATCCATGAAAGGTGGTGATGGAAAACTAATTATATCAGTTTGTGAGGTGATAGTCCACCAAACCCATGATCGATGTCATCATTTCCAAATTGGTGAAACTAGATTTTTATATGGGTTATGAAAGTAAAAAAAATATAATATAATTATATATTACACATGGGTGTTATTATATTACCAGAGTTTAAAAATATATGGAATTACAAGAAGAAGTAAAATGAAAATGCACAGATAAAAACATTTCTTCTTCTTCAGAATACCTCATTTGGTTTAAACTAAAGCCCTACTAGATTTTATTTATAATATAAACAAGGGGTATATATTATAGTAGGGGATTAAAGATTTTATATGTTTAGGTTATTTAAAAACCATACAGATTTGGAATTATGAATTGTGGAAGAGAGGGTTTGGCATTTTATATGTGTGGGAGAGAACACCCAAGGAATGTTTGAAAAGAATCAATTATACTCATTTTTTTATCATTAAACAGGCCCCAAAAGGGTTCTTATTAACCCATATAGGTGATAAGGTCTAAATATGGTCATTAAATGGGTGTTGGACATGTTTATATTTCCTTTTAACTCTTATCATCTTATTTTATTCCTACCCCTAATAAATCAATTCATAACATAAATGCGGTAATTAAATTTTAATGATTTAACTATTAATAATGGTAAAAAATAATGTTTACATTAGTATGTAATATAAATTATTATGATTATGAATATTTAATCCAATTTTCCAATTTCAGTTCATTGAATTTTCTTCGATCCAATTTAAAATTATACATTTATACACTATGGAAAAGAGGGTTTACAAAGAGAAAATATTCATAAAATTTACTTATTTAATTCCAAAATTTAATATGATGTTGATTAAAATGATATAATTAGATAAATAATATAATAGTTTATGTAAAAATAACTTAAATCAACTTTAATGTGTTATTTAACAAAATAAATAATTTAATTTAAAATGATATATCTAATTAAGATAAGTATCTGTCACATTTGGTAAAAAAAAATTTCATTCATAAAATTATAAAAACATCACCCAATTATATTTTTGAAATTTAGATTTCAAAATGATTTTTATTTTTTGAAATAATATTCTTAAATTAGTAAAAATAAATTTTCTGTTATGTGTTCAAAGCACGAATAACCTACCTCATTGAAAATTAATTTTTTTAAAAAAACATTTTCATTCAATTAAATATTATATTATATTAAATCAATAGTTAAACATTTATTTTATTTTATAATTTTGTAATCACTATTATTTTCAAATTTTATTTTTTATTATTCACACTGCCCATCTTAATAACTAGGCTACAATAGTGATATTAATATGTAGAATATCATTTTTCGATCAAACCTTATGTTTTCTGCATTACAAGCAGTAGAAGAGATTGATTTTATTTTAAAGTCATATTATTAGAAAATATTAAGGGGTTACATTAGTGAAATAAATCACAAAACCCACAAAAGAAAACCACAACATAATTTCAAATTCAAATAATTTCTTTTAAACCCATTTATTAATTTATGAAATCTCTGTTCCCAAATTATGGAGTATCAATTTAGTAAAAACATTCTCATCGCAAAATACAATTATTAATTTTCTAAATTCAAAATAAAAATTTCCATTGAAAATAACCATACCATCATAAGAAATCTAAAAATACCTAATCAATAACATCATATAGTAGGAAAATACATTTTGAGGGACCAGTGGAAGTGAATGATTTGTTCACATTGTTTAGTAGAATATTTTCTAATCATAAAAATTCCACTCAATGACATTTAGAGACACGCACATGGTATCCTTGTTTTCCTCTAAGCCATGATATAAGACCTCATGATAGTAAGTAAAATCCCATTTTCATACATACAATCATATAAATACTTTCAACCAACCACAATTCTATTAACATGAAAATAAATAATCTATAAATTATAAAAGGTACTAAAAATTCAATAATCACAACCCCTAAATATCATTTTAATTTTATTTTAATATTTTTAAAGAGTTATATAGACTCTACAAATCCCTTAAAATCATGTTTTGATAACCAGAATGCAATATACCATTAATTCTTAATTATAAATGGTTCTCTAAATTTTTTTCCAAATATGATATTAAACATTGAAACCATTTTAATATGATATATAATTGTCCACCCCTTACTCAAGAACCTGATCTGGCCAATGGAATACTAAGGGTGTGTTTTTGATAAACTTTGGATAAAACATTAATTCTAGGGGAACAAATAAAAGATGAAATGAATGAATTCACCTAATATATATGATTTATTCTGTAATAGATTTCTTCCAAAATTCTGGAATGATATGTCATGATATTGGACTGTCATTCCAAATATATAAGTAAACATAAGAATATGAAAAAACCAAATATGTAATATCATGAATAAACATACAATAGGTCAAAAATTAAAATAAATTATAATGAGATACAACCATACAATAATAAGTCAAGGTTGGAAGATACGAACATAATAAAAGAATAATGACTCAACGACAACCTAACAAGGATCTCTATATAACTTTATAGTCAACAATGAACCAAAATAATTCCATAAACTATGTTATAGCCCAATTATAAACCAGATTCTAAACAAAAAATGTTGATATATGTTTGAGGTAAAAATACCAATACGCGTTTCAAATCAATACCCCATGTATAAACATTCAAATTACAATACTTTTAAGAAAGATTGAAAATAAAATTATAATGTAATCAATATTTTTTATAAATTGTTTTTGTTCCATAGATAAGAATTATTTTTATTTAAATTTTAAAACAATTATTTATTATTTAAAAAAACAAATGTTAAACCAATTCCAAGATAATGGAACACAAAAGGTAACAATCTTGTCAAAAAACAAATGCCTTTATAACAAGATCCATTATTGGAAGAACATGGATATATAGACAACTGAAAATTCACCAATAATATGGTTTATAAAGTTAATAAAAATATCATCGGAACAAAAAAAATCAGTTAGAAATATTTATTATGTAATTTACATAAAAAATATATTAATAAAATATAATTATACATCATCGTATTAAATTAATTGAAATTTTAACCTGGTAAACCATTGTCATTTGAGTCTCCAAAATAATTATATATTTCTTTTGATAATCACACCTATAGTGATATAATGGTAATAATTGTTTCACAAAAAATAATATACTAAGGAGGATGACCTTAATATCTAAGTAGTAACCACATTTATATCATCATAGTTTTAATTTTATCATAACTTAAGGAAATAGGTTCAAGAAATTTTCATAGAGATACTTTTTCCATTTTCCCCCACTTATGTTTCTTGTTTATGTGGTTATTTGAGAGCGGGGGAAAATTTTCATAAAATTCAAGCACATCATAGGTATCGTCATTGAATAAAAAACCCATATATATAAACTCACTTACAACACCCTAACTCAAAATTTCCCCATTTTAATATCAATATAATAAGTATAATTATATCATTGTTCAATTTGTAACATAATGAGGTGTCCCATAAATTATATTGATGTTCTCAATATTATGGTTTCACAATCATTAATTAAAAACCGTTTATAATGTGATAAAATTTCTAGGATACATCTTTATGAAAAGAAGAATAAAATTATCTTAAATGTATCATATAGGCCTTTAATATAAAATTATTGTTTGAAACATTTTTATACCTTTTAAAAACAAATATAACTCACACATAAGAAACATTATATTCAAAAACTATAACTCTATTCCATGACCATGATAATTAATAAAGCCATCGGTAAACTAATAAAACCACTTAAACATCACCACTTATCATTAGAATCAACCATACATGGAAATCCTTGAAATCACATCAAGGAATGACATTATGAAACACCTTTTAAGAACACCCATTCAAATATCCATTTATTTTTAAAGTACACATTAATTTGAATGTTTTTAAAATTTCAAAATATGAGAAGGTTATTCTTTATCATAAAAATATTTGGAAGAATAATATTAATGATAAAATTATTTTAGACATTTTAAAGTCATCTAAGGGGAAGTACAATTCCAATTTCTGATTTCACATGACCTAAATTACACTAAATACCATTAAAATGATTTAAAATAATGAATTAAATATAATGTGCCCTAATGTTAGTAGTGGTGTGGTAAGGTATTGGGTGGGTGAGGGACAGGTCATGGGGTCAAGTCCCCAGGCCTGCAATTTAGTACGGTTTTCTTCCTTTCACTTTGTTCTATGGTGGCAGATGTTACCAACATATTATAATGAAAAACATATTTGATTATAATTCTATAAAATTTAATCTATAAAATGTTTTGAATTTTTCATTCAATCATGCTTTTAAAAATTTAATACATTATACAAGGTGATAAATTCATGGAAATTTCATCATTCAATGATTGGGGCCCAACTCCATCTCAAGAAATTGAGAATCACCCCCCAAGAATGTGAAGGACCCCATGTAATGGAAATACAATATTTTTTCATTATTGATCCCTACGTCACCAAGACATCATATGAGAAAAAAACAAGGGGAAATAGAGGAAATGTGGTATTAGATTAGTTCAAGAGAGAATAATCATAAGAAATATTCATGAAATCCTATAGAAAACAAAGTAACCATAAAGGGGAGGTGTTATAATAAAAGGGAGGATTTGTGGGGAACTGTAGGGTTCAAATGAAATTGAAAAGGACCCACTAACTGGTTAAATTCGAATAATGGAATATGAAAAAAATTATTGGTTAATATAATGAGGCCTCATTAATGTAATGATATATGTTTCGCACCATGAAACCCTTATATAGGGATGGTATTCCCTCTATCTTGAGTATTTCACACCCTAAAGCTCCCTTTCATAAGGTTAGCAGCAACATGGCCCTACAAAACTTTTCCTATACAACCACTAGAGAACACATAAAATATTTTCAATCCAATAATAACTAAAAATAGCCTAATAAGAAATAATATAAATGGTATTAGTGGTATAGAGGTGACATCGTTCATTGTGGAATCAGGTAGAAAGACTTCCAATTCCAGTTGAATTTAATATGATTGTTTGAGGTTGAGATATTTTTTATGATGTGTGCATATATTTTCAACTAATTTTAGAGTAATATCATTCTTTGGAAGAAGTCATATAATTGATGATCATGCCATACAACATCACCTCAACCATTAATAGAGTATATTTGGTGCATTATAATTTGGTTAACTTGAATGATCAAGTCATATTCTACATTAATGAAGTATATTGAGGTGTGTTTGTTTTCCAGGAAGATCCTAGAATTGGTCATGGGTGTATTTTTTCCATGTATTCCCTGATGGTCGAGCTAATGCTCAATTAATTGAATGATTATATAGTAATATTTACTAGGTTTGTTGAGGAGTATCATGATGCATTTTAAGAAGATATTGATATGATTCCCCTTTATGAGGGGTAGAGTTTAGGAAAGAGTTATATATGATATTCTATTCTATATAAATGAATTTATATTCTATTGTCACTTAATAGTTATGTGAGATTCATATTTAGGATGATGATATCATATATAGTGGATTCATTTGATATATTGTGTCACCTTTAGTAGATCTAGTACTTTTTGAAAAGATATAATCATTTTTTTATTTTTCTCATCAATTATCATTGTTTGAATCATGTTATGTTGATTAAACACTATACTCTCCCATAGATTGATAATATATTTTAATAGATAAATTGAGCTATATTGTTCTTAAATATTTATTTTGGTCCAGATTTTATCATATATGAGTAAGGTATGATGATATCCCAAAGAATACTATATGATGTTGTTATGGCCATTATGAGTTTTTCGTGATGTTTTTTGGAATCATGGACACTCTATCCAAGTTCTAGAGAAGGATGAATATAGTTTTATGTATTTATGGGTTAGTTCGAGGTATTTTTTTTATCAAAATCCATTCGTTTTTTATATTATAAGAAGATCATAGTGAGTATCCAAAATCATTTTTGGGATTTTTCTTGTCAATAACTATTCAAAAATACATCAAAGAACATGTTACATGCTATTTTGGTCCCCATATTAGTACATGAGGATTCTCAATGTACTATACATGTACATAATTCGATTACTGAGGTGGTTATTTCAATCAAAGTACAAATAATTGTTGTGGAACTATAGAGTTTCGATATAATATTAAGTTACTACATTGGGTTCCTGATCAAAAACTATTTATTTGTAACACCTATAAGATCATTGACTTAAAATGAATTTTTCAATGTTTGTTTTCTACTACAGCCCTACATTTGAGTATTTAAAGGAGAAGATGGTCAATACTGACATTAATCATTTGGAAGAGGATGGTGTTACGTTCGGGGTTTCTTTTCACACTAAAAGCCATTATTTGGGTTATATTATAATGTAGTTGGTTGTAGTTATCTTTTATCAGCATAAAATGTTATGTACATGGAATATAATTATCCCTTTCATGATATTGAGATTAATGTGGGTTTTTTCTCTCACATTGTGATGGAATTATGTCATTGAAGAATAATTTATTTTCATCAAAAGTCACAGGATCTATAATAATTTATTATTCGAGCATGAAATGAATTTTAAATATAGATGGTTGATGGAATTATTATAGGATTATGAAATTATTATTTTTTATACACTAAGAAATGTGAATGTTTCGGTTGATCCTTTGAGAAGGGAGTTGTCTAATGATTATATGAGTGACACTGCTGTTGTTTAATGGGTGGAGAAAGATCTTAGTTTAATACACATTAATATTATAGTAGTCAATGTATTTGTATTTATTTATTATAAAATAGTCCATTTATTATATGTTTTTCCAAGGGATTGGTCCAATAAGTGTGATTTTATAGTATATGTTTTTTGAGAACAAGTTATTTGTATTAACTATCATAAGGTATAATCTAAATAAGGGTGATTTAATTTTTTTTATATAGTTATTGATGATACATGTTTATTCTGTATTACATAAAGATATTTTGGATGTATTAATCTTACATCGATGACCATAAATGGTTTCATATATAGAGGATGAACAGAGGCCTTTAATTATTTTCAATGTTGGATTTATATTATTAAAGTAGTAAATTATTTTTTTGTATTTGGTTTATGTTAATGGATATCTAGATCCCTCTAGTGGTGTTTTCGTGGTACTTGGAGGTTTCTATATTGAGTTCAGAGGTCCTTGGAGGATAAAGGTAATTTATTAGAAATTATAATGGTAGTTTCTCCACCACAATGTGTATAGTGCAATCTATTTTTAGTGTGTTATGGGTATTGATGATGGGAGTGGTCATGGTGTTGTTTAGCCTCAGAAGATTTTTTATATTGGTCCTCTATGGTAGGTGTTTTGGAGATAAGGTTCATCACAGATTTGGAAAATACTATAGTGTCCTATTTCTTTGGTTGCCCTCATACCCTATTTAAAACATGTAATTCAACATTAAATATCAATGGTTTTGGCTATTAGTGGATGAAGAGGGTTTGGGTGAGGGGTATAATGGGTGGTTCCTATGTAAAATAGTTGGATGAGAACTATTAGGAGCCTGATTTGTTGGGTGTGGATGCTCAATGAGTCTCCCAATGGGAAATTGATGATGGAAAATACCTATGTATCTCATTTTGTTAAGCATGGAAACATAGAGAATAGGGGCGTTCAAGAACATTGAGTCGGGTGTGATGAAGGAGGAATTAACTTGCTGGTTGACAACACATTGTGGTCTTCATCTAAGGGATGAGAAATAAATATGAATCATTACCTTTGTCACAGTGGTTAGTGATGATGGTTTCCTAGAGGTTGAAAATACATGAATCATTCTATATTTCATGTTTTTATTCTTGTTAATGTAGCTTGATGTGGTTTTTAAAATGAATGGTCTCTAAAGAATAAAATTCCATAGAGATAGGATCATCATTTATCAAGGGGAACTATAATTTAGAGTTGAATCACTACATAAAAGAGGATGATATTAAAACTATATATATAAATTGAGTGATTAATTAACCACTTATGAAGTTTATAATCTCTCATCCCAAGCTCTAAACATACCCCATCCCTTTAAACAAATTACAATGTATTGTTTTAGAGTTCCAAAATTTTGGTTTTTCCAAATTATATTATAATACATATTGACACTTTCACTTAGCCTATCTTCATTGTTGGACCCATTATTCTTAATTATGAATGTTTTCATCAGTATAATTATTTTATTTTAATATAATAATCAGGAAATACTTGATAATCCATTTTATATTATAACGACTCGGAATTCTCTCAATGAAATTTATCACCTTATGTTTATTTCATAAAGTATAAATCACATAAAATAATTTATGAAACATAATACAAACCTTATAAATGAATAATGAATGAAATAGTATGTATTTCTATTAGTTAAGTAACCTATACCGATGAAATAGTAACTCGACCATAAGAATAGTAATATGACCCTTACGAATAGTAAATCGGTTGAATGAATTGTAACTGCAACCATGTTTTATAAACTAAATTTATGAATCATAAAAATGAAATATTTATATAATTATATCATATTATAAGAAATTGAATATTTTAAATACTAATAATTAAGTGTTGGTATTTTTGTAATTCAAAAATATTTACTTCAAATTTTATAAATAATAAACTAATTTAAAGAAAATTTTATTTTCAAAAAATTTATTCATAGATTTATATTTTTTTGTTTTCTGATTTTAGGATAATTTTATGAGACCATGAATTTTTTTTAATGTGTTCTAAAAGTAGTTAAAACATTAAAATCTATATTTTTCGAGTAAACAATAATTTTAATTTAAAATTAAATTATTATATTTCAAAAATTTATATCAATAAATGAATTCCATTTTTGAATTAAACAATTCAAAAAATGGTTAGGGTGATTTTTGGGTTTTTTTCTTAAATACTATAATTTTTCTGAATAGCTGAATAAGAAAATGTACAAAATAAATACATTATTAGCTAAATACAATATTCCTTGAGTCAATGCTGATGTATGTTCCATAATATCAATCATTCATTATTTATTTTAATATATATGATGCTAATTTTCAAACTATTCAAAGTCTTGATCCATATTATTAAACAAAAGAATAAAAAATTCAAAAACCAAAACACTCCTCTCCTCCACTCTAAATACCACCACTCACTACCCATTCTCCTCACACATGAAAAGAATTAAACTATGTATAATATCTTCCCAATACTCTTACCAAGACCCTATCCCACATCTAGGAGCTATTGGTCCCATTAAAATACTCAAACCATTTTCCAACGGAGATTCTCAAGGAGGAGTATTCAAGAGGTAAAATCTAATTCCTTTTTCCATTTAATTTATTTTCATGTTGTTTTTTTATTATTCTCTCCTCACCTCCCCAGATAAAAATTGAATTTCAAATACATAACACAAAATATACTAGAACATTATTATGATAATATAATAATCCATCATCAAGATCTATATCCTTTCCCATTTATTCTAAAAATGGAATCGTTGTCTATGATGTGTTGTTTCATCGCCGTCAGGGACAAAAAGTTTTCATTATCCTTCATCATCTTCAAGGATTTTCACTAAACCATTATAATGGTTTAATCATATTGTAAAATTTATATTAAAACCCTTTTTATTGTCTATAATTAACATATTTAAATAATACTGAATGATAAAACAAAATGTGTTCATTGGGATCTAAAACCGCTTAAACTAATCTAAGAGAAAATCATTAACATGTAATCTCATGATTCATCCTAATATATAGGGAAAAAATAGAAAATAAAATTTAACTTATTTATTTTCTTTAATAATATATAATTCCAAATATACACAGTTCACATGAACTCCATTACTTATAAACAAGAAAACCGATCACAAAATGCAAGAAAAAAACACTCCCAAATTATGAAATTAAACTCAATAACTCATCAATAAGGCAAAAAATAAAAACATTAAAACTATAATAAATGAAAAAAATTTATATATTTTTTGTATTTATTAAATTATTGATTTAATTTATATATCCATGACATTAAGGTAACGTGTAGAACACGTTTGGACATAAGCCAATGGATTCTACTCGAAACTTCATTTTTTTACTTCCAGTAATTCATTCACTATATTTACAAAATTGTAATACTTATTTATATTTGTATAATTATTCTATAATATATTTATATTATTTAGATATAGAAATCTTGATCATTGAATCTTTATTTTATGGTTTAATACATGTTTTATATGGTTCCCTTATCAATTATTCCCAACAAGAAAACCCGAGTAATTGGAACTTCGTGATTTTTTACCCATATTCAAGTACCATCCATAAACTATTTTAAGAGAAAAATATTTTTAAAAATTACATAATTTATTATCGAAGAACTATATTTTTCATTTCTGGTCTTATACAGACAAACATGACCAATACAAAGTATTTTTCAAAAAAAACTATTCCATGTAAAAAATAGTATTTCTCCCAAGAATAATTTAATGATTTTATTAGAGTATCTTCATTTATTTCAATACATCTAATTAATTTTATTCATTATTATTATTGATATATTATTTTTATCATCCTAAATATTTTATTAAATTGTTTACGATCATTATGACTATGGATGTACTATATTTAATACATTAACCACTCTACAAAGAATTGTTAGTGATTATCATTATAGATTAAAGAATGTTATTTACATTTTACATATATATGTTTTTTAGGATTAACCCAGTTTAAATGATAAATCAATTGGAATTAGGAAGTGGAAGGTGGGGGATGTTATATCCCCTCAACGCATCGGTAAGTATCATAAGTCAAACTTGACTGATATTTCACCCTTTTTTATAGTGTCTTGGCTAGGGCCTTGATGGTATGATTATGATGTTTCGCTTTATGAAATCCCTCATTAAGAAACGAGTAATTTATATTCCAAGTAATTATTCTAAAAGTAGAAAATTCTTGTTTATGTTTTTTATGTCATTATTATATCATCTTTTTTTCCTACCACTTTATGCTGAATATTTTGTTTTAATGGAATTTTCATTTTTCTTCACCATGACTTTTTAATTAGGTTTAGGATAGATTATGATGTGTTACTACCCATTTAGAGAATCTGATCACATACTATTATTATTTTTTCTTTTTCCCCAATATTTGAAGAAGAGTATAATGAATGACTTTCGTGGTTAATACAAGTGTTTTTGGATGTTACTAGTCGATTTTCTACAATGTTTTTCTTTTTATGTTTTAATGTAATTTTAATGTTTGTAATCTTGATTCCAAAATAACTAAACTCATTGGTCCTTAAGAATTTGATTCTTGAATCTATTCCAATTTATTAAACAAAGGCACTGGCTCTAGGATCTTTAATGTTGGTGTAATAGCAGTTTAATAGATTCCTTGCAAATTGGGTTTGGAAAACAGAGATTAAGAAACCTAACCCTAAGATAGTAATTGTGGGCAATCAAATAAGAACATCATAGAATATAGTTAAGGTAGATATTATGTGGTTATTATTATAAGTACATCCATGTATGGATACTGCAAGTGGATGTGGTTTTTGAAAAGATATGACTAGGGTTAAAAACACTGAAAAGGCATCCCATGCCTAACTCTGGATAACCTGACACATGAAAAAGGGCCTTACTGCGCACATATTTTGTCAATCCTTGACGATATGCTTAGGAAAACACATGTTTTATTTTTGAAAAATTATAAAATATTTAACTATAAATATGTCCCCAAAGAAACCATGTTTATGATTATGAGATTAGTTGTGCAAAAATTTTCAATTTAAGTTAATTATTTTACTAGTTTGATATTATATATTATTATTTATAGCCTAATTTTGTTTATACAATTATTTAGACATGGTTCCTATTAAAATAAATGGAGAAAATATGAAAATTTTTACCCAATATAGGGATTTACCTCCTATTCAAAATAATGATGTTAGTACTATAGGTGCAATTGGTATTGAGAAACTAATCACTATACTGGGATAGCTGACTCATGTTATGAACAATAACCTTACCCGTATGGGGAAGCATGATCTATATTATGGAGGATCAATATTAGACCATTTTCTACAATAAAAAACCTCTATAATTCAATGGTACAACCAACCCGTAGAAGTGGATAAGTTCATTGGAGAAGATATTTCTCTCTTTGGAATGTAATGAAAGGATATGGTTATCATGGTAGTTTATTTTTTCTTGGGAGATGTGGATTAGTGGTCATTGTTAATAAAAAAATTAAAAGAGGAATAATAAATAGGAAATTATTGAATGAAATGATTTTATGAAAATATTCTTGGAAAAATACTTCCCTCTCAAACAACGACCAGATATGGAGAGGCAATTCATGAGTCTAAGCCAAAAAGATGATGAATATTTTTACAAGTATGAAGCCAATATTATAAGGTTTCCAAGGTATGTTGCATACTACATATGTAATCCCTGGAGAATGATTAATCAATTCTATGATGGATTAAAACCATTCCACTGATGGGCACTGGTCTCCCAAAATTTCTCATCATACGAAGACATAGTCTCATATCATATCAAGATAAAAAAATAATGCTATGAGTCTTATTAATTTAAAGGAATGAATGAAATTAAAAGTGTTATTGAATTCTATATAATTTGAAATATAGATAATGGGAAGAAGGGATGATTTTATTTTCCATTCTATGGTAATTTTGGGATGAAACACCAAGATACTTACCGGAAAGGTATGGTTTTTTGTTACAAGTGTGGAAAAATTAAACCAATACCATGAATTCAAGGTAAATATTGAAGATATAACTGTTTAATTCTTTAATTAATTGATATGTTATATTTTGGAAATTATTGTATTAATCATCACAGAATAATTACTCAAATAAGTCTACGGGAATAGGGGAAAGCTTATACAGTCAAAACAAATGATGTTAAAGTTTCTAATGATGTTGTGGAAGGTACTTTAATCATTTCCTCAATCATACACAATGATTTATTTGATTCTAGATCATCACATTATTTTATAGTATCCCAATTTGACAATAAAGTTAGACATTTACCTTTTGATTTAATAATGGAGTGTTCAAGAAATGCTCTTATGGGATGTATCATTAAAATAATGATGTGTCAGTCTATCTCTTCTATGACACATAAAAATTCATTAGTTTTTGAACTTGTCATAATACCTATTATTTACTTTGATATAATCCTCAGTATGGACTATATTTCAAAATATTATGTGAAAATATATTTCAAGAAGTAGTAAGTCACAATTTGTAAGGAAAATGTATAATCTCGTAACTTTAGATGATAAATATCATCATCAAGTTCTTATCCACATCCACATTCTATAGATCATATAAATGAAATTAATATAAATTAATAGAAAACATTATATATGAGTATTCAAATTGATGATATACCTATTGTGAAAGAATATCATGATGTATTTCTTGGGGATTTACCTGGACATCATCCAAATAGGGAATTTGGTTTCTATATTGATTTAATTCCTCATTCAAAATATATATTGATGACACTTTATAAAATTGATATTCTAAATTTAGTTTTACAAAAGAAACAACTAATGTAATTTAGCGGTAAAGGATGTATTCAACCTAGTGTTTCTCCATGGTAAGGAAATGTTTTATTTATTAAGAATAAAGATAAAACCATGAGGTTGGGCATTTGTTATAGATAAACCAACACTATTATAATAAAGAACCACCATCCTCTACCACACATTGATGATTTAATTTATCATATTCGTGGATCTCAATACAGTTTGATGAATTACCTTTAATTTGGTTATCATCAGCTACATGTGAGGAAGGAAGATAATACAAAGACTACATTTTGAACTAGGTAGGGATATTATGAGTTTATAGTAATTCCACTTGGACTAACTAATTTACCGTATGTTTTAATGGATCTGATGAATAGAGTTTTCATAGAATATGATGATAATATTTTTTTTTGATATTTATTAAAGATAACTAAATATACTGTAAATTCTATTAATACCATGTGAATCACTTTTAGATTGATCCAAATACTCTTAAATGAAATGAATTATATGGAATTTTTAGGAAGTGTGAAATTTGGATTCAATTAGTTTCTTTTATTATGCTCATTGTCTCTTAGGATTGAATATCTTTTGATCATACAAAGATAATAGCTATTCTAGAATGGCCCAAACAAATGAACATGACCTAGGTATGTAGTTTTATTGGTTTATTAGGTTATTATTAGTGTTTCATTCAAAACATTTCCCAATTATCTGGCATGATAACCAATCATAGTCTTAAAGGGGTTATGTTCATATTGAAAGAATAATGTAAAGAATGTTTTGGAAGAATTAAAGGGTAGATTAGTGAATTCTCTAATCCTAACACTACCATTAAGAAATGGTTGATTTGTGACTTATAGTGATGAATAAGAATGTAATGGGTTGTGTCCTTACGTAGAATTATAACGTTATTTCCTTTGAATCGAGGTAGTTAAAAACTCATGAATAGAACTATAAAACTCATTATCTTGAGTTAGAAGATATAATAATTTCTCAAAAAATATGGAGACAATATCTCTATAGAAAAATATTTGAGATATATACAGATCCCAAGAGATAGAAATATATATTTTCATAGAATGAAATCATCATGAGGAAATGGTGATGGAACTAATTATTTAAGGAATATGATTTTTCAATAATCGCCCACCCAAGAAAAAAAGGGTTGGTGATACGTTGAGCAGGAATGATCATGGAGATCAAAAAAAAAATTGTATTTAAAAGGATCATGTGTTTATGGATCTAGTAAATATAGAAATTGGAATAATCAAAGAAGGTGAAAAATCATTACATCTTCAATTGGTTTTACAATCATCTTTAATAGAAATTATTAAAAATTTCATTCCGATAATGAGAATGCTAAAAATAAAATTATAGCTATGAATGATGGGATGTTTCTAGACTTCCTATATGAGGATGAAATTCTAAAATTTGCGAGTAGGTTATGTGATCCCACTATACATGAGCTAAAGAGGTTGTTATTGGAAAATTCACATATTTGAAATTTTTCTATACACCATGGCAACACTAAGATGTATATATATTTGACATAACATATTGTTTGACATAATATGTAGAAAAAAATTTCTAATTATGTATCAAGATGTTTAGTCTTTCAATAGCTGGTGGATTCAAGAAAATATCCCAGAGGAGTCATTAAACCCCTACCCCTTCCTTCTCGTAAATGGGATGACATCACCATGTATTTTGTCACTAGATTACCAAAAAATCAATGGAAGAATATGCAATATGGGTGGTTGTTGATCAACTCACCAAATCTACATATATCCTCTATATAGAAAAGGATTTTCCACTCGATCACCATTCACATCTCTGTATTAATGATGTTGTAAGAATTCATGGATCGCGTCTCTTAATTGTGCCTAATCGTGATCTAGGATTTGTATCAATATTTTAGAGAAATCATCAAAAAGCGTAGGATACTAATCCTCATTTGAGTACTGATAATCACCCTCAAAAATAGAGAGGAAATTAGAAAGGATAATACAAACTCTAGAATAAATATTGAGATCACTATCACTAGATATTCAATATATATGGGACCAGTATTTAGCTTTGGTGGAGTTTTCCTACAATAATATTTTCTAATCAAGTATTCAAATGGAACCATATAAATCATTGTACGAAATGAGTTATCATACACCAAAATGGGGGGATGTAGTTAGATAATGGAAGCTTGTAGTAAAATAGATTGTAGGGGAAACAATAGAAAAGATAATGACTATTCAAACTCAAATAAAGGATTATCAATCTAGTAAAAAGAGTTATGTCTATAATCGAAGTACATATTGAGAATTTCATGTGGGAGATCATGTTTTCTTGAAATTATCTCCAGGGAATTGTGTTATAAGATTTTGAAATAAAGGGAAATTAAACTCCAGATACATTGGTCCTTTTGAAAGTTTGGATAGAATCAGATATTTGGATTATCGTTGTCAATGTCACCCAACCTTTATAAATTATAAAATTTGTTACAGATCTATTTGTTAAAAAATTACATGCTAGAACCAATGCAAGTCCTGACTTCTGAAGGAATAGATTTGGAACCTAATTTATCATATTAGGAAAATCCTATCTATAATCTGAACACTAAAGAAAATGTGTTGAGGAATTGGAGGACTTCTTTGGTAAATGTTCTTTCCAAAAATCATAAGATTGAAGAGGTGATGTGGGAGCCTGGGGAGCATATGATGAAGAACTACCCTAAACATTTTTTGAGATACCATTCTAGAAATTTCTAGGAATAGATTTTTTAGGAGGAGAGAATGTAATGAACATGAATTATATCAATGAAATTTACCTTATTATGTTTATTTCATATATTATAAATCCCATTAATTAACTTGGCATAATAAAATCCTTATAGATGAAGAATTAATGAAATAATATTTATTTCTATAAGTTAGGTAACCTATACCGATCAAACAGTAACTTGACTATAGGAATATCAATATGAACCTAATGAATATTAAATTAGAAAAATGAATAGTAACCTCACCCATGTTTATATATGTAAAACATAGGCATCTTAAAAATTAATGTATGATATAATTCTATCATAATATAAGTAAATATTTTAAAAATTAATAATTAAATGTTGGTATTTTTGTAAGTCAAAAATATTTAATTAAAATTTTATAATTAATAAATTCATTTAAAATAAAATTTATATTCATAAAATATATTAATAAATTGATTTTTTGTTCTATTATGATTTTAGGATAATTTTATGAGACTATATTGATTTTTTCAGAGTGTTATAAAAGTATTTTTATATTTGAAATCTCAATTTTTTTTCGTAAAAATGATTTAAATTTAAATTAATAATATTTATAAAATTATTATCATAAAATGGAGTCCATTTTTTATTGTACACATCTAAAAATGGTTTGGGTGAATTTTTGGGATTTTTTTAAAATACATGAATTTCATTGTGAATAATAAAATATAGTTATTGACTGTATAAATATATTACAAGAAAAGTACACTATTCCTTGAGTCATGGATGATGTAAGAACCATAATCTAGAAATTAACTTCTGTATTTTAATATATTTTATGTTAATTGTAAAATTATTCATAGTCTAGAGCCAAACTATTAAACAAATGAATAAAATATTCAAAAAACACCCCTCTCTTCCACTATACATACCACCCCTCACCAGACCATATCCTCACACCTTTAAATATTTTAGATATGTAAAATTTTTACCCAATAAACATTTGATGCTCCATTACCACATTCAGGATCTCTTGTTATCAACAAAATATCAAAAACATTTCCCTAATGTGGATCTCAAGGAGGATAATTCAAGAGGTAAAATCCTTTTGTTTTCCTTTTATTTTCATTTCAATTAATTTTCTATTATTATTCTATCCCCACCTACCATTTTTAAAATAGAATGGAAGATAATGTACCATATTTTTAATATAACTTTATCATGATTATTGAATAATCCATTGTTATTCCTCTTATCCTCTCCCTTTAATTATAAAAATTGAAATGTTGTCTGTGAGGTGTTGTTTCATCGCCTTCAGGGATGAAATGTTTTCATTTTACATCACCATCTCCAAGGATTTTCATGACGCCATTTTACTGGTTGAAACATATTTTAAAATTTATATAACAACCCTTTTTATGTATGTAACATATTTACATAATATTAAATGATTAAACAAAACAAGTTCATTGTAATCCAAAACTGCTTAAATTAATCTAAACGAATATCATTAACATGTAATATAATGATTTTCCATCATATCTGAGAAAAAAAATTATAAAACCAATTAAAATCCTGAATGTTCACTAATAATTTAAAATTTTAATTATACTCAATTCACATGATCTCCATTACTTTTAAATAAGCTAACTGATTATGAAAACCAAGAAAATGAACATTCCTAAATAAATAAACTCTATTTCTATCAATAAGGACATAAATGAACATTAAAACCATAATGAATCAAAAAAATGTATATAAACTACTTAATTTATTAATTAATGTATTTAATTTGATTATTCAGGATGTTAAGGTCTTGTACGAAACACATTCGGACATTATGTAAGGGATTCTACGAGAACCTTTGTTTTTTACTTGGGTTATTCATTTTATATATTTAGCCAATTTTAATGAATCTTTATATTTGTGTACATATAATATATTTTGTTTATATGTTCCAAACTCATATATCTAGATCATTTTATATTTCATTTATGGAGAAATACAATTTTTACATGGTTCCCTTCTCAATTCTTCCTAATAAGAAAACCCAATTAAAAGGAATTTCGTGATTTCTTACCCATTTTCATGAACCATCCATAGTCTATTGTAGGAGACCATTATTTTTATAAAAAATATATATTTTTTAGGAAAAACTATATGATATCATTTTAGGTTTTATAAAAATAGATATGATAAATTCATATTATTTTTTTAAAAGAAATCTTCTTTGCAGAGTAAAAATTGTATTTCTATCTATAATTTCACGATGATTTTATTAGAGTACATTCATTTATTTCAAAAACATGTATTATTTTATTATTTTTTGTGACTCATAACTTATGTTTATAACTGAAAATAGTTTTTTATATTGTTTTTGATCAGTTTGACTGTGGATTTTCTATCATGATACCATTCACCACACTGCTAACAATGGTCACTGATTATGTTTATAGGATGGGGATGTTATTTACATTTAATATGTATATGTAGTTTATGTTTAAACCCACTAATATGATAAATATATTGGACTTAATATGTGGTGGGTGGGGCCCTATATATCCCCTTGATGCATTAGTCGGCCTCATGGGACAAACTGGAATGGGGTTTTACCCATTACGTAGGGTGTCTTGGATGAGGCCTTAATGGTATGTTCCTGATGTCCAAAATTATGCATTTCATCTTTACGAAACTAGTAATTGGTAGTCCATATGATTATTAAACTAGTATAATATCCATGGTTATTTTTTATTATGGCATTATTTATTCATATTTTATTCCTACCATTTTATACTCACGATTTTGTTTTAATGGAATCTTTTTTAGTTATTCACCATGTCATATTACTTATGTTAATGATATATTCCCTTTTATTTCATACCCTTAATCATCATGAATGTTTTCCCAATTTATTACCAGATATGTAGATGAATATTATGAATGACTCATAGGATTAATCTTTGAGTTTTCGGCTGATACCAATGGAGTTTCTAATTTTTTATCCTTTTATGTTTTATTGTAATGTTCAAGTATGTAATATGGATTCCAAAAATACTAAACTGATTGGTAATTTGGTATTAGAGTGTTGTATCTACTATAATGTATGAAATAAAGGAACCCGCTTTGAGCTACTTGGGTCAGGGTCTTTAAATCTATGGTTTATGTCATGTGAGAAACCTGAAATTTTTTTTTGTTTCCACCATTGGTGGGTAATAAATAATTATTTGTTCATTCTAAAAGAACATTGATCTTATAATTAAAGTATGGGATCTATTACTTATCCATTTCATTATTAAAATGTTTGTGGAAAATTATCTTTATCTCTTTGAGTATAAGTTTAGTTAAAAATAAAAAAAAATTATAATAATAATAAATTTTTATTGGATTGGTGTTATATAATTTAATTTTTTCAATTTTAATGTTTCCACAATATTTTTTCATAGTATGATATATATTTTGTATGATGGATATTTTTATTATGAAAAAAATTATTGAAAATTGATCAAAAATGTAAGTACAAAAGTATGATATCATTATTAATGAAATATTTATGTAAATTCATTTATATGATTCCTTTAGAGTTTTAATATTTTTAATTAATGATAAATTTATAGTATGGTATGATTCAAATATGTAGATTAGTTATTGATTATAAGATACTTACTATTGGAAACTGAAAAATTAACATGTAAATCATTAATGGTAATTTAATTTTTTCTTGAGTAAGAAAATGTATTATGTTTTAGAATGACCAATATCACTTGTTAAAGGCAGCAATTACTTAGTAATATGGTGTTAGTTTACACATTACTAAATATTGTTGAAAATAGATTTCTTCTTCCTCTTAGTAATTTACTATGATTCTAGATATATAATGTGATTTTTGATAACCTGTTATGGTTTGTATATTTATGGAACAACGGGATGGAATTCCTAATGTTGTAGTGGAGGATTTTTTCTACGGACAATGTTTTGGGATGTGAAAAGATAAAGGCTATTTTAGATTACACCAAAGAGGTTAGAAAGAGTCTAGATCTTGGTTTTACCATTGGTTATATGATGTTTGTTGGATTTTTATGTGTGGAATAAGAGGTTATTTTTTATCCAATTATACTTTTTTAACTGATAAGTTAATCATTGAATTTGTTATCTTAGGATGAGTTATATCATATCAAAAAAATATGGAATGATAATTTTATTAATAAATGAACACACATGATTGAGTGTTATTTATGGAAAAAATTATATATAATTTTTATCATAATTGAAACCCTGTATTTTTTAATTAAATGTTAAAAATGCGGGTATTGAATTTTGAAATGTAATATATTTTATAAATGGATTTTGGATTATATTGGAATTGTTTTATTGGACTGGAATACAATAATGGTGTTTTGTGAGTGAAATTGTTGAACCTGATTTAATGATTATATGAAAACTGATGATAAAATTGAATGTTATTAAATGATAAAAATGTAAATACATAATATTTTTAGTAATTTTAAATACTTTTAATCTGTATAGTTGTTTTCTTGTTTATGTTCTAGTATACTTGGTCTTAATTGTTTCATTAAGGGGTATTGGGAGATGATATCTGAATTTTGATTCTAAGGATTAGTGGTTGAACTTAGTATTGTTTTTAGTAATATATTTTTTATATATTTTTATTTGATAAAAAAAACATATTGTTTTGGTAAGGGAAATGGAACTCCAATGTTTTGGAGTTATCTTCCACAACATCAATGCTAGAGAGGGAACATATAGTTGAATTCCCAGCCTCACTGACTCTATCATTGAATATAATATCACATTTGGTCACACGTGGAATATGAAAAAAGAATAGGGTATATACTCAAATGTGTTTTGATGAATCTCATTTGTACAATAAATTTTTGTATCATCGATAATGTGTTTTGGTTATATAATATAATTTTATTTTTTCATGATTGATATGTCTTTATGTGGATGTAATTTTATGGAATGTAGTAGATTGAGCTATAATTCTTGTTACGTGGGATGTAGTGTCTTCCAAACTTCTACATGGTTATATAATGAGAACATGGTGTGGTTATGATGAGATACATTCTATATATAATTGTTAGGATATGATTTCCCATCATGGAGAAGGATTGAAAATGGGAGACAAGAAAACTGAAAAATAACCATTAGGGTATTAGAGAAACCCCTCAATAAGGATGTGAAAGTGGGGCATATTAATTTACATATATGATTTGATATGGATATTCGAAATTTTATCTGTTAAATTTTGAGATCTATATTGATCACATGATATAGTTATACCATTTATAGACATGATAAAATTTTACTACATTTTCCCAAGGATTTATTATTCCTCCCCCACATTTTATATGATATTTTCTTAGACAGATCCCACAAAATATGTTTGAATTCAAACCCTATTAATATATACATTTTTTAGATCTACAGGAGCTTGTAAGTACAATGATTGGAATTGTTACAATATAATCGTTTTTTGGGAGCTTTTAGAGTTTAGGGTCATTTTCTAGAATCTCTTTTGGTAAAATTCAGTTGTTTTATTTATGTATGAAATTAAATATACTTGTTTTTATTTATATGTATTGTATTTATGGTGTTGATATATGGTATATAATATTACTTATTATTCGATAAATTTATATAAAGACGGTTGTATAAATGGTTTGTTATTATATACCATTAATGACAGTTGCTAACTCAAAGACTATTATCGGTGAGAATCAGGGGTAACCATCCCATCATTAACTACAATCCCAGAAGCCATACTATTGGAGGTGGTCATAAAATCAATAAAACTAAAAAATAATGGTTATGTATTAAAAATATATTCACTCAGTGAAACAAAATTCATAACTACATACCTAGTTAAAAACTCCCAAAGTATATTCTTTGGTTAATTAACAATATCCTTATGACCCAATATTGGAGTATTGAATACATTCTTATATCAAAATTAAAGAATATATTATGAAAAACACCATCATTTCCATATATATAAAAAATTTAAATTACATGGATTCAATCTACTTAAGGTGGTGGGATACAATAAATTGAGATTTTTTATGTTATAACCATTAAGTAAACAGTACATTTAACATATTCTATGACTTTAAATAGTAAACTAATATAAACTATGATATATATATGAGATAAAATTATATTCAACAAATATGACTCCTAAAATATAACCATTAAATTGGTAGGTAAAAAATATAATTATCCTCATTTATATATATAAGGGAATTAATAAAATCATGTAGTAAGAGTATTAATTATGTTTCTCTTTTTTTTCAAACATAGAAAGGTAGAAAAATCAATAGGATTTTTCTTATTTCAAACCCATGATAGGTTTCAACATGTATGGATTCAATATAATCCACTACCGATGAATTTCAACGTTGAAGAAATTACCATGAGTGGCATGATTATTTTATCACCAACTACAATGAAAACATTTTCTTATCTAACACATTAGTCATATACAGAGTTCAGGAATGGTTTTGTAAGTAAAATATTAGATGACATAAACATGTAATCTTAAATATAGAATATGTTCTAATTATTTGGAATTTTTATGAAAAAGTTTTATAATTAAATATTTTTTTTTTATACATTTTTTTTAAAATATATGAAATTACTAATAAGTTTTTAAGAATAAGAGTAATATAATTTGAGTTTTAGAAGGATGATTTTACAAATAATTATATATTTCTATAAATTATTTGTTTTTATCTTGGATAAATATTTTAATTACCTATTAATAATGAATATAATAATTTATTAATAAAACAAATAAATAGTCAAATTAACACTCATTTAATGATTTGAAAGTGGAAAGCAATTAGAATACATTCACCTTATGATTTAAAAATTAATATTTATAAAAATAAATTTTTCTTGTTTTATGTTACTATATTAAAAAAATTCACTTTTTAAAATTGAATAAGTTAAAATTTATTTATCTTTTTTAATTATCATATCCAAATTAAGGAATATTTGAAATATTAATTTTGGACATATGAAATTGTTATGAAGCTAGAAATTAGTAACCATATAAAATGTTAATAAGAGGTAAAAATTATAAGTCATGATTTAATGTTTCAATATATCATAATAGTTCATCTCTAAATAGACTGATAGGGGATTTTTAGACCATTCTATATTTTATACTATGAATTTCTGAACTTTTCATCTTTTTCTGTGAATATAGAATTTATTTTTATATTAAATGATTAAAATATATTGAAATGTAACCTTCTCAAAATAAATTTACCACTTTATCACACAAATTATCATCAAAAAGATCATAGTATTTCAAAAATAAAAATCTATGGTGGATCATATTGTCTTCTAAAGGAATATATCAATGAAATAAGTAATTGATTTGACCTAGTTCTTTCACGTTTCATTCTTCCTCAACGTATTCTAAATTTATTATACCCATAAAAATATAATTAAATTAGTTTAATTATTATAACTATATAGTATTGTTTTTATGGGGTATCTTATATCTATCTCCCACCAATCAATTAGACATTGACATCATCAACCGTGTTGTGGTATGGTTATCACCTCCATCAACGTAATATTTAATTTTTAATCACCACCTTACATTAATGGTTATAATATTTGATGTAGTTATTATTTGTAATAATTATTAATTATTAATAATATAAAAATATAAATTAAGATATAAATTAATAATATTTTATAAAAGTGATAACTATAAATTTAAGCAGCTAAAATGAGCATAATGAGAAACTTTTTCTTATCTGAATATATTTTTTTCAATCTATTGAACTATAATAATTATGTTCAAATGGAGTATAAAAATAAGTCTAGAATTCTAAAAATGATAATATAATTTTATAGCTCATTTTTCCACAGTCATAATACCGATGTAGTTATTCAGGATTAGAGGGAACAACCCCATTTGGTTGATGAAAGATAAAAATATTATAATAAATGAATGAAAAATGATTTAATATAATCCATAAAAAATTAAATATACAAGAAAATGGTTCTGAATAAATAATTTAATAAACATAATTCGTTTATTCAAGTTTTTAGATGCACACACTAACTATATCACAAATTCGGGTAAGCGTTCCGAGTGTCAATTTTAATTCATTGAGAAATGTTTCATATAATTCACTAATTTTAAATTTCTGTGATATAAATACTACCTTAATAAATTTTCATATATTGAATAATTTTTTAATATTTTGATTTTAAATTTCATTGAAGTTTTCCATCTTTATTTTGATTAATCTATATATTACTTGTTTTGAAAGGGTTGTTTTCAACATAATTTACTTTTATTGATCAATAACCATCACACAAGAAAAATTTATTTCTACATCTTATTTTGTTCAACCTATTATTTTATATTAATGTATTCCATATTTATTTTTTATAATTTACCTGCCCTCTTGTAATTTCATGTCTTTTTAGTTCAAAATTCAAGTAATTGTGTTCTTCTGTTGGGGATCTACATTAAATCATATATAAGACTCGGGATATTTTCCTCTATATCTATATACACTATATATATTAAATAATGTACTTATCTATATATAAAATATTTATTAATTTAATTTTTACTATCATTATAAAAATTATTATTTTTTACAAAATGTTCTTTTTAGTGTTTTCCAAACAAGTCATTTTATACTTTTTTATAAAAGTATAAAAAAATAACATTTTTTACATTTTCAGCATGAATGAATTCTCCCATTTTTTACATTTTCAGCATGAATGAATTCTCCCATTTTTTATATTTTCAACATCATTTTCATTAAAGGATACAATACTTTTAATTATATTAAAATTAAAATTTCAATGCCTATTTTTTCACCCCATGAAATTTATTTTTTAAAGGTTATTTCATGTTTCTTTTTAAAACCAAGTACAAAATGAATTATGGTTTTTTTTAAATGTGAAAACATTTTCACATAAAACACTATATGATGGTCTTAATTTTTATTTATTTTTCATATATTACCCTCTAAATGATATAATCAACATATATATTGTTACCTACCATGATCATAAATTCTTTATTATTTGCACTCATTTTCAATCTCTTGACTTGATGTCCTCCTTCAAGTATTAATTATTCAGTTCCTTGGATATATTCTATTTCAGTTCCACTATTTTTATTTTTTATTTTCCTTTATTGACATAGTCTTATAACACTTTATCATGTGGTATTAGTTTGATGGGTGATTAATAAGATTGTTCTTCCACAAATTGACTTTGGAATTATTTGAAATCCACATACATGATACATCAATACTTATGTTTATGGACTATTTTGACATGATTATTATGTATTTAATTATTTATTAATTCCATTATATATTTAATTCATTATAAATAAATTGGGATGGATGGGACCTAAAATTATATATTCCCTTGATCAATATTCTTGATGAAATAGACTGTACTGAGTATTTGGTCTAAAGTCTTCTTGTTTATGAATGATGCCATGGAACAAGAAATTCACTATATGTATATAATTAACAAAATCATTCATTATTGGATTATTAAATTTGTTATTACATTCCATGTTATTATATAAATTCTTATATTTTACAAGGATATATTTTATGCTCATTTTGTTTAAAATATTTAATTTCTTGATATTATTTATTCCATCAATATTATTGATGCCCAATTTTGTCTATGAGAGGTTTTATTGTATTCTATGATTTACTATTCATCTAATATAAATATTTATATTTTTTAATTCTCTATGAAATGAAAAATATTATCACATTTAAAATGTTTATATGCATGTAATGTATGGAGAATTGTTTAAAAATATATTGAAACAATATTATTAAAAATAATGACCTTCTTGGTGGAAAAAATGATTAGTTTATGGGAATGATATATTTTTTTCGTTAATGGATATTATTTTCTTTTGAATAATATAAGCCTAAATTTTTTTGTGTTTATAAGTGACACAGTATATTTTTTTATAATTGAAACTATATAAGGTTATGTTTGGGTCCCAATTCAGTATGTATTGATACCAGTGTAAAAAAAATTTATTTTAGCATAAATTAATGGTGTTTAGGTCAGGGGAATAATGATGAAATGTTAATCCATAATAAATATAATAGAATTAGGATTTTTTTTATATTTTTGTATTGTTTTAATCATAAATTCCTTATAAATACTAACCAAGGATCATAAATTGTAGTTCCTTTGGAATATTTGGTACATATCTAGAAATCATAAAACAAAAATTAAAAAACATTAATTTAATATCTGTTATGGGATCCTAACATTCATTGAGATATTTAATAGGATATATTGTAGAATTACTTAACAAAAGGTATGAGATGAAAATCTTATCAATTAAATAAGCATTGGAATACTTCATAGCACATGGGTTAGAAGGCATAACATGATAACATAAAATGGAAGGAAGAACTACATGTATAACATGAGATCGTGTAATAATTGAATCCTAGGAATGTGGAAACAACATGAAACATGACATAATAATGTGCCAAGGCTAACCACCAAGACCATTTCACATGGAGGAGCATGAGTCATGGCTTACTTCTAATACCCTTTCACATTGCATACAAAGTCCCATAAATGATTCATGTTCACACTGTATTCCAACATTATGTATCATGATATTAAGCATTAGCCAACATATTCAAGAATTATATGGGAGAACCCATCATAAAATATTCATAAATATTTGTTCCACATTAAGAATTATAAATAGTGAATAAACATAGGGGATACCCTTGGAATAGAATGGGTTCCATGAACATGTCATAATGTATAACAAATTGGTGTATCAAAAATGATTCCATGAATGAATGGATTAAAATCATAAAATTAAATTTATAAGGGAAAATAGGAATAAATAATCATAGGTGATGTCAAAATTAATTTAAAACATGTACAAAGTGTTTTTATGGATCTTTATAAAGAGCCATTATAATGCGATGTAAGGAAAATGTTTAATGATTAAATAAAAAACAATTGTTTCTATGAAACCAGAATTGAACTAATAGATATTTTCTTGATAATATTAGTGGTCATATATAAAAAAATGGGATTAAGAACTATCATTTAAGAAACTTGAAAATGGGTACGAAATTGAAAAGTTCCCTCTTATCAGGCTTCTTTATCGGGTGGAATTGAGAGGGGTACCTTATAAAATATTCATTTCCCCATCATAGATAGAATAATTTGGGTAGGAACATATATTTTTAACATTAATACATAACATAGGATAGATACAAAATAATAATTAATAATTACATTTGGGAAAAGATAGATAATTCCTAACATAATGGAAAATGGAGGTTCGGGTAGAATGCCTTAACTTATGTCCAATAATATTCTCCAATTGATCTTAATGTCTAGGATAATAATATTAAATCCATTATTAAAATAATAAAGAACCTTATATATATATATAATTTATTAAAATTTAATTTTAAATCAATTTATTTTTAAGGATTTATATGATACCATTTCATCGTTTGGGAATGTTTGTTTCCTTGGTTTTCTTGATCGGTTCACTTGTATATGTGTATGGAAGATCATGTAAAATGAGAATAGATGTATATAATATAAAATATATGTTATTAATGAACATAAATAAAATTAAATGATCTTATATGTAATTTTTATATATGTTAGGATGATTCATTATATTAAAAGTTAATGATAACCATAAAGATTATTTTGGTGTTTTTTTCAATTATCACAAACTGGTTTTATTTTATTAATAAATAATATTTATATATAATTTTTCTTGATCATTAAATAATATGTAATACACATATTATAAAATGTTTTAACAATAAAAGTATATTTATGACCATCCTTGAATGAGGTAATGGAAATCGGAAATGCATTATCCTTGAATATGATAAATTAACACATTACAGACAATGCTTTCATTTTTAAAATAAAAGAGGATGGGACGAAAAAGATGGTGGTTTTCTTCATTATAAAAATAAAATTACAATATATAAAATATACTATATTTTTTATGTCATTTGGATTTTGGGGTGAGGAGAATAAATTAAATGAATGGAAATTAAATTACAAAGAAATATGGGTTTCCCCGTTGAATTATTCTCCTTCAGAACCTCATTAAGAACATGATATTCTTCTTTTATTGAGACAAAACGATAAGACATATGGGGGAGATACTTTTTAAGTGGATTGGGTATAATTTGGAAAATCATCAATTCTTTTTAGTTGTGGGAAGAAGAGGTGGTGAGGGTGGTATTATAGTTGAGGTCTATGAGTTTTTTTTATTAAAATTTTAATTTGTTTATTATTTTGCCTCAAGACTATGAAAAGTGAGGATTATTGTGACTAAATATAGTAAAGGTTTCATGTGATTTTAATATAATGGCTAATTACATCATCCATGACTCAACCCTGACTCAAAAAATCATTTTGTTTTTATAATGCTAAATATCGTAAATTAACATATTTCACAATTCATCAAAAAAACAAAAAATTTATGAATAAAACATAAAAATTTACCATAACAATTTATCAACATTTATAATTTAAAATTGGTATAAATTTTGTGAAAATATTTTTATAAAAATGAGAATTTAAATTTTTACATGAAATCATCATTTACTCGAAAAGTACCAATTCTAAAATTATAACTACTTTTTTAAAAATATGAAATATTAATTAATGTCACATAAATTTATCTTATAATCATAAGTAAAAATTATAATATATGAAATTATATTATGAAAAAAATATTTTAAATCATTTTTTAAATTGTAAAATTGCAAATAAACATTTATATTTCACAAAAATAACAACATTTAATGTATCATTTTTATAAAATTTATTATCCTATTCTATGATATAAATATTTCATATTTTAATTTATAATATTAATAAATATTAATTACACATCCATAGTTGAGGATACTATTATATTGGTTCAGGTTCCCTAATTTCTAGAAATACTTCTTATTTTATTCATTCATCATTTATAAGGTCTATATTTTGTTCTCTAAGTGATATTATGTGATTTATAATATATGAAATTTTTAAAAAATGGTTAATTTTATTAATATTATTTTGGGTCGTAACATTATTCCCCCCATACAAAATTTCACCCTCAAATTTTTGTTTTATAAACAAAACAAAGAATAGGTCAGGGTATTTCTCCTCTATTACTTCCTCCAGTTCCCATGTTACATCTTCATACTTATTGTTCCACTATAGAATTTGACTAGTTGAGTAATCATGTTGTGCATAACATTTTCTCTATGGTCCAAGATATTTATTGGATTCTCTTTTTAAAAGATATCATTTTCTAACCATATAACCTATAAATTCATTGCATTTCGAGAGATCTTGTATATACACCCTCAAGAAGGATATATGGAATACATCATGTACTTGAGACATTGTTGGTAGAAGTGTAAAAAGATAGGCCAAAGCTCTAACATGATCAAGTATCTAGAAGGGGACGATGTACTTAGGACATAACTTTCGTTTCATCCCAAATATGATGATCATATTCAGTGGGGATATGAAGTGGAAAACCATGTCTCCAACCTCAAACTCTAGGTCTCATCAACGGTTGTCATTATTAATCTTTTCTCAACTTTGTGATAACATAATGTTACTCTATAAAATTTTCACCTTTTCGACCATGTCTTCAACAATTTCAGGTTATAGTAGTTTTTGTTCAATGAATTCATCCTTGGATTCCAGTGTTATACAACTTTTTTAATAGAGGGATTCATATGCTTATATTTGGATGGTTGAGTGGAAACTATTTTTTATGAGAACTCATCCAGAGGAATTTTTTGGCCTCATCCTCCTTTGAAGTCCATAGAACATGAAATAAAAATTTATTCTTGTTACTGAATAGTATGATCAGATTAGACATTAGTTTGAGAATGATAGGTTGTACTTAAGATCAACAGAATATTTAATGAATTTTTAAGAATTTTTTATAATGTGGAGGTAAATCATTGATCTCAATTAGACACTCTCGGTAGTGGTTCTCCATGAATACATACCATTAATCTAATGTATATTCATGAATTTTTATCTATTGAGATGTCCTCTAAAATTATGATAAAGTGATATATCTTTATAAGACAATACCAAGAAACCTATATAGTAGTGTCTCATGTAGGTTTCTTTGAATGTCCGGTGATAAAGTCAATGGTGATGTTTTCCTGTTTTCATGTTGGTATGGGTAATGGTTTCATCATCCATTTTTAATTTTTCCTTTTATCCATCACTTGATGACATTCCAAGAACGTTGATGTATAATCATCCATCTCTTTATTCATATTTTCCCACCAATATTTTTCCCGTAGATCTAAATACATCAATTTGTTCCCTGGTTAAATAGATAATGTTAATCTATGTTCGTCATTCATAAGATATTTCATTTTCTCTGGATTAGATGGTACACATAGTCATGGCCCAAATCTCACAACTCCTTCCTCATCCATTCTAATCTCTGGGTATTTTTAATTTCAAACATCTTCCACCTTATTTTGAATTTACACATCATTTGTTTTAGAATATGTTATTTTAACCATAATGTATTATTGAAGCATAATTTTATAAATCATTCATGATTTTTATTCCTTAATAATTCTAATTTATATCATTTTTATGTATAAAAAAATTTATCATCTCTAATTATCATTTTTTATATAGATATGGGATCATTTCTACTTAAGGAATTTGTCAACATAATTTAATTACTAGTATGGTAGTGTATTGATAAGTCATAATCCTTGATGAGATATAACCATCTTAGTTGGTTGATATTAAACTCCATTCATTTGAATAATTATTTGAGGTTCTTCTCATTATTAGATATCTCACACTACTCACCATAGATTTAATGTATATATATTTTCAATGAATAGATCACAACTTCAAACTATATATCATGTGTGGGATGATTTTTTTATAAATTTTTAAATGCATTTTAGTGTAGGATATAATTTTACCATATTTTATTAGTACACATACTATTCCCTTAATATTGGAATTTTTATAACCATAAATAGTTCCCTACTAGTCAGTAGTATGAATATTGGTTCAGTGATATGTCTCTTATTTAACTCTGTGAAGTAGTCTTGACATTCAATAGTTTATAAAAACATCACTCCCTTTGGAGATTTAATTTTTATTGGTTTTAAAATTATTGTTACGTTCATCCCAAATTTTTGGTAATATCTTGAAAGGAAAAGGAAAATATATATATCTATAACAAATAATGGTTGGGCCCACTCTTCAATTTCCATTGTCTTGGAAGTGTCTATAGATATTTTTTTGTTGGTGATAAAATGCCACAAGATGGAATGTTCCTCCATTTAGAACTTACATAAACTATACTTTTCATATAGTTTATCCCTTAACAAAGACATTAGCATAGTGTTTAAATTATCCATGTGTTCCTCCTTACTCTGGGAGTATATCAGCATATCATTAATAAATATTTCAAAAAAATTCTAGGTAATCTCTAAATAATTTATTCATCATATCCATGAACATTTATACGGAATTAGTGAGTCTAATGGGAATAAATATGAACTCATAGTGTCTATATGTAATATCCCAAGTAAGTAATGAATAATAGATATTTTTATCTATGTCTAATAATGAACTAGATAGTGTTTTAGAGGCTTGAAATGAAAATAAATCCAATCTTAAGCATGGAATTCACTAATATTTTTAAAAGGTTGTTTTACTGCCTTTTGATGGAAAACCATTTTTAAATCATTCTTTTGACTATTTTATAAGCTATTTTTGTCAAAATAAACTTATTCTTTATTATTGGTACATAAAAATTTACATTGTGTGAATTTTTTGTATTTTTCTTACAATGTTCATTTTTAATGAATAGTGAAAAATACTGCATTTTACATCAAAACTGCTTCTTAATCTAATTTATTTATTTGATTGGATTATCTTTTGAATTGGTCTTAATGTGTAATCTGAATATATTTTTACCATTTAATCCAATGGTGGTCATTTGAATCAATTTCACTTTGAAATTAGACTTAAACTGGTGTCAATCTTTTGATACTTATTGTTTTATAAAAACACGCTATTTTCTCTGACAGCGGGAATTAATTATTAAATTAATTAATGTGACTTATATGTTTTTAATTTTGTAAAATAGGCTTCATTTTTGAATTCAGAGTATCAAATATAGCTTAGGGTGAATTTTTGGTAATTTTTTGAAAAACTTCAATTTTTGATGAATAGTGAAACCACTAAGTGGTACTTATAAAAACTGATTTTCCGTATAAATGAAATTTTGCCATCACTATGATTTGATTTTCAAATATCCAACATACATGGTTTTCATTAATAAGTAAAATGTGGTTCAATGAGATTAAAATAATTTTTTGGTGAATAGTAACTTATTAAGTTTATAATCGTGATTAGTGGTAATTGGTGTAGTTTAAGGTAAAAATAATGCTTTAATAAAATAAGATGATCTTGAAACATGTCCTACCCTCATTGGTTGTGTCATGGCCGACCAAGACAAGCCATGGGTCAACTTGGGGATCCCATGAAGCCACTTTGGTTGGGAAATGACATAAATAACATTTTATTTAATGTAAAAGTAAAAATGACACAAACATAATTTGTTTTACGAAATAAATTTTTACATGGGGTTATACAAGTCATATTTTTGACTATAAATATTCATTAGAAAGATAAATAGATTTAATACATCATAGTAGTTTTTTTATAATTTTTAGACATTAAATAAATTAAATTATTTATGACATCATGATGATGCAGTGATGACCTCATTATTTAATGATTTAAATAAAATGAAATGATAATGTAAAATCAATGACCTACACAAGTCCAAAACCTATTGGATGGGTGAATTTAGAACCCTTATCACCTTATCCTCGAATTATATCAATGTGGGACCATTTAAATCCTAAACGCATTTTCAAATAAAGTAATATTTCTTTACTTTCCAAGAGTGCCCCTCCTTTTCTCTTATAAAAGGCCCCCACCTCTACATCTTTTCCCACACTCCAAAAGCCTTTGGCTCGGCCAACCCATTCCAATTTTGTCTCTCCACTTCCCTCTCTTACTCCTTGAAGCCTCAATTTGGGAAGAAGTCTTCCCAAGGATGCCTTTGAGCTCAAACCAAAGGGAGTTACCCGATTTTAAGGTAATGTCTTCTTTTGAGTCCTTTTGTTTTATTTTGCTTCTCCAACCCCCTAAACTCTTTTTATTCTTTTCTTTTGTAACAACTACAGTATCATAAATATACTAGTCTGTTGTTATAGGAATTATTCGATCTACACTTACACACACCTACATCTAATGGTTAACGATTATATTGTTTCCGTGGATGGTGAATTTATGCCTCCCGAAACAATGATTGTTCAACATTATTTTAACACCTTCAAAGGTGGCCATTAAGATGTAAATATATTTATATATGATATATAATATGTTTTTGTTTTCCTTAAGCTTATGTATTTTTCTTTTTGGTCATACCTTTATGGTTTCCATTATGGGTGAACGTGATATCTTCATTTAAGGAAGTGCGGACTACCGCCCCCTCAAAGTGATTTGATTCGTTAAATACCATATGTGGGACGTATAAAGGATGGAACTATGATATTATATATGATATTATACTAGAATTATAATATACCTTTATATCATTATGATTCCATTCTATAAAATATGAAATAGAAATGAAAGTAGCATTCATGCGTACATACGGCTTACTGTCTCCATGAACGGTGCATTTCATTTCTTACCTCTAAATGATTATGTAATATTATAAATGCATGCATGTGCAGGATATATATGAAATTTATGATATCTACATCATGAATACCATTCTGTATATAATGGATACATGAACAACTTGTAATTATAAAGGGTTTATTTTTTACTCAAGTACCAATGATCGTTAAAATGCCCGTTATTAACTTAAATAATTACATAGTGTTCATGACATGGAAATAAGTGATATAAAAGGAATAATGAACTTGAAAAATGTTCTTAAACAAGTATAAATTAACTCAAGTTTATTATTCAGGACATTAAAGAACGATCGAGTCAAGTCGGACCCGAGGTATGGGACTTCGTCTCAATCTCCTTTCATAGAGGCATATTTTATTTTATACACAAATTTCTTTTATACGGTGTATAAACCCCTTTGACTTTTATGTTTATTCGAAAGGAATCTTTTTTATACGAAGCATTTACTAAACGACAAACGGGAATTTTTTTGTCATACGTATGCGGCGACAACGACTTCTCCGCCATCGTGACCGTTATTTGAGTTTCGACTTCCTCTACAAGCCATACCTTCTTTTCAAAGAAAAATAAATACCATGTTTTAATTTTCTTTTATTTTGGTATCGAAAATGGTTTTCATAATGATTTTATATCAATGTGTTCTATTGATATCTTGTGATTGAAAGGTGGGAATGTTATGTTTCCTTTATGCATGTTTTATGTGATATGATTATGTTGAGGTTTTTGGGAATTATTATGAAAACAGATGGTTCCATGATAAACTAAAGGCGGGTGAGCCCGATATAGCTCTCCAATGCATTGGGTAACGCGAAGGAGTGAAACGTTAAGGTTTCTCCGAAGAGATTTAGGGAATATACTGTGATGGGTATTCCAAACGTAACCAAGAGGGTCACTCCCTACGTAAGAATGTTATGAATGCCTCAAGTTACCTTTATGTCTTATGATTTCTATGATTTATTCATGATTTGATTAGGTATGTTAAAGTGCTTATGTTTTATGTGTAAAATATGATCTCATCCTTATGTATATATGTACCCATGTTTCCTTTCCATATTTTTATATCCCTTACTGAGCTTTTTATGCTCATCCCAAGTTTTTTTGAAATGTTTTTCACAGGTCAAGGGAAAGGTACATGATATGATGATAGTGTCAAGGAAGTGTCAAGAAAGAATACATGTTTATTTTAAATATGTTTCCATTGATGAGAATGAAGAATACTATCTTTATGTTACCACTTTGTTTATATGTGGAATGTAATGCAAGTTTTATGATATAATTCTCTAAAACTCTAAACCCGAAAAGATCCTTAATGTGTAATCTTATTATAACTCAAGATTAAGTAAGGTTTAAGGATGGGGCCTTATAGTTGGTATCAAAGGTCGATTTAGATAACTTTAGGAGTTATAATTCTATTAAATGATTATCCAAAAATATTTTTTTTTATGGTCAAATTGATGTGATATAGTATTTGAAGATTACCATGTTGCTTCATCTAAGACATGTTTGTTCAGAATGGTTTTCCGCAGAGGAAACAGGGAAGCATTGCTTGAAAGGAATACAGAAGGAATTAGCTTTCCGAATCAGTATCTTGAGATGGTCGGAATTGGAACTAAACAGTTTGTTGTAGTAATGGCGCAGTTGACTCAGGCTATAAATGGTGGTGGTATCCATGCACGAGATCAGCCAGACCAACCGCAGAGGAACATGTCAGTGGTGGAACATTTCATGAGGCAACATCCCCCATCATTCAGAGGATCATCTGACCATGTGCTAGCTGAAAGGTGGATTAAAGCGCTGGAGAAGATTTTCAATGTCATGGGGTGTTCATACAGTCAAAAGGCTACTCTTGCTATTTAACGTTTGGAGGGTGAGGCAGATCAGTGGTGGTCGATGGTTAAAAATATCAGGGACGCTGATGAGAATGATGCACTCGACTGGGATGAATTCAAAGGTATGTTTCTTGAGAAGTATTTCCCTATGGCTGTTTGACTTAGGATGAAAAATCAATTCTTGGAATTGAGGCAAGAGGAAGACTCAGTGGCTACCTATGAAGAAAGGTTCACTCGATTGGCAAGGTATGCTCCAAATTTTATCTGAGACCTTGATAGTAAAATCAATCATTTTTACTCAGGATTAAAACCAAAATATCGAAGGGCATTAGCTTCTCATGAGTTTAAAAGTTATGAAAAGCTTGTTCGATGTGCTGAGATGGTGGAAATGGAGTTTGCCGATGATCAAGTGTTCTATAACAACCAACAGAAGAAGAGACCGAGGTGGTAGGAGAAAGGTAAGAATTCTTCAAAAAAGTCTGATGGTAAGAAATCTAAGTTTCCAGTTTGTGATAAATGTGGCAAAAGGCATGCTGGGGAATGTTTCTGAATTCTGGAAAGTGCTACCGATGTGGTAAGATGGGACATAAGGCTCGTGATTGCACTGAAAAGGATCAAGGTGAAGGTGAGACCAAATTTGATTTACAGTTAGTAAAATGTTATAAGTGCAATGAGATGGGTCACTATGCAAACGAGTGTCTGACAAAGAGCTTGAGTGATGGGAAGCAGTTAGACTACAAGCAGAAAGGGGTGGTGAAATCCTTTGCAACTACATCAGCAGATGTCGGGCCATCAAATGAAGTTGTATCACCTCCAGGGAGCTCAGTATTTTTCAATGATTGACTTGAGATCGGGGTACCATCAGCTGAAGGTAAAGGAAGCAGATGTTCCGAAGACTGTGTTTCGTACAAGATAAGGCCATTACGAATTTGTAGTAATGCCTTTTGGGCTAACCAATGCACCTGCTGTATTCATGGACTTAACGAATAGAATTTTCCATGAGTTCTTGGATAAATTTTTGGTGGTTTTCATTGATGATATTTTGGTGTTTTCTAAAAGTAAAGAGGAACATGAAAGGCATTTAAGGGTTATCTTGCAAACCTTAAAAGAAAAGAAACTGTATGGAAAATTCAGCAAGTGTGAGTTTTGGTTGCAACAAATTTCTTTCCTTGGTAACATTGTTTCTAAAGATGGAATAACTGTTGATCCTGCAAAAACAAATGTTTTGGAAGACTGGCCAAGACCCACAAATGTAACCGAGATTCATAGCTTCCATGGTTTGGCAGGCTATTACCGAAGGTTTGTTAGAAATTTTTCACGGTTATCTAGTCCAATGACTAAGCTAACTCGGAAGGGTGTTACGTTTATCTGGACACAAGAATGTGATGATTGTTTTCAGGAATTGAAAAGAAGATTGGTGAATGCTTCAGTTTTGGCACTACCTTCCATGAATGTTGAGTTTGTTATCTACAGTGATGCTTCATCGAAAGGACTTGGTTGTGTCCTAATGTAGAATGATCTGGTAATTGCTTATGCTTCACGATAGTTGAAAACTCATGATGTAAATTACCATACACATGATTTGGAATTTGCTGCTGTTGTTTTTTGCTTTAAAATTTTGGAGGCATCATTTGTATGGAGTAAAGTGTGAAATATATACCGATCACAAAAGTTTAAAATATATATTCACTCAGAAAGAATTTAACATGAGACAAAGGAGAAGGCTAGAATTAATCAAGGATTATGATTTTACAATTCATTACCATCCGGGAAAAGAAAATAATGTGGCTGATGCTTTGAGTCGAAAAATTAATGCTTCATTAGCAATGCTGCGTTTGGAACGTGATCCTTTGGTTAAGGATTTGATGAACTTTGGCATAGAAGTTGTTGGTGTAGAAAGTTCTTCTGTTTTGTTTCAGGTATTAGTGGGATCATCTCTATTAGATAGAATCAAGCAAGCACAGAAGCGAGATAGTGAGTTGCAGAAAAATGTAGAGCTGGTTCAGAAAGGTAAGTTGCCTGAATTCAACATTGATAATGATTGCGTTTTGAGATTTGGGAAGAGATTGTGTGTGCCTTGTTATTCACAGTTGAAGAGAGAGTTGTTATGTGAAGCTCATAGTTCTCCGTTATCAGTTCATCCTGGTAGTACTAAGATGTACAGAGATCTGCGGGAGTATTACTGGTGGGATGGAATGAAAAGAGATATTTCTGATTTTACTGTGAAGTGTTTGACATGTCAACAGGTTAAAGTAGAGCGGATGTTACCAAAAGGGATGCTTCGTCCTTTACCAGTGCCAGAGTAGAAATGTGAGAATATATCCATGGACATTGTTGTGGGATTACCGAAGACATCTCGAGGTAATAATGCAATCTGGGTTATTGTTGATCGCTTGACCAAATCTGCTCATTTCCTTGCTATACAAGATACTTTTTCCCTAGATCAACATTCCCGTTTGTATCTTAAATAGGTAGTCAGGTTACATGGAGTTACTCTCTCCATTGTATCTGACCGTGATCCCAGGTTCACTTCTATCTTTTGGAAAGGCCTTCAGAAGTCGTTGGGTACTGAATTAAATTTTAGTACAGCTTTTCATCCTCAATCGGATGGGCAGTCAGAACGAACAATTCAGACCATGAAGGATATGCTACGTTCTTTCTCTATGGATTATCAGGGAAGTTGGGACCAACATCTTTGTTTGGTTGAATTTTCATATAATAACAGTTTTCATTCCAGTATACAGATGGAGCCATTTGAGGCATTATATGGGAAGCGGTGTCGAACTCCAGCTTTCTGGGATGAAGTGGGTGAAAGGAAGTTGATGGGACCAGAATTGGTAGAAGAGATGTTAGAAAATGTTCAGCTGATTCAGAAGCACATGAGAACAGCTCAGAGTAGGCAGAAGAGTTATGCGGATAACCGAAGGAAGGATCTATCTTTCGAGGAAGTTGATCATGTTTTTCTCAAGGTTTCTCCTTGGAAAAGTGTGATAAGATTTGGTATGAAAGGAAAGCTGAGTCCAAGGTTTATTGGACCATATGAAATTCTGGAGAGAGTTGATCAGTTGCATACCGGGTGGCTTTACCTCCGAGTTTATCTCAGTTACACAATGTTTTTCACGTTTCGATGTTGAGAAAGTATATGCCAGATCTATCTCATGTTTTGAGTCTAGAGGTAGTTCAGATGGAAGAGAACCTATCTTATGAGGAACAACAGATCCAAATTCTTGACCACATGGATAAAGTGTTACGGAATAAGGTGATTAATTAGGTAAAGGTTTTGTGGAAAAACCACATGATGGAAGAGGCAACATGGGACTCTGAAAATGCAATGAGGGATAAGTACCCCCATTTATTTGATAAGTAAATAAATTGCGGGGATGCAATTTTCTAAAGGGGGGAAGGATGTAACATCCCAAGTAAGTAATGAATAATAGATATATTTATCTATGTCTATTAATGAACTAGATAGTGTTTTAGAGAATTAAAATGAAAATAAATCCAATCTTAAGCATGGAATACACTAATATTTTTAAAAGATTGTTTTACTACCTTTTGATGGAAAACCATTTTTAAATCTATCTTTTTACCATTTTATAAGCTATTTTTTCAAAATATACTTATTCTTTATGATTGGGACATCAAAATTTACTTTGTGTGAATTTTTCGTATTTTTCTGACAATGTCCATTTTTTAATGAATACTGAAAAATACTGCATTTTACATCAAAACTGCTTCTTAATCTAATTTATTTATATGATAAGATTATCTTTTGAATTGGTCTTAATGTGTAATCTGAATATATTTTTACCATTTAATCCAATGGTGGTCATTGGAATCAATTTCACTTTGAAATTAGACTTAAACTGGTGTCAATCTTTTGATACTTATTGTTTTATAAAAACACACTATTTGCTCTGACAGCGGGAATTAATTATTAAAGTAATTAATGAGACTTATATGTATTGAATTTTGTAAAATAGACGTCATTTTTGAATTCGGAGTATCAAATATATCTCAGGGTGAATTTTTGGTAATTTTTTGAAAAACTTCAATTTTTGATGAATAGTGAAACCACTAAGTGGTACTTATAAAAACTGATTTTCCGTTTAAATGAAATTTTGCCATCACTGTGATTTGATTTTCAAAAATCCAACATACATGGTTTTCATTATAAAGTAAAATGTGGTTCAATGAGATTAAAATAATTTTTTGGTGAATAGTAACTTATTATGTTTTTAATCGTGATTAGTGGTAATTAGTGTAGTTTAAGATAAAAATAATGATTTAATAAAATAAGATGAGATTGAAACATGTCCTACCCTCATTGGTTGTATCATGGCCGACCAAGACAAGACATGGGTCAACTTGGGGACCCCATGAAGCCACTTTGGTTGGGAAATGCCATAAATAACATTTTATTTAATGTAAAAGTAAAAATGACACAAACATAATATGTTTTACAAAAACAATTTTTACATGGGGTTATACAAGTCATATTTTTGACTATAAATATTAATTAGAAAGATAAAAAGATTTCCTATATCATAGTAGTTTTTATATAATTTTTAGACATTAAATAAATTATATTATTTATGACATCATGATGATTCAGCAATGACCTCATTATTTAATGATTTAAATAAAATGAAAAGATAATGTAAAATCAATGACCTCAACATGTCCAAAACCTATTGGATGGGTGGATTTCGAACCCTTATCGCCTTAACCTCGAATTATATTAATGTGGGACCATTTAAATCCGAATATCATTTTCAAATAAAGTAATATTTTTTTACTTTCCAAGAGTGCCCATCCTCTCCTCTTATAAAAGGCTCCCACCTCTACCTCTTTTCCCAAATACCCAAAGCCTTTTTCTTGGACAACCCCAGACCATTTTGTCTCTCCACATCCCTCTATTACTCCTTGAAGCCTCACATTGGGCAGAAGTCTTCCCAAGGTCGCCTTTGAGCTCAAACCAAAGGGAGTTACCCGATTTTAAGGTAATGTCTTCTTTTGAGTCCTTTTGTTTTATTTTGCTTCTCCAACCCCCTAAACTCTTTTTATTATTTTCTTTTGTAACAACTCCAGTATCCTAAATATATTAGGATGTTTTTATAAGAATTATTTGAGCTACACTTACACACACCTACATCTAATGGTTAACGAACATACTGTTTCTATGGATTGTGAATTTATGCCTCCCGAAATGATGATTGTTCGACATTATTTTAACACCTTCAAAGGTGGCCATTAAGATGTAACTATATTTATATATGAAATATAATATGTTTATGTTTTCTTTAAGCTTCTGTATTTTCCTTTTTGGTCATACCTTTATGGTTTCCATTATGGGTGAACGCGATATCTTCATTTAAGGAAGTGCGGACTACCGCCCCCTCAAAGTGATTTGATTCATTAAATACCATATGTGGGACGTATAAAGGATGGAAATATGATAATATATATGATATTGTACTGTAATTATAATATAACTTTATATCATTATGATTCCATTCTATAAAATACGAAATAGAAATGAAAGTAGCGTTCATGCGTACACACGGCTTATCGTCTCCATGAACGGTGCATTTCATTTATTACCTCTAAATGATTATGTAATATTATAAATGCATTCATGTACTAGATATATATGACATATATGATATCTACATCATGAATAACATTCTGTATATAATGGATACATGAACAACTTGTAAATATAAAGGGTTTATTTTTTACTCAAGTACCAATGATCGTTAAAATGACCGTTATTAACTTAAATAATTACATAGTGTTCATGACATGGCAATAAGTGATATAAAAGGAATAATGAACTTGAAAAAGGTTCTTAAACAAGTAGAAATTAACTCAAGTTTATAATTCCGGACATTAAAGAATGATTGAGTCATGTCGGACCTGAGGTATGGGACTTCGTCTCAATCTCCTTTCATTGAGGCATATTTTATTTTATACAGAACTTTCTTTTATACGGTGTATAAACCCCTTTGACTTTTACATTTATTCAAAAGGAATCTTTTTTATACGAAGCGTTTACTAAAGTAAAAAAGGGAATTTTTTTGTCGTACGTATGCGGCGACAACGACTTCTCCGCCTTTGTGACCGTTATTTGAGTTTCGGCTTCCTCTACAAGCCATACCGTCTTTTTAAAAGAAAAATAAATACCATGTTTTAATTTTATTTTATTTTGGTATCGAAAATGGTTTTCATAATGTTTTTATATCAATGTGTTGTATTGATATCTTGTGATTGAATGGTGGGAATGTTATGTTTCCTTTATGTATGTTTTATGTGATATGATTATCTTGAGGTTCTTGGGCATTATTATGAAAACGGGTGGTTTCGTGATAAACTAAGGGCGGGTGAGCCCGATATATCTCTCCAATGCATTGGGTAATGCGAATGAGTGAAACGTTAAGGTTTCTTCGAATATATTTAGGGAATATACTGTGATGGGTATTCCAAACGTAACCAAGAGGGTTACTCCCTACGTAAGAATGTTATGAATGCCTCAAGTTACCTTTAGGTCTTATGATTTATATGATTTATTCATGATTTGATGAGGTATGTTAAAGTGATTATGTTTTATGGGTAATGTATGATATCATCCTTATGTATATATGTACCCATGTTTCCTTTCTATATTTTTATATCCCTTACTGAGCTTTTTATGCTCATCCCATGTTTTTTTGAAATGTTTTTCACAGGTTAAGGGAAAGGTACATGATATGATGATAGTGTCAAGGAAGTGTCAAGAAAGAATCCATGTTTATATTAAATATGTTTCTATTGATGGGAATGAAGAATAATATCTTTATGTAACCACTTTGTTTATATGTGGAATGTAATGCAAGTTTTATGATCTAATTCTCTAAAACTCTAAACCCGAAAAGATCCTCAATGTGTAATCTTGTAATAACTCAAGATTAAGTAAGGTTTAAGGCTGGGGCCTTATACTATACCTCGTTCAAAAGGTAGTCTTAGGAATATATTCCTTCCTCACCTTTAATTGGTGATGTCATGGCCGAAGGTCCACCATATAGAAATACAAATCACCATGAAGTTAATTGAACAAGTCATCGATACATGATATGGGATAAATTTTTTATAGTGATTTTTTTATATCACGATAATCAATGTATAGTTGCATTGTTCCATCTATCATTTTAAAAAAGATAATTTGTTTACACCACGATGAAACACTCAGGAATATTAAAACCATTTTCCTGATTCTCCTAAAACTACAACTCCAGCTCATCCAAATCAATGGTGTTTATTCTATAAGGTGTCTTTGATATGGGAAGTGATGTAGGAATAAATTCAATTAAGAGATAAAAATCTTATTCAGGGGGAAGTCCAATTAATTATTTATGGAAAAAAATTAGGCCTTAAAATGAGCATGTATTCGATCATGATTCTCTCTTTTTTTACAATCATTGGATTTAGATATGATTTATCATAAGGAAATAATATCCACACTTGAGATGTTGATTCTAATGAAAATTATACCTCCTCATTACCCTTATATAGAATTTTAGGATTCAATGGAATGTGAAGAGTGATCTCACTTTCCTAATAGTTGATGTTAGATTTACATAAAATTAGAAAATCCATGCCTAATATAGTATCAAACTCTAATAAAGGATGTATGTCATGATTTTATGGGAGATTAAATCAAATAACATTAATTAGGGAGGAGTTATATACTTTGGATGTAATAATTTCCCCATTTATTTACTCACCAATAACTTAATGTCCATAATTTTTTGTGGTGTTTGAATATTTCTACTAAACATGCAATATATATAAAAATGTGAAGAACCAAAAATTATAGTTCTACCTTTCTCTATTTGATCCATGTTATAATAATTTAATTCATCTACAAATGTCTTTAGGATGATAATTTTAAATTTTTTAGTCACATAAATAGTAAATTGATAACATTGACGGGATAATTTATATGTTAATATAGTATCCTTACTTATTTTTCAAAGAGTTCTAATCTAGGTTATCCATTATGGTGGAATTATCTCTAGGGATCCTACTAAATATCTTTAGTCCTAATATCCAAAAACAATGAGATCGCCATCTGATATAAACTATAATGTTACTATCTATTTTCACATATATTTACATGATTTTAATCATAAAATAACTTCAAATACAATAATAATAATGTCTAATGTCATTGGAAGATTATATAAACAATTAGAAATCCAAAAATCAAAATAAAAACATCTTTTATTTAATATCCAAAAATCTATCATAACATAATTTGAGATATTTAATAGGATATCCTAGGGAATATATGTACCAGATGGATAAGCTAAAAAATCCAAATAAGGAAATAAACAGAGGAATAAATCATAGAACATAGGATAGAAGGCATAACATGATGACATAAAAAGGTATAAAAAAACATAAAGAATAATAACATATATGACATGGGTTCAAGTAATCATGGAACCATAGTAATTTGGAAATAACATACATCATGAAATAAGCATGAGTCAAGGTTAACTGCCAAGACAATTTCACATGGAGGAGCATGATTCATGGTTAACTTACAAGATCATTGCACATGGTGGACAAAGTCCCCTTGAGGATTTAGGTACACTCCCTATTCCATCATGACATATAATGAGACTAAAAATTACAGAATGTATTAATATACTATTTGGGAACACTTATCATAACTTTTTAATGAAAATGTGTTCTATATGAATAATCATACATAAGGAATAAACATAAGGTATACCGATGGAAGGGAATGGGTATTGTAAACATTCCGTAATACATAAAAAATGGTGTATCTTAAAGGTGTACATGAACTAATGGATTAAAATAGTACATATAATTTAATAATAGAATCTATGAATGAAACATAATAGGTGATGTCAAACGAAATTAAAAACATGTAAAATTTTGTTTAAGAAACTTTAAAATGTGCCACCTTAGTGCGGTTAAAGGGAAATGTTTCATCATTATTTAAAACTGAAAAAGAAATATTGTTTTTATAAAACCATAAATGAACCAATATAATTATTCATGATAAAGTGAGATATTTTATAAAACTAATTGATTGTTAAATATAGATTTTGTATAGTACTTGAAAATGGGTATCAAATTTGGAAGTTCCCTTTAATCAGGCTTTCTTATAGGGAGGAGTTGGGAATGGGACCTTATTAAAAATGTATTTTCCCATCAAAGAAAAAAATAAATAAGAACATTGGTATATAACAAATGAATAATTAGGAATTAAATTTCTATAATTAGAGATAAAAAATAACCTGAAGGAAAAATGGTGGTTCAGATATAATCCTTTACCTTTTGTCCAAAACTATTTTCTTGTTGATCTTAATGTCATGGATAAAAAAAATTAAAAAATTATTTATTTAATTAAAAACCTTTTATATTTTTATTTGATATATTATAATTTTATGATGTTCATTTAGGGCCTTTTTGATGAGTTATAATATTAAATTTCATCATTCAGGAGTGTTTGTCTCCTGGGTTATCATGATCGATTCACATGTATACGTGTAAGAAAGATCTTGCAAAATGAAAATAGTTGTACATATTTAAAATTATAGGTTATTAAATAAACAAATAATATTAAATTCTCTTATATATCAATTTTCTTTATCTGAGGATGATTCATTAGATAAAACATTAATTTTATCTTTTTTGATTATTTTGGAATTTTTTTTATCATCATGAATTACTTTTATTTTATTAATCAATATTATCCTATATACATGTTCCAGAACATTATATATGCTGAAGTACATATATTGTAATCTCTTTTAATTGTAAAAATAATTTTATGACAATATTTCATGGAGGTAATGGAAAGTTAAATCTCATCATCCTTGATTGTGATAAATTAACACATTTCAGACAATGTATTCGTTTTTTAAAGGGAGAGGAAGGGAAATTATGATGGTTTATTCCTTTACCACAATAAAATTCTAGTATAAAAAATATAATAGTTTTATCTTGTCACATAGATAATTGGAGATGAGGAGAGGAAAATAAAATGAAATTAATTGAATATAAATTAAAAGAAAAGGAATGATATTTTACCACTTGAATTATTCCTCTTGAGAAAATCTTTGAGGGAGTGGAGTTTTTTATTTTTATTGAGACCAAAGGTTCATAGAAATGGGGATGATACATAGGAATAATAATAGGAATAATTTTTATAATCTTAATGTCATTTTAATGTGTGAGGATAAGAGGTGGTGTGGGGTGGTATTTATAGTGGGAGGTGAGGAGTGTTTTTGATTATTTTTTTCATTGGTTTATAATCTAGGCTCAATAATATGAATATTGAAGATCATTATGAATAAATAAAGTATATAGATCATGTTATTTCATGATAATGGACACTTACATCATCCAAAACTCAACAATGACTCAAAATTACATTTATTTACTTATAATGTTAAATACAATAATTTACAATATTTCACTACTCACCAAAAATTGAACTATTATAAAAATATACAAAAAAAATAACCCTAACAATTTTATGACATGTATTATTAAAAATATGGACTCCATTTTAAGAAAAAAAAAATTAAACATGTCAAATTTAATTTTAAAATAAAATCATCATTTAGTAAAAAAAATAACGATTTAAAACTGTAAATTGTTTTTAACACTTTGAATATTTAATTATGGTCTCAAAAAATTATCTTATAATTATAAGAAAATAATTAAATTATGAATATATTTTATGAAAATAAATTTAATATTTAATTATTATATTAATTATAAAAATATAAATAAAATTTTTTTGTTTCTCAACAATATCAATACTTAATTTATCATTTTTAGAACATTTATTTACATATTACATGACATAAATATATCAGATATTTATTTATAAGATTCCTAACTATTAATTATACTTAAAAAGGTTTGCTTATAATTATATTGGTTTAGGATCCTTAATTTCTATAAATAATTATTTCTTAATTCATTCCTCATTTAGAAAGTTTATAATGTGTTCTCTAAGAGATTTAATATAATTTATACTATATGAAATAATAATTAGAAGGGAAATTTCATTGATATAATTCAATTTCATTATAATAAATCCAATAAATGTTGCAAAGAGGTCATTGGGTTCAGATTAAGGAGGTCGTTTTTTTCTTAATGTCCCCATAAAATGCAATTTGGGGGGGGGGGTTCAATGTGTCAAGATTAATTTCCATAATCTAATATGGGACATTCCATATTCAATATAGGGTATAATATGATATTTGTCACCTGGGAAAACCCTCATAGTTTGACTAGGTACATATATACATTCATCTATCATAGATAATGGGGCTTGTGAATTATCCATTTCACGCCATTGATTTGGGAAAGCTATATATTCAGGATCACTCCAACTTTGTGGATTACCCAATGGTGGTTACTGATTGGTATGGGAAGACCCATTGGTACTGGGTGATACTAATGGTACACATTTTATGAAATTATATAATTATATATATGACCTCAATAGATAACTAGAACTAGAAGTGAGCTCAATATCCTCACCCCAATGATTGAGTTATTCTTTTTAGGATGAAAATACTTATTGGATAGTAGGATATTGTGAAATTTTATTTCTATTTGATTCATTAAATTATTAATAATAATATTTTATGATATAGTTGAGTAGTTCATTCAATTTTTTCTAAAGTAGGATACGTGAATGAATATTTAGTATTTTAAATAAATGATTTTTTAATACATTCATGTCCACTAGATAAAATTATTTTATCCCCTAAAAAGGACAAAAAAATATATTTCACTATGATTTGAGATCAGATAATGGGTTTTTCAATCAAATGGTTTTTTAGATTGGTGTTCTAGGAATAGATCTGATCATGTTATGGGAAATTAAAAAAATAATTTCTCACATATCTAGAATTACATATATAATTTAAATCACTCTTACTGATGGATTATAAATTTTCACCATTGACTATAAGAGTTTATGTTTGGATTATTATTTGAGGAAATGTTTAAGAATCATTGACAAATAACAAAATCTCGAATTAATGATGAGCATCTCTTGTAGTAGGAATTTTTTCTTTCTCTTTCTTTGTCCTTTACCCAAATAATATATTTTCCTTTAAACTACATTTGTTTAATTTGATAATCATACTAAAATTATTTAATTGAATTATTATTTCTACTATTTTTTTAAATTTTCACCATATATGTTAATGAACTAATTTACAATTGAATAGTGACCTGTTTGATTGTTTTATAACCACCCCTTTTCTCATTTTCAATACACATCATTCAGATATATTATAGAAATTAATAGTTTAAAAATCCATAATTGGGATAATAGAATTGGGTTGCTAGTGTTTTAGGGATGATGAATGTGATTGTGCAGCCTCTAGATATGAGCCCCACATAGTGTCTCATTATAAAAATGAATAGGATATCCAGAGTGGTGAAAAATATAACATGAAGTTTAGACTCGATATAGACAACATGTTATTATGAATTATACATGAAATATGATGTAATGAAGAACATTCACAACTATCCATATGGATATAGATGCAATGTTTATAAAGATTCATTCAAATTTTATTGAACGAAATGAATTTGAGATCCTCTTTCATATATTCAATGATATTTAGAGTCTCATGTACAATTTCACCTCTGGTAAAATCTATATAGTTTTACGTGACCATATTTTACAATGACCAAAATTTCCTAACTTGTGTTCCAAATTTACATTTCATGTATGATAACATAAATGATTATTACATTCAATATATACTTATTTATTATATATTCACACATATGTTATACAATTAGACAAATAAATATTCTATTATGTTTGCATTTAAAAAAATATCATCATGGTGGATTTTTTTGGTCATCAGGTGAAATTCATTACGCCTCCCATGGAGTTAGTTTATCATAGATCTCTTGAGATGATGAAATGGTTTATAAAATGAATTATATCACGCATAGAGTCAAAACACCTCTATGTGTCAGGTAAATGTATTGAACTATGATTTTGGACCGCTTAAATTAATACCACCATTAATACCTTTTGTCTCACATAACTCCAAGATGACATAATGACGGAGTAAAACTAAATACTACATATTAAAATTACAAAAATAATATAATAATCTATATAAAAATTGATAAAAATATATTAAAATAATTACATTTTATAATTTTTATTTTATAAATAATTTAAAAAGACTCTTCTCCAATAACTATTTAAAAAATGGGAATTTTATTTTACATTAATAAATTAAATTGTTGAAAGAAGAATTTCTATTATAATTTTTAATATTTATTGTTATAATATAGGATGTTAAAATTAATTTATTTATACATTTCTATGATATAAGATTAAATACACTTGACATTTAAAAAACAATTTTTTAAAAAAGGATAATTTTTAATAGATTTTATTTCATTAAAAAAATAAATTTATAAAAAAGTTAACAATAAATATAAAATATTTTCTTAAAATTTTGAAAAAAATAGGTAAATATTTTATTAGGATATATTATTGATAATGTTTCAAAATATTCATCTTTTAGGTGAATTTTGTAAAAATATTGATTTTTCTAATACCATCTATTTTATGACATTTTATAAAAAAATGAGTGAAGTGAAAATAATTAGAAACCATTTTACATAAAAACTTTATTCAATAATGTTTTCTAATTTACTTATAATAAAATAAAAATATGTATTTTAAATAATTAATTTTATATAATACTTAAATTTAACTACAAATTTATTAGAATTCATATTATTATTGATCAATTTCCTATAAAAGTGTAAAAAATAAATGTTGAAAATATCATTATTTTTAGAAAACATTTATATATATATATATATTAAATGAATAAATTTAAATTATAACATTATCATATTTAGAAATTGAATATGATTTTATAGAGATTAAATTTATATTCCTCCAAACCAAATTTCATAAAAGGTTTATCTTATTTATTGGTAAATCAGTAATTATTATGCTGAAAACTAGTTACAACGGTAAAAACCAAAATAAATTTAAAAGGTTAAAACATCAAAAAATGAATTATTATTATATATATATATATAATTGTCCAAATGTGTGTATGGTCCATTATAGACCATATGTCACCCAAAATAATATTATATATAACTTTTTGATCCATTATCCCTTGAATATTTCCATTTCATTATTTAAAAATAATGGGTGTTCAGAAAATGTCCCTTTTATATCATAAAAATGGGTGTTACTAACACCATCTTAAAGTTACACATACCCTTAATAATTTCCTATATTCACTAACCAATTTAAATCTCTTATAATTCTCATCGATGACCTAAATCCTCGTTTACCATATGTTATCATATTCCCTTATTTTTGAAGGTGTCTCTCAATAGAATGTTTTAGGTCCAATAGTGACGATTACATAATCCATAATTTTTTGTTATAAGTATTCCCACCATATACATGGATATAAAAAATAATATAATTACATTATTATAATGAGTATATATATATATGTGTTGTTTTATAGTTGGAAACCCAATTTTTATTCTCTTCATTCATTTATAAAAGAAAACAAAAGTTGATCCTATATACGTGATAAGTAATCCCTCCATGAGAGGATGTATTTCATTTTCCGTCACCACCAAACATAGATGAAAAAAAATTATGATTCAAAATTTATTTCCATAACACAAATATTTTCATTATGATATTATATTGGACATTCTATAATTGATATTAACAATAAATAATCCGTGTAATCATAACAATCTGAAATAAATATATCAAATCATCTTTCCTAATATGAATTCATTTTATAAAAAGACCAATATAACTATATACATTTTCTAAAATTATAATTTTATAAAATATACAATAAGAAAATTTTGATGATTATTATGTTATTATACCACATCGTTTACCAAGGTAAATATCCTAAACGTTTTGTGTATAAATTTAACGAACCACCAAAAATTATGAACATAAGAATGAACTTTCTAATAAATAAATAGAACATAGAAAAAATTGAAATCTATAAAATAAATATCGATGAATATGGTTTTTAGTAAGGTATATAATGAACATAATTTTATTATTCATAAATTTTTGTTCATGCACCGAGAGAATAACGAATAAGGTTAGGGTTTTCGATCACGCAAATTTTCCTCCATTCAGTTACAAACATTGTTATTATAATCTATTGTTTAAAGTTTTGTTTATTACTATTATTAAATAATTTATATAGTATTCAATCCTAATATAAATGTGTTATATAATTATTAGTTAGAAAGTAGTTAATAAGTTATTCTCACATAAATGATTATGTTACAGGTAATGGGTTTTTATGTCATTTCCATTTCCCTGAGTCATGATTTCATGTTTTTCACCAAATATTATTTTACAAGTTTTCAACATTTCCCATTAAAATAATTCACCCAAAAAAATCTAATATTGTGTATTTTTTAATTTAATTTCATAATCACTCATTAAGAATATTTCAATCCTATTACTACTCAATGTCTAAGATGTTTTTCATATAAAATGTTATTATTTGATATGCATTTGTGTCATACAAAAAAAATTAATAGTTTATATTCTACCTATTTTATTAATTATTCCATGAAATATCTTTCCTTAATGGTATAATGAGTTTAATTTTTATATATCATTCTCATTAAATGGGTTTTTATTTAAATGATACTAGATCTTTAACAAATTTCATAACTAAATTTATTTCTCAATGATTCATATATATATAAATCGATTTGATATTCAAATACCATTTTGTTATTCAAATTCATAATTCCCAGATAAATTTATCCATTATTATGCTAAGTTACTTTGTTTCTTCGATATAATACTCTTTGATGAAATAACTTCTCAAATAAATTCTTTATATTGTTAAGAGAAAATACTATTATTTCAAATAGATCTCTTCTCTATATGTCCATATTTTCATTCCATCCAATGTTTTCCTCAATTTTTGAAATATATATTATATATTTATTCATGTGATCATCTTCTCTCTAATCATCATCTTTCAAAAATAAATTGTATATCCCTATTTATGAGGTGGGTTTTTAGTAATTTTCTTCAAAAAAAAATTAATTTTTATAAAAATTATGGTAATATTTTGTATCTTACACACTAATGTTCTATTTTAAATCCAATATAACATTATAAGGATCTCGTATTATTTTATCATTATAAATTTATATGTTATAAAATGTATTAAAACCACATTTTCAATAATTTTCCATTGAAATTTATGCATATTGTCATATTTTATGAGAATGCTAAAAAAATTCTAAATCCTTTTTTATGGTTTCATTTTACATTATATATAAGAATGTTTTTCTTCAATGGGAATTTTATTTTATGAATTACCCACCATATTAAATGACAATATTTTTTGGGAATAAAGTCATGGAAATCCATTATTAAAATAATCTTTCATAGTCATTGAATGCTTATTATTTTTATTAAAATTTCATTACAAATTGAAGACCCTATATTTACTTCTATTGAGTGATGGGTATTATGAAATATTTCATATATTAATTTATTGGTTATATTTTATCTTAACCATATTCCATTTATCTATATAGGGTAAATATTATATTCTCTATTATATTGAATTAAGGTTTTTGAGAAATAATTTTATTGAGTATCTTTGTATTCCCATGTATTTCTCATGTGAATATTATTTCACCATTATGTATAGAATTATGAATGCTTTCTTTATATGATTTGATTTTTAAAGGATATTAAACCCATTTTGTTTCTATGGGTTCTTTATGATACGATGACTTCTAACTTAATGTGAAGCATATATATAAAGATGATGTTGGGTGGTGTCATACATCTCTATATAATACATTACATTAATTCAATGGCGCCTGATATATCTCAACATGGTCATAATGTGTTTTTTCACATAGGAATTAGAATAATGGGTTTTATCACATTTTTAGGAATGGAAATAATGAGTTTTTTACATAGTCAAAATCATAGTGATTGTTTTCATAAGATTTAGTATGATTATTATTTTCCACCTTTATTTTTTTACATTTACATTCGGTTTTATAAAATTAAATGATTAAGAATCATTTATATGATATTATATCATTTCTTATACCATTATTCATGCAAGAATTTACAATCTAAACATTAATTAGTTTATCTTTTTCATGGATCTTGATTAAACCCATATGCCCATATTATTATTACATATGATCTTTGATTGATATATTTATTTTTTACTTTAATGAATTTATAAGATCAAAACATTATTATTTTTTAATTTACCATGTTAATGAAGAATAGTAATATGGATGATTTTTTAAAATAGTTTCATTTGTAGAGAAATTTATGGGATGTTTTTTATAAATATTATAAATTATTATGTTTCTTATATAGTGGTGAATGTTTTAAAATTGTTTAAAATGGTATGAGTTCCCTTATTTAATTTTTATTTGGGAATTATATAAAACAATAAACCTCAAATATCATGGTTTTCTATTTTAATGTAATATTATCCTTAAATTTGATTAATTATATGATAATAATGTTCATGATTCCATAGATGGACAGAATGTAGTGCTTAGAAAATTTTGGAGGATTGGATGCAATATGATGATAATTTAAGGATTGATAATTTATTGTTGGTAAAAATTTTAAAGTTATATGTTAGCCTTGTTTTTTAGATGATATAATAGTGAATAATTTAGATATTACGATAAGAGAACATTATTGAAAAATCTATGGATATATTAAAGTGTTATTTCAATGTATAGGATAATATCCCAAAGTTTTATTAAATATTATGTTGTCTGGTTCACCTCGAAATTATGTCCATGTCTAGATACATGTAAGTGGATACGGCTATGGAATAGATTCATCTTTGGGAGATCACCCAAAAATATTGGTTGAGTTCAACTTAGTCTTCACTCTTTTTGAAGATGAGTAGGTCTAAGACTAAAAAACTGGAAACACACTCTCATGGGATATGTATGGTTAATTATCCTTTTCTTTAATTTACCATTTCGAATGATATGACTATGATTTCAAATATTTAGGTTAGGGAAGCTACTATAAAATTAATAATAGATAACTAATTATTGAACAATTAGGCTTATAGGTTGACCTGAAGTAATCGTATGTTAAATTTAAACATGAAATTAGTGATTACTTCTTTGAAATGATTTTTTGTACTAATACTTTTAATATATTCATGTCTTTATTGGTTTTAGTATTTTTCTATCTTTGATAAATAAATAGAAGATGAGAAATGTATGTATCCGAAAACCACTATTTCTTATAATTGAAAATGTAGAATACATAAATAATTGAAAATCATAGAAGAATTTAATTTTGATAGAGATAGTGAGTTTCCTAGGAATACCTAAGGTATTGCGATTGATATCTTAATAGAAATTAAATCTTTCTATTATTAGCTATTTACATTAGTAAGTGATATTTATCAATGATATTGATATATATTATAAATACTATTTTGATTATGTGAAACAAATAAAAAAATTTCTTTTTTGTATTTCTCTAAATGATTGGAAATTTATATTATTTGGTGTTAATAACCTTGAACTGTGGTATTATGAAAACGGTTATATTTTTTGTGAAAACTACAGGAGAACATATTATTAAGGTATAGAAAAATAATAAGTTTAATATTTGAAAGATGTGGAGTTACTAATATTTTTATTGATCCTTTGACTAGTTATTTAGATTGTATCAGTAGCCTTGGAATTTATTATTGATTTAATGAAAAATAAACACATTATTGTTTAGTGAATTTTATCTCATTATTACATTAAGATATGTATTGGGTGGGGTGTGATTTTATGAACTAGTGGTTGAATATAATAAAATCTTATGTGTGGAATATATAGTTATTCTATGGTTTAATGAAATGGAAATTCAAATAGTTACATAAAAGGTATTTTATGGAGAATATTGATTAAGGTATATACATATTGGGGTCCAATATTATATGAATGATTAATGTTATATGAGGAAAGATAAGTAAGTTAATATATCCTAAGAGTGTGTGGTAGATGTTATATTAGAATTTATATCATGAATAAGGAATATTATTATTATACCCCCACCAAATATTATATGTGATTGGTAATTAAAAATGGTTGAATGAAATTTATTTCAGGGTTATATTGTAACAATTGTTTTTATTTGACTATTATATTCAATAAAACATTCAATTACATGTTACACTCACAACACCTAACTGGCACAACACCTAACTAAAAACAATGGGACATATTAACATTACATGATGAAAATAATTTTTTTTTATAAAATGACAATAATTAACTAAAACAATTACACATTATTAATTTCAAATGATTAATATTATAAAAATGATAACTTTTGAAGATCAATTTTATAAAACAGATTTTTTTTAAAATTACTAAATTAAATTCATCAAATTTAAAATTTATTAAAATATTTATTATTTATATTTATAAACTAATATTTAAAAATACAATTATATATAATTTTATTTGAAATAATATTAATAATACTTGATGTTAAAATGTATGATACTATTAATAAAATAATTTTATCTTTATATATCTAATTTTCTTTTAACAAAAAAATATATCTTTTAAAATCATATATTAATGTAAAGTAAATATTTTTTGGATTAAGCATATAAATATTATCTTAGAATAATTTTTAATAAATTAATTTTTTTAGGTGAATAGTGAAAAAATAAATTGTTTTCTAGTACCAAGATTTTTGTGAAATTTATATAACACAATAGTGATATAAATGATTTTAATAAATTAATTTTAAAAAAATTATTTTATCTAAATATTTTATAAATACTAAATTATATATATAATTCCAGTATTTAATGTTATGGCATCTCACTGAATAATTTAGACTAAAAGAAAATTTTAATCCAAACTGTAAAAAAATGTTTTCATCACATTTATAAATTAAATTGATCGTAATTAATTTAATATATTAAAACAACATGTCATTTTTTGGTATTAAATCCATTATTATTTTTAGGAATAAATGTATGATTGCACAGATTAATTTTACTAACAACATTTAATGTAAAAAAATTATTATAATTTTTTTAAAGGAGTGTGATTTTTTTGTCATAAAATAATAAATTTATATTATAAAATGAATTTTATATGATTATTAAAAATATATTATAATATATTATAACTCATTTAATTGGTAATTAAATCCATATTAAATTAAAGAAACTAAATGGTGGAAAAATAATGTTTTTTAAAAAAATCTATTGATTAAACATTTTAATTTTATATTTATTTTTCTCATATTAATAATTATAAATAGATTATGTGTGCCCCAAATTTATATTCATAATATAATAATTCTTTAATATCGATTGTCTAATATTTTTATTAAATCATAAATTACATGGGTAAAAAGTACTTACCACAGTAAAAAACGTTTTATGTTAAAATATATGATTAAATGACATGAAACATGTTTTTTTTAAAATGAGTATTAGATGATTTATTGACCTTATGTCAACCTAATATACATTATCTATCTATTTCATATCCGTTTACCATTGAATAAACTAATTCTATTGTTAAAAAAAATTAATATTAAAAAATAGCCATTTTCATCAATTATAAAATGAGATCAGATCCACCCTCTTAAATATAAACATCCCCATTAAAAATTCATTCAAACCAATAAAAATAATCCTTTCATATATATATATACCCTCACTTTAAAAATTTATACATTAAATAAATTTTTCGTAATACTTAAAAAATATAACAATGGACGCCCATAGACTGTAGTCGGTATAATTTCTTTGGAAACACTGAAACATAAAACTAGTAGATATGTGAGTTATATTATCTCCCACTAGGTTCTTCACAAATGGAACCCTTCTTAGACACATCAAAAATAATACATATCATCATAACATGGGGAAGGAAACATAAAAACGGGTGTTCTCAAATTCTCAATAATGATAAACAATGAAGACATGTAAGCATAAACATGAGCATAAGGGTATGAGAACATGATCATGAAAATAGAATATCATACCATACATATCTAAGATCATATACATGAATCATTGCATAAATATTGGTAGTTCATAAGACATGAATAAAAAGGATGAAAATGACATAATCCATTAAATCATAACCTAGGAATAATATATGGAATTATGGAAAACACATAAGAATATAATAAGATTTCCATATTATCCATTGCATCAGTTCCAAGACCATATTAGTGGGAAAATTCCTTTATTGAACAAGGTGAACCCCTATTCCAGCCATGTATAACTGAACTGAGTCAGCCCTCATTCGAGCCCCATATTACTGAACTAAGTACACCCTCATTCGAACCATATATTATTGAACCAAGTAAACCCTCGTTACATCCCTATATTACTGAACTGAGTAAACCCTCATTCCAACCCTATCTATCTCATGAGATATATATAATTTCCTAATACATTGGAGGGAGATATAGGTTCCACCTGTCACATAATTAAATCATACATACATGTGCCACATGATCATAGATAAACATACCATAACCCATGAATTGAAATGGGCATCATAAACATGTAAACATATCATAACATAAATAAATATACATGTTTCATAATCATTTCATCATAAACATAACCCATGAAAATAAGCAGGTTTCAAAATCATTTAACTCGTGAATGAGAAATGGGTTTCATAAATATATTACCCAAGAAGGAGAAATGGGTTTCGAAAACACCATGAAATTAATCATAACTCATTCATATAATGGTATGAATGTATCATTTATATCATTACATTTAAAGGAATGGGTAACATCAATAGACGTTGTCTTAAATGGATAACCGTTTTAAAATATATTAAAAAAATTTCAGGAAAATATCCTTTCCTAATTGAAAAATGAATTTTAATATATAAAACCATTTAAAAATAATTTTCTTAGAAAATACTATGAAAATTTATAAAGATGGCATGAAATTATTTTGAAAACCATTTTCCGTGAAAAAATTTTAAAATAAGCTTAAAAAAATTTTAAAACACTTTTTCATTTAAAACAATTAAAAAATTTTAAATAAAGCTTGAAAATGTATTGAACACTTTTTCATTTAAAATAAATTGAAATCATATAAATTAATCTTGAAAATGTTTTGAAAATAGTTCTTCCTGAAGAATTATAAAGAATAATGACATTTTTTTTGGGAATATATTTTCTTGAAAACTTATAATGAATCTAGAAAATGTTTTGAAAACCATTTCTTTGAAAGCACGTTAAAAAACTATAAATAACACTTGAATACATTTTGAAAAAAATTCCACGAAAACATATAAAATAAGTTTGAAAATATTTTTAAAACCAATTCCTTGAAAATTACTTTTTAAAAACATTTTCTTAAATATTAAACTTTTTAACAATCCAAATGGAGCATCGACGAAATGATTTTGGGTAAATTCATACATGTCATACGAGGTCAAAAGAACATTCCTTTCCATGGTAAAATGGATAGAAATATGACGTATTCAAAAAGTGAGAATAATATTGCCATGAATATAATTGAAAAAGACAAAACGGTTAAAAATTTCTTTTAGATATTATTGGGGAATTGTATAATATTATTGGAAACCCGTTTTAGAAAACATAGATTTCCAACGAAAAAGATGGTAAGTTCGGGTTTTTCGAAAAATGATTTCTTAACTACCTTATGTACTAAAGAATATAAAATTATAAAAATACATGATTATATCATGAAATAATAGAGGATAAGGAAAATAATGAATATTATTGAGATGTTAATCCTAATATTTTTTCAGAGGAAGCATTAACATAAACAATCTCAATAAACAAGGATATTGTCTCAATAAACTCTCATAACTTGGTGACTTGGGATCATACTCTTCATGTAAGAAAAGGAGATTAAATAAAGGTTAATATATCATGAAAATAATTATATTCATGATATAATATGTAAAAATGAAATATATACACCTTAAAAAGTTTTTAGGTGAATAACAAAACGTGAGTGTCAAAGAAGGAAAATTGAGACAAAATGATTTTACAGATTTGGTAACTTTTGAAAGTTAAACCCCATGAATGGTTGATCACGGAGTGGATTTTTGAATAACCATAAATTTATGTATAATATACATATAATTTAATTGTTTTCAGTATATATACCACACAAAATTTAAGAGTGGTGATCGTAACATTATTCTCATAGAAATTTAATGTGATGTGAAATTCCCCATACATTGTGTCTTGACTCTCTCTGTACTCATACTATATTCCTACATAATAAATATATGTTCATTATAAATATTTCATAGAAGAATTTTCTTATAAATAATACCATATGTGGTATTATTATGACCTTATATCACCCAATTGGTAATGATCTTATGTTAAAGTTTCACTTCAGGTAATATTCACTTTGTTATTCACATATGTCTTAATTTGTTATATTGTTGGTCATTATACTTATATCATGATTCTATAATGTAGATAATGATATAAATATCACTTACATCCAATATAGGCATATTATAATAATTTATAAAATATATAACTATAAAATGTAATACACAAATCATGGAGTCGGTAAGTCGTTGGTACGCATGAACGTTGTTTACATTTTTATTGTCATATCGAAATAAAGTATATAAATAACATATTTATATATATTTTTTTTTATATATAAATATAATTATTATATTAGAATTAATATAATATATATATATAATAAGTTTATTAAATCTATCCTTGATACATTCCATGTGGTGTGTGAACGAATCACATTGCATTGAGGGGTGGTGGTCCACACTTCCTCAAACGAGATAATAGTATTAATGCCAAATGGAAGGTAAAAATATATTTGTTAAAAAAGGAATAAAAAAGATTAAATAAATAATTAATATAATATATTTCAAATATAAATATATTTTTTATCATAACGGCCACTGTGATTGGTGGTAAATTTGAAATTAACAATTGTCATTTCGTGAAGCAGTAGTTCATCGTACATAAAACAGTATGATCAACATTCATTAGATGGAGGTGTGTGTAATTTTAGTTCAAAACCTTTTAATAACAACATACTCGTGTATGTAGGATAATTTTTTTGTCACATTAGAACTGAAAAAAGATATTTTAGGGTTGGAGAAGGAAAATAAAGGAAAGAAGCTTGAAAGAAGATGTTAACTCTAAATCGGGTAACTCCTTTTGATTTCTACCTAAAGGATTCCTTGAGAGGATTTATGCCCAAATTTAAGCACAAAAGTATAAGGGAGGATTTTTGGTCAGTTCATGGATGGATTGAAGAGGCTAGAGATGTGTGAGTAATGGGTAGAGGTGGTGGCCTTTTATAGTGAAGGAAAAGTTCTCACATTGAAGTTTTAGAAACAAATAGGATGTGCACATGTTCTTACCTAACATCAGTCTTAACTAAATATCCCAAATCAATAATATAATGTTAATGGACTAAATATGGGCATAAAATAGGTGTTGTAAACGTTTCAAGGTCATTTGGTCCCTAAATTTGACATTTTAGTCCCTAATTAAGATTAATTTGGCCATAATTTAGGTGATTAATTTTTATTACTTTTACTAATCATTTTAGTAAAAAATTAAAATGGTATTATTAGACTCTAAATATTATATATAATATTATTTTTTATGTTGGGTTTTTGAAATTACAATCACAGAAGTGGAAAAATTAATATTAGTGCTAATCTAGTATATGGGACAAAATAACAAGGTTTTAATGTAAGAAAAAGGTGAAACATTTGTTAAGATTTTGTATTCATTATCGAAGTGGAATTGATTATAATGAATTTAATTTTATTATCATATGTAAAATTAATCTTATTTGAAAGTAACAAATATTTATAATATCAATTATCATTAATAATTAATTAAGAAAAATTGTAGTTTTTAACTAAAAAGAAGAATTTTTACTATTCCTCAAAAAATGAAGTTTCTCATAAAAATAGCAAAAATTCACACTAAGATAATTTCTAAATTATGAATTTTATTTTATAAAATTTAATTGCGATATGTGTCTAAAATTAATTTATCATAAGGGAATTAAAAGAATTTTATTATAAAAAACAACATTTTTAAACATAGAAGGATTTTACCAATAATCATATCTTTTATTATCAATATTTTTTATTTTTATAAAAAAAATTATAAAAATATTTGAAATATATTTATTTTTATTAATATTGATATGTTTAATAACTATGTTATAATTATCTTATTTAAATATTTAAAAAGATAAAAAAAATCTCGTAGAAACTACGTGTTGCGTCTATCATACGCCAACTCTGTGTTGTGGGCATAGTACGCTATGTCAGTGTGGATTGTAGTGCAATCGAAGTTGGTATTGTGTGAGAAAAGAATGTTTCACATAGTTTTTTAATATATATATATATATATATATATAATTATTTTCAGTGTCATGTCAAATGGAAAATAATTAAACGTAAAATTAATTTGAAAAAAAAATAATTCTCAAAATTAGGGGTGTTATATTCTACCCCCTTATAATTAATTTCTACCTCTAAATTCATCTAAGTAATCAAAGGTTTAATAATTGAAAGCTTCATTCATAGAAACCCATATTGTATAAATGGATACAGGAACATCCCTTAAAGAGTTAAAATGAGAACCATAAAGGTTACCCAATGTAACATATAACTGGGTTTCCACATAGGGGAACATAGGTTTGGAGTGAAGATTGGACATGGAGGAAAAGAATAAATATTTATAGGGAGTGATTGAGGTTATCAATCACAAACTAATAAATGATCAAAAGAATATTGAGGGCCTTAAATTCAAAAATAAGTGATGATTCCAGAATTCATTTGTTCTATAGAATTTAAGGTATTAGGACACCATTTTTTTTTGTATCACCTTCAGAATATTGAGTAATTATTGATAATTTCTATATAAAAATTTCATTCATGTATTTTTCTTTGAAAATTTTATAATACACCTATTATCTCTTGTAATTAATGTCTATAAATTATCTTTCATGCATAAATCACATAAATATACATTTAATAGACCTTAAATCCCAAAAAAGAATAAATTGTCTAACTATTTGTCTCTTAAAAAGACATCCAATAATCTATAAAAATAAAAAGTAAAACTAAAATTTTGTCATAAATATTTATTCATTAAAAATAAATACACATTATCCAGTACATCATATTGGCTAGTGGTAGGCGTGAAACCATTATCATTTTTCGGTCATGGGTTCATGACCCACAGCCCTGCCGAACATGATTTGTTGTAACCCGACATACATGATTTTTGTTTTATAAAAAACGAATATAATATATAATATAAACATCCTTGAAATTATTTTAATCACTTATTATACTTTCAACTAATGTTTTTAACAAAAACTCAGTTCATAAACAATTCCTATGAGGTTTAACTTAATCTTTTCATGAATGGTTTAACAAATGACATTTATCAATGGTAAAAATCACAAACATTAGAAAGAGATTTGTGAAATCATATTAACATTGATTCACCTATATAACACAAAGTATATATTTGTTGTCAAATACTAATCATGTGAATAACCTCATCATATATTCTCTTGAATCATGGTAAAAACGTGAATTGCCATAAATACTTTTGGAAAACATGAACAATTACTCATTCCAAAGTATTTTTGATTTACTCCTTAAATTAAAAATGTTGTAAACTTGATTAGTGGTAGATTAATTCACATATAAACAGGTCCTTATTTAGTTCCAATGTAATAAAACTGTCCGATTTACTTAGTCATACCCCATGTATCTTTATCCTTACAACATTGTCTTAATATAAAGAACATGTTAAGGGTTACCTTAACTTATTCAAAATGTTAAAATTCATGATATAACCTTTCTATTCCATCATGACCATTCAACATATTCTTGTAAATACATAAAAACATAAATTGAACAATCCATACACAATTCACCATTGTTAATTCTGGAATCCAAATACATAAATACTTCAATTACATTACCCTTAACCCATTAACAATAACAACTCTTTACTTTCACATTTCATCTTTAGTCTCTTCATCATCAGCAATGTAACCATTACTCACATCAACTTGTTGATTATTTTCTAAAAGATTCCTCTTATGACATTGATCTTCATAATTACTATTTTCTCCACACTTAAAACACTTAACCTTAGATGGGGACATATGGAGGAAAAAATTCCCAACCATTTCATTAACCCAACTTTTCATTTTTCCCATACAGATACTTGATTTGTGTCCTTATTTTCCATTGTCAAAACACCTTATTATTCCTCTAATACATCTACTAAGGTTATTATTCATCATTCATAAAACAAAGGAAATCGAATCTTCTTTCATCCATGGTCTCCACTACACGAACTCTTAGTGAATTATTTATTTATCTTCGTTGGTGAGTCCAAAATTTGGTTAAGGTAATCATTTTTAATCAAGTTATGTGAAAATTTATTAGTCATGATCAAGCCATATTTCACTACATTTATCATGCCACTTGATTTCTCATCATAAAATCATTCATCACATTCCACATTAATCCATTTCATTCAAGTTCCCTCTATTGAATAAAATCAGAAGCATAATATGTGCATTATTTATTATAGTAGAAAACCACAATGCAATGAAAATAATTTCTTATAGGATTTATAAATCATGACATCATCCATAATCTATGACACCATCAGTTTATCATAGGCTTTTCATTGATTACATATATATACAATTCCCTCATTATTGTTCTTGAAGATTTTGTGAATTCCCAAAGAATATAACATGAGAGTGTCAAACCAGGTGTGCATCAAGGCCCATTGTCATATACGAGATTACCCCAAGTCAATCACAGAACATAATTTCAGATTTTTATCCTTAGGTACATCTGTTCTAGAGCCACATCCACTTGTAGTATCTAGACATGGATGTATTCCTTGGAAACAACTCACTCTATCCTTTACCAAAGTTCATGGACATTTTCTTAAATTTTAACTTATCCTCATAATTATACATAGAGACATTGCTAGACATATCCTTAGAAATAAACCTAGTGATCTCACTAAGGTTTTCTCATTCTAGTTTCCAAAGGATAACTATACCTTTACTCTGATACCGTCTATAGTGACCATCGCATTACAAGTATAGACATTACATAACTTTTTCAGAATACTTAAACAATATATAAATTGATTCACAATGACCATAGTTGGTATAATGCCTTTGGAAACATGGAAACATTAAATTAGTACATATGTGAGATACATTATCTCCCACTAGGTTTATCGTGACTATCACCCTTCCTAGACACATCAAACATAATACATATCCTTAGAACCTAGGGATGGAAACATAAAAATGGGTGATCTCAAATTCTCAGTAAGTGTAAACAAGGGAGACATATTAACATAAGAATGAGAATAAGGGTATGAGAACATGATCATGAAAATATAAGATCATACCCTACATATAGAAGATCGTATACATCAATCATGGCATAAATCATGGAAGTTCATAAGACATGAATAAAAAGGAAGTAAAGGACACAAGCCGTGAAATCAAAATATAAGATTAAGACATGGAATTGTGGAAAAAACATAACCATATAATATGATTTCTATAATATGTAAGTCATCACTTCCAAGACCATATTAATGTACAAAGTACTTCACTAAACCGGGTGAAGCCCCATTCCAGCCATGTATTACTGAACTAAGTGAACCCTCATTTCAGACCTGTATTCCTAAATTGAGTAAACCATCATTCCAGCATTATATTACTGAACCAAATAAACCCTTATTCTATCCCTATATTACTTAACCATGTAAAAACTCATTCTATCCCTATCAATATCATGAGATATAAATATTTACCCAGTTCATTAGATGGATATATGGGTCCCACCCTTCACATAATTAAATCAAACACTCATGTGCTACAAGATCATAAATAAACATATCATAACCTATGAAATGAAATGGGTATCATAAACATGTAAAATATCATAACCTATGGAAATAATACAGGTTTCATAATCATTTCATCATACACATTACATGTGAAAAGAAACAGGTTTCAAAATCTTATAACCCAAGAAAATAAAACATTTTTATTAACATATTACACTTGAAAGAGATATGGTATTCATAAAGACCTTGGAATTAATTATAACTCATTCATAGAAAGGGTATGAATGGAACCATTAGATAATTTCCTATAAATGCATGAGTAACATCAATAGATGTCATCTTATATGGTTAATAATTTTTGAATAAACTCTAAAAACATTTCTTGGGGAAAATATCAATTCTTGTTTGAAAATGGATTTTCAATACATAAACCCATTTTAAAATAATTTTCATAGAAAATACCATGAAAATTATAAATAAGACATGAAATAATTTTGAAAATATTTTTCCTTAAGAACATTTAAAATAAGCTTCAAAACATTTAAAAAAACTTCTTTATTGAAAACAATTGAAATCTTTTAATGAAATATTGACAATATTTTGAAAATAATTACTTTGAAAATACGTTTCAAACTTATAATAAAATTTTGAAAACTTTTTGAAATTAATTTTTCATGAAATCATATAAATAATCTTTAAAATATTTTTAAAATATTTTTTCTGTAAAACTTTTAAACAACCTTTAAAATGTTTTGAAATCGATTTTTTTGAAAACACTTTCAAAAAATGTAGATATGACTTGAAAACATTTTGAAAAATGTTTTCCTTGAAAATAAATAAAATATTATTAAAGCCATTTTTAAAAAAATTCTCCTTGAAGGTTACTTTTTAAAAACATTTTCTTAAATTTTAACCTTTTTTATAATATAAAGGGATCTTCAAAGAAATGATAGTAGGTAAATTCGTACATGTTGTATGAGGTCAAAAGAACATTCCTTTTGCATGTTAAATAGCATAGAAAAGCGACTTGTTCAAGAAAGTGATAGGAATATTCCATTTAAGAGATTTGTAAATGAAAAAATGGTAAAATTTTCATTTAGATATTATAGGGTAAGGGTATAATATTATTGGAAACCCATTTTAGAAAGCATAGATTTCTGACCAAAGAGTGGGTAAGGTCGGATTTTCCTAAAAACACTTTCTTTACTAACATATGTATTAAAGAGTAGAAAATAGTAACAATAAATGACTATATAATGAAAAAATAGAGGATAAATAATCTCCTCAATATTATTGATAGATTTATAATATAATTTTATCAAATAAAGTATAAACATAAACAATATCTAAAGAACAGGGAGATTGTCTCAATAAACTCTCATAACTTGGTGACTTGGGAACACACTCTCTATGTAACAAAAAGTAAGTTCAATGATTCTTAAGATATAATTAAAAGAAATATATTTATTATATAACCTGTTCAATGTATGTATATACACATATAATAAGATTTTAGGTGCATAAAAAAAATTGGAGTTTCAAAGAAGGAAAATTGGGAAAAAATTCTTTTACCAATTTTTTATCTTTTTAATGTTAAACCCCATGAAAGAAGGATCATAGAATTGGATCCGTGAATTCCCATAAATTTAGGTAATATATACATATAATTAAATCATGGGATGATCATATTCCACCCAAAATGAAATAGGGGAGATCATAACATGAATCACACAAAAATTAAAAGTGAGATGAGACTCTCCTTACCTTGTGTCTTGACTCTCTCTGTACTCGTACAAGCTTCCTATATAATAAATATGTGTTTATAATACAATTTTTAAAGAATAATAATATTATAAATAATACCGTATATGGTTTTATTATGACCTTATATCACCTTCTTGTGAATGATTTTATGTTAAAGTTTCACTTCAGGTAATATTGACATTGTTCTTTACAATTGTCTTAATTTGTTATATCATTAGTCCTTATAGTTATATCATGATTCCAAAACGTAAATCATGATAAAAATATAATATATATCAATTATTTGTATATTATAATAATTTATATCATATAGAATCATGATATTGAATACACCATTCATGTAGATGGTAATCATTCGTACACATGAAGGTTGTTTCCATTTTTCTTGTCATATTGAAATAATGTTTATAATGAAATATGTATATATATATATAATCATTACAATATCATTAATATATTATATATTTCATATAAGTTCATTAAACCCATCCTTAAAACATTCCATTTGGTGTGTGAACGAATCATATCGCTTGGAGGGGCAGCCGTCCACACTACCTCAAACAAGATTATCGTATTAACTCCAAATGGAAGGTAAAAATCTGTGTGTTACAAAAGGAATTAAAAAGAATAAATACCTGATAAATATAATATACTACATATATAAATATAGTTTCCATAATAATTGCCACCATGATTGGTTGTAAAAATGAAATGAACAATCATTGTTTCTTGAGGCAGTAGTTCGTCATACATAGAAATAGTATGTTCTGCATCCATTAGATGGATATTTTTTTAAGTGTAGGTAAAATAAATTACATAAAAATATTATAGTATTTGTATTATACTGTTGTTTTCACAAAACAAGGGAATAAATATAGTGGATGGGGTGTTGAAGGAAAATAATGGTAAGGATCTTAAAAGAAGATGTTACCTCTAAATTTGGTAACTCATTTTTGTTTGTTCCAAAATGTTTATTTGAGAGGGTTTCATCCCAATGGGGTGATTAAAATTATAAGGGGGTTTTGGGATAAAATTTGGTTTTTTATTGGCCAAAATTAAGAGGCTTTACAGGTGTGAGTAATGGGAAGATTTGGTGGCCATTTATAGGGAAGGAAATGGACTCACATGGATGTTTTCAAAACAAATTTGGTGTGCACATGTTCTTACCTAAAAAAAGTATTAACTAACCCTAAAAACTAAATAATTTAAGGTTTATGGAAGAACTATTTACATAAAATTGGTTTTGAAAAATATTCTAGGTCATTTGGGTCCTTAATTTTAAGGTTCAATCCCTAATTAAGAATAATTTGGCCTTAATTACTGTGATTAATTTTAATCACTTTTACTCCTATTTTTGGTATAAATTTATATGGTATTATTAGACATGAAAATTTTAAATGAATAAAATGTTTTATGTATTATTTTTAAAATTTCAATCATATAAGAATCAAAATTATTATTAGTGTTAATCTTGCAGACAGAACGAAATAATGGTGTTTTAAAGTAGAAAAAAGTTCAAACAATTTGTAAGATTTTAAATTTGGTATCAAAGTTCAATTAATTATAATGATTTTCATTGTTTTATTAGATTTAATATTAATATTATTTTTCCTTAAAACTTTTTTTTAATATCATTTGACTTTAATAATTATTTATACCTAAAGGCGGTTTTTAACTAAAAAACATGATTTTTCACTATTCATGAAAAATGAAGTTTCTTATAAAAATCTCAAAAATTCACTCTAAGATAATTACGAAGTTCTGAATTCAAAAGTGAATTTTTTTTATCAAATTAAATTTATAAATTTTTCTAAAATTAATTTCATTATGAGGGAATTAAAATTGGTTTATTTGAGAAAATGATATTTTAGAACATAGAAGGACATTGCTAATAATCATATATTTTATTATCAATATTTTTTATTTATATAAAAAAAATATAAATATATTTTAAAATTAGTTGTTACTGTTCATATTACTAATTTTAACTGCTATGTTATAATTATATTATTTAAATATGTTTTTAAAAAAATAAAGCTGATTTGTAGAATGTCAGGGTTGCATGTATTGTATTCCAACACAGTGTTGTGTACATCATACGCCAAGTCGGTGTTGATTGTAGTGAAAGGAAATTGGTATATCATTTGAAATGAATGTTTGAAATCATTTTTTAATATATATATATATATATATATATATATTGAACTATTTCCAGTGTCATGTGAAATGAAAAATATTAAAAAGTCAAATTAATTCAGAAAAAGTTATTTTTAATATCTTGAGGTGTTACAATATAGGTTTCTTTCATTTAAATAGTCCACTACACATCATAAGTTATCATATTACATTAATTTTGAAGGATTCATTCAAGAGAATGATCATGGTCCCAATGTGATTATTACTTAATCCTTATAATTATCATCTTAATAATTATCCTCCAACCTACCATTTATACAGTAATATAATAAAATCATTATAATTATTATAATGAATTTTTTTATATTAATGAAATAACCATCATTTCATCTATTTCATCCTTCAGGGAAAACAAAAAATTTCAAACTTCATTGTGTGTAGTGTACAACCTCCATGAGATTATTTATTTCATTTTCATTCACAACCTAACATGGTTGAATTGAAAACATATTAATGGTAAAAAAAATTAAGAAACTATTAATATTTTAAAAAAATATTACAATTTATTTTATAAGTTATATTAAAAATAAATTATCATTGTAAACTTAACCAAAATGCTTACCTTATCATAATATATTTCTTAATATGAGTTCATTTTATAAAAATATAAATAAAATAATAAATTAATTTATAATAGAATAATAATTTACATAAACCAATATAATTATAGATATTGTTATTTTATTATATAGTGAATTTAACTATTGTAAACTTATAAAAAAGTGTAACTTAGAATTGAATTTAAAACTCCAAATAAACCACATAAGAAAAAACTATATAATAAATAAATTAAATATATTTGAAAATAATGCATTGAAATTTTTATATAGATAAATAATGTTAATATTAAGGTATCTAATGATCTTAATTTTATACTATAATTGAGATGCATGGAAAATGTGAATCTGGTACAAGGTAATGGTTTATACTATCTCAAATTTTCATTCATTGAGTTAGAAGATATTTATTGTAATATATTGATCAAAGATCAATTTTTTATACCTAATAAATATGTTTTATACCATTTCCAAAATATTTTTTTGGGATATAAAATTATTCCGTATAAATTCATTTTAAAATTATTCTTACCTAAGTGATTATGTTAATTGTATTATTATTTTTCTTAATTCCATTTCATTTTAGAATAATTTCATATTTTGGAAATAATATAATTTGAAATGGGGAATTAATTTTTTAAAAAATTATTTTATAAAGCATAAACAATAATTATGTTTTTATGGTTAATTTCTCATTCTCTTATTTTCACTTTTTAATCAAGCTCTTACTCATGTTGTAAGAGGTTTTTCATCCCAACTCCATTCTTTGATATGTGTTGTTATTATACTTATAATATTATTTTTATGGTTTATAAGATAAATATTTTATATATTATTCCACAAATTAAATTTCATTAACTATATTTTGAGGTTAAATTCAATGTTTTTTTCTCTCATTCTATGGTATTGTATTTAAATGTTACACCTCATGTAGTAGATTTCCCAAGTTAAATTATTTCTCTATATGTAAAACATTATATAAATGGTTATGATATACTAGACCCCTTATATTCAACCACTTCCTTTTACTAATGGTAAATTACCTTTTCTCATGGAAAGTTACCTTTTCCATTAGTAACATCTTTTATAATGAAATTCCTTTTTGAATTAATGTTTAACATGAGTATGAATTAATATTATTGATTAAAAAATATCATTCTAATAAATGTATATATTTCCCCTTCAATCAAATTTTTCTATAATTTTGGAAACTCAAATATGGATTCAATCTTGTGATCTACTTACCTCTCAGAGAAACATCTCAAATGGAAATTTTATTTCCCTATTAATGATTTGTGTTTTCTATAAATGTGTTTTAAAATATTAGAAAAAATTATATCGTGAATATATTTTTTAACTTCCAATCCACATTTCCATTTGATACCTGTTATATATTATTAATGATCTCTTTTGATTTAATAATTTTTAAAAATAAATTTTTCCAAAACATTTAAATCCACCATTTAAAAAAAACTAATTTGAAATTGATGGATATTTTTTTAAATAATGTTAAAAATGTTTTCTGAAAGAACCATTTATGGTTTCATTTTCTTCTTTTTCATTAAAATGTTTTCTTACCTTGAAATTAATGTTCATGAATTACCCTATATATTTTCTTATACTATTTTAGGTGAATGATCTCATAAAAATCCATTACTCCATTAGTCTTTCCTAGTCATTGAATATTTATGATTATTTATAAAAAAAATGAACTTTAAAATTATATATTTAATTCAAATTATTATATGGGTTTCAACTAGATTCCATACATAAATTGATTATATAAATTATTTATATAACTATATACCTTTTATCATAATGGTATAAATACCATCTTCTTTACTGTCTTTATTGAAGGATATTTACCTATAATTTTACAAAAAATCACTATAATCATATTTAATTTCCTTTCCAATATAATTTTAGGATTACTGATAGAATTATTAATTTTTTCATTATGTGTTTTTATATGAAAATGATTTTACACCTATTTTCTCTAAAGGTTTTTTGGTTATCATAATGATTCATTTTATTTTGAACACATATGTAATGATGATGGGTGGGGTCCTATATATACATATTTTGTGTTTGTTTATATTGATGTCACATGAGAAAATAAATTTTTTTTCATAATAATTTTCTGAAATATAAATTGGAATAGTTAGTGTGGTCAAATTTACAAGCAGTAAAAAAAATCTCCATTAGAATGGGAATAATTAGTATTCGAATAATTTTTATAATGATTATGATTATAAAATGTTTCTATATTAACATTTCATTCAATATATGTTAAATAACATGATTAGTCCTATTTTATATTATGTTACACTCTTAAATATTTTTAAATTCTTTGTACATTGATTTATGATGGATTCTATTTTTATTATAACTCTCTTTTATATATGAATTATAACTATATTCCCATATCATGATCACTTATAAACTTTTATTGATATCATATATGTTTAAACTTGTTGGGAATTGTAGGTCACCACTTTTTTATATTTTATGTCTCTATTTTATAATTCAATATAATATTTTTTTCTTTATAGTAGAGTAACTTGAAATAAGAAATTTATTAGGGATGCTGAATACATTATATGTATTCAAAAGATGATTTATTATTTTAAAATATTCTATTAGATAAAATAAATGACTTTATATTCAATGTTTTATCATAATTATATAAATATCATAGAAAAAAATATTATAGGAATATTTTCTTATTAAATATTTTCTTTTGAGTTAATTTAATTATAGGATAGTCACATTTGGGATGTTATTGGAACATTATACTATTATTTTCATGGGGTTTTAAACTACCATGGTGAAAAAAATATAATAGGGTGTGGTTAATCCCCACAATAGTTAGAGTTCATGTATACACCTTTATGTCATGGTGTGGTTCAAAATCCATAGAATTGGTAACCTTTCCTGTGTTGAGGTGCATATATCCATAGTTTTTCAATTCTCAGTTGATTAATTGACACAACGTGTGATGATTTGATGACCCTACACTAAAATTATAAAGAAGGAATGTATATTGTGGGTGTTGGGAGTCTTATTAAATTTTTTAATATATTTCTACCTATAACATATGAATTATAGTAGGGTTTTTTTAGTGCGGAATCAAAAAGATATTTTGTTTCCTCATTCATTAAATAATATTTGGTTCTCAAAATTTCTTTTCTTTGTATTTTGTAATGGTATTTTATGTCCAGTCATTTTTTGGTTTCTATCCTATATTTATATTAAATAATGGGAGAGAATATCATATGAGTCATATTAAGGTATAAAACCCAAGGTATCTCATGTCGATCATGAGGTGACAAATCTAGAGGCCAATGTATTCCAGGGACTTTTAGCTTAGGCATCCCACAATTATTCATGGGGTAGGTGTTTGGGTCACATCATACGTTCAATTTCTGGTGGTCATGCATTAGGAATTTCTAGTTGAGACGGATTGAGTCTCAATTTTAACATCATACGTTGATGGATAAAGGGTTACCATCTTTTGGGAATTGTTCTGTTTTAGGTTTATCATGGTGTGGGGACAATAGGTGCTTACCTATGAGGCAAGATGCCACACCTGGAAGGTTTCATCAAAATGCCCATTGAGTAAAATCCATGATGGGTGGATCAATAATTCCTCATGAGATTTACCCTAGAATTGTGTCCCTAAGAGGAAAGATTCCAAACCTTGAAGGATGGATTGAAACACCCCTTGAGGAGAATGTAAATGTTTGATCAAAATTCCCATTGAGGTGAATCATCGAGGTGTGTCACTTAGTGGGAACATTTCACATGTTGATTGATTGATTGGAACACCCCATGGAGGTGAATTTGAGAGGTGAATCCCCATGAGTGAATAACTATATTACCAATGGTCAGGATTGATCATATTGGATGCATCTTATATACCCTACATATAGAGAAGTGATCAAAATCCATGAATATTGAAGTAGTAGATTAAGGACACATGGAATGACATATCCTTTCAGTTTAATATCATGTGGTAAGGAAAGTAGCATCATGAAAGGATCATCGATGGGGGAAGGTGTAGAGCTTACAATTTGAAGCTTCCTATCACAAGAGGATTTAACATGGTTGGATTTCTATGGAGCTTATGCATTGAGCTACATAGAGGATCTAATTCGTTGTGGGTTGTACATGGAGCATCATGTGTTCATGGGAAAGGGTAGAAGATGTGGGGGTGAAGGGGTCATCCCATGTTACTCCTAAATGTGAATCTTGTGTTTATCACATTGGGTAATACTATAGTTTAATTTCGTGTAATAGCATGGTTTCCATGAAGTCTAACACCATACAACTAAGATGTGAAACTAGTATGTTTTATGTCATGCAGATCGAACATTGGTGGACTGAATTCTTTTCCTTAGGGATTATGTGGCCCCCACTCATACACCTATAGGTGGGGCATGGAGTTAAAACCTCTGTGGAGGAGTGTTAAGTCACGAGGTCCATTTTATAGTATCTATTCTTTGAACAAATCTTCTTTAGGGAATGTATTCTAAGATGTATCATGTTGGTGGAAGGCTTCGTCCACACTTGGAGTGGAGTCTGAGGACACATGATGGGGTGGTACTGGTCACAAATGAATCAAGGTGTAGCTAAACTAGTCCAAGACAAGTGTGGGGGCCTTATGATCTCAATCATCGGAAATTAGGATCAATAGAATGGAGGATCCATGGAGAATAAAATGAGAGAGGTTTGTCAAATTATGGGGCCTCATACAGAGGTGATTTTCAATGAATAGGTGCTTTACTAAGGTCAAGTGCTTCACAGAGGAGTATTCTTTAATTAACAAGGTGAAACTACATCAAAGGAAAGTCTTGATTCCTTGGAAGAGTACTTATAGCATGTTGAATGCATCATGAAGCACCATGTGCCTCATGGGGACTTCTTCCTCCATGAAGAGATTATGACTTCATGAAAGGCATATCCACTATTAGTGGTGTCTCACAAGAACATCTGTAAGGGGGTATCATGAAGATGTGATTTCTTGAGTGATCATGTTTCTTTTGGTTTAAGAGGAATAGAAGGTTAGTGAAAATAGATTGATTTTAGATGTTTCGAGTTCACTCGTCGTCCCTAAAATATCGAAATATAGGGGTATTAATAGGGAACATGTTTTTCAATGATTGGAGGCACTCTCGAAGACAGACATGCTTTGTGAAAGGGTGTGGCTCATCAAGTCCAAATTTTATACTCCTGAAGACACTGTCAACCTTTTATGTGTTCTTGTTGTTCTCTACAACTCTGGAAGTCATTTCATAAAGGTATCATTATGACATAGAATGTTCCAGAAGGAACGTTCCCGCCCATGGAGCTTTATGAGATTTTTCCACGCATGAAGTTGATTTTCTTCTAAAATTAGACCACTAAGAGGGGATTTGGGTTATTTATTCTTGGATTCACATTGAACCATCTATTCCTTCCTCATCTACTCCCATGGGGTGTTAATTTTGGCACAAAAAATAACCCCCTCATAATAGGATTCAATGGGGGAAATGGAGGGTTGGATTTAGAGAGATTATCACAGAATATTGGAAATCAATTCCCTTTCATGATCCTCACCCATGTATACAATAAATAATGTTTTATCATCATGTATGCTTCACTAAGGAACTTGTGAAGCTTGGGGAAACTGTATGTCTACAAATATAATATGGGAACCATTAACAGCAACCAAAATCTCATGTGATGAAAATCGAATTATCTCTTTTAGAGAATCTCCTACCCTTCGTAGAAATTTTTTGATTTCAATCCTCACCACATGCAATGCTTGCAATCTCTATAATCCTAGCTCTATGAATAATTATCACTGAACATGACTATTTGATACCTATCTCCATGAAGTGACATCATGAACTAGATCTCTATGAACAATATTCATGAACCTCATTCAGGAAATAGACTAACAAAATAGCTAATTATGGAATCAAATGGACACTGAATTAATGAATTGTTTTGAAAATTATAGGGAATAAGTGATAAAAAATATCATGATTGGTTATTGATTTCAAACCACCTCAAGACATGATTCACAAATAACTATTCTAATTGTTTTTTAGTGGGAGTACCCACTGTGCTAGAGGTTGCCACCTTTTCAGGTTTAGGGTGAGGGATGATGTCTACATCCTTACAGTGAGTAGAGATGAACCATCATATTGGTTCAGAGTCATAGCAAAGAAATAAAAGTGGCATAGGGATACTACTAGACACATATGGAAGAACCACATGCCAATAACAGTGGAAATTCTCTACAACCACATCATTAATATTGATGGGGTTAATATGGAGGTAAAAAAAATCCCCACCATAGTATGAGACGGTCGTCAAGGAGGGTTAGGGGGATTTACTAGAGGCCGGGAAAGACAAAATGGATCTATGGTAGGGGAAAAGTTTCACTAATGTGTAGGCTTGGGAATATTGGGCATGCAAATCAAGCACTGATTTCTATATAGAGTGGAAGTAGGTAACAATCTACAACGTAGCATGGGATTCTTAGCTTCCCCTTTACATTACTTAGAAAATCATGACCGAGTTGCTAAAAAGATAGTCACCATGGACTAACATGTTACATACACATCATGGGGTGGTCGGTTTCATCTTATGGGGTTATCACCACATCATTGGGATCATAATCCTAGGGGTGATGTATGATGAGTCTCTCCTCAAAATGAACATGGGGGAGCCGAGAACAGCTATCAAATTTAGATAAGTAACTTCATGATATGGTGAAGGGATCCAACAAAGAGATGCCATGGGGGAGGGGTGTTCCCTTCTCTAAATGGGTTGGGTACTTCTTGAATGTACTATTTGATAGGATATAGAGGAGACCACACACACTTCCTATGGAATATCAGTTGGGAAAGGTGGAGTCCTATTTTAGGATTCTATAGGAGAGAAAATGGAAGCTATGGGGATGAAATGTCAATAATGAGGATTCTCCGATGGTCATATTGGTTGGATTTTCTTCCATACTCATCTATGCCTAGATGCTCCCTGTGAGGGATACACACGTGCGGGTGTGTCTGAAATAATTCATTTTGGAGGTGATTCTAGTGATGAGAAATTGTGTCAACCTAATTTCCTTATACTGCTGAAGTTATACTAGGTGCTTCTTCACATCTTTGAAGGGAATATCGCACTACATGTGTGTGTGCACCTCCATTAACTGAACATATTTTCAGCTACACATATGGGTGGGTATGATTTTAGAAACCCAGTTTATCCTCTTACAATAACCATATGGATGAGAATCATGAAAACCATGGGAAATAAACCACTCAAGATGGGTATGGTTGACATGGTGGAGAAGGTCAAGCTCGTAGTGAACTACATATTTCACCAATTTCTCTTCCAACAGTGATGGTTATTGATTATGGTACACAATCCATCGAGAAAAGATAGTACATCCTAGACTTATGAGGTGGGATACATCTAGTGATGGTCAACTACTAGATGATTTGAGATCCATTAAACATGAATCGGTTCAAATGGAAGTTTATGTTTTGATTATGGTTTACAACGAAGGTAAACATAGAGGTGTGGCATGGATTACATCCGTCGGTGTTAAGGGAGATCCAGATAATATTCTTTTATGAGGAAAAAAATTTGTGGAATGATATTTTAGCACATAACAAAACATATGGACTCTTATATGTATATGATATGATATTGGATATAATATATTTGGGGGAATACTATGTTGGTGGGTCACCAATTCCAATTAAAGGGTTTCCCTTCATCGGTGGGTCCTAGGATTATTGTAGGTTGGTGCACGTCATGGTGTTATAGCTAGCCTACTAGGTAGGAAAAATGTAGTTGATCTAGTAATTTATAGCCTTAAATAGTCCAGAGCCATTGGGAGAGGAGTAACACCAGGATCAGTGCTACTATAAGGCCCCAACCTTAAACCTTTCATAATCATGAGTTATTACAATATTACACATTGAGGATCTTTTCATGTTGAGTGTTTTAGATAATTAGATAATAAATCATGAATTACATTCCACATTTAAACAAAGTGGTTACATAAAATATAGTATTCGTTTTTCTCCATCAAAGGAAACATATTTAAAATAAAACATGGATTCTTTCTTGACACTTCCTTAACACTATCATCATAACATGAACCTTTCCCATGACTTGTGAAAAACATTTCAAAAACATGGGATGAGCATAAAAAGCTTAGTAATCGATATAAAATTACGAAAAGAAAACATTAGTCCATTTTTGAAATCATACTTTACTCATATAACATAATCATTTTAACATACCTCATCAAATCATGAATAAATCATAGAAATCATAAGACATAAAGGTAACTTGAGGCATCCATAACATTCTTACATAGATAGTAACCCTCTTAGTTACGTTTGGAATACCCATCACAGTATATTCCCTAAATCTCTTCAGAGAAACCTTAACGCTTAACTCCTTCACGTTACCCAATGCATTAGAGAGCTATATCGGGCTCACTCGCCCTTAGTTTATCACGGAACCACCCATCTTCATAACAATTCCCAATAACCATAACATAATAATAGCACATATCTTAATCATAAAGGAAAGATAACAATCCCACATTGAAATAACAATATAACATTTTAAGGTATTGAGATAATGAATCCATTCTAAAAAAACATTTTCAAACCCATTTAAAACATTTAATAAAGTGATTTTTAAATCAAAGTGTCCCATACCACAATGAAGCTTTTACATTTTAAACCATTAATATCCATATAAATAATTCCTTAAAACCATTTTGAAAACATGGATATTAATGATAAATATTTATAAGATTAAATCATTAAAACATTTAAAACGATATTTTAGTTAAATGGTTTTTAACAAAATGAGAGACAATTGAATACAATAATTGAGGAATAAAATTTAATCAAAACATTATAATATCATGAGAATAAATGGATTCATGATATAATATTCCATGTGATAGTATATACACCATATATTAGTGAATTGGTGCATAACAACAATGAAGTCTCAATGGAAATGTAAATTGAGATGAAATCCATTATGAAGATGGTATCCTTAAATTAAGGATAAATCAATCTCATAATTATGTGAGAAAAATATAAATACACCTAATATAAGTGGATATTATGTGTAAAATAATCAAAGTTAATTCACAAATATGCAATGGATGACATATTCAATAACTACATGTTGAAACCAATGAAATCGAAGTTGGGTTAAGAAGTTCCCTTGACATCCTAATGGCGTCACTTCAAATTTTAGAAAAAACGTTGATGAGAGAGATAAAGGGTATCTCATCACTTGGACATAAAATTTACAGCAATAAGGATATATAAGAACATATCCCCACAAAATAAGATGAAAATTAAAAGACATAACAAAATATGTCTTTTAAAAAGAGGAGGGTGAGCGGTTCCCTTACCGATTTGGGTAACTTTCAAAACGTACACCCCATGAAAGAAGGAATATACAACATTGATGTAAATACTCATAAACGAAAGTATGTTACCCAAAGAGTAGAATAATGGACAGTACATACACCACTCAAATGGAAATATTGCAAAATTTAGCATGAATCTCACGAAAACACAAAGTGAGATAAAAAGCCCCTTATAAAATTTTGGCAGCCTAACGGCTTCAATTAAAACTTCCGAAAATAGATTTATGAGATCAACTAGGGTCTATCATAATATGAACATAAAAAGTACAGAATGGGGAATATAAAATAACATCCCCAAACATAAGAAAGATGAGCTTCAATGAAATTATATAAAAGGGAGTACTTAAAAAGAAAGAGAGAGGTAGGATCCCTTACCTCGGGTTCGACTTGACTCGATCATTCTTTTAATCTCCTGAATAATAAACTTGAGTTAATTTATACTTTCTTAAGAACCCTTTTAAAGTTCATTATTCATTTTATATCACTTACTACCATTATATTAACACTATGTAAATAATTAAGTTAATAATGGTCATTTTGTAGATCATTGCTACTTGAGTCAAAAATAAACTCTTTATAATTACATGTTGTTCATGTGGTAAAATATAGTTTATATCCAGAATTATATTCATTGTTTAGATATCATATATATCATATATATCCATTATATACAAGCATTTATAATATTACATAACATTTAGAGGTAAGAAATGAAATGCACCGTTCATGGAGACGGTAAGCCGTACGTACGCATGAACGCTACTTCCATTTATATTTATTATTTAATGGAATTAAAACATAATGATACATAATATTATTATAATTCCAGTATGGTATCATATAAAATATCATTAAATATATCCTTTATACGTACCACATATGGTATTAACGAATCAAATCACATTGAGGGGGCGGTAGTCTGCACTTCCTAAAATGACGATATCGCGTTTAACCATAATGGAAACCATAAAGGTATGGCATAAATGAAAAATAAAGAAACTTAAGTAAAACATAAACATATTATATATCATATATAAATATAGTTACATATTATTGTCCACCTTTAAAGGCGTTATATGAGTGTTGAACAATCATCGTTTCGTGAGGCAGAAATTCGCCATCCACAGAAACAGTATGTTCTTTAAACATTAGATGTAGGTGTGTGTAAGTGTAGCTCGAATACTTCTTATAAAACATCCTAGTATATGGAAGATTCTGGTGTTTTTAAAAAGTAAATGAATAAAAAGAGTTTAGGGGGTTGAAGAGGCAATGTAAAACAAAAGAACACAAGTGAAGACATTACCTTAAAATCAGGTATCTCTCTTTGATTTGAGCTCAAAGGCTTCCTTGGGAAGACTTCTGCCCAATGTGAGGCTTCTAGGAGTAAGATAGGGACGTGGATAGACAAAATGAGCAGTGTTTTTTAAGCCAAAGGCTTGAGAGGTGTGGGTAAGGTGGTAGAGGTGGGGGCCTTTTATAAGAGGAGAGGAGGGGCACTCTTGGAAAGTTACAAAATGTTACTTTATTTTCAAATGAGTTTCGGATTTTAAAGGTCCCAAATTGATGTATTTCGAGGATAAGGTGGTAGGAGTTCGAAATATACTCATACAATATGTCTTTGACAAGTCTATGTTTTAGTTTTAACACTATCTTTTCATTTTATTTAAATCCTTTATTAATGAGGTAATCACTACATCATCATGATGTCATAAATAATATAATTTATTTCATGTTTAAAAATTAAAAAAAAATAGCTTGATGTAGTAAATCTTTTTAGCTTTCCAATGAATATTTATAGTCTAAAATATCATTTATGTAGACAAAATTAAAATTTTTTACTCTGGTGATACGTTCTTTGTTATATTTAACTTTCTTTAACAATAAAAAGATAAAAAGTCACTTTCACACAAATGTGATTCCACGGGGTCCCCATGTTTGGCACATGGAATCCCATGGTCGGCCATGAGACAACTAGTAGCATTAAGAAACATGTTGGTGTCATTTGTTATTATTATGATATTATTTTATTTTCCTTAACTACCCAATTACTCATTAATCAAGATAATTATAGATAATTACCATCGTTACTATTCATAATGTCCAAAAACAAAAGAATTTTAATTACATAAATTGGACCTTCTTATTCTAAATATGGAATCCATTTTACCAAATTTCAAACATATAAATTACAATAATTAATTTAAAAATATTTCACGTTGTTTATGCCCAATTCCAAAGTGAAATTAATCCTAATGACCCCCATTGGATTAAATGGTAAAACAATATTCTATTTACACTTTAAAGCCAATTATAAAGATAATATAACCATATAATTAAATTAGATGAAAAAACAGTTTTGATGTAAAATGCAGTATTTTTCACTACTCATTAAAAAATGATCATTGTCGGAAAAATACATAAAATTTATCCAAAGTAAATTTCAATGTCCCAATCATAAATAATATGTTAATTTTGTCAAATAGATATTATAAAATTGTCAAAAGTTTGATTTAAAAATGATTTTCCATCAAAAGGCAGTAAAACAATCTTTTAAAAATATTAGTGTATTCCATGCTTAAGATTGGATTTATTCCCATTTAAACCTCTAAAACACTATCTAATTCATTAGTATACATAGATAAAAATATCTATTATTCACTAGTTACTTGGGATGTTACATACTTCGCCACTTTAGAAAATTGTGTCCCCACAATTTATTTACTTATCGAATATGTGGGGGTATTTATCCGACATTGCATTTTCAGATTCACATGTTGCCTCTTCAATCATGTGGTTTTTCCACAAAACCATTACCTGATGAATCACCTTATTCCGTAACAGTTGCACCATGTGGTCAAGAATCTGAACCGGTTGTTCCTCATAAGATAGGTTCTCTTCCAGCTGAACTACCTCTGGACTCAAAACAAGAGACAGATCTGGGATGTACTTATTTAACATTGAAACATGAAAAACATTGTGTACCTGAGATAATCTCGGAGGTAAAGCCACTTGGTAAGCAACTGATCCAACTCTATCCAGAATTTCATATGGTCCAATGAACCTTGGAATCAACTTTCCTTTCATACCAAATCGCATCACACTTTTCCATGGTGATACCTTGAGAAAAAAATGATCACCTACCTCGAAAGATAGATCCTTCCTCGGGTTATCTACATAAATTTTCTGTCTACTCTGAGCTGCTCTCACGTGTTTCTAAATCAACTGAACTTTTTCTGCCATCTCTTCTACCAATTCTGGTCCCATCAGCTTCCTTTCACCCACATCATCCCAAAAATCTGGAGTTTGACACTGCTTCCCATATAATGTCTCAAACGGTGTCATCTATATACTGGAAAGAAAACTATTATTATATAGAAATTCAACCAATGAAGGATGTTGGTCCCAACATCCCTGATAATCCATCGAACAAGAACATATCATATTTCCAAAGTCTGAATTATTCGTTATGACTACCCATATGATTGAGGATGAAAAGCTGTACTAAAATTTAATTTAGTACCCAACGACTTCTGAAGGCCTTTCCGAAAGTTATAAGTGAACCTGGGATCACGATCAGATACAATGGAGAGAGGAACTCCATGTAACCTGACTATCTCTTTAAGATACAAATGGGAAAGTTGATCTTGGGAAAGAGTATCCCGTATAGAAAGGAAATGAGCAGATTTAGTCAAGCGATCAACAATAACCCAGAATGCATTATTACCTCGAGGTGTCTTCGGCAATCCCACAACGAAGTCCGTGGATATATTTTCCCATTTCCACTCTGGCACCGGTAAAGGCTGAAGCATCCCTTTTGTTAACTGCCGCTCTTCTTTAACCTGTTGACATGTCAAACACTTCACAGTAAAATCAACAATATCTCTTTTCATTCATTCCCACCAATAATACTCCCGAAGATCTCTATACATCATAGTACTCCCAGGATGAACTAAAAACAGAGAACTATGAGCTTCACATAACAACTCTCTCTTCAACTGTGAATCACAAGGCACACACAATCTCTTCCCAAATCTCAAAACACAATCATTATCAATGTTGAAATCAGGCAACTTGCCCTTCTGAACCAGCTCTACCTTTTTCTGCAACTCACTGTCTGGCTTCTGTGCATGCTTGATTCTGTCTGATAGACAAGATTTCACTGATACTTGAAACAAATCAGAAGGACATCCGGCACCAAAAAATTCTATTCTAAATTTGATCAAATCCTTAACCAAGGGATCACGTTCCAAACACAACATTGTTAATGAAGCATTACTCTTTCGACTGAAAGAATCAGCAACTTTATTTTCTTTTCTCAGATGGTAATGAATTGTACAATCATAATCCTTGATTAATTCTAGTCATCTTCTCTGTCTCATGTTCAATTATTTGTGAGTGAATATATACTTTAAACTTTTTTGATCAGTATATATTTCACACTTTAATCCATAAGAATGATGCCTCAAAATTTTTAAAGCAAAAACAACAGCATCTAATTCCAAATCATGTGTATGATAATTTACCTCATGAGTTTTCAACTGACGTGAAGCATATGCAATTACCTGATCATTTTGCATTAGGATACAACCAATTCCTTTCAATGAAGCATCACTGTAGATAACAAACTCCCCATTCCTAGAAAGAATTTCCCAAACTGAAGCAATCACCTATATTCTTTTCAACCCCTTCGGTAGTAACTTGCTAAACCAAGAAAACTGATTCAACAAAGCAATCAATATAGTAAACTGCTCAATTCTGATTCTGACCATCTTAGTATGCTGATTTCGAAGGTCATTTCCCTCAATATGCCCTCTGAAAAAAGATTATGTGTTTCCTCTACAAAAAACCATTCTTAACAATGAAATAGCTTAGGTAAAGCAACATGGCAATCTATAAATGCTATATCATTTCAATCATACCATTAATTAATTTATAATTTAACTATTTTCTAACTTATAAAGTTGTCTAAACCGACCAATGATACCAACTATAAGGCCCCAACCTTAAACCTTACTTAATCTTGTGTTATTACAAGATTACACATTGAGGATCTTCTCAGGTTAAGAGTTTTAGAAAATTAGATCATAAATCATGAATTACATTCCATATTTAAACAAAGTGGTTATATAAAAGATAGTATTCATTTTTCCCATCAACGGAAACATATTTAAAATAAAACATGGATTATTTCTTGAAAATTCCTTGACACTATCATCATAACAAGAACCTTTCCCTTGACCTGTGAAAAACATTTCAAAAACATGGGATGAGCATAAAAAAGCTCAGTAAGGGATATAAAAGTACGAAAAGAAAACATTAGTCCATGTATGAAATCATACTTTACTCATAAAACATAACCATTTTAACATACCTCATCAAATCATGAATAAATCATAGAAATCATAAGACATAAAGGTAACTTGAGGCATTCATAACATTCTTACGTAGAGATTAACCCTCTTGGTTATGTTTGGAATACCCATCATAGTATATTCCCTAAATCTCTTCAGAGAAACCTTAACGCTTAACTCCTTCGCATTACCCAATGCATTAGAGAGCTATATCGGTCTCACCCGCCCTTAGTTTATCACAGAACCACCCGTCATCATAACAATGCCAAAAAACCATAACATAATCATAGCACATATCTTAAGAATAATGGAAAGAAAAAATTCCCACATTGCAATAACAACATAACATTTTAAGATATTGAAATAATGAATCCATTCTAAAAAACATTTTCAAAACCATTTAAAACATTTAATAAAGAGATTTTTAAATCAAAGTGTCCCATACCACATTGAAGATTTTAACATTTTAAACCATTAATATTCATATAAATAATTCCTTAAAACCATTTTGAAAACATAGATATTAATGAGAAATATTTATAAGATTAAATCATTAAAACATTTAAAACGATATTTTAGTTAAATGGTTTTTAACAAAATGAGAGACACTTGAATACAATAATTGAGGAATAACATTTAATCAAAACTTTATAATATCATGAGAATAAAGGGATTCATGATATAATATTTAAAATGACATCATATAAACCATATAAGAGTGAATTGGTTCATAACAACAATGAAGTCTCAATGGAAATGTAAATTGAGATGAAATCCATTATAAAGATGGTATCCTTAAATTAAGTATAAATCAATCTCATAATTATGTGCGACAAATATAACTACACTCAATATAAGTGGATATTAAGTGTAAAATAATCAAATTTCATTCAAAAATATTCAAAGTATGACATATTCAATAACTACATGTTGAACCCAAATAAATTGAAATTGGGTTAAGAAGTTCCCTTGACAGCCTAACGGTGTCACATCAAAATTTAGAAAAAGAGTTGATGAGAGAGATAAAGGGTATCTCATCACTTGGATATAAAATTTATGGAAATAAGGATATATATGAAAATATCCCCACACAATATGATGAATATTAAAAGACATAACAAAATAAGTCTTTTAAAAAGAGGAGGGTGAAAGGTTCCCTTACCGATTTGGGTAACTTTCGAAACGTACACCCCATGAAAGAAGGACTATACAACATTGATGTAAATACTCATAAAATAAAGTATGTTACACAAAGATTAGAATAAATTATAGTAAATACACCACTCAAAAGGAAATATTGGCAAATGTAGCATGAATCTCACGAAAACACAAAGTGGGATAAAATGCCCCTTATGAAATTTTGGCAGCCTAACGGCGCCAATTAAAACTTCCAAAAATGGATTTATGATATCAATTAGGGTCTCTCATAATATGAACATAAAAAGTACAGAATGATTAATATAAAATAACATCCCCAAACATAAGAAAGACGAGCTTAAAAGAAATGACATAAAATGGAGTACTTAAAAACAAAGATAGAGGTAGGATCCCTTACCTTGGGCCCGACTTGACTCGATCATTCTTTTAATCTCCTGAATAATAAACATGAGTTAATTTATACTTGCTTAAGAACCTTTTTCAAGATAATTATTCATTTTATATCACTTACTACCATGCTATGAACACTATGTAATTATTTAAGTTAATAATGGTCGTTTTGTAGATCATTGCTACTTGAGTAAAAAATAAACACTTTATAATTACAAGTTCTTCATGTGGTAAAATATATATTATATAAATAATTATATTCATTATTTAGATATAATATATATTTTATATATCCATTATATACATGCATTTTTAATATTACATAACATTTAGAGGTAAGAAATGAAATGAACCATTCATGGAGACGGTAAGCCGTACGTACGCATGAACGCTACTTCCATTTCTATTTCTTATTTGATGAAATTAAAACATAATGATACATAATAGTATTATAATTACAGTATGGTATCATATATAATATCATTAAATCTATCCTTTATACATACCACTTATGTTATTAACGAATCAAATCACTTTGAGGGGGCGGTAGTCCGCACTTCCTAAAATGAAGATATCGCGTTTAACCATAATGGAAACCACAAAGGTATGCCATAAATGAAAAATACAGAAGCATAAGTAAAACATAAACATATCATATATCATATATATATATAGTTACATATTAATGGCCACCTTTAAAGGTGTTATATGAGTGTTGAACAATCATCGTTTCATGAGGCAGAAATTCACCATCCACAGAAACAGTATGTTCTATAACCATTTGATGTAGGTGTGTGTAAGTGTAGCTCAAATAATTCTTATAAAAACATCCTAGTATATTGAATATACTTGTTTTGTTACAAAATAAATGAATAAAAAGATTTTAGGGGGTTGGAGAAGCAATGTAAAATAAAATAACACAAGTGAAGACATTACCTTAAAATCGGGTATCTAAATTTGATTTGAGCTCAAAGGCTTCATTGGGAAGACCTATGCACAAAGTAAGGCTTCTAGGATTAATAGAGGGATTTGGAGAGACAAAAGGAGCAGGGTTTGTGTGAGCCAATGGGTTGAGAGGTGTGGGTAAGGTGGTAGATGTGGGGGCCTTTTATAAGAGGAGAGGAGGGGAACTCTTGGAAAGTTACAAAATGTTACTTTATTTTCAAATGAGTTTCGGATTTTAAAGGTCCCACATTGATGTATTTCTAGGATAAGGTGGTAAGGGTTCTAAATATACTCATCCAATAGGTCTTTGACAAGTGTAGGTTTTTGTTTTAACATTATCTTTTCATTTTGTTTAAATCCTTTATTAATGAGGTAATCGCTGCATCATCATGATGTAATAAATAATTTAATTTATTTAACGTATAAAAATTAAAAAACAAATATCATGATTTAGGAAATCGTTTTATCATTCCAATGAATATTTATAGTACAAAATATCGTTTCTATAGACAAAATAATTTTTTTTTACTCAGGTGATACATTCTTTGTTATATATAACTTTCTTTAACAATAAAAAGATATAAAGTCACTTTCACACAAAAGTGATTCCATGGGGTCCCCAAGTTTGGAAAAAGGCATACCAGGGTCGGTCATTAGACAACCAGTAGCATTAAGACACATGTTGGTGTCATTTTTTATTATTATGATGATATTTTATTTTCCTTAACTACTCGATTACTCATTAATCAGGATAATTAAAGATAATTACCGTCGTTACTATTCATAATGTCCAAAAACAAAAGAGTCTTAATTACATAATTTGGACCTTATAATTCCAAATTTGGAATCCATTTTACCAAATATCAAACATATAAATTGCAATAATTAATTTAAAAATAATTCCCGTTGTCAAAACAAATAGCGGGTTTTTTTGAAACAATATCTATGAAAAGTTTGGCACTAGTTTATGCCCAATTCCAAAGTGAAATTAATCGCAATGACCACAATTGGATTAAATTGTAAAAATATATTCTATTTACACTTTAAAACCAATTAAAAAGATAATCTAACCATATAATTAAATTAGATGATAATGCAATTTGGATGTAAAATGTAGTATTTTTCACTATTCATTAAAAAATGAACATTGTCTGAAATATTAAAAAAAATTACCAAAAGTAAATTTCAATGTCCCAGTTATAAATAATAAGTTTATTTTGTCAAATAGAGCTTATAAAATTTTCAAAATTTTGATTTAAAAATGGTTTTCCATCAAAAGGCAGTAAAACAATCTTTTAAAAATATTAGTGTATTCCATGCTTAAGATTGAATTTATTCTCATTTTAAGCCTCTAAACACTATATATTTCATTAGTAGACATAGATAAAAATATCTAGTATTCATTACTTACTTGGGATGTTATAGCTACTATGAAACCGTCTATTAGAAGAAGTTGAGTCCTCTCGGGTGTTCCTGAGGACATTCATCAAAGCTCCTGAGAAATGGTTTTATTGCATGTACATTCACAATGATGCCATATTTCCCAAATACTATTGAAAATGGGATGTATACCGACTGTTCTCCAGTGCTCACAGTATATGGATGTGTCTCAACAATGACAGGATTCACCTCTCTAGTATTGTTCATGGAAAGGTCATCTTCAATGTGTATCGAGATGATGTAGAGAGGCACATAGTTGAGCTGGAGGACCTAGTCCATCCAAGGTTCATCATGAACCCTCTGAATGACTAGGTGAAAGTGCTTCTGAACCAGACATCCCCCATGTAACTGTCGAAAGATGAGATGGATATGTTCATGCATCTACTCGAGGAGTCTTATAATTCAGGGTGAATCGAAGCCTATTAGTGATATCCCATGGAGAATAAATGATGCCCACTAGGTAAATATCCAAAACCTATGTGCCACATATATATTACATTCTTATAACTATTACCTAACTAATTTTTTTCTTGTGTATAAATTACAAATGTAAAAGGGGGAAGTCCACGAAATAATTAAAAAAGGAGGTTTATGTGACATAAACCCTTCAATGTTCTTGTATTGGGTATATTCCTAATGTTAGAGTCATGGGAAGCTATAAAGTGGTCCCCATAACTGAGGCATCTTTCATCGAGGGTATTGCCCTTGAATCTCAAGGGGATTATCATTAGGTTGTAAAACTCACATAATTATATTCCCCTAATATTACCTTGCCTCCATTGCCTCATATTCATATTCTTGACTGATGCATTATGGAATGGATGTTTGAACGGTGTTCAAGGTCCAACCACCATCATTATCATCTGAATCGGTATTGCCATGAGCTAATGTGTTAATGGAGGATGTTTCTCTCCCTATAAAAATCACCTGGGAGGCTATGATGATTAGGTTAATCATGGAGTATCCATTTAAGTAGAATTTTGATACTGTACTCTCGATGGAGGGGGTGGAGGTGAGGCCTACAACTAGTCTGGATGGAGGATCCATAGTGGAGGCTCATATAGTAGAGGTACCGCTAGAAATAGTCACCAGAATATAATATTTCATGGAAGAAGCTAAGAATGTTCTAGAGGATGAAGTGGCTAGGGAAGATTCATTGTATATACATTCCCTAGAGTTTCCATTGGCTAGAGCTGCAAGGGTTGAATATGAGTACAATCCACCAACATGGGAATCTTATGGTGATGAGGCAGGTGAATACACTAGAAAATTGCATCATGGGGTGGTTGATGCTTCTTCTATTGGTGGAGAGGCTTCTGAGTAGCTATTTTCAGGATTATAACATCATCTACTCTACCTGAGAACCTACATATAGAAAATCAATGTAATGAGGTATTATTGATCATCCCTCTTTACAGGCCAGCACCTATAAAATATTTCTAGGATTTCATCTTGGATGTCACTGAGGATTAACAGATTGTCTATCCCAAATCTTGGTGTAATTTGTGGAACGTCATCACATGCACTGAGATAGCTACTCTTCTGGACTGGGTGGGGTTACACCACAATTGGATAGTCATCCTGGGGATAGGTGGGTGGACTCCATCATTAATCATACATTGTCCCATTACATATATTTCATGTGGGCTTGTGTGGAATGAAAGGTTATTGGTATGGAATCAAATAAGCGCAAATATGAGTTATCCCAGGAACATGCAATAGCTGAAGGGGATATTTCTTACTTGGAGGGACTGTAGAAGGAGAATGTGATGGTTTCTTCTACTCAGACTAAAATTGTTAATAGCCTGACGAATGACTTGGTGGTAGCTAAGGCCAATGATTCAGGGGCAAAATCCTTTTTGTTTGGTAATCGATCCAAATATAATTGATATTAGATCAGAGACGATGATGTACTCCCCAAGTATAATGAAGTGAAAGTAGACTAGGAGTTTTTGGTAGAAGATGATAGAGACCTCACATAAAATAATTCTAGAGCATGAGCACTTGATTTATGAGGTAGAGTTATAGAGATAATTTTCAAAAGGAGAGGATTCACTATATGGATGACCATTTGAAACTTTAGCTTGTTTTATTCCTACGTAATGAATATGTTTATATGTTTTCAGTTCAATCATATTTTTGAGACCTCCAACAACCAATCCATAAACTCATGTTACTCATGATTAGTGTGACAAATAAGGGGATACCCTACGATTTCACATTTACATGAGAGTGTTAGGAAATCACTAAACACTAAGGGTATACTATTGAGGATAGACCATCGAGAGTTCTTAGGCTGAGAGGGGATTAAGATAGAGAATGGGGAGTTCTATAGAACTGACTTTATTTTCCAATGGACTATAGTTCATAAATGGAGTAACAATTGGGGTGTTTAATTCCACCCAAACAATGGAGAATGTGACTGTGAATCACAATGCCCAAACTCTGGAATACTATTAGGGTGGTATGAAAATTCTTGATAACAAGGAACCATGTTCAAAAAATAACATCCATAACTTTTTTATGGAATGAGGATAAGGAAACTAAGGGTCAATAGTTTACCATGTTTGAAACACAGAACATTGAATATAATTTCATCTGAATTCCTTCAGGGAGTTGGCTTAAGATGGTAGGTGGGCCAGTGTGTCTTGGCACTATAATGTTATGGGGTCCCTTTAGACATGGTGTAGAAGTATGATTCAATTGATTGGGATTCAAATCATGTAAATGAATTGATGGATTATTCAAATTCATTCCAACACTCTTGGAATTACACAACCCCTGTCATAGAGCACAATAAGTAAGAGTATTAGTATGAACAAAGGTCAAACTTATTTTCTATGTTGAGTGTCGTCTCAAATGCCAAATGTCAGTGAAAGAATGATGTGGGAGATGACCGACACCTGAAAAAGGGGTTCTTGGTAAATGGAGTAAGAAAATTTATATTTTTACATCATGAGATAGGGATAATAAACAGACAATTTAAGATAATATAGCCATGATGTTGCATGACATAGTTTAATGATATGTGATCAGGATGATTCACACAATTTAACGTCATGTGATCGAGACAATGAGTGTTTGGGGCTTATGTGAGGATCTTCAAGACATTTCTTCCTCATGGTATGTCAAGATGGATTCTAATGTTAATTTCCTGAGATATAGTCAGATATAATTGGAATTCAAAAAAAACATTTTGAAATAATGGGAATGATACCCACTTGGCCATGAGGTTTGAGGGGAAAGGATTGAAGAAAAATGGGGAACACTACAGTAAGAAAAAAAAATCTTAGTTGGGCCGCAAACAATTTAATGTCATACCACATGAGCCAAATACACCTAGTTTAATGTCATATAGTTCATAAATATTGTAAATATTTTTTGGTCAAAATTCATGGACAAAAGGTGAATGTCAAATGAGTGCGGGTAGTATGACACCACAATCCCAAGATGACTTGCATTCATTTTATAGTAACAATGCTTAGACCATTTGGAGGTTATTAGTTTATGATCATAAATATAATACATTGAGGATATGATCATCTCATATTAGGATATGAGGTATCCTGATTTTAGACATGGTAAGTGTTAATTCCATACTTATCACATGAATAATCCTTCTTCCGAACAAGGTAATGTGTTATTTATCTCGAATGTTTCATATGATGCATCAAAATTTAAAACATGGTATATTTCTATCCCATGCCTATCATTTGAGGAATCCCGATTAAAAATGGGGTGAAGATTGAGTTTAAAATCATGCATTGAGGATGTTAGGAATGGAATTTTAATGTTGTGAAACTCATATTATGGTTGTTACCTATTTAACACCATAGATATTGGCATAGGGAAATAAATTTATTATGTTTTCATTGATTTAGCCGAAGGGGCATAGGCTTACAAACATGTTTTGATTAATATGGCTTAGAATATGTTAATAGAGGTCCAAAGGGACCCTTTTCTAGGTAAAATCTTCAAAACCCACATCTCAAGTAGGCATCGTGATTTTAATGGTAGATTACACACCTTGTAAGGATTTGATGATGGGGATGTGCACATGATGAAAAATCTTGACATCACTACATTGTTTTGTCAGGTTTTATAGAATAGAATTGGTTTTTATAATCACATTACCATATCCATTTACCCTAAAATATTCAATGGTTCCCCCATCCATAGAAAAATATGGACCCACTTTCCCAAGGCCGGTGGACATCTGGGTTTTATGGCTCATCGACTCTTAGGGAATCACATTGATCGAGGGGATGTGAGTTCGGGCTCATCACACCCTTTTGGGGGGAATTTTTTCCTACTCTAGGAATCTATTATAGATTTATGATATTTTTGTGAATCTCTCCCTAATATCGATATGGGACAGGTTACCCTTACCAAATAGCTATGGATCAATTCAATATTATGTACAATAGAATGAGATTCATATTTTGTATCTGAGGTTCTCCATCACTTTCTAGTGGTTGGAAATATCTTATGTGATGAAGTCACGTGACTATGTGATCCAGGATATGATCTCATATGTGGAGATGGTTGAAATTATGAGGATGTGATTGAGCAATTATGAGGCATCCTACGTGTCTTGGTTATTGAAGGAATAAAAACCCACATATTTCAATTGGTGTTGGGCCTTACACATTACAACTTCCTAGTTTATGGTTCATAATGAGATACTCCTTGCATGCCCCTAAGCCTGCATGATCCATGCCCTTTGTGAGAAATAATAGGGATTTCATGATCAGCCTCATAGAATGTGTATTTGGGATCTGCATATTGGGGTAGTCCATGAGAAATTTGATATGGAGAAAAATCCTTTTTGGAGGCGTCCTACATATCCCGCTTATGACAGTGATCAATTTCCTCATATTTCTCTAAGGATCTGGCTTACACGTTGATGATTTCAAATTTATGTTGCATAATGAGGTGCCTGTTGAATCCCTATAAGCCCATGTGAGCCATTATCATTGTAAGAATCATGAGGGTGTGCAAGATTAAACTAATGGAATGTGGATATTGGATCTATATATTGGGGAAATCCTTGAGATATTTCATTTTGTGATCAAGCCTTTGAGGCATCCTACATATCTCAGTAATTGAGAGAATCAATGTCATTGTAGTTCTTTAAGGATCAAGCTGACACACTCAGGATTCCTTATTTATGATGCCTAATAAGTTGCTCATTGCATCCCCCTAACCCCACACGAGGCATGATTTTTCTTAGAAAAGAAGGGGTGGATGATTAGTCTCAGGGCTTGTGGATATGGGATCTACATATTGCAGTGGTACTTGGGATATTTGATGTGGAGATCAAGCCTTTATAGAGGCACCCTACATATCATGGTTATGGTGGGAATCAGAGTCATCATAGTCATTTAAGTCTAGGGCTTACACACTCAGTATTTCCTATTTATGATGCCTAATGTGGTTCTTGTTTCATCCCCCTAAGCCCACATGATCAATGCCTGTTATTAGAAACAAAAGTTAGTGCATGATTAGCCTCATGGAATTTAGATATGGGATCTATATACTAGGGTAGTCCTTGAGATATTTGATTTGGAGCTTCAGCCATTACGGAGGCATTTTTTATATCCCAGTCATGGTGAGAATCAAAGTCCTTGTAGATATTTATGGATGGGGATGACACACTAAGGATTCACAATTTATGATGCTTAATGAGGTGCTCATTGAATATCCTTAAGCCCATGCCTACCATGCTCGTTGTGAGAAACAACAGGGAGTGCATGATTAGACTGATGAAATGTGGATGGAGGATCCAAATATTGTGGCAGTCTTAGAGATTTTTTATATGGAAATTGAGCCTTTATCAAGGCATCCAAGGTGTCATATTTATGGAGAGAATCAGAGTCCTCGTAGTTCTTTATGTATGGAGATTATGCACTGAGGCTTCCCAATTTATGATGCCTAATGAGGTGCTCATTGCATCCCCCTAAGACCATGTGATCATTGATCATTGTGAGAAACAAGAGGGAGTGCATGATCCACCTCATGTAATGTGGATATGGGATCTCTATATCGGGGTAGTCCTTGAAATATTTTATGTGGAGCATGTTCTCATAAAGAGATGACATACATATCTCAGTTATGTAGTGAATTAGAGGCCTCATAGTTCTTTATGGATAGGGATTACATACTAAGGATACCATATTTATGATTCCTAATGAGGTGCTCATTTCATCACCCTAAGCACACATGAGTCATTCTCAGTGTGAGAAACAAGAGGGAGTTCATGATTAGGCTCATGGAATGTATATGTGGGATCTAGATATTGGGGCATTCCATGAGATATTTTATGTGGAGATCAAGACATTAAGGAGGTGTCCTACATATCTTGGTTATGGCGGGAATCAGATTCCTCTTATTTCTTTTAGGCCGGGGTTTACACACTTATGATACCCTGATAAGTGAGCCTTCATATCTGGAAGGTGTCCCATGATCCTATCGGAATACCTTGGGAGTCATCAACTGATCTGGATTGATGCATATGGGGGATGACACATGATCCATGGTGGCGTGGTCCCATGGGGGCTGTCACATGTCTTTGATGACACCTCAGGGAGATATCATGAGTCTAGGCCAGCATGTCTAGAAGTGTGATGCATGTCTTTGATGACTTGTCTATGAGACATCGCAATATCGGGATGACATATCTAGAGGTGTCATGAGTCTCAGATGACTCATTCAAGGGGATGCACACTGTGAGAGATAGATCTTCATGTCACGAAATATTGGCGAGACTCGACTAACATGATTAAGCATCATCATTTGAGTGAGGCGATTCATCTGAAGGATGTCACATGTCTAGGGTGAAAAACCCAGAGGGTTTGTGGGATTATGGTTTTGCACGCAAAAGGTAGTCAATACATGTACCAAAATTTCCAGATCATTCTAAATGTCTAAAATGACATGAAGAAGATATTTCATGAGATCTAGGTGGCATGAATTGGTGTTATCGTGTGTCTTCATATAACACACTTATTTCCCATATAGGCATGTGATCATGTCATCTGCTTCAGTTTTCCACTTTGAATCTAAACTTTTCCCTTGTATTGTGAGTTCCTCAAATTGGATTAGCATAAATTTTTTGGGTCTCACATGATTTGGAATTAATTTGATGTGGTCTTCACATGTCTCATCAGGATTCAATTGCATGATCTTTGATTGATCATGTGAAAGGATTTATGCTTGGTTCATGACTTCTCTAGAAGTCTGTCGATGTCTTTCATGGTGGAAAGTTGGTTGATAGTGTGATTGGATGTGCGCAGAAGCCTGGGATCTAGTCACCAACATGCATATCCTCTAGTGTCCAGTCAATCAACCAATGCACCAACCGACTAGACAACCAACCCTTTTTTGAGTTGGAGTAGAGAATTTATGGTAGTATTCATCCCTCATACTCACCAGTTTTTTCAGGGCATCTGATTTTAGTCTAGGATATAGTCTACGTGGGGTATGGTGTTCTGCATTTTCATGAGTCTCTTTAGTGTACCGTGTTTGGGGCTTCGCTCAATTTTTTTATGGTTGTGGGACCATCCATCCTTTATTGGATTATTTTTTATTATTGATGACTTGTGCCTTGAAGGGATTCCATGTTGTCATTTCAACATGTACAAGGGTCTTTGTGAGATCCATGTTTCTATTAGAGGGCACTCACATGTCCTTGTATGTCCAATATTGGGGTCTTGTAATCCATGTTGAGGGTGCGCTGGATGCATCATGTGTCTTTCAGTGACCACGGACACTGCTCCCCTCTTCCATTTCCATCTCCTACATTTTATGTGATGAATATCAGGAGTCATAAGTGATTTTATTTATGGAACTGCGGGTATTTCCTCTATTTTTTATAGACGAGTTTCACAACACATATGGGTCACATGGTGATTCATGAGTATTTCATGGAAAAACCTATATTTTCATCCTTAGATCATTGTGGTGTTTCCTGAACATGAGTTAGTTCTTTCATGTGGGGAAACTGGCATGCCAGAGGGACATCATGTGGTGAGGCGGTTAGGACACCGAGGTCTCGCGATGTTTCATCGGTCTCTTGGGGGGTCACATGTCTATTAATGACCGCATACACCACTCACCTCCTTCCTTTTGATACCATTTGTTTTATATGACAAGTGTTGGGAGGTACAAAGGTTTTCTCGGATAATACACATGATTTTCATGAAATTTTACTATGGTTTGTCACATGAAAAATTTGGATTTTTCCTGTATTGTGGACAAAACTATGGATTCGTCTTTATAGAACTACGGAGTTGTTTGGTGGTTCGCATTTTACGTGGTTGATGAGCCAAATGGGATCCGTGAGATGCCCCAGACAGTTCGGGGTGCATCGCGTTTCTTCAGGGGCACACCACATGTCCTCCATTGATAGCAGACCCCTATCATGTCCTCTTATTTATCACATTCATTCTTTTTTTGCGAAAGTTCGGAGGTCTTGTGATATGTCTTGGACATCATATACGGATTTTATTTTTACCAATGATGCTTTGGCTGGTGATATTTGTGGCTACTGGGGGGTCTCTTTCTTGGGATGTTGATTCCCTTGATTTTCGAGGGATCTCGGACAGTTTTTCAAGAAAATTCCAATGAAAACTATAAAGTCTCGAGGTAATCTAATTCGGATTCACTGTTCAGTCACTAGAGATCAAGGTCTCTTACTAAGGAGGGTTTCATGAGGCTTGTTGGGGGATAAGAACCATGTATGGATACTTCAAATGACCTTGAGTTGGTCACACAATCATGAGAATTTTAGGGTCTCCACAAGTCTTTAACCATCCTCTTATCCCTTACATTCATGGGAAACATAATACCCATATATCTTCAGGTATTTCATTCATTGTGGTTTTTTTTGCTGGTTCCCATTTGGATGGTTTCAATAAATGCCACCCCCCTTAAGAGTCACATATATGGGGATAGGGAATCAGTAATGGGGATAAATAGATATCCCCTAGAGTCCTTGGGGGTGTCATGAACTGGTGTGTTCACACAATTTTTGGTTCACTGGGTGGCCTTTGGTATTTTGCATGCCACCTATATGTTGGGGGTGTGGAGAACATTTCATTCCACTAGACGCCATCTTCTCAAGAGGGATCCTGCTACTGTACTGTTACAAGCCATCACGACAAACCCTTATCCCAATACATTTCTTATAGTCTCCATTCCAATATCTAACTGTGAGCCTTACTCTTGAAAAAGACTACTTTGTTCATTGACACTTGTCTATATTATCTGTATACTAAACTTTAGTAATTTCTCAGACTTTGGCGGCTTCCACGAGGACTATGTTGGTTCTATCATCTCGTCCCCTCAAATGGTTTGTGAGACCGTTTCCAGGTGATGTGATTGTGATCCTTCATGGAGGTCATGCGACATTCTTCGGTCCTCGTAGGGGTTATGTGGTTAGTGATTCCTCTGGAGTCTAGGTGATTAATGAGCTCCTTAATGTGGTTCATAAACCCTTGGCTGAGTCAATCTATGCACATGATTCCATTTGGACATTTTAATGCCTTTACTTTTATTAAGAATATTTATTTTTCGTTATATCAAGTTACACATAATTATTTTTCAGATAGATTCTGGATCCCATCAAGGTTCCTCATTCGTAGATAATCGAAGGGCCCTTATTTCTAGGAATCGAAATGGTAACCCTCGCTATTGTGCACATTATGATAATGATAATTTGTGGAAGTTAATTTTTCCTAGCCATAAAGATTATCCCAGATCCAAATGGATTCCATTAAATGATTTTGGTCTAATGGATGATGTAGATATTCCCTCCCCATGCTTCAATTCTTCATCTAATTGGGTATTCAGTTCCTCTGATTGCGTTTAGATGTCGATTACCAAGGATGGACAACTGGATACTTCCCAAACTCATGGTTTGTTCTATCTGCTTTTCAAATCCCCACTGATCCCAGATGGCCATGATCTCATTCAACATCCTATCACCCAGAGCTATTCAATCATATTTTCCTCTTCACTGAACATTCCTCGTGGTTGGTGGTATTCAAAGTGGGACCTTCTACCCGGCTACAATTTCTACAATGAATTGGCATAGTCATTCTGGGTACGATAGAGCTATATTTATTTTGAAAATGCTTTATACAAGGTTAATCTTCACGAATCCATGTGGATATCCCATTTCATCATCTACCACCACCCTGAACTCTTCCGGGAAATGATCAGCTATTGGTGCCTCTTCATTGAACGTTCCTGGCATTGGGTGGTATTCGAAGTGGGCCCTTCAACCCGACTGTAATTTCTCTAAAGAATTGTAATAGTTATTGTATGTAAGATAAAGATATATGGATTTCACTAATGATTTATTCAGGGTTCATCTTCATGAATCCATGTGGATATCTCAGTTCATCATCTAACACCACCAAGAACTCTTCCAAAAAATGATCAGCTGTTGGTTCCATGGGACCAACACATTCCATCTTCCCCATGGGGATGTGGGAATTGTCTTGTGGGATATCCATCATTTGTGTGTTATTCCTACTCTCAGAGATATGAATGATGAGTTTCTACCAATTAAAAATGCATGGGATGATCTTTTATAGACTCAGGATTCAGAAAAAGAGATTCTCATCAATGCATGGATGAAACCTGGGAGATATCTTATAGTGCAGTTGGTCATTTCCTTCACTAACAAGAACAAAATATTCTATTGTAGCAATGGAGCTAAACTGATCATTATTCGCCCTCATCGGTGACCCTCCCAGTAGGTTGATAATGATGTTAGATCATTTTGAGTCATTCTGGATATTGGGGACTATACATTATGGGGCTATCAAGTGAACCTGGGTGTTTCTCCAGACCTCAGTCTAGCAGGTTTTCTTGATATGTTTCTTAACGGATGTCTCATCCTAGTTTGTTATGCATGATCTAACATCCTATTTAGCACCCTAGTTATAGAAACACAAGTCTCATAGATGGAACACCTCAATTTAGCGGTATCATTCCATGTGCACCATTATCAGATGTTGTGCCATATCTAGTAAGGCAAGACTCCCTACATAATTGGTTTTCCTTTTAAATTCATGTTTGGATGGATTGGGAACCACTTTCATTTCTAAGAGTACTATAATACATCCTAGATTTTGGTTAACATATCCTACCCCAAACGGTAGTACAACTCTAGAGTTTGGCATATGTCCCTAATCCCTATAGATGTCAAAGGCATGCTATTCTAGTCTGATAGTTTTGAATTTCCTATTTCATTTATATCGTCCAGTTCAATCCTCAATGATAGAAATGTCTCTCTTGATGAGAGATCTTATATAGTGTCCCTTTAGGATGGGGTCCTTATAGACAGGGTGGCTGAGCTTGTTATTTGTGAATTGTATTCATTGCATTGGTTTTCTCAAAAATTTGGTTGTGTTAAGAGGGTTTACCCCCTTCCCTTTTCCAGTGTCTATGGGGCATGAAATCTTGGAATTAACCGCATATTTTTGAATATTCAATCTCATGAAGACCATGGGCTATGATTATATTTCCACCCACCAATGCTCCTACCCATCTCACCTAGGATTATGCCCAGGCTTGGATGATGGCCTATCCAGATGGTGTGTTAGCACTATCCATTATTCATGTGAATATGACTATTGAATCGCTTAATCCACTATTCTTACTATCAATAGAGTATATTGTTGAAGTGGTTGAGGCATCTATAAAGCATCCTCATTATGATGACAGTTTTTTGGAAAGCAGACCAGATTTCATTAAGGAACTAAATTCTCCCATGAATTCTACATATGATTCGCATATTTAAAGGGGAAGTTGGTATCCTCCTCTCTTATTTCATAATTGATTCACTTGTTTGGAGATTCTTCTTCCAGGACTACTTCATCAACATCTATTGCTTAGTCACATCATAGGCTGTAATGGGAGTGCATCCAAGCCTTAATTACTAAGAGCCCTCTGGGAGCCTTCAATCATAAAGTGTTGAAGATTCTCCAATTATTCCATGAGAGTGGGGCAAGATGTTTTGATCAGAATACTCTATTTAAAATTATACACCAGATCATCCTATCCTAAAGATACTAGGCTCTATATGAGATGAGCCTACATGATTATGAAAATGAGGTCTCCCTCACCAATCAACAAGAAGAGAAGACAGATGATCTGGATAAGGGTTTTCAAATGTTGTTTGAATTGAAATATCATAATGATGTTCAGACATCCAATATATAGAGGTATGAATATATTATTTCATATATGAATTCTAATCCCTTGAAATAATGAACCACATTGGCCATTTCTTGAAGGAGGTTTGAGAAGATGACTACTCTAGCCAAGGTTCATCTTCCTGTGGTAGAGATGGAAGATTTGGGGGGGGGGGGGGGGAGAACTTTCCATTCTCAATAGTCACATCCCGCTAAACCCTTCCTGATCTTGTAATCACTGCAAATCACCATTTATTAAAATTAAATTTTTTACTACATTACACATTATTTCACTACACCAATTTTTTTTGAATATTTTAGAAAGTCTCAAAAATATGTAGATCCATCCCCCATTTCCCTACCATGAATGGATGAGATTTTCTTACTATCCAATTCTCTTCTTCATATAACACTTTGCAGTGGAATTGAATTACTAATCATCGTAGATTTCCATTTCATTCATTGCAATATATGAACATGAATGTTTCATGTGCAAGGAGATCATCAGGGTGGGATATGTGTCCTGAACTATGGGTGTTTTCCATATTTTTGTGAATAATCATGAGAATTTTAGGTTTGTATGACAAGAATCACGATAAATTTCCCATGATTTAGTTTAGGTTCTTTTAGCTCGGAAAATATATTTCTTTAGATTAGTGCCTTTTAGATCATACAATCTATAACAAGCTTTAGTATATGTTCTTTTAGTTGGGACCATTTGTTGCTTTTGTTTTGGTCATTTTAGCTTAGATCATATCATTATTTTGTTTAGGGTATTTTAGTTCAGACAATCTGGTGCTTTAGTTTAGCTTCCTTCAGCTCGGACCATCTATGGATTTACTTTAGGATCCCTTAGCATGTACCATCTATTAATTTAGTTTTGAATCTTTTAGCTCAGACCATTTGTTTCGTTAGGTTAGTTTATTTTAGCTTGGACTATCTGTTTCGTTAGATTAGTTTCTTTTATCTCAGACCATCTATTGCTTTAGTTTAGGGTAATTTAGCTTGGAACATCAATTGGATATGGGACCAACATGCCAAAAATGACTCAAAATATTATGGGATGTTAATTCCCTTAATGATTTTGATTGGGATCATGATGAAAGGAGTTCCAATAGCTATGTAATTTTTTTGGGGTGAACATTAATGAGGGAAAAGTAATAGGGAAGATTGGCACACCTGGATATTTGGAATGTGGGTAGCGTAAATCACAACTCGGAATGCTGAGACAAATGATATGGAATTGGGTAGTCATGTCAGGTATGTCCCTTGACAGTATGAGGGTGTTAGGTTCCACCACAGTGTCATTGAGGATCCCAAGGACTATGATTTCCTTTATTTTGGGCCAATATATCCTATGTTGGTGGTTCTGAGACCTTTTATGTCAATAGCATGGCCAGGTAGAGAGATATATATTCCTTTCGAAGGGATATGAGATATTTATGAATGCTCAAACAACAATATAATGAAGGTGGGTATGGAGGGAAGTATATCGAGAAAGGGTTCTAGAACCATAGGGAATCTTATCTCTTAATTGAATAGCCCAGAACCTATGCCTTGAGGTTTCATATCATGAGGTGTGGGCCAAAAAAGGTTCAAAAATGAATGGTCACATTCTGCCTTTGATAATGCCTACAAAAAATGATGATTCAATGTCGAGCATATTAGATCTTCTTGGATAGTCTGATTTGGAGATTGGAAATCATAGTCCAATGTGTTTAGGTCCCGAGGAAGGAATGGGACAATCATTTTTAGGTAACCTATAACACAATGTGTAGTTGTGTTCCACCTTGGTGACATTAGTCTCATAGGAATCAGAAATCCATTTATGGTGGGCCATGATGTCTTTAGTTGGTGGGTTTGAGCCCTTGCATCAATTACATGTACAATAAGAGAGATATTTTTCTCATTAGGGCCAATGAAATATTTGGGACATCCCAAGACACATTAAATCATGAAGTGAGGTATATAGAAAATGTACGATCTAAGAAGGGTTCAAGAACCATAAAAGTTGAACCACCAAATGTCGAACATATTCTCTCGGTGATGAGATGTGACAAATCATTTTTCTTATTTTTTTCTTGGACTAGGGGATCCAACGAGCATAACTTCTCTTTTACTAGGGAAATATAGTAGTCACTTTGAGATTTATACCTCATGTAATTACGTGTTTATTTTTGCCTAAACTCTAGAGATGACTAATTTAGTGGGAAATTACTTTACTTATGATCAGGTCTCCCTTTGAAGGTTTTCATCCTATCATGTTTTTAATCTCATTCATTATCAATTTAAGGTCATGTGGTTTTGACCATTATGTGATAGAGTTTAAGGCTATACAGCTTTAACCAAAGTGCGACCAGTTTATGGTCATGCCAATTGGACCTGGTATAGTGGATGATAAAAAAGAGGCCTATTAGGATACATAGGGTCAAGGTTAGTCTATCATCCTTATGAGTGGGTGGTGGAGATGCTGTAAATCATGGATCAAGGTACCCACATCATGAGTGAGGATATGGGACTATCATTATATAGTTAACCAATAACCCAATGGGGTGTTGGGTTCCACCTTAGTGATGTCAGGATCATATTAATCATAATACGCTATACATCGGGCCAAGATATCTCAAGTTCATGGGTATTATCCCTAACATAAATAGTATAGCTACTCATAGAAATCACTTTTCCTTTTCAGGGGAAGTTGATGATTTGCGAGGACCTGAGAAATTGAGACATGAAGTGTGGAACAAGGATAGAGGTTCTTAATAATGTGATAGAAGCACTATTATCACTGGTTTTTTAGGGTAAGGATCTTGTGGTCCATTGATAAGGAGTGGTTATGGATGATGACATGTATGGTTTATCATCATGTAGTGGGATGTGATTCCATGTAGTTAAATGTATTTCAGTGAGGACTCATTTCCATGATGTTTAACATCATGTAGTAAGGATTATGAAAAACCTATGTGAATAAATAGGAATGTATGTGGTCTGTGAAATATCGGTCACGAACCTCGTGGGTTTCCTACATCTCTCATCTATTTAAAAATCAAATCCCACATTATTCTAGCAAAACCGTGTAGATAAATTTAGATGTAAGTACGAACTGATGTGAATGAGTGCCAATGAGACCCACACCATTCCATGCATCCCTGAAGGGGCTCAGGACAAGAGGCCAAAAAGAAGGCAGGTTTGGAGATACCTGGGGCTAGTCCCAAAGACTAAATGGCTATGTAATCATATGTATCTCATAAGAATTGGAATCAATTCGTATTTAGTTCTAGAAGGTTGCAAGTAATTTGATGTCATGAAGTAAGGACGAAGGGTTCCAATGAATTCTATTATCATGTGGTAAGGAAAATGGATGGATAATTCCTCAAAGGGGATGCGCGTGGCACAATAAAAAACCTGATGTGAATGGGGAACAAAGAAGAATGCACCACACCACACTCTCCTAGGAGTAGACTTAGGACAAGGGGCTAGGAAAGGTCAAAGGGGAATAGGACTAGACCAGAGGAAAAATGGTCAGGTGTTCCATTGTATCCATGAGGATGGGAATCAATACACATGTAGTTCTTGAAATTCCATGTGTTTTTAACATCATGTAGGGAGGATAAAGGTCACCTGACGTGGATGGAAGATAAGCCTATGGATGGTCACGGAAGAAAGGGTTCGGGAATCACTACGTATCTCATTGAGAAGGAAAATCAAGAATCACAATGTTCTTGAAATGTTGGTGTGGTATTACACTGACACCTGTTATAGTTTTCATCTTAGATGATGTCTATAGGAGCATACAATTTTATGATGTGTAGGGGACATCGACTATGTAGTTTAACATCATACGGTGATGACTCATGATATCCCCTTTATCTCTCTATATTTATGATTATATTGGGTTCATCTAAAGCCTTCACACTCTTTTTTGTGTGGGGAAACCCTTATTGGAATTCCTAAGCCTATGTGACATATGCTTGATGTGATAAACAAGGAATGATAAGAACCCCTCCCACTATATTAAGGAATCATGGATAGGATGGGAGTATTTTATGTCATGTGGTGTATGGAATAAGATATAAGATCAAGGCATCCCTATGTATCTCATTGATAATGGAAATCAATCCATATGTAGTTCTAGAGATACCATGTAGTTTAATTTCATGTAGAGAAGACTTATCTACATAGATTCTTTTCATGTGAAAAAAATTCCATGCAGTTTAACATTATACGGAATGGAACAATATAGGACTTACACCAATGTTGATTCCCTAATTCTAGTGAATATGCGTAGTATTTCTTGAGAAATATTTCATTGATGGGTGGTGTGACTCTCTCCCTATCCATGATTACCAATTAATATGCTCAATTATCATATACCTTATGTATGACATAGGGTCCCTCCCATATGGGTTTCAGTTCAGGGGCTTCTTCCCTGGTATCATCAGTGTTCTGAGAGCTAGCACCAATTCTCCATTGAGAAATAAATATAGGAACACATTTTTATTGAAGGCTCATGCTATTTATTTTTGGTTGACTTCAAGGCTGTGTAGTGTACACAAACTCTTGTCATCTATCCGCTCCAACTCATCCAACCATTTTTATGATTGTTCATCATCTCATGGTTACCCACATATGGCTATTTGGTGCGAGGGAAGATGGACCACTATGGGTAGAACTGACTCGGTCTCGTAACCCAATGAGTATGGTGTTTCTTGTGTAGTAGTACATGTGGTGGTATGATATGCCCATAAAGGAGTTTGTCCGATAAGAAATTTTTCACCTATTTCACCATCCTCTAGAGTATATTGGAAAATTTATTATTTATGGACTCTATCCATCCATTTTCTATATAATTATAAAATGATGATTGATTTTATTTGATGTTATACTCCTTGTATAACTTATTCAACTCCATAGAATAGAATTTGGTTTGTTGTCTATGAAAATTGTGTGAGGGACTCTAAACCTAGTGATGATGTGTGACTTTACTATGTTAATGATATTATTTATCCCAACTTCCTTGAGGGGTATCACATCACCCCATTTGGAGAAGTATTCAGTAGCAATAAGGATGTACTTCGACTGCTTGGTTGTGGTTGAGGGATATGGCCCCACAACATCCATCCCCCATATAGAAAATGTCCTGGAGTATTTAGCTATTTCAAGTAATTTATGGGGTTATTCAATGATTTTTTTCATAAATTTGGAACGCATGAAATTTTCTGGTGAATTCGAAATAGGATTGTATCATCCTTTTCCGATAATACCCCAACCTTTTGATCTGGTGGGAAAACCTGGTTCCATAAGGGTGGGCACTACAAGAGCTCTCAAATAATTTTTCCATGATTGGGAGAATTTATTTTTTTATATGCATTCGAGGATAATTCAACCGTATCCATTCATTTATTGGATTTTTTGATCATTTGAAATATCATGAAAGGTGAAGTTTTATGTTCCGGGACAGATCCACTCTTTTCCATTTTGATCCTTCAAGAGAACCCCATCCTGAAAATTGCTGATTATAGCCTTCATCCGTCTAGAGGTGGCCACTAGTTCATCACACTCTGGGGTGGTGCTGGTCTTAATTATTTAATTCATACGAAACATCACAATCTATGAGAACATTCTTTGATGTGTTATGTAAAATTTTTCTTCCTCTTGATTAGGGTATTCCAAGACAACTGATCCATTAGTCAGTGCATCGACACAAGTATTTTGTGAACAAGGGATATAATAAAACGTGGGATCAAAGGGGAACTGCACCAATAGTCCCCAAAAAATCCATTGAGAGTGTATAGTTCTTCCTTTTTGATGGAATATTCTCTGTTGATCTGCATTATCACTGTCTATGAATCCCTTTTTATGATCAGGTAGGCTATGTGCAACTGTAACGCTAGTTCCAGCCCAATGATGAGGGCTTGTTACTCAACCTCATTATTTATGCAGCCCTCGGACAGAGAGAAAACATTTGACAGACTTGCTTTATCTGGGGTAAAAAATATGAACCATAGGCTAACCATTTTGTGTTTAGGGTTCTCCATTCATGTGCCAAGAGGAATATGATAGGCACCCTCAAAATACATCTCCTATGTCCAGGGAGTGTTGTGGGAATAGAAAACCTCTTCATATGGGAGTTTGGTGACCTCCAATTCATTTTCCAGAGACAGATGTGCTATGAAGAAATCATCTAGTTCTTTCCCTTTTACTGAATTTTGGGATACGAACCGAATGTTGTATTTTTGCAATATCATCACCAACAAATCCAAATGCCCAGTCAATATAGGGTGTCCAAAGATGTACTCGAGTGGGTCAATACGAGATACCAGGTGGATCTCATGGTGATGTAAGTAATTCCTAAACTTTTTCACTATAAATATGAGGACACAGAAGTTATTATCAATAAAAAATAACTTATCTCGGCCCCCAACATCATTAAACTATGGTAGAAGATATTATTCTTGCTCCCCACATCATTCTTTTAAGTGAGGATGGTGCACAATGAGCTTTCCATGAAGGCAACATATAAGATGAGTGGACTCCACTCCATTTTAGTAATCAAAACATATTGGTTTAGTAGATAATGATTGAGATTCTTGAAGTATTTTTGACAATCATTGTCTAATTGAAAAGATACTCCCTTCTTCCTCATCCTCGTGAAGGGGTGGGATGTTCTGGTCAGGTTGACTTTGAGTCTATGAATTTATGTGCGGTTCCCATGGAGACCACTTAGATCATTGAGGTTCATAGGGGAAAACATTAATAAGATAAAACTGGTTTTCTCTAGGTCAAATTCAATGCCACGATGTAGTACCACAAAAAAAAGAATTTTTCTAATGTTACCCCAAAAGCGTACTTTAGTGGATTCATCTTCAGACTATGTTGTCACAACTTTTCATGGATGGCTTGGATATCCACGAAGTGATCACATATTTGTCAATATTTCAAGTCCAATTTATTGACATAACACTCTCTTATCTTCCCCAAGAACAGATTAATGATGTGATGCATGGAACGTTGATATGTGGTACCAGAATTATTTAATATGAATGGCATGACCTAGTAGCAGAAGATCGCATGGGGCACCCTGAGGGTGGTTTCATCTTCATATTCAAGGGTCTTTTTGATCAGAATATACCCCAAGTATCCATCCATGGATGAAAGGGCTTGGAAGCAAGTGGTTGTGTCGATCAAGAGTTATGTGATCGAAAATGGAATATCATCCTTCATGAAATACCAATTAAGGTATCTGAAATCAATATAGAACATGATCTTATCTTCCTTTTTCTATAAGGGGATGATGTTGGAAATATATTTGGGGTATTTTACCTCTTGAAAAAATTTGGCATTGATCAACATGTCAAACTCTTCCTCTACATTTGTGGCATGGGAGGGGTGAATTATTTTGGTTGTTTGCATGAATTATTAATGATATTTGGGTAGTCTGATATGGTGTGCAGATATATCAGTATTCAATCATAGAATTTTTTTATAGTTCCAGGAAAACAAATATCGGTGTTGCTTCAGGAATGTGATGTATATCACATTATCCTTAGGAGGCATGGAGGTGCTAATCAACATAGGTCATGGATCTTCTTTTGTCCCTACGTTTATCTATCATAAATCATCTATGGTGGTGGAAACACCTTCCTCGGATGTCGGAGGATCATTTTAGATATCATCGTAATCATATTATATTACAAAATACATGGGTACAAATTTGGGTGAGGTAGGATGTTTGGGGGACCCTCGACCATTCTCAAGGTGAGGGAGATTATCATTAGAAATGTCATCATCTCCTGTCATCTAGCTTATAGCAGAGAGATGCTAATGGTGACTGTTGTTCAGGACATGAGAGGGTTCAATCTCAAGGATTGGGAACTCTATTTAGATAATGTTAATGGGGATCAAATATTCCTCTTCAAGCATGATCCGGGGATTTACAAGGGCATCCCCCCAAGCCATTATAGTGAAAACCAGTATAACATCATCCACTATTGGTTATTTTCTCCCCTTATTGTAGAATTATGCTTTAGTATATACATCTATGCATGTTTTTAAGGGGTAATTTCAACCATGGAGTATGACTACATTTCCATTGATAAGGTACATCAAACATTGATGGAATGTTTATGGGACTGCCGAGTGGCTATGGATCCAGGTCCTTCCAAGAAAGGCGTTGTATACGTTGTCTTGTTGGATAACCAAGAATTCAGTACCAGGTGTGAGCTCCCCAAATTGATTATCTATATCAATATTTCCTAGGGTCCTTTTCTCACACTTACCATAGCCCTTGATGATTATCTTTGTAGGAAATAGGTCCCCTTTTCTATACCCCAAAAGATGGAGGGTCCGAGCTTTGATGAGATTTATCGCGGATCCATTATCTATCAATACCAATTGGATGCTATCATTATTGAGCATGCTTGGGATGTAAAACAGTATGATATGTCCTTTGATGGCCTCTTCTTGATATTATTTAGTGAATGAAATACCGACAAGACATCCTAAGGACAAGGTTTTCGCAAGATAGACCTCAGCTGCGTGACTTCTGTCTCAAATTTCTATGGGAATTAGAGGGAATCAAAAAGTTCCTCCCTAAGTTCATTAGAATGAATATCGCATCAAGGATTGAGATCATGGCTTGGAATAAGGGTAGTTATTTCAAAGCATCATACTTCAACGTCAGAGGTTGCCGCTTCCTGTTATGGTGCTACTCCAAGGCAATTTGGTGAGGAGTTGGAGTGGATGAGGTCGATGGACCTAGGGCCAGTACTGAGGTTGAGGGAATATCTGCCACTATTTGTTATTGGTTATCATGTCCTTTCTTGTGTCTTGGGATGATCAGGTTGAACCTTCTCTAAATTTTCATGCAAGACAATTGGGTGTGGGCAGCTACTGAAGGGCACGGAGGCACCAACCTACCTTTATCGAGCCCACTGGAGCACTTTCCTGTGATTCCCAACTGCATATGAGTCCTATGTGAGGATATGAAAAAGATACTAACTCCAGTTATATCTACAATGTCCCTTTTATCCTCCTCTTTAGTGAATACGGCCTCTGGTTCCCCTATTATATGTGGGAAAACCATATTTTGGGGCATACTCATCATTTGAGAAGAGAGTTTTCAATTGTAACATGTAGACAGAACTAAAAATGAGTACTTCACCTAATGAGGATTTCATATGGTAGGAAAATGCACATACTGCAGATGTTATGGGGAATAAATATATCAGTGCCAGTTCCTACTTTGGAGTAGAATATGAATCATCTTCCTCAATTTATTATTGCATCCGGTGATCATTCCCACCCTTAGGAGGTTCATCAAACTTCCCATTTTTTTGTGGTAGAGCTGTTGAGAGTTAGCGTAACTTTGCCTTGAGGGAACCATGGCCTCAATAAATTGTTTTACGAGTGATCCAATTGATGGATTTTTTTTGCTTTCCTAGTAGGAACTTTATTCCATCCTTCCTCTTCCTATGATTGGTAAATGATTATGAAATCCACTTGTTTTGTAGAATCTTCTAATGTCACATGTCCAAAGATCATCATACTTTGAAGGACATCCTTAAAGATGAAATAGTTCTGGATATTATGACCCATCATTCTGTAGAATGGGTGGTAATTGGGATGGTCGGTGAGATTGACTTCATTGGGATTCCTAGGCTACAGAATTATGATTAGGATGTTGTCCATGTCTTCAAAGTAGTTGATTTGGACATTCTCATTTCGGAAGCAGTACGCCGTATTCAATCACGTCAAGAATCCCTGGAAGACAAGGTTTCTTTGTGCATTCGAGAAAGGGAGATTGTGTGGTTTCCTCTCATCATCATGGGGTGCTGGGTATTTTATATATTTACTGGGTTCTTGGACCATTATTTCCTTAAGGATGATAGCTACCACTTCCACATTTCATAAAATTTTCCCTTATGCTACGGTCATGAGCCGAGACTTGGATCGGGTTCGTTTGATAGCTTCCTCAAGAGGTTATGATGTTTTGGTGAATTCATAGAACCGAAATGGATACTTTAGGGGGATTAGTGGTGTATGAATCTCATCCCTTATATTTTGAGAAATTGGTTCTAGAAGTTGTTCCTATGAGATAGGGATTCTGAGTGAATAGTTCTGACCCATACACCTTACTATGAAGTCGCATACTCTCTCATTATCACACATATTGAAGTTTGTTAGGTCAAAGATCATTTTCGTACTCAGTGTTGAACTGAATTGGCCAAGAAACCGATGGTGAAGGTCTTACCATCCCATGATACACCCTACAGACAAACTATTTTACCATATGAGGGATGTCCATGTCAATGTATTTACAAAACACCTAAGTCTGGTTGCCTTTTTTCTATCTCGAGGGGCCATCATCATCCCACAATGAGACACAATATGTGTTAGATGTTTCTGTGTACCCCCTTTACCATTGAAGTTGGAGAAGATAGAATTTCCAAAATTGGTAGGAGTAGGGGTATCATCTTCCTATTTGGGCATGGCTTCTTCTCAAGGTGCATTGGAGCATGTTTCCCTTCTATGGATTTCATCCGAGTATCCAAGGATTAAATGGTAGTGAGAAACTTAGGGGGGAACTATAATCTGAGTCTCTTCTCTTCCATATGGATTATGTGGGGGATGATGATGTAGTCTCACTTTTATCTCCCGTTGATCCTCTAACTGCCCCATGACTGAATGGTTACCTAGGAAAGGGAGAGGTTGTCGCTGTAGAGGAGGGAAGTCCTGATCATTTTTGACTTCCTCATTTATATGGATGGGTTTTGTAGACATAAATCTAATCAGATATCTATATGATACTATAGATGGAGAATCATCTATAGGAGGGTGAATATCTTCCTCTATCTAGATATTATACCCATAGGGAGTATTTTCACTGAGTATCTCCTCATTGATCTATCAGGGAGCTCATATCTCCCTCTCATATGGTGATAATTTCTCTTATGAATATGTAAATGTAGACATAATCGCTTCTTTCCCTTTATCTTTAGAGATGTTCCTCCGAGGTGGTGGTAAATCATTATTCAGTGGTGTGAAATTCTGGATCCTTCTTGGATTAAGGGTGCACGCACCCTCATTTGGTGCATCCAAATCACCCTCCTCCTAGGGTATGTCTTCCCAGTTCTGATTCTCTATATTTGGATCTTGATCAATTTCTGTTATGTTAGTAGTGATGTCATTTGCAGTGGAATATCGAGAAATTGTAGTTTTTACATTGCTTTCCACATGGAAAGTTAGATCTACAAGTCTTTCCATAAGTTCAGTATTCAAACCCTTGTCCTTATTGGGCGGTTTTGGCTTATGACCCTGGCAGGGCCTGATTTCAATCATTATATGCTCCCATCCTCTTGGTTTATAGATGGTTACCTAGATTGAATTTCTAGTTGGGGTTATAAAATGAGCACTGGCCAATAAAGGTTTGTATTTCGATTGGGGAAACTGATGGGATGCTGACCATTGATCTTTTCCTCACATCCTGGAGAATACTAATTCTTTCATTGGTAGTGATGATGATAAAAATGCTCATAACCCTATGAGATGGGGTTGATATTGAATCACTGATGATGTACTCGTAGTCCTTTTAGGGGATGATGAATTTTGAGATATCAATTGAGATATAAATGTCATCATCCCTATAGGCTGGGGTTTTCCTATGACTGTTGTAAACACATCCTGAATTTTCTCAAGGAATGATGACCTGAGAGGTGGGGGTAGTGGAAAATTTTATCATAGACCAAGGGTCTAAGTTATCTCTTTTATTTCTTCCATATAGATTGCAACTACAGTCTCCGTGATGTGGTGTAGTTGTGCATGTCTGAGAGATCAGTGCAATGTCATCCCATGATGAGGATATCTACTTGTGAGTAGTTTTCCATGTGATCAAAAAATTGATCTCTATGTTAAGAATGCCCTCTTATTATCTTTAGGGTTCTAATTTGAAGTCTTCTTTGTTATCCCTTATCCCCTTCTGTGATGTTTGGGAATTGTTAGAGCAGGGGAATTCTGTTGCAGTAACCAACTAGATCAGGCATTCCTCGGTCCTCTGACTTCGCAAAAGGCTAAAACATTGTAGGATGTTGTGTTCATGGGGATATACTATTCTTGGGGAGCATCCATGTGTAAGGATCCATATTGTCCCCACCCTTGAATTTGGATTCCTATTGTTTATTTGGAGATCATCTACATAAGTGTCATGATGCAATGGTGAAAAGTGTGTTCCAAATTTGAGTTGTGATTTTCTATTTTTGGATCCCTAGACATGGATATAGAAGCTATTTTGAGTGGGAAAAAGGGTATCTTAATTTTCTGGAGGTGACAATCGTATCTTCGATAAAGGAGATATTGATCCATCTGTCGGTGATGAGTGGCCCATATAATCTGTAATAGATAATGAATGTACTTACTTTTCTTTATCATTAGGGATCTCATAGATATATATTTCTAGGGGCCAAAACATGATGGGGGATTTTTATATCTAACTCTCTCCAAATTTCATTGTCGGCCTCTTCTTTGTCTAACTAAAATGCCTCTATCTGATCAGACCACAAACTATGATGTTGATGGTCGCCTTCAGATAGGAGTGGAGTGTTTTTGGATATTGATGGGAACTATATAATGTTTTTCATGATGTTTCAAGCACCACTCTATATGAAGGTGTCAGTGTTTGGTTCACCTTTCTATATGGTGGTTTCTGGATAAAGGGGGGACTTCTTTGACCATGGGAGATATCGTTGTGGGGAGGTTGAACACAGTGAATGTCAAGAGTATAGTCCATGTTATCCATCTCCACATTACCATGAGGAGTACTATTGTGGTAATGAACATCTTTTGATTCCACTTCAAAAGAAGATTTGACATTCCCTTGTGGTGTTGAAAGTGTGTCTTGAAAAAATACATGGACACATGCTTTGGTAAGATTTGAAATATGAGTCGAGTTCTGCATTGTGTTCAGAGTATATTGGCCTGACATTGGTGGACGTACTGGGATATGGGCTTATTGTATGGCAGTTTCCATAATTTTCTTATAACTTTACAGTAAAGTGCGGATATGATCCACTACTGAGGAGCCTTCAGAATATATCGATGTGTTGCCTCATTGTTGACAGAGATATGAGTTTTTACTGAGGTGTGTGCCACTCTCAATTTGTTAGCCTCAGTTGGATCAAGAATATTTTTCATTTTAGAATATGAATTCTCCATCAAAATATGTTGATGGACCTCTGTAATGGAAGAAGGAATATGAGCCTCCTATTGTATTTCCGTAGAAAGATGCGGGCAGAGTCATTTGTTGGAAGAACAAAGAATATGCTCCATGATTATGTGCCTTTATAGAGTGTACCAGGTGGGTTCACTAATAAGAATATATGAATTTCATGAGGGTTGTTCCACTCTCACCTGGATAGAATCAACAGGATCAAGGATATGGGACCAATCCTGGGATTCCATATCATGCGGAAGGAATTCTTTACAGTCATGTGCCCTTGTCCTGATGTGTGTGGCACTCTAACCAAGTTGGCCCTGATTAGAATGAGATTTTGAGCCCGGTCTGATTTCTCACCCTTCTTTAGGATATGCTGATAATCCTCCTGTGTGGGAGAAATAATTTTCACTTTCACTGGGAAAACCAGTTGATCATGATGATCATAGTGTTGAGTCATCATGGCTATAGAGATAATAGTAAGTTTCGATCCCTTAATATACAATAGTTTCGGAATATATTGGTGGAGTTCATCAGTTGTTGCTAAAATATATTGGAACATTAGAAAAATGTTTACATGAATATAAGTATGAACATCCTATATTTACATACCCATCTGATAGATTCTTTCTGTTGAAGTGGGATATATGCCTACTTTTGACCTCCATGTTCCATTGGGATATGGTCACGGGATTTATGCATGGGGTAAAAGTATGAGCCACCCCCAAGTTCACTACAAGAATATTCCCATAGACTTGTTCAAGGTGAGTAAGGATATAAGCCTATTGGTTGGTCCATGCTAGAGTATTATGGTGGGTGTTGTCAGAAGGAGCGAGGATATTTTCTTTCTTCTTGGTATCTAGTGTCTTCTTCATTCGATGAGTCTTTCTCAGTGGAACATGTGCATTGGTGTCTAAGATGGATGGTTATCGAAAGGTTCCCCTAGTAGGCAGCTGATAGATAACAACATGATGATGTTGGTGATTATGGTTAGCAAGTGCCCTCCTCATTGGTACATGGATCGTAGGAGAGTCGGATATGGCCTCCTATTCCACCTTGATTAGGTATATCAGGTTGCAGTTGTCATTCTCTGTGGATAGGCTTCCGAAGATATTGGGATTGATGATGGGGACACTGGCCTAGAAATGACATTCATCGAGTGATGTGGATGGTCGGCTATTGTGCCTGTAGAATCACACGAGCAGCTTTCATATTTAGGATTGTTCTATATCAGTTGTACTGCTGAATCATCATATTTTCTACCTTATATTGGATCTGTTTGGTAGGCGAGACCCTTTTACGACCCATGGGGGCCCTGAAAATGGATGAAGTTCTGAAATGACTGCTAGAAGGTTAAACCGGTTTCTGATATTGGGATTCTAAAAACATTTAGACAACAAGGAACAATGTCACCAGTCAATGCGATATCATAGGCATCTTAATGCTCAATAATATATGAATGGTTAACACAATTTTCCTATAATCCCTTTCCTACTATAATACTTGTGTGGACTCATCAACATGAGGATAGGATTATAGGAATCAAGGTTTATGGTGGTCTTACTACTTTTCCTATATATAAATTTACCAAAAAGAGTTTCCTAAGAGGTTCACATCTAGCCTATCAATGTTTTTCTCTTGTGAGGGCAAATCAACGTGGCTCAACAGATTATAACCTAGTTATTTTGTTATTTCATACATTCACATTGGGTTCACCATTTTTGTTTCATCATGTTTTATGGCATGGAGTGGGTTTTTTTTCGCCTAGTTTCCATTTAAATTTTCCCTAAAACTATAAATGGTTCCCCAATATGTTGCTGAAAATAGACCTCCTTTACAATAGCTGATGATCATTAGGATTTTAAGGCCCAATGACACTTAGATAATCACATTGGTCTAGAGGATTGGAGGTTGGGTACATCACACCCTTTTGGGGGTGATTTTTCTCTACTTTGGTACTCTCTTATAAATTTAAGAAATGTTTTTGAATATCTCTTTAATCCCAATATGAGACCAGTTTCCGTGAAAAAACAGATATGGGTCAATTATATTTTATCTACAATAGACCAGTATTCATCTATATGTATCTGAAGTACTCCATCACTTTCTGGTAGTGGGAAATCACTGATGTGTTGAATTCATGTGATAAAGTGCATCAGGCTGTTCTCCCATGTGTGGAGGCAATTGATATTTGAAGGATGTTATTGAGCCATTATGAGGCATCCTACATAACTTTTCTATTTTTGGAATAAAAACCCACATAGTTCGATTTGTGTTGGTACATACGAAACATAACATCTCTATTTATGATTCCTAATGAGGTACTCATTGCATCCCCCAAATCCTACATTAGCCATGCTCATTATGAGAAACAACAGGGAGTGAATGATCATCCTCATGGAATGTGGATGTGAGATCTATATATTGGTTAAGCCCTTTAGATATTTGATATGAAGCTCGATACTTTAAGAAGTCATTCTTTGTATCCTGGTTATGGAGGGGATCAGAGTCCTCGTAGTTCATTAAGGTTATGACTTACACACTAAGGCTCCCCAATTTATGATGCCTAATGAGGTTCTCATCACATCCCCCCAAGCCCACATGATCTATGCTCATTGTGGGAAACAAGAAGGAGTGAATGAACAGCCGCATGGAATGTTGATGTAGGATTTGTATATTGGGGAATTCCTTGATATATTTGATGTGGATCTCAATCTTTTAAGGAGGAATCCTTCATATCCTGGTTATGGTGGGAACTAGATTCCTCATAGTTCTTTATGGTTAAGTCATACACACTAAGGCTACCCTATTTATGATGACTAATGAGGTTCTCGTTGCATCTCACTAAGCCCACATGATCTATGATCGTTGGGAGAAACAAGAGGGATTTCATGATCAGCCTCATGGAACATAGATATGGGATCTACAAATTGGGGTATCCATTGCGATATTTATTGTCAATCTCAATCCTTTAAGGAGGCATCCTACATATCTCGGTTATGGAGGGAATCAGAGTCCTCATATTTCTTTATGGCTGGGTCATATAAGTTGAGGCTTCCCTATTTATGATGCCTAATTAGGTTCTTGTTTTATCCTAGTAAGCCCACATGATCTGTTCTTATTGTGAGAAACAAGAGGGAGTGAATGAATAGCCTTATGGATTGTGGATATGAGATTTTTATATTTGGGTAGTCCTTGAGATATTTTATGTGGAGCTCAATCCTTTCATGAGGCATCCTATGTATGCCGACTATGGAGAGAATCACAGTACTCATAGTTCTTTAAAGATGGGACTTACACATTGCGGCTTTCCTATTTATGATTCTTGATGAGGTTCCTGTTGCATCCCCCTAAGCCCACTTGAGCTATTCTCATTGTGAGAAACATGAGGGAGTGCTTGATCAGCCTCATGTAACGTTGATGTGGGATCATCATATTGGGGAAATACTTGAGATTTTTGATGTTGAGCTCGAGCCTTTGATGAGGCATCTTACGTATCCTGATTATGGTGGGAATCAGTTTCCTCATAGTAATTTTTGGCTAGGGATTACACACTGAGGCCTCCATATTTATGATTCCTAATGAGGTGATAATTGCATCCCCCTAAGACCACATGATCCATTCTCATTGAGAGGAATGAGAGGTTTTTCATGATCAACCTCATGGGATATGGATATGGGATCTACATACTGGGGAAATAATTGAGATATTTGATGTGTATCTTGATCATTTCAGGAGGTTTCCTATATATCCTGGTTACGGTGGGAATTATATTCCTTGTATTTATTTATGTATGGGGATTACAAACTGAGGTTTTCCTATTTATGATTCCTAATGAGGTGCTCATTTAATACCTCTAATCCCATGTGATCCATGATCATTGTGAGAAACACGAGGGAGTGGATGATCATCCTCATGGCATATGAATGTGGGATCTGCATATTGGGGCAGTCATTGAGATATTTGATGTAGAGATTTATCTTTTAAGGAGGTGTCCTATGTATCCTAGTTACGTTGTGAATCATAGTCCTCATAGTTCTTTTGGGGTGGGGCTTGCACACTGAGGATTCCCTGATGAATAGGCCTTCATATCTTTATGGTGTCTCGTGATATTATCGTCTTACCCAGGGAGACATCATGTGACATGGATCGACACATATGCGGGTGTTGTGAGAGCCATGGTGGTGTGTTCTGGGGGGTGTCACATGTCTTGGATGACACCTTGGGGAAACATCGCGGGTCCAGACTGTCATTTCTAGAGGTGTGCCACATGTCGGTGCTGACTTTTCTAGGATACATCCCAATATCGGGCCAACATGCACAGAGGTGTCATGGGTCTCATATGACTCATTTAGGGGGGTGTGAGAGGTGGGTATTCATATCTAGATGTATTTATGGGACACAACTGACATGAGTAAGCGTTGTCATATGAGTTTGGGGATGCATTCAGATGGTGTAACAAGTCTAGGGTAAAAAATTCATAGGGTTTGCGGGAACCAAGTGGTGCTTGCATAAGGTTCAAAAGACCTGTCCTGACTTGTACAGAGTGTTCCACATGTCCCAGATGCCATAATGAAGATATTATATGAGATCAGGGGGCATGACTTGGTGTTTTCATGTGTCTTCAGATGTCATACATTAATCCCATAGAGGACTATGATCATGTCCTCCGCATGAGTTTTCCACTTTGAAACTAAGTATTTTCCATTGTATTGCGAGTGCCACATATTTGTTCAGTTTCAATTTTTTTGGGTCTCGCATGATCTGGAAGACATGAAATGTGTTATTTTCATGTCTTTCCAGGAGTAATTTTCATGATATTTTATTGATCATGTGCGAGACATTATTCTTCGTGCATGACTACTCTTGTGGTTTGCCGATGTATTACCTACTGGAAAGTTGGTCGATCGTGTGATTGGATTTTCCAAGAAGCTTGATATCTGGTTGATGACAAGTGTAGCCTCTAGCATCCATTCAATCGACCAGTGCACTAACTAACTACACAAACCACCATTTTATCAAGATGGATTATAGAATTTATAGGCATGGAAATCTCATGTACTCAACAGTTTCATCAGGGAATCTGACGTGGGTCTAGGCTGGATTTGATGTTAGTTCTAGAATTACATGGCTTCACAAGTCTCTATGGTGGGTTGCGTCAGGGGCACCCCCTAATTTTCACCTATAATGGGCCCATCCATCATTTATCATATTATTATCTATTTTTTATGACTCGTTCCTTGAAGGGATTCAATGCTATCATGTTGTCATGTCGAAGGTTCTTTGTGTGATCCAAGTGCCTATTAGAGGGCACTCACGATTCATTGGATGACCTATCTTAGGTGATGAATATTCATAACCATGGTCCATTGGACGTGTTTTGTGTCCTTCAGTGACCATGAACCCTGCTCAACTACTCCTTTTACATACCCTTTTTTATGTGATGAAGGTTGGGAGTCATGCATGATTTCATTTATTGAAGTGAGTGTAATTCCTTTAATTTTCTGAGATGATTCATGTGACCAATATGGGTCACATGGTGATTCATGAGTATTTCATGGAAAAAATCAATTTTGTTTCTTTATAGTGTCATTTCGTTGCATAGACATGTGTTAGGTCATTCATGTGGTGAAACTGACAAGCCATAAAGACATCACGAGGTGAGTCGATCATGACACAAAGTTCTCATGGTGTCTCGTGGGTCTCTTGAGGCACGCAACACATGTATTTCAGCAATTTGGGACACCACTCACCAACCCACTATTGATACACTTTGATTTATTTGAAAAGGGTTGGGAGGTATGTTTGTTTTCTCAGGTAATATCTATGATTTTTACTCAATTATCCAGTGGGGACTTACTTAAAAAATGTGGATAATGCAAGTATTGTGGCCAAAACTATGAATTTGTCCTTAGAGTGCCACAGAGTTGTCCAAAGGTTCCCATGTGACTTGGCTGATGAGCTAAAGGGGATCCATGAGATGAACTAGATAGGTCAAGATATATCATGTTCCATTAGGGGCACACCACATGTCCTCTAGAAACCATAAAAGCCTCTCGCCTCATCCTCTTTATCTCCTTTATTCTTTGTGGTGACAGCTCGGATGTCTCGTGAGATTTCTTGGGAATCATCTAGGGATTTTATTCTTCCCAATTATACTTTTTGGCATAATATCTGTGACTATTGGGGGTCTCTTCCTTAGGATGTTGCTTCCCTTGATATTTTTGAGGATTTTGGATCATTTTCATGAGCTTTCCAATGACAAGCTACACATCCTCAGGCGACACTCACCCGACCTTCCTCATTTGGTCGATGGCGAGCAAGGGAACTTACTGAGGATTGTTCTACGAGGATTTTTGTGGGCTAAGTGCCTTGTATGGAGACATCATGTGATCTTGAGGTAGTAACCTGATTGTGAGCATTTTAGGGGATCAACAATTCTTCGACTATCCTCTTGTCCCCTCCTTTCATGGTTGAGATAATACCCATGTTCAGGTATTTCTTACATTGTTATTTTTTTTGCTGGTTCACATTTGGAGAGCATCAACATACATATACCATGATAATGGGAATGATGCCCCATGTAGTTTTCAAACAAGTCATGGTAAGAGACTCATGTTGGAATAGAGGATATCCTCTCAAATGAGGATAAATAATCTTCTTCAACAGATGATATGATGATCTCAAATTCATGTGGGGTGACTATAGAATTTAACGTAGTGCATTGAGGATGTTGTAGTTTCTTCATTCCATATTTTTCAAATGGGGTATCCTGATTTGATACAGGGTATGATAATATATCATTAAGATTAATCCTGAATTTTTCAGGGTAGAACCACAGTTTAACAACATGTTCTGAGGAAATTATGTGGGAATTTCACATCAATCAGTCAACTCTTTCTATTCCTCATTCCATGATATGGATAATCTCAGTTAGATAATCGGTCAAGGTGAATGAAATGTGATTTTACCAATAAAGGATTCCCATGGAAATTTCTATAGTGATAATTGAATGCATTATCATGACACATAAAATTGATAGTGATTTAATTAATATTTTGTAGTCTAGGGAAGATCCTAGTTCATCTCTCAAGGAGATTTGGTGGTTTTATAGTGTGAATTTTTAATAAGAAGAAAAAAAGAGGGGTGGTTTGAAAATATTTTCAAGAAAATGATTTGATTTAAATAGTTTAATCGTTGATAAATAAAAGTGCTGTTTTATAATTATGATATAAGTATATCACATCATGTTCAATACACATATTGGACAGTTCATTGTTCTATAAATTTCACATGGTTTTTTTAATTCCTTGGTTGAGGGTTGTCAAGATCTTGATTCCCCTCTTTCCCCTCAAAAAATTCCACAAAGTACCAACCCTCGACACAACTGTCATGTTTTCAAGTTTTGGACTTCAAGAATAGATTAATGGATATCAATGAATATTAATATCTTTTTCTTGTGTGAGAGAAAGAGGATCCTTGTGTTTCCCAATCAGAATAACCCATTTTTCCCAATTGAAATTTCAACCCAATCAGTGTTGAAATGAAAAGAGGTTCATTTAATTAAACCCAAGAAATGAATAGAAAAGAGAAAAATGATTATATAAAACATAAGTGAAATAATTCACACACAAATGATAAAAAATCAGTATAGTATCAAGTGTCAGGACTCCCTCTCAAGTATGTGTAGCTCCCTAGAAATGATCATCCACCATGTAGATCTCCATCAAGAGGAGGAGAAGGCTCTGGTAGAACCCCTTATTCATTATTTATCCCCCTTTGATGATAGGGGCCTCCAAAACTTCATTAATGAGGAGAGGAATACTTTGGGTCTCCAAAATAACAGATATTTTTCTCTTGGTATAACATAAAAAAGGGGAGCCCAAGGTGCCATTTTATAGGAAAATGGGAAGGTGGTTTTGAGCACATAGATTTATTAAAACAACTTTTCACATGGTTTTGACCTCCAGATAGCCTTATATATATTTGGAGAAAATAAAAAAGTTGTATCCTTACCTCTTGGATGTATCCACCAAAGGTTTGGAACAATTTGGACAACTAGAGCCCGAGATATGGACAGATTACAACACACCACTTTTGTAATTTTGAAGACTTGGTGTGTTTGATAGATCAGATCAGTTGGGCCAATAGATGGCCGAATATGTCTTAGGGTCCTTCAGATGAAATGTATCCTAGGGCATTTCGGACAAGGCCAAAAAATTTCAGCCTATTTGGATGCACAGTTCTGGAGAAGTTCATGGATGAGTCCACTAGTGTGGATGGATCTTGCGCAGTTTGGACCTTTTTTCTTGGTTATCATCATGGGTCCTCCAAATCACCTCCTCTAGAAATGGAATCATCAAATAAAGTAACGTTTCCCTTTTTAACAGTGATAAACACAAAATAAATTATTCAAACATTGAATTCAATTTGTTATTATTTTTATAATTTTCAATATAAATCAAGTTTAGCATAGTGGTGTAAGGGTGAAAATAAAATAGTGAACCATGGTGTGATCACAACCCCACACCTAAACATTTGCACTCCTGGTAAAAGTAATAATTCCAAAAATTATTCATGTAGATATTTCCAACTTCAAAATTATTTGACATTCAATGAAAATTTAATTCCTGGTAGAAATGTGGTCAAAGAAAAAATCACACCGAGGAGTTATTCTCAATGATAATTGAAAAAGACATCTCAAAAAATTTATCCAAATGAAATTCCAAGAGATGCATGATACAAATAAAAGAAAATAATTCAAAACTTAATGATGTCACGAATTCTCTATGTGTGTGTGTGAAAACCATTTCTTTTTATTATTTCTAATTTTTATCAAGTAAATATAAGTTATTTTATTAATTCCTTACTTACAAGATCCTTTCCACCGAACATTACCCACATCCATTCAAATAAAATTTCAAGACCCACTCACTTAATAATTCCCAGAAGTCAAACCATAAGCTCCCGACCTAGATATACCCATATTTTGTACATTTCTTCACTCCCCTCATTTATTAATTTTCAAAGAGTTTCACTTGGAATAAATCTCACACTCTTCTCCCAACACTAACTGTAATAGTTATAACAAGACCAATGGTCGGGGAAGGGTGGTTTTTAACCTACCCAATATACAACTGATTTTTAATTTTTTAATTTTTTTGAGGGTGTACAATAGTCAAATAATAGGTACACACGCATAGGTCAATCTGGTACAGTAATGAAATTGTGTAACGACACAAAGTTTTTCAATAGAAAATTCCCTTATTATATCTATGTCATAAAAACACAAAATAATGAACTAATAAGTGATAAGTGACCTTTAAACATAATTTTGTCACCCCTATGTTTGGAATTTTAAAAATATGACATACACGGTTGTGCTCAAGATAGTTTTTGGTGTCTAATGAAACAAAAATAATTTTTGGTGAATAGTAACATACCCTTATGAATAGTAACCTACCCTTATGAATAGTAATATGAACCTTATAAATATTAAATAAGAGTAACATTACCTATGAATAATAAAATAAAATTTAGACATCTTAGAAAGTGATAATTTGACCTTAGTAAACGTTTTTGGTATTTTATAATTCATAAATAAATAATTATAATTAACTAATTAATTGTAAAGAATATTTATTTTCCTGAAATATATTCATAAATTATTGAATCAATGTCTAATAGTTTTTATATAATTTTATAAGACCCCAAGTAATTTTTGAAAGAACTGCAAAATAAGTATTAATTTTAAAAACTGTTTCTTAAAGTAAATTATGATTTTAATTAAATATTAAATTAATAATATTTAGAAAATTATTTTTGAAAACTGGACTTCATTTTTGGATTCTACACGTCAAAAAATGGTTGGGGTAAAATTTTGGGATTTTTCTGAGATACATGAATTTTTGATGAATAGTAGAATACATTAATTTATCATATAAAAACATTTTAATTAAAACCCTCTATTCCTGACATCACAAGTGATGTAAGCACCCAAATCCCGAATTAACAAGTCAAATTTACTATTATTAGTCATCAAAGACTCATTATTCCTTGTCTTAGGTGAAATTAATAAACTAATCAATTTTATATTAAGGAAACCCCTCTCCCCTCCACTATAAAAGCCACCCTTCACTCCCTCTTTTCCTCACACCTCTCAAGGTCCAAGACTTCTATAAATTCTGCCCAAAAACATTCCCTAGTTCATCCCCCACGTCCAAAAGCTTCTGGTCGCATCAAAAGGCCAATCCTAACTTCCTTAAGGAGGTTCTCAAGAGGAGGATTCTAAAGGTAATTTCTCTCTCTCTTCTCCTTTAATTTCCTTTCAAGTTCAAGTTCCTTTCTTGATCTCTATCTATCTATATTCATACAAATTGTTCTGTAAATCCAGTATTATATATATACTGTAATATTATGATTCTAATGTTATATTATATCACCCCACACCCTTTCCCTCTTCCTTTTATTTTATTAAAGAGAACGTTGTTCATGTGGTGATAATTTATCAACTTCAAAAACAACATGCTCTCTTCTTCCATTTATACCTTAAATCTGGTCATGAAACCATTTTTATGGTTGAAACAGAATGTTTTATATGTATTATGTTCTATTTTACATTCTGGAAATAACCTATGGCCATACTACTAAGTGAAAAGTTAAAATGAGTTGGTTGTGATCCAAAAACCGCTCAAATTAGCCCAAATAATATTCATTTAAAACTTATCGAATGATTCAGCCACATGGATCTAATATAACTCATTATAAAATAATTAATGCTTCTGTAATATCATTAATTACAATTAATATCAGTTCTGGATGTTTACCCATGATCTACCCAGACATCAAATTAAGAATACAAGTGGACCGCTAAAGAAAACAATGAAAATGAACATCCCCGATCAATGTTTTTAAAGTCTATAAGTCATCCAAAGGAACATAATATGAAATAATGAAACCAGAATGAACCCTATTAATGTATAAAAGGTTATTTAATTTCTAATTAATGAATATAATGTCATTATACAGGACATTAAAGAGAAGGAGGCATTCGAGTACAAGGTAAGGGGAAATCTCGAACCCAATTTTCTTCCTTCGGGTTCTCCCTCTTTCACTCCATTTTTGATATGGTTACTTCTCAAAGGCCTTTTTTTCATCATTTCCTTTACTTTTCTGGGATATACATGTTTTTCATTGGTTTTTATGTTCATCAAAATGTTTTCCAAAAGAACTCTTCTTTCAAGATCTCACCTTTTACCTCTCATTCAAGGTTGATGGTTCTTATATCAAGTATGTTGTTCCCTCATTCTTTTGGGAACCCAAAGCTTATGAATGTGTTATTATGATATGAAACCCATTCCTTTCCATGGGTTATTTATATACATGTTTGATATGTGTTCTATGTTTCAAGCAAGATAGTGATAATTTTATGATGTGACTGGTGCGCCCGGAATTATATAGCGCAATATAAATGTTTAAATGTGACGGGTGTGCCCGAAATTATATAGCGCTCCAATGCAGTGGGTAAAGCAAGAGTCTCATGAGACGAACATGTGTGACGGTCTTGGCAGTTAGCCTTGACTTGTGCTAAGGAAACAGGGTGGGCAGTGACCTTGACCTATTAAGTATTTATACGGTCTTGATGAAAAGTCTTGACGAAGTCTAGGATTATACATTCCCTTGGCATTAATGATAAAGGTTAACCAGGGGTTTGTTCAACTAACAGGAAAACCCCTAGTTGAAAGCTCCCAAGATCATGAAGATGTACTTTATGTAACAAGAACTTTTTTTCATATGGTAAACTGTTAGATGAACTGCACTTTACTCATGAACCATGATATGCATGTTTCCCTACTCAGCCATAGAATTATTTTAGAATTGAAGTAAACTTGTTTTAAAATTATTCATTGCTTATATTGCGCACTCTGATCATGTTTACATTAAAGATCATTTCAAGTACGTGATTCTTTGTGGAAGTGGTTTTTAAAGAAAGATGGATTTCATGTTTTTAAGAAATGATAATGTTTTGTTTTAGAAAAGTATTTTTATTCTTTTTAAAAGGACTTATTTAATAAAGGATTTTATTAAAATGTTTTAAAACCCTTTACTGGGCATTTTTTCTCACCCTACGTTTTTGTAAAACTTTTTCAGGCATGGTTGATACCTATGAAGTTAATCAGAAGCAGGTGGTTTCCCAGAATCCTGAGCCTCGCGATCTTCTGTAGTAGTGAGACATGTTATTTGTAATGATGTAATGTTAAGTATATCATGTCTCATTAAGAACCCTTAGTTTAGGGGTCGCTACAAATTGATTGTATAAGGAAGGAATGAAAGGAAAAATAATTTCCAAAAGTAGAGAAAAATCAACCTGAAATATATTTAACTTCCATTATGTAATAACTGTTCACACATCATGGTTGGGTAAAAAAATTATGGAGAGATTAGGTGACACAATTTCCTTTAAAATATTCAAAAAAATGGAACAGTTTCTCTCAAAGGTTTCAAAATGATACAACCATTTATATCATCGAAAAAGTACTAAATTTCAAAAGAAAGTCACACCATAGTATTTAATTCTTTCTAAAATTCACATTTATTCAGATTTTTTTTGAATGTTAAAACAATATATAATATAGACATTCCACATTAATTTTCAATAACTTCCATCATTAAATAGGAATCATTTTCCTTGATAACGTGGGAATGAAAAAATAATATTTCGGCACAAAGTTGAGTGGGATAGAAAGGAGGGAAAGTAACAATACTATTCAGAAAGATAGAAATACAAAAATAAGAATGTTCATGAAAATTCAAAACAAACACATGAATATACCCATCCCACCACACCTAGAGTGTGTAGTGTTATCACTATAAAAAATTTTATTTAGGAAGGAAGGATAAAACCTAGTGGGTTTCATTCATAGACTACCACTTGAACTTGGAGTTCCTCCATCGGGGACTCTAGAAGGGTTTTGTGGAACTACTTTAGTCGCTACCCATTAACTATGAAGTTTTTCTTGGTTTCTTCATTTTGAAACTTGACAACACCAAATGGAGAGACGTTAGAAATAGTGTATGGTCGAAACCAATGGGAAAAAATCTTACCTGGATGCAACTTCATCCTTTCATTATAGAGAAGGGCCTCCTTCCCAATTTGGAACTAATGATGAAGGATGAGACATTCGTGGGAACCCTTTTTTCATTCCTTATAAATCATGGAGTACTCATATTAATCTCTACTAATTTCCTCCATCTCTTGAATTTTCATCTTCCTTTGAGCACCTACACCTAAACGATTAGAGTTACATTGTTTGGTGGCACAGTGGTCCCGATGCTCAATCTCAACCTATAGGTGGTCATTCATTCCAAACAAAATCCTATACGGTGAAATTATGATGGGAGTTTTGAAAGCAATACGGTGTGGCCATAATGAATCATCAAGTCGAAGACTCCAATTTTTTCTATTGGGTTGATTGGTTTTTTCAAGATTTTTTACCTCTCTATTTGACACATAGTCTTGACCATTGGTCTTTGGGTGATATGCAATAGACAATCTATGACTAACCCCAAACCTATGCAAAAGTGATTTCATTGTTCGGTTGTAGAAATAAGAAGCTTGGTTACTGATGATGAACCTAGGTAAGCCAAACCTATAGACAATTTGGTATCTAAAAAATTCTACAACTACCATAGAATCATCATTCCTTGTATCTCGTGCCTCTACCAATTTGGAAACATAATGCACTGCCAAAATAATATATAGGTTACCAAATGAATTGGGGAATTAACCCATAAATTCAATGCCCCATACATCAAAAATTTCATGGATGTGCAAGGGTATTTGTGGCATCTCAATTGTTTTTTATACACACCCCATTCTTTGATAGTGAGGAAAATATTTATAGAAGTCATGGGAATCCTAAAACAATGTGGCCCAAAAGAGACCAATATTGAGGACCATGCAAGAAATCTATTGGGGACCAAAGTGGCCTCCACAATCAAGAGTGTGGAAGAATCTAAGGAAAGACTGAAACTTGCTATTAGGAACACAACTCCTAAGGACTTGATCACTACAGGTGCTCCAAAGGTAGGGGACATCCAAAATGTACCAACAGAACAAATGTTTTAGATGGTCGGCCTAGTTTTTTTTTAAATCAACAGGAATGCAAGATGCTACCAAATAATTTACAATTTCAGTATACTAAGGAATAACATCTTGCACTCGGTACAGTTTCTCATCATGAAACATTTAATTTGTAGGAATATAGGGAGATAAGTCAATGTTTGAGGATGGGTATATCCTACTGATATAGTCAGCCACAACATTCTATGCTCCTTTATTATCTCTAATTTCTAGATTGAATTCCTAAAGGAGGAGCATCTAGTTAATTAGTTGTGGTTTGGCTTCTTGTTTCTTAAAGAGATACTGGAGGGATGCATGGTTAGAGAATACAATTACTTTGGACCCAAAAATATATGGACTAAATTTATCCAAGGAAAACACTATGGAAAATAATTATTTTTCAATTGTAGTGTAGTTATCATGGGAAGGGTTCAAAGTACATAAGGCATAGGCGATGATATGTGCAGCTCGATCGAACCTTTATGTCTAAACATACCCAACTGCATAGTTAGAGGCATTACATATGAGCTCAAATGGAAAATCCCACCGAGGTTGTTAGATTATTGGGGGTGATGTGAGACTCCATTTTAACTTATTAAAATCTTCCTCAAATTATTTATCAAAAAAAAATTCTTTTTCCTGTTGTAGTAATCCATAGAGTGGGAGTTCAATCTTATTAAATTCATGAATGAAGCAATGGTAAAATCCAACATGAACATGGAATAACCACACATACCATACATTTTTGGGAATGGTAAGGAATAAATGATGTCCAATTTTGATTTATCTACTTGGATACCATCTCGAGAAATAAAATTCCCAAAAACAATACCTTTTCCTACCATGGACGTTTATTTTTTATAATTAAATACAATATTTATTTCAATACAACGATGTAGGAATAAACCAAGACTACTCAAACATTCATCAAAAGTGATCCCATAAGCAATGAATCCATCCATGAAATCATTAATTCAATTCTATTGTTAATCAGAAAAAATACCAACTATACATCACTAGATTGTATTCGGAGCATTACACAGACCAAATGGCATCCTTCTATATGTAAATGTGAAAAATGGGCAAGTGAAGGTTGTCTTTTATAGATCCTCATGTGCAATATGGATCGTAATGTATTCAAAATACCCCTCAAGGAAACAGTAGTGGGACTTACCCACTAGCCTCCATAGCATTTGTTCAATGAATGGAAAACGAAAATGGTCCATCCTAGTGTGTTGGTTTAGTTGGGGATAGTCTATGCGGGCACACCAACTATTCTTCACATGAGTTAGAACCAATTAATTATTTTCATTTTTGATTATTGTAAGAACGGTTTATTTAGGAACTGATTGGATGGGACTGACCAATTGGATATCATAGATGGGGTAAATAATTCCATAAGAACATAATTTTGTTTCCTCTTTGTTCAAAACATCTATGAAGTTCGGGTTTAGTAAATGTTGTGTCAACCTCACTGGTTTACCCTCATCATTTAATAAAACGCGATGTGTACAATTTTATGGACTAATACAAAGAATTTATAAAAGTTTACATCCCAAAGATTTTTTATAATCCCTTCAAAAGTTCAATCAGTTACAATTCATTCTCAAGAGGGAGTGAACTAGTAATGATGGCCGGTAGCTTGTTTCCATTATCAATATATGAATATTTTAAATCATGAAGAAGTTATTTTAATTCTAATTAAAGGGGATTTTGAATTTATGGGAGTGTGTGTGAAAGTGAAAGGTCACTGATCTCATCTAACTGCTCTATGGTATCATAGTCATATGAGGAATGATCTTATACTAGATTAGCAGTATCATCGATGGTCATTAGATCTTCATTGTTCCAGAAATCAACAGTCAATGAACATGTAGGAGTCTTTTCTAGACCACTATAACAATCATTGAATTAATCATTTCCTAACATTTATATCAATGAATAAAACTCAAAAAGTGTATCAAGGGAAGTAAATGAAGTTTTTTCAAGGGAAGGGAGTACATCTATAGAAAAAACAGCGAGAGGAATGGTCTTCTGAGGGGTGTTTCATGGCATCAAAGATATTGAAGTGGACAGTGTCACAACAAAACTCCATATATAATGTACCAGTGTGGACATTAATTATGGTTTTGGCGATTTTCAAGAATGGTCCACCCAGAATAATCGGGGTATGTTCATTCATCCTATCATCCTCCATTTTAAGCACATAAAAGTCAACAAAAAAATTAAATTTTGAAGCCTCACAAGAACCTCCTATAACACACCATAGGAGTGTGCAGTACTCTGGTTTTCCAATTGAACAAAAATCCTAGGGGGCTTTAGTTCCCCAACTTGAAATATAGAGTAAATGGAGTGAGGCATCACATTTATAGAATCACCTAAATCAAGAATAGCATTAGAAAAAAAATACTCCCCTATGGTGAAAGGAATTGAGAATGTTTCAGGATCATTGCACTTGGTTGGAAGTGATGGAACTATCAATGATGAATCATTCCTCCCCAAGCTCACCATTTCATCATTTGAATGTTTCCTTCAGTTTTTATACTTATCCATTAGAAAAATGTAATATCTTATAATTCGTTTCACATCATCAATCAAGGGAATATTTACCTGCACTTTTTTGAAAGTCTCCAAAATTTATTTATCGAGTTCAGTTTCCTTTTGATTTATAGGTTGGGTTGCCCAACGTGGAATGGATGAGGGATTTTTGGGATAAGTGACTCATCAATTGACACACTATTTCCATTGAAGGGGATTCTCTCAAGAAAACGTTCTACATCTTTTGAAGTATTACTAATAGTTGGGATGGTGGTTTCTTTAAGAGGGGATGAATCTAGTGGAGGGTTTATTTGGATTTTTTTTTGTTCCACTCCAAATGGTGATGAAACTATCATTTCATCTATCACTATGTATATCTACTGGTTGAGATAGTAGTTTACCCGACCCATGGTTATGGATTTTCCCCACCGAGTTGGCAAGTTGGCCTAGTTTGGTTTTTAGGTCTTTTATGGTAGCTTGGTTGGTTTGTTAGAATTGGATATTATTGGTACCCATTTTTTTAATCATGTCTTCTAATCTAGGCTCGGGTTTTGGAGGGGTTTTTTGAAAAGAAATTTGTTGTGGTTGAGGATTTCTGGGTGGTGGTGGTTGACTACTCTGCCCTGGTTGGTTCAATGGTTGTTGAGGTTGGTTTGAATACGACCCTTTATTATAGGATTGGTTGTCTTTCAACCTATAATTGGATGGATAGTATGGTTCTTGCCTAAAGGGTTGGTTATAGGGGAATCCCGGAATGATTGTCTCACAACTCTCAGAGGATTCACTTAGTTGGGGTAGTGATCATAGTAGTGAATTTTTGAAGAACATATACCACAATAGATGAGAGGAGGAGATTGGGATTTCCCTTGGGAAAGAGAAAGTTGTCGAAGAAGGGTACTTACCTCTTCGAACTTCATGTCCACCTTCCTCTCCAATTTGGTACTTTTCACTTCAAGGACACCTTGAATGGGTACATTGGACCTTGAACCGAATTATTGAGTGTTATGTACCATTTTATCAATTATGGTCCTTACAGTGATTGGGGTTTTATCAACTAGATCACCACCTGCAATAGTATCAATCATATTCCATTCAATAAGAATTAAACCTTCATAAAAATATTGAAATAAAAGTTGATCACTTATTTGTTGGTGTGGAAAACTTCAACATAACCCTTTAAATCATTAAAAATATTCATGTAATGTTTCCCCTTCATATTTCCTTATACCAAATATTTCTTTTATTATAGATACAGTTTGAGAGGATGGGAAATATTTTTCAAGAGAAAGGAGTTCCATGTCTGTCCAGCCTCTAATTGGTGAATTAACATAGTAAAGCCAGTCTTTTTCAGTATCTTACAATGAAAATGGGACTGATATGAGATTTACTTATTATTCATCCAAATTTATAGGTTTTAATGTAGAACACACTGTGTGAAATTATTTAAGATTCTTGTGTGGATATTTTTCAACAACTCAATGGAATCTTGGTAATAATTGAATTAAACAAGATTTAAGTTCAATATTGGGTGCCTCGCCTTGCATTTGAATGTATGGGGGTTGGATATCAACATCTAGTGAGGTTAATTATTTTAGTGTTCAATTGTTTTCATCCATTTTGAACATGTTAATTTTAGGATGTAATTTGGTTCTAGAAGAAGCTGTGTTTAGAAAAGTCTGGAGTTGTGGTATGTCCTCCATCAAAGGGTTTTCTTGTGTATCTCGGAGTCACTGACATAAGATCCTCTCTAGTTCAGGTTCTAAAGGTGGTAAGTCTCACAGAGTAGAATGTGTCATGCACATAACTTATAGAATAAATAAATCCGAACATAAATATATATGAAATGGTAGAAGATAAAAAAAATATTAAAAAAATTAAAAAAATCTTATCAAAAACACTTCCTAAAACAAAAGTGATCCCTAGAAATGGATACAAAATTTGTACATGATGCCATGACACATCAAATTGATAGTGATTTAAAGAATATTTTTTAGTCTAGGGCAGACCCTAGGTCATATATCATGGAGCGTTGGTGGTTTTATAGTGTGAATTTTTAATAAGAAGAACAAAAGAGGGGGTGGTTTGAAAATATTTTTAAGAAAATGACTTGATTTAAAGTGTTTAAGAGTTTTTTTGTTCTTAATATTTTCATAACTTTTTATATACTCCATTTACTGGTTTTATAGGAAATTTTCATAATTTTTGTGAAATATTAATGCATAAATTTTAAATATATTTTTGGAGCTCTATTTGAATTCATCCAAATTCTAGTCTGTTTAATGTTTCAATAATACATGTTACCCTACTGATCTAAATTAAATGGTTCTTCTTTTTTAGGATTCCTTTTTCAATATAAAATATTTCATTAGAAGGGATAATTGCCCAATTCTTCCATTTTAAGGGTCATATGGTCCACACAAGAAGACCCAAAGAAAATGTGAACAAACTGGAGCAGCTATGAAGATAGAATTACTGGGCTCAATATATAATTAAAAATTCATTTATTATTCAAAAATGTTTGTAAATAATGTAAGGAGTATTTGATAAAAATTTCAAGGATCAAATCCAAAGAAAAAGCACCCAACTTATTCATTTAAACATAGCCCACCATTCTAGATGGGAATTAAAATCAATACATTATTCATGACATTTATCCTCATCTGGTCATCAAATCAAGTTGATATTTTTCAGTGTGTAAGAGGAAATATAGGAGGCCGTCATTTTTGAAGAAATCATTCAAATCGGAAGGCTTCTTCCTATTTATAAACCCATTCACATTTTGGCCTTCTAAAAAGTCTGGATTGAAATGGACAGATTAACATTAGATTAATCAAACAACCATAACTTTGGGTCCATAAGTCCAAATGAATCCAAATTTTGAGTTTCATCATTCAAAATTATTCTATAAAACTTTAAATAAGGATATATATTGAGATTAGGATGTTTTAAATATCAAAATGGTGATGCAAGTGGAGGGACATATTAAGAATGGAAACAGCCCACGTCCTAGGGCTATAAATACATCCCCCTCCTCTATTTCAAATGAGTTGGAATTTCATAAGAGAGAATCACAAATTGGCATTAACAAAGCCTTACCAAGGTATTTGGAGGACCTTACATACTCATGTTTTTACATGAGATACCCTGCATCCTCTCTTTGTTTTCTTTTACTTTTGTGTTCATCATTATTATAATGTTATAAGTCTTTTCATTTTAATTCTGTTTTAATGAAAGTTTCTTCATAAGTATATCTTATTCTAATCAACCTTATGTATTTTAATTTTAATTTTCATAAAATAAATTAAATATATTTGATTACCTTTCCCTTCTTTTTCATTCTCAATCAATCTAAAGTTTGTTTTTAATTATCAGCACTGTTTGTTTTTCTGTTCATCGTACCAATATTTTCTTATCCCTTTCCTTTTCTTATCTTCATAATTTATCTTCATAAAAATTATAAAAAGATTACTAATCATTTCAATGGCTGAGTAAATCTCTCAATGGGTTGATTTATATTTTGGTGTGTTATGTGAATGAGAGCTTTTACTCGACGAATATTCTTTAAATTAACATTGTGTATGTTAGACTTAACAAGTCATGGATTAATGATTTGTTTTGTTTAACATATGGATTCAATTGATTATTGGAACTATAAATACACTACCACAATCAATTAATTATTGAGATTATAATCCTAGTCGATTTAAGGTTTGTATTAAAGCCTTAACACTTAGGAATTCCAATTAACATCAACTTCTGACATGGGTGTTAATTTAATGCAATATAAAGCAAGGCTCAAGGATATCACAAGCTTAACAACCTAATGGTAAACTCACCCAAATCATTAAATATTGGATAAATAAATTTTAATCAATAAATCATTTCATAATCCCTACAAACAAACCCCCCCCACCCAATCAGAATACAATCTACTAAAAACAATTGACTATTAAAAAGTATCATCGCCTAGGATTTAACCTGAGTGCTGTTATATAAATTATCAGAGCATCAAAACATTGAAAAGTTGATAGGCGAAAATCGTCCACTCTTTCAAATGGAATCATTTCTAGGGTTGGTGCTTTATGTATTCATTAGTTTTTAGGTATTTTAAAAAAACAAAAAAAAATAAAATTGAAAAAAACAGAAACAAAAACCTTCCTTCTCATAAAAATCATAAACAAGAAAAACAAAAGGAAAACCCCATCTTCATTTTTTCCAACATCTATCTGAATTCCCTATAGCCTCCAAAAAAATCCCTCAGATTTTTTGACCCTGAAATTTAGAAAACTCTTTTCCAACTTAGGAAGAACATTAGGGATAATCAAATAAATCACGATCCAGTCCTTGTCCAAACAGTTGAATTATAAATGGAAAATCATAGGGAAAAACACTAAAAGAACTTGCTACCCCTGATATGAATTACCAACCTATTGGTATTAAATATCCAAACATAGAAGCTGATTTGAAACTCAAATTGGGATTGATTAATCTTCTTCCTCATTTTTATGGGCTAGCCGGTGAGGATCCACATCTCCACCTTAAAGAGATATAAGTGGTGTGCTCTACCATGAAGCCTCAAGGGGTTTCTGAGAAACACATCTAAAGATTGATCATTCCTTTTCATTCTAGCTGACACTAATAATTCATGTCTCTAATGCCTACCTCCTAGTTCCATAACCACATGGAATGACATGAAGCGACTCTTCTTAGAGAAATTACTTCCTACATCTTGTATTACTTATATCCAAAAGGAAATAAGTGGTATCTGTCATTTCCCATGTGAATCACTCCATGAATACTGGGAGAGGTTAAAAAAGCATGTTGTAACCTACCCACAACACCAAACCCTTGACTAAAACTTGATCCAATACTTCTATGAGGGATTATCGGCTATGGAGATAACACTCATTGATGTCGCAAGCGGTGGTGCTATTGTTGATAAAACTCCCACAACTGCAAGAGATCTCATATGAAACATTGATGAAAACACATAATAATTCTATACTCGAGCACATGATCAAGTCAAAAAATCCCTTGATAATCAATCAATAGAGTCGAACAAGATGACATAGTGGATGAGTGAACATATAGGTATTGTGCGACAACTAGATGTGGCTACCAAAGCCCCATCCTCATCTTATCCGCAATCAATTTTTCTTAGACCTATCAAAAAATGTAGAATTTGAGACTCACCATATCATCCAATACACAACTATCCACAACTTCAAGATGAAATATCTGATTCATCTGGACCAATGGAGCTCAATGCATCATATGCTCAGTGTAACCCCAACCCTAAAGAATCATGTGAGTTTATTAGAAACATGAACCAATCCCATTCTGAGCCCTTCTCTGCTACATATAACCCTAACTTGAGATATGGGATTCCCATTTCCCATCCTTTTAAATACCCTCATCAAAACCCAAACCAGTTCCCATATGGTCAAGGTGTTGGTAACTTCCAATAACCTTACTCTTTTGTTCCTCATCCTCAATGGATCAATCATCCTCTTCCTCCTCCAGGCTTTCACTATTCTAGTGAGCCTTCCAAATTCCCAAACCAATACAATTGTTTTCCCAAGAACCAAAATAAAAGGAAATCCCAATCCAGGACAAGCCTCTTATTCCAAGCAACAATGGGAAAGTGCAATTGAATATCTTACCTTATTGACCCTTTCTAGACTTAAAAATATTGAAACCCAAATTGGTCAACTTGCATCCAACCTATGCCAGCAACAAAAATCCAATTCTTCCCAACTTCCAGCTCAACCATTACCTAACCCCAAGGGTAATGTAAGTGTAATTTTACATAGATAGGTAATGAAAATTTCTATGCCTCAAGATAATTCCTCCAACCGTCCTTTGAATGATGACCAAAAAATGAAATGAAAAATAAATATGAAAAGGAACCTAAAAAAAATCCATCACCTCATTCAATTCCACTAAAGAACCCAATTACATTTACTCAAGCTATTTCTAATCCAAATAAGTCCTTCGAACCCGATCCTGAAATGCTCGACATGATTTGACGTGTTGAAGTGAACATTCCCCTATTAGATGCCATTAAACATATTCCAAAGTATGATATGTTTCTCAAGGAGTTGTGTACCTATAAGAGTCAACATATGACCTTTGAAAATGTTTAAACCCATGAGTTCATACTCATTAAGTGAAACAATACTGGGACCTTTACAGTTCCATGCCAAATAAGAAGTTCAAAATTCGATGATGCCCTCATTGACCTAGAAGAATAAATTAATGTCATGCTAAAATTAATCTTTTCCAACCTTGGTCTAGGTCCCTTACATTCAACAAGTGTTGTCATTCAATTGGCCAATTGAACCACTGCTAGTCCTGATGGTATAAGAGAGGATGTCCTTGTTTGTTTGAATGATCTTATCTTCCCTACTGATTTCTATTTTCTTTACATGGAAGGAGAGATGAAATCTTCTTGATCTCTCTTAATTATAGTAAGACCATTCCTAATGACAGTGAGAACCAAGATTGATGTCCACTAATGAATCGTATCCATGGAATTTGGTGACCAACTGGTCAAGTTAAAAATTTTTCAAGCCTTTCTATACCCATTTGAGGATCACTCTACATTCTAAATCCATGCTTCTGAGGACACTTATAAGAGTCAATTGAACCCTAATCCATCATGTTCGTCACATTCAAATGATAAAGAATCTTGTGAAATCTGCACCATGATTAACCAAGTCATAAATTGTGAAGTTGATGTGGACCTCTCATTTATAGACTCCATCAATATAGAGGAACTTGAAAACTCTCTTGAATCCCACATCAGCTCCGATATCTACTGCTACACCTTGGATAGTATTAAGGAAAATGAATCTGAAGCAACTGAAGTCCCTTCCTCTATTCCTGAGTTGTCTAACCCATAAATTAATGATGAGACTGATCTGAAACGACTTCTTGGACACCTAAAATATGCATTCCTTTTCCATGATCACTCATATCATGTCATTATTTCTACTTCACTTACTGAAACTGAGGAGTCCAAACTTGTTCAAGTGTTAGAGGAAAAAAAATCCTTAGGGAGGACCTTAGATGACACACCAGGAATCAACCCTACTCTTTTAATGCATCACATCCATCTTGAGGAATTATTCAAACCAATTAGATAACCACAAAGAAGACTCAATCCAGTCATCCTTGAGTTAGTTTAGGAAGAGATCACCAAGCTTCTTGAAGATGGTATAATCTACCCAGTTTCTGATAGTGAATGTGTTAAACCAATTCATGTTGTACCTAAGAAGGGTGGGATAACTATTGTCACAAATTAACATGGCAAGGTATTCACAAATCGAGTGAAGAACAAATGGCGTCTGTGCATCAACTATAGGAAATTTAATGTTGAAACACGAAAATATCACTACCCTATTCCATTCCTTGGTCAAATTCTAGAACGACTTGTAGGAAAGTCACGCTATTGATTTCTTGATGGATACACTGGCTACTTCCAAATTCCAATCGCACATCAGGACCCAGAAAAGACTTCTTTCATCTAACCCATTGGAACATATGCATATAAGAGAATGCCCTTAGGCTTTTTCAATACTCCTAAAACATTTCAAAGGTGTATAATGATATATTTGTGGAATTCATTGAACACTACATGGAAGTCTTAATGGATGACTTTACCATTTATGGTGAGTAATTTTAATCTTGCTTAAATTCACTCTCTATAGTCCTTCAAAATTGTTTCATGTGTAACCTTGTGTTAAATTTTTAAAAATGTCACTTAACGGTTAAAAATTGGATTGTTCTATGGCACATAGTTTCAAAAGATGGTATTAAAGCCGATCTTGCCAAAATTAAAGTGATCCAGTCACATTCTCAAAAAACTCTTATTCAAGACATCCGTTCATTCCTCAGTCATGCTGGTTTTAATCGGTGATTCATCCATAAATTCAGTAGGATTTCCCTCCCACACACTCGGATGCTCCAAAATAATGCCACTTTCCATTTTGATAAGGTTTTCAAGAGAGTTTTTGTTGAACTCAAACATTCTGTTACATCTGCCACAATAATTCAACCCACAGATTGGTCCTTACCCTTTGAGTTGATGTGTGATGCTTCTGAAAGAGCAGTTGGGGTTGTTCTTGGTCAAAGAAGACAAAACATTCCTCATGAAATCTATTATTCCTCAAAAACTTTGGATGAAACTCAACATCACTACACTATGAATAAAATGGGACTTTTAGCAGTGGTTTTTGCCTTAGATAAATTCCGGCCCTATCTCTTAGGTAACAAAATTATCATATTCACAGACCATTCTTCTTTAATGTTATTACTCAATAAATGTGATTCCAAACTGAGGCTAATAATATGGATACTAATTCTCCTAGAGTTTGAACATGAACTCAAAGATAAACCTGGAAAAGAATACCTTGGGGCTGATCACTTGAGTAGAATATCTATTTCTTTTCATTCTAAAATCATTGATCCTGAATTCCCCACTGAGGACCTATAATATATCAATCCAAAGTTACCATGGTATTTTAAATTGTAAATTTCCTGGTTTCTAGTGTTTTTCATGAAAATTATTCAAAATAACAAAAAAATGAAGTTGAAAAGCGATTCAAACACTATTTTTGGGAAGAAAATAAACTTTGAAAAATTGGGGCAGACATGGTAATTAGAAGATGTGTTGATGAAGATGAATATTCCTCTATCTTATAATTCTTGTCACCCACTTTTCAGAGGTGGCTTCATTGGACCACAAAGGACATCCCAAAAGGTCCAGGATTCTGGATTCTTCTAGCCTTCACTCTTCAAGGACTCACATCAGTTATGTTAATTAGGTCCTACTTGAAATTTTTTTGGAACAATTTCAAAGTGAAATGAAATTACCCAAAACCCCTTAATTTTGTGTGAGATCTCCAATGATTGGGGCATCGATTTCATGGGACCATTTCCTCCTTCCAATGGATTCTCATATATCCTTCATGCAGTTGATTATGTTTCTAGGTGGGTTGAGGCTAAACCCACTAGAAATAATTATTCACATATTGTTAGTCAGTTCTTAAAGAAACACATCTTCAACCAATTTGGAACACCTCGTGCCTTCATAAGTGACTTAGGAACCCATTTTTGTAATAAAAACATAGAATCTCTTTTGAAAAAGAATGGTGTTGTAAATAAAACATCAACTGAATATAACCCCCAAAAAAATGGAATGGATAAACTTTCTAATAGAGAAGTGAATATAGTACTTGAGAGAATTGTAAAACCCAACAGAAAAGACTAACATGAATGACTTGGTGGAGCACTTTGGGCAAATCAAACTGCCTATAAAGAACCCATTGGGATGTTTCCTTTTAAAAATGTTTTTGGTAAAGCATGTCATCTTCCAGTTGAAATCCAACATTGGTCATTTTGGACTGTGAATACTTGTAATTTTGATTTTGAAAAATCTAGTGAAGAAAGACTATTTCAATTGTATGAATTGGTGGAACTTTGACATGATTCTTATGAGAATTCCAATCCATACAAAGGAAAGTCTAAGGCACTCAATGAAAAACACATCTTGAGAAAGGTATTTCATGTAGGTGAAAAGTTAATTATTTTCAATTCACGATTTTGACTTCACCCAGGTAATCTTAATTCTCGTTGGTAAGGTCCTTTTGTTATTACTAAAGTTTACCCATTTGGTGTAGCGAAATTCCAAGACCCCTCTTCAAAAAGGACATTCACAGTTAATGGACTCTGGTTAAAGAATCACCAAGAGAGGACACACAATCCTTGAATGACGTTAACATCCATCAGTTCCCCAACATCTACAGTTGACCCACCATTGGATGGAGATTGAAACCCATCAAATCCAAACTAGGGAGCACCTCTTTTCCTATAACTCCTCTTCTCTCGATCTCTCTTTATTTTTCTTCCTCCCACATTCTCATTTTTTTTGACGACATTGTTCATCACATTTTTTATTTACTCATTCTATTTTGTATAGGTGTGTCTTTATAAAAAACTAATAAAACCTAGAAAAACATGAAAAAAGAATAATAATTTAAAAACAATATGAAAAGAAAAATCGAGATTAGTCACCTTTAAAATTTAAAAACATTTCCAACCATTTTTCGAAGTAAAAAAGAAATGTTTTCATCACAAAAATTTTATATTTTCATAATGACTTGGGATTAGAAAATTTGTGTCAAGAATAATGAATTTTTAATGATCATTTATTGATTTTGAAAATGATTTTCGCCACCTATGAGGAACAAAATTTTCTTTCATTTCAAGTCTACATATGGACATATTTTCAAAAAGTATGTTTCTTACCCCCATTTGTCAGTATTGAGTTTGTGGACCTTCGAGATGAATTTCCAAATTTGGAGTGCATTAATATGATAGAGGAATTTCTAAACCCTATGAGAATTATAATAGCCAAATAGCCTCCCATTAACCATACATTAATCCTCCTTTTTTAAATTCCCTTCAAGCATATGAATCATGTTTCTTTGATAGCCACGTTACAAGCCCAATACCTTATCCCACCCAATGTCAACATGGATTTTCATTGCATATTTTTTTTTCAAATTTAAGTGTGGGGGGAATGTATTTCATTTTCTTGGTGCCCTTTTATTGATTTTAAATGAGTTATCAAATGCTTGAGGGAAATCATCCATTTTATTCTGGGGGAGAGGTTGTAAATAAGTTAGTTTTGTGGAATGTAATGTATTTTCATTTGTGTAATTTTTTAAATGTTATTGACAACTGTTCAAAAAAAAGAATAGAAATTTTTTTTTGTGTCTTGGGCAGGTCAAAAATCACTCTTCCTCAACCTTTGATATTGTTATAATTTTTAAAATTAGTGTCATGAGGAGATCAATCATGGGTTGGGATATGAGTTTGAGATATTTTTCAAGTTAAACTTTCGAAAAATGAAAAAAGTACACTTAAGTCATTAGGAGATGTTTTGTGTTTTGTAAATATTTTATCTTCTCATACCCTTCAAGTATTCTTCCTCTCGTTTGTCATTCTTCCCATAATCATTCCCTTTTAAATATGTTTTTCCATTTCCTTTCATGTCTTATTCAAAAAAAATGTACATTGATTTTTCCATGTCAGTATTTTACTCCCTCTTTCCTATCTTTTGGATATCATATTCTTATTGACCTATTTCCATAGAAAAATACCTAAAAATATCTCTTGATTTTTTAGAACATTAGAATAGGGATTGGAAGATGAGAGCTCTTTCAAACTATACTATTTTCACTTTTGGTTGGTGAATGAGTGAAAATCCATAAATTAATTTTATCATCTTGAGAGGATTATGTTTTGTGTGCCACCATTTTCCATTTCTAAATTTCAGAATCAAAAAATAATTTTTTTTGAACATTGTTTCTATAACAACTTGTGGTGGAATTAAATATGGATTAGTGAAATTTTTTAAACCTCCCCTGATTGGGGAATTTTGTTTAATATTTCCTGGTGAGTGAAAATGATTTTTTCATGTTTTAATATTTGTTGCACATGGGTACATGAAAAAGAATAAGTTTGTAGAAGTTGATGTTATTAATATTTTCATAAAATTTTATATACTCCATTTACTGATTTTATAGGAAATGTGCATAAAATGTGTGAAATATTAATGTATAAATATTAAATATAATTTCGGAGCACTATTTGAATTCTTCTAGATTCATGTCTGTTTAATGTTTTAATAATAACTATCACCCTACTGATAAAATTGAATGGTTCTTGTTTTTTAGGATTCCTATTTCATTATAAAACATTAAATTATAAGGAATCATGGTCCAATTCTACGATTTTAAGGGTCATATGTTCCACACAAGAAGACCTAAAGAAATTGTGAAAAAAGGACCAACTATGAAGAATGAATTACTGGGCTCAATACAGAATTCCAAATTCCTTTATTCTTCTAAAATGTTCATAGAACAATGTAAGGAGTCTTGGATACAAATTTAAAGGCCCAAATCCAAAGGAAAGGGGCCCAACTGATTCATTTAAACTCAACCCAACATTCTATGAGAAAATTAAAATCATTACAATATTCAAGACATGTCTCATGATCTATTCATCAAATAAAGTTTATATTTTTATGTGTGAAATTGGAAATATAGGCAGCCATCTTTGTTGAATAAATCATTTAGATTTGAAGGCATCTTCTTATTGATAATCCCACTCACATTTTGGCCTTCAAAAAAGTCTGGATTGAAATGGATAGATTAAAATTGTTTAATCAAACGGTCATAAATTTGGCTCCATATGTTAAAATTCATCCAAATATTGAGAGTATTAATAAAACATTATTATATACTACTCTAAAGAATGATATATCTTTATATTCGGCTGTATGAATTATCAAAATGGTGATGCAAGTGGAGGGATGGATTGGTAATGCAAACAGTCCACTTCCTTGGGATATAAATACATCGCCATCCCCACCTTTGAAAGAGATCGCATTTCAAAAGAGAGTAGAACATATTGGAACAACCAAATCCTTTCCAAGGTCTTGGGAGGACCATTCATACTCATGTTTTTACATGATATACCATTCCTTATCTCATTGTTTCCTTTTACTTTTGTGTTCTTCATTATTGTAATCTTTTATGTATTTTATTTGTAATTTTGTTTTAATGAAAGTTTCTTCTTAAGTATCTCTTATTATCATCCATATCATGTAGTTTAATATTAATTTTCTCAAAATAGTTTAAATACGATTTAATCTCCTTCCCTTCTTTTTCTTTCTCATTCAATCTAAAGTTCATTTTTAATTATCATGATCGTTTGTGTGTGTGTTCATCACACCAATATTTTCATGTCCCTTTATTTTTCATAACTTCATAATTTATAATCATAATAATTATAACCATGTTACTAATTATTTCAATTGCTATGTAAATTTCTCATTGGAGAGAATTATAATTTGGGTATGTTAAGCGATTGAGAGCATTTTCTCATTAAATATTCTTTAAATTAACAATGTGTATGTTAGACTTAACATGTAATTGATTAATGGCTAGCTTTGTTTAGAATATGGATTATATTGATTATTGGAACCATAAATAAACTACCAAAATCAAGTACTGGTTGATATTAGAATCTTAGTTAGGTTAAGGCTTGGATTGAAGCCTTAACACTTAAGAATTCCAATCAACGTCAACTTGTGAAATGGGTGTTAATTCATTGCAATATAAATCAAGGATCAAGGATATCACAATCTTAACTACCTAATAATGAACTCACCACAATCTTTATAAATTTGTTAAATCAATATTAATCAATCAATAATTTCATAATCTATGCAAAAAACCCCCCGATTAGAATACAATCAACTAAAAACAATGAACTATTAAAAAGTGGTGTTTCAGAATTATGATATAAGGATATCACTCAGAGTTCTGAACACATATTAGATAGTACATTTTTATGATAATTTAACATGTTTTTGTTTAATTATTTGGTTGATGGTTGTTAAGATCACGATTTCCCTCTTTCCCCTCAAAACGTTTCATAATGTACCATCCCTTGGCAAAACAATCATGTTGTCAATGTTTGGACTTAAAAAATAGATTAATGGATACCAAAGAATACTAATATATTTTGTATGTGTGAGAGAAAAATGATTATTGTGTTTCCAAATCATAAAAACCCATGTTTCCCACTTGAAATTTCAACCCAATTGGTGTTGAAATTAAAATTGGTTCACTTAATTAAACACAAGAAATGAATTCAGTGGAGAAACATGTTTAGATAAAACATTAGTGAAATAATCCTCACACAAATTATACAAAACCAGTAGAGTATCAAGTTTCGGAACTCCCTCCCATGTATGTGTAGCTCCCTCAAAATGATTTTCCACCATTTATCTCACCATCGAGAAGAGGATAAGGCTCGGGTGGAACACTTTCTTCATTGTTGATCCCCCTTTGATGATAGGAACCTCCAGAACTTCTTGGATGATGTGAGGACTCCGTTGGGTTTCCAAAATAACAGAGCATTTCCTCCTGGTTGAACTTACAAATGGGGAGCCCAAGGTTCCATTTTATAGGAAAATGGGAAGGTGGTTTTGAGCACACAGATTTCATAAAACCACTTGTCACATGGGTTTTGACATCCCGATAGCCTTATCTCATTTTGTATAAAATAAAAAAGTTGTATATATAGCTCTTGGATGTCGCCACCGAATGTTTGGCACAATTTGAAAAACTAGAGCATGAGATATGGACAGATCACATCACACCACTTTTGACTTCATGAAGATTTGGTGTGCTGGACAAATCTGGCCGGTTGGGCCACCAGATGGCCGAATGAGTCTTTGGTTCCATCTGAATAAATGTATCCCAATGAATTTGGGACCATACCACAAAATGTCAGCCGATTTGGATGCAGAGTTCAGGATCAGTTTGTGGATGAGTCCACTAGTGTGCATGGATCCTGTGCAGTTTGGCCCATTTTTCATAGACATCATCATGGGTCCTCCAAATCACCTCCTACTCCAATGGAATCATCAAAAAAAGAAACATTTCCCATTTTAATAGTGATAAACACCAAATAAATGATTCAAACATGGAATGAATTTTTTTTATTATTTTTATAATTTTCAATAAAAAACAAGGTTATCACAGTGGTGTAAGGGTGAAAATGAACCAGTGAATCATGGTGTGATCAATAACATTGTATGTAATAGAGGGTTTTGTAGTGATTTTCTAGCTTGGTTGGGAGAGAGAAAGTCTACGCATCACTGCATACCCATGTGGATGGGAATACATCCACATGTAGTTATGAAATATAGTAGAGGCATGGGATTTCAATAACAATGGGGTGAAGCAGACCATGTCAACAATTAGAGAATTAACACTGTTTATCGTCATATGGCTTAGACTAGGGCCCCTAGATTATGGTTATTGGGCTAGAACCTATTGTTGAAATTTTGTGGTCATAATGATTTGAAAGCTGATGGAGGTCTTAAAGGATACTTTTATAGTAAAAAGTGTTAAAATCAGATGTAATTGGGTCCATGGAGGCCATGTTCCACATGAAGAGATCCTAAGGTTGGTTTCACATAGTTTTAGGTCATACTATCTAAACCATGGAAAAAAATTATGGTCATGTTGTTTGGACTATGGGGATGTATTCTCCAATGGTATATGTGTGGGAGGAAAGTGGTAAACTATGACCTGAAAAAAATTGGGATGCTATTTCACCACACAAGAACATAAAGGAAAATGAAACATAGTATTAAGTCATAATTCATGGACCAAGAGGCAAACATTTTAACATCATGATGCTTGGATTGGGTGTCATTGGTCTTCAGGGTATCTATGTGGAACAAGAAAGGTAAAACCCAACATTAAGAGAGACATGATGGTCTGTGTACCAAAATAATACATTTAGAAGAACTTAACATAGTTTAAGTTCAAAATTTTTTGGAACGTAAATGGGATGATGTGGCTGAAGGGTTGATAATATTTTGGTTGGGCTGAAATATGAGGAGTTTTTGAATCGTTAACTATCTCATGATGATGGTAATCAATCCATAAATTATTCTAGAATGAGGTGTCGTAGAATACCAACACTAGATGGAGAAATCCGCTCTGGAGGGGGAATTGAGTATCCCATTTTTTTCATGGGGAATCCCATATTTACGTAATGGGGTAATATTTTTTAATATTATCATACTTATTATATGAGGAATAATATTCTAGGATGGGGTAATCATCATCTCTTTTTTTAAGAGGCATCTTGATTCTGGATGGGGTAATTCTGTAGTTTAACATCATATGCTTAGGATTTTAGGATTAGTAGTTTAATTTTTTACATCATAGACTCTAGGGATTTCAAATAGTTTAAGGTCATAATTATTAGACTATGTGTATCTTAGTTATTGGTCAATGGGTTCTGACCAAGAAGAGGTATTACTTAAATTAGATATGCATAGTTTAGTGGAGTAACATACCTGAAGTGAATGGGGTCAATAAACCACCACACAAAAAATCCTAGAGAAATATAGATCATATTTTTCCTTCATGGTTCTTGGACATAGGTCACATTGAAGTTTAACTTTGTGCAGTCTAGACCAAGGCTCTTAGATTAAGGTCATATAGTTTGTTCTAAGAGAGTATCTCAAATGGAGATGGGTGGTGTGTAAGAGTGAAAAACCAAACATGATGGGGGCTATGTAGGACCAATGTACTACACAAAATTCCTAATGAGGCTCAAAGATTATTTAAATTCATGATTCTTGGACTATATCTCCTAGTTTATGGTCATAGAGTTGAAACCCCCAGGGCTCCCTTTACGTGTTGTATTGCATAAAGAATGTGGTGTTAGTAGGAGGTGTGGTATACTCTACATCCATGGTGATAAAATATTATATGCATTTGCAATAGACCTTTTAAATATTACAAGGTCATTCTCACTTGATCTACAACAATATTAGCCTCTTATCGGGTATCATTGTTTTTCTGAGAGCCAACACCTTGTCACCCTAAAAAAAGGAGAAAAGGTAAACCTTCTTACTGAACACTCTTGCTATCCTATTTCAGTGAATCTATAGATTATGTATGTCCTAGAGCCTATTTTAATCGAGGGATTCCACCTTAGCTAGATAGAATTCTAAAACACTTTCAATCATATTCAGGTTGAAGACAGTTTTTCGGAGTGATTAAAAATGAATCTAAAGTGACAAGACTGCCTTTGTTCCATACACCAAGGAATAAGGTGTCACATCAGTGGAATTGTGATTTTTCATTAGATAATACTATTGGATGTTGGGGACTTTATCTAGACATCTCTCCTTGTTCTGAACCACCACATTCTATAGAATTTTTAAGAGGGTCTTGTTAAACACCTAGATATGTCCATTTTCCTATGTGTGGTAGCGGGAAGTATGGTTGGACCAGATGATCTACATGGAATAAAAATTATTCCTCTCATTTTCTCGGATGTTGGTACCTTTTTTAGTTAGATTTTATTGCTGAAATCCAAATCAAGGAATGATGTGTGAGCTCATGAATTCGATCATGGTTTGTTCCTTGAATTCCCTGAGAAGAATTACTTCTTCCCACTTAGAGAACAATTCTGTCACAGTCATAATGAACATGAACATGTGATATGTCACTGGTGGATATGGGACCACAACATCGATTCCCCATAATTTAAAGGTACAAGAATACATGGTGGTGTTGATAGGATAAAATGGTCGATTGATGAAGTTTCCAAGGATCTGACTAGCATGAGACCTCTTGGATAGGTCGATGCAATGATAGAAAATAGTAGGATAGTAGAATCCCATCCTTTAAATCTAGTGGGAGAACATAAATAATTATTTATGTGATCATTAGGAACCAAAATGGATTTCCCAAATAACCTATGGAGTCTCTTCTTCTTGGATGCATCATAGTTGAATTTCATCAAACCCATATATATATAGTCTTCTTAATGTTGGACCCACTCTAGAAGGTAAACCATGTCATACGCTCAAGGATTCGTTGAAGCTCAGCATGATCAAGTCAGATAATTATATTCTAGATAAAAACAATGAAATGAGTTTTCTATTCAGTCATTTCACCAACTGTTTGGGAACTCGAGAAATCCTATTGTGGAAGTGTCTCAACAAGCGGGTTTACAAGTTGCTTTTCATTATCCTCTAATACAACCAGAGAGATGACTCTATGATAAACCACATGAATGAATAGGTCATCCTAGATAGTCTTTGTGAGGGATTTAGCTATTCTGGTCAGGGAATCAAATTGATCATTCTATGACTAGGGGAAATTATTTAATTCCAGAAGGACAAGAAATTGGTACATCAGCTGATGGGAACATTCTATCATGAGCATTAGATCTATATTTATGATGATATAATCAAAATTATTGTTTTATTAATAATAAAATGTCACCCATAATTTATAAATGGTGGATTGAAATCTAAATATAAAGGTCAAGACTTGTAATAAGAGCTTGATACTTTCCCTTATTATTGGTGCATCCTTCAGACAAAAAAATGTGTAGGAAAATTTTTAATGTGATGGACTGATGAAGATGATCCCTATTCCTACTCTGTAGATCTTGGGATTATGGAGATTCATACTTGTCAGTATCCTATAGGTAGCATCGCATTACTTTTTTGAATAGTGAATAACCGAATCCACTGAGAGGATATCCTCATCTGGGAAATCAATATCCAAGGGAATCTCTTCAAGGAATTTATTGGCTAGTAGAAAAAAATACCCATTATTATCCTTTAATTTTATTTTTTGGGAAAAAACTAATGTTATGGAGCTTTCATTTTTTGTCTAGAATGAGTAATCTCTTCCCAATGGGATTTTATATGGTCTTTAGGTTATAGACCTTGAGACTGAGAGAGTGTAAACTATTTTCTCTACCCTTATTATTCTTATAGGTGTGGTTGGTGTCGAGATACCATTCAAGGGTGGTCACAGAGAGTACTAGAGTCTTTCTCAGCATTGGGTGGCATCAGAACTGAGTTTCTTGGAGATACTACTTGATTTCATCAAACACAGCCTAACATTCATCATCCCACTCATAGGAAATGCCTTTATTAATAATCCTTCAAAAGTTCTTACAGGTTTTCTCCAAATTCATGTTGAATTGAAGTATATAGGATATGAGATCATATAGGTCTCCAAAATATCGATGGTTTCTCATGGAGGTGTCTAGCAGTTGGATTTAATCTTCTCCGGTTCGATCTTGATGCATCTGTATCTGAAGAAGAAGATAAGTAAATTCTCAGAGGTAACCCCGAATAAAACATTCACAGTGTTCATAATTAAATAATAGGATAATATTAAGCCAAAAAATTCATCAGGATCACTGATATGTTCCATACAATGGTGGGATTTGATATCCAAGTCATTTATATAGCATTCCACCAACATCATAAGAATATATTTGATGATTTCATGCATGTCCCACTAGTATGTAGCTCCAATATTCTTCTAGTCTAAGGGAATAAACTAATATGAAAAGGTGTATTACAGTGCCTTGAATAAGATATAATCTTCATCCCCATAAGCCAACAATATTTGGTTGTACCTGGAGTATCAATATCAAATTGAGAGGTCCCATAACATGGCTATAGAATCGATCAATTTTTTTTACTGTTATTAAAAAATTATCATTTGGAAAATGGTTGTTGAGATAATAGATGTTGATAAAAACTCTAATCTAACTATTACTCTTCCTGACATGGATGATGTTAAATGGAAATCTAGGGTTCCGGACATCGCTGATGAAGTAGGATTTGATAATCTTATCAACCTATGCCTCAAAATTGGACAGTGAGAGGTGTTAATCATTCAAGAAGGAAACTTAATCCCATTATGGATCACTGGGAAACCAATATGGTGGATGAATACAGTATTCTATAGTCCTTACATTTTTTTGTAGATACAAGAGAAAAAAATGTACTCTTTCTCAAGGAAATCCATATACTAAACCTACTCTTATGGAGGCATAACTACCAAAATCACTGTCATCCTCAGGTCTTCTACATTGAAAAGGTTCACCGGAACTTTCTCATCAATGGCCATGGATAAATCCTTTTCAAATTTAGGAGGATAATATTATTAATTTTTCATCTCATATGAGGTAAGACAATTGTTTGTAGTCTCATCTAGTCCAGCTAACTTAGGAGGGGCATTGGTTCATAGTTGAGCTAATATAGAACCCTCACTTGGGGGGGGGGGGTGCTTCTCTACTAAAACAATAAAGATATAATCAATCAATCCAATACCATATATCCTCTAATGGATAGGTCCATGCATGATTTCAAATAAGCAGTGGTGGTTTATCTTCAAGTGATTCAAAAAACATTGTGAATGATGCTGGAATTCCATAAAATTGTTGCCATATGGATAACTTCTCATTACTTCCTTGGTGTAGGGTATTTTTTATCACTAGAGCATATAATTTGTAATATTATGAGGTAATATTTGAAAATTACTTCTTTTAAGGGTTTTTGAAACCCTTATTTTAAGTGGAAATGAAGAAACCTCTTAGGTACGATGTTTTGGGCTCTAACAGATAAATCGAAAGAACGAAAGTTCCATCCATGTCTGTCAAAGGATTGCTTGAAGTTATTATAATATAATTTGTGTGCTCAAACATGTAGGTTTGAAAATGCTTCAAATATTTCATGAAGTAGTTAGCATACATGTTTAGGGGTTCATAAGAGTATAAGGGTGACACAAAACCATAGAGTGCGTCTATTGAATCGATGAGGTAGTAATTGAGGCACCAGTGATATGAGGAGGAGACAGCTTCATGATGATCAATCCATGGCCTACCCAATAGTACATTGATGGAGGTAAATTGTGAGACTATAAAAAATTTAGTGATTTTTCTCATTCCAACAAATAGAATCTTCATTAAAACTATGCTCCATATCTTATTGTCTGTTATATTGTAAAACTGAATAATCCGAATGGAGTCATATCTTCCTCGTACAGTCCTAGCCAATGGAGTGTTCTAGTTGGGATGAGATTAATCCTAGAACCTGTGTCCAGCAAGCTGTAGTGGATCTATATTTCATTAAATTGTAATGTGGTGTAAAATGTTTGTATATCCCCCAACGCAAGGTCTCCCACATCTTCCCAAAATAAGAAGATAGTGCATTGATATTACTCTCACTCTACCTCCCAAACATAGTTAGTCAATGTGGTGGATACCAATGTTTCAAATTTAATAGGGATTTTCAATTATTTTGAAAGGGCGTCACACATTTCAATTTCAAAAATAAGAGGTCCTCAATAAGTAATTATATTGAATGAATTCATATTTGGCGAATCAAGACATCATTATTCCATGCCATAGGTATGTCCTTTCCATAAAATATTCTCTTCTTGTTTGGGGAGATGACAAATGCTGGTTGATGCACCCGTAGATGATCCACTGGCTGAACATTTCATGAAATAATTTAATATTTACTAGATGGCCTACTCTGAGCAACTATTGGCTAATTGTCAGTCAAATGAGGCCCCGATCTGGCAGGATGCTGCTGATAATGATGAAAACTCAGGTGAGAAACTCTATCAACTAACAATATTATCATATGTAGATGTGTACCCAACTAATTGGGCTAAGGGGTACAATTCTTATTGAGATCTACAACCTATTGTCTAGTCCTGGTGGAATGAATGGCTTACTTCAGTGCATTGGACTGGGAATGCTAGTGATTCTCATGTCATCTAACTATTCTTCAATGACATTGGTAATATGAACCAGGTGGTTTACCTAGTATTCCCCATTATCAGTTAAATTGAATTGGTTGACCAGTTCAATAGTATTCAATAATGCGTACTCTAGATTTTCATTAGAGGCATCTTCCAGTTCTTGGTGTACCCAGGATGTGATTCCCAACTAAGGATTTGTGAAATCACAAAGGGTGTGAGATGGATTTGGAGTTATAATGGGAGTCTGAATTTCCCATTTCCATCGATAAATAATCTTATGATACATGGAATTATGTGATGTAGATGTAGAAGAAGAAGTTGGAGGTGTCAAGGTGACCGTAGGAGGCACTAATCATCCTTGACGGGCACATAAGACTCTATGGGCTCGAGCGACTACTCTGTGAGAAAAACCGTCATCATACGTCTGATTCCCATGTATATAATTCTTCATCCATTAACCCAAACCATCACTATCATTTTTGGCCTTGATGTAGATATGTGTCACCTGCATTGGGATGTCTCCCAACCTGACCAAATCATGATCTAGTTGGTCATAGTTTAAATTCATGAACACGTATAATTTATTGACGGTTTTTATAAGGATCCTTTGGTAATGTAAAGGATTAGGGTGATATCTTTGTCTAACATCCTAGGTCCTCCTACACTATGAAATGTTTATAATTATATTCTACAAGGAATAAAAGAAATATATAGGGACCTATCAATCATTGAATTAATTGGATTAGATCCTTATGTCTGGAAAGGTAAATGTAACGACCCAATGTTTTATAAATGGAAATTACTCTCGTATAAATATGTCATAAAATCACATGAAAACACAACATAATGATCTACTATGTTCAAATGACCTTTAAACATATGTTTTTCAATTCTGCATTTGAAATTTCAAAAATCTGACATACACAGTTGTGATCAGTAAGTTATTTAGAGTCCAATAAGAAAAACAAATTTTGTGTAAATAGTAACATACCATTATGAATAGTAACATACAAATATGAATAGTGATAAACCCTAATGAATAGTAACCTTACCTATGATAATATATAGATAATATTCAAGTTGAATGTACGATATACCTATACTTTAGAATAAGTAAATGAATGTTTTAAAACTAGTTTTTGATAATAAATTTTGGTTTTAATTAAATAATAAAACAATCATATTTATAAAATTATTTTTGAAAAATGGACTTCATTTTTTGATTCTACACATCAATAAATGGTTAGGGTAAATTTTTGGGATTTTTCTGAAATACTTGATTTTTTTATGAATAGTAAAATCCGATAATTCACAAGAAGTGCTAAATAATGGATTAATTGAGTCCTTGATGATCTTATGATGTAAGCGTAATTGGTTAAATGTCACATACATTTATTACTGTTTTTGGTAATGGAATACTTACTATTCCTTGTCTTTTGAAGAAATAATAAACTAATGATTAAAAAATTATGAAAACCCTCCTCCATTCCACTATAAATACCACCCATTCTTACCTCTTCTCTTCACTCCTCTCTTGCCTTGGGACGTGCCAATATTCTACCAAAATATATACCCAAGATCCTCCCCCACGTCCAAAATCCCTTATCCTCTTCAAAATACCAAAACCATTCCTTTTAAGGGGTTCTTAATGGAGGGAGTTTCAAGAGGTAAATTCCTCTTTCCAATTCCTTCTTTTCATTTATGTTCTTTTCTTTTTGTTTCTTTCCTCACCTACCTTCACCCAAATTGTACGATAACTCCAGTAACATACATGTACTGGAATTTTTTTATGCTAATGGGATATTTCATTATCTTCTCTCCTTTCCTCGACTTTTATTGGAAAGGAATGAAAGCATCGTTTGAGGTGTTCTAATTTAGCACATTCAAGGACAACGATTTATCAATTTCTATTATCATATTTAAATCCGGTCATCATTCCATTTTTGTTATGGTTGAACCCGATTATATATATGTAACATATCCTATTTTTATTCTCTATTATTTTTTTACAAATGGTATTAAGTTATAAATCAAAATATGTTCTTTGTAATCAAACTCACCAATTAACAAAAACGATTGTCACTTTGGTTTTATATAATAGTTCGAATTCACTCTAAGTAACCAAATTAAATTTAAAACCATGTAATATCATGGACGTTCACTAATATAATATAACTTCAATTCTGGACTACCAATGACATCTTACATGTTTATCCAATCGTAAATATAAGTGAACCATTCATTAAATTCAAGTAAACAAACGAGCCCGAACAATGAAATTGACCCTCATAACCAATCAAAATGGTTATGAATGAACATAAAAATATTATACGAAACCAATGAAATATATAAGGTGTTCTGGAATTAATAATTAATAAACCTAATTTTTTTATTCAGGTATTTAATAACAATTGGAGAACACCAATGGATTTATGGTAAGGGATCCTCTCCTTTTCACTCTTAATCAAGATTGTTCTCTATGCTACGCCTGTTTTGTGTAATACCATGAGATGGGGTATGTTTTCACACCTCCCCCATACTGACCTAATGTTTTATAAGTAATGATAAACCCATTATCTATCTCATCAAGCCATCTTAGTTAAACCTGATACTGTACTGATAAATTGTAATGGATTCTACCAGAACTTCCTTTATTCCTTCGTGTTGCTCTATATTTCTTTTTACCAAAATGTAGTAGTCCATTATTTTTATTTAAAACTTATAAATTCTGTTTATATTCTCCAAAATCATGTTCCAAGATCCATCTCTCAATCTATTTTAGGGATATACATGCTTTTAAGTGAATTCCTCCTCGATACTTCCCAATATGCACACTCAATTTAAAGGATCTTCTTAAATTTTTACCCAATTTCAAGTGCACACTATCCTATATTTTAAGAAACCATTGTATTTATAAAATCATTATTTTTAGTATGAAAACATTCTTGTTTCAATTATGGTTTTATATTAATGAATGTCCTCTTTACTATTTTAGAAGCTCTATAGTATTATCCATAAAACCACACAAAAATATTTTAATGCTAATGTTTCTCAAATACATTTCTTATATGTTGTCACTTATATTTTTCACCACCTACCATTTTATATTCCTATATTACCTTATTAATGTCCATTTATGTTATAATCCCTTTTTTGGGACACTTTCATGATATACTCATTGGTTATGCCTTATGATTGTGGTACCCAAATCTTTCCATGGGTATCCTTATGTTTTTGAATGATTGATTATGTATGATTATTTATGTGGAAAGAATATTTATGTAGAAATAATATTTATGTGGCAAGAATATTTATGTGGAAAGAATATTAATGAAAATGTTGAGATGGGTGCTCCCAGATAGCACTCTAATGCATTGGGTAATGTTATATTTCATGAAATGCGATATGAAACGAGATTGTCGGTTAGCCATGACCCATACTAAAATGGGAAACAGGATTGGTTGTTATCCTTGAACCGTACTAAAGAAATCTTTTAAGATTATGAAAAATTTATATGATTCCATGTTTATATTATCCCATGCTTATATGATATGATTTCATATGTTCCATGCTTGGTTATCATTATGTCATGCCTCTTAAATCATGTGATTGAGATGTATCCTTATGTTCAATCCTTTACTAGGATTTTTAGATCACCCTTTGGTTCATGTGTTCCCCGGGGTACCCAATAGAGATGTTAGGGCTCAATGTATGTTAGGAGCTCATTATGGAGATTAAATAAAGAAGTGGTTTTTTGCCGCATGTTTTATGTTTTTTACCTAGTCTTCCAAGACACTAGACTTAAGGATCCTTTCCTTATACTCTAATATATAATTATGATTAAAATCATGAAATGTAGTATGGAAATTGCTATGGGTCACTATAGTTGGTATTAGAGGATGGTCTAGATGTTTTTGGAGAGTAGGAATAGAGCACCTCAGTTAGAACCTTAAGGATGAGACTAAGTATACAAAAATAGTCCTAAATTTTGGTGAGTATTGAGTAAGTGGGTTATCATGAAAATACATCCTTGTATGGATATGAGCAGGTAGAGGCGGCTCCGGCACAGATGTACCTATGATTGAAAACTCCGACAAGGAGTTTCAGGCATGACCCGGGGTATCCTAGTTCATGACAACGGGCCTTGCTGCACTCTTGGTTACGACACTCCAGGGGGATATGATTTGGTAGATTCATGAGTTTATTACAAACCATTATTAATGAAAACAATTCCCAAAAGAATATAATTTATGAAATTGATCGAGGATAATCTAGTTTTAAAATTAAGGAATCACAAGTTAAGATGTACTTCTTCTTTATAAGTTTATCCTTTCATGTTCAATGTTTTCTTTTTATGCTCAATAGTTAAGTATTAAATAACTCTAATTATAAGTTCTTTTTCTTAGTTAATGGAGGGAAATAGAAGAACACATTCCAACAACCAATGTGACAGGAAATGTGAAGATTTCCCTAATTATTTCCCTGATATGATAGTAGTGGGTGCTCAAAACTTCATGAAAATACTTGCTAAGGTGCCTCGAGTTATGAATAATAACTTGAATCATGTGGAATGCACTCCTCCTCTATGGAAAAAGAATGTTTCCGTAAAACCATCATGTGGAAAATGCCTCCCATTTTTAGTAGATCTTTTAATCCCCTCCTCACAGAACAATGGATTAACTCCATTGAAAATATATTCTCTTTCTTCCAGTGCTCGAAAGAAGAGAAGGTTGTATTGGCAGTCTATCATTTTGATGGAGAAGCTGATCAGTGGTGGACACTGATCAAGAATACAAAGTCCCAAGAGGAAATTGATTCCATGGATTGGGAGGAATTTAAGAGGATGTTTTTCAACAATTATTTTCCTCAAACCCCCCATCTCAAGATGAAAAGAGAGTTCCCCAGACTCATGCATAAGGAAGATGAGTCCATCGAGGAGTTTGAAGCAAACCTTAAAAGGCTTTCACGGTACGCCTCTGGCTTTGTCACGAACACTGAAAGAAAGGTGGATCGCTTCTTTAGTAGACTAAAGCCTAGTCTATGAAAAGAATTGGGGATTTGAGACATTGATAGTTATGAGGATATTTTTCATTATGCACTCAAGGATGAAATGCAGATTGGAGACTCTCAGTGGTCTCATGGGCCCAATGACAAAAAGTGGAAAATGGAGAACAACATGGGTTGTTCATCAATCCAATCACGTGATAGAAAGAAGCCCGAATTTTCCCCTTGAAATTTTTTTGGGAAGAAGCATCTTCATAACTGTCTGAAGGGAATCCATAATTACTTCAAATGTGGAAAGTTTGGTCATCTGGCCAACAACTGCCAATGTGATTTAAAAAATACAACTAATATTGAAGAAGAAAGGAAGGTTCAGATCAACACTCAGCCATCAGTGCAGTGTTACAACTATTAATAGAAAGGGAATTATGAGAACAATTTCCCTAAGCCGATGTTTGTCGGAGACAATCAATAAAAGCCTCCAAGGAAACAAGGAAGGGCTTATGCTATCACTACTGTTGAGGTGCACTACAAGAAAACTACCATTTAGCGGCGGTTTTTTCACGGCGGTTTTAAAAACCGCCGCGAAAAAACCGCCGCAAAATGCCATAATATTGTTTATTTTGTTTATTTTTTGTTTTATTTTATTTTTTTTTTATTAAAAAAAATTTCGAAGATTAGCAGCGGTTTTCTAAAAAACCGCCGTGAAATAGCGGCGGTTTCGGTAAAACCGCCGCGAAATGAAATCAAAAAAACATGAGAAACCCCGAAATCACTAAAATGACCATAACTTTTGATCCAGGCATCCGATGGAGTGCCATGACCAATAAAATCGAATATCATGAAGAGATATAGAGGCACATATAATCAAAACAATGAGACGGTCTAAGGTCCAGAAGATAATAGAGTTATAAGAAAGTTGAAAAAAGTTATCCAACTTCAAACGGCCATAACTTTCGCTCCGGGTGTCCGTTTGTGCTCTACCACATATCAAATTGAAGCCAGCAAAGGGTGCTACACACCAAATCTACAAAAGTAAGATTATGTCATGTTTTTTTTGACCCCAAAACCCCTCCGAAGGCCACCGAAACCCCGTTTCCGTCACCGGTGTCTCGTTGAACTTGTCTGCAAACGGACCTAACTTTCAATCCACGTGTCAGTTCGGACAACTCCACCTGCCTGATCATAGCTCATTTCACGAGCTTCAGTATGACTGGTCGTGGCGTCCAAATGCACTCCTTGATCATATATTATGGCCTTTTTAGTGGGTATCAGGTTTGTTATGTTTTTTGATGCCTCGTTTCTAGCACCCGTTCCCCGTCAGCTTTTTTTTAAATGGTCATGACATCTGATCTACCTATCCATTTGGAATCTATAACCTATCATGACGAAGATCGTTTCAGGATCTTTGATTTGACAGTTCTTGAATCTAAAACGGACTCTCGGATCATAAGTTATTTCTGTTAAGGTGAGTCCAATGTTTTTGTCTCTTTATGACCATTTTGACGGGTTTTAACGGTTCCTCCATTTATTACTATTTATTTGGGTTTCCATGACTTGTAATCTTTATCAATGGTTTTTTGTGGGTTATTATGATGATTATGTTGAATTATTAAGGGGTTTCCCAGAGTTTTCATGAGTTTTCATGCGTTCTCATTCTTTCGAAGGCCTCATTCTTCATATGCTTCTCCATCCGTTTTCATGCATTTTCATGATTTTTCATCCCTTACCACGTCTTTTCATACTTTTTCATGTGTTACCATTATTATTTATTATTTATTATGTATTTATTATTTAAATTTACTTATTATTTATTATTTATTATTTATTTTTAATTATTTATTATTACTAATAATAAAATACTATTATTAATAATAATATTTATTACTGGTTATTTATTATTTATTACTTATTATTTATTAATTATTAATTATTATTTATTATTTATATTTATTTATTATTTATATTTATTTATTATTTAGTACTTATTATTTATTATTGATTATTTATAATTTATAATTATTTATTATTTATAATTATCTATTATCTATTATTTATTATTTAAATTTATTTATTACTTATTATTTAATATTTAAATTTATTATTTATATTTATTATTTATTATTAATATTTATTATTTATTATTTATTAGTTATATTTGTATTTATTAATTATTTATAATTATTAATTATTTATATTTAATTATTACATATTATTTATATTTATATTTATATTTATTATTTATTATTTATATTTATTAATTATTTATTAATTATATTTATTTATTATTTATTATTTATTATTTATTATTTATTATTTATTATTTATTATTTATTATTTATTATTTATATTTACTTATTATCTATTAATTATATATTTATTAATTATTAATTATTTATATTTATTTATTATTTATTATTTATTATTTGTATTTATTAATGATTAATGATTAATGATTTATATTTATTTATTTTTTATTTTTTATATTTATTTATTATTTATTATTTATATTTATTTATCATTTATCATTTCTATTTATTTATTTATTATTTATTATTTATTATTTATTATTTATTATTTATTATTTATTATTTATTATTTATTATTTAATATTTAATATTTATATTTATTTATTATTTATTATTTATATTTATATTTATATATTATATATTATTTATATTTATATTTATTTATTATTTATTATTTATTATTTATTATTTATTATTTATTATTTATTATTTATTATTTAATATTTAATATTTATATTTGTTTATTATTTATTATTTATAACTTATTAAATATTATGTATTATGTATTATGTATTATTTATATTTATTAATTATTAATTATTTATATTTATTAATTATTTATATTTATTATTTATTTTGTATTTATTTATTATTTATTATTGATATTTATTTATTATTTATTATGTATTATTTACTATTTATTATTTATTATTTATTATTTATTATTTATTATTTATTATTTATTATTTATTATTTATTATTTATATTTATTTATTATTTATTATTTATTATTTATTATTTATTAGTTATTAGTTATTAGTTATTTATTATTTATATTTATTTATTATTTATTATTTATTAATTATTATTTAGTATCTATTATTTATTATTTATTATTTAATATTAAATAATTATTTTCTATATTTATTTAATATTTATTATTTATATTTATTTATTATTTATTATTTATTATTTTCTACATATTATTTATTATTTATTATTTATTATTTATTATTTATTATTTATTATTTATTATTTATATTTATTAATTATTTAATATTTATATTAATTAATTATTTATATTAATTATTTATATTAATTATTTATTTATTTTTTACTATTTATTATTTACTATTTACTATTTATTATTTATTATTCATATTTATTTATTATTTATTATTTATTATTTATTATTTATTATTTATTTATTATTTATATTTATTTATTATTTATTATTTATTATTTATTATTTATTATCTATTATCTATTATCTATTATCTATTATCTATTATTAATTATTTATTATTTATTATTTATTATTTATTATTTATTATTTATTATTTATTATTTATTAATTATTATTTATATTTATTAATTATTAATATTTATTTATTATTTATTATTATTGAGTTTATATCTATTATTTATGTATAATTTGTTTTTTCAATTAATATATATAAGTATATTAAATTCTGTTTATTAACCACATTACGAGCTTGCTGGAGTGGTAAAGTCTTTGGAAAATATGCAAGAGGTTAGGGGTTCGAATCTCAACAAACGCAGTATTTCTTTATATTGCATGGGCATGTGCATGGGCATTTGCATGGAATGTGCATGCATGGATTAATAATGTAAATAAAGTAATACGAAATAAATAAAATAAATAAAATAAATAAAATAAATACTGAATAAATAAAATAAATACGGAATAAATAAAATAGATATGAAATAAATAAAATAAATACGAAATAAATAAAATAAATCAAATAAATACTAAATAAATAAAATAAATAAAATAAATAAAGTAAATAAAGTAAATAAAATAAATAAAATAAATAAAATAAATAAAATAAATAAATAAATAAATAAATAAATAAATAAAATAAAATAAAAAAATTAAAAAACTGCCGCTAAATCATTTAGAGGCGGTTTTAACAGCCGCGAAACGTTCTGCGGTGGTTTTAAAAACCGCCGCGAATAGTTTCCCGACACACGATTTCACGGTGGTTTTTCAAAACCGTCGCCAATCTATTTTGTGGCGGTTTAAACCACCGGGAAACGAAAAAAAACCGCTGCTAAATCCTGATTTTGCCGTAGTGTCACAAAACCATTGGTAAAGGCCTATCCCAACGGTTCTCAAAACCGTTGGGATATGTACCATTATTTATTATGAATTCTTTTGTCCAATATCATCAAATAATTAAATATATATATTACATGTATATATATATATATCCAAATATATTCACAAAGGTAATTGGAAGATAGTGGTGTAGTCATTGATATATAACCAAGATGTTTCGGGATTGGGCAACTATTGGGTGATTGGGCATGGGGATAGACCTATTCCAACAGTTTGGGGAAAACCATTGGGAAAAACCTCTCCCAACGGTTTGAAAACCGTTGGGTAAGACCTATGCTAACGGTTTTCAAACCGTTGGGATAGGTCTTTCCCAATGGTTTTCCCGAAACTGTTGGGATAGGTCTATCCCCACGCCAAATCACCCAACAGTTGCCCAAACCATTGGTATAGGCTATACCAACGGTTTGAGGACCGATACCAATAGTTCCAAACCGTTTATATAGGTAATTTTTCCACTAGTGTCTTCTAATGTTTTGTTTCTTCTTTGTTTTATGTTGTGAAGATTCAAGTAGGACCATATTTACATCTAGTTTATGAAAAACTATATATCATAGGTTGTTATAGGGGTTTCTTAGGAGATACATCCCGAGCACTCATGACACTTGGTCAGTGCCACCCATTCAGTGATTTGGAGGAAAATAGGAATGAAGTTGATGCTAACGTGGGAGAACAATTAGAGACGACCAGAGATTTTAAATTTCTAGATTCATTCATAGGACAAAAGATCTCTCAAATAATTGAGTCATTTTACATTTTCTAGAGAAATAACAGGAGTCCCAGAAAGAGAGAAGGAGTGAGAGATAGATTTGTAGACGAGTAGCAGGAAGCAGACTCATTATTTTTTGGGGATATTTATTCTCCATTAGTTATCTTTCCCTTCACTATGTTTGTAATTATAATTAACTATCATGAATAAAATAAGGGTTGGGTGTAAAACTTCTTACTTGGAAAAATTTAATTATACTGATTAATAACTTAACTTTTTCATTTCATTCTTTATCAAATTCACAGAATTGGTTAGTGAGATCAATAATGAGAGTAATTAAATTGATTTACACCTTTCTTTTCCCAAATCAAAACTTTTGAAACCATCAGTGAGATCACATCCATTGATTTTTTCATCGACCTCATTTTAAAAACATCAGAAACAATTGGAAAGGTTATTTCTAGTTACTTTTTCACCTAATTCAATTGCAGTTTACTTTTTCATGGAGTGGAAAACTCTAAGATTCATTTTTCAATATTATCATTCTCCCAGAAAGGGAGAATGATTCAACCCATTTTCAATGTTTTTAATTCAATTCAATTTCAATGAAAATAGATAACCTTTCAATATAGTAATTTTAATTTCCTCGAGCATTTATTTTGGTCAAGTTTCTTCATTTTCCTGTTCCTACTACCAATTTTCCATCTCTTTCATTCCATGCTAAAAGATTCTCTATTTCAACATTATCAAATTGTTTTCTTAAAATTTTTAGAAAATTTATAAAAAATAAATTCCCTCCCAATTTTAATAAAACTAGTTATTGTTTTGATATGTTTTAGTCACTCAACTCATTTTAGCCTTCCCTATGGGTTCGACCCTACTATCAACTTTACACAATAGTAAGTATGAAAATATAAATAATCAAACATTCAAAATTTTTAATGACTATTGGGTTAATTTTTTTGGCACATTTGTTGCGGAAGGATTTATGTGACCAATATTTTTCAATATATTTAAAAAAAATTAGTTTCCAAACAATTATAGTTAAAAAAATAATTTTTTTTAAACTGCAATTTTTTTTTAAAAAAAATTAAGCAGTGTAATGAGTTTTTTGTGATCTGTTTCTGCCACCTATGCATAAATTCAAATTTCTTCTTGTTCTGATTGGATGATTGTGTTTTACCTTATTCACTACATTGAATTTTTTTTGGTGCTCACTGTTCCCTACAGTTTCTTTTATAATTTTTTGATATATTTGAAAAAATGGATGAACTTGAAGGATTTAATCCTGTTAATGGCCCCTTTTGTGTTTTGTGTGTGGTTATTATGGATGTATTAACTACCAGTGTTTCTATAATCAACCAAAAAATATTAATCAAATTGAAGAAAATGAATATCACTTTGATCATGGACTTGCTTTTCATGAAACATTTGTCCAATTTTTTTTACTGAAATGGACGCAAAGGTGAATTCTATGTTAAAAAAACCATGAACAGAATATTAAAAATTCTCCAGAACAAGATATGAAACTAAGAAATTTTGAAATCATGATCTAATATTTATAAGAAATGATTAAGGAACAAGAATAAATTGAATTAAATGAAGAATAAATAGATGTATGAGAAATTGACTGATAAACTAATGAGGATTGTGATGTTAAATCTATAAAAGGCAAATACACTCTTTTTAACGAATCTAAATCTGAAAGAGAAGAAAATGTGGAAATAACCAACTCACTAGTTAAAGAAATCAATTAAAATGACCCCATTATGAACACAAATGGATTTTAGATAGAAAATTTCGAAAATGAACTGAAAAAGATTGAAGAGGATTCCCTATTCATTATACGATCCCTAGGTTTTAGAAAACTCATTGTTTTATGAAATTTTAATATTTTATTAATTATGTGGAGGAGAATATGAATAATGATATCTTGAATGTTAAAATTCATTCTCCCAACTTTTCTTAAACATTGAATAATGAATCTGAACTTGAACTTGATTATATTTTGAGAGAGACTAACTAGCACGAAATCACCAGATGGGATAATTTTAAAACTATTAATAATTGCGATCTCTTTAATTTGGAATGTGTGAACCCAAAAATAATTTAATTGAATTATTATGAAATTAATTTCTGTATGATCATTGAATAATGGTTACTTAATGAGCGTTCACTACCATATTCTATGATTAAACATTTTTTTGAAAGTTTGTGTACTGAAATAGAAAAAGTGTTGAGAAACATGGGGAAAATTGATTAAATTTGAAAATAATAGAAACTAAATTTATTTAAGATGAGTTTAAAATTTATCCCCATGAATAGAACATTCTTAAACACTCAACTAATTTTTTTGAGAATGAAATTTTTGATAGTGAACATAAAGTAGAGGTTGAACACAAACATGATGATTGTTGTAGAAATAATTTTTTAGAAGTAGTAGTTGATAATTTATTTTACTGATGAGGAACTTTTAGTATATATTTATAACATTGTAAAAACTAAATATATTAATGTTCAAATAAATCAACCTTCTTTTTGTTCAAAACCTTCTTAAATAGAGTTGGGGTCTAAACATTTATTTGGAACATTGAGTTAATTGGAAGAGGAACCCTTTTTGAGTGTTAATTTAGAAACTGCATTTGTTTCTCTTGAAACCCCTATTTTTTAACAATTATGTAGAAATCATCCCCAATAACCCCTAACCATGAACATTTTCTAAATGGGAGTGAGTTGGAGAACATTTAATTGAATTTAACAACCCTAGAATCACCTATTTCACTTCATTCCCATCATGTAAATTTTAATTTTATAAAATCCGAGCATAATATAGAAATGGAATGAACACCTGCCAAGAGTTATCCTTGTGATTCATTTATTTAGATTAACAGCTTCATTGAAGAGTTTGAGGGAGTTCCTTCCTTTTCACTCAAGTCTAAATGTCTTGCAACTATTATGAAAGTGAGTTCAGGTGATGAATTTAATAGTCCACTTATATAATCATTTGAGCAGTAACCTAATGTTGAAGGGTGTTTATTAGGGATTTTTTAAGTATAATGGAATTAAATTATTCCCTTAGTTTTCTAAAGCACACAAAATTTCATTCTTCTTTTAAAAATGCATGGTCCAAACACATGTGGTTGTTCTTACATAAGAGACTACATCCACCTAGTGACTATGACTAGATTCAAGGGGAGTCCGGTTGGGGGCTTTAAAACTAGATTTTCTTGGGAGGAAACCCATGATTTTACTGCTTCTAATAAAATTGGTTTTTTTTGGATTTTTAGAATTTCAATAAATTCTAGATAAAGACATTAAAATCAGTGCTTCATGGGTGTCAACACATGATTTTTCTTTGTATTTACATTTATTCTTATTATGTTACGAATAAGGTATTGATATACTATCTTTTTTACTCTATGTCTATGCTAGATACAAGTACCTGGTCTTTTTGGTATGAGCATTTAGAAAATTTTGTTGTCGAGGATTAATAGTGGAACAAAATTCCTTTTGTTCTCATGTCACATGGAGCTTTTGGATTGACTCTCATTGGATAAAATTTCATATGGTATGTTTCTTAGTTTTATTTTAGCATCATTTTTTATGATCCTTTTATTTACTATCTTGATGAATTTATTGTAGGAAATTTTTTTGTAGTATGCACTGGATATTTTAAAATTGTTACTTTAATAATTTTAAATTTTCTCACTATGTGAAATAATATGGGGGGTGGGAATACCCACAATTCCAATAGCTTGTTTTCAGTGAATATTATTTTCTGTGCTATTTGTTTATCATATACGTTTTTTCTCTATTATAAGTCTAATTGAAACAAATATGCTTAACATGATACACCAAACTTCATTGAAATCAATTTATTCACATACTATTGTTTTAAAATAAGTGAAAATCCTTATTCTTTAACTTTAAAGAACATACATATGAAATAATTGTAATATAATATGTTTATTATGGAAAACACATATTTTTTATATTCCAATAAAACCCTTAAACATATTTCTAATAAACATTAATGAAAATATATTGTGAAACTTAATAGTTTTTTTGCACCATGGATTTTAACATTTGGGACAAATTTGGGTTTTATGTATAGGGGAAGGGGTTAATTTATGCTGAGCTAATCGGTGAAATAAAGTAATCCCATAAGATTCCTCAACCCTTTCAATTTTTCATATAAAAAATGCTCAAAATTTTCAAAATTATTTTTCAATTTGAGTTTATTTAGTCTTTTTGATGAATTTCAAAATAGTCTTGCTTATGGATAACAACATACTAGTTGTTAAGTGTTTCTTTGAATGTTAATTTTTTGTGGTTGAATGATTGTTGATTGAATTTTATTAGTGATTTTATGAATGTTCTGTTTATAAACTATGTTTGAGAGTGATATATGATTCATTTTTTTGGAGTTTTGGTCGTACATTAGGAAAAAGGATGTTGGAACATCATCTTAAGGGAATGAATTTTTAAAAAGTATTCAGTTTAGTGAGATAATTTAAATGGAATTCATTTAAATATTTTGAAAATTGAGTAAAAAGGGCATATGGGAACCCATGGTGAACCTCTAAGACACTAGGAATAGTGTCAGTGAGTATTCCCTCTCTACAATATTAAATAAGTTCATATGCACGGTGCATAGCACATGTTATATGCCTGAGAAAAATTCAAAAAAAAGTGTGTAGTTTTCACAAATGAGTTCATTAAGGTTAGAGGAATTATGAATTCCAGATAAATAAGAGGACATTTTATTTTTATGAATCCATTTACATTGTATAAATAAGGTGATTCAAAAACATTAAAATAACTTTTTCTTTATGTAACATAGGATAAATTCAAAGTATACGGTGCCTTTTGTTAAGTTTTTATTCCACTTATATTTAAACTTTTATCACTCCAAGATTTAGAAAATAGGTTTGAATTGATGTAAATCAGTAGGCAATTTCATAAATGAGCCATGAGACCCTCAAAAGTAAATGATTAATTAATTCCTTGATCACCTAGTTAGTATTTGATTTAGGAAAGAATTCTTTTGAAACATTCCATTTAAAAATATTTTTTCACAATTTTTGGTCCTCTATTTTTAAACTAATTGACATGCTTCATTTTGTGCTGAATTATAAAAACAGGTTTTAGTTTCTCAAAATTACATAAATAATGGTATTGATTGAGGAAAAACAATGATTATGTGTTTGGGAGTTTTATGTGGCATTCAAATTTACTGATTTCACATATATTTTTATAATGTTCTCAATCACTTATTTAATTAGTTGTGATATTTTTGTTAAATAATGTTAATTTAATAATTATATAATTAAATATATCAAATAATCATTTTTATGAATAATTTTTCAATTTAAATATTTTAATCCTAATAATTTTGTTTCAATTTTTTAGTTTTTTGTCTAGTTACATTTTATATTTTAACTATGCATTATTTAAAAATTTAACGATAATTAGTTTTTAGTAATTAAACAATTTATCATTTTTTATTCTTTTAATTCTTTTTTCATTTATTTGAAGTCAAATATTTATATTTATAATTTAAAAAATTTAATTCTCTAATTAATAACATAAATTATTTATCTGCATTCGTTTTATAATTTTATTTTTCATGGTATTAGTAATTACAAATCATTTTTATTTTTATTTTATTATTATTTAATTTTTTTTTGATTGTATTTCAAAAAATGAGTCACTAGTAGTTCAATGAATCCTCCCTTATGAGTCACCAACAATAGTTCAACATGTCTAACACACCATCATACCCAACGATGTCTTCAGAAACTACCACATATTTCTACCGCCAACATCAATTCCTTCTTCCTCCAGAGTCAGTTACCACAACATTGTCTCATCGGGACACTGAAACATCTACTTTAATCATTAGTACACACCACCATAAGTCTTGAAACCTCCATATTTGATTCTACTACTCCGAGAAACCTTTCTACTTGTTCTTCCACCAGGCTCCATACACACCGTTCCAAATTCGACACACCGCCACTCTCTACCTTCACAATGTTGTCCTCATTAAATGACACATTGTCGCTCAACACATTGCCACTAAAAAACATGAAACACCCATCCTCTAAGCATCATCAACTTAGATCCACCGGTTAACTAAACTGCTTGATGGAGAAATTTACAGTTGCAATGTAGGTGGCTGGTGCACCTACCTCACCAACTAAGGACATCAAGCATGGTTGTTGCACATACAATCTCTATTTTTTCGTAGCAAAGAGAGAATTCCATTGTACGTGGAGTATTTTGTGGGAGTTGTGTCAAACATGACCCCTCCCTCCATGGCTATTGAAGGAGACCTTGGGGTGCTTCCTTCCAGAAGATTAGATAGTCAAGGGAGCTTGTGTATTATTCATTTCAAGTGAGCTGGGAGGGCTCTATGTGTGAGAGGAGAGGTGTACTGAGGGAGTTTTCGTAAATGATTTGTTCATGGTGAAATAGAGGCTGGTTTCTCACTCTAATTTTCTCTCTTAGTGGTCAGAGAACCACAACATGTGGTATCAGAGGTGGTTCCAGAGAAACGACGACGGGTATTGGAAGTTTTCTGGAGACCCAAAAACTCAAGTTGCCTGGAATCGATTTTTGTAGGCATATTCTAAAATCCTATATTGAGACAATTCCAATGGAATAAAAGGCATAAAAAATAGAGATAAAATGAGTTTCCTAGTCCCAATCAAATTTTCGTCATTCTTCGAGTGCTACAGTACCCATTGCCGGAGAAGAATGTACAATTCCGGACCTGGTGAATTTTTCTGCGAGTATCCGGCAGCTGCTATGGCTACCACGTCATCACCAAATCATCGACATGTTATTTCCACATAATTGAATAATCTCAGTCGTTGATACCGTTTTTATCATAACTTGATCAACCGATATCTGATTTCGACGATCCAGGGGTCGATTGCACCATTTTTGACTATTCTAAACGCAAATGTGAGATCCATTTTTCTTGATTCTGCACCAATTTTATCTGAATTGAAATCCAATAGAGGGATAATCCACGGGAGATATAATCATGTTGAATTCTTCAAACTAATCCATTTTGATGTCTTTAATAGAAGATCTCTTTAATGCTAAGGATCTTTTTGAACCTAAAGAGAATGCGGGAGTCAAATCTGATGATACCAAGTAAGTTGAGTGGAAGAAGATGAACAAGAAAACGATCGATCAAATTCACCAATGGATCGATCACAGTGTTTATGACCATTCTTCTCAAGAGACTAGTGCGTACAAACATTGGAAAAAGTTGGAAAATATGTACCAATAAAATACTTCTTGAAACAAGATCTTATTTTTGAAGCGATTAATGAATCATTGACTACATAGTGGAATCTTTATAGTCGAATACACCAACGAGTTCAAAACCCTGGTGAACCAGTTGATGACTGCCAGTAAGAAACTAATTGATAAAGATCAGGCGAATTTATTACTCTTCACACTCCCCAATAGCTGGGATACGCTTATTGTCTCACTCAAAAACTCGACACCTCGAGGAAAAATTACCATGGAGATGGTAAAGGATGCACTGTTTAATGAGGAGTCCTGAAGGAAGGATGTGAGTTATAACCAGACACAGGCTCTCATTCTGGAGAAGCGAGGGAGACAACAAGGAGGAGGCCGTGGGGTGGGAACTACAGTTCTATGCAAGAACAGAGGAAGATCCACAGATGGCGGGAGGCCAACATAGAAATTCCACCATTGTGGCATAGAGGGACACATGAAGAAGAACTGTCGAATGCTGCTACAAGATAATAGTCAACGTAGCAATCAATGAAGAGAAAATGAAGATGAACATTTGACTATCACTGGAGAAGTTGTGCTTTGCTCCAATGATGAAGAATATAGATGCTTTCATACATAAGGCGAAGACACTGAATGGGTGATCGATACTACAATATCGTACCACACCACGCCACATTGTGAGTATTTATTGACTTATCAAGATGGTGAATTTGGTACAATGATGATGGGGAATACTAGTTTGATAGATATTGCTGGCATGATTGATATCCAAATCCAGACAAACATTGGATACCCAATCACCCAGAAGGATTTTTAGCATGTTCAAAGTCTTCGACTCAACCTATTATCAGGTATAACCATTGATCCACTAGTCTATGACATCATATTTCTAAATGGAGCATAGAAGAGGAAAAAGAACCATAATCATTTCCCAAGGACACATATGTGTTATGTTGTTCAAAACTCATGTGAAGATATGCGCAGACAACCTCAAAATGTTGGAAAGAGAGACATCATCGAATATGTGGCATAGGAGCCTCGACCACATGAGTGAAAAAAGGATATCTACTATAATGAAGAAGAAATACATAAATATTGACAATGTTAGATGAATTGATCATTGTAAATAGTGGTTTTATGAGAAGAATCATTGAGACTCATTCAATACTATTTCATCACAGTGATCAGAGTTGCTGGATCTGGTGAACTCAGATGTATGCGGACCTATGGAGGTGGATTCACTGGGAGGTAACAAATATTTTATATCCTTTTTTATGATGCATCTCGAAGGGTGTGTGTGTTCTTCTTGCATATGAAGGACCAAGTATAGGAAAACATTAATATTTTCCATGCCATGGTAGATCGTGAAACTAGAAGGAAGATGGAGTGTATTCGTTAAGACAACGGAGGAGAGTACACATCTATGTAATTTGATGCATATTGCAGGTGTGAGGGCATCTAACATGAGGGGATGTTCCCTCTCACCCCACAACACAATAAAGGTTTAGAAACGTTGAGCATAACCATCATGAAAAATTTCAAAACCATGAATAGTTTGGATAAGCTACTTAAGCCCTTATAGGGAGAAGCTGTTCAGGTTTCTTGCTACCTCATCAACTGATCACCATCAGTCCCACTGAATTTTGAGATTCAATAGAAAATATGGTCTTGTAAACATCCCTATTACTCTCATATAGGAGTATTTGGTTGTTTGGAATTTTCACATGTATCCATGGATCCTAGGAAGAATCTAGATGAGAGATATACTCCATGCATCTTCATCGGCTATGGATATGAGGAGTTCAGATACAAGCTTTGGGACCTGAAGGAGAATAAGGTGATTATAAGCAGAGATGTCATGTTCCATGATAACCAGATGATCAAGGACATTCAAAACCCTAGAATGTTTCAATGGAAATGTTTAGAGGACTCAATTCATGATCCACCACCTATACCGGAACCACTTGTCATTGAAGAGGAGGTCACACAAGATGACTCATCAGTAGTAGAGCAGGAGGGGGTGGAGGAGGATATTGAGAAAGGGGAGACTCAATCCTCTCCACAAGAAGTTGAAAAACCATCACATGAGCTAGGTCATGTTGTGACTCCAAAACCTAACATTTCAGAGGTTCAAAGATATTCACGATGAAATATTCCATCAAAAAATTATTCGGAGTCAGATTACCTATTGATGACCAAAGAGGGGGAGCCGGAAGGATACTAGGAATTAGTGTCTCATCCTTAAAAACCCAACTGGCTTAATGCAATGGAGGATGAGATGATGTCTTTGATGAAGAACCAAACATGTGATTTGGTGGAATTACCCAAAGGTATGAAGGTACTAATGAACAAATGGGTGTTCAGGCTAATGAAGGATTTCAGAAAAAGGGAGGTCAAGCACAATGCTCAGATTTTTAGCAATGGATTACTTCAGAAGAAAGGAGTTGACTTTGATGAGATTTTTTCACCCATGGTGAAGATGAATTAAATCTGAGTCATTTTTGGATTAGTGGCTAGCTTGGACTTAGAGCTTAAAAAGATGGACGTGAAGATAGATTTTCTTCATGGTGACCTATCTAAGGAGATCAATATCAAACAACCTAAAGAATTTGAGGTTTATGGAAAAGAAAACCTCGTCTGTAAATTGAATAAGAGCTTGTAAGGACTGAAACAGGATCCTAGGTAGTGGTACAAGAAGTTAGACTCATTCATGGTGAGTCATGGATAAAAGCGAATACTGGCGGACCAGCGTGTCTACATGAGAGATTTCAGGATGGTAACTTGGTTTCCCTTTTACTTTATATTGATGAAATGTTTATCATTAGGAAGGATGCAATGAATATTAGCCAGTTGAAGAAGGAGTTATCCAAGTCTTTTGATATGAAGGACAGGGAGAGGCTCAAAAAAATTTGGGGATGCATATCATTCGAGGTAGAAGAGGAAGTTGTTATTTCTATCTCAGGGGAATTATGTAGAATGTGTTCTAAAACGTTTCAACATGGACAAAGAAAAACCTATGAGAATTCCTCGTCCCTTCCATTTAATGTTGAGAAATAGTTCATGCCCGTCGTCCAAGGAATAAATCATGGCGATGGAGAGGATACCATACTCTTTAGCAGTTGGATGCTTGATGTACACTATGATGAGTATGAGACCTGACAATTCCCATATTGTGGCAATCATTATCTAGTTTCTCTCTAATCTTGGGAAGAAGCACTAGGATGTATTCAAGTGGATTTTGAGGTATCTTAAAGGTAATTGAAAGTTATATTTGTGCTATGGGGGAGTTTAACCTATATTTGAGGGCTATACAGAAGAAGATATAGCTAAAGATCCTGATAGCAAGAAGTTTACATCAGGATACATCTATACTTTTACAGGAGGATCAATATCATGGTAGACAATGTTGTAGAAGTACATTGCTTTATCCACGATGGAAGTAGAGTACATTGCATCTTTAGAAGTTGTAAAGGAGATTTTGAGGCAAAAGAAATTATCTAGGAGTTCAAATTTAGCCATAAGGATTACTGGGTTTATTACGATAGTTAAAGTGTTTTGGACTTGAGTAAGAAATCCATATACCATTCCTGGATGAAGAACATTGAAATTCACTATCATTGGATTCATGGAGTGATGGATCAAAAAATACTACAACTTGTGAAGATCGACACGAAAGAGAAACCGATAGATATGTTGACAAATGTGGTTTCTCGGGAGAATCTAGACATTCGTAGATGCTCCAGTGGATTGCTGCTGGAGCAAGAGAATTGATGGAGAAATTTCCAGCTACATGGTAGGTGGCAGGTGCACCTACCTCACCAACCAACGACTTCATGCATGGCTGCTGCACATGGAGTCTTTGTTTTTTTGGATTCCATGAGAGATGTCTATGGTAGGTGAAGTATTGGTGGGAGTTGTGTCAAACTTGAATCCTCCCACCATGGGTATTTAAGTAGGCCTTGGGGTGATTCCTTCTAGAATATTAGGGATCCAAGATAGCTTGTGTATTCTTCTTTCCAAGTGACCCGAGAGAGATCTATGAGTGAGAGGATAGGGGTAGTGAGGGAGTTTATTTAAATGAATTATTCTTGGTGAAATAAAGGATGGGTTCTCCCTCTATTTTTCTCACCTAGTGGTCAGAAAACCACAACACAGCTGCAAACACTTCCACTTTCAGATCCAGAGTCAAACCAAAAACAGATCTATAAAATCCAATGGATCTCAATTTCACTGCTAAGTCTCTAGATCTAGGTTTCCAAGCCGAACTAGAAAAATTGTCATCCGAGAACCCGCTTGTCACTAAGTTCCAAATCTAAAGCTATCAGGTGAGGTTGTTTCACATCTAGGATTTTTATATGGAAGACAACTAAAGCATGAAACCATTAGTGTATCTACCACTATGCTGAACCAAGATCCACCTTGTTCCACCTCTAAAACCGAGATTCCCCACCATTATTTGATGGAGAAAAACCATAGTTGTTCACTATGTTGTGAGGATCTCAGATTTGAAGAATCACCCAAGGAGTAGCATTGTTTTCACTAGAAACCAATCCAATTTTCCACCACAGTTCTAGAGCCATTGGTAGCTCTGTGTTCATTGCCTTGGGAAGCCGTGCCATCATTTCTGGAGGAGTCGAGCTCTAGAGGAGGAGGAAGAACGTCCACCCATTTTTTTGTGAACAGATAAGGATTGGGGGGGGGATAAAAAATTAATATAATAAAAATAAAATAAAATAAAACATAATATAAAAATATTAAATAAATAATAATAGTAATGATTAAAATATAATAATTAATAGTTAAAAAAATTAATTATTAAATAAACAAATATAATCAAATAAATAAATATTTAATAAAAATGTTAATAAATTAATATAACTATAATTATAATATATTAATCAAAATAAATAAAATAATAACTATAATTATAATAATATTTTAATAAAATAAATAATTATAAATTAATAACATTTAATTAATAATTTAAATAATTAATATTTATAAAGTTATAAAAATAATATTAAACTCACAATTAAATTATTATTAATTTATAAAAATTTAAATAAAATAATATAATAAAAAATAAATTAATTATAACAAAAAATAATTATAAGTAAATATAAATTAATTGACAATATTTTAATTATAATAGTAGATATTTATTTTTAAATGTTAATTCTTCTAATATTTTATTTATTATATATTTTACATTATGCAGATACAGGTAGGATCTTGATTTACATCAAGGTTCATGAAGAACTCTAGAGATAAGGTTTCTATCGGGGATTCACTAGGGTAACATCATAAGCACCCACACCACTTGGTCGGTGCCACACATTAACTGATTTTGGAGGAAAGCAAAGATGAAGTCATTGCTGACATGGGTGAGAAACTAGAGATGCATTTTTTTTTAATTTTTATAATAATTAATATAAAGAGAGATCACTCGAATCATTAGGTCATTAGACACTTTCTCGAAGAAATAATAGGAGTCCCAGTGAGAGAGAGAGAAAGAGAAAGAACTAGAGATAGATTTGTAGGCAAGAAGTAAGAAGTAGACTCATCATTTTTTTGGGAGATATATTCTCTTTTAGTTTCCTTTCCCTTCATTATGTTTGTAATTTTAATTTATTGTTTCTAATAGAATATGATTTGGGGGTAAATCTTCTTTATTTGGGTAATTTAACTGTTCTGATTAATACCATAACTTTTTCCCTTATTTATTTACCAAATTCTCAGAATTGGTCGACAAGATAAATTATGAGACTAATTAAATTGATTTGCTCTTTTCTTATTCAAAATCAAATGTTTGAAAATGATATGTGACATTGTTCCATTGATTGTTTCATTGACTTCATTTCAAGAACATAAAAAATAATTTCGTGGATTATATCAGGTTACTTTTTCATCAAATTATTTCACATTTTAAAGTTTCTTAATGTGGTGAACTCAAAGATTAATTTTTATAAATTATCATTCTACAGGAGAGGGTGAATGATTCAACCCATTGTCAAGGATGTGAATTGAATTCAATTTTAGTGCAAATAGGAAAAAATTCAACCTGGTAGTTTTCATTTCCCCAAGCATTTATTCTTATCAAGTCTCCCCATTTTTCTGTTTCTTCTACCCATATTTAATCCATGTCATTCCTAGATAAAAAAATAAAATTTTTCATCATTTTAAAATTATTTTCACAATAATTTTATAAAATTTAGAAAACAAATTTCCACCCATTTTTAAAAATGGTGTTGTTTGTTTTGAATTGTTTTGGTCACCCAAACTCATTTTATTTGTCCCGGTGGGTTCAACCCTACTTTCCACATCACACTATAGTTTATAGGATTTATAAATTTCTAAACGTTGGAACATGTTAAAAAATGTTCATTTCAATAAGCTAAAAGCATTCTAATAGATTATAAGATAGATAAAGATGCAAAGATTTCATCATAATTTATATATTCTTCTTGATTATAGACCTTAGCTACTAATATTTCTTTTTTTTTATGATCCCTTGATCAACCTATTTATTTCTAAAGACCCATTTAGTCTATATTGCTGGATTATTTTACTGTCATTACTGGTTCCCAAACATTATTTCTTTTTAATTGGTTTAGTTATTCTTGTATATCTAGCATCCAAATATCATATCCTAAATCTACTTTAGTAGACATGGTTTCTAACGGAGACAGAAAGAGAGATAATTCATGTAAGTTTTCTATATTTCATCTAGTTCTAAATCATGTGTTTTGTTTTCCTATAATGGTTTCTAATATATTGTCATTTAATATTCTCGGATGTCTAGGTAAGACACTTTCAAGTTCATCATTTTCATATTCTTCTAAACTATACTAAATTTCATTAATATTATTTTAAAAATCATGTGTAGGGTTTTGAAGTCTCATGTTGTCTAAAGAGTTAGTTTTATCATCTATTTGATATTTTTCATTAATAAAAGGGTTATTTGTATCACATTTCTCACGAAATAATTATTTGACAATCCTTGAGTTTTTATTGAACACTATCTAGGCTTTAGAAGTAGCCGAATAAAATAAGAAATATCCCTTCAACACCATTTGGAACAAATTTACCATGTTTTTTCTTAGTATTCGATATATATTCCTTGATTCCAAATATTTTAAAGTACATTACTTTAGTGTTTTTGTTATTCCAAATTTCATAGGGTGTGTTTTATGTAATTGGTCTTATTAAAAATCTATTCCTGATTTATCATGTTGTGTTTACAAATTATATCCAGATGTAAGTAGGAAGATTGTACTCATTTAGTATAGTCCATTCTATTTCATGAAGAGTTCTATTTCCTCTTTCAACAATTCAATTTTAATGAGGTGATGTTAGTGGAGAGAAGGTGTGTTTAATAACTAGATTTGAGAAAAATGAATTAAATTCTTGATTCCGAAATTCTCTACCAATATCACTTCTCAATAATATTATTATAAAACTTTTTGAAACTTGATGTTTTTTACGAAAGCTTTCAAAAATAGTGAAAAAGTCACATTTATGTTTTATAAAATAAACCCAATTAAATCTAAAAACAATAATCAACTAAAGAACATTCATTTAATTTACCAACCAAAACCTGCTACCCTATATGGTCCAAAAAATCCATATGGATATGTTCTAATTGTTTTGATGTAGAAATTTTGTTAATTAATTTGAAAGATGATTTGTGTTCTTTGTCAATTTTTCATGCATCGTAGAATCTATCATCTTCAAAATTAAGACTAGGAAATTTAAAAACTAAATGTTTCTTAGATAATTAGTGTGAATCATATATATTACAATGTCCATGAATTCTATGCCATATTACTGATTCATTTTAATTAGTGGTTAAAAAATTCACATTCTTTTTACACAAGGGATTTAGATCCAAAGTAGAATCATTATCAGTTTTTGGTGCTCTATATATATGCAGTTTATCTTTGAAAACTGAGCAGGAATTGTTAGAAAAGTATACATAAAATCCATCGTCACAAAGTTAATAAAATAGTTATTATATTATAATTAAATAATTTTACACACAATACTTTGTTAATCAAGATAGTATTCATATCAACAACAGTTCTAATTCCAATTATATTTCCTTTTTCATTGTCACCAAAAGTAACTATACCTCCATCTATCTAAGTCAGGGTATAGAAATTTGATGAGCCTCCACTCATGTGTAAGGAATATCAACTATCTATATACCATATATATACTTTTTTCCTCTATAATGTTTCTAAATAATGAAATTAAGTAATTGTTTGTTTTGGTACCGATATTTTCTTTGGTCAAATAGTGTTAGCGAGAAATGATCTGAGAATCCAGATCTGCTTTATTTTTAAAAAATTTATACTATCAGCTTCAGAAATATGTTTAAAAATAAAAGACTTTTTATTACCATTGGATTGTGGATTTATTAAATAAAAATTATAAGAATAATGTCTTTTTTTCCACAATAATAGAAGGTAGAATTTTTTGAACTAGGGGGAAAATAATTTTTATATAATATTGATTATTTACCCTTGATCCCTATTCAAAAATTTTCTCAATTAATAAAATTAATTCTAAGAATATCAATCAGAATATTTTATCCTTTTGTAAAAATAAAATCTCCACTTTTATAAGATTCTATATTATCCTATAATTCTTTTATCATTTTTTCATGATCAATACAGTTTTATGTAGATGAGATGAATTTTTCAATTAGTTCTTGATATTTTTAGCATAATTTATCATTAAACTAAAAAAACATTGTCAATATTTTTTAATGATTTATGTTTCTTTATTAAATATTCATATTTATGTTATATCATTGTATATTAGGCAGTTAATTTACTATTTGAGTAACCACCAAAATCAGAAGCAAAAGAGTAATATTATTTTCCTATTCTTCTTCCATAGTCATAAAACACATGTTGAATTTGAGATTTGGGGGTTCCTTATATGAATCATATTTATAAGAGATAATGGAGTCTTCGGATAAAATTCACATAGAATTCATGGAACTTTTATCTTGTTTTTTTCATAATCATATTTATTTTGATATTTCTTTTCTGGCATTTTTCATTCATCTTTTTATTGTGGGAAATCAGGACTCATGTGACCCAATATCTCAAATTTGTAGAATCATACATCATGGGGTTCTCTTTCAAACTTCCTGATTGAATTTATTGATTCCTCTGTTCTTATTTTAGAATCTAATTAATTTTCTGGGTAACTGACCCTGCTCAATTTTAATGCCTAAGGAATCTAAAGTTTTGTTTGGTTTGACATCATGTTTTGGTTTTGTTTCATCCTTATGAGATGTCACATTAAGGGAAGTATTTCTCATTTTAACTAACATGTGATCTTCAACTATATATCTCCTTTTTCTTCATAAATCATCAATGGTCCAATAAATTTATTCACATTCAAATTCTTAATATTTGATGATTGTATAATTGTTACAGATATGCAATTCCCTTTAGATGGAAGTACTCTTAAGTACTTTTATCTCTTGGTCTGATTGAATGATTGGATCTCCCATATCAATAATATTTTTGACAATCTCTATTAGTCATCCATGTATTTGTGTGATTATTTCACCATCAATCATTTTAAGGGCATAGATGATTATCTTAGGGAAGAAATATATCATATTAATGACAATGTATATTCTTTCATTTTCAACATCAAATTTCTTCCACATTTCATAGGCAGTAGGGAATTGTGATATGTGATTGAATTCATTAGGACCAAGTCCATAGATTATAACATTCAATTCATTGGATTTAATGCCATAATTGGCTAATGTTTTAGCATCCCATGTTTTATTTTTATCAAGAATTACATAAGGAGTAACGATATTTGAATAAACATTGATTAGCATATTCTTCATATTGATAATCATTAATGATTTCTAGCATCCATAATTATCACCATTAATGTATAGATCATGAACCATAGATATACCTTCCCTCAGATCATCCATTGATCTCTTCTTTTTATATACCTTTTTTATTTAAGTATTCAATACCTTTATCAAAAATCAATACTTTGATAATATTTTTTTGGTTGTAATGATACAAATATATATCAGTGGTGGGGGGGAAGGGTGGAGAATGTGTATTATTGAAAAAATCAGCAGATTATGGATTTTGACTCTCATTCCGATTTATGTAGATATGAAAAATTATTTTCTATAATTAGTATGAGTAGAAAATAAAGAAAAACAATGATCACAATAATTTTATAGTGGTTTGGGGAAAAAGTACCTTCATGTCCACTCCACCAATGCTCTCTCGACAAGCTTCGTGAATTTCTCTAGAAAGTTCATCTTATAATAATAACTTCAAATCCACAACAGATTACAGTTAGTTAACACCATTAAAACAAGGATAAATAGATCCTTATAGTTATTTTACATAGAACAATAAAAACCATAACTAATATCGAGAATATGTCACTCCACCATGATTGAGTCCGAGTAGTTGAAACTACAATAAATCAAAATATTTTTTATTTGTTAATGGTTTGCATTGAAAATCACAAATTCAGTATAAGAAACTGATATTATATGGATATTCTTCTTAGAAAATGAATGTGTTTAAGAAAGAACAAAATCCTAAGTGTTCTTGGTTGCAAATGATCATAAATAGAAGTAGCAACGAAGAGTAGTAGTAATCTTATAACATTTTGAGGTTGAAATATATTGATCTTTCAATATAAATCCTATTTATAAAAATAATTGAGTAGATCATTAATTGACGTTTATATATGTTTATCAAAGATATAAAAAAGTATGTATTTGTGTTTGAATCACATGTCACCTATATATATATATATTTTAAATACTCTGTTCAAATAAATATATCTCATTCATTTGAGCAGAACCAAAAAACTAACCTGATAAATTGTGGATATTAAAATTTGAATGAATCATGGGAAATATAACATCCCATTAGTATAGAAGTGATTTTCTATGCTAAATATGATTTTTTAATCACTCAAATTGAGAATTTTAATCATCCATAAATGATCTTTTAATAGATCGTTAAATATGTGGCTACCATTACAGAAATATCAGATTAAATCATAAATTTAAATTTTTTATGTTAATAATCAAATGTTGGGTTCCATTATAGAATGAAAAAAATACCAAATGAAGGGATCAAAAATTAGGTTTGATAATAAAATCATGTTTGATAAACCATTCAATTGTTTCTCAAATAGAGGGTTCCATACATTAATATGGTTCCTTTACCATAATTTCTTCTCTTAACAAACGTATGTTTACATCCAAATGTAAGGTTCAATTTTCGTAGTGTATGATTCATGAAGCATACTTTCCACTATGAAGAATATAAGGATAAAAAAATTTAAGAATAAGAATGCATACTTTATCCTTCTAATGTAAGTTTAAATACAAACATAGGTTTCATGATCCATATGTGATGTTCCAAGCGTGTGGTTTTTTCCATTCGTTATGTTAACCATCATAGGGTATGTATAGTGTTTACAGAATATACTAAAACCATTTTTCAACACTGTAATGAAAATTCTTAGAGAATTTAAATTATGAACATAATTCTAGAATAAATATTGTAATGATTATTAATTTCCCAAAATATACTTAATGTAACATCATTAGTGAAGAAAACAAGGGAATTTGGGAACATAAAAATCAATAATATTTATAGAGTATTGTTGAGATAATACATTCCCAGCACTAAAGAAATTATATTCTATATATTTTTCCACAATTCCATGTTATCAAATAATGATTCATGTTTTATGAATTTGTATGATTTATTTTATGACTCATGTTTATGATATTTTATAAGAAAGGAATGATTTTCAAGTGTTCTATTCATAATGTTATACCCTTATATTTTTTTATGATTCAGATTTCCCTTGTTTACCATTTCTGATCATCTAATATCACCCTTTTTTATGTTTATTTTTTCCAGCATAGAAAAAAGGTTTTAGGTTCAACACGTAAAAAATGTTATTAGTTACCATGAAATAAGTGGGAGATAGTTTAAATGTCTTATGAACTAGATTTTATTTCTTTTCATGTTACCAAAGACACTAAATAGATATTATTATGGTGTTGTTTTGTTATAACATGAACAATCATTTCATTGGATGTAATATTTATTTATGAAAAGAGAAGTTCATTACAGTTGGTATCAGAGAAAATATTTAGTTAACCATTGGAATCTTAGATTATAAAACCTTATTAACAACCCTAAGTGTAGTTATATGTTACAGTCCTATTATTTTTATATTGATCATGAATAATCTCGGGATAAAGCTAAGGTGTCATGGATTGAAATTTTATAAGAATTTTCCATTGAATATTTGGATTTCCATGAATGATTATTGTTTATCACACTATAATTCTTAGTTTTAGTAAATGGATGATACCTAAAGGAACCTTGTTTATGATGAATGCAATTCGAATTGAAATGATTTTCCTTATATGAAACCAATTGTTATAGGATATGGAATAAAAAATTATAATGTTGAACTCACACATGCTATGAATCAAGGTGGACTTACAAATTAGAAAATAAGTGATAATTATTCTATTGAGTCCTCCATAGAAAAATGTTCACAATCATTCAGTGGGTATTTTGATAACCTAGTGGGTGAGAAATGGATCAAAACAATTGATAAAATATATTTTATTCTTCAATACTAAGGATATGAAAAATTTATCCCAACTATTTATCATCTGGAAGGTGAAGCAGATCAATTGGGGAATATAATCAAGAATATGATGAAATAAGAACAAATTGAATCAATGGAACGAGATTAGTTGAAGGGGATATTTATCATAAAGTACATCCCTCATATTCTTTGTAGAAATATGGAGATAGAATTTATTGAGCTGAAGTAGACGGATGAAAAATTCGTTGTATCATAAGAGAAAAATGTCAAAAGGCTTTCAATTTATGGCTTAATTAACAATATTGAAATTAAAATTTATTAAATATTCAGTGGCTTAAAACCATATCCTAGTTCATAGTCTCCTCAATCGACACACATGGTCTGAGCCATGTTCGGTATCCTGTCAATGACGATGATGTTCAAGGTGTTCGGTGGTGACAGTTGGTGTTATGATTTTTTGTGATGATGTGAATGTGGTTTGGAATGGATGTAGGTGATGAGATGAGGAAAATGATGTTTTTGGTTGTTGGTGGTGATGTTATGGTGATGGCGACGATGTGATGATAATAGTGTTGTGGATGTGAAGTTGTCTTAACATATTGTAGGGTGGTTCGAGGGGCTTTCATGATTTAGGAGATTTTGTCGTATTTTAATCTTGTTTCTTAATTTTGAATTTCCCCTCATTGATTTGGGTGGTGTTTTGGACTGTGTGATGTTTTGAACAATGTGAGGGTTCTCACTTTATCACTGAATGAGGTTTTATGAAAATAATAAAAAATTATTTGGAGGCTATAAGAGACTTCAGTACATATTATGAAATTGTTCGATGTGCTCTAATAGTGAATATGGAAATTAGTGTTACCCATCAATATAATGATTATGATAAGAATATAAAAATGGAATTTAATGGAAATTATAAAAATCATGTCTAAAATAATATGATTACTCAATTATAAAAAATGTATTGGAATAATCATGATGGAAATTGTATTATGAGGACTGCCAAATATTTCATGTGTGGAAAGGAATTTCATCAAGAAAGTGTCTGGAAATGTGATGGGATGAAGATAGATTATGATTGAGATAAAGATGCACAAAATAAAAAACCCACACTTTGATTATTAATGTTTTACTTAAATGGGAATTCGGCTAATATATTCCCAAATCGAAGGGTTAACAATGATGATTGACTTCTGCAACCTCTTATGGTCAATGATAATGAGAAATCACATGCGATCACTATTTTCAATGTGATGTATGACCACAATGTAGTAGAATAATTGGGTGTTTATGTATTATAAATCATGAATAATGTTGTGAAAGTACTTTTATGGTACTATGGAATAATGAAACATTTAAGGATCGGTCCATTGTATTGTTTCAATAAGGATTTGAATGTATATTTTGAATAATTCTGATGAAATGGAAAAGTGATGTATTAGTAAGGTAATTTTTTGGATAACACATAATTAAGGGAATGATAACCTTTAATATGTGAATTATGAGGGTATAATAATGAAATAAATAGATGTTTTATTTGTGGTAAAATAATTAGGATAGTATTTATGGCCTAAAAACTGATTTGAAATGTTATTACAAGGTGGTTTATGATATGTTGGATTGATTTTATATAAGTTATTGATTTATAGTATGTGGGAGGAGATAATAGTTTAAATAATGAAAGTTATCACTATGATTTTCGGAAAACTCATGTTATTACCATATTTCAAGAGAATACATGATAATAGTACTCAAATCATTGGTGGTGTCAATTAAGATAAATGAGAAGATGTTTGGAGGATTAATGATAATATGATTTTGAAAATTTAGTTACCTTCATTTGAATGTTTTGGATTTTAGTATATTTGGAAGGTTCATATGGGTATACATTTATGAAATTTTATATTTTTAACTTTGGATGAGGTTTTAGAGATTAATATATTAAATAACCATATGAAAAATATTTAATATTAAATCAAATGTGCTAACCATTTTTTTATGATGATAACTGGAGGCATAAGGAATTAATTTTCATTCCATTATGGATCATATGATCCACTAGTTTTATAGGCACTACAAAATAAACATTATTCTTTAGATTAAGCAATGAAGTAAAAATTCATCAAGGAAAAAAATGAATGAGATTTTACTTATGAGGTGAAATAAAGTAATTATATCTTCAAAATGAATTTGAAATAACGTTTTATCCTATTTTCATCATTTATGATGATATCGATGAGTTTTTTCATACCTACATGGTCTATGGTTTTGTGATCATTAACCTTCTAATTACCATGTATTCATTTATTATTCATCAAAACATGAATGTTATAATTCTCTTATATGTCCATGTTTTCACTTTTCACTAATGTTATCATAATCTGAAACCTACATATGTGGTGATAATCTCCTTTTACATTCCCTCTTTTTAAGAAAATATTTTATTGAACCATTTTCTGATGTGGGTTTCCCACAAATGAATATATTAAAATCCACTTTTTTCATAAATTGAAATTTAAAATTTGTTAGGATTTTTTTTCAAATTCACGACCATATAGGGATGGTGGATCATTGACTGGTTCTTCCAACGAATCTCTCTCAACATCATTACATGTTCTATGTATCTCACACGAGCATGTACATACTTGACCCTTAAATTGTTCCAATATCAGAGGTCGTACCACTGGTGAAAAATATTTATTAAAATGAACTACCAAAATTGATTCTTGATCATAGAGATAAATTTATAGGAAACATGAATACTCACAGTGTCAAACATTTGTGGAAAAACCACAAATTTGTTGAATCATTGTAGGAACAAGAGGATGTGATGAGGCATAAGTATCCTCCATTGTTTATCCCTAAGTAACAAATTTTGATGGAATATTTAATTTAAATGGGGTGTAGAATATAACACCCCAAAATTTTATGTTATGTCTCTTTTTTTAAATGAATTAAAACTCTTTTATAGCTTACTTTTTGAAAAAAAACCAGCTAAAATGAAATCCAAAATATTATTATTTTAAAACAATTACTATCACCTATCCATTAGTGTCACAAACTAACCCGGGTCAACCCTGAACCGGTTACTTGAGTTGATATGTGCAATGGAACGAAAGGCATTCATGATCCCCACAGGTTGGAAAATCATTCTTGGAATCAATAGAGAAAAAGCATAGAAACAGTTTACCCAATAAATAAAAAAATGACCAGGCAGCGGAATGAGACAAAACAACCCAATATATATATATAAACTGAACTGAACTTCATTTATACAAGACTATAAAAATAATAAAAACCCAACTAACCCAAACAAAAATGACGACCATAATATCTCCATGTGACCCTATCGGTCACTCTCTAACATAAGATCACCCATCATTGAGGTGACTGAACTCAAGATGAAACCTGCACAAGGGATAAAAACATAAAAAGAACTACATGTGTGAGTATTAAGACATGGCAAGCTAGCCCAATAATCTATTCTAAATTCAATCCCCATAAAATTAAACGAACATAAATTTCATGTTTGAATAATAATATATATATATAAGTATTGTTTTCTACACATTTTACATAAAAAAATTACAAATCATTTCCCTTATTCATTTTCAAAAAAGGGTTCATCCCATTAGTGAGAGATTGCTATTTTCAAGGGGAAAGTGATGTCTAAATTTTTCATATTTTACAAAGGGGATAAAACACATTCCTTTGAAATTTTTTTCATAGGCTGTATTAAAATCAAAACATCACTTTCCATGATAAAAATTACGTATGAGGGAACTATAGTGATCACACAACAAGGGAAATGGAAATAATCACATAAGTATCACATTTATCACTTCAAGATACTAAGGACCAATAGATATTGGTGAACTCTATTGATCAAGAATAATCTAGAAGATACAAATACATGAGACCCCATCACCGATATAATTACACACATGATGAAATCAAAATGCTCAATATGCCCGACCACCATAAGTTAAGACATGATAAAGGAAAATACTATAGCAAAAAACCCAAATATATCCACCTGTTATGGGACACTGGTCAGTATTCCAACTACAAGTGGAGAAATAATTCATAAAAAATTCATTCAATATTCCAGGTTCCATTGTCTGATGTATATAAATAGGGGGTGAGCTGACCGATTCCATCCGAGAATCCAATCACAAGTATATATAATAATAATCAATAACATGCCTCACTTTGAGCCACCCTAAGGACCGATCTCATTCCATATAAATAATTGAACACAAAGAGTCCAAACTGATGAACTCTAATAATAGAATTAGAGGACACCATAGTGAGGAAATCACATCCATTATATACAATGATAAGGCATGAGAAACATCCAAAGGAGGTTTCCATAATAAATACTTTCATCATTTCCATAATGTTTCCAAATGGGCCTTTAAGAATTTCATAAAGCTGACTTTTATCAATGATACATAATCCAGTTTTTTAGAAAAATTTGTGAACACACTATATTCATAATCAAGATATTTTAATAATTTCATTAAAAACTTCCGGTTGCACATTCAAGGATGATTTTTTTAAAATTCCAAATGGGAAATTCACCATCACTACATTATAAAACATGATAAAAACCAATACCCATTTTTTTGATAAAACCTAAAACACATTGGTAATCCATCATAATAACCCAAAATATTATTTCAGAGACTACCAATATATTTATAAATCCTAACCTTTCATTTTGTATCACATTTAACACATAAAATCCAACCAGGTAATTAATTACATATTATACATACAATATTTAACAAAAAAATTTCCAATTAATGCTCAAAAAGGTATAAAACATCAATTTCATGCCATAAATTTATTTAAAATTATAAATCATGTTTAAAACATCACAAACCATGTGTAAAACGTAACAAAACATTTTATCAAACAAGCGGTGTTCATATTTTTAATAAAACAACACTATTCAACATAAAACAAGGCATAAACTACCATTTCACACCAAATAATTAATCCAATGATTTCAAAACAACACGTAGCACATATATATGGTTTGAAAAGTAAGGAAAATATTAAACATAAATTATAAATTCAAGATCATGGTAAAACCTACCTGGAATCCATGGCGGAAAGGAACGCACACCCAAAATCACTCTATGAGGGTTCCAAAACCATAAATATAAGAAGAATAACACTAAACAACCAATACAACAAAAAAAATAATGAAAAAATAGTACCCTCAGTTGTGAATTACTAGAGGATAAAATGAAATCTATGAAAAATAAAATAAAAAGGAAGACTGATGAGAAAGGAGAAGAAATTACCTTAAGGAAACATGCCCCAACTTGATGATCTTTTAGATCAACACCAATGGAGCTTGAGGAAAGGATTGGGGAGCACGGGAGAGGCCTCCCTAGGTTTGGAAGAACTACGGTAATGTGGTTTGGGTAGATTCAGAGCTAAAACTCTAGAGGGGGAAAAGTTATAAATTTTAAAATTTTAATTATGGGTAGTGCATCACGGTTAAGCCGCACAATTTATTAAACACCGCGATAGACACAAGAGTGACTTCACAATCACTCCTAAGAGACCATAAACTTGTGTGAAAACCGTGCAGTAGGTTTTATACCCACCACATGGTATCATGGGTTTTGACACATGTTTTATCAAACTATGCACCAAGCTGTGCATATGGAACTTTCAAACCAAAATTTTCATTTTTTTTGAAAAACTCCCAAGAAAACCAATGATCAACCATGGGAAAAAAACCCGAAAAAGGAAAACATCAAAACGAAACACCTGTCACACTTGGAATATTAGAGAAGACCATGATTCCTAAAAAAATAGATTAAAAACCACACTTGAAAAACCGGGTGTGATAATTCTCCCCACCATTAACGCTTTCCATCCCTAGAAATCCATAACACACTCCATATGGTTGATCAATGCCTAATTATTCTACATCAACATGATCCAACCAATTAAAGCATGAAAATTTAACTCATCAAAAAAAGAACTTAATCGTCTTCTTCAAAACAAAACAATAACCCACAATTACTTTCTGAGAATCAAAGGAAGGATCATGCCATTTTATCTACTACCATTCCAAGGACCAGGTTGTTGGGCCTTCTCCCAAAGATCCCAATGATCACCCAAACAGAAGAAGACTCAAGAAATTCTAACCATTTCAAGGGAGGTCGAAACAGACTCCCAACCATTAGAAAACAACTAACATTTGAAAAATTCCTAGAAGAAAACTCAATGAGACCTGTAGTGGGTTACCCCATCATTAAGAAAAAACTATCAATGAGAAAATGAGAACTCACTATAAGGAAAAATAAGAACTATTTATACACATGCCAAACCAAAACAACCTTACAATGACCTTTCATCCTTGGAAAAGAATAACACAACAAGAACATTTAAACTACCCACCCTCGAATAGAGGGGGTAAATATTTGCCAACACTCCCCACACAAACTAAAAACCCCCAAAACATCAGGAGGGAAGAAAGGTGCCCCAATTATTGGTCTATTGAACCCACATCCAACAACCACCCACCACTCTTCACCCATGGATTGATAAAAACCAAGACCGAACCCTATTCACATAGCAGTTCCACACTCCGAGGATTCCTAAATATGGTCTAGCATCACTTTGAGACATATGGATGGAGCCACGATGGAAGAAGAATCTACCACCAAAAAGTAAGGATATTTTAATACCCAACTGGTACATACATCACCTGATTAGATAAAAATGGAAAGACAAGAAATCTAGAAACAAAATCCACACTTTCACTAAAAACAGATGTTTGTAAGGAGACTCATAACATCACTTACATTACAATAACTTGAACTCCATTAGTACAACCATAATGAAAAAAGATCCTCTGTAATGGAAGGAAATCTACGAAAAGAAACTGTATACATCTTTTCAACAACACATCACTTATGAGGATTTCCTATACGACTTTCCTAGAAACACCCGGATAGAATTTCTTCAAGTGACCAAAGCATCCACAAGCATTGAAGGGATTATGAACATTCAAACATGATGGTTTCTTATGACCTTGCTTCCCATACAAATAATATATAATGAAATCATGCCTAGAAAAATTTTATGGAATATCTTGAGGCCTTTTGATTCCATGACCACTCCATCAAAAATCAACCACTTTCTCATCTCATTATTATAACTTCCCCCACTGCTATCCAGGATTGAAGGAGGGAGTCCCACCCTTATAAATACCACCATCACATCCTTAATTTAGAAATCCTAAATCACCATATCAGAAAACAAATTTATATTGAACTCTGACTCCTTTGATAGAATATCGGGACATAGTCCAAACTTGAAATTTTGAGCCTTCATAGAATAATTTGCAGCATACCCTAAATTATAAGGGACTAGGTCTACAAAGTGATGGAAATACTCTGAAACATATCCACCACCCTGCTACAAACAACACAATGACATTCCCTTTTCACCCGTCCTTTCTCAGATAAATATTTAAGAATGAACAAAGCCTTTATGAACTCAAAAGAAAGATCTTCATGAGGATTCTTCCGTGACACAGACTTCCACCACTTCCACGGTGAGACTTCAAGAATAAAAGTTGCAAAAATAACCTTAAACAACACCAGAATCTTGATAAGGCTAGATTTCTTTTCAATATTTCTCATCCACTATTCCACTGTGAGAGTATCGACTTGTCCATAAAAGAGTGGTGGGTCTAGATTCTGAAACTCAAGGATGAAATCCATAGGTTGATCATCCCAAAATTATTCTATCAAGGAATCAACTATAAATTCACCATGATAAACCATCAATGATCCATGGGGAAAATGACTGGACAAAGAAAAATCCAAGAACCAAATCAAGGACAACACAATAAAAAAAATCATCATGAACAAACACTGCATAGGATACACACATTAAAAATATGAAAATAATCATTTATTGCATCAATACATTTATTTGTGAAAACATATTTGAATTAAAACATACCTAGTCAGGTGAAAACTCTCCATTGGTATTAATTATAGTATCATTCACATGCATGTTTCCATGACACACGAAGAACCTATCCACCATTCCATACTGAGAATCCATTCACATTTCCATAAACCACCACACATGTGAGAAACCTTGAGAAGACCAAATTCCAAAACAAAGCATCCTTAGTTTTCAAAAAAATCATTCAACAAATTTCAAAATTACCAACCTTGCAATGGATCACCAACAACTAAGTCAAAACAATCATTTTTAGATTCCAGACATCAAACCATTTTACCAAACATGAAAATTTAACCCCATAGATTTCCAATAATATCCTATTTCTCTTATATCAAAACATTTTCTAGCATCACAAAAAAACTCATTTCATCAAAAACATTTGATTAAAACCTCATTCCTTTTCATTTAAGAAAACCTCCAAAACAAACAACTTCCTTCCATAAACACCATGTTTTATTAGAAATTCCCAATCCTTTTAAACATTTCAATTTCACCCCCAAGTGGACATTTTATAAAAACTAACTTTGCCAAAGCCTTTCACAAAATGAATTCTAGAAATAATTTCTACCACTTTCCAAATTCAAACCATTACTAATGAAACCCCATTTTCAAAAGTCCAAAACAACAGTTTTTCAATAAATTTTTTAGAATTCTAGAATAATCAAGGAGTCCCACAAGAGGGAACTAGTGTTAGTGGGTGACTTAATAATTTGGTTGGAGACCATATGCCAAACATACCACCAAAATTGAGAGCCTTCTAGAACCATGCCCTCGTCTCCAAATTGAATTGAAGGCCCTGCAAGATCACAATGACCACTATCCATACTCCCATATCATATCCCAATCACTAAAAAATTCCTAATGACCAATAAAACTAACAAAACTGGACTTCCCATGGAATCCTAAGGATCAGAATGATCAAGAGTTCATGATGATCTTCCCGCACCTACTCCTAAATTCCTTAAAATCCAACTCTATCGACCTTTATTTCCATATGTAGCATTGGGATCTATGAGAAGTAAGTCCTTATAGGATCCGACCTCCTTTGATACAATTTTTTCATGATCTAACCCAGGTCAACCCTAAACTAGTTACCTGAGCTAATATGTGGAATATCTCGAAGGGTGTTACCAATCCCCATGGGCTGGAAACTAGTGTTGGGCATCAATAGAGTAAAAATAGGGATTGATTTATCCTAATAAATAAATAATTGACCAAGCAGTGGATGAGACCAAAAATCCTTATATATATATATATATAAGGAACATAACATCATTTACAGAAGACTCTAAAAATTCCAAAAAATAGAAAAAATAGACCAACTGATCATGATGACCACAAAATCTCTATGTGACCCTATGGGTCACTCTCTAACACAGGATCAACCCTCAATGAGGTGACCAAACTCAAGAAAAAACCCAAAAGGGCTAAAAACATATAAATAACTATAGGAGTGAGTATTAAAACTCAGAAGGCAATCTCGATAAACTATTACCAATGCACTTAATTTACAATAAAAGAATCATAAATTTCATGTTTGAACTAAAATTTATAAAAGTATGGTTTTCTACACATTTTATATAAAAACAAATTACAACACAATACACTTAATCATTTTCAAAAACATTTTTATCCCATTAGTGCGACAATATTATTTTGAATGGGAAAGTGATGTCTAAATTTTTCATATTGTACAAAATAAATAAAACACTTTTCTTGGAAAACAATTATCATAATCCCTATTAAAATCAACACATAAATTTCCAAGAACAACATTACACAAGAAATAATAATACTGATAAAAAAGGGAAATGGAAATAATCATATAAGTATCACACTTATCACTGCAAGATGCTAAGGACAAATTCACATAGGTGAACATAGGAGATCATGAATAATTTAGAAAGTACTAAGACATGAGACCATATCTTCGGTAGCAGGACACACTCGATGAAATAAAAATGATCAATACTCTCAGCCACCCTAACTCAGTACATGCCAAGGGAAAATCCCTTTGTAATAAACCCAAAAATATATCCACCTTCTATGGGCTACTATTTGGTACGTCAAATACCAGTGTATTAATTATTCATTGAAATTAATCTCAATATTCCATGTTTCCTTGTCCCATGTATATAAAAAGGGGGGTGATACAACTAATTCCATTTAGGAATCCAATCAAAATTATATATAATAATAATCAACAATAGGCATCACCGTAAGTCACCCCAAGGACTGATCTCATGCCATTGAAATAATAGAACATAAAGTGTCCAAACTGAGGAAATCTAATAATGGATATCAAGGATTCTATAGTGAAGAAATACCATACATTATAAACACAAATAAACCATGAGAAACATCCAATGGAGATTTTCATAATAAAAACATCATCATTTCCACAAACATTTCCATGCGATCCCTTAAGCATTTCACAATGTTGACTTTTATCAATAATTCAAAATCCACTTTTCATAAAAATGGGTAAACACACTATTTGTAGCATCATTAAATTTTTATAATTATATAAACATTCAATTTTCACATTCAAGGCTCAAACCGTTTTTATAAAAATTCCCAACTGGCCATTCACTAGACATACATGCCAAAACATGCTAAAAATGTTACCGATTTCTTTATAAAACCAATACTACATTGGAAATCCATAAAAGGAACCCAAAATGTTAATTTTCATGATTCCAATATATTTATAAATCCGAAACAATCATTTTGTATCACATATCACACATCAAAGCCAATTGGAAAATTCATCAGGCATGTAATATCTTAAAAAAAATTTATAAATAATGCTCAACAATGTGTAAAACATTAATTTCATTCCATAAATTTATTGAATATACTAAACCATGTTTAAAAAATCACAAATCATGTGCAAAATTTAAAGGAACATTTTATCAAACATGTAGTGTGAACATTTTTAATAAAACAACACTATTTAACACAAAACAACGAATGGACTACCATTTTGCACACCAAATAATTAATCCAAGGATTCAAAAACAACACATATCATATATATAATGTGTGAAAAACAAGAAAAAATTGAAAAATTAAATTATAAAGGCAAGAGCATGGGAAAACCACCATTGAATCCCTGGTGTAATGGAAATGCACATCTGAAATCATTCTATGAGGTTTCTAAAACCATAAATTTATGAATAACAACCCAAAAAAACCAAAACCCCCCATAAAATTAATGGTAAAATAGTGCACAAGGTCAAGAATGACCAGAGAAGAAGATGAAATCCATGAAAAATGAAAGAAGGAGTAAGATTTATGAGAAAGGAGAAGAAACTACTTAAAGGGAGGCTTCCCCAACATGATGATCTCTTATATATACACTAAAAACGCATGAGGAAAGGCTTGGTGAGAAAGAGGTATGTCTTACTAGGTCTGGAATAACTAGGGGAAGGTGTATTGGGTGGATATGAGGGTAAAACTATTGACAGGGAATATTTGTAAATTATAAAATTTTAATTTTGTGTAATGTCGCACGATTTATTAAAAAACACTCTAAACCAAGTAGCAGATGCAATAGGGACCACAAGATAACTCTTAAGTGACCACATGCCTATATTCCAACCACGTGAGAGGTTTTATACATATTGTATGATTACCTGGGTTTAGCCTCATGGTTTATAAAATCATGCAACAAAACATGCACATGGAATATTCAAGCCAAAATTTCCACCCAAAACTCCCAATAAGACCAACGATCAACCACAAGAAAAAACAATAAAAAGGAACACTTCAATATTCAACACCCGTCTCACCAAGAACCTAAAAATAGAAAGGGATTCCCAATGAACGGGATAAAAAAACACACTTCAAATACTAGGTGTGATGATTACAATAATAAGAATTGATTAGATAATCTAGATTATGAAAATATATTTGAAAAATGTTTATAACAATAATTCATTTGTTACCAATTAATTATAAATAAAAATAAAAGGCAAATGAATATAAAAGATGTGGTTTTATAAAAAAAACTAACTTTATACCCATAATTGTATTTAATCTTAATGAATTTAATTTATCACTGTTAGTGAAAATCATTAATCAAATTTATATATTATATATTCAATAAAATGTTTTTAAAATTCATTCAATGTGTTTGATAGTCTTAAGATAAGAATAAATGTAGTTTTAATCATTAAAAACAATATTTTTTGAAATGGAAGACTTAATGCCTTTTGATGGTGCGTCAATAGAAAATATTATTTTTTACTCTTCTATACATTTTTTATAAAAAAAATTCCTTTTTTGAAATAATATTTTCAAAATTATCTTTGGGTGATTTTTTGGTATTTTTCTAATAAGTTTCATTTTTTGATGAATATTAAAAAAATACTAAATTATAATTTAAAATAGAATTTAATGTTAATTTATTAATATTAATAAATTATATTCTAAATTGGATTAAATTTATAATTAAAAAAAATTATAAATCAATAAATCCAATAAAATTCAGTGAAATCAATTCAACAATGAAATTCAATATAAAAAACTTTTCAATAGTTTGATCATATCACTTTAAAAATCCACTTTTTTATTGTGTCTCTGGAATTAATTTTATATATAAATCTTCCAATTTAGTGAATTGAATTTTGTAAAATGGATTAAATATGTTTAACAAGATGTTACAAATTAGTTAATAAGGTAAATTTCATTTTTAGGTATAAAAATTTTACCGTGGTAAGAAGATTATTTACCATGGTGTAGGTAAAATATTGAAAAGGGTTAAAGTTAAGAGTTAAAAGATTAACATACAAAAAATGATATCATTTAATAATTTTTATGTATTTATAGACCTTAAAATTCCTCCAAAACATTAAATAACAATAATGTTCATGGAAATTAATGTTAGGTCAATGTGGTTGGCTTTATTTTTAAAATATTCATTATTTAATCACTTAAACCCACCTCTCCTCATGTATAAATAACACCACATTTCGACGAACAATATTGAATCTCATAAAATATATACCATAAAATCTCATACCCACTCTCAAATTTTATATTTTCTTATGGTCTCACCAAAATCAAAATTCAATATCCTTTAAGAAGAGATCTACAAGAAGTCTGCCGAAGAAGAGCAATGTTCTTCAATGAGAAATTTTATTTTATTTCATTATACCAGAAATAAATTATTCTTATATATTTATTATATAATAATATCAGTATCTTATATATATATATATATATTTATGTTATTATGTCTTGGTTATGACCTATAACTCCATACACTTTCACTAAACGGGATAAACAATCTTTATTCATGTGTACGACAGGCAACAACCTCACGAATCAATGTCATTTTTTACTCCATTTACACATTTAATGGAATGGAATAATGATTTAGTTTTATATTATATATGATATATGTGATATTTATAATTAATTTATGATTATGGAATTATTATATAACAAAAAACATCAGTATTTTCATTTTTTGGGAATACGATTACATTGTTTGTGGACGTGTGGGCTACTGCCTTCTCAAAGTGATGTGATTCATTCATATTTTACATGAAATACATTAAGTGCGGGTTTAATAAAAATATTTTTCATATATAATATAAAAATTATACTGTAATTATAATATACACATTTATCATTTACTTTTCTGTCTTTTAATACAATGTGAAAATGGAAACAATTTTCATGCATATGTACGGCCTACCATCTACATAAATACTGTATTCCTTTTACTATCACTATATATTATGGATTATTATAAATAATTATATAATGAATATATATGATATTTATATATATTTATTAATTTTTTTATTAAAAAATATCTAATTAATAGGAACAACTAATATCATTCAAGACATACATGAAAAACAAAGCAGTTATTACGCGAAACAATAAAAATACTGTGAGATTATTAACAATTGAGTAATAATATTTTATAAAAGGATAATATATGTTATCATAAATAGAAATATGGTTCTATAATTTTTTAATAAAATTATTAATGAAATCATATAGGAGGTTTAATTATGGAAATCTAGTGGGAAGCATGAGGCATGGATTAGTTATCTCACTTTTTCTTTTGTGAGATAAATGCATTATTCAACACTTTTTTCTTGTGTGTGGTTTATATACTAACCATTTATATATATATATACCCATGAATCTCATTATATTATTTTTAATAAATGTTTAATTTGATAAATATTTAATTTATGGGGCATACTATTCGACTGATTAGTGAGTGGTAAGGGGATTCTTAACGAAATTTCAATTCCTTGTGTTAACGATCTAGATCGTTGATTTTTTTCTTCATAGAAATGTGTTTTTATGATTTTTTTATATTATCTATCAATTTGAATTTTTTCCTTGTATGTATAGTGATTACACATAATCTATAACTTTTATCAATGCTCACTACAATGATATGATATTTATAAGTGGATTTCTTTTAACAGATATCTTTTTAACAATTCCCTTAAAAATACTATTTCATCAATGTCCATGTTTTCTAAAATTTATTAAAATATTTTTTTTACTGTTATAATATGAATTTTAATGTATTTTTACTCATGTATAGATTTTTACAGTATTGTTCGAATGTATTCATTTTTTTTCATTTTCTAAGCGAGGTTCTTTATGAACTTTATAACAAAAATACCAAAGGAATGTTTTCATAACATTTATAAAATGAGAGATATTTAACACCATCAATATTAATTAATTACTTCAAAATTTATTTATAATAAAATTACATTATTTTTAATGAAATTTATTTATTTTATAATTATGCTGCATTATAATTTTTATCCAAAAACGAAAGGATATTTTCCTCAAGAATTATTTGAAGATATCATTCAAAAATATTTTCCATGTCAAAAAAATACATGATGTTACTTATTAATTATTGGGGATATTATTAAAGGATAATATCCTTATTATTATAGGTTTGTAATATGTTTATATTTATGAAACCCATTTCTTTTCAATGGGTTATGCTAGGAAGAACTTTTTATAAATCCAATTTAATTTTTATGGGTTCTGATACGAGGAATGATTTATGTTATCATGGAAAAAATATGTATGGTTTTCATTATATGATTTGTGTGACCTATATTTACTAAAAATTCATTGGATAATGATATTAAATCTCATTATATAGACACCACTAGAATATGGATTGGACTCATTTTAGACATGTCTCGAATATGAAGTGAAACCAATTTAGTAATGGACTTTTTCTACTGTGATAGTCATGGTAGTGAAAATAGGCTACTAAAATGGCATGGTTATTAAACCCATACCACTATAATATTCTTGTAAAATATCCAAGACAACTAAGTAAATTATTTTCTATTCTCATGTGTTTTCCAAAATTTCACGTTTTATGCCAAGTTATCCTGTTATGATTCGTTTTTTATGAATTTTATTATTTATTCGACGAATCAAGGTTATGATATTTGATATTTAGGCTATGATTTTTAAATTTAATGTTCAAATTAATATTCCCTTATATTTATTGTATGATTCCTATTTCCCATGTTTACCCTAACTAGGAATCTTAGATCACCCTTTTCATATGCTTTTATACCAGGGTACAAAGAAACGTATTAGGTTCGACATGTACAAAATTGTTCTAGTTAAAATGTAATAAGTGAGAGACAATGTAGATGTTTTATGAACTGGTATTTTTGGTTTCCAAGACCCAAATACACTACACCCATACAATTGTAGATTGGTTTTGTTTCAATATGATTATTAATCTATTTAGATGTAATATATATGTTTGAAAAGAGTGGGTCCTTATTGATGCCCCATGCCTGATTTTCTATATAGCCTCAAGTTCATCTCCCAAAATGCTAGAGGATTTTGACAAGCAGTGAGGACTTATGGTGTATCTATGTGAATAATGTTACCTCTAATAATAGTATAACATAATGGTAGAAAAAATAAAATCAACAGTGAAATAAATAAATAAATCATACATGAGATAAACATCCAAAAGATGGTAATATAAAAAAGTAGAAATAACATATAAAGATGATGATTATGATGATGATAAATGTCACGTAATATTAAAACTACCAAAAAAAAAACTAAATAAGGAATGCGTACAATAATTTTAACAAAATACCTAAAATAATAGAAACTATCATAACTAACAACATGATCCTAAGCTCGATTGTCTATAATCATGATCCTAAAAAGAAATCAAAATCAACTATCAGGGAGAATTCCCTTGTCCATAACTACATCCATAAAGTCTTTATGAGTACCCAATGGTATCCTGAACAATGTGTGAGATAAAATAATCATAGAACACTTCCCAAAGGAATATATACATCTAATTAGTGAATATTTACTAATTAAAGTGTGCAAGAAGTAATAGAACATAAAACTAATGTATTGGAAGTATGAAACCCATAATGTTATGGGTTCCCATGGACACCCATCATCTACTACCTGATTTAGTCATAACAAAAATACCTCTGAATGAACAATAAATCATGTATCAATTTAATATGTGAGTACATTTAATTAATCAGTATCATTTGATAAATGAGTCTCATGACCTGACACATTGCCCAACATCCCCCGTATAGATATGTCATCAATAGAAACCTAAACAGGCAACGAATATGGTATAAGTCACTATCCAAATCCATGTTGTGCTTTTCTTTAGCTTACACATCATATAAATCATTTCATTAATTATTAAAATAAGAATAGGTTACCTTCTATGGAATTCCTTATTTATAATCTAGGTATCGCTCTAGAAATATCATAAACCAATCACCATAAAATACCATCAATAGAGAACCTCATAGGTACCTAGGTATCGTTGTAGGTGTGGTATACATCACCGTTCACTGATTACACCCCTGAAGGTCCACTAAGGTATCCCAAGTATCACCCTTGGAATATATAATCAACTAACCTCTATGCTCATCCATGATAGTCCATATAAGGACTCCAAGTATCACTCGAGTGTATATCAATAAAGCCCCCCCCCCCAAGTCCATTCTTAGCATTCTACTAAGGGGTCTACGTATAAATTAGTTACAAATAGTGAAACATAGAAATTATTCCATCTATGAAATTTACTTCATAACCCATGTATAACCCAAGTCATATAATAAACATTAAATAAATGTCAATTAATTAATTCCAAGGTCATCACCATGATCATTTCCTTTTAACCTCACCTCAGATGGTTTCTCATGGAATGTGCTAAGATTATAATGCATAAACTCTTAATTATCTCACATTAGAATTTCAATATATGAATGAACTCATTCTAAAACAAAAAATACATTGAAATATCCAAGAGAAATGGTCACTGTATTCCCATCCTTTAATCAAAACAATTCACAATTCACAATTAAAATTTTAACATCCCACAGAAAGGGGTAATAACTCACCAAAATATATCCAATTAATACACAACCCATGGTGGTCCAACTAATTATACAACCCAGCTAAAGTGGTGGTTCCAATTCTATGCTCATAACTCTTAATCATTTATCAACAACCACATTAATTACTCATGCCATTCGTATCTTTTTTAAACAAGTGTTTAATTGATTTTTAGGGGTTTTTCTCTAATATTTGGGCTTGTAGAAAAATGGAATATATATAACCATTCCAATAATAAGAAAAATGAATTAGACCAGCAACTGTATGTTTATATTAGAGTGATTTTCTAGTATCAGCTCTTAATTTAGATCAAACTGGGAGAAAAATGGAGAACATATGAAAACCCTAAAAATAGGGTATACTAACATATATATAATCAAGGTGATCAATGTTTTCTATTACACAATATTTCATATAATACATTTTCACATTTCTTCTCGAATTATCAGGATTTAATAAATTCTTTAAATATTTTTTCTAAGATAAAAGTATCCAACACCAATCTCAACAAACACATTAGATAGATCAGGTGTATAAAAACAAAACTTTTCAAAATAATCATTTTGAATCCTCATTACTTTATTTTGCAATAAAATTATGAGAATCAAAAATTATAACTTTATTATTTACACTACTTCAATTCCCTGTATGTTATCACAAGTTTAAATTGATATTGGTAATATGTAGTAACATCAATTATTCCATAGAAACAACAATTGGACTAAGAGTACCCTCTTAGTCTTGTCTTCTTCTTATTTATAGTATTTTTAATTGAATGTATTATCTTCATTCATTTTATCATTATCATGTTTTTTAATAGATATATTATTATATTTCGAATATTTTGATGATTTTGTCTACTATTCTTAATCTTTTGGAAAATCCTTATTATAATTAGTTTGATCCCTATTATCCATTCCTATATATTTTCTATAGAAAGATAGTTGAACAAGTTTTGATATCTCGGTCTTCATTACCATCTTCACCATCTACTTGTTCCTTTTAGTTATCATTTCTAATATCTTCAACAATCATATTCTTCCTATCTTATTTCACATTATTTTGTTCTTCCTCCAATTTCCTATCCAAGAATGTGTTCTAGCCAGATTACTAAGCACTCTTTCTTTTCGGTCTCATTAGATCTATTTTTCTTATCTTCCAAAATATTTGTCTACCGTGAATTCTTTAGAAACATCTATTGTGTCGATAAAAAAAATACATCTTTTTAAAATGTTCCCAAGTTTTTCACATCTTTTACATATAGTTTCCAAAGGATGGAATTTATTTTTAACCCATACTTCATTCTTCTCAAGTTTCTTCAACACAACCTTCTCAGACTTCTTATTTTGAGGGAATTGACTCCCCCTAAAACCATGTGTTTAATAAACTGTGGGATTTTAGTAATTTTGTTGACTAAACTAAAACATACTTGTAATGTATTAGAATCCCCCCAAATATTATGAAAATCCATAGAAAGGGTATTTTCTTCTAAAAAATCCATTCTGATTGGAATTGTTAATAATTTTCTTAGTAACCTTTCTGTTTTCAATCATATTAATAATATTGTTTTTATATTTAATTGAATCAAGAGTATTTTATACTTTTCCATATCTAGATAAAACATTTACAGACTCGGAATGTTTTTTAACTTTTTAATTCTTCACTTTGTTCACATATATAACTTTCCCAAAATTCTTTTTTTTTTCAAAAACACTTCCATTCTTCTTTTCACCCTTTGAAGGTAAATTTTTTCAAGCCTCCTTATGTTTCTAATTATTATAACATTCAAAAAATTATATAATAGAGATTTTGAAACTTATATTATTCAACTCAGCTTCAGATAACTTTTGTTGTATAAGTTCCAACTCTTCTTCCTTTGCTTTCAGATTTACCTCTGAATGCACATTACGATTTTTTTATTCTTAAAGATATTTCTTTAAATATCAAATATCTATTACATATTATAATTCTCTTATAAAAATATTTCTTCAATTGTTGAGGAACATTAATCTTCCATATCCATATTTTGCCTACCAAGTCTTCTGATCATTCTTAAACATTCTTTCAACTATTCAATCAAATGGATTTCAAGTGGAGTTTCATCATTATTAGAACTGCTACTTCCAAATTCATAGTTATTCATTTTTATAGTAAAATATTTTCCACATCATGCTCAATAGATTTTTTGGATTTAGCTACAATTTCTTTTTCTTCTTTAGAATAACTGCTTTCACTACTAGGAGAACTTTTCGCATTAACTATTGAAATAAACGTGTTGTCCTCACCAAAATTTGTAACCTCCTCACCAGTATATTACTTTGGAGAAAATCATCTCTTTTTTGATTTGGAGAACTTCCAATATTCCCTCCTACAATAGAATTTTTCTTTATCACCCTTTTTCTTCCAAGATCTTCTTGACCTTCATTCTTCTTCTTCACTTTCAACTTCATGAGTTTATTATTAATTACCTCTTTATGAACAATTGGGAAAAAATTCCCAACAACTTTGAATCCAAAATAATTTATGGGAATATTCCCTTTATACCGTCCTATACCAAATTAACATTTTTTGAAGATAAAGATATAATATCATTTAAATTTTTAGATACTCATTTTTAGATTCAAAATCACCATGTCCTTCTTCAGAAAGAATCTTCATTAAATTTTATTTCTCCACAATCTTGAAAGACATTTCTCTATCAACATTTGTTTTTCTCTTAATATATTTCTCCTCTATCATTTCATAAGTAATAAAATTGATATGAAATTCATTAAGAGGTAATGTTTCATGATCACTATCTTCCAATGAAGAATCCTTTTCATCAAATTTGTTTGGTAATATTCTCATTATATATTCAACCACATTATAATCTTTCAACATTTCACCAAGACATGTAGTAGTACTCACAATGTTATTTTCATTGATAAATAATTTCCCAACATATTCATGCTCTCCCATCATCAAATATTCATATTTCAAAATCTTGATTTGGAGTTTTTCCTTCTTGAAATTTTATTGCATTCATTTATGATTTTCAATTTGTATCAAATAACATCGATTGTGGAAAAACCTTTCACTCATAAGAATTAAATTTCAAAAAGTAATGAAAATATACCATTATCATCCCGTCCATCATTCTCATGATGCTTTTTAGGAACAGGTGTAAGTGAATATTTATCATCAGTGGGTAGAAACACAACCGTTGAAGCTTCAAGAACATCATAGATGATTGAAATAAGATAAGGTAATATTATATCCTTCTAGAGATGATCATTATTAAATTAAAAGATCAGAATCCACTAAATTTTCAAACAATTCAGATTATCCATCACAAATTCTTCTTAAAATACATCAGCAATTAATAATAGAAGGGAACCTACCCTTTGATACCTATTGAAAGTGCCAAGTCAGAGTGATTGTATCAATGATAGGGGGAGGTGTGAATCAATGGTACCCTTTTTCTTTAATGTGTATTGTAAATTGTGACAACCTTCTCCTCCTGTTAGATATTTAAATTCCCTATTGAAAAAAAATCCAACACCCATCCATAAGAACACACATATTTACAAGGTTCATTATTCAATATGAATAGGTAACCCTTGTTGTGGCTTGGATATGATTCTATACTATAAGATACACTAGAAAACAATCCTTGGATTATAATGAGTAGGATATACCATTACACTCATGGAACACTTAAAAAAACCCCCACTATTTCATGTGTAACCTCTTAGCACAATAGGGAAAAATAACCTCTGTGTAACAACTCATGTTACCTGTGCTTTTTTAAATTCCACAAATTTATTCAATTGAAATAAAATTATTAAATTCCTTACCCAGAAGAAAGGTAAGAAGCACGTAGAATTTGTTATAAAACACTATGTTGGATCTTTTCTAAGTCTGATTCCTTCAAGTTATATTATTCCAAAACAAATCTTGCAGATTGATTTTCTAATAGAATACAATAGAAATGAATTATTACCACTTCAATTCAGAATACAATTCTTCCTCACTCAATAAGTTCCTAGTATGGTAAAATCTAGTACAAGAATCATGTTCTGATTAATTCATTTCTGTACAAAAATTAGTCAAATACAATTGACAAGCTGAATACATTGATATTATGAGTACGATGAATCTGGAATAGGATGATCAGTCAATTACATGCTCATGATCTTTTGTTCTTCCCCATCTAAATGTATTAAATACAATGAAAAATGGTATCACGTTATCTCACTATAAACTCAGAGCTTCTCTCTCCACTATGGTGAAGATTACCAGTGCTCATAAAGTACAAAGTACATATCCTTTTATAGATGACTTTCCAATGGTTTGGGTGGGAATCCCAAAAAACGTATCCCACTCATAAAAATTCACCCACATTTAAATTTCCTCTAAAATATCAAATTAATTTTGACTTGGTCAATGCTTCTCAAAACATCACGATTCTTATTCAAAATTCATCTCCTTCATTAGAATTTTATATTAATTGTATGTATGATTTCAATACATTAGTTTCATTTTTCTCAATATGATTTCTTCAATAAAATGCTCTGTATAAATTGAAAAAAATGTATGAAGAAATGTATACCATTATGATTTTATGAATACAATTTTCAGAAATTATGTGAATAAAAATCTTTTATTTGAATGTACCACACCCCCTGGATAATTCATTCTACAATCACCTTCTATTTTTTTTCTTGACCCACTTGAGATTCAAAACTTCAACTTCTTCTCTTCAATTGAACCAGTTGGAAACCTACAAAGTAATTCAACCATTTTAAAATAGTTGACTACATTGTTGTTCTAATTTTATCCTTCTCTTATATTGAACAATTATAAAATACTTCATTCAAAACACTATTCTTGTATCATGACTTCCATCATGAAATTAAATATATTTGAGAATAAATTTAGTATCATTAGACATGGATCATGAAGTATCGTAACATTCCATTCATTCTAGCTTCTTTATTTTCTTCCTAACTTGGGTATAATCTTTTCTGAATACAATAGATTTGGATATGATCATCATGGGCATGATCATTTTGGATACAATCATTCTAGGTACAATCATTCTAGATATAATCATTCAGAGTATGATTCCTTGAATATTTTTTTTCATAATATAATCTTTTCTGGTTATAATCATTTTGAAAATCAATCACCCCATCTCTTAACATTCAATCATCACCGCTTCTTCAATCAGCACTACATTTTTAATCAAAACCACCTTTTCAATTTGAACAACCTATTCAATTGGCACCACTATTTCAAACTGCACCACTTTTTCAATCTGCAACACTATTCCAATCTGCACCACTATTCCAATCGGAACCAATATTCCAATCAAAACCACTATTCCAATCCAAACAACTATTCAAATCTACACCACTATTCCCATTAAAATTACTATTAAAATCGTAACCACTATTCCAATCTAAACCCCTATACAAATCAGAACCAATATTCAAATCTATAACATTATTCTAATTAGAACTACTATTCCAATCGTAACCATTATTCACCCATCTGTTACACGAATCAAGATATTTTCAAAACCAATCACTATTACTTATTTATCTTTTCCACACAGATATGATAAATATGGATACAATATTTTTTGGATTGGTATCATATCATTCACTCTCCCTTTCTTCCACCAAGATTGCATCACAAGTTCACCATTTAGCTCATGATTTATGTGAAACACAAATCGCAAAAGCATCATAACAAGTAATTCAATTGTAGACATAGAGAATCAGATTCAAAACATCAAATTCATTCATATCGGTTCTAGAGTAAATTATATGAAATTCAATTTATCATTACAATCTTCTGCCATTCCAGAACCATGCAGTGTCTGATCAAAACCATTTATTTTAAGACAACTTCTTCTCATTACGATGGAACTTCACATCGAGTACGATACTTTTGAAAAACAAAGTCTAATTATTTTCAAAACTTCAATCAAATTAATTAGAAAAAATTAATTTGATTCTTCTCAAAACATGAATTTGATTCTTTAGAAAACATGGATCCAAATCTTTTCAAAAAAATCCTCAATAAAATTGTTTTAAAACAATTTTTTTTGCTGAAAACATAATGATTCAGAATAACTTTATTCTTTATTAGAAAAAACAATCACCCAAAGAACATGTTTCTTTTTATCTCATTTAATCCAAATTCCAATTCATCATCTTTCTCAACATCCTTTCTTTCTTCATCATACTGATCGATTGACAAAAAATACAGCGAAAACCCAACTTGGCCCTAAGAAAATTAATATTAATTAAGGGTAGTTTTTTTATTTCACCCAAAATTCTGTGCCTAATAGTTAGGACACATGGTTGGAAAATATTCACACCAACTATGAACCATCAGCTGTAAGAAGGCGGACCTCGCATGGTAAGTGTGCATGGTTCAAAAAACTGTGTGCAAACTATTTCTCGTCACACTATAAAAAAATAGACGGTACCACATGTGAATTAACCTCAAATATCATGATTTTCCATAACATGTGGTATCCCCATGCTCTCTACCCACCCATTCATGATTTATAATAATTGTGATTCCTACCCTGCATAGTATTTAATAACCACGTGGCATGCCTATTTTTCCCCAAAGTTGGGTTCCAGGATCCAAACAAGCCCTGGACACCCATGATAACTCTATTACCTAAAAAATCATTCAAATTAGGCTAGAAGTAATCATATAAACTAAAAATTAATGGAATTTAAAAGATTATGTACATTAAGAATGAACCGGGTTCTTACAAACTTCACCATTTAAGGCAATTCATCCCCAAATGTCCCTTCTAGGGGTGATGAAAAATATATGTGAATAATTAGTGCCACTTTTCTCATACATTGGAATCCCTCTCCTAGTTATCAATCTTTATGAATCTGCAATACCATAAAACCTTTATAAGAGGAATTTAACGACCTTGAAGAACCTTTGTGCTATGATCCATAATAAAAATAGGATGATACTAAAAGGACTCATCTATCTGTAATTAATCCCCTTCAGGATGAAAATCATGAGATAGAAATGAATGATATAGGAATTTATGAGATATGTGGAGGATTTTATGCATGTCCAGATACCATTGAGGGAACTAAAATTGATATGCTACAAGCTCGACGCCCTCCAAAATCATGAACGAACAAACATATCACAATGAAAGTTTACCCCGTCTCGAAATCCCCCATGTGTCCCATCCTTGGTGAGACATGTAAAAAGACCCAATCCTTAACCTCAAACTGTATAGGTCATCACTAAATATTTACCTAAGATTTAAATTGGAACTATACAGTAAGACACTATTTCAGAAACAACTAAACCTACTCTATGCTCTCTAATATGAGACACAATAAATGAATAACTACCTCTCCTTCCATTATCCAATACATGGGTGATTAGAATTTTTTTTCGTAAAACTCCTCATATGACACCATCTATATTTTATCTTGAAATATATCATTGTATGAAAATTCCGCCAGGGGTATGTGCCTCACCAAAGAGCCTTCGAAATTCAAGACGCATTCCCACAACATGTCCTCACAAAAAAGTATCATGTGATATGAATGGAGATCAGACTAAGGGTGGTATGGCCTTATCATAAGGACCTTTGTACCCAAAAACCACTCCAACCATTTCTAGAATCGTAAAGTAAAATAGGAATCCCTATCTAAAATGATAGTATGCGGGACCCTGTGAAGTTGTACCATCTCAACGATTTACAACAAACCATGCTCATCTACAATATAGTTCTACATGATATGTAATAAATGAGAATTTGTTTCTGATCCTATAAAAAAAACCCAAATATAATCATTGATTGGTGGTAACCTTTATATCTCATTCAAAAAATCCATTGAAACATTAACCCACTTCTATAATGGAATGGGTAACTGATGTAGATGTGTATCTTGCCGTTGATGCTCTTCCATCACCTACTGACAAGTGGAACATCTCATGAATAAACATGCAACATATCTTTTAATACATAGACACTAGTATTAGAGATTTAAATACTAATACATATTTGTGACATTAGGGTGAACTAACCAATATGAAGTAAGAAAGTCTCACATCATCTCCACATTCAAGTTTATTTAAACACATCAGTTACCTTATATATGATGAATATTATCTTCACCTAAAACCCTACTAGGATTAGGGTCCTCATCTTCCACACTCTCAGATAGAACTAGACCATCTTCATAAGATAACTTCCTCATCCTCACTCTATCTTGAATTGAAGAGGTAACAACTAAGGATGAAATAAAAGTATTACCATGACTGTCATGTACCTCTAAGTGTATCTCATAGAAAAAATAAAATCGAATCCACTCGCTACTAGCCTATTGAACTACTTGTATTTGAGTCCTTATGCTTTGTGAATCAACTACTACATTACATTTAACAGGTGTATAAGCATGATCAAAGTCTATATACAATATGTATGTAACCCACCATTGATTTTTCAAATTCAAATCATACTATAAAAATATGTACTTGGGGAATTTGTGGTCTATAAACACCACAAAATTCTCACTAAATATGAAATGTTTCCAAAAGCGCAAATCATGATCAACTATAGCTAGATAGAGATAGTATATTGGGTTATTTCTCTCATGTGGCCTCAGTTGCTATGAACCTTATTCCACAACTCAATATCCCTCCATTAAAAATGCTCTTATCCTGCTACCTAATGCATAATAGTAAAAAATTAATCTTCTATGTCATTCTAGGAAAATCAGTATCAATGCTTATGTTATTATCCTTTTCAAATCCTAAAATGATTTACCATGGATATATGATCATAAAAACATCATACCCTTCTTAGTCAATCATGTTCGTAGCACTGCTATGTGTGAGAAGTGCTATAGGAAATGCATATAATATCCATATTGCATAAAATAACTCCATACCACAATGATGTTTTTGGGTTTTTCATAGTGAACATAATTTACCACCTTCTCTAGGTCAAATCACACTAAAATCATCTAGATAATGTTATCCATGAAGTGATTCTGATTGATATAGAAGTTTCTTTTTGTTAGCATATCATATAATTAATTCTCTCTTAGTGTGTCCAATATAATCTCATGATTTTCATCATGGTTGTGTTTACTATGAGAATACACCAAGATATTATCCATGAATGCCCTACCAAATAAATCTATACAAGTATGGAAATCTAATTTCATCAGTGACATGAAGACTTTTTGGGATTTCATGTGACCGAAAGGCATAACCAAATACTCATATAGACCATATATTCTATGAAAAGTTGTGTGATCTATATTTGATGGTTAAAAATAAAAATGATGATTACCAAATATCAGATTAATTTTTTAAAATACCAGCGATCATTGGAGATGCTTGAAGATATCATCAATCAGTGGCAGAGGAAAGTAGTTATTAACTAGTAGCTACTTAATTTCTAGTAATCCATGCATAACCTATGGGTACCATCCTCATTTTTCACAAAAGGACTGGAGAACCTCATGGATAAGTATTGTGTCAGATAGACCCCCTTTTCTTCTAAATCCTTTAGTTTCCTCTTCATCTCTAACAACATAGTAGTAGATATCCTATATAGAGTAATGGATATCGGTGAAGCTCCTAGATCTTTCTTGATAGAGAAATAAACCTCTCTCACTGGAGGTAACTAAGAAATTTCATGTAGGAAAACATTCCTAAAATGAATAACCACTCTATGAAAATTGTATTTTTGTGTTCCCTGATCATCCAAATATAAACTTGCAATCTAAGCTATAATCCCACCCAAACCATGATTCTTGGGTCCATCCTGGCTCTCTTAGACATTCCATTAACCCTTGTGAATAAATTCTCTTCCCTCTAGGGATGTAATGGTAACCCTTTGATGAGGGGAATAAATGAATGAAATAAAAAGACCTAACTAGTACATCCTGAGGATGACATCAAAAAAATCATCTCAAGGACAATGAGGTGCCATACTAAGTGAAACCTACCAATCACAAGGGGGGAACATTATACATTTGCATGAATATTCTATTCTAATCACCAATAAAGTATCAATAGTTATAACACCATAAAAAACTAAATGTTGATCCCATGAATCTCTAAAATATGAATCAAAATAAACCTACAAGAAGACCCCGTATCAAAAAGAGAAAATATTAAAGTAGATGGTACTAGAAGAGTACATCTCATTGTTGAAGGACCCAAATTATTTTCTTTATTTTCAAATTACCCTACATATATCTAGCCTAATATGTGTCCCGATGATGCATCCCAACTACCCCGAGTAGACCTGATCTACTATTGTGGAAAATCGGGGGTCTGAATACCACGACCATGACCACTACCATAGCCTTATCAGGAAAATGTACTCCAGATAACTACCTAATGTGAAGCTATTGACCCTTCTCCTTGACGTGGAGTTAGTGTAGACCATATATCACTAGCTAATAGATGACATGTTCTGCAAAAGTGCTATAGATTTCTCCTATTTCCATAGGATCATCTCGAAAATTAGTCTCTCATGCACAGAGGCCTTGTATGTCATAGTCTACCACACTAGTGGAGCCTCACCTAACTACCTGAGTATGTTCTATCTCTTCTAATATCTCCATGTAGATGCTCCAGATGATTCTTCCTCCTACTGGTTGATACAGTTCCAGATATAGGTGTTTAACCTCCCTGAATCAAACCCCAACCTCTCTAAGGTTACACACTATGATAAGAACATTATATAATATTCCATAAATTGTATTCATCTGAAACACATTCACCTACGATTAAATTTTTTACCTAATTACATCTTCAAATATCCAGTATTTAGTTAAATATTCACATATCATAATAGGTGTGAAGAACTAGAGCTATATAAAATGGGCCAAACAATCCATAATTGATTACGTTCCCTACTCTAAGTGAATGAAATATCTAGTTCCATTTCCCCTAAATGTATCTAGATATTTTTAATCATATAAGTCCATATGAATATTCCTCCATGCCATCTCATAATTATGATCCATCTGAGTAACGAAATCCCACCATCTCTTGGTGCAATCACATATAATATAAGTAGTGAGTATTATCCTCATTTAACGATGTTTATGGATATCATAAATGATATATATCAGTACATATATCCATGAATCCATATCCTATATCCTTCTATCCATAAGAAACATGGATGAATGCTAATTCTGGAACTCACATGTCAACTCTTCTATAGTTGGGGAAGGTTGCGGTGCTCCCTGAATAGTCAGCAAGAAATGAATAAAGCCTTCATGGAACCATGACTTAACACCTATAGGTAGTACAACCGCAGGTTCCTCAGTTATCACCACTTTATGATCTACTAGTATCCCATGAAACACCACCTTCAAAGAATGATCTTCACTACCCTCCACGAATATGACTTGAAAATGTCATGGTTGCATAAGTCTATAAATTCCAAGATCACACATCATATCAAGAACGATGTCAAATTTAATAGATAAATGTGCATATTTTGATATATTATAGGTATAAGACTTCCAATATAGTAATAAAACCCCTCTTCCTACTCCTTGATTCAGGTCTGGGCGATGTAAAGATCATAAAATATTATGTGATTCTTCATACTTCCAACCACTAAGGTTAGGTATGGGCCATATTATCTAGTATAAACAATTTAATTTTCCATTATATTAACATTTTGTTTAGATTTATATTAAATGTTTAAATAAAATGGTTCACCAAATTCATATACATAAGGTCCCATAAATATCATGAACTAAAATATGGAATCCACCCAATCCACACTATAACAAGTTCCAAGAGCAGACTCTTCCACTGTGTGGAGTCGCATTCTAGGAGTTGAGGTCGTATTCCCGTTCCGCGGTGAAGGTGTTCTGGTGGCTGCATTGTGTTTTGGTAGGGGTTACTGGTTGGTTATTTGGTCTCTACTTGCAGGTTGAGGGAGGTGATGGGTGGTTTGGTGTAGATATTGTAGGATCGTGTTGATTGATGGAAGGTTTGGTAGTGATGCTATCCCATGGTTTGAGATGGTTTTGTTGAATTGTTCATCTATGGCCTATTGGAATGGTGGTGCATCAGACTTGAATACATGGAATAGGTTCAAAAGAAGGTTTCAGAACTATCCATCCTTCTTTTAAGACTTTATGTATTTGGATGTTTGAGAGGGTATGGAATAAGCCATTGGATCAGGCCTATGCTTTGACACATTACATTTTCATTCGATTTAGTCCTACATTAATGGATTGATTTGTCACATTTTTATGCTGGGGCAGGGTAACTTCATGTAGTCAGTTTTTTTGTCTCTCTTGACCTATAGTTCATTTAATGTCTTAATTATTGAAGTCGTTTTGGATTTCCCCCTTCATCCCTTAAAAGGGGGATTTCTTTTTAATAAAAAAATAAAGTCCTTCGGGCCGTAGGAGGATTCCATGTTACTCGTGGTCCATGAATCAACATTCCAAAATTAGTTATCGAGGGTGTATATTATAGCATAATCATGAGAACATTTATTAGGTTATGGAATTAATTATAAGTACAAATCAAGTTTCCTCAACCCCCTATAGAAAATACTTATAATACAATAGGAATATAAATCTTGAAACATATCACAAAAACATGAAATCGAGAAATGAATCCTAAATGGAAGGGAATAAATTCATAGAATGTGAATTCTAACAGTTTCCTAAAATTATTCACAAGATTTCATACCCTTATCTCATCGGGTTGAAAAAAATAGAGTCCAAAATCAAATCAATGATAACAATGAAAATTCAAGTGCATTACCCAATAGTGGAATCAAATCAACTATAATTGTCAAAATCTAGGAAATGAAAATTTCATTTTAGGTTATTTTTCTTTATTACTCATTATTTATTATCTATTCCTAGGTATAACTCATTACCAAATTCCATTTCCGTCCTATCCTTGTCTATTTTCACCAAATACTAAACTAGAAAATATTATCTCTGATACCACATTATAACGTCTTGAACCCGGATTCCACTAAGAGGTTCTTGGAGCATGGATGGCCACATCGCCTCAAGAGCATCTCCCCAAACACTAGAATCTTACAATTATAAGAAATGGATATTGGTGCCTCTATGGGGAGACTACTCCCTATTATCATAGTTTATAACAATGATAGAAAACATTACAATCAATAGTAGAATTAGTGCATAAATTCTACCACAGATCAATATCCAAATGATAGGTATATATAATAAAATAGAAATAATATCATATACAAATAATGATGGAACATTTCATGTATCTAGAAAACATAAAACATATGCATACAAGTCAGGTGTAAAATACATGTTACAAAATATCAAAAGACCAAAAATTATCCCTAATAGCATCATAAGACTCATCATGGTATTGTTCTCTCTAGATCCTAAGAAGAAATCAGCAACCCATAGTAGTGTGCTTTACCTTGTCCATAACTACATCCATAATGCCTATACCGAAACCCAATGGAATACTGAATAGTGTGTGAGATACATTCCTAGTAGGAAACCACCCAAAGGTATAATGGAATCTAGTAACTGAATATATAATAATGAGAATGTGTAAGATGTAATAGAATATTTAAAGGATATTCTAAAAGTAAACAACCCATAAGGTTCTAGAATCCTATGGACACATGTCTTCTAAAACCTACATTGGCCTTATCTATAATGCTGCTGAATAAACAGGTAGTCATGTATAAATTTAATAACTGATTTCATTTAATTAATTAATCGCATTTGATAAAATAGTATCGAAACCTAGAACATATCCCAATATCCCCTCTATAGATATGTGATAAATAGATGCCTAAATGGGCACCAATATGTTATAATTCCTTGACCAAATACAAGCTTGTACATTGGATTGACTCAAGCATCGTATTAATCACTTCCTTAATAATTCAATTAATAACATAGTCTGTCCTTAGAATTCTAGATTTTTATCCAGGTATCTATATTGGTGTATCATAAACCATGTACCTCAAAAGCTTATCCATGGTGAGCCCCAATGGTACCCAGGTATATCTCTAGGTGTGGTACACATCAACTTTCACTGATTTCATAGTTGGTGGTCCACTAAGGGAGCCTAAGTGTCACCCATGACATATGAAATCTACATCACTTAGATTTCTTCCCTGGTAGTCCATATAAAGAGTACAAGTATTACTTGGGTTTATATTAGTAAGACCCCTGAGTCCATCCTTGGAACTCAACTATGGGTTCCATGTATCAATAGTTCATAAATAAAGAAACAACCAAATTAGTTAGTCCATGGAATTCATATGGGAAACCATGTATAAAAAACTTCATATAACAATCACTCAAAGTTAATTAATAATGTCCAAGTTCATCACCGTGATCATTTCATTTAAACCTCACTTCATAAGGTCTCTCAATGAATTGGAGAAGTTTATAACATATAACATCTTAATTAACTCACATGTGAATTTGAATATACGAAGAAACTCATTCTTAAACAAAATATTACATGGATATTTTTATGGGACATGATCAGTCCATTCCCTTTCATGAATAAAAAAAATTAACAATTCACAATTAAATATTTAACAACCCATAGCATGGGGTAAACACACACTGAAATACATCAACATCAAATACCACCCATGGTGGTCCAATTAATTATACAACCCACCTAAAGTGGCGGTTAAAATTCTTGGATCCTAACTTTCAATCATTTATCAATGGCCTCATTAATTACATGGTCCATGCATATCTATTTTAAAAATGGATTAAATTCCATTTCAAGGATATCACTCTGAAATATGGGAACATGTCATATTGAAATATATATATATACACACACACTGATGTTATGAAAATTTCACGAGACCACCTATCATAGGTCCATATTAGTTTTTTCATATAGTATTGACTCTTGATTGGACTCAAATCGCAAGAAAACAATTAATGGATGAAAACCCAAAAAATTGGAAATATTAGCTAGAAAAAAAATTGTGTAGCAGATAGCAAGAATAATGATGAATGAAAAAAGGAATAAAGATCATACTGAGATGGATTTAATGCATCCAATGTATCTTTATTTCACGTTCGGATGGAGGAGATATCCTAAATTTCTATACTAGGATTCAAGAGGTGCACTCAAAGGGTGAGGTTTCTGTGTAGAGGAAGAAAAGAAAATAGTCTTGAAATATAATATTAATTAAGAGAAAGTTCATAATTTCACTCTAAATACTTGTCCATGGGGATTATCTAAATGTTTTCCCAAACCATGATCCAATCATGCGCCACCTGTTCTAAGAAGGGGTGCCTTGCAATGTTAGTGTGCATAGTGTGAAAAACCATGTGAAAACCATGTATCATCCCACTGTCAAAAACATCAGAGGGTGAAACATGGTAATATACTTTGAATCACTAGGTTTTTAAAAAAATGCAAGATCCCTTTCTCTCTACCCAACCTAGTACAGTTTATAGTAATCGTGCGGCCGGTCCCAAATGGTTTTTTGTAATAGCTTCGAAAGACTATTTCTTCCCAAAAGAAGATTTTTAAGCTCCAAGAAACCCCATAAACAACTTATAACTCCACAAACTCAGTGGTCATTAACATGAGTCCATATTTAATAATTTAAATATAAAAATGATGAAAATTATAAGATTCTATACCTCAAAAAAAACAAGGTTCTTACAAAAAACATTACACCTACACTATGAGGTATATGACAATGATTATATATGTGAATGTAATAAGATGCATTATTTTGAATTTTGGAATTTTTGGATATAGGATGGGTAATGTGTATGGTATTTTGGATTTCTAGGCTTCTATGCATCATGGTATTAGTATAGGTGAAATCTAGGGCCTAGAGAGAATATGTTTTCTATGTATTTGATTTGACCATGATAGTGGGGATTTCCTCAATAGAGGGGCTAGATTTTTGGTTGGTGATGTGGACATGATTGTTAAAATGCACCACTATACGGTGTAAAGAATTATTTTATTTTAGTTTTTACTTTCAAGGGCTATTAAAATTTGATTGGGTGAATTCTTTGTTTTATGGTACGTAGTGTGGAACTGGTCATATTGGTTTTAATATGACCCAAAATACAAGGAATCATTGGTGTATGTGGATCCATATTTAAGAGGAAAATCACATATGAGTTTTTTAGGATATTAAATTCTATTTCCAAAACACTTATATAGAATAATGTTCATTCCCACCCTACTTAAATAGAAAATTTATCCAATAGTCCACTAAGTGATTTCCAATAAATTATCCTCCCAGATAAAGATCATTGTCTTAGTTATTAATGTTCGATTATGTTAGTGTTATGTGTGTTATTTATCAGTTGAAATTTATTTGAAATCAATGGATTTAGTTTTTAAAAATATATAACATTGAATAATGATGAATATTATTGATTTTAACCTCCATATTTTCATATGATGTAGGCCCTAGATTTAAATTAAGTGATTGGTTATTTAAAATCTCATGTGATAATGTTATTTCATTATAAATGTTTCTAAATTTTTATTAGGAATTTCTTATGGTAGAGTGTAAGTTCATCATGAATATGGAATGAGCCTCATTAATGTTAGGTATGGTTATCAAGAAAATATTTTGATCAATGGATTTTATCACCATGTAATGTTTGGGGTTAGGAGTAATGCTTATTGATAATCAGTATAGGATATTTACAGAGACTGTTTGATAGGATATATGTTTGATGTGTTAGTTGTGATGGTGTTTGTTAATAAAATATTAGACCTTAATGGTGATATATTTTTTACTTCTGGTTTATATATATTTTTATCCATTTTATCCACTTTACGTTATAAGATTTATAGACCTATAATCATACATTTTACATTCATAGTGCTATGTATGGGAAGTCATTGGTGGATTGTCTATTCAGAAAATACTCACCCATGTATATGTAATTTAATTCCAATGTTTACATTATTTTCCATGATATAGGTAATTTTAAGACAAAAAAAATTTTCAAAGGGCCATCATGATGTTTTAGTCTTTCACTTTGGGAGTTTGATATTGGAGATTACATTATTGTGGAGTCCTAATTATTCATAATAATTTCCACAGTGTGTTATTTTTCTCAGGAAATTTATGACTTGTTTTTATTTTTTTTCTATTATGTCCCCAATTTATTTATAAAATGTCTTTGGAATTTTGGATGGTTTCATTAATATTAATGATTTCCATTTTATCCTATATATTTTTTCGATTATAGTTTTTATTAATTATGTGTGGGATAACCCTCCCCTATAAATTATTAAATCTATATGAAATTATTTTAGGGATTCTGTGTCCATCAGTTATCCCCAATGGATAGGGTAGTCTCGATCCTACACAAGACAACATGATGGGGTTGGGATGTTATAAATTGTATATGTTTTTTATAATCCATCCATTGGAATGGTAAGAGATGATATTGGATGTGTTAGGACACCAAATATGGAGTATAAAAAGGCATATTAAACCAATTTATCTAAAATATTATGATACAAAGGTGGGTTAGGTATAAAATTTCTGGTTATGAACTTCTTGGTGTGTCAACATCTCATCATCATGGATTTATTTGATGAGAGTCTAGTATGATGTATTAATGATGAAACATGCCACTGGGACTATATCATTCATATAATATTTTATGAATTTATAAGTTATTAAATTGTGTACAGTAAAATTAATGCGATCAATGATTTGGGGGATGAATAAGTGGTGGATTTCCTATAAATTGAGGATGATGAATCTAAGAAAATGGATTAAACCACTATGAGGACTCTTCTATGAACATATTTAACCCTAAAAAATATGTTAATAAAAACATAGTTAGAATATTTTTTTTAGAATTATAAGATATTGAAAAATAAATCTACTTAAGGAACCATGTTATGTGGATCACCCACTAAAATTCTAAAGGTAGAAACCTCTAATTACATAGGGTGTTATTGGTCTAAATAAAGTGAATGAAATCATTAGGAATATTAATGGAATCTTTTATTTCCTATGTAACCTGACAAAAAGTAACATGAATTGTGATTTGTATATAATCTCAGACCTAGAATGATAATGGTGGGATCTTGTTATCCATGATATGTAATACTTTAAATTCACATGGGATGGATTTTAGGAATTGTTTAATAAAAATTATACATATATGCCTTTTTATTATGATGAAAAACATTAATATTCAACTTATGAAGGAAAATCTACCATTTATGAAAAAAAAATCCTAATTTAACTACCTTGTTTATTTTACTGCTGAAGAGTAAAATTTTTAATAAAAAAAGGAACAAATGTTCGATGTGGGTTTTCTAATATATATATATATATTATAATATACTATTTTTTTATTTTGTAATTATAGAAAAATGGTGAATAATTCTATAGTGGATGAGATATAAATAGCTGGGAACATTAGTAAAGGGAACACCTTTTTCTTCCCGGATATAGTTTGGAATTCCAATTTGGGGAATAAGTAGAAATTAGAGATTTACTTCTACGATAAAAAATAACTAGATACTCATGTTGTAGTAATAAATATGGTTGTTGGAATTTTTTTATCGTATAACATAAAAATATTAAGTATTAAACATACTTAGTATTATCCCATCTATAGTTGGAAGGGGAAAATCAAATGATATTGTATGAAACTATCAAAGTTAACTGGTGGTGACAGTTCTTCATTATCCTGTGTTTTTAATTAATACCTAGTTAACTCTCATTAAGGGAGTTATCTTCCAATGAATCAAGTTACTGAAGGTGATTAGAGAAAAACCCTAACAACATAATAGGGACCTCCTCTATAAGGGTGCAGGAATCAGTCAGGGGGAATCGATTAAAAACTTGTTGGAGCTGAAAAGTGTATTCAAATTAGAGGTGTTGGTCACTCAAATGTGTAATCTTCCATTATCTATTAAATGTCAATGATGTGATTTTTTTTTTCAAAATCTAGTGATTATAATTATTTTATTTCTTATCATGTGGAAAACAATTGGGATTTCCTATTGAAATGATGAATCACATTTTAAGAATCTATAAATATCTCATGTCATTGAAATACATATGATTTAAATGTTCATAATGTTCCATCACTATTGAATCAATCTGGTATTTATTGTAGTTCATTAACATATAGATATAAATATTTTTAGCTCATATTCATACTAGATTGGTTAATAAAATTAAATTCTCTCATTAGATATTATACGTGCTGAGTATACATTATATATCCCAAATGTGTTGTTTTGTTATTCAAAGTGGTATAGGACATGAGTGGTGGATGGGTAAGAAATTTATTGACAGTGGTGTGTAAAATATCATATATGTTGAAAAAAATGATCTTGGATTCTATTACTATATTAAAACATAAAAAATTCCCTGATATAGTATATTGATAACCTAATTAATTTTTAGATAACTTCATTAATATACAAGATGAATGTGATGTAGAATTTTCAGTAAATATAATCACGTGAATGAATCAAATTTAAATCACATAATAGATAATAGGTCAACTATAATTACAATAGATGAATATATAATTGGATGACATAGAAATAATTGTATTTGTAAGACTAAGACTATCACCTTGGGAAGCCCTATTTCTATTAATTATAAATGACTGTGACACACATGGAATTTAAGTTGATTAAAATAATCTAAATCATGTTATGATAATGAATCAATACACTATATTTTTTGATAATCCATTTGATCAATTGAATAGAGATTAATAGTTCTCTAAAACTGAAATATAATAAGGGTACCACTGGCACATTATTAGGAATGGTGTTATACCTGATAAAACAATTATAATCCATTCAAAACACAATTAATCTATATTTTTTTTGGACTTTTAAGGTGTATTATGACTTTATTTTGGAACTTATCATATAATTTTTTAGTTATGATCTACTTGGGTGACATCTTAGTTAACAGTTGGATGGATTTTGAGGGTTTAAAAATATTTAAATGGTGTATTGTCTTGAGAAGAGTTTGTAAATATTATAAATCTATCCCCAATAATGCATAGGAATTATTAGTGTGTGAAAGAAGATAGTGCATGGTTTCAACATGTTTAGAGATAACTATGTGTCATTCCTTGGGAAATAAGGTAACCTAATATAGACATAAAAACATGTCTCACAATATTTTAGAAATTGTGCTGCTAGACAAAGAGGATTTCCAAATGTGCTAGTAATCCCCACATGTTTGGTGCACGGTTAGGTAAATCATGTGAACAAATCAAGTATGATAATATAATGAACAAAAAGCTTCTAATATAAACCAAAAAAAACCCATAATACCTTTATTATTATTCATATGACCAGGGTTTTCCAACCCATATAATCTAATAGTTGTTTGTGGAGCATTATCTCCCTCTAAACTCCAATTCTAGTGGATCTTCTAGCTTTATCCCAAAGGAATTCAAGGTAATAGGTTGTTCTTCGTAAGTTATTCATGTTTATTCTTGATATCATATCCTATACATAGAAGGACTCATGTATCTAGGCTACATGGATAGATCTATGAATGTTATTGTGATCTAATATGGTAATATCATTTTATTGTTGGAAAGTGGACACAAATAAATAATTTTCATCTTCCCAGGATCAATTATAGATATATTGGTGAAAGTTATTCTTATTGGGTATGTCTAATCGAATTAAATCCATTACGATTTCCTTAATCTTGGATATTGATTCTAAAGTCATCATGTGGTATGGTTCTATGAATTTTTGGTGAGAAGGATTGATCTGGTTGTACATTCAAGGAATGAAGCACAAAGAACCTTATAGTATGATGTCTGTACCATTTCTTAGAAAAAAATATATTAACTATAGTATATGATATTTTTGTTCTTGTGTAGCCAGTTATACCCTTTCTTAACATGATTCCCATGTGGGTTTCTGTGTATCCACATAGAACCTTTCATGGTATGATTTAATTATTGGATTATTTATATCCTATGAGAACATATATAGATATGATTCTCATGTGTGTTTTTGTGTGTCCCCTGAGGCCCTATATTTTTATTATTCACATTTGAGTTCATGTGTTTCTTGTGAGACACAATCTTTATGATCTAGATATTAGGATATGTGTTTAGAACATGATATATTAGCTTGATATTCATGCATATTTATTCGATATTTATAGTATTTATGTTTATGTATATTTGTTTTTTCTATGATTGTTGTCAAGGTAAAATGTTATTATAACTCATCTTGTTATCACTTTATAGGTGGAGTCTATCCCTATGATATTTTATGATATATTTATTTTTATATAAATATCTTCAATATCATTGAGTCTAAATGTATCGTAATAATATGTAAAACTATAAACAATACATTAGATTATTAGGTATGAACCTGAGTAACTAAAATATAAAAATTATATTCATTACACATTAAAAAAAATCATTTTTATTTAATTGATTCAGAATAAAAAACGTAATCATTTGAAAAGAAAAAGAAAATATTTTAGGAAAACTATTTTTTTCAAGCAATAGGTTTTTATTTTAAAATAATAAATTAGTCACTATTGGTGAAATGTATTAACAAAATTTTTATATTATATATTCAATAAAAAAATTAAAATTAATCAATTTTTTTAGACAGGATAAAAATACTTTTTTATACAAATACACTATTTTTATAAAAATTGGTTTCATTTTATTTTGCAAAATTATTATTTCTAAATAAATTAATCCACCTTTATAAAATTTATTTAAAAAATAAAATTCATTTATGAAAATTATATAATGATATTTTTTTTTGAGAAGTGTCTAAAAATATGTATTATTTGGTGGATATTTAAAATACTAATTTGTATTAATTTTTTTTTCATTTGTATCATTTAAACAGTTATTTTTTTTGAATGGTTTTAAAATTTACTTATTTACAATTATGTTAAGAGTAATTCAATTTATTTTAATTTTCATAATTATTATGTTGAATTTTGATATATAAATCTTTTTTACTTAAGAATGTCGTTATATGAAAAAAACCTTTTTCATTGCAATAGTAGGTTTTTTTCAATTAAATTATAAAACTTATATGAGTTTAATTTGAAAAAATTGATTCAATATTAAGAATTAAAATAGTCAGTTTTATGTAATATGTTTAAATTAATTTTTTTCATATGGAACAGTAGAAATATTAATTATTTGTTATTTTAGTTAAAGTTACACTGAACATACCAGGGATTAAACTAAAAATATAAGGGTTACAATGAAAGGAAAACTTATCGAATTTATATTTGACATACATATATAGTATTTATATCGTTAATGGTTTTGGAATGTTCCATATTTGTGCTATTTTTTCAAGAAAGTGACTTGACATTATTTTAGAATGTTAAAAAATTACGTGTGTGCCACTCACAACAATTATAAATGTGCACCTCCTCCCCAAAATTATTAACATTTCATTGGACATTTAATTTTGAAAAACCAATGAAAAAATATCTTCCCAATATCTTTATCCTTGTTATATATCTTTTGTAATTATCCAAATACCAACTATCGTTACTTTAATAAGAAATTTAAAGATGGTTTATCTTAGAGAAGGGTAATTCTTATCACCAATATATTACTTTTTTACATTATCTTTTACCAGATTCATTTTTTAGTTTTTAATATTTATGTAATAAAACTAGTATAAAAATTATATAGATATATTTTTATATTTATTTCATAACCTATATCCATCTCATCTTCCAACAATTGGGATGTGAAACTGTCATTCATTTGTAAGGCGAGCTACAACATCACAAACCAATTTAATTACTTTTCCATCACTTCCTATCAAAAGTGGATATAATGAATAATATCAAATATATTTAATATATTCCTAATATAATTATACTTATAAAATTATTATTTCACAACCACCTACATACTTTCCAATCCATTGGAAATTAATAATGTTTATCATGCATATGTGTGAACTACAACCTCCATGAACTGATGTGATAATTACATTATTTTATTTTACATGGCTGGTAATAAGGAAAATTTTTATTATAATTTTTTCTATGATATTAAAATTATTATTTAGTGGTGAATTATTTCTTACCATTATATTGGTACATCAGTAAAAAATAGAAACATCATTCATGCATACATAAGACCTAATGTCTCCAATAATAATATAATTCAATTTTATATATCTAACATTTATTGATGAATATAAATATGTATATAATGAATATTGATGCACGCCTGTCGTAGGGCGTGGCAAAAGCAATTTAATTTTCCTAGTGTAGCATAGAAGCTTACATGGGTCGTCTCACTTAAGGATAATTCTCAATAGTTTACTTACTTAATCTAATTTAACTAAACTAATTCTTTTTGGTTGTTTTTATTTATGAATGTAATGCAATTTAATAAAAGATAAAACGAACATGCAATGACAAAATGTAATTAATTGAGAAAAAACTTGGCCTTTATGGGTTGTTATGTGGGTTTCATCATTCTCCTTGTTGATATTTAAATTAAGTCTGATAATTCAATTATGATATCTCTTTCATGAATTACTATTCTTTTATTTATTGGTGTGAAATCTTGAATGCATTTTGCAATCTTAACTTCACATCCTCCTATAATCAAGGTTGATGGCACACCTCGATCGAGAGTGTGTCATCTTCCAAGACCTGGCTCCATCGTATGCCATTTCAACCACTGAATGGCTCAACTCCATTGTATGAAGAGCTTGTATCCAGTAAAATGGAGGGAAAATATTTAATAAAAGAATAGAAATGAGTTTGAGATCAGTGTCGTGGTGGACGATCGCCACACCCGTGCACATCACTCTTACTGATCACAAACTTAATAAAACATAGGAATTTAAGCACCGAATTAATGAAATTTCCACATACCTCCCCCAGGCCAAGTCTCAGGTTAACCCCTCATATTTGAGGGTAAGAGGTCGCGGTGGATAATATGAGAATAATAAAAGAAGAAAAGAAGCAGAAAAGATGAAGAAGAGGAGAGGATTTCGGGTGCTGCGGGTGGAAACCGGAGGTCGCTAGCCGGCAGCGGGCACACCTGAAAATGGTGGGAGGTTGCCGGAATAGGGCAGGGGGGTACCGGAACGGTGCCAGGCAGTGGAGGTGGGTCGTCCGGGGGTGCGGGAGCATGGCGCCAGAGGCCGAGTTGCCGGAGGAGGTGACCGACGGGCAGGCGAGGTCGTCAGAGGTTAGGAGACTGGGACGAGGGGACGCCGGAGGCAGCAAGACTGCGCAGCTGGGTCGCCCGAGTGGGATGGGAGCGGTGGAGGATGGGGGTCGCGCAGAGGCTGGGGGTCTTGCGGAGGCCGGGACGAGGCCGGTGCGGGAGCGAGGGATGCCGTAGGTCGTGTAGGCAGGCGGGGAGCGGTGAAGGCTGGGGCGAGTGGAGCCGGGAGGGGATCCCGGTGCGAAGGCTGGTCGGATGGGCAAGAGAGAACCAAAGAGGGAAGGGGGCCACGGCTGCGGCACTGCACGCATGAAGAGAGGGGGGGTACCGCGCGTGTAGCATAGGGTTTAGATAGATTTTTTTTCATTTTAATATAATAACAATAGCTATAATAATAATAAAACTAATAACAATAATAATAATAATAACAATAATAATAATATTAATATACATAATAATAACAATAATTATAATAATTAGTACCATAATAATAATAATAATAATAATAATAATAATATTATTAATAATAATAAACACCTCTTTAATAATATTATTATTAATTACATAATAGCATTATTATTATCACAAATTAAACATTCAATTCAGCTTATCTACATTAATATTTATTTATTATGTATGATAGGCATTTGCGCGGGCACCGGAGCTAGCTGCATAGCTACCGCTCAACGTGCGGTGACCATGCATAGGTCCAAAACCAACTAAAAATGCTAGGTGGTAGAAAATATTATGTCGAGACATAGGCTGGACCTTGGTGTGAGAATGAAAAACCAAGAAATAATAAAATAATAAAATAAAATTAAATTTGGATGTCGGGGTGTGACACATATGATATGGAAGCATTTTTATGTTCATCCAATGAAATATAATCTCATTATTTAATAGTTGAAAACATATGTTCAATCCTATCTAATATATTTCATATCAGGTTCATAATAATTGTATATTCTTCTATATTCTTACCAAAACCTCTGATATAGTAGAAAATTACATTTTACCACATAAAATATTCATCAATACTTTCATCATGAGTCAAATTTATATATTCTATACCATTAATCTAGATTTCTTGAAAGGCCTCTTTGACATTATAATTTCCTTCAGTACTAGTTATCACTATATTATAAATTTCTTTAGTTATTGGAAGCCCCACAATTTTTTTAAACCTTTTAGAGGGAGAAATAATAATTTTTTTGGTATTTTCCATCAACCAATATATTTCTCATATAGGATGTTTCCATAATTTCTTTTAATTATTGTAAATCCAATTGTTGTTTCATCTCTGACTTATAGATTAAGAGCTAGATGGTTGGGTTTTATCATAATTATCCATCTTTGATAGTTTTTTTCATATAATAAATAGAAACCCATATATTTAATAAAGTTATATAATGATTCCTAATTAGATACTTTATTATTCTCAATGAACCCTTTTATAAGATACTAATTATAATCCAGATTAGTGTGAGATCACTATGAATGGGAGGTGTGATTAGTAATCCCTTTATTTTAAAAAATCGTCACAAAAATAAACCTCTAAAACCTATTTGAATTTCAAGGAACTCAATGATATCTCTCACCCAAAACATGTACATAGTAAAAATAAAGATATATCAATAAACTACATGTATAATGTTTGGTACATCAACCACATATTTATATGTTTTTCATACCCACAAAATGGATTCTGCATTATCTCCTTTTGGATTACAATGGAATTGGATGAAATCAGTTAACCCTTGGAATTATTCCACCAATTAACATTGGTTCTACCACACAAAGATGAAAACATGTGCCAAAATAGGATATACCCCCTAACGATTCCTCTTTTATCTATTTCCTTCACATCTAGTTATACCACGTACCACACGCTTCATCAAAAACTAGTTATACCCACGAGATACACAATCTTTATTCTTCTTGGTTGATCTAGTGTAGAATTTCATGATTCTTCAAATCATCTTCCACCAAACGAAATATGTTTCGCATTCGCTTGTGTAAAACTTCTTTAAAATATCAAATTTCCCTCTAAAATATCATATTTCATCAAAACATCTCCTTGATCTTAGAAATCCTAGATATACTCAAATTTTTGATACACTAAATATTTCTATATAAATCATCCTAAAAATGTTCTCCAGAAAACACTTTTCCTTGTGTGATATGTCTACTTATCATCTATAAAATGAGATTTTTCTGATTTACCTCCATATAGAATTCCATACTCTGATGTGATCTATCTGATGCACGTCCATATGAAGAACCATCATCTGATAAACCTCTATCTAACACTCTTTCATGGAGTGCTCTGTCCATATGGAACTTCTCTATCTAGAGATCTTATGTATCATTGTTCTATTCTTTAGACAGGTAGAATATTGGTACATTAATCACATTATTACCCCTCAATATTTTCCGAACGTTTTATCATTCATCAATAGTAGAAACAAAAAACACTGTTAATGAGCCTGCACATCCCTAGAAAATAATGGAATATATGTGAGATCTAATTATTATTTTTCACTCATCACAATATTACTTTGAAAGATATCAGAATATCTAGAATAACAGATTCATCATTCTTAGTAAAACATTCCTCAAATATCAATGTCAATGTTCTGTTCAAATCTTCCTCAAATATTATTATGATTTATAAATTTTGAATGAACTTTCTACAATCGTCATTGTTTATTGACTTTACAACCATTTTTTAAACCTCTTAAAAACACACTCTAGGGTATTGATATTTTTCTCAATTAAATCTATTAATCATCGGTTGGATGCTCTCTCAAATGTGCTTCTTGTAAAACATCAACATAACATCATCAGATATAATTCCTGTAAATATCTTATGCCTTTATTCATCATATCATCCCTTATTAGATAGGATTGATCTATTAACCTTAGAATGGTAACATCAAACTCTGACATACGATGAACTCATGAATTTTTATCTAGTAAGACTCATAACTATGAATTTTTTTAAATTTTTTATATTTTAATTTTTGACACAACATCTGATACTTTTCTATTTGATGAAATTCAATTTAACCTCATGAATAAATTTTTTCAGATAAAATTGATTCAAATATGTACAATTCATCCATATTTTCATCCTATAAATTACATTTTGGTGGATCCAAAGATATTTAATTTTTTACTAGGAAACCTCAAACTCTTTTTCATTCAAATCATCATATCTCTCTATCTAGTTGAACACTATAAAATCACGACAAATGATCTTTGTAAAAGTATATCTGATGGCCTTAAAACTTCCTTATCTTTCATGAATAGGTTACAATATATTTTCTATATCATTATATGTTACTTTACCACACTATATGGTGAAATTTTTATAGCCTCATCTTGAAAATTGTAACATGAACATCATACATGCATAAACCTTGACACAAACTCATCTAAAATTATTTACACTTTTTTCATATTTTTAACTTTGAAGATCAATAAAGAATATTAACAACTCATTATTTTTTATAAACTATGAAATAAATCTATTAAAAAACATCTCCATGTAACCACTTCTATAAACACATATTGATATATTAATAAATGAACCAAACACATATTTATCTATCAATTTTCGATATTTTTTAAGTTATTTTTTTCTATTATTCATTATTTTTCAATCCGTAGTTGTTATCATTTTTGGATATTTTATGAAAATTTCTACCACATGGAAAGAACATAAAAAATATAAACATTTATATGACCATATGGGAGGGGCTTCAATTTTTAGATTAATTGTGTGCATTACATGCATATGATTTGTCCCACTGTGATTTCAAACAATATATAAATATTTTTCATGAATAGTGATAGTTTTATGTTTAGTGTATACCTTTGTAAACTATTTCACCGAACCATGAATCCTACATGGAATTTTATTTTTTTCCATTTCTACATATCTCAAAATTAAAAACTAAATAAATATTATTCAATCATCACTCGTTGGAAGTCAATAAAGTGTCTAATATATGGGTTTCTATTTATTTATCCATTTATATTGAAAATTATCTATAGAATTTTGGGGCAATTTAAATATTAATTCCTTCATTTCCCTTATGTTTCTTATTATTTTATTGTATCTCCATTATTATATTGATCATTCACACTTCTTATCAAAACATAGGGAAATTATTTGACCTAACACTTTTTCATTACTCATTTTAGGATGTGATGATTAATTATGATTTCCATATTATTCCACATTTGAGTGTTTTATATCATCCATACTTCTATTGATCTTGGTATTTCAATTATTTTTTCATTTCGTGGAAAACTGTATGATTCACGCGTTTTCATAATAGTTTTTCCAAAAAATAATATATTTATTATAAATATTGGTGATTTTATTAAAATGGTTAATTTTTAATGGGTTTTTGAAAGATAATATACATGGTTTTTGTCTTTAATAGTTTTATATCATATAGTGATGCATACTCTATATTGGATAAACTGCATGAGAGGATATTCCAATGGTATTTAAGAACACATTTGATGCTTCAATCATACAAATTAATAATGTGAAAAAATTTAAGATATTAAGATTTTTTTAGAAATGTAGATTTATAATTTAAGGGGTTTAATTGTATTATTATATATGTTTATGAATTATATTCAATTCAAATAGGTTTATGGACATTACAAATTTTTTTTGTTGAACATTAATGCTCTTGCCTATGTGTGGTAAGAAATTTATTACCAAATAATGGTTCCCTATACCTACAAATATGATTCATAATGTTTTTTTATTTCAAAATTAGATTTAAAATGATGTATTCCAAAGGATATATCTACTATTAATCCTTATGGAAACATTGAAAAATTAAAAATTTATTTTTATGTGACATCAATTTAGAAACTATTATTATGAGGAATTTTGAAAATAGAGTGTTTTCAAATAAAATGCTTATTATACCATAATTAATAATTTTATAAAATAACATTCAAAATAAACTAAAGACATATATCCAAATTGAATATATGGTATTTTATGTTTATGTGATTATGATATTGTTACCCAAAATATGGAGTGTACTCTCATTTGTGGGTGTATATATGTGTGATGAGGATACAATATTTTTATGTACTTATTGTGTTTCAAAATATCTAAAAGTCACATCACATCATGTTATGATCAATATTGGGATCAAGGTGTCTCATTAAGGTATTGAGAGATGGTCATTGGCTTGTCATAATGAGAGTAACTAGATCTCCATTTGTATGATATTTTCCTTTATTCCATGGATAGTACCACTAGTGAGGCTAGGTTAGAGTAGTATGAATTATATATACTAGGGACAGGTGAAGGATATTTTAGATTATTCCACCTTGGTAATTCTACGAGTTTCATAATGGGTATTTAATAATTTATCATTATTATTCATTATTTACAATTTTCTTTCTAAAATTATAATTTTCATTAATGTCCCACTTATTATTATTTATCTCTCATGGAATTATTAGATTGTATTGAATTTATATTATATATATTATATTGATTTTGATTTTTCTCTTTCTTAAATTATTTAATTATAGTTTTAATGCTTTGATTATTATAATATTTTTCAAGAAACTTATTTTATCCATTTACATATTAATTTCATGTTTCATTTATTCATTTTGAACATATTTGATGTAGTTTCAAAAATCGATTAAATAAATTTGGGATTCAATTATGGGTTTGGAATAGTGTTTATAAAGGAACAATTTGAATTTTCATAACAGATGTATCATGTTTAAAAAGAGGGAAATGAAATTGATTTTAATTTTGTTTACATCAAAACATTATATGAAAGTTTTTAAATCCTGAATTGAAAAGTATAATTTATGGAATATGTTTGAAAGAAAATTCATATACATTTTAGTGAAATCATACTAGTTTTTTTATGCATATAAAAAAAATACATCATTTAGTATCAATAAAAGGAGTGGATTTTCTAGGTTCTAGTTTTTCTATCAAGTAATGCCTCTCTCTGTAATCATTCCTAAAGTTGAACGTGGAGCAACCTGACGTGAAAATTATACTCTTACCTTAGTGTAAAATAGATTCTTATGTTTCAATATGTTCTTGTTTTTTAAATCATTAATGTATCAGCCTTATGTCCATTTGAATATCTCTATCAGATTCTGTTCATTTTATTAAAATATTTCCATTTATATTTGGAAATTTATTTTAGTTATTACATTTTTAGTTTTTTATATTTGGAATTAGTTATATTATTTTTTGTTTAAATTCATATAGTGAAACGCCAATCACGAATTCCATCGCATATTTATTATTATTTATATGGTAAAATCATTGTACTTATGTACAATTCGATACCTTAAAGCTAGTATCCTTCCCAAGGGGCTCTGGACGGCCCCTCGACCCTTACTATGTGGAAACTCTAGTTCATAGTTGAGGGGGACATAGACTGGTTATTGAATGAAACCCCCACTAATTTGTTATAATTGGGTTGGTTTATCAACTATGCTAAATTTTTAGAATTTTTTATGTTAAATTTAATAATTCAATATTTTCGAGATTTGAACCCACTACATTGACTATATAATTATTTATATATGCATGTATATATATTTGTGTATATATATGTATGGATGTATGTATTCATGTGAATTTTCAAATGTGCACACATATATATAATATATTTTATTACTTTATATATATATATATATATATTGATATATGAATTAATTATGTATGATAATTTAATTATATTACAATTCATATAAGTAAATACATATTCATATACAAATATATATTCATTATATAAATGTGTATATTAAATGTTATATTATATAAATGTATATAAATATAATATATAAATATAGATAAATATATTTTGTAACTCAATTAATAAAAAATAATTTATAAAAATGTATACTAATATACAAATTGTATTTTAAAATTACACACACAAATATAAATGTGTATACAAAATAAATATTTTATTTAAAAATACATATGTATATATATTTGTCTTTTTGTATGTGTCCCTATATTTTTTTCTGTTTATATATAATCTTATATACATGTAATTATATAAAATATATATCATATTTAAGAGAGGGAGTGACCACGTGTGTGTATTTTTATGCATATTATAAATATATTTTAAAATATATGAATATGTAAATTTAAATAAAAAAATCTAAATATACATAAAAATTAGATAGATATATATATATTTATATAACTACATAAACACATTCATAGAAACGAATATATGAATACATATAAAATATTTATAGGTCATATAAATCTATATAATAATAATAACAATAAAAATATTATAAAATTATGTATATATATAATGTAAATATATTTAAATTATATGTGAATGTAAACACATATGTATATATATAAATATAAAATTAAATGAATATATAATATAAATATATATACAGAAATATATTGTTATACATCCTTATTTATATGTAAAATTGTTGGTTTATTTAGAGATATGATTTTTAGAAGGACCATTGAGTCCAAGTGGGTGTGTAGGGGTGGAGATACTCTTTTTTTATTAACAAATGATTGTAAAATGGAGGCATTTATCTATTTTTTATTTATTTTTTAGTTAAATTTTACGGTGGTTTATTAAACAACTGATAATTATTTTTTTAGAAATTTTAGCAGATTATTAAACGCTAAAAAAATTATATTTATTTTTTAAAAAGAACAAAATTTTTATTTTAATTATTTTTTTTCCGAAGAAAAATTTTAATGGTTGTATAACCACTGATACATTTTTCTTATACCAACGATTTAATATATCCATTACTAATCCACATTAATTATTAGATTATATATGATTCTCTAAATCCATTACTAAATCATTTAGATGGTTTTTTAAAAATCACATAATGAAATCAAAACCCTTACAAAAATGATATTTTTTTATTACTATGGGTTCCTATTATGATTCATGATTGAGAATATTTAACACCAAAGTGAATAGTGATGGTGAAGATTTATATTTTAAGTAGAGTTTGATTACATTCTATTCACATCCATAATATTATTAGTAAGGATGGAACCATAGTTTATTTGAGTCTTTTGATGAACCAAAGGATACTAAATGTTTTTAATAAGATATTATGAATCGCCACAGCGTTTAAATTCAATAATAAAAATAGTCACTTTCAATGGTATTGTTTTATATTCTAAGGGTTTTTACACTAAAAAATAATTTTATAGTAGTTAATTTTAAATTACCATGATATAAGGCCTCAATTGATACTTCACTATAGTTTTTTATTTTTGAAATGGTTTTATGAATTTTTTAAAGGATAAAACTTATTTATTATTTTGACACATGGAAAAAAAATATTTATTTTCCCTTTTTCATTATATTAAATTGAGTTTTAAACCACCAAAAAATAAGTATTTATAATTAAGGTTTTCTTAATACACTATTATATTTTTCAATAACTTAGACACAGTTAAATCCACCACTATAAAATGGACATATATTATTGTGGTTTGAAATATTGTGAAGATACATATTGTAAAAAATCATAATAAAGGATTCCACCACAAACATACAATAATATATCCATATACATACACTTATTGATTTATATATAACAGAATCACCAATAAATTGATATAAGTGTCAATTGTGAATATATACCATAATATAATAAACAAATAGATCTATATATCTCTGAAAATATACATACCCAATATCTACTCATAACGAATCATGGAATTAAGTAAATATAAATAGTTTTTATATATAATTCACTAACCATGTATTTCCATAATAATTATAGAATATTAATAGTTCACATTTTGAATTTCTAAATCAATATCAATTCCCATTTAATCAATGCAATCATTTTTATTCTAAATAATTTTTGTATCTTAAATCAACCGATTCCATTAAAATAAAATAAAATAATACAAAGAAATGCACACCAACCAAAAGTTACATAACAAATGATTCTAATAGAAATCTTGTTTTTAATATACATAATATGAAATCTAACTAATCAATCATAATAATAAGAATATACTAGAAAAAAAATAAGTCACAATGAATTAAAAAAATCCCCTTTTAAAAACATTTCACATATCCAATTTAAATCAATATCACTTATTAAAATCATTCTTAAGAAAAAATAACCTTTTAAGTCATTCTATTCTCAAACAATGCTACATGAATAAAATAAATATTGATGTAAACCTAAAAAATTTGGCCCATAAGATTACATTTATCTTCTCAACTATAAAAACAATTATTTATTATTTTAATTTTGGTAAACAAAACAAAACTTTTAAATTTGAATAAAAATGAGAGAATGTAATTAATTTATCATAAAAACATTATTTTAAATATACTTATTAGAAAATTCAACCCAAAATAATCATTAAAATATTACTCTATATGTTTGGAAATATTTAGATAAAAAATTTAAGGAATAATTTTTTCTCAATGATGTAGTTCACAAGAAAATTAATTTCCCAAAAAACATTAAATATATAAATCAACATTATACCAAAGAGAAACAATAAAAAAACACATGAAATATCTTAATCATTTATTGTAATTAATGAATTTAAAATAGACGCAATCATTTGCATTACAATCAATTTTAAACAAAAATATTAGAATTACCATTCTATTAAATATCTCTTAAAATATAAAAATTTAACTTAATCCATAGTTACATAAAAATGTTTACATCTAAGGGAATGTATCCCCTGAGTTTTTACCAACTAAATTTGATATTCAAGAAAATATAAAACCACAATTAATTTAAAATACCGTGAAATATATTATGAAACTAAAACATAAGTGAACATTAAAAATAAATTAGTCATTAAAACATCTATATTGTATAAAAACACAATAATGGTAATATTTTAAACATTTATAAATATATGAAAAAAATTTAAAATTAGAAAAATATATAAAATAAAAACACATTCTATTAAAAGAACATTAAATTTACTCCTATCATATCAAATAATATCTATATGTTTTGACAAACAAATTAATATTGATGAAATAAAAACCTAATGAAAATTTATGTCTCCATCACCGTTAATAATTTTAATATAATCAGTTTATACACATAAATAAATCATCGATATATAGTTCAACATATATTCTCATGAAATCTACATCTTATTGAGTTATTTTTTACATAATATCTACTCCATAATTATTTAATCTACAATACATTACATTTGAATATTATATATATATATATATATTAGGTTAAACTAATAAAACATTGTATTCATAATGATCATAAAATTATGAAATTCAATCGTTGACAATGTTTGAAACAACCCAAAACATCCCATATCGAAACTACAAAATAAAAAACTACACCAGTATCATTATACCATTAATATTCAACACATCTTATCTATTAATGTTTGTATCTATTATCAAAATTAATTTAATAGTTCTATAAATTATAGTATATTTGTATAAGATATTTAAAATTATTTCAAATGTTTAATTCATTCATAAAATTTGGACATCCTAATACCCATGTGTGGTACATTGAGTTCCCATATGATCACTCGGTGAATAAATATATAATGAATAACCTAATGTCCTAAAATCACACTGTAATTTTTTAAATGTGTTTATAGGGGTTAAATAGATAATTTCATCCATGAATTGGGTGTTCTAGATATTTTTATTTGTAGATAGACAATGTTATTAACATTCTATCTAAGGATTCAGTATTCAAATTGGATGACATCTCAATATATGGTCAACAATCACTTATAAATTAGAAACTATCACTGATTTTTTTTCACTCAATATTCTAATAATTAAAATAAGTATTTTTTTGTATATCTGTTTTAATATAAATAAAATATTTTATTTTTAAAAATTAAGTACTTAAATGATATAAAGAAATTAAAATACAATAATTGTTTCAATGTATTAAAAATATGTAAAATAATTCATAGCTGAATGATAAGTGAATGTATGCCTACATATAATATCTTTTTCTTTATTATTAGTAATTTATTTATCATGATCTATTATTAATCCTTCTACTCCATACAACCATATTATAACAATATTATCATTCTCATTATGTAAGAAATAGGAAAATATCATATTTATAATGGGATTCATTGTCACATGTTGAATCTTCCACATCATAAACCATATCAGATTTTTCCATTTGTATATCATGAACAAGAAAAATCTAACCTTCATCTACTATTTCTTAAATATTATATTCAATTATTCAATGATATAGTGATTAATAATATTATTCTCCACAATCATGAATATGCATAAATAAATATAATGTCAAAAATGTAAATTTTATACAATTTTTTATTACCCCTACTCTTATTGACTAACATTATATTTAGTAGAATAACTAAATAATGATGTTTTTAGTTTAATTTTAAAATATAAATTAATTTTATAAAATAACTCATTGAAATGATTTGAAATAGAATATTTTAAATGTTTTTAAACTATATTGTTGATCAACAATCTGAAATCTAAAACCATTCACATTATAATAATCGAATTTCATATCCTATTTTACAGAACACTAAAGAAAAAAAAATTTGGGTCATAAAACAATTCATCTAAGATTTCATTATATATCACATAAAAAATTTTATACAAAAAATTAATTTTTCTGAATATTTATTATAATTTTTTATAGACATGTTCCAATAATTTTGAACATATAGGATATAAAATCTATTATAGGAGTTCCTTATAAGAAACTATAGTTATATCTATCTCATTTATTATTAAACTATTTAGATGTCTCAACATTTTTACCCTTAGTTACACAATTAATAGATCTATAATTTTTATATTTCGTATCACATATCTATGTTGTTGTAATGTTATATTAGTTGTAGTTTAATATTTTAGGTGTTTATAGATTTTTAGAAAATAGTGTGAATGATTTTTTATTTTTTATTATGTTTAAAACGAGTTAATATATCATCAACCCATCCATAAAAAATTAATTATTTTCCAGATCATCTAAGAACATATGAAAAGATTCGGGGCACTCCTCCACTAGAAATCATTTTTAAATAGTGGATTCTAGTTAGAAATTATATTTCATATATTATTTCAAATGATCATGGTATAAATAAAAAACTATGAAACATAAATAACTATGTATTAAATGTATTTAAATGAAAGAATAACATAATAATATAAAAATATAAATAACGTATTTATCATATGGATACATCAATTTATAATTGGTGAAAACTCTTTATTTAGTTTCCATGAGAAATTTAAAAGTTAAATTTATAATAAAATTAAAAAATGCTAGAAGAAATATCATCTCTATAATAAAAATTGTCAGTAAAATTAATTTTAGATGATTTTATTAATTAATATTTTGTATATTTTTCTTATAATGTTGTATGGTGAATTTTCAAAACTCCATAACCATTGGATTTTTTTAGCTAACATTTTTTTCAATTCCAATAGTAGGGACATCCCTATAAAAATATGTGAATCATAAATATTTAATAAATATGAAATATAATTATTTAAGTTAAAACATCTTATATTATTACGTAAATACCAATCAATTACTTTTACATGTTTTAATATTCAATGGAATATATCGTTATCCTTGTTTTTAATTATAAAAACCACTGAATCATAATTTTACTTTTCATTTCACTATAGATCTTGATATAAATTCATTTCATTTTTGTTATTTTTATAATTAATATGGATTTCCAATTTCCAAGCATCATGAATAAATCTTAAAATTATTTTTTCATAGACATAATTCTAAATTTGAATGAAATACAGTATATTTAATAGTTAATTAATTTCCTAGTATCTAGGACTGAAAAATATATTTTTTCCCTTATTGTGTTCCAAATTCTACATAATATATACATCAAAATAAACTCCTACTATCATTAAATTTAAATTAAATACCATATTATTCATCAAACGTTACTAGTTGTTATATTATTTTTCATTTTGTTAGTTAATTTCATGGTGGTAATGGATTACTGACTCCATTTAATTTTTACTTGTTCAATCAAAATATAGGAGAAGCAAAGAGCAATCAACAGTGATACAAGGGAGAAATATTTACACTATTTTTGATTTTAGCTTCAAAAACTTATTAAATACTAGACACAAATTACATGTGTAAGTTCTCTTACTAGATATGTTTTATAGTTCGGGAGACTCACGAATAATCTATATTATAGTTTCATTCATCTTTGATGTTGTTCTATTAGATGCATAATATATTTAATCACTTTTGTTAATTAACTATTATAATTTATATAATATAATATCAAGGATTATATCAGTACAATTTCCAAACATCCTTTTTATAAGAATATAAATTAATATAAATAGTTGTGTTTTTTGAAAACACATTCGTGGTGGTATATTTTTCTGAATCAAACTAATTGGAAAATATAAATTAAATAAGTGATCAATGTCTCAAATGGCTTGAATACATATTCATATGAACTCAATCAAATATTCCTATGATAGTATGATAAATTGATATATAATGAATCAAATTCATTACATGATATTAAATACATCTTCTATCACATTAACTTATCCTTTTTTATTTTTAATAGAAGGCCACTCCATGTTCTTAAAAGTTTTAAATAACATGATCTACCCATGTATTCGATATTTAAAATGGATGTATTGAAAAACCATTATATGATTAATTTATTAAATATAACTATAGTATTATATTAATTCAAACCTTAAATAATATTCATTGAAATCTATCTGAATGTTGGATATCATTTTCACTCTCATCAATATGAATCCTCTCTGAAATATAGAATACTATCGTTAATAAAATCATGTAGTTTTTATAATTGACACTAAACATATTTAAAAAATCATTAAAAAAACATAGGGATCATAACATCCTTAAATTAATTTTATTAAAAATGAAATATCATGGAAGTTAATATATTTTTAATTCCACAATGGAAAATCTTATGGAACAACTTCAATATAAATTAAATTTTATCATCTAGATACATCTGGCATATAATTATTATCTTCTATAGTCATCGTGTTCATTAATAGAATTTCTGTACTAATTAAATATTTTCATTTTACTAGTTCCTAAACAACAATAATATGAACCATTAATGTGTTACAATCTTAATTTGTATTTTTGGATGTTCCTAAAATATAGTATTTAGGTGAATATATGTATAATAATTAAATGGATGTTGAATTGTGATTTTATGTGGATAACGTAGACATAAAATACAATAATAATCGTCTATTAGGTTTTTAATTTCATTCTCAACAACTGTACAAGTAGAATATATTATTTCTAACATACACCACTGAAAAAACATTTGATACAGTTGGATTATCAATGTCAAATCCAATGCCCATACATAGTAGAGAATGACTTCCATATCAACTGATCATAAAATATGTTTCTTTAAAAAAATTACATTACATTCTTGAAATTTCTATTCTATTATTCCATCATAGATTGATTTAAGATAAAAAAATAAAAAAATTCATTGAAAACATTATCAAAATAATGTGTGTTCCTAGGCATTTTGATGCATCTTTTATCAGTATATCTCAAAATATAAAGATTATCAAATAGAAAATATACTTAAATAATGTCTTTGGATGAACATAATTTTATTAACTCTATATATGAGTGATAATTAGATATTAAATAATTAATATTTTAGGAAAGAGTTATTAATATAATGAGTTAATGAAATTCTATTTTTTTATTTCAATTATTTTTGATTGAATTCGTAAGAATACTAAGACAATAAAATAATTGATTCAATTCTAGCATATAAATTAATAAATTTGAAAATTCATTCCATGTATGAGTACAAATTCACTAACATAAGCTTAGGAAATAAGATGATTATATATTTTTTTATTAAAATGTAAAAATTGAAAGTAAAAATTAAAAAACTCTTACATTTTAAGAAAGGTAATTTAAAAGTTTATTTTTAATTCAAAAACATTTATTTTGTTAAATAATATTAGAAATATGTTATTACATAAAAATAATTTAATGTCTATATGATTAATTTAGAGTTTAACTACCAAATTGATTATAGAATATATCTGTAGTTTCTATGCATAAAGATTGAGCTTCAACATGAATATTGAAAACAAGATAATTCCATAGTTTAATTAGGGATTGAGACATCCTTAATATGTTAGATGATATTAGAGATCTAAATCAACAAATTTCTCAGTTATTTTCCATCTAAAGATATCATTGTAATTAAATTGGATGAAATCATAAGGAAGAAATCTAATTTGGAAGTCCTAAATTAATTTTGGAAGAGATTACATAATTTGAAATAGACAATTAGAATATAAATTAATATAAGAGGGATTATATGGGATTATTTTTCTTTACACCTTGCCTTTTCAACCAAATAGTGGTACCTAATGATATTAAGGTTGTGATGAATCGTGATAGAGGAGGAGGGGATTGTGGAAGAATGACCCTAAACAAACATGAAAATAAAAGAAATTGTTTTTTATTTTTTTAATATTTATTAGTTGTTTTTAAAAACTATATGTAAAATGAATATAATTTTTTTCATAAATTATTTAATAGATTCCTTATAACACACCAATAATAAATAATATAATATGTACAGTGACAATAGTGACTAATATAATGAAAATTTATACTTTATCCAAGACTATTGCAATGATTTTATAGGAATGAACTATATATTATTATGTCTGGTATGATAAATATCAATGGTTAATTACATTAAATTACTACCTATCATATTGTAGTAGGAAAATGAGAGTTTATGTGGAGGAATATTAGTAGTATGTGAGATTAGTGATGGATCATGTGTCTATTTATTATAATAATGTGTTACATAGTTGAACCCATGTTTTGTTTATGTAGTTGTAGAATTAAAATAGGATGCATAAAACTATATTCAAATTGATAAGGAATAATATCTTATTATATTTTAATAAAAAATGAACATAATATTTTTGACAATGAAATATTCCCTATTTTTATTGTATTATTGTGTTATGACATTTGAATTCATCAATGATTAAAGTACAAGTGTAGTGATAAGGAAATGTTGTCTTCTATGTCAATTGAAGAATGTTATATCATGAATCATAGTCAAGTTTCACATAAAAGATGTGTTTGACAC